>OY776677.1:115064026-117564026 GCA_963675555.1 Leptura quadrifasciata
CCTCCGGATCTTTGGACACTAGTTTTTCTAGTTTTTTTTTACGGTGGTCCAGTAATTATTTATATAAAATGTTCTTAATAAAAATATCTAGTCTCAAACCTAACTGTGGTAATATTTAAAAATGTATATACGTTATTTTTTAATTCTAAAATCAAAATTGTATACACACAAGAATTTGATAGTTAGAAATGATGTCCATAGGAATTTCCTCAACTTTCATTCTATACATTTGAGAAAAACTAGTGTACCATGGCATAAAACAAGAGCTCAAAAATCCAGGGCAAATAATAGTCTGTAGAGCACCGTGTGTAGTTGTACATAATTTAGTTAGTAGGCTATTTTATTATTATTTTTGTCCCATCATAATTCCGTCCAGCTTTATGAATATTTTATTTATTGTTAGTTGTTTACTTAATGAACTATAAGGTATTTCGAAATGGAACTTATTGTTTTTGAACCATAAAAAATCGGCAGCTACTGGAAGCGGCTGGAACCTCCCCACCCGGTGGATCTTTGAAGCCGAAAAGAGCATTAAATTGTGTGCCAAAACGCCACTAAACGTAATCCGATCTCAACCAAAACCTTTTCAGATCTTCTGGAGCATTAAACTCATGCAAATTTTTATCCAAATCCGTTCAGTAGTTTTGGCGCTATCGTGGTAACACAACACATACATACGCACACACTATTTCATTCACATCCAGATTTTTTTGGGTTCCTAGGTCCTCAAAACGTAAAGATTTGATGTTATCTCAATTTTCGTTTTTGACCCAATTTTAGTAACTTCACAATTTTATTGTGGTGAGGTTAATATAACAGTCAATTTTTTAAATTTTGTGACGGTACTCCATTTGCTGGCTCCTATACGCGTGAGTCTCTTCAACTGTTGAATATTGACTGAAATGTCGAGAAACTTTATTCTTTATATATCTCTATAAGAAAAAAACTGGCTGCAGTATAAGAGTCATTGGCTTTGAGATATGCCTCTGGAAATATTCGCACCACTCAGCTCTTTCATGGTTTCTGACAATATGCGTATGTATCCCTCGCATAAAAGGTGAGGTTTGATTTAGTTTTATTAGTTCAAAAGTTATCAGGTGTAAAAATGTTTACTCCATTCTGAGATATCTTATTAGTATAGCGACCTATTTTTTATTTTGTGATAGAAAAAACATTGTATAAAAGTAAATATTATATATATTCTTCTGTATATTCAGTAATTCCTTCTACTTTCTTCCTTTAACTGAAAGAAGCGGCGCAAAATCCTTATAAATCATATGGCACGTTATGGTCTTCTACAACTTTACAATCTTGTCCTAAGTGCCAGTACAGTATGACAGCATTATTTTTATGCTTCCTTTTTGCAAAACAGGAAACAACTGCATACGTATAAGTTTAATAAAGATATGGATTCTTGATTTCTCTGTACATATAATCATCAGTATACTCCTTGAGTGCAAATTTACAATTTGTTAGGAAAATGTTTTAGCGACTCCAATTCCTGAAAAAAGTGAGCAATTAATATATTCAGATCTTAGACCAATAAGTATTCTTGCAGGATTTTCAAAATTAACAGAAAAAATTATAGAAATGCAATTAAGGGGCCAATTAAATTCCAGTAACATTCTGCTGTACAGTCGGGATATCGAACAGCATATTGTGTTATGTGTTAGTGACGATATTATCTAAGTTTTATATATTTTGCCTTTATGTTAAAAATAAAAAATGCTACAAGAAGGGAATGTGCAGTACGCCTAATCATTTACCGAACGTAACGATTTCTGTTAGTGAAAAGCGTTTAAATTGCAGCCCGATAAGAAAGACGAAGAAGAAAATTCCCCACCACTTACCATATGAGTCAAGGTTAGCAAGCGTCGCAGTCTCGTAGCGATAACCTACCACTCAGTTGTTAAACGTCTTCCGTTTGACGTGTATCAGACTTGATAAATTGTTAACGGCTGAAGCAAATTAATTTCAAAATTACTTCTTACGAAATTTGTGAGAAAATTCAAATCATTAAATGGTCTTTTAACGGTAACTCGCAGAGACTAGGGATTTAATCAGTGTATTTTACACTGAAGGCCAATCCCTTCTATGTCAAAAATTGTCGAAATCATAAATAATTTTGAACAGCATGGATGCGTTTCTCCTGGAAAACATAAAAAGGCAGGCGAGGTTCGCAATGAAGAAAGGGATGTGTCGTAGGCTGTTTGGTAAGACTTGGGATCTGAGGCCGAAAATGACACATTGGTCTTACCTCTCGGTTGTCAGACCTATGCTGGCCCACGCATCATGTGTATGGCGGATAAAAACAGAAAAAAATATCACAAGGAAAGTTGCAGAAACTGCAACGCCTTGCCTGTTTAATCACTGCAATGTAGTCGCGTCCCACAGCAGCTGTGGAGGCAATGCTTGACTTACTTTCTTTGCATTTGCATGTGGGGAAGGAGGCAGCACTTGTGTTACGACTGCATCAGTGACATAACTTTAAACCAGGCGATCTGGTTGAATTTGGGAGTTAGTTCAGTTGGAGCCCATACCCAAACTCACTGACTCTGTGCCAATCAAGCAGGACTTTGGATGTCCGTTTGACGTGCTGATCGAAAGTCCTCAGAAGAGCAAGATGGAGGCATTGCGATTGGAACAAGGGCCACTCATCTGGTATACAGATGGATCTAAGATGGTTGAAGGGGTAGGAGTGGACATAGCAGGGCTTAAATGTAAGCCATCCAAAGCCCTCGGTAACACCCCAATCATCTTTCAGGCAGAAATTTATGCTATAGATCTGTGTGCCAAGAATGCCTAAATAAAGGCATTCGAAGGGCAAAGATCAGATAGTCAAGCAGTATTAAAAGCTCTACGGTTCCATATTATTAAGTCTAAAATTGTCTGGGAACGTAGGCAATCTCTAAAGCAACCAGCCAACAACAACAAGGTTACCTTGATGTGGGCACCAGGGCATGAGAGAGTGCAAGGTAATGAACTTGCTGTCAAGCGTTGCGAAAAAAGGAGCTGAAGCCTTAGACCTAAACCGATTTGCGGCCTGGCCAAGGGACACATAACGGAGAAGATCCAGAAATAGGAAAAGGATCAGAAAAAGTCCTACTGGTGGAATACTCCAGGCCAAAGACAAGCGAAAATTTTTATAACTTATTCGGCAAAGAATGCTACAAGGTTTCTCAACTTGAAAAGTCCGAATTAAGGCTGATAACAGGCCTTCTAACTGGCCACTTCCTCTTGAGATATCATCTCAAGAATATGGACAAGGTAGTAGACGACAAATGCAGAATATTGCGATACTGCAACTGAAACTGCGGAACATATACTTTGTTAATGCAAGGTATTAATCCGCACTAGACTAAAATCCGTAGAGTAGGCGAATTAACGCCTTAAGACATAGGGAAATTAGCCATCAGGAAAATCACAAGCTTTGTAAAAAGTCTTGGAATCCTGGGCAACAACTATCTACAATCTACAAGGGATGTTTGACTCAATATGGGAACTTTTTGTGCATTTATTATAATTTTATGTATCTTTTTATTTTATTTTTCGAGAAAACTTTGAATTTGTTTAACTGCTTAACAGAACAAATTTCAGTTTAATACAAAAAAAGACACAAAAATTTATTCTATTATTGAAAATAATTACACATATTTTATTGAAAAATAAAACATGCTTATCCCCGCGCAGAAAAAAATATTTCTGAGACGACAGTCCCCGCGGCGATAGCAGCCGTAGCGATAGCAATTACATTTAAACGCTTTCCATTAACAGAAATCCCTATGCTCGGCAATAGATTAGGCTTACTGTGTATGGCATTATACCCAAATTCTCCGTCCGCCACCTAATGAAAATACATTTTTAAATACTTATCGACATGTGACAGAAACTGATAATTTTAAAAGGGTAAAAAGTAACAAGAGGGTAAACGAAAATGAAGAACTGAAGTTCAGTTCGAGCAACGAGGAGCAGCAGTAGGCAGCTTTCAGTGAGAATCTGAAGATGGCAGATGAGATTCTGCCGAAACGTCGTTTAGACAACCGTGACTCCTGGAGAAGGTGACCATCGACACTGGAGAGCACCCAAAAATATAATAACATATGTATATCTTGAAATAGAAAGTGACGTAATAATATTTGAATTGTAAGATTATCCAATAAGCAATACGGTTGCTTCACATAAATAATACAGTCATGTCGACTGAAATTTTGATTTGACGCCGAATTTTCAAAAGATTTCTCATTTTTGTTTATTGTTACATAATTATGTACCTATGCAATGTAATTGTAATTTCAAATCATTATTCACTTTTTTAATTTGTATTATGTGAAAAGTCACAGTTTCCTACACTTGAGAATAGTTTTACAACTAGTTTGTATTTGTACAAATGATTAGTAATGTTTACTACTTTGTATTAAAATTTTCTGCCCGAACGTATTGCCAAGTTCAATTTAGTTCAGCAACTGGTATATAGATGACGACTTCGCATGAAATAGTAGATATTTTACTGGCAGTATAGCTTTTAAAATTGAGTAATTTCACTGGAAACTGGATTATTTACGTTTTAAAACTCTTATAAAAAGTTTTTTTTTAATTGACAATGCCTTCTTTTCAATAAATTAGTTTTTTGACTTTTCTGCGTAATGTAGGTAACATAATTTTATGTTCGTTTTTAATCCTATTTTATTGTTTGTTTTTAGATGTTAACAACTATTTATTTACCTATTTACTTTCTCTGATACTGTTCTTCATATATGTTGTATATACTATAACTATAACATTCGTGTCTATGATTATGCATTCTTGTTTTGTATTGTTGACTTATGCTCATTTTATTAATCAATGAATCTAGAATAAATATAAATTATTTTTAGACTAACGATGCATACAGTGTGTGCTAAAAGTCTGAAATAAATTCAAAATTTCTTGAAGTCGGTTGTAAGTATTTGTGGCTCAGCTTTTAAACTCGTTATTTAGTATTAAGAAAGTAGGAAATTTCAAGGAATGTGTTATGCTAGTAGTAGTAGTAGTAGTTTTTTTTTTTTTCCGGCAGGAGAAAATCTTCAAAAGACGCCGCTCTTTGCGGTGTGTGAGATTTCCACCCACTAAAAACTCCTACCTCTCACGAGACCATTTTGGAACCGCTTCTAAAAGCATATCGTCAAAATGGCCGTTTGTCTGTTCTTCCTCCATACTTTCACCCTCTCTCTTCTTGCTCTTTTTCACTTAGGATTCTCTTCACCATTCTATGTATTATCCATTTGCTTTCGCTCGCCGTCATCTCCCTAATCATGTTCTCTGCGCCGATTTCCAGACCCAGTTCTCTGTACGCCTCCTGTCTATATCTTTCCCATCTGCCGCATTCAAAAATCGTATGTTCCACCGTGTCGACTGCAGCACAATGTAAACATCTCTCGTCTTCATTTCTCCCTATTCTTGTTCTGTAACTCCGGAAAGGGCCATGTCCTGTCAGTGCTTGTGTTAAGAAGTAATCTGTTGACCTGTGCTTACATTTGACCCATTCTTCCAGCACAGGTATTAATCTTTTTGTCCACTGTGCTGTTACAGTGTTCCCATCCCATACAGTCTGCCATCTTAACATTGTTCTTTCCCTCGCGACTTCCCTTATTTCTGGTCGGTGTCCATTTCCTGTTTCGTACAAGTACTTTCGTTCTTCAGCCAGTAGTGAGAGTGGTGGCGTGGCTGTCACCACTTGTACTGCTGCCGTAGAGACAGTGCGATACGCACTGGCCACCCTCAGTAGGGACTTCCTTTGTACTCCGTCCACCATATCTCTATATCTCTTTCTCCGTAAAGCTCGTTGCCACACTGGGGCACCGTACAGCACAATTGACTGAACTACTCCATTCAATATACTCCTTTTTTGGCTACTTGGACCTCCTATATTCGGCATCAGACGGGATAAAATAGCCGCTTTCGCTTCCGCCTTCTTCACCACTCGCTTTATATGGTCTCCAAAAGTACCTTCGTTGTCCAGTGTAATTCCCAGATATTTCACGGATTTTGATGGTTTAATCTGAACACCTTTTAATTCGAAGGACTCCTGCTTTCTTTTCCTCCTTGATAGTAGTAGTAGTAGTAATAGTAGTAGTAATACTAGTGATAGAGTAACCAGAGAAAGAACAATAAGTTTAGAATAAAATTCACAGATTTTGTAAGTGTCGTAGTCGCACTGAAAATGTGCTAGTTTCCTAATTTGACACAGTCACAGAGTACATGTTGGACCGTCTCATCTTCTTGTTCACAACCTCTATAGAGAGGTGTTTCGCTTACCAAGGTCAAATAGTGCGTAAAATATACTCATTCTTATTTTACACTCTTCTTAAATACGAGCCAACAGAATTCCAAATTGATTTCAGTATGTCAACTAGAAAACTTAAGACAAGGACCTATTATATTTTATATTGTAATCTTAGGTAAAGTTAAGTTTCCAAAATGTTCTCCTCCTTGATTATTCAATACGAACGTACCTGTCATTCGTCCCAAATCGACATAAATTGTTTTATATTCTACAAAGGGACTTAAATATTTAAATAAAATATAATACGATGTATTATAAAATAAAATAACATGAAAACAAGTAAAAAGTCAGCATAATATTTGCTCCTATTAAAGTTTAACGTCAAATACGAATTTGTTAAATTTCGTATAAAATAGTTGGGCGTTTTGCTACTAGAGGCAGCATGATAGCGATGGGACTAGAGTCTCTATAAAGTAGAGTCTAGCCACCCGGTCCCCACTCCATCCAAATGGATACATAATGGTGGCTATGGTTTGTGTGTGCGCGTGTGCACAGTGTGTTTACAACATATCGCAAGTGTCAAAAGCAGGTTGCAGTATTTGTTTTGACAAAGTGAAAAAATATAAGTAAGTAATACCGTTACCGTTAATTGTTTCGTGATCAAATCAGTCATAACAGCCTGTTATTTTAATTTTAACCTATTACATCGAGTCTAATATCACTATGCTTGTCAAAACAAAAACAACTCCTATTGGTGCCGCCATTATGTAACCACTTTTCATACGGACCAATCAGTACCTCGAACTCGAATGGCCAGACTCTACTTTATATGGACTCTAGATGACATTGCTAGACGTGTGTCAAAGAAGGGTCGGGCTCATAATTTTTCATTTAGGCTTGAGAGCTTCGAGTGGCGGTATCATATGTAAATAAATATGTATTGTCTGAAAGTTATTTGTGGCATTCTACGAATATTCTTTCCTATTATTTGGGTTTTCTACCACATGTACTATTATCCTCTTCAAAACAAATCACCGAATCTACAAAATAATAGAATTATTGGAAAAAAGGCCTCTGCGCCCGTGACGTTTACGCCAAAGGAAAAGTCAGAGGTTATGTTTTGCAAATAATATAAATCGGAATAAACACAAAAATAATATATTTTGCTGACGTTTCGGAAAGTAATCTCTTTCCGTTTTCAAAGCTATTTTTTGAAGAACTCTTATTTTGCTGTGTATGTCAAATACACAGCTTTAAGATTCTGTTTATGTTATTTCCATAGATACTTACTACTTACACAGAACATAGAACTGATGATATTTTTTTTTTTTTTAGATAATGTTGAGTTTGTTAAGTTCTTCTTTTAACATTGGTAGCCAGGTTGTACAAATATCTACAGAACAATTCGATACGCACTTATCTTCATTTAATAAGATTATTGCTGATTCTTTAATTTTTCTTTTTTTGGTATCTGTTTCTTTTGTTAAAATTTTTGCCGAGTCCCAGTTTATTCTATGTCCGTTTTCCCAAGCATGTTCACAAATCTTTGATTTCTGAATTTCATTCTTTCTAATGTAATTCTTGTGCTCATCCAACCTCACACTGAAAGGTCTGGATGACTCACCCACATAACATTTATCACATTCGCACGGGATATTGTAAATACAGTTTTTTGAATTCTGCTCCCTGTTTATCGGTTTTGTTTTTGTTAAAATAGATCTTAAAGTGTTCCCCGTTTGAAATATCGTCCTAACATCAAATTTGTCACCTATACGGCGTAGCTTTTCCGATAGTCCGTATACATAAGGAATTATTGCTGTATAATGACGTTCAGGTTTTTGTCGTACCTGATTGTCCCTATTTTCAACATTTATGAAAACTCTATCAACAAAGGCTTCAGGATATTGATTTTGTACTAGAACCTCTTTGATAAATTTTTTCTCGTTATTTAATATTTCATCATTAGATGAAATTATTTTGGCCCTATCGTATAAACATTTTACAACACCCCTTTTAACATTTATTGACTGATTTGAGTTAAAATTTAGATATCTATTAGTATGTGTTGGTTTTCTATAAACGCTTGTTTCAATTGTATTATTTATCCTTCTAATTAAAACATCTAAAAACGGTAGTTCATTCCTACTTTCTACTTCTAATGTGAATTTAATAGACGGTTCCTTACTATTTATATTTTTTAAAAAACTATCTAGTAAATCAACACCATGAGGCCAAATTGCAAAGATGTCGTCAACATATCTCCACCAGACAACCGGTTTGTTTATACAATTTTGAACATGTGTGTTCTCAAAGTTCTCCATAAATATGTTGCTTAAAATTGGTGATAATGCAGACCCCATAGCCATACCAAAATCTTGCTGATAGAACTCATTGTCCAATTGAAAATAGGTTGTTTTTATACACAGTGTTAAGAGTTCCATTATGCTATTTACACTTAATTTAGTTCTAGTTTCCAAATTATTATCATTTAGCAACCTGTCTTTAACTATTTTTAATGTTTCATCTACCGGAACATTGGTAAAGAGGCTAACTACATCAAAACTAACCATCAGGTGTGATTCATGAATATCGGTTTCATAAATTTTTTTATTTTTTTTTTTTTTTTTTTTTTTCATAGAAAAAATTTATGAAACCGATATTCATGAATCACACCTGATGGTTAGTTTTGATGTAGTTAGCCTCTTTACCAATGTTCCGGTAGATGAAACATTAAAAATAGTTAAAGACAGGTTGCTAAATGATAATAATTTGGAAACTAGAACTAAATTAAGTGTAAATAGCATAATGGAACTCTTAACACTGTGTATAAAAACAACCTATTTTCAATTGGACAATGAGTTCTATCAGCAAGATTTTGGTATGGCTATGGGGTCTGCATTATCACCAATTTTAAGCAACATATTTATGGAGAACTTTGAGAACACACATGTTCAAAATTGTATAAACAAACCGGTTGTCTGGTGGAGATATGTTGACGACATCTTTGCAATTTGGCCTCATGGTGTTGATTTACTAGATAGTTTTTTAGAAAATATAAATAGTAAGGAACCGTCTATTAAATTCACATTAGAAGTAGAAAGTAGGAATGAACTACCGTTTTTAGATGTTTTAATTAGAAGGATAAATAATACAATTGAAACAAGCGTTTATAGAAAACCAACACATACTAATAGATATCTAAATTTTAACTCAAATCAGTCAATAAATGTTAAAAGGGGTGTTGTAAAATGTTTATACGATAGGGCCAAAATAATTTCATCTAATGATGAAATATTAAATAACGAGAAAAAATTTATCAAAGAGGTTCTAGTACAAAATCAATATCCTGAAGCCTTTGTTGATAGAGTTTTCATAAATGTTGAAAATAGGGACAATCAGGTACGACAAAAACCTGAACGTCATTATACAGCAATAATTCCTTATGTATACGGACTATCGGAAAAGCTACGCCGTATAGGTGACAAATTTGATGTTAGGACGATATTTCAAACGGGGAACACTTTAAGATCTATTTTAACAAAAACAAAACCGATAAACAGGGAGCAGAATTCAAAAAACTGTATTTACAATATCCCGTGCGAATGTGATAAATGTTATGTGGGTGAGTCATCCAGACCTTTCAGTGTGAGGTTGGATGAGCACAAGAATTACATTAGAAAGAATGAAATTCAGAAATCAAAGATTTGTGAACATGCTTGGGAAAACGGACATAGAATAAACTGGGACTCGGCAAAAATTTTAACAAAAGAAACAGATACCAAAAAAAGAAAAATTAAAGAATCAGCAATAATCTTATTAAATGAAGATAAGTGCGTATCGAATTGTTCTGTAGATATTTGTACAACCTGGCTACCAATGTTAAAAGAAGAACTTAACAAACTCAACATTATCTAAAAAAAAAAAAAAAAAAAAAAAATATCATCAGTTCTATGTTCTGTGTAAGTAGTAAGTATCTATGGAAATAACATAAACAGAATCTTAAAGCTGTGTATTTGACATACACAGCAAAATAAGAGTTCTTCAAAAAATAGCTTTGAAAACGGAAAGAGATTACTTTCCGAAACGTCAGCAAAATATATTATTTTTGTGTTTATTCCGATTTATATTATTTGCAAAACATAACCTCTGACTTTTCCTTTGGCGTAAACGTCACGGGCGCAGAGGCCTTTTTTCCAATAATTCTATTATTTTGTAGATTCGGTGATTTGTTTTGAAGAGGATAATAGTACATGTGGTAGAAAACCCAAATAATAGGAAAGAAAATAAATATGTGTCCGTGATAGCTAAATTCGGTGATTTACTAATATTTCGTATTTATGCCAACAAAACACGCGCAACCCACAATACTTGTGTGTCACCGAGGTTTGTAACTAGTACATATAAACAAAAAATTGCGTCGCGATTACAGTTCGTACGGTTCTGTATACCGCCTAGACTAGTGTGGTTTTATCGACAGGACGATGTAATTCGATTACTTACAAATTTGCTCGCGATTAACTGGTGCGTGCAAACGCACTCTTAACCTCATATTGTGTAGATGTTTCCTTAATGGGCAGTGTCCAGTCTGGATTTTGGTTATAAAACGTAGGTTCCTTCTGGACATTGCCATGTAATTGTTGTACTCTTGTTGCGATATTTTAGTAGTTCCCTAGCAAGCTGGCAGCTGTTTGTTTCATCCCACAGCTTTTTGAATTCATTGTGGGTGTTCTCTTTAATTATTTGTATTATCGCCGTAATTGGTAATATACTGGTCGAGCCTGGTCCAAAGATATTTAGGCCTGCTGCCTTCATGGCCAGTCTTTCGGCTTCTTTGTTGCCACTGCACTGTGCATGTCTTTTCACCCAGCATACCGATATGTTATTCATGTTGGAAGCATCCACAAGTACTTAGTGGCATTCCCATACTGCTCCTATAACAGTACTTAAAAAGTTCTGATATTGCATGTTATGTGACATCTATCGCGAAGTTATTATTAAAGTGAACAGACAATATAGTCAAGAATAGCTCATTGTAGAACTTCACTTTTGCCTTAGCTTTATTCGTTACTGTTTGATCTGTTTTCGTCTTCTATATTCCCTCTACATAAATCCTAATCTTCTAGTATAAGTTAAACTTAATTAAACCAAAATGATTAAAAAATGATATACTTAACAAATGGGATGCTGTCTTTGCGGTAGTTATCTTAAGTGGTTTTTTCATTGATATTATTCCCGTACTTATTTAAGGACAATAAGTTATGTACCTTTAAATCCACAGCAATGGAGTTCTTGTAGCAATATTTCATGGTTTACTCTGTTGATGGCTTTTGACAAATCATAAAACACAGAAGCACCTACACTCTCATTACACCTACATTTCTCTGATAATAAAGCTTTTTTAAAAAGCAAAATTAGCGTCGCTGGTACTTCACATATTGTTGTCGAATCATAAAATTAATAAATATATTGGAATTAAATAATGTTAAAACCACTACTATGCAGAAAACACATCAATCACAGCATCAAAATACGCCAGGGGCCTTCCACTACGTTCAATACTCCAGCCGTCCAGACTCCCGTCCAGTTTGGCTCGTCGCATCGGTCCCAACACCAAGCCAAGCCAGAGGTCGTCCACAACGTTCAATACTGCAGCCGCCCTGACGTCCAGAGCCGCGTCCGTTCCGATGTCTAATTATATGCAGCATGTCATCGGCAGATGAGAGAAAAAACCGCGAAAAATCGGGGACCAGAATTATTTTTTCCACATAAAACTCACTGTAACTTCCTAACCATTAAAGTACGCGCATTCATTTTCGGAAACTACAGGAAAAGACCTTTAATTTGACATATCGTACAGCTCGGTACGAAAAACACCAAAAAAGATATAGGGCCAAATTGCCCCAACACCTAGCACAAAATAGCCACGCGGCGAGGCCCTGCAGCGCAACAGCTCGCGACCGGCAAAGCCCGTGCTACGTCACACCGCCGGGAAACTATAAATATGCGTACGCCCGCTAGCCCTGCATCAGTTCGTCCGCATCCATCGTCCGCTACACATCGATCAATCAGTTCGTTCACTGCCGTCGACCAGTACACATCAATCAGTTAGTTCGCGACCATCGTCCTATACACATCAGCACCTGCCTTTGACACCGCCTACCTTAAGACAGTATTATATTGTAGTAAATATCTATTTTATTTCACAACCTGCCTAACTAGTAGTTTGGAGTGCACAGTAGTGGTGAAAAGTGGAGTGGGTGTTTAGTGTACTATAAAAGAAATCGTAATGAATACCAGGAGTCGATCTAGGCAGAGGGACGGCGTCCCATCTAGCCAGATAGATTCAGAACAAACACAGAGCCATTCGCCCCAGGTCCCGGACGCTCTCTTTACCAATCAAGAGGACTCAGGTCTGGTAAGGGAAACGGTGAACCCCTTGTCGCCCAACGTCGCGGCCCGTCAATTTCTCATCAGTCAAGAGGATTCAGGTCTGGTAAGGGAAATGGTGAACCCCTTGTCGCCCAAGGTCGCGGCCCGTCAATTTCTCACTGGTCAAGAGGATTCAGGTCTGGTAAGGGAAATGGTGAACCCCTTGTCGCCCAACGTCGCGGCCCGTCAATTTCTCACTGATCAAGAGGATTCAGGTCTGGTAAAAGAAACGGTGGACCCCTTGTCGCCCAACGTCGCGGCCCGACGATTTTTCACCGGTCAATGGGATTCAGCCCCGGCCAGCCAGGGGGCTGCCCCTAGCCATAGTACATATACAAACCTAGGAAGGGGACAAGAAGCAGAGCCCTTCCTCACACC
The DNA here is from genome assembly GCA_963675555.1 of Leptura quadrifasciata. Classification (NCBI taxonomy): domain Eukaryota; kingdom Metazoa; phylum Arthropoda; class Insecta; order Coleoptera; family Cerambycidae; genus Leptura; species Leptura quadrifasciata. Next base: position 115,077,096 of record OY776677.1, read on the forward strand.
ATGCAATAGCCAACGCCTACCTACTGCACCCACGGGCTCCACAACCAGAAGCCTTCAAGGAACACAGCCACTGCCTTTAACAATGCCTGCTACCCCTGCTCTCACACCAAGTGGGAGGAACCCCAGCCACAGTGATGCATTAACACATGCACTCACGAAAGCGGTGCAACAGCTAACGAGTACCACGGAAATGCTCCTGCAGCACCTAGCTCTACAAGCGAGGACAAGCCACGACCCCCCGGCTTCACCCCGGGCCACTTCGGGCCCTATCCAACCAACCTCACAACCACTTCCGGAATTGGAATTTCAACATGAAACATCACTAATACAACCACAGCCGGCATCGTACGGGGCGAAAACGGGCCCGGCTCACCAACCAGCCGCGACCACCGCCGTTCGTAGACAAGCAAGGTTTCTGCAGCGGCAGTTCTTCCGCAGTTCTCGTCGCTACAACACCAACTACAATCATCAGTCCAGTGAATTCAGATCAACAAGAAGCAACAAGACCAGTGTCTACTCGACGAACCAACCCTCAATACGATGCTTTATCTGCCGCCAGCGCACGATCCAAGGCGCTGTTGATGTGGAAAAGAGTGCGAACAGCGTACAGCGACAGTCGCGACTTATAAACGTTTCATCGGGGCATAGTAGTGCGGGGAAAATTAAAATCAGTGTTAGCTCAGTACAGTTAGGGCCTAAATAATTAAACAAATACCATTTTTGACAGTACGAACGCCGTTCGAGTTGCTTTTAGTTATTTTTTTTAATGGATTTTCGTCTTTTATTTACTTAACCTAATTGCAACTACGGGTATTAGCACCCATAATAAAAATAGTCAACATCTCGGGAAGCTTGGCTCTGTAATCAGTCAGTATATGGGCTCTTCCGCCATCGCAGAAGCCACTAGAAGTATTGAGAACTCTGAAGTCATAAGCAACACCATCCTGCAATTGGAGTCTAATGCTATATCTATAAAAATCGACCCTGAGAGCCTGAGTCCTCACCAGTTTGTCGGAATCTTTAACTAGACTACTGGCGCCCTCTATCAATCAAAAAACGTAGTCTCAATCCCCATTCACGACAACAAAGTTACGTATCTTTAAATCCACAGCAATGGAGTTCTTGCAGCAATATTTCACGGTTTACACTGTTGAAGGCTTTTGACAAATTACAAAACACAGAGAAGCATCTACACTGTTATTACACCTACATTTCTCTGATAATAAACCTTTTCTGAAAAGCAAAATAAGCGTCGCTGGTACTTCACATACAAACTGGTTAATATTTATGTAAGAGAAGATATTTTAACTAATTTTTACATCATAATATACTGCGGTTTAAAAAGGGATCATCAAGTCTGAACACTCCTCCTCTTGTAATGTGGAAAAATAACAGAAGAAGATATTCATTTTAGAGGGCAATTCAAGGGTCATTCAGGGTCATAATTTAATAATCTTCATAATTCAGGTACTATTTTCAACATTTAATTTATTTAAACATATACTTGTTGACAACAAATTAGAGAAAGTCTTTTTTAACAAAAGCAGCATGTATTTCTCGGGAATTTTGGGCCATATCTCAGTGAATTCTCAACAACAACAAACTACAGGAAATTAAATAGGACTTTGAGTTTTATTGCTTCTACCTTTTAGTTGATTAATAATGGTCCAATTCATCTTTATCCTGTTAATTACATTGGTCATTCTGACTTTGCAATAACATAATTGCAAGTCTGAGCACATTCACTAAAGTTCTGAGGGAAAGATTTGTCGACTGTACATTCAATAATAATATTTATATAACCACTGAACGTTTACCATATATAAGCTCCATTCTTCCCTTGTACTAATACGGATAAGGAATTAGACCAGTGCACTGACCAGTTAACAAGGGTGAAAGAAAAAGAGGATATGTGTGTTAATTTATCCGTCTACAAGATTTCTGTCTCTAAATGGCATGTACAATTGTCAAATATAAGCTAGTAGTAGCTTACATAGGAAGTAGGTAATTTGTATTCACGCTTAAGCTACACTATATATTTTAGAAACGAGGACACTAGGAAGATTCTTTGTATGTAACAATTAATTGGCCAAGCAATTCAGGGAACAAGTGAGGGGATTATAAAATATATATTACAGATGTTACGATTCATGTTTAATGTGTGATGGGAAGTATGCCCCTCCGGAATATCGAGGGTGCTTTTTGTTTTAAATTAAACTACAGTGATGAAAACTTGCAATTTGAATAAGGCAAATGTTCAGAGAGTTTAAGAAAATTGCTTTTTTATCATATTAGGAAGGATAGTATTTATTCATTTAAGAATTTGTGTATATATATAACAACGATATTTCTTTACAGCATGCGTGGTCGTTTGACACATCCTTGGCGCCATTCCTTTTTACTTTCCCAAGAATTTTCTGCGAGTTCTCTTCTATCCATTGCTACTTTTATGCCATCTTTCCATTGTATTCGCGGTCGGCCTCTTTTCTTCTGTGTGGTATCCGTTCAAAGCACTTTTTTAGTAATCTTCGTTCTTCCACCCTTCTCATGTGTCCGTTTTCTCTACTTTTAACCTATCTCTTATTGTTTCTACTCTATTATGATCTAAGAGGGTAACTCCACAGCATAAGGAGAATTATTTTCCATTTCTTTCTTCGTTTAAGGTTTGTGTTCATTGTCCAAACTTCTGAGCCATAGGTAATTCTACTTTCGACTAATAATTTAAACATTCGCACCTTTGTCTTTGTCGTTATGTTCTTACACCACAGCACTGTATTCTGTATAATTTGTTTTTTATCGTTCGATATCTCGCTATTTTCCGTAGAACATCTTTACCATCTTTTCCGTCTTTAAACAATAGTACTCCTAAATAATTATATTCTGGTATATATTTGATGTTGCTCTTGTTCATCAAGTCTAAGTCTTGTCCTTTTTCTCCAATCACCATATACTGGATTTTCGGTATATTTATTTCCAAACCCCAATCCTCAAAATTCTCTATAAGATTCCTCATCAATACGATATATCAGCCCTATGTTCGGCAAAGACAACCTGATCGTATGCAAATAGCAGCGTGTAAATTATTTCATTTTCCAATTGTACTCCCATTTTATTACACTTACTTAACCACTTCTCAAGAACCGAATTAAGGTATATATTGAATAACGTGGGAGATAAACAATAGCTCTACCTCAGACCCTTATTTATCTCAAAAAATTTGGATAACCTTCCTTGGTCCTTTACTCTGCTGATATATCTGTGATATAGTCTTCCTGTAGATGGAATTACGCTGTCATCTATGGTTCTGACATTTCGTTTTTTCGTTTTATCCCCTCTTTTATGAATTGAGCCGATGTTAAGCTACTCTCTGTTGATTGGGCACAGGACTTTCATTTAGCCATTCATTAAATATCGAGCATAAAAGTTGTAAAACGACTTGTGGGACATATTTTAGAAGCTCCACCTCCAGATTCAGGGACTTTATTGTTTTTCATCGTACTCAACTGTTTTCTTACCTCTTCCACGGTTATTTGGTCATATCTATTTCTCACTGTTTTTGGTTCATAATCAACATCTTGGAATTTTGGTCGTTGTCTGTTAACAGTTCTATGTAATATTGTTTCCACTCCTCTGGTCCAATTGGGGAAATCATCTGTTTTTAAAAGCTTTTATTTAAGAGCGCTCTGGATATAAGCCGGAAAGACGGTGCAATTTACTCTCATATAAATCATTATTTAAAAAAACATGTTACAATGTGGGACGATGAGAGAAAAAAAAGTATATATATAAAAAAATATTTTTATTTTCTTCTATTTTCGATATTTTCTTATCATCCCACATAGGTATTGTCTGAAAGTTATTTGTGGCATTCTACGAATATTCTTTCCTATTATTTGGGTTTTCTACCACATGTACTATTATCCTCTTCAAAACAAATCACCGAATCTACAAAATAATAGAATTATTGGAAAAAAAGCCTCTGCGCCCGTGACGTTTACGCCAAAGGAAAAGTCAGAGGTTATGTTTTGCAAATAATATAAATCGGAATAAACACAAAAATAATGTATTTTGCTGATGTTTCGGAAAGTAATCTCTTTCCGTTTTCAAAGCTATTTTTTGAAGAGCTCTTGTTTTGCTGTGTATGTCAAATACACAGCTTTAAGATTCTGTTTATGTTATTTCCATAGATACTTACTACTTACACAGAACATAGAACTGATGATATTTTTTAGATAATGTTGAGTTTGTTAAGTTCTTCTTTTAACATTGGTAGCCAGGTTGTACAAATATCTACAGAACAATTCGATACGCACTTATCTTCATTTAATAAGATTATTGCTGATTCTTTAATTTTTCTTTTTTTGGTATCTGTTTCTTTTGTTAAAATTTTTGCCGAGTCCCAGTTTATTCTATGTCCGTTTTCCCAAGCATGTTCACAAATCTTTGATTTCTGGATTTCATTCTTTCTAATGTAGTTCTTGTGCTCATCCAACCTCACACTGAAATGTCTGGATGACTCACCCACATAACATTTATCACATTCGCACGGGATATTGTAAATACAGTTTTTTGAATTCTGCTCCCTGTTTATGGGTTTTGTTTTTGTTAAAATAGATCTTAAAGTGTTCCCCGTTTGAAATATCGTCCTAACATCAAATTTGTCACCTATACGGCGTAGCTTTTCCGATAGTCCGTATACATAAGGAATTATTGCTGTATAATGACGTTCAGGTTTTTGTCGTACCTGATTGTCCCTATTTTCAACATTTATGAAAATTCTATCAACAAAGGCTTCAGGATATTGATTTTGTACTAGAACCTCTTTGATAAATTTTTTCTCGTTATTTAATATTTCATTATTAGATGAAATTATTTTGGCCCTATCGTATAAACATTTTACAACACCCCTTTTAACATTTATTGACTGATTTGAGTTAAAATTTAGATATCTATTAGTATGTGTTGGTTTTCTATAAACGCTTGTTTCAATTGTATTATTTATCCTTCTAATTAAAACATCTAAAAACGGTAGTTCATTCCTACTTTCTACTTCTAATGTGAATTTAATAGACGGTTCCTTACTAAAAACTATCTAGTAAATCAACACCATGAGGCCAAATTGCAAAGATGTCGTCAACATATCTCCACCAGACAACCGGTTTGTTTATACAATTTTGAACATGTGTGTTCTCAAAGTTCTCCATAAATATGTTGCTTAAAATTGGTGATAATGCAGACCCCATAGCCATACCAAAATCCTGCTGATAGAACTCATTGTCCAATTGAAAATAGGTTGTTTTTATACACAGTGTTAAGAGTTCCATTATGCTATTTACACTTAATTTAGTTCTAGTTTCCAAATTATTATCATTTAGCAACCTGTCTTTAACTATTTTTAATGTTTCATCTACCGGAACATTGGTAAAGAGGCTAACTACATCAAAACTAACCATCAGGTGTGATTCATGAATATCGGTTTCATAAATTTTTTCTATGAAATGTTTACTATTTTTAATATATGAATCGGTATTTCCAGATAATGGGTCAATAATTTTAAGTAAAAATTTTGCCAAATTATGACATGGTGAATTAATAGAACTAACAATTGGTCTTAAAGGAATATTTTGTTTATGTGTCTTTGGTAAGCCATAAAAATGAGGGGGCTTACTATGATGTGGTGTAAGTTTCCTTCGTTCAAAATCATTAAATTCATGTTTGTATTTAAACAAAGTTCTGTAAATTTTGCTCTCTATTGATTTTGTTGGATCTTTGTTTAATTTTGAGTAGGGTCCCTCATTTACAAGAGTCATGATTTTTGTGTTATATATATCTTTATCTATAATGACTGTGGCATTACCTTTGTCTGCTGGCAATATTTTTAGACATAGGTATTATTAAAATAAACATTTTCCCTTTTGTAGAACTAAAACAAAATTAGCCCTAATGTCCTCAAGTGCACCGAGAAATTTAAAGATTAGGTATAATAAATTTGTCCAATGTCATATTCTATTACATCTCTATCACTCTCTTTCCAAGCACACCGTACATTAGGCTGCGTCATTTTATTGACGTGAAGTCATTTACAATTAAAATTGGAAGCATGGATGACTAATACACTCCGAACAACTCCTTGCAGTGTATGTCGGTTGGTTTAGAGCAAATCTTGCAATCAAAATTTCCATTAGTTCTAACTAAGCTTTGAAATTTTTCATATGTGTATAAGTCCGGTGACAATACACTTTAACATTTTCATATAAGAAAAAACAAAATGGCGGCTTCAAGATGGCGGACGGCTTTTGTCATTTATGGTCCAAATAGATTAAAATCGATTTCTGGGGTTTTTCGGGTTCACCGATTACGAATTTCTAGTCAAAAATTTTGTTCAAGATTTAGACTTCAAGATGGCGGCCGACATTATCGTATATGATCCGATTCGACTCAAAATCGACATCTGGGGGTTCTCGAGATCGCCAATTATGAATTCTTGTTCAAAATTCAGAAATTCAAAATGGCGGCGCCAATATGACTGACGACTTTTGTCATTTAGATCCAAATCAATCAAATTTGGGGTCGCGGATTACGAATTTCTAGTCAAAGATTTAGTTCAAGATGGCGGACGACTTGACCGTTTATGATCCGATTCGTCTCAAAATCGATATCTGGGGATTACAGCATATCAAAAGACTAAAAAGTAAAAAATAAAATTAAAAAAACATTAAAAAAAGCTTTTATTTAAGAAATGCTCTGAAAAGTGGTAAGTAAACTTTGAAGTAAATCAAACCCATCATTTTGTTACATTATATAATTATTTATTTTATGATATAAAAGCTTGTCGCGAGCAATTTCCTTTACACAGGAAAATCTCGCGACAAGCTTTTATATATGTATATATAAAAAAAATTATATAATGTAACAAAATGATGGATTTGATTTACTTCAAAGTTTATTTTCTACTTTTTAGAGCATTTTTTAAATAAAAGCTTTTAATGTTTTTTTAAAAAATTTTTCTATTATATTTGAATTCAGTCCTTTCAAAATTTTTGAAGCTGCCCTCGATTTTAGTATCGTTCGGGAAGTTTTGGGCTTTTGCTGCTAACCTTAGCTTGAACAGAAATATTGTCAATGTATTTAGAAAACTATTTTAATTATTTTGGGGCACTTTGCTTCCATATTTCCTTCATCTGAGCTCTGTTTTGGTGGGGTATAAGCAGTATGTCTTAAATATAGCGATGGTTTCGGCAAGAAATTGTCGGATGCGCAGAGAGCTCCCCTTTTGAGAAAATATAATTAAAGCTAAGTAATTACCAAATATCCTTTCTCCTTCGAGTAATTTTAAGTGTTAGAGAAGTCGCTATATTTTTCCGTAATCTTTATTAGACACTATATCAGTATGCAGTATGTTCCAATTTTTGGCCTAAGAAGTTTGTATATATCCATGTTTCTATAGTCGCAATAAATGGCTGTGACTGCTTAGCCATTCACACAACACTAAAAGTTCGATGTCAAGCAACTCTTTTACAACTACATTATATAAAATAAAAGAAATGCTGTTATGGAATCTGTAACGAGAGCTTTTTCATGCGATACCGTACTAACAGAGTGAAAAAAATTGTCCTCAATATTTGATTCATCAAAAATAGATAAAACATATTTTTATGAATCTCTTGGAATATAAAAATAGCTATTCATTTTCCTACCCATTATTCTATTATTCGTCATGAACTTACTTATATGTTATTATAAAAACAAATATTGTGCTCTTTATCAAATAACGAATATAGGCAATAAGCATTAATAAAAATTTACGCGTTCTTTTTCATTTCCATGCAATCTCCGAAATCATTTTAATTTTTTAAACAATTAATTTTATGGTATTCGGTTGGATGTGCACCGAACTGTGGTGATTACGGTTTGTGGTAATTTAGGTTATCTGCAGTGTACATCTCCAAAGGACTGCGGTCGGGTCGGGGTCAGCTAAATCGAAGAATCTGAAGAGACTGCGGGCGGGCGAATTAGGCCGTGGTCCCACTGTAGACGCGATATTGGATGTTTTTCGAGGTCTTATCTGGAGATATCTGGAATAATTTATTATATGGCAGAGTTTTTAGATTATGTGACTGAATTTGCGAATGCTTATAATTAGATAAATGTATTCAAAGACGATCAATATTAATATTTCACTGTTAATAAATTTAACGATATTTTAGAGAAAACTTCAAATTAGTTTTTAGAAATTTCCATATTATTACTTGTTCGATTATATAAATAAATCTGTGTTGAAAAGTTGAAATAAGAATATTACAGTTTGGACGCACGTTATCACCTTGGACTTTCTTGTTTCAACTTGTCCACAGGAAATCTAATATTTGTAAAAAAAGGAAATAGTCTGTTTTATTCAACTTCAGAATAGTATATTATTTTATATAGAGTAAAAGCGAAATCTCTGTGCCGAGGCCGAGACACAAAAATCACTTTACCGTATATTCCTAGTCCAGAGACTTGTATTCGCGTATGACTGGGAATAGCAGATTTAATAGAGAAAATAAGGAATTGATATTCATTTATAGTGAGACCAGTCCTAGCATACGCAGAGCCGCATAATGGCCGTAAACAGCTACCTAAACGAGCGAAAATGTCAAACTAAACAGTTTAAACTAAAATAAAATATGCGTAGCAAAAGATACCTGTTATCAAGAAACCCAGTCGGGTTTCGCAGCTAATTTTCGAGCGAAAGAGGACCTGATTCATATACACCAAGAAATTGGTTTCTGCGTCATCTGGATATTTCTTTTGTTTTATAAAAAGAACACAATCATTAAACATTGGTAATTACATGTGAAATGAATTATTTATCGTCTCATCTTTCAAATAAATACCTGTCTTCAATTTCTTATCTTATTACGGCATTGCTATTGATGTTTGAATTTTGAGATCTGTTATTCCGGTTATGTTTATGTACTAGACGGAAGTACGTCTTCAAAAACGGAAGTATGATATCGACGGATATGGAACTCGCTTAATTTAATCCTGTGACAGTGACATTTATAAATAACGCGAATATAGACACAAATAAACTAGTATAAACATAACCTAAATTTTTTTAAAGACAGTAAAGTTAGGCGCGATTAACCCAAAAATCGAACATTTAAGTAGGATTTTTTGCAGGCACCCCCACCGCCCCGCCCCGGTCAGGGGTACATAACGGACGGGACATTATCTACGGAGATCCGAAGGCGTACAAGGTCAGGTGGGGTAGCATTTTCAACTATACCGACCACGGTGAATCGACTACGATGGTCATCGATTCGATCCGAGCACTCCCGAAGGCGTTATTCACCGAATTAACGACTTGTGTAATTGATAAACCGAAACAAGTTGACACGTGTGGAAGCTAGGACTAGACTAGACTAAGTCGACCACGGGAAATCGATTACGATGGTTATCGATTCGATCCGATCACTCCCGAGGGCGTTATTTACTGTTTAATCAATGACTTGGGGAATTGAAATACCTAAACAAGTTTCAGGGGAGTTCATGTTAAAGAATACGCCAAAACCCTCGATGAACTTTTCGAAATTGTGGCAAAATCCGAAATATTTCGCATGAAAAGCCTGCTTCACGAAAAAATGCCGTTGGAAGAGCTTTTTATACATTCAATCACATTTTCGCTCTACGGAATGTTTTTTATGCCAAAATCTTGGAAACTCATCAAGGAGTGTAATTTTAGAAAGTGTAGTAAATGTAGCTGCACAGGGACGTAATGTGTTTTGTGCTGCTGCTTTTCTTGCATAATTCAATGAGCATCCCAGCCAGCGAAAAAGGTACCCTACTAAGGCAGCACTATTAGAAGTAAAGACAAAATAGAAATTCAAGTAAAATAATCAATTATTTTCCTACGTTTGGAAAATAAAGTTTTCCTCCAACAAGTCCTGAGTCAGATTCCAACTGTGAAATCCAGGTTCAGATTTTTTGTTGTATTATTATGGAAACAATGTTCAAACATTAACTGTACATGATTTCAACAATTTATAACCTGCTATCATTATGTAATAATAAAATGCATTTCATAATAAATCAGGTTTAAAATAAACTGTACACTATTTCCGAAATTTCTAATCTGTATTTTGTTATGGTAACAGTAAAGCGAATTTATATTTTATTCTTTACCATTAATGCATATTAGTAGGAGAAATTTTAGTCTGTTAAAATAAAATAAATAAGCATTGAAAGGAGCTTTCACAATTTTATGAATTTTTAATCTGTATTAGAAAGTAAAGGCGGTCAGTAGGTGCATGGGACTACGATAGCGGTAAAGCACTTTTTGTTATTGTCTTCCAGTTTGGTTTAAGCAAAGGTTATGTTGGTCGTCATGAAGTATGTAGCCAAAAAGATGAACATGATGGATGATCAGGGGGCGCGGAGAAGCCACATAGAAAATTAGCTTGTGGTATTATACATTGGAAGTCTTGTGAGGGGGAGGGGGTTTTCTCATAACACGAATAACTCGAGCACAGTCAAGTCTATAGTAACTTGTTCTGTACGAGAAAGCGTTGATAGTTCTGAGTTTTGTGTTTCTAGTGATGAATATAATTAATTAATATAATAAATCTTGAACGCTAAAATTTTTATCGAGCGGGATCGATTCAAAATGTTGCATTTTTATGTTGGGCAATCTCTTAACTACAGACTGATGGTGAACTCGCGCGTTACTATTGCCAATAATTAGATCTTTTTAGCCTTATAACATGGCATTAAAAGAAATGAACTGTTTCAAGTTTGGCATAAAGAGCAAGACGAGATTTTGTTGCATGGTGCATTACTAACTAACAAAAAATCTTACCTGTTGATCAAGTGTCACAAGAAACACAAGAAGAGCGAAATAAAGATGTAAATAACTTCAGAAATTTTGTAGGAAAGAAACCATGGAGGATATGATAGATAAGTTTTTAATTTATTTTAACCTTCTAATTATAAGTACCAAGTAGAGTTAGAAGTATTAAATATGCTGAAAATCCCTATTTTTAGAAAATGATTAAATAAAGTATTCATACGAATCAAACAATATTATTTTATTTCAAATCCTTATTATTTACTTCATTATTGTTGTTAAAGGGTCCGGCAGAATGAGGTATTCATTTTAAATTGAGTTGTTTTTATTAATTGCTACATTATTATTCAAATATTAAACACAGGGTTCTTGAGGAAACACGTACATTTTATTTTTTAAATATTACATCAATCAAGTGGCCTCATCCTTGCTGCTGACACTGTTGAAGCCTAGCACGAAAGTTTTTCATCATCCGCTCCAACATTTCAATTGAGATTGAGAGTTAATCTCTGTCCGAATATTATGTTTTAATTGTTCCAAAGTTTGCGATCGATTAGAAAGTACTTTTGACTTTAAGTAGCTCCATAAAAAGAAATCACAAGCTGAGAGATCCGGTGACCATGCCGGTCAGTAGTTGATGTCGCCAAATTTCGAAATGACATGACTAGGAAACATTCTTAGCAAAATTGACATAGAATCCCTAGCAGTGTGAGAAGTGACCCCATGCTATTCTTAGAATATTCACACCAACATTTACGAAGTTACTGTTCAAAGTTACACAATACCTGCTGACAACGCTGTGATGTAACAGTAACTATCAAGTGATTTTCCTCAAAAATTCCAAGGGCTGATACGGCACACCACACAGTAACTTTTGCTATGAAGCGGTACTTCGTGGAATTGCAGAGGCTTTTCCATCGCCCAGTAGCGAAAGTTTTGTTTGTTAACATATCCGGAAAGATGAAAATAAATTTCAGATGACATCAGCAAGCAACCAACTATATCATATACAGGCTGTCCATTTTATCAGGGCACTCGAGAATATCTCACTTAATATCGGCCGTACAAAAAAAATATATTTTTACGAAAACTGTGCCGATTTATATAACCTACAAAATGGTTTAAAGACATTTGAAATCCATGGCCTACTTTAAGAGTTATGGCGGAAAATATTGAAAATTCGGAAAGCGTCTAGGCCAAATATCTTCGGTATTTGAAGAGATACGAGAAAAATTCTAAGGCAAAAATTTTTTGCAAAACAGAGTGTTTCAACGAGGTTTTATCTAATTTTTTTCAAAACCGCTGTCTTGCAAAAAAATTTCGCCTTAGAATTTTTCTCGTTGTCTTCAAATAACGGAGGTATTTGGCCTAGACGTTTTCCGCATTTTCGATATTTTCCGCCATAACTCTTAAAGTAGGCCATGGATTTCAAATGTCTTTAAACCATTTTGTAGGTTATATAAATCGGCGGAATTTTCGTAAAAATAATTTTTTTTGTACGACCGTAATTAAGTGAGATATTCTCGAGGACCCTGATAAAATGGACAGCCTGTATATATAAAAACTCGAGGTTGAATTTTTGTACTATTTGAATTTTGTAGAGATGGAAGTGTAAATCTTTCAGAATGCGGCGATAACTAAGGTTCTAAATATTGAGTGCCAATGCCTGTTGTTTTGCAGATTGTTTACGACTTCACAACGCAGCTGTTATTACCCTTTCAGCATTTTCAAGTGTGCGTACAGAACGAGTTCTTCCCTTTGGTTTTCTCTAGCACACGAAGCAGTACTGCAGAACATGTGTACCCACAATTTAATTGTTATTCGACTATGACTTGGATCTCGTGGATTTAAATGAAAGTGACTACTAAACAAACGCTGGGTGATTACAACAGGATAGTTATTTTTTAAATATGCTTCAACCGTAAAAGAACGTTGAACATTTGACCAACGCTCCATATTCACATCTAAACTGACATTTCTCGCAAACGCTTTGACAACATCTGTCTTAAATTTCCATTTATCGTGAAAGCATGGCGACTTGATTTAAATGTATATCTCATTATATTATGACATGAATTAACTTAAAATAAGATAAAATAAAAACTAGATAAAATGGATACTTTTTCGGCCAGATTGGTTAAATGAGGAATAGTGAAATAATTTCGATTGCTCAGATACCGACCGACGGTGTGGTACATTGCATTGACTACGACAAAAAACTAAAAACTCTTGAGAGCAAATTTCTGTGTCTCATCACCAATTCTTCAATGCAAAGCTACTCAAGAAAACTACGCGCTCATTGCAACAACATAACTCCACTCGTGGATCATGCCCACTTAACTTCACAGAAGTTCTACCCGTACAAACAAGTAGTAGTCCACTAACATGTAGCATAACATAAGAGAGAATAATTCGCCATTTCGAATTATCAGGCGAGGCACATCTTGCGGCCACCTTTTTAACTGTTTTCCCTGACTAATACAGTAGTAAAACTAATTTTTCAATGTTTTTTTACTTTTATCCTCCTTCTTCCCAATTACAAATTTCGTAGAATTTTAACTAATCTTGATCCGTTACATTTAAAATGAAAATATACGGTTTTATAATTTGTGTGCTCCACGGGGGCCAAAAAATTTTTCCCTACAGCCGCACTTTCTCTTGGACTTGCCACCATTATACATATTCATACAAGGCGAAGCTCGATAAATGGTACACAGGTTAATGCAAGGTCAAGTCCCAATCAGCCAGCAACACGGGGCGGAATACCAGAAGTTATACTCAGTGATGAAAGCAGATCCCATTCAAGGTAATGCCACGGACGTAATGGTCCCAAGGGATAACTTCAATAAGACCTTTCAGGCTGTAAAACCCGAGAGGGAGGCCTGGAAAATGCCCCCTCCCCCACAACAACACACATAGTGTGGTACACTGACGGCTCTAAAACAGAACAGGGAGTCGGAGCCAGGATATACGGTTGCATAAGTGAGATAATATTACAAGGTACTGTGTAATAGTCGATTGCCATTCTCTCTGACAGCCAAGCGGCAATAAAGGTAATCAGTTCCATGCAAATCAATTCAAGATTAGTGTGGGACTGCTTGACGGCCCTTATGGAGGCGGGAGGTCAAAATAGAGTGAGGTACCATGACACGAGGGACACATAGGAAATGCAGCGAACACGATTGGTTACACTAATTACCGCCTACTGGGCTCGATCTCCAGCTACGTCACTGGAAATGCTGGCGGACAATGGATATCTGTCTACTTTTTCAACAATTTTCTCTTATAGACCTTATACAAATGTAACGCGAAAATAAAAATTAGCCGTATTTATCTGTCTCTGGAGCAGCTGAAATAATGCAACCCTTCCTGCTGCGACGCGTTTTTCTCCACCCCAAACGGTAACGTGGAGAAAAAGGGCCACATATTATCACTCGAGCTCCGGAAACGAGTTTTCTGTTTGTGCTCGGGCACCATTCCTAGTTTAAGTGATAGGACCCTCAAGCCGAATACACGAGGTTGAGTAGCTCAAGTGGAGAAAGTGTACTCCAGTGGGTCAGTTTGGGAAATTAGACGTTCACATACAAACAGTAAAACTCAGAATTTTTCAGTAATATCAGTATATTCGATTAAACCTACTATTTACAATTCTACGTTTCTCAACTAGTTACTTTTGTCAAAATTTACCTCGACTAAGCTTTACAAGTTCTAAATACTGGGATGAGGGCAAGCAACGCAATGAAAAGAGTAGTACCAGATGCCTCAGGTGACGAAGATAGCAAGCTGCAAAATAGTACCACAAAATATATGGTAATATATATATTCATATAAAGCGTTAGAACAGAGTAAGCGGTGACACAATTGCAAAGTTATAAACAGTACTTGGCTAGTACATTAGTTTACTTACTTCTCCGTGGACTTACTTACTTCCTGTGGTTATTATGGTCGGGCACATCTGCTGCGGTGGAGCGATCGAAATGGAATCCAACTGCATGGGTCCTCAGATCCTTTTCTGAAAATGAATCAACTTACTATCGGAGTGGGAGTAGGCGTCAGATGGATGCGCTGCTGGTCGATGACGTGGTACGGGCTTGGCCAAAATCCTGCTGCTCGAATATGATATATGGCACCTGGATTTGAATCTCGGAGTGAACACGTCAATCATTCCCTTCAAATGCTTACAAGCTGCTGCTCTGAAATATATAATGCTAACGACACCTGGGTTCGGTTCTCTAAGTGGACACGTCTGCTGTGGATGAGTCGCTCTGGCTGACTGCCAGCACAGTGTGAATTTAATTATTTCCTTAGAATGCTTAAAAGTGGGAGAAACAACGGTAATAGGTGCGCAATGAATCAATGTGACGTCAAATGGACTCAGAAAATATTTCGGCATATTTCGCGACTTAGTAAAATAATTCAATTACCTGACTACTTTCCTAGACCGGAGCAAGCAGTAGGACACGTGTTTTGCGTGTGAAGGCAGCCAGGTAACTGAATATTGGATATTTTAATTATTCCCTTGTGTCGAAAAAATAATATCACACGGGTGACGTCAAATCGATTTAGAAATATTTTATTTACCTTGTTTGTTTGGACTTGAAAATATTTCGCGGTTGGTTTACACGCGCCTAGCTCGCGGGACTGCTGGCTGTCGACTGAAACTACTTACTGCGGGTTCGTAAAATTATACACGTTCCTCACGTAGTCCCCCTCCACCTGAGTGTATATGTACTTGCAATTGATATGTTTATTCGGTGCTGCTGCAAATTAATATAAATTTTAAAGCGTTAAATGGGACAGTAATTAATATAACAGGATAGTTTATATAGAGGGTATAAATAAACACAGATCCTAGGCGCATTTTGGCAACAAAAAAACGCTTCGTTACACTACAAGCGCTAACTAAATAGGTAAAATAGAAACAAGAATCTCAAACATTTATCATGCGACCCCTTATTCGTTATTGAGTAGTTTCTATATAAAACCGTTGTGAATAATCCATTCTGAAGGCCAATTAGAAAGATATATCCATTTATTTCTAATTAATATTGATGATATTTATGGACTTCCTCTTTCCGAGTAATGTTATTTTCATTTAAGTATTTCAGCGCGCTCATTGTTGAAAGGAAATACTATTTTGGATTTTGCTTTGTTTAATTTCATTAATTCCTTAAAAGAGTGATGAGAATGTGCAGTTTATATATACAGTTATATACTCTGGCTATTCATTAATTAATGCTAAGCCCCTTGCAATAATATTCTCCGATATAATTTCACAGTTTTTAAATATTGTTTTATTCTGCCCATGGTAACAGTTATTGATAAAATTGTATCATTACATTTAATAGAAGATGGATATTGAGCCTCAGGTTCAGTAGTTCAATTGGATTTGTTTAAAATCCAAGGTTAATTGCATCAGTCTTATTATTGGATTTTAAATGAAACGAGCAAACGGTACAGTCCGAGATTATTATTACACAATATTTTCTTTATTAATGAACCAGCTGATCAGAATTAGATCAACAGCAAATCGGGTGATTCAGTTTGGTATTCGCACCCCTGTAATTTTTTTATTTTAACAATAAACTACAACAAACCATATATATTTGTAAATCGTTTGTCAAGCTCTATCAAATAACATTATTTCTGTGATTACATATGCCAAAGTAGTGATAGTCTTTTTTTCAAATGGTCTATTATACTTTTTTGCCGATTATTGTAGAAATTTTATTTCTGCGTGCAACTGTGTAAAAAAGTATACACTTAGTATAGTTGGCGATGGAAATAATTGAATTTGACCTTATAATTAATGTAACTAGTACCACCTAGGCGAATCCGACTCGAAAGAGAGGGATTTCATCGAGGATCGTATACGGCACTGATGAGAAGTAAAAATTCCGAAACAGTTTGATGTTTTAACTAAAGAAAGTTTTGTTTTTAAATAACTATGTAATTCATTTTTATAAAAACAAGCAATTAAATCGTATCTTTAGTTAACTAATGATAATAATACTTAATAATAATAATATTTAAATAACAATTACCAATAAAAAACTACTAATATTTAAGAAAATTAACTAACAATGTAACGAAGTTACTTTTTTTGTTTCAATAGCTAGAAACTGTCAATCTAGGATTATCTTCAATTTTACTGACAAATATTTGATTTTTTTGTCCATCAGGTATATTTTCAGAAGGTAACGTTCCATTAGGAACAACCGTGGTTTCAAAAATCTAATTTCAGAGAAGAAATTATAATAAAAGTCATTTAAGGACAAGGTATAAGTAGCCAATTTATTTTAGTAATAATTAGTAAACCAGGGCCGATTAAATTTGATTCTTTTGGCAACCAGGTAACGTTTTCATATCAAACTGAATGCAAGTAGTTTTAACCGCAGGTGTTAATTGTTTAAGGTAGTTACCACTCGAAAGTAACAGATAAACCCAACTTCAAAATTCACAATTTGATTTATAATGATTATTATTAATACCGGGGCTATTAAATTCATTTCTATTTCCGAAATGATATAAGTTATTTATTTACAATCAATTCCAGTTATCTAATATGCCCAGAAATAATTATTTATATCAATTAACGCTGCCGGTTATAAATATTTTATCACTCCGTCGATTGATGATTGCCTAACTCACATATGAGCGCGCAATGTGCGCTCGACAAGATATTTTCTAGCCCAGCATGGCGAGTTCATGAAACGGGCCACTGCTGAGGTCCTCTTTGGTATTCAACTGCTGACCTGACCAGTCGATTATTTTGGTAAGAATTCATTGTGTCGAATTCACATCTATTTTTATTTTGGCAATTTGGATTTGATTCACATAATTTTAATTTGTCTTTGTTTTAGTTTGATAATTTCTGCCTTCAGCAACCTGTAGCAACTTTGAATTTAACGACCGTATCTAGCTTCCGGGGAAAACATTTTACCGTAAATAACACCCTACGGGGACGCTGCCTTTAAGTGGGACACTCCAGCGGTGTTACGTCGAAGTTTTGAACTGTAAGTTTCAATTTTTTTAATTTTAATTTTGCTTCACGGCTATTCAGTCAGTGATATTTTCAGTCGGGGATGCTGCCTTTATGTGGGACACTCCATCTTAGACGTACCGTATTGTTTAACAATTAAATATTTCTTCACCAGGTTCACCACGTCAAGCCCTAAAATCTAGTTATTTGTATAAAAGTAAAATTATTTGCTTCTGGTCAAAACTTTCCTAAACATTTGAATAATCGCCTATCCATCACCCAAGAGCAGTCCAAGTTACTTTCTATTGCCAAACCGCCGCTTTGCTTTGTTAGTTATATTTACCGTCTGTTTGCTTTATTTTGCATTTTGCCCTTGCATATCATCGTTTACTTACTTGCTGTTATTTTCTATGATACCTGGTATATAGGGTGGGGAAATAGTGCGTCGGACCTCGATATCTCGAGTTCTACTATACCTAGAAATTTTTAAAAAAATTGCAAGTAAACTAGATAAGGAAGTCTATAACTGGAAAATATTTTCGAACATACAGGGCGAGAAAAGACGAAATTATAGGACCAAATGCCTTTTTTTTAATGGAATGCTATGTATATCAGTACATATTTTGAAGCCTCTTTCTACGCTCTATTCATTCCTATATTAGCATTGAATGTTGTTAATATTAGAAACAGTGGGAACCTCATTTCAAAAGTGCATGTGTGTCAATCAAAATCGGCAACATATGGAACATTTATTATAGTTATTTGAGGAAACCTCTATTTTTAAGTTTATTTTTGAATATTGTAATTATTGCTCAATAAAACGAAATTGGTTGCAATTAGCCCTAGGGAAGTACTTACAAAAAATGTTCGTTTTTCATTTCTACATCACATATACGGAGTGTTCTATTTGAAAAAATTGAGGAAACTCCATTTAAAATGTTCTTAATTCAAAAATAATTTTTGGCCGCCCTGTACAAATGATTCAAAAACATTAATTAGATGTCTCGTAACTGGTTTTTCTTAAAATCCATAATTGTAACTGTGGTGATTTTTTTTAATATCCATCTGCAGATTGCATTATTTCAACAAAAAAATTCCCAAGTGATTGGGAGATATTCAATGCTAATATAGGAATGAATAGAGCCTAGAAGGAGGCTTCAAAAAAGGTACTGATATACAAAGCATCATTCTATTTTAAGACTTTTTTTATCTAGTTTACTTGCAATTTTTTAAAAAATTTCTAGCTATCGTAGAACTCGAGATATCGAGGTCCGACGCACTATTGCCCTACCTTGTATAATAATAATAGAGATTTTGTTTTAAAAACTAAGAATTTAATTATTTCTCGAAACTTGGGTAATTAAAAATTTAAAAAATCAAATAGATAGTTAAATTAATATTAAATAATTGTAAATTCTACATGATTTCAAATATCAAACGATTTAGTTATTTGTTTTCTAGTAAATATAAATGAAAATAACTTGAAATAAATACAATATCTTAAGTGAATATTATTTTACACTAAATATTTTCAATATACTGTTAGGACGTGTTGCCTGCCTTATTTTGAGTATCTACCTTAGTTTGTACTGTCCTGAGAAAGTAAACTCTATCTGGGGGCTCAATTATGCTGTTAATAGAGAAAGTGGTGTTTCTACATTTTAAACAGAAACTGGCGCTCGAGGCAAAAAACCTGCTTCTACTAGTTTAAAGTGCAAGTTGCAGCGCCGAAGAAGCGGCGTTACAACTACTATCGATTAAAAAAATGAAATATTATTTATTACTTCACATGTTCGGAGTGACCTCCGTTAGCTTCTAAACATAATTGTCCCCTGTTTATCACGCCCTGGATACATACATGTTGAAGAACTTCAACATTTAATCTGCGACATTCAACTCGTATTCTATTTTTAAGATCTTCGATGCCATTTAGAGATGTAAAGTAAACTCTTTCTTTTAGATAGGGCCAAAGAAAAAAATTCAATGGCAGGCCACTTAACTCCCTCACTATGATTTCCGATCCATCTACTTGGATAATTAATCTGTATTTAAACAATTTGTTACAATTATAGCGTTATGCGGCGTTGTCCCATCTTGCTGTAATATCATGTTATGCTTAATATGTAATGGAACGTCTTCTATGAAATTTAACAATTCCTCGCACCATATATTAATTCGCCAGATATTTTGGAAATTAGTTTATCTAAGCCAGTGAGGATTATATCCTTAGACCAATAATGGCAGTTATACCGATTGACTATTCCATTATTATGGAAACGGGATTCATCTGACCATATGATGTGATCTAAGATAGTCATTTCTTGAGCAACTGCCAACCATGCTACAAAATTTAGACGTCTCTCGTAATGTCCAGGAACCCAACCCTGATGTAAATGTATTTTATATGGTCACAGTTCATTGTCTTTCAGAATCCTTTGAATCGAAGAATATGAATTTTCAGTTTCTGTCGCTAATTGGCGAATAGAAATATGCGGGTCTACAAAAATACGAGCTAAAATTACAACTATATGTTCTTCATCAGTGTGGTTCTGGGTTTAAAAACGTTTCTTTTTTTCTTAAAATATCCACTTTCGCCCTTATTGTTTGCCAATTTTGCAAACATTTTGTCTGATGGCGTTGGCCTATTTCGAAAGCGTTCACAATACAAACGTTTGGCTGCTTTACTGTTCTTTCCGTACTCTCCATAAATTAATAGCATTTTCAATTTTTCATCGTTAGTGTAAGATACCATTATACACATTTATTTAGAAATATAGCATAAAACAGAAACGGAAAACACAATTACTAATGAACAGCACAAATAACTGAATTTTCAATTTGACGTTACTAACAATGTCAAAATTCAATTGTTTCCATGGCCAACTATGCTGATTCAAAAACATAATCTTTGAATGTAGTTTTATCATATCTTATTAATTTCCTCGAAATTTTTCTTATCGAAGTGTATACTTTTTTACACAGTTGCATGCAAAAATAAAATCTCTACAATAATCGGTAAAAAAAAGTATAGCATAACATTTAAAAAAAAGTTGACTATCGCTACTTTGGCATGTGTGATTGTGAACGATCCATCTTTTGCGTCTGAAGGACTTTTTCTATATTTATCAAAAATGAATGTTAACGTTCACAAAATAAGGGTTCAAAACGACTGTTTCAGATAGAGAATAATATAAAATTTATACTTACTGTTCGTTTTTGCTTAACTGCTGCTCTGATGGTATCTATTGGACGTCGTAGCACTATAAATCTAACACTGTAGGTACTAACACTTTCTTAAAATTATACCTGAAAGGGAATTTTGAAAACACAAGTAAAAGACAATATAAAGTTCAAAAATATATATTAAATCTCTTCAAAAATTTGTGTTTTACAACAACTTCAAGAAATATGTTTTGACAAACAATAGTCTGGCCCGTGTACAACACATGGTGAGGAACGGAACGATTTACAATGTACCAACTACCATCCAATATGCGGTTTTTGAGCTAACGACTACACAAAAAGATTCAAGAAAAGTCCAATGCTTATAAAATTTTGGTGGGCTTTTGCTTACCTGTCTATTCACGTATTTTTATTTCAATATCAATTTTGGTCGCTCCTCGGAGCTTTAAAATGCTTGAATCGCAACGACTTTGAATTATATTTGGGCAATTACAACTTCATACATTCAGGCAAGGCGGTCCCATGCACATATGAGTACATGGTACTTTTCTGACACTGAATCACTGAGGAACCGGTTTAGGGCAAATCCCATTAAAACTCATAATTTTCCCGTCAAAATCGACTGCTAGGAAATGATGGGGGTCCCATGTCGCTAAAGGCTATTGTCGCTAAAACTCACGATATAATTTCAATAGAAGCTGGATTAACTTGTCCTCATATTTAATACCACGCATGAGTTGTAGTGCTTAACAACGTGGATTCGTAAAAGGGTTTTTTAATTTTGAAATTCCCGAAATTTTCAAATTTTGTTATACTTTCTAAATTTTGGTGGTCGGGGCGACATTACGTCCCTGTGCAGCGACATTTACTACACTTTCTAAAATGACGCTCCTTGAGGAGTTATTGGAATTTTTGCATAAATATCGCTCCGTAGAGCGAAAATATGATTAAGAATATTAAAAACCTCTTCCACGATATTTTTACGTGAAGCACGCTTTTCATGCGAAATATTTCCTAATTGGATTTTGTTATAGTTTCGAAAAGTACATCGAGGGTTCTATCCTGTTCTTTAACATGATCACAGGAATGATTCAAGGGCGTTATTTGATAGAGCTTAACAAGCGACTTACAAATACATATAGTTTGTTGTAGTTTATAGCTGAAATAAAAAAGATACAGGGGCGCTTTGTATGATAGTTATATGCTAGAACCCCCCCCCCCCCTCCCAGGACATTTTTCAACTGTTTCTACTATTGGAAAATAAAGTCACTTTTTAAATTGATGATTTGTAGTTCGGCAGCCACGTGGTAAAACCCAACAATATCATATTAAGTTTTTACCAAAACGGATTTGGGGTCTAAGGGTCCGATAAGTAAGTAGGTAAAATATCACTCTTTTTAAATTATTTGTAAATTTTACGTAAATAAACGAGTTTTTTACAAATGGTTTGCTTCTCATAATAATAAATAAATAAATAAACACCACAGGAATCAGACAACCTCCAATTCCAGAAGCCCGAGGCTTGTGCGGAAGGGGGTTATACATTGAAAAAACTTAGACATACAACCATTTCCTCCGACAGTGCCAGTGCCGAAGCCAGGATTCGAACCCGGTGGCACGATACCCGTGTGATTAATCGCGATTGCCACCCCGCGCCTTAACCCACGCGGCTTCCGGCCAGACTAATAAGGTTTGTATAAAATTAAAACAAAAAATTTTAAATACTGGGTATTCCAAAACTATACTATATTTATATATATTAGACTTCATCATTTTCTGAGTCGATTTCGTCATTGGAAATTGAACATTCGTCTTCTTCTTCTGCATTGTCGTTCACAAAGGCAGTAGGGGCTAGTTCATTGCAGCAGTGTTCATGTGTTTTGCAAACGCAGAATATTGTAAAGGGTAACCTACAGCTTTTACAGCTACATCTGTTTGTACTGCATGGTTTGTTACTGCTGCAGGAGCGCCTAATTAATTCACCAGAAGGTGCCACTTCTACTTTCTCTGGTAAAGTGATCGGAAAAAAACACTTGGCATTCACATCTTTATAAGAACCGTAATTAGTTGGGTGTAGACTTGAAACCTCTGATTGCAACGCATTTTCCCAAATGAAGGTCTGTAAGTGGGCACGTTTCACGTTTTCAATAAATGCTGCATTTGTTGGCGGAAGAGATCGTAAAAGAGGTAATTGTGTCTTTCCGCACGCTGTTCTCTCAGCCCACAGACATACACGAGCCTCAGATGTTGATTCGCAAGTAAGTTTTCCATAGCACGCAGATACAAATTTGGCAGCCCGATTTGCAATGTTACTAATATCTTGATTTACTTCGCCCATGTATGACAAAGAGTTTTTTTTTTTCAATTTAGATGATAGCGATTCGCAAAACTTTAATAGAGTTTACTGCAATCCGCTAACACTGTTTCGTATTTTGCATGTAACTTATATATCTCTCTTTATTCCTCTTTACATCAGCAACTTCGTGTTTTATTTTTCTTGTTATTTTTCCAATTATTGCAGTCTCAATATCATCAGCATCATCCTCAACACGACTTATTCTTAAGGTCGCTGCGACTTTGTTAGGTAATGTTATTATATTTGCATATCCTGGGGCAGAAAGTACTATCAGTTCATCAAATTGTTTCTTGAGGGCTTTAATTAAATTACCTCGAATAAGTTTATGTCCTCCGCAATCCGAATATATATTGTATATATCTATCGAATTCCAATTTCTTTCTTTATCGGCCAATATTTCTTTTACTGTTTCCTCGTAGGGAATATTTTCTTCGTCGGTATTCTGACTAGACTGTTGTTTTGCTGAAAGCACAGCGTTTTGACCCATGAATTTATTACGACAGTCCACATCATCCACGGCGTAGGTCTGCCACACACCCACCTAATCTTAATCTAATTTCAGTAGTCCAGGGATCGTTTGCAAAATGGTTTCTTTGATTGAAATTTTCTTTACCTTGCATTCTACAGCTCGGAATTGAAAGGACAGTCGCCATCGATGAGGGTTTTTTTTATTCTTTTCCACTTCGCAGTTTTGTCCACAATAAGACAGTCATTTTTAATATTGAAATTTGGCACTTCTGATCGCCTCTGCATTTTCGTAGTTGAAGTTCCTTCTTCAGTAACAGCATTTCCTGGCGATAAACATCTTTTTAAATGACTTTTTGATGTGTATGTAGATACGCAGCTTCTATGACATAGAATATAAAAATCCTTATCACTATTGGTCTTCTCTTCAAGTTCTTCAAACTTTTGATCTTCATACACTTTACTGCACTTTATAATAGTTCTATGCGCTTGGCATCAGCAACGGAAAGTTTTTAACTTTTTTTTCACAAGCAAATTTAAAATTAAAAAAAAAATAGTATTTAACCAGACGTTATACTATACTCGAATCTGAAAAAGAAAGCACTATGAGAGATCGGATTACCATGATATAGGATAAATTAGTATTCAAGTTTAAAGCCAAGAACATATACAATCATCTTATTGTTTTGAAACACCATGTATATCTCAAGTTGCTCAAAGATGCCAGCTTGTTATTAGTCGGATATGGTAAATAGACATATAAATCTACGAGAATCCGTTAAAAAAAAACTTAATACGAACATTTTCACTTCAGGGAAAAACACGGTTACGCTGCCGGACTATTATTTGTTTTAAAAATATACCATAAATTAGATTGGGTGCAAATAATATTAAAATTATATAAATCATAATAAGCCAAAAAGGAAACCAGGAAAATACTCATCTATAATATATCAACTAGGGTGTTGTAAACTTGAGCAAATTACAGTTCAGGCCTCCTAAAGCACGCATTGTTTTACTGCAAGTTCAAGTTCATTATGCATTCATTGACTAAGTTTCTTTAACCATGTTTTACAAAGATCGTTTAAATATATTATAAGATACTTGTTCAAAGTTGCCTCATACTAACATTTAAATATTAAATTTTACGACTTAAGAAATAATATGAGATTTTGTGTTCAGTTTAAAATAGCGTTTAATGTGGTAAGTGGAACTTTCTCGGACTTCACATAAATAAAAGTATTTTGCATACAAATATTATATTTGATATAAAACTTATAACTTCACTTAGATATGATTTTCAGTATTATTTTCATCTCCTACATTTTCGTATATAATGGCTGGGTATTTTGAGCTTAGATTGAGATAGATCGTCAATTATACGGCTACTATTAATTCTGAAATTATCTTATTATTATATTCTTATATCTTTTATACGGCCATAAGGAGAAAGTAGTATTAAAATAATGTTTTTCTACTCCCTTATGTAAATTTGCTGTTTTCCGTACAGTCTGTAGAATAGATAAGTGGGCCATTCCAGTTAACTGAACGGATATATTTCATATACGTTCTAGCATGGATATGAAATCGACCAGTCACAGTTCGTGTATTAAGTATACATAGGCATAGGAAATTATTATATATAGACAAAATTTTAGAGGTATATTATGACAAAAAAAAAGTAGCTATATGGGGGACTGAACCAATTCAATTTCAATTCAAAATAAATTTATTCAAAATAATGGTACATTGTATAAGCTGCCTCACCAGCACCCATCCCGGGACTGAGCCTGCGACCACCGCGTTGACGCGGTGGCGAATCGCAGAGCCGGGCCGAGATGGGACTGGTTTGGCGAAAGCGAAAATTGTATAAAACATAAAACCTAAACTCCTTTTTAACAAATAAAATAAAATCAGGTGGTATAATAACAAATGCTTGAAAAAGAAAGCTTAAAATAGAACTCTATAAAACTAAAAACACTTAACGAAAACACTTGCGAAGAACTACACTGTTTAATTTTTGCACTGACGCCGACACCATAACTTGAACGAAGGGCCGTCCGCGAGTTGCTTCAACTACGGGTTGCGCAAGGCAGGCATAAACTGTGATTCTAAATTTTGATTGTTCTGGTATAAAAAATTTGGATACTGTTACAATACTAGTGACGGAAGAAAGAATTTACAGACAAAAATGCACAAACAGAAACGAAGGAATAACAAACGCGACACAAAAATACACAAAAACAAAAGAAGAGGGGGACAGGAAAGATTTAAAGCGGGTGAAAGGTATGAAATACCAGTGAAAGGTGGATAGTATCAGGGAAGGTATAGTTGGTGAAAGTTTGGCTAGAGTGGCTGCCGGAAGATTGGCAACGTCTGGTAAGGTAAGGGGTGTTTAATCCGAAATGGGGCATTATGCTGTCTAATTTGTGTAATGTGTCTTGTTAGCGGACTATCGCCCAGCTTGAACGAATAGAAGTTTTGGGAGATATGCTGGACGTAGTCGGCTATCGGGGTTATGTCGTTGCAGCGTTCATAGAGGTCTCTGAGGGAGGTGTATCTTCCAGAATTTGATATGAGGCGCATATATTTATGTTCTAGCACTTTTAGTTTTTTCATTGTCTTGGCCGATATGCTGCACCACACCGGCACCGCGTATGTGATGGACGGCCTGACCACCATCGTGTACAACATTCTTTTATTTTGTCTGTTTAGTCTGCTACCCCTGACCATGAGCGGATACAGATTCCTGGACAGGGAGTAGACCGTCCGTATGGTTTCGTTTATGTGGGTGTTGAACGTCAGTCTTCTGTCCAGTCGAACCCTCAAATACTTCACGCATCCCCTGATAGGAATTTGGTTGCCCCTGATCGAGATTGGTGTAATTATGCGGTTCTCTGTGAACCGACGCGTGAAGCATATCGCCTCGGACTTCTCAGCGTTGACCCGAATCTTTCACTGGTCGTAATAAGCCGTGGCACGAGCCATGTGCGCCTTCAGCAGCATGTTTGCCGCCTGTGCGTTGTGCGAATGCACGTACATGGCCGTGTCATCGGCGTACTTGACCAGCTTAGTATTCGGGAACTCTGGGAAGTCCGAGACGTACAAGTTGTACAACTTCGGTGACAGGCACGATCCTTGCGGGACGCCCGCACGAATGTCCCGCCGAGTTGACAGTTTATTATTCACCCGAACCTGCAGGGTTCTGCCCGTCAGGAACGAATGGATAAGTTTGGTGATGTGCGTCGGAAAGTTATAGTTATGAAGTTTGTAGAGTAAGCCCGGGATCCAGACGGTATCAAAGCGAAGGCTTTCTCAACATCGAGGAGCACCATGGCGGTGCTCTTCCCGAGGTTGTATTGCACCTTTACATCGTTAACCACCCTGACGACCTGTTGAACGGTGCTCCTGCCCCTCCTGAAGCCGAATTGGGACTCGTCGTCGATGTGGAGCTCATCCTGAGCAGCATCGAGTCTGATCAGGATGACCTTCTCCACCAACTTGGAGATCGCCGACAGCAACGAGATGGGCCTGTAGCTGCCGACGAGCTGTGCGTTCTTCTTCGGTTTCAGGATGGGTACGACCACGGCGCCCTTCTACTGGCTAGGCCAGTGCTGTAGTCGCAGGATTGCGTTAACGATGTATGTCAATTGCACAATACCTTTCCTCGGGAGACATTTGAGGAGCTTGTATTCGATACAGTCCGCCCCGGGTGCCTTGTTATTCGGTAAGTCCTTGACAATTTGTGCTATTTCCGAGGGCTTGGTCATGACTTTAAGGAATTGTTGTCTCGTCAGTTGGATGTCATGATCAAGTAGTTCCTGTACGTCTCGTTCGATGCGGTCGTGTTCTTGGTTATTTGGAATGTTGTTGTTATGTACCGTCTGAAAATGCTCAGCTAAGTCGTTCGCCTTTCGTGCGTCCGTTAGCGATGTCTGTCCGTTCGTACCCGTCAAGCCTGGTATGGCCTCCCGCGTACTTTTCAGGGCTCTTGTCATCTTCCACAGCGAATTGTCTTGAGGATACAGCGCTGCCAGCTTGGGGGATTGAACCTATGATCTCTTGCATTTCGAAGCGTGCATATAACCGCTAGGCTACTGCCGCTTTTATAAAATGTTTTCATCTAGAACGTAAGATTAAGCAGTTGCTAAGTTTGTATATTAAAATTTGATTAAAACTATTATTTGTAGTTTTTTCTTAATCCGGTGGAAAGAAAAAGTATACTGTACAACTCGAGTGGATTATCCATATCGCACTCGAAGGATTGAGGTACTCCGTCTACGGCGTCGTATTCAATTTTTTTTCTCGTGCGATATGGCTATCATATCCACTCTTGTTGCACAAACTACTATTAAATGTCTTTACGTATTAATATGTGTAACAAGTCAATATATATTTTTTAAAGTCTACGGTTAGAAACAATTTACTGCAGTGACGTAATCAGTTTCATAAGCAACATTTTTTTATATAATTTGTAAATACATGCAATTATCAAAACGCAATACAAATTGACATTTTCCTTACATAATCATAAAACAAATGTGTGAAGCGTTTAGTAAAAACCAATTGGAGTCAGTCACCCCTTATAAGGCATTAAATTTGAAATAATGTCTATCTCTAATTTTAAAATGAAAGTGGATAGCTATCTACTCCATTCTTCCGCATGCACTGCGCTGTATAGTGTAATAGCCTATATTTTGTAAAATGCCATTAAACACAAAATCTAATATTAAATCAGAATTGGAAAACAATTTCGCCAGTGTACCTATAAAACAGAATTTATTTCACTTTAAGTGTTTACTTTCAGTTTTCTTATAAAAAGATTACCAGAAATACCCTAACCAAATTAAGCATGCTTCCTTTCGATATAAAAACATGTCATTCAGAATAAGACCCTAATTTAATGTTTTTTTGTTGAAATAGGCTTAAAATGTCATGAAACGTCGAGATTTTAAATTTGACCGAAAGAACAAATTTCCTGTCTGTCGATCTGTCTGTCTGTAACTTTTTTTGTGCGCACGTTTACTCTGAAACCGTTTATGATATTGACTTGAAATTTGGTAGACTTATGTATTGTAACGAGATCTGGAACTAGATTATATTTTGATCTAATTCCGTTGAAGGGTTCCGAGGTAAATGGGGTAAATAGGCAAAATAAGCAAGTAAGAATCCACAAAATTTTTTTTGGCATCAGCCACCCCCCCCCCCACTATCACCCCCACTCTATTATTAAAAGGAGTAAAAAAATTAAAATGTGATTTAGTGGGTATACAAAAACGAAATGTATAAAAAAAATTTTTTGGCGTTAGCTACCCTCTCTACCACCCTATTGCTACCCCCACCCTATTATTTAAAGGGGTAAAAAAAATAAAATGTGATTTAGTGTGTATACAAGAACGAAACATCTAACAAAATTTGTTTGGCGTTAACTGATGGTCGAGAGGTAAGCACACTTGCCTCTCACCCAAAAGTCCCGGGTTCGATCCCCGGCCGTGGCAGTGGAAAATACTGTGAGAGGGATTTTTTCACTATACACGGATATTGGGTGTGTGTCCCTTGTCTCTAAATGTGTAGCCCCCTCCCACACAAGGCTCTTCTAGAGCCTTCCGGGATAAAGGGGGTCGTCATTACCTGTGGTGGTGTATTTAAAACTACTCCCTCTACCACCCTATTGCCACCCTCACCGTATTATTAAAGGGGTAAAAAATGTAAAATGTGAATTAGTGTGTATACAAAAACGGAACGTCTAAAAAATTTTTTTCCGTTAGTTATCCCGTCTACCACCCCATTGCCATCCCCACCCTATTATTGAAGTGGGTAAAAAAAAAATTAAAATGTGATTTAATGTGTATACAAGAACAAAATGTCTTTAAAAAATTTTCTAATTTAGCTACCCCCTCTACCACCCCCATCGCCACCCCCACCTATTATTAAAGGGAGTAAAAAATTAAATTGGGATTTAAACCAAGGGCCTCTAAAATTTATTTTGGCATTAGTTACCCCCTCTGCCACCCCATTTCAACCCCCACCCTATTGTTTAAGGGAATAAGAAATTAAATTAGGATTTAGTGTGTATACGAAAACTAAGGACCAAGGATTTTTTTTTGCGTTAGCCACCCCCTCTACTACCCCCACTCTATTATTAAAGGGAATAAAATATTACATTGGGATTTAGTGTGCATAAGACTTGGATACAAAATCTGGATGTGGAAGTAGTGACTCCTTGGGCAGCGATGTTTTATTATGAATGTGATAAGTGAAAACATGAAATTTGCTTTTTTAGCTTATTCAGCCTCAGAGTGGTACAGAAACAATACGAAAACAATATAACCGGCTCAGTGGTTCAATGCTTACGTGTTAGGCTTGCAACCATGGAATCCCGAGTTCGAATCCTGGCTAGGGTATGGCTGTTTAGTGACTTTTTCATGTGTTACCAAGTTAGTAGTAGTGGGCTAGACGAAGTTGTGTGAGAGACAACACGTCTAGTCACTATACCACTCCTGAGTACGAGTCTCAGCTAAGACAAATGGCAATGACGTAAGGAATGGTCGTTTTATAATTGTCTATGTGTGTGTGTGTGTGTGTGTGTGTGTATATACAACAAATAAATAAATAAATAAAAATGAAACAAACAAAGAAACAAGTAAGTAAGTAAAAGTAAGTAAGTAAGTAAGTAAGTAAGTAAGCAAGCAAGCAAGCAAGCAAGCAAGCAAGCAAGCAAATAGATAAATAAATAAATAAATGTATGTGTTAAATTATATTATATAATATGCGATTAGTAAGTTATGTTAGGCGTTAGTCAAATTTTTGTATTCTCAACTTCTGTTTCTGAACATACTTACAAGTTGATATCTTTAAGGATCATGTAGAACACTTTGTCCGTCTTTATCGTCCTCCGTCAAGCATGTGATAACAAGAAGGGAAATCAACTTTGCACTAGTATGAATTGCAGCACAAGCTGAAGACTCGCGCAAAATAAGCCTCATTTTGTGCTTGTTGCATAATATACTCTTACGATACTCCTAGGTTATTAATATTATTATTTTATCGGTTCTCACTTGGTGAGGTATTATTTTAATCATCAGCTGAGGAAAGATCAAATTTATTGTATATTTAAAAACTTGCAAACAAAGTGACAAGTATTGAGGATTGTTGCAATTAATTAATAAGGAAAGGGGCATGCACAGGTTTGATTTCATGGCGAGCGAGAGAGGAATATACCGCACTGTTGCTTGATCTCATAAGTTAAGTCAGCAGTAGGTGCCATTCTATCACATTCTGTTTTTATAAGATGCTCTCAGGAACGTATTGTTAATACAGAATTTTGAATACAAAATTGTGGCGGTGCAAGTATTTAGTGGACGCGAGTTATGTACATCCTACAGTAATGTATTTGATAATCTTGAGGAGAACGGAGACACTTCCTAGGCCCATTCTTTGCCCAAACGCCGCCTGGAACTCTAAATCGAGGTTCTGTTGAATATAATATGTGCCTTCCCGGATTGGGTATATGCAAGCTTTTCTGGGACTTCCATGCCAGGATCGTTCAATTCCATAGCCAAAGTTGAAGGTACTGGCATGCTTTTGCCCCTACTATACGAGCTTTGTAGGTCCACCATTTTTCATAAAAATAGGAAATATTTCAATAAAATCCCTAATAATAAAGGTTACTTTAATATGACACTGCAAAGAACTCCTTTTTAAGAATACACTAATATTATAATTTGGTTACGTATTTTGCAAAAAAGTTCATTTCCACCTGTTCAGAACTAGTTTTATAAATTGTTATCGAGTAGTACTTATTGCTTCCTTCTATCTCTGGTTTACTCCGTTCTCTTCTTAACAAAGCTTGCTGTTGTCATTTTCAATTCCTAATTCCTTTTCCAAAAATTCCCTATCAATACGATACACGAGCTCTGGTCTGCATTTCTCACGTTGTCGGATCAGAAACTGACTCAGGCTTTCAAAGTATTGCTTTTTTCGGAACTGAAACCATTGTGAATGGCGCCACAAACTAAATTCGATAATTTTTTTTCTGATGCAGTATAAATAACGCTTGTTGAACGTAAGCCTTGCAAATGTGTCTAAGATCATTAGTCTACAAATGATAGACTGAAAGATTGAAACAACATTGCCAACGAGTGGATACAACTGAAAAAAATTGTCAGCATAGCCCACAATTAGCGCTGAGTGAGACTCTATTTATAAGTAAACCGACATAATGTTTTAATATTATTTTTTTATTTTATCGCCTTATTTAAATTGTCTTGGCGGAGTCTGGCAATAGTTATTCCTCCATCCTACTAGGACATCGACCATTCTCTAGAATATTGCTATCTGCCCCAGCTGGAGACTCGAACTCAGGAGTGGCATAGTGACTATCCGTTTTGTTTCTCACACAACGCCGTTTAATTCGGTGCAACCAACTCGCAAGAAATACGTCACTAAGTAGCCGTACCCTAGCCAGGATTTGAACTCAGAACTGCGCCGGCTGATGGTGAATAGTTGCTGTGACAGTGGTGCCAGATATTATTATGACAAAGAAGGATGTGAAACGAATTTTTTATTTATATTTATTTATATTTATAATGCAGATATTTTAAACCATTTAGTATGAACTTATAAATTAACACTCTGCACATAGTTCCTATTGTCGCTATACTCAACATTCATCTGACTATTAGTCCATTAAAAAGTTGAAACACCACAAAAGTTCTGTGACAGCCATAAAACGTGGGTGTTCCCTCCATATCCGAGGGCGCTGAACGCAATGGTGATATATTTAAGGTTCCCACCTCTTAGCAATTATCCCTAAACTTTAGAAGTCATCCCTATTTCGCGTATTTTTCCATCGTAGGTATGCGGATCGGTTCTTTGGGTAGGACTCGGGTAGGCGTTATGAAATTTAACCATGAAACATCTTAGCCGCTCTCGGGGTTGAAACTACCCCCTCCCTCCCCTAATACTAAAATATCTTCAAGAAAATGAAAATGCATGAAAATTTGTTTATCTCAGTCTTCGAAGGTGCTCAACACGATGGTGTTATTCATTTCTCCACCATACCCTCCACCAACCACCGAAAAAACTACCCCTTTTGATATTTCTTGATACAGGGCATGTGGGAACTAGAATTGCCCAGTTTCATAATAAAATCCGATCTAGCAAGTGCTCGCATGCCCAGTAACTCTAAATGTTAAAGGGGGGTGGTTTTGAGGATTTGGAGGTGGTTGATGGAAAGTGGGGTGGGAAATAGTATTGACATCGTGTTTAGCGCCCTCGAAAACGGGGAGAAAACATTTTCCACTATTTTGTATTTTTCGGTGGATTTCAATGTTAGGGGTGGTGGTAATTTCAACTCCGAGGTTGATGGCATATCTCGTCACTCAACTCCTTTTACAGTGTCGAAATCCCCTTAAAAACTCCAATCCAGCGAGTTCTCACATGCCCAGTATCAAGAAATATGAATGGGGGTGATTTTAAGGGTGGCTAGTGGAGGGCGGGGGAGAAATTAATATAAGTGTTTAGCGGCTTCGAAAATGGGGAGAAAACATTTTCCACTATTTTGTATTTTTCGGTGGATTTCAATGTTAGGGGTAGTGGTAGTTTCAAACCCGGGGGTGGATAAGATATTGTATGGTTAAATTTCATACGGCCTACCCGAATCCTAAAACCGGTTCTCATGCCTACGATGGAAAAATGTAAAATAGGGGTTGTTTTTAGAGTTTAGGGGTAGTCGCTGAGGGGTGGAGACTTTTAAAAATATCACCATCGCGTACAGCACCCTCGAAAACGGGGGAACCCATGTTTCATCCCTGTCACAGAACTTTTGTGCTTTAACCCTTTTTTGCAACTTTTTTATTAGTACCTATATTTAGACAAAATTAATAGCCTTTAAAATAATTACAACGTAAAATAAAAATATTAAAATATTTATATTCTATAAAAAATTATGTCTGTAAAAATTTATATCAGTTTCTGCCAGCGTATTATTATTGCTATCATTTTACTGCAAAATGTATGATTTTATATTTATATCAATATTTTTCTCAAATTATATAACTTGCATTTTAAATAGAATATGTATTTTGGGTTTAGGCGCTTCACGAACTATTCTCGTCTGCAAAAAGCATTAGCCTTGTAAAATTTATAGGTCTATGGGCGTTTAATGATGGAGATGGGCGAATTAGGTGCGGTCAACCGTCAGCAAAGAGAATCCAGCTAGCAGAAACCATAAAGTTCTAAGCGTAGCTTTAATGACGGCCGTGTTCAGTAACTACCACACTACATATCAGCGTAAATTATTCAAAATTCAGAAACGTCGACTTTAATTAAGCATCAAAACTAATTTTAAGTACCTACTGCAATAGTTTTACCGTCTATTAATATTCATAGGTGGTTAACTTAGTTATATAATATAAAAGGACTTACAGTGCCTCTGTTCTCTGTAATTTTCTGCTTTCATTTAGTTCATTTAAAAATGCATACATACTCCCTAGTGCATAGAAATTTTCACGCTGTAAGCATTAGCCTTAATGATAATTGAACTGTGCTGTCGTCCACAATAATTAAGTCGCTAATATTCTGCACTACTATAACCACATTTAGTAAAAGTCAAGAGATCACGCGGTGGTTCCAAAAGCAGCACTAAAAGTGTCAGTTTTTCCTCAAACTATGCATATTTATCAACACCAAAAAATAGTAAAATTTCTTTGAGGTTGGTTGTTCGAGGCATGAGAAAATAATTGTGTAATATGTAACAAGATATTTGTACCTATTCGTCGTACTCCCGGGTAAAATTTTTATGTGGTTTTCACATTATTCAAAAAAGTGACAAAAATCTGGAAAAATTTCAAGGGAATGATTCCTTGAGAGGCTTTCAAGCCTTTATATTTTCACATAGCATACGGTTTTCCTCTGATAAAAACTCCCATAACTCTGCAGTAGCCGGTAAAACGATTTTCCGCCCATTAAAAAAAAGGCGGGATTTTTATGAATATCAAAGTGCGAATCGGTCTCTTTTTAACCTCTCCACAATAAAATTGTGAGAGGTTACTAAAATTGGCTCAAAAACGAAAATTGAGATAACATCAAATCTTTACGTTTTGAGGTCCTAGGAACCGAAAAAAATGGTTTTTGAAAAATGTCTGTGTCTGTGTGTATGTATGTGTGTATGTGTGTTAGCACGATAGAGCCGAAACTACTGAACGGATTTGAATGAAACTTTGCATGTGCATTTCTTCAGTGCCCCAGAAGATCTGAAAAGGTTTTGGTTGAGATCGGATTACGCTTAGTGCCATTTTGACGCAATAAGTTGTTTATTTTATAATTACTTTCAATTTATAATGGAGCCATTGAAAAGCAGTTAAAATTCTGATTTCAACGATATATCACACTTCCACCCTTTCGATTTAGTTTCCGTGAAAAAAATTAAAAACAAAGCAAATATGAAGCATAGATCGCATTTCGCATGACACGAGCGATCGGATTGCAATGAGCAAATTTTGACGGTTGTCATTGTCATCATTTGTCATCCGATAACGTTGGTGTCATGTCATGTTAATAAGATTTTTGGCATATTTGTAACTTTTAGTGGATTGTCACAAACTTTAAAGGTAGATGTAACAATATCAATATCATATGCTTTCTGTAACTTCGTTGGTAAATTTATTATAGATTATCACTTTAACCAATTTTCAGTTTGTTGCTTTACAAATCTGTAGTATTTAGGATAACTAGACTTTCTTAGTCGTGCAAGTGATGTTAAAGTTGTTAATATCCTAATAGTATATTAATCAACGGGCGATAATGTAGGTAATAACTCGCATAGATGATTGTAAATTCATTAAGTTGAGGGTTTTTTAGTGCCCCAGAAGATCTGAAAAGGTTTTGGATGAGATCGGATTACGTTTAGTGCCGTTTTGTCACACATTTTAATGCTCTTTTCGGCTTCAAAGATCCACCGAGTGGGGAGGTTCCAGCCGCTTCCAGTAGCTGCCGATTTTGTTGAAAAAATGATTCCGCATTTTATACTAACATCGAAAAATCAATTTTTACTTCGACATTAATGAAACAGGGCTGCTTTTCTCTCCGTAGGGGGGCGTCTGGTGGGTGGGGGTACTGAGACTATTCGCATTCGATTAAGCGCCCCAAGAAATATATGGAGAGAAATTTTACTCAGCTGCATTGCCATATAAAATTTTTTGGTCTTATTACTGAATTGCGACGGAAAATGATTTTTTTTCAACATATCAAGTTGAAAATTATCCGTTCATATTTTTCATACATGTTTTTTGATATAAAACATCATTTCCATTAGAGAACGGACATTAGGGAGTAACAAAATTAGCTTAAAAACCGCTGTCCAAGGAATCATTACTTCCACATCTAGATTTTGTATCCAAGTCTTATAGACACTAAATCCCAATGTAATATTTTACTCCCTTTAATAATAGGTTGGGGGGTGATAATAGGCGTAGTAGAGGGGGTGGCTACTGTCTAAAAAATGTTATAGACCCTTGGTTCTCGTGTACACACTAAATCCCAATTTAATTTTTTATTCCCTTAAACAATAAGGTGAGTGTGGCAATGGGGGTGGTAGAGGGAAAAATATTTAAATATTTAAAAAATATTTAAAATATTTTTTGAGACGTTTCCTTCTTGTATACACACTAAATCACATTTTGATTTTTTTTGAGTAAACGTGCGTACAAAAATTTTACAGAACGACAGACACACATTTTTTTTTCGCTCAAATTTAAAATTTATCACTGGACGTTGAAGTAAAAATACGCACAATTGAAATGCAAGTACTGGGATATGCAACGATTAAAACGTCCGTTTTTTATTTTTTTGTCGCAGAAAAACTTTAGAAATAGACGAGAGTTACGGAACAGACATTAGGCGACGACAGGAATTTCCACCTGTTCCCAGTTTTCAATAATTTAACCATTTATATCTTGACGCACCACTAAAAATGTCCGTTTTAATTTTTTCCTCAAACTATGTATATTTATCAACACCACAAGAAATAGTAAACGGAAAATGTTGGTTACGGGCTGCCGTACTATAAGTTTCGGAGATGATTTCTTTGAGGGTTGGTTATTCGAAACATAAGAAAATCATTGCGTAACAAGATATTTGTACCTATTCGTCGTACTCCTCGTCGTCGTTTGAGTTTCGATGAGTGTCATTTTCGGCTTTATTCTTGGAATTGCGATATCTGGTAAGATTCTTCAAGGTTCAAATTGGCTCAAAAGTTCTGAGAAAAGCTTAGAGCTGTTTTATTCTTCCTTTAGTTCTACAGTACATTATACGGACACTCTATCATAACGTTCGATATTTATTAGCTTGACTTGCTGATACTTAAAAATACATATATTTCCTAATGGATTTTTTGGACAAACGTTAAAGAAGGACACATAAAAGATATTCAAAATAGCAAGGTCTGTAGATACTTATGGATAACACATTATGAATGAAGAGAGAGAGAGAGATACTTCATCTTCATCTTGGTTCTTGGAAATATCATCAAAAGGTTTACCACCAATGTTTCATTATTTACTTTGATGATATTGCTCATAGCAGATAATGTGACTACTGTACCCTTCTTCGATTCATTCATGACTGCGATGAATGTTATAGCATCCGCAGTATGTAAATGTCCTACAATGCTGACGCGTCTCAAAACTACTTCCCCCTATTCGTCTTTCCCAGCATTTGCTTGCTTGGAAATTGATTGGTCAAAATTAGTTGATCGTACATGTTTTCGACATCGTTCGTGTATTTTTTTTCTTTTTATGACATAAAATTCTTCATCAACAATTTCTGTACACAGAAAACATTTATTTTTGAATTCAATAATTATGATTATAGATTTTTTTTTTTAGTGAACAATAAGCATTTTAAGTTGTACGTTTTAAATTACTTCTTTAATGTCGACCTTGAAAACCTGAATTAATATACACAGCGTTGGCTGAAAACCGAACCATTAACAAAACTAAACTCAGCTTAGGCACGAATTGGTGTCACGCTCCAATAATATTTCATTTTTCAAAGCTCAGACTCTCATTCGTGTTTAACCTCACTTAAGAGTCAGTAGGTTGTCAACTAAGGAAATCTCCAGAGGCCCTCAATCCTTTGGTAAGGCGGTAGGGGGACTAACGCTAGATAAGTTGGCAGCTAGGTGCTGTCATATAATCCAGGATAAATTAACCGTACCCCGGATCCTCCGCCATTTCTTAGATAACATAAAATTTCAATCATAATCGACCCTATATGTGCCTACCGACTTATTAGTGGTAAGTAACAAGAAATTCAACCTTATTACATGTTAGTGGTGTCCACAGGATATCAAGTTGTTTAGTCCCGGTGGAGTAATTATTTGCTGCACTATTTTACTACTTATTAAGATCTAAGGTAGCGTCTGAACTTTAACAACTTTCAAAATATTTCATTATTCGTGTTTTAGAAAATTTATATGGACATCGATATAGGTGCTTTAAGTAGTACTAGTTCAGATAGTGATTTAGATTCCAAATTGGCAAAATTTTAAGGGTATTCAAGGCGCATAATTGACTGTAGAGATACTGACGTGCTCGTACAGCTTGCACACTTTAAGGACCAACTTACTTAAAATATTTCATATTTTTTATGTTTACTGAGCAATTTTTTTAAAGCAATAGGGTTTTTTCACTAGCAGCACTGTTCAAATTTTGTTCAAATCAGATATGTCCCTCTCAAGTTATCATGCTTACAAGAAACGTGAGGGATGGACAGACAGACAGACAGGCACTTCAAAAGTTGCTTAACTTGGTCACTGACACAATATGTTTTTTTTCTCCACGAGTGATATATACGGTTTTAGAAATGCAGATCAAATCCATTATACTCTTCTGCGAAAACTCGAAACGTATAATAAAATGTAATCATTTTAATGATTTGTTCAAACAAAATACATAACATTGTGTGTGTTTATACAAGCTCAGCTTCTATTATTCATATAAACACTGAAATGAACAATTATTTATTGCGAGAACAGGCGATACTGTGCCTTAAAATACCTCATGCAGCTCGAATACAAATGAAAGTCGACCTTAAAAGATCTTGTGCGGGCGCTCTTAAAAAAGTTATTAAAAAATTACAGAGTGAACGGATTAAAAAAGTAAAAAAGGCTTAGCATCCTGAAACTCCAATCTATAACGTTATTAATGGGTATTTTTTGATCACATTAAGAATAAAGTAGCTAGAGCGGTGGTAAAAGAAAACATTGCCTGTGCAATAAAATACTTTCCACCAGCGCACTTTAAACGTAAACGTCGCCCATTTAACTCCGTGTTTTGGGAATTTTTTAATATTTTTTTTCTAATGTTCCCACTGCTCTTAGACATATCGTGCTTTAACACAATACTTCTCTTGTTTTATAGTTTAAAATAGGAGAACAAAAATTTTTAGGGTATTTTTCACATTTCACCCCCTGTAGCTACCCATACAGGACGACATCTTGACGACCTTCAGATTTTGATGTTTTAGAAGATAAGGAATCATTTGAAATAAGTTTTAGCTGTTAATATCGAAGTGCAAACAGAAATCATTATAAAGGACTTGAAGAAATGTAAAAAAATGAAGAGAACCAGACGGATTTTAAAAAACTACGTTAATTGTCTTTAAAGATTGACGAAGTTGTTCCATTGTTTGTTTTCACGTCACTGCACTGCTGCTATTATTAAATTCACCAAAACTAGAATAGCATTCGAACCAATGTATTTTTCCACATTTATTCATTCACTAATTCACTCATCCACTCGTCCACGCACTCACTCACTCACTCACTCACTCACTCACTCACTCACTCACTCACTCACTCACTCACCCATTCACTGATTCAGCCATTTGTTTATTAATTTACTTATAATATTGGTGTTAACAGCATGTTTTACACGCGTCAGAGGAATAGCAACAAAAACTATGAAGACTTGACAAATATACACATACCTACCAAACTACAGTTAGGAACTTAGAAATTTACATTACATGTAAAAATTTGAAAAAAATACATGTAAAATATATATAACATACTAAACAATAAAACAAAAACAATGTTAAAAAACAGTAATAATGAATACAATCGAAATTTGACCCTTTAAGTGCAAAAAAAATAAATATACAATACTATTGTAGATTTTAGCATAGGATGGACCTATGTTTAATGAGTGGTTCGGAGTCCACAATAAACTGTAGCCTCTCTTTACCTAACACGAGATCCTTGAGATACCTCGGTAACTTGAGAGGCGGTTAAGAAAACATTTTAAGAATTTTGTATTCCTTTGGTTTAATAAACTTGAAACGAGAAACAGAGTTTATAAATGTTAAAATTTCAGATAAAAATGTCAGAATAGCAGAATTTTAAGATTATGATTTAAACAGTCATTTATATAAAATGCTTCAGAAAGCAAAAGGTTTATAAATTCAGAATAAATATACTATATTTTTTAAAAGTTGAAATTTAAGAATTCTTCAACACTGTAGAGAGCTTCAGTTAGCAAGTAGATTTTCACCTTACCTTTGAACTTATTGATACGGAGATTCCTAATTTGTTGGGGTAGCTTATCGTACAATTTAGGTTCATAAAAGTTTGTACCATTTTTACTAGAACTTAATCTAAAGTAACTTTTGAAACAACAATAGTTGTTATTGTATCGACAACTTTAATGTTGATTATAAGAAGGGCAAGTAAAGTCGCGTGAAGGCTCATTTTGTAGCCTTTTTATGAGCTATTAAACCATACGCGTAAGATTAATTGATGGATACTTTAGGCATATTAGTTATACCCATTAAACGAAGGTACCTGTCATAATTCATCTCACTTGCACTTTCTACAAAAATTTGATGTTTTTACACTTCTGAATTAATTGATATATTAATTTATCAATCAACCATTCTGGAAACCGAAGAAACGTGTAATCATTAGTGAAAACATCTGTTTTTGTCAGAAAATTATAATTAGCCCCAGTTTCTAAACAATGAAAAAAGTTAAAATTGAACTAGACGATAGTATCAGTATTACTAGTGATTCATCAAATTTAATGAGACCCCTTCAATGTTATTAGAAATCCAAATTTAACATGCATATACGTAAAGTGATGACGAATTTGCTTGTATTTTGTACAATATTTCATTCTAAAACATCTCATACCCCAATCAGGATATAAAAATGGCTTGCATTAATTCTGAAGACAAAAAATATTTTGAGTGCTAGAACCGATGACAATTAACATTTACCCCTACATGAAAGAAGTAACAAATGATTTATAAACATTGTTAAACTTTTGCATCATGCATTTTTTTACCTTTCACTGCTGTCCTATTGAAAACGTAGCAAGATAGAGATTAAATGCATTTCTCCTGCAAAGCATATTTGCCATAAAAATGTCTGGAAGAGCATATGCAAGCACGTCGATAGTTTGGATGTGAGAGATATCTGAAAGCGCATCCCAAGACGCTTGGTTTTGCGCGCTGCGGGGATCAACTCTCTCAAGCTGCTATTCATATATTAATAATATTCTTGCTTATAATAAATAAAGTAAACTTATTTTTGCTAAAGTTTCTGAAGTTATAAAGACAATTTTCTGATATGCAAAAAGAATCGTTCGCAACTAATGCGCTTAAATGAATAAAATCCGACAACTTGTATCCCTTCGCTGGTAAATTAATTTTAAGTTAAATTCTGTCTATTCAATTATTTTGGTCTCAACTCTGATGAAACATCAAGACCAGATTTCTAAATATATTATCAATGCGTCGCAATAAACAATCAAAGGAAGCCGTATCTGGCATTCTGCAGCTTCCATATCCTCATTTTCATTGAGACTGAACTGCGTTTCTCATTGTTTACGAGTCTTGGAAATATTTTACGTCTATTTATCGACGTTAATGTACTGAATATGTAAAAAAATAAACAAGTAGAATTTGCAATTGGGCGTGGCCGACTACTAATACCGATCAGATTAAGATTTTTCTCGAATACACCATAATAATTACTTT
Source organism: Leptura quadrifasciata (assembly GCA_963675555.1). NCBI lineage: Eukaryota > Metazoa > Arthropoda > Insecta > Coleoptera > Cerambycidae > Leptura > Leptura quadrifasciata. The sequence goes on from OY776677.1 coordinate 115,118,949, forward strand.
TGATTGCCACTTAGGCTTAAGTACACAGCCAACATGTTTTTAACTTTTATTGTTCCAATGGGTGTACGCAATAGGTAACGTGTTACTGCAATTTTCATTCGTCTCGTAATTAATAGCCTTAATAATAATAACTTCTAACATTTCTGAAGTAAAATTGATACATCACCAAAACCATATGTTGATTTAATCAACCATTCAATCAATCAAAATTAATTTATTCAAATTTTAACAGTATATACCGTCCCAGAACTCACCCCGAGACCAGCCGTGCAACCACCGCACTAACCGCGGTGGCGGATTGCAAGGCCGGCCGGACCGGGTCTGGCTTGGTTAAAAACAAATTTTTAGTCTTAAACCTAAACACCTTTTAATAATGTAAATAAAAGTAGTTAATAACATTAAAATGTCCAAACATAAAAGATTCTAAAAAACTTAAATTGCACATACTTTTAAATAACTTTCATTATAACACTTTTTTAAATTTTGCAATTGACGTAAGTACCTCAATGTAAACGAGGTACCTTCTGCGAAACGCATGAACTTCGGGCTGCGTAGGGCTGACCTAAACTTTTGGCTTTAATAATTTTGAATTCAGTAATTCATGTAAGTGTGAGCATGTTCTAGTTCAGCTAAGTATCACCCTATAGTCTAATTTCTGTGGTGTTTATTATTTATTATATAGGTCTTAGGGTTATTATTTATATTCCAAAGAATACGATAATACAGTCATTCCTCTTAAAGACCTGTATGATTTTCTTTAGTATTTATGTGTTTATTTTATAAAACACGAATCTGACTAAAATACTGTGGTGACACGTAACAGAGGTTTATAAAACTGCGAGTAGCTCTGTTCGTTTTTATTCAACAATCAATATCCAAATTTTGTAGAAAACGGACGTTTATATGTTTAATTAGACGAGAATGATAACTGGTTTAAAAGGCATCTTGTAGTCGTATTTATAACATTTAAAAGCTACGTCAACTAAATGTTGAATAAAGAAAAGCACCTTTAATAATCAGTATAAATTATGAGATGCTATAATGAAATATAATATTTTATAAGCGATAAACGACATGAGGGAATTTGATATCAGCACATCGCTGAAATATGATACTCTGGGATATAGTCAAAGCAATGACGCGTAGATGTAGCCCTCTTAGTATTTGGGGGTCCTGAATTGATTCAGAACCCTGCTGCATTACCAGATTCGGCCCGATATGGACAGGGGAGGAATTGGGGTAGAGGTTTAAAAAAAAATAATGACCATGTGGCAACCGAATAAAATTGCGGTTGCCTGAAATTAATACCAAGTTTATATGATTTTCGCACACGCGAATTAAAAAAAAAGTTATCAGGCAGCCGCTTGAAAATTTGAGAGCTTACTGATCTGTACCTCCATTTTATTGTCAAAAAATTGCCATCTGTGTTTGCCGGGCAGTTTCCGAGACATAACCGTTTAAAGTCGTCTAAAAATCGCACTTTTCGAAATTTTTAGAGAGAATTCTGTTAAATACGGTTAAAATCGTTTAAATAAGATCGCATTTACACTCTGAATCTCAAATAAATAGGCTTTATCACGTGACCCATAAATCTTTTAAGAAGGATCATTTTCTAAATATTAAAGTAAATTTTATGAGACGTGATGTGTCTTTTTGTTGACTTTTTTTGAAACCCACCCTTTCCTCCGTGACGTAACGTGCCTCAGCAGGGGTTGTGGGGGTGTAACTGGTAAATGGACAGATAATTATCTTGATTAATGTTTATTTTGGCTAGAATTCATCGTTAATATTGACTTCGAAACATTTTTAACGCGTAATCGAGTATTTTGATATTGACGATTTTTGGGGTGGCGAAAATGGGGTGGAATTTTATCGAAAAAGGATGGCATTGATACGTATCATTTGTCATACTATAAACTTAAGGGAGATGTGCAGGACCTTTTATTGCATAACATATATAGAGCTATACCCAAAATAAGAACTCAGAGCGTGAATGCCATCCGATTTAAACGATTTTAACCATATTTAACAGAATTTTCTTTAAAAATTTCGAAAAATGCGATTTTTGGACGACTTAAAACGGTTATTTCTCGGAAACTACCAGGCAAACACGGATGGCAATTTTTTGACAACGAGTGGAGGTACAGATCAGCAAACTGTCAAATTTTCAAGCGGTTGCCTGACAAAACATAATATTTTTAGTCGCAAACTCCTCTATAAAATCGTTATTTTACTATAAGAAACGTAACCAGACTGCAACCAACAGCTACTCTCCGGGCTATATGCCCCGCCGAGCGCTGAATTACAAGTTACAAGCCTGCCGCAGTAAGTGTAATAATTGCATATTACCATCAAAACGCTAATGCTTCGATTGCAACAAATACCAGCCGAAAGACTGATCGTACTTAAAGAAGCTCTCGTGCCAGTCGTCCCACACTACTTACAGACTGCAGTTTCGAGCTGTTGGCTCTTGTCAGTGCAAGGTAGGCATGTGGCATGGGAGCTCCTTTAAGTAGGATCAGTCTTTCGGCTGGTGTTTGTTGCAATCGAAGCATTAGCGTTTTGATGGTAATATGCAATTATTACACTTAACGCGCTTGTAACTTGTAGTTCAGCGCTCGGCGGGACACATAGCCCGGAGAGTAGCTATTGGTTGCAGTATGGTTACGTTCCTTATAGTAAAATAAGGATTTTATAGAGGAGTTTGTGACTAAAAATATTATGTTTTAATATTCCGCCCTCTAAAAGCACATTTGAACAAGGTTGCCTGACAACTTTATTTTAATTTGCGTGTGCGAAAACGTCCCGTACGTCTCGGATAACATTAAAATTTTATCATATAAACTGGGTATGAGCTTTCAGGCAACCGCAATTTTTTGGGTTGCCACGTGATCATTTTTTAAAAACCCGTACCCCAATCCCGGCCCACGCCCCTGTCCATTTCGGCCCGAATCAGGTAATGCAGCAGGGTTCTGATTCAATTCAGGACCCCAAATACCAAGAGCCATCCGATTGCCTCTAGGGGGCTACATCTACGCGTCGTTGCTTTAAATAATAATTTGGAATAAAACCAAAGTCACGCATCGTTTCGTATAAGCCGATATTCTGTCATCTTATAATTCGAAATTTAGTTTTAAATAATGGTTGAAACTTTCGATGAAGTTATAAGTTGGTGCGGCTGCTGAATTGTAATGCTTTCTGTTGTGTGGGTACAACTAATTAAATGTTCTTCAGAAGGAGTTATTTATTAAACAAAACTTTAACAAAAAGTGGTTAGGAATCTTAAGTTTAAATATACGAAGTGAATGGTTTGAGAACAGAAATATGACAGACCTCTTTTGCCTGCATTTCGGCGGTCTCTCGTATAGCTCTCGAGGGATGGGTAAATGAGCGTAATTTCCAAATTACGGTTGGCTACTGTATTTGGCCATTACGGCCTCCAGCCTGTCGGCATTTTTGCCTTAAAGGTATAACCTTTGTTAGTTTTGCGATTATAGTATTTCCGTGCTTAATTTTGGGAAAGTACGCCACACTTTCTATGTAGATCAAATTGGCGATTTATTTGAAATTAGATTTAAGGAACACGTTTGCTCTTTTGGACTCCAAAAACCAGTTCAAATTTTAAATAAACATTTTAGAATCAAATCACTGTTTTCCAGATTTAGAAAATTACGATATACTGCATGTACAAGAAAAAGTTTTTTTACCGCCTCTCAAGCTACCAAAGTAAACCTCTGGAAGTTATCAAGGATCTTGTGCTAGGAGAAGAGAGACGCGGCCCTACAGTTTATTGTGGACTCCGAACCACTCTTGAGGCAATTTTTTTAATGAAAAATTGTTTCACCTTGCGGGCCTCGAACCCACTTAGCTAGGCATCTCAGTTAGTTAGCCAAACGTTATAGCACACTGAGCTACAGTCCCCGTAAAACTTTAAGAACCGTAAGCTTTAAATTAAGTGTTTATAAAGTCTATAAAAAAATTTAATTAAACAATTATTTTGAATTACTAATAACCGGACAGATTTATATATCAAACTATGACTACATTATTTGGTGTATTTAAATGGCTTAACTTTCCTGATTTAGTACTCATAGATCTTGGTATATCTCAATTTTGCATAATGAGAATCTTATTAATATAACATACTATGAAACATAAACACACCACATACAGTAGACAACCCCCTAATCCAAAGCCAAAGGTGTCCGGAAGGGACTTACACATCTGAAAAAACACAGATAATATCCATCACCCACCGGCATTGCGAGTGCCGATATTGGGCATCGAACCGAGAATACAGCAGTGTCTCAGTGAATTTGCCACATAACGCGCGCGCTCTAACCATACAACTATAAAATTAGTATAAATATTTTATAGTTACCTTTGTATTTTATAATGCTTTTCAAATTTCTTGAAAATGGCCCATTGAATGCCGGAATTGCAATATCTTATAAGTTACAAAAAATTAACGTTAAAGAGTAAAATGTTAGTCTCTCGTTATCACATTATAAAAATGAAATTATTTTGAATAAAATATTTCGTTGTATTTCTGCCACATTGTTTCATTGTAATTGGTAAAAACTAAGTATGCGAGCTTAGTAATGAAAATAAATCGTAAACTAGAATTAATGTTTCGTTTACTTTATTATATTTTACAACCTCTGGCGGAATGTTATGAAATAAATTCCATTATATTTATAAAAATTCTTGACATAGGTAACCTATGTTGCAAGAGTTAAAGTATGCCGTCTTTCTCTACGCCCCTTGTTGAGATCGCATTGAGCATTATGCTTATTTTTATCACTAAATTCATTTATCTTTCTCTAATCAGATTTTATATATTTCGTTTATTTGTGAAACTAATATCAAATAAACGAAATATTCTATGACAATTTGTAACTCTAAATTTAATATAACTAATTATTTTTTTATTGTATTTTGTTAATATATATTATACAGTACGGGGATCGCTACTAGGCGTATAGGGAAATCCTATACACTTATGTATATGTGCAATATGGGTTAGAATCAAGAGCTGATATGAAATGGATAGAGGGGCATTGGCATGACAGCTGGTCGAAGTGGGAGTTAGTCGATTTTCGTATGCTACGATAAATAAATTTATTGTATCATGTGTAGTGGATGCTCACCATAGTACAATTTAATTATTGTATTTTTTATTTTGTTAAATAAATATTCTTTTAACAGGTTTATATTATTGTGAGTGCAATATTATTTAAATTTTGTAAGGTTGCCTATGACTTAAACCCAACGGATTGTAGTAAATAATAAATAAATCCATAGCATCAACAATCACAGAAGCGTCAACGTATATCCCATTGGATCGCTCCACCTCAATCACACTCAATTGGATCACATTATCACCATGTACGTTAATGTATAAGATTTCCCTATACGCCAGTAGCGATCCATGTACTGTATAAACCAAACCAAGTCTTGTTTAATAAAATATAATAATAAAATATATTACATGTTTCACCTAAAGCATTGTAGTGTGATAAGTGAGTGCAATGTAGAAGAATTTTGGCATTTTTGTTTCCAAACTTTAAGGACACATATTTAGAATTTAAAAACCATTCATCAATTGAGATGAGCGTAGGTGCGTGCGTGTTTACTATATACATATTCCGATATGTGATGTAAAGCAACGTCAGGCACGGTTAGTATTTGGGTGGGGGAGCATTTAAAGTGGTATAATACATTTCACACATAAGTGAAATAATAAAATTCAAACGTTTAATTTTTAAAATAACCATTACTTCAAGTTCATAAAGTCAAATTACGGTAAAAAAAAGTAATATAGATATTTAAATTCACGAAAAAATGCAATTTTTGCAAACAAATTCTTAAAAAATTCACGAATCTTCGATAATTCCCAGATAAACTAAATTTACCGATAATAGCTTTGAAACATTCCAATTAACAATTTTACAGACAAATAATTTCGAAATATTGCCCTAAAGAATACCGCACCCACACGAACCTCAATCATATCAAAACTGCCTTCAAAATCCATATTCACAATATTTTATTATTATTTATATTAATTTTCTTTCAATCATTCAACGTCCAAATTGGTTTCAGATCACTTCAAATTATTTAATTTCAAAAGTTACATTCTAAAATCGCCGTTCCTCAAAAATTGTTTCATCAAAACTAATTTCCGCCTTCAACGAATGCAGACCAGAACCTCTACGCTAAAGCTCTCGCGTTAACTTCAGGCCCACGAGGTTAACTACGAAAGCTTTCCGATGCGCAAACCCAGCCAACTCGAAGTAGATACCTTCGCGATGTCTTGCCGGATCATTTCAAAATCAGTTTTTTATTCCTGGCAGTTAACTCTAAATAATTCAATAGCTGCTTCAGATATAGACCTAATTTTTTCTTCAAAAGATGCCCCGTGTCGATACCCATTTTCATATAAGTTTCAATTTCAAAATATTTCTTTTTCTATACGAAATTCGCTTCCTAGCCCAAAGAATGGACGAGGCACGGTAAACAAAAGCAAAAAACGCGGTAAAACGTTTCTCCGAGGCACTGTCTCCGCTTAAACAAAACGCTGCTACTACTATATAAGGCCGAGAGTTTTTAAAGATTAGTAAGTCAATCTTCAGTGGTCTATTAAGTGTTATACATCTTCTCGAGTGTAAACATCAGTTGTTTACCTTAGTAAGTGATAATCTAGTGTTCCTGTAGGTTTACAACTAATATTGTTCTCATGCCTTCTACCTAGTGTGCTTTCCTTCCTTGGACGCCGCTTATTTCCCTGTAACCGGGTCATTGTTACTGTTTCCTTGTTTAAAATCAAGTAAGACGATTTTTTTCAGTTTAAATCACATTTTATATTCTTTATTCATTTATTTTTTCGTTTACTTTAATAATCTTATTTATGCACAAATTTTCTGGTTGTGGAATAGTTACATTATTCACAACTTTGTTAAATCTAATACTTAGTTTAAAAATATTTACAAACTCTGTTTAAATTGCCTTACCTAAATAAATACAATTATTCATTCTGTTTAAACGAAAGTGTTCTAATTTCAAGAACTCTTGGAGCAGTCATATACAGGGTGTGTCTTTTGACTCTGACCAAATTAGCGAAAACAGTCAAAAGTGCTTTTTGACTTCTACAATTACAGAAAGTGCATGAGGCGTTCCAAGAGTCTCTAACCACGCTATAGATTATTATTTTTTATATTCCCGAAGTGACCCTCTTGTTCACAAGCGTTATAGTACCTTGCACGCATCTGTGAAAAAATAAAATTAAAGATTAGGATAATTAATGCCAAAATCTCAGTTTTTAACTCCCATGTCATAATATAATAAAAAAGTCTTCTCGTTTGTCAGTTAAAACAACTAAAAACCATAATTCAATATCTAAAAATTTTAAAATATTCACTTAAATACTATAAATGCTCATTTACTTACCCATATCCATTGCAATTACTAATCTTTAAGTTTACATATTTTACAACCGATTCATTACTAAATTTACACCTAAAAAATAAAGTAAATAACATCAACTAAACCATACAAATGTCAAATAGTTTCCACAAATTTTTAAATCACGAAACTATCAAGAACAAAGAAATTTTAAATTATAATTCAAGTTTCTATAACCACTATTTTAATCTATCAAAATTAAAGCTTTCAGATTCATAACTACCAAATTCATACTCAATACCACGGTGTAGTATATTAGGTGATGCGACAAGACCCGTACGAATGGCTTTGTAAGTGTTTAGTTGTGTATAGAAATATCAGAAATACAGTTTACATACATACAATAGTTAATGCTGTGTAGATTTGTTTTATTTATATTTAAAGAGCCTTTTAGTTCATCCTTTTTATCTTAGTTTTGCTTAGTTGTGTATATATGCAACACTACATGCATCAAAGAAAATCCGTCTATCTATGCCATGATCTATGCCTAGGTAATTGCAGGGGTATATTCCAGGAGCCATCTACTGAATTAAATAGAAACCAAACACTTATGAAGCCGTCGATTAACATGGCAAGTGCCGTGTGTCGTACTACCTAATATACTACACCGTGCTCAAAAATAATTTAGAATAATTAAATTTCTCATTTTGTATTGCTCACTGATATGCACCCGTGATTTAGAAACAAACACCGCGAGCTCTCCGTTACACATACGAAACCGGACTAAAAAGTTTGTCGTGTTTGGTTTCTGTTACAAATTCATTCCTAACTTTTTAACCAAACGAGATCATGCAAAGGAACCATCTGATAGCATCTTTGTTTCACGTTAGTGCCTAGACTACATTACATTTTATTTTTGTTTATTATTCCATTCGAGAATCTATTTGATTAGTAATGTAATATTTTTTTTTCTCAAGTAAGTGTTTTCATATGAAATGATTGGATACGCCACTGTGGGCCGCAAACATCCGTATGCGGTTGAAACGCTGCGGATTAGGTTAAGCCTCCGTTAAAACACATTAAGCTGACTTGTCACCGTTTTGAATAATGAAGCCCTAATTCTTGCAAATTATAATTAAAACGGAAACATTTTACGGCTAATTGCAAAAGCCTCCTTAATTTATCTACACACAATTAACTAAAGATTATGATTCAAATTTGCTCACAATATAGAGAGTATTACAATTAAAACAATTCACAATGAATATTCAAATACCTACAATCAATTATTTCATGGCACTGAATTCGAACGAGCTGGTTGTTAAAATAAAAAATATTTGAGCTGAGACTGGAGCTTTAGAGCGTAAAAGAGACTTTTGAGGCTTTTCGTGCAATTAATTATATTTTTGGATTCGGGGGTTGCTCCTAAGATGTCAAAACTACACCCTGTATAAATCTCAGTGTTTAGATTCACTCGTATTTTATGTATCTGAGTCTGTTTTAACACTTTTATTTTAAAATGTATTGTTTAGTTTCTGTGAAAGGGTCTAAAGCTTCACCCTGTATATCACTTTTTGAAATAACACACTTTGTTTTGAAACAAAATTAAAATATTTATTTAAATTAAATGAACAGAGTGTGTAAAACTTTTTTAACGTAAAATATTAATTCTAAAAAACAGTTTGGAAAAGGTAACTTTTCGACAACGGAAATTCCCACTTGAGAAAAAATTTCTTTTATTTGTCTGATTTAAAATGTCTGAAGAAATTCACTTTGCTTTATGTTGCGCGAAGACAGGAGGTTTGGTTTAATGTAGATTAGGTATCTAGATATGTCTGGAAATGTCCCCGCCATTCCGTGCGGGCACGATTGCGCAATATTGTATCATCAAATGTAAAAATGAAAAATTCTGAGATGAAAATTATATGACCGTCTCGGCATTGAAATGAGATTTTCTTTGGTATATGAATGAAGTTCGAATCGACTTTGGTTTGGAAGTTATAAACGAAAATAAGTTAAAGAAATTAAGTAAATTTGGAATGACCCCGTAAAGTCGTCTCGAAGGTCTGCAGTGAATGAAAGGAAGTAAGTTTTGATGATGAAAGGTGACCGGTTGGAAATAAGTATTGATATTAATGGTGGCGATAGTACGGTACTCTATTGAAGGATATGAATGAAGATTGATTGAATTCGGATATTAAAGATGCGAAATGAATTGAGAGTCGAATTTGAAGAGAAGTTTGTTTAATAGAAAATTAACGGGAGTTAACTGAAATATCTCGCGGAAAGTAGTTATGTTAATGAAGTTCATTTGGGCCTGGTAATTAATTATGAATTATCGATGAATCATGATTTTATTAAAGAATTTGTTATTGCTAATTGTAGTTTTTTAACTAAATTAGGTGTTAGATTGCTTTTTACTGTCTTTTGACAATTTGAAATGAAAAACTGAATCATTTGGCAAATTTTAAAATAAAAAAAATTCTATACGTCATATGTGAAACGTACCATAACAGTACCTCAACTCTTTCAACCACTACTCTTATAGATACCGCCTAACATTCTTAAATATCTAGGGGAACACAGTGAGGTTTCTTTTGAAATTTTTAAATTTTTCATATTATATTTTGCTCATTTTTCATCGACTTATGTAAAAGATATTTTGTTTTAAAATTAGTAGGGATACCGATAAATTATGGAAATCACGCTGAGTATTACGCCATTTCTCACAGCTCTGAATGATTGATGAAATTACTAATAGTAGTAGGTGAATTTTTATAGAAAGGCTTATATTTTGATGGCTTAAATTCTACCACATTCGGCAAAATCTGTGGCTGAGGTAGAGAAAATTGTTCAAGATAACCTCCGTAATATAGTATCCCACGTAGAAAATCTGTTTAAAATTGAATGTATAATGTACCTATACATTTCTGTCTAAGAAGCTCTTATCAAGAACCGCATTTGTCTATAAATAACACTCCAATAATAATCAGCCAAATGCTTAGGGTTTTAAAAATAATTTTGGATATGAAGCTTCTATGGAAACCACAAATAACAGATTTATTAGGAACAGCAAGGCGAGCATTAAACGTAATTCAATGGACCACTACGCTTGCTAACTGGTTACTGGTGCACTTCGCACTTATCTAACACAAATGCGATATGTTGCATGGCAGGTATCCCCTCTCAAATATAGGACAGACCAACTGCTGCTAAACTACTTTAAAAAATTTGGGATTTACAAGAGCATTCTCTTCACTTCGTACTATTTGCAATGATCTAAGTGATGGGTGTGAAAATACACCAACCATTATACGTCCAGTATGAATACACGTAGGTTTCTGTAAGGAGCCACGCTGATGGAGGAGAAGGATTAGCTAAAACTAATCCTCTTGGGTGCATATTAAACATTGCAGTTTTTAGAAAAGAAGAAACATAAAGTCCTACTACGGCATACATTTGATAGAATATCCAGTCAGTATCCTAATGCGGCTATATTATATACAGATAGATATAAAACTGAATATGGAGTTGGTTCCGCTTTTATTACGATGAAAGAATCTCATTCATGAACGCTACCACCGACACCTACTATATAGCAGAACCATAGGCCATATGGTGGGCACTGAGATATATGAAGACAAGGGAAAATAATCTAATTATCATCTGTAAAGATTCACTAATTTCTATACAGGCAATTCAAGAACCACTTGTCCAAAACTTCCTTGCGTTATTAAATAGGTAAGTTTTGCCTCTACATTAGATAGGTACCAATGAGTATACTCGATGGCCCCCTCATTATCCGTACATAATTCGAATGGATTTTTTCTATGGGGGTAAATTAAAGATACAGATACATGCAAAAAATGATACACTTACCCCCGAAATATCAATTAGTGTTTTGAATTTTAAAAATTATTTTGAGGATTAGAAGAATATTATTTGTGGTATGTGGTATTAATATTTGTTTTTATAACTATTTTGTTCTTGTCATCAGATTTTTAGGGTGTTTACGGAGCAATTAAAATTGTCTTTATCACCGCAGATTGCATTGTGATTGTCGCATATTACATAAATAGGTGAAAATTTTAAGATACCTGTACGAGGTGTAGCTAGATAAAATACTACTATGATGGGATATTATTTTAAGTATATTAAAAGAAAGTTTTGATGGCAATAGTGGTGCATCAATAATATTGTTAATGATTTTAAACGAAATATTTGAGACATGCATTCTCGCCTACGATGCAAACTAATTAACGAGTACATAACCAGCAAGTCGTCTTGCGGAAAACCGATTGCTAGATAAGTATCTTCTGATCTAAAATACATAAATTTCAGAAATTGAAGTAAGGTACCGTCATCTAATTCCACACTAACCGCCAACTTGACCAGTATGAGGAGTCATAATGAGACTCCGCATACTCATAAATTGATTCACGAGGGGTTACCCCTCTATCACCAGAGGTAACGTTAGGAACCTACGTAAAACTGGCTTAGCCCTGCAAAAGGGGTGTGACCATGTTAGGCGATATGCAACATTTATAAACAGAATTAGAATCCTTTGTTTCATTTGAACAGAATTATTTTTATTTTCAATTAGAACATTTTTCATTTTCATTTTTATTTTAGAATCACATTTATTTTTTATTTAACTGATAAACTCGTTAATTGTATATATGTAAATAGAAGTCTTAAAGCAGGTTTTTCATGCTTTCCTGCATTAATATACTATAATTTTGTAAATATCAATTATTTTTAGAACGCAATCTTTCATTTTACTTCATTTAACCTTTTGGAATATTATAATTTTAATTTGCCTAATCTTTAAAGGAGGGCAATGATAGATACCCTAAAAATAGTTATCATCGGTAGAGAATTTCATGTTGGCATTAGATCCGCCGTCCGACTGGATTCGTTTACTTGTTAAATTTGTATCAAGACGGGTTTACTGCACATAGTGCATTTTGTACAATCAAATACATGAAATAAATAAAATAAATCAAATACCTTTGACATGTCAACTATAGCTAAATAAAATAAAGACTTTTTAATGGTTAATGGTTAATGGTTTAAGCGCTGAGACCTCGATCGGCGAAGTTAAGCAGCGTTGGTCGAGTCCGTCACTTGGATGGGTGAACGGCGTCTTGTTGTAGGGTATGTCCCCTACAAGTCAAAATACAAAAACAAAAATTCTAAAAATAATCAAAAAATTCAATAATCTCATGCCACTTGGCAAACTAGATAAAAAAAGTCCATCAGACACCTTTAGCACCAAAAAACCACATTTCGATTCAAAAATATCTGAGAAATTAAGCCGATCATTGATAATTCACAATCAACCTAAATTCATCCAAATCTTAACCCAAACATTCATTTACACTCATCCGTAACCAATTCATCACAAAAAACGTCACTTAAAAATACAGCCCCCGTATATTCATCAAATTCATGAAATTCCCCATTCAAATCCAAGTTCTCATAATTTTAATTCAACACGTCTCAATTTTATAAGCAATTTTCCTTTTTAAAATATTCGAACTTCTTGACCACCCCTCGTATACGTAACCCCCTTAAAATTAACCGTCGAGTCCATTTCCCCACGTTCTTAAAACAATTTCGTAATTTTTCTATTCTTACTTTCCGATCAACCCCTGTATACGTCAAATCACGTTCAGTGCCTCGAGTCTCAAAAGTCCCCCAAATCTTTTCACCGAATTTTCCAATCAAATTGCTATTATACTCTTTCCCCATTTTTCGATTACCCCTGTATAATAGCAGACACCCATACTATATCTCCATTCAGCTCGATTCATACCCGTATTGTACCTTGTTAATATCTTATCTTTTTATCTAACGCACTAACTGGAAACCTATTAACGGAGTTACAGATTGTTAACCGCGGACCTTTGTAATACATTACGGGGTCGAGCCAGATTTTGCCCATAAAACTTCTAATAACTTCCAAACCAAAATAGACTCAGCTTTCGTTCAAATTTTAATCAATTCCCCTTAGCATCGCCGATCTGCCCATATAAAAATTATTTCAAAATTCAAAAATTTTCAAGTATTGCGCAACATGATGCAATCGATGACTCATCCTTGCCCGCACTGAGCGATTCCAAGCCTTTCCAGCTCTCCGCGAGACTCGACGGGGCGAGAAAAATGAAACTTTTCCAATTCAGTATAAATACCGGTGCATCGCAAGCCGTAGACAAGTTCAGTTTTGGCAGTGACTCAAGTGTAAAGTTCGCGTAGTGTTTTAGTGGAAATTAAGTTTCAAAGTTAGCTTTGTGTAATAGCTGTTGACGCTGGGTCCGGTTCCTATTTAATTTCATATTGTAGATACCCGCTCGGCTAGGTTTTCTTACTCCCTATTCCTCGCAATTTTATCGTGACGAGCTGTTCCATTCTAGCTTCCCAGGCCGAAACCTGGTTAAAAAGAGTTAGTTTTTAAGTATCGCCTTTAGTGCTCCTAATTTTAAGTTATTTAAATTTCTATTCCCGTCCAAAGCGACAATCCAATTTCTTACCGACCAAGCTACGTTAAAAGGACATTCTTCAGGATATTTTCCCAGATTTATTAATTTTTAAAATACATTTTCATGATAACTACTGACAGAATTTATGTGTCGAATAGTTTCTACGTTTTAAAAGAAACTTGTAAAATAAATTAACCTATTCAAACTCTGTTCATTATCCCTTCAATAAATATTTTGTATTCTCTTTTAATTCATCGTATCATTATTTTTCTTGAATAAAAAATCCTTCTACAACTAGGGTGTAGCCGTTGACCCTTCAATAGCTATTATAATAATAAAATAAGTGCAAAATTAAATAAAGTGATAGCAGCCAGTGCCAACTACAATATACAGGGTGTAGCATTCAACCCGCAACAGCACTTACTAAACCAACCCTGAGACTCAACCCATCGAAAAATAAGTGCACGGAAGCCTTTGGGGTCTCAGCTCTCAACCCCCCACTACCATTATTTTTATTTTTCAACGAAACAAAGGCCTAAACCGTGTTCAGTCTCTGTTGTAGGGTATGTCCCCTACCAGTCACAATGAAAAAGCAAAAAATTCCAAAAATTAGCAAAAAATCAAATAATCTTATGCCACCTGGCAAACCATATAAAAAAAGTCAATAAGACCTCAATCTTATCAAAAATCTGTAATTCAACTCACAAAAATCAGAGAAAATTAGCCAATCATCGATAATTCACAAATAACCATAATTCATCAAATTCAGACATAAAACACTCATTTCCACTCATCCGTAACCAAATCATCACGAAAAACAAATTTCGAAAATACAGCCCCCGTATATTCTTTAACGTAGTCGAATTCTTCATCTAAACACAAATTCTCATCATCGCCCTTCAATACGTCTCGATTTTATAAGCAATTCCCCTTTCCAAAAAATTCGAACTTCTTGACCACCCCTCGTATATGTAACTATCTTAAATTCAACCATCGAGTCCGTTTCCCCACGTTAAAAAACCCATTTCAAATAATTTTCCATTTTTACTTTTTAATCAGCCCCTGTATACGTCAATTCACGTTCAGTGCCTCGAGTCCCAAAAGCCCGAATATCGTTTCACTGAATTTGCCCAATCCCACTGCTATTATAAACTTTCCTCTTTTCAATCACCCCCGTATAATAGCAGACACCCATACTATATCTCCATTCAGCTCGATTCATACCCGTATTGTACCTTGTTAATATCTTATCTTATTTTCTGACGCACGAACTGGATACCTTTTAACGGAGTTACAGCCTGTTAACAGCGGACCTTCGTGATACCTTACGGGGTCGAGCCAAATTTCGCCCACAAAACTTCAAATAACTCCCAAACGAAAAATGATCCGACCTTCAGTCAAATTTTAATCGATTCCCCTTCACATAACCGATCTATCCATATAAAAATTATTTTCAAATCCCAAAACTTTTAAGTATTGCACAACATGATGCAATCGATGACTCATCCTGGCCCGCACTGAGCGATTTCACGCCTTTCCAGCTCCCCGCGAGACTCGATGGGGCGAGAAAAACGAAACATTTCCAATTTAGTATAAATACCGGTGCATCGCAAGCCGTGGCCAAGTTCAGTTTTCGGCAGTGACTCCAAAGTTTAGTTTCGCGACGTGATAAAGTGAGACAAGTTTCCTTGTAGTGTAATAAGTGTGTACTAGTGCTTCGGTCTGGTTAATATTTAAATACCCACCGTCTAGACAGGCTTTCTTAACCACCCATCCTAGCAACTTCTCGTGACTAACTGTTCCGATCTAGCTTCCCAGGCCGAAACCTGGTTAAAAAGAGTTAGTTTTAAGTATCGCCTTTAGTGCCCCTATTTTTATTTTATTTTAATATTTCTATTTTCGTCCAAAGCGACATTTTAATTCCTGCCGACACGGCCACGTTAAAAAATATATTCTCCAGTGAATTTTCTCCGATTTATCTACAATTTTTAATTAATTCAAAAAGCATTTTTAATAAATTCTACTGACAGAATTTATGTTGTCGAATAGTTTCAACCAAAAGAAACTTTGTAAAAATAAATAACTTTTTCCAACTCTGTTAATCAAAAACCAGAAATAAAAATATTTGTTCGTTCCGTTTAAACAAAGTTTTAATTTTTTCAAAGAATTATTATACAGGGTGCAGTCATTGACCCTTAACAAAAACAATTTTAATAAAACAGTGTGCAACAACGATAAGGTTGTCACTGCAGTGCTTCGACTGTTCCTGAATACTACTATACAGGGTGTAGCATTGACCCAAACCTTCACCACAGAAACAAACCAGAAGACTTCTCACAACAAAATAAAGTGCACGAACGCCCTCGAGGGTCTCAGCTCTAACCCCCAGCAGTTCCAATTTTTTATTTTCCCGTCAAGAGGGTCCTGTTCGTGTTCATCTCATTTCGCCGTCCTGGTTTAATGGAAGGTTGTTTTTACTGCAACAATTATTATTTATGTTCAAGTTTTCCTGCAATTGAAGACAATCATTAGCAGTATGAATTCTGGAAAAAGCTTTAAATCATTAGTATACATTGAATAATAGTTAACCTCGTGTGTTAAATCGCCCGCCATGTCACTGATATTCATCAGTGACATCATATTTATGATGAGCAACAGTGGCTCAAGCACTGAGCCTTGTGATACTCCAGAGAGCAATGTATTCGACATACTTAAATCCATTGAAGGTAACATTGGGTTCTGTTTGACAGATAACATTGCACGAAAGTTGGCCATATTTGTCTCCTTTTTTAAAAGTCGGACATACTTTAGAATGTTTCCACGTAACTGGAACAATTACCATTCTTTAGTATTGTTAAAAATATAAGCGCAATCTCTTAATAAGAAAGCTGGTATACCGTCTGGGCCAGTGGCCATTTTATTTTTATTTTTTTTAGTACTTTTATTACCTCATCTTCTTTAAATTTTGATATATGAACTAGTGGGTTGTTGTTAAAACTATGTTCACTATTTATATCCGACACACTGTCACTATGAGGAGTAAATGAATTATCAAACGCAAACGCATTTAAGATTGCCATTGTATTGCATGACATTTGATATAGTAGTTAATCCTTTTTTTTAAAAGGCCCAAGATGTCATTGGATCATCTCTAATTATGCCCTAGACGGCAGCATATATAAGGAGCCGCACGCGGAGAACGTCAGTTCAGTTCGAGCAACGAGGAGCCGCAGTAGGCAGCTTTCAGTGAGAACCTGAAGATGGCAGATGAGATTCTGCCGAAACGTCGCTTAGACAACCATGACTCCTGATATATATATATATATATATATATATATAAAGGAAAGGTGTTATCGCGGGAACAGGACAATTAGTCAAGAAAAGATTCGTGGGCAGGCCCGCAGAAATGACAGTACAACCGTGTACACGTGTTTCGGACTTTTTGGTCCTCATCAGCACGGTGTAGCTAAGTTGAAAGGATAGGCACAACTTAGAAAAAAACGGCACAAATGGAAACCACTGACAGGAAGCCAGTTGCACATTTGTGGCTGCAGTTGGAAGACCTTGAGCTTTCAAGGCAACATCCAACATTGCCACGGAGGCAAACTATAAGCACACGTGTACACGGTTGCACTGTCATTTCTGGGGGCCTACCTACGAATCTTTTCTTGGCTACTTGTCCTGTTTCCGCAATAATACCTTTTCTTTGTATTTTACCTTGCGCTATGGAACTCCACGCAAGCGGTTTACAGTTTGCCCCCGTGGCAATGTTGGATATTGCCTTGAAACCTCAAGGTCTTCCAACTGCAGCCACAAATGTGCAACTGACTTCCTGTTAGTGGTTTCCATTTGTGTCGTTTTTTCTTAAGTTGTGCCTATCCTTTCAACTTAGCTACACCGTGCTGATGAGGACCAAAAAGTCCGAAACACGTGTACACGGTTGCACTGTCATTTCTGCGGACTTGCCCACGAATCTATTCTTGGCTATATATATATATATATATATATATATATATATATATATATATATATATATAACAGGGGAAAGTTTGCTGGGCGTAAATTAAAACAATTTTTGGAATCAGATGGAAATCTATTTTCAGAACATTTATTTATATACATCTATAACACGATATTTAAAGCTGGATGATGTTCATCATCCAGTATTCACGGCTCTTCTGATATTCCTAACGAGCACGCAATATTATGAATTACATATATTATATCTAGCTTAAGCATTCTTGGAAAAATTAACTTTTTCACAATGCGAGATATTCTCGAGAGGTTTGGTAAAAGGGACAGCCTGTATATTTATTGAAATAAAAGTCTCATATTTGCTACAATAAAAACAAGAATTTACAAGAATGTGATAATGATATCTTAAAATATTTACAATCCAAAGTACAAGAAAACTGCATCTCGTACAGAGATATGTCTATCACGTACGGAGGATTCAATATTTACTGGTCTTAGAATTTCACAGTTGCTTCGCGACAGCTTCTGTGAGCTTTAAACTATTGATTTACAATATACACTTCCACTGGTAATGACAGTGTAAACTTGATGTTTACGACTTTCAATAAAATCTGAGAGCGTGACAATTATAACAATGGAGAAGACGTTTGTAAATCAATACAGATGCGTCTTTTAGAATAACCGTCATTATTACATCGTCTGTGATAAGTTCTTTCTAATTTTCAAGTGTCTTTATTTGGTTATTAAGAAAAATATCATTAACCACAAACAATATTTCATTAACAACACTGGTTTTCAATACTTTTGTGTATCATTACTAATGTAAATATTTGTGCATTAGTTCGACAATAAGGAGAAAGATTTATCCTAGCTTTAAAAACAGATAAGGGCCAAAGAAATTTAATAATAACAGTAATAAGTTTTATTTATTAAAAAAACCATACAAGGTATAATACACGTGAAGACAAGAAAATCCAATTTGCAGCAGTAAAAAAATAGCGTAAAACACCTTAACTATCAAATATTTTAGAACAGAAAAGAAAACGTAGACACAAGAACACATTAAATAGTAGTTATATAGTATAGTAGCATTTTTTAAATTAAAATTCGTTTAAAAC
Organism: Leptura quadrifasciata; assembly: GCA_963675555.1. Classification (NCBI taxonomy): domain Eukaryota; kingdom Metazoa; phylum Arthropoda; class Insecta; order Coleoptera; family Cerambycidae; genus Leptura; species Leptura quadrifasciata. The sequence goes on from OY776677.1 coordinate 115,137,928, forward strand.
AATTTTTAATAGTATATAAAGGTACCGTTCGGTACACCTTTTTGAGCTTGTGTGAAACTGTATTATACAGCACTAGGATATCTCTGCGGCAAGTTTGATGCGAATGTGTTTATTTGTATTTTCAAAAAATGCATAGTTTTTTGTACACTATTTTTGAAATATAATTCACAAAAGTCTGTCCTATCTAGATTAAATACGTTACGAATACACTTTTTTGTAGAACTTGTATCCTCTTTACCTTCACTGAGTTTCCCCAAAAAATAATTATATGTTTTATAGTTGATTGGAAATAGGACTGATATACATTTAAACACATATTTATGCTGATGTTGTTTCGTAGAGTGTGGAGTTGGTAACATAATAAATTTAGCTTTGGGGCTAGTTGTTCAATATGTACACTGCACAGGGACGTAATTTAGAAAGTATGAAAAATAAAAACCCTTTTACGAATCCACGTTGTGCAGCACTGCAACCCATGCGTTGTGTTAAATATGAGGACAAGTTATCCAGTCTCTAGTCAAAGTAATTCGAGTGTTTTAGCGAAAATAGCGTCGAGGGTGCCCTATCATTTTCTAGCAGTCGATTTTGAAGGGAGAATGATGGGTTTTAAGCGTATTTGCTCTAAACCGGTTTCTTAGTGATTCGGTGTCAGAAAAGTATAGTTACCATGTACTCAGATGTGCATGGGACCGCCTTGCCTGTACGTATGAATCTATAATTGCAGAATATAATTCAAAGTCGTTGCGATTCAAGCATTTTTAAGCTCCGAGGAGCGATCAATATTGATATTGAACCGAAAATACGTCAAACGACGGGCAAGCAAAAGCCGACCAAAATTATAAACATTGAACTTTTTACTGAATCTTTTTGTGTAATCGTTAGCTATAAACCGCACATTGGATGGTAGTTGGTTACATTATGAGACGTTCCATTCCTCACTATGTGTTGTACACGGGCCAGACTATAGTTTGTCAATACATTTTTCTTGGACGTTATTGTAAAACATAATTTTTTAAAGATTTAATACATATTTTTGAACTTTGTATTGTCTTTTTCTTGTGTTTTAAAAATTCATTTTCAGGTTTAAATTTTAAGAAAGTGTTAGTATTTACTGTGTTAGATTTATAGTGTTACGACGTCCAATAATTGGTACCTTCAGTGAAGCAGTTAAGCAAAAACGAAACAGTAAGTATAGATTTTGTATTATTCTATCTCAAACAGTCGCATTGAACCCTTCTGTGTGAACATTTAATATCCATTTTGGAAAGTATAATAAAAGTCCTTCAGACGTGTAAAGATGGATCATTCACATTATCATCAGCAAATAATGCTATTACTGCCTCTGGAATGATATCAGGTAAGTCATTCATATAAATTATGAACAGCGGTGGCCCCAACGCTGAGCCCTGAGGTATTCCGCGATGCACAGATTTCCATTCAGAACTAATGTTTTATCCAGTTAAATTGACTGCTTCAGCTTTTCGCAACCTATCCGCTAAATATGATTTTATGATATTATAAGCTACATCATCTCTTAAAGGCTTTTTAATTTAGTCATTAATCATTTATTTAATTTGTTTAATTCCGAGTTTGAATTTAAAATTCTGAGTTTTAAGTCACGTCAATGAAGTTGAATTCTGAATTCCGAGTTTAAATAAATCTAAGCAAGACAAATACGTGATTAGATGACCATCTTTAATATACACTTTAATACTTTATTAGTGCAGGATTATTCTTGGATTTTGTGTAATTTCTGTAGTTTTTTTCTTTTTAGTTTCCTGTACATTTCACGTTTAATTTTAGTAACTCAAATAAAATCAAAATTAGAATTCATAACCTAACGGAGTAAAGACACATAATATGCTTAAGCTAAGCAAAAGTTGTGATTAACCTGAACAAGTATAAATCTAATATTATATATTTTTGGCATATCAACTGCGTACCGCCGTGTTTTAATGCGAAAGCATTTTGTAACGCGCCGGGAACAAAATAATTGTAAAATGATATAAATGGTATAAATAAAATATTAGATAATGTATTGTAACTTACAATCAATAAGGATGTTTTAAATGGTAAATGATGTGTGGTGGTTTATTATTTTGACCATCTTAGAGTTCTGAAAAAGCCAAAGAGGTAAAAAAATAACTCCATTACATAACCCTTTGCATCCAAGTCCTCATATGCCATTTGGACCAAGTCTGTTGCTAAGGTTTCTGTAGAAAAACAACTCCTGAGGCCATGCTGAAAATTTAACAGTAAGTGAAATTTTTCAAAAAATTTAAATGTTCGCTGCGCAGTTGTTTTTCTATAATTTTAGAGAACACGCTTAATAATTAAATGGGCCTATGATTTTGAATGTTATCACACTTTTTAAAAACTATTTTTCATGACACAGATCGTTTATGGTGCTAAGACGTCCTCCCGCTTAATTCGTTTGTTTGAAAATTTCAAGAAGCCAACAGAAATTTATTCTTCATTATTCTAAACCCATGTTTCGATGTCGATTGGGTTGACTCGCGTTTTGGTTTATTTCATTATCTTGATATTTCATCAGAAGTATATATGTTCACTCTGTATAAGGTATTAAACGTAAATAATACCTGAGAATGGTAAAGCCTGATTTTGCAGCAGTACATTGATAGGTAATTCACTAAATGCCTTATGTAAGACGTCTAACAAAGACTAAAAACGGAGCAGTTCAAGCTTACAAGGATCTATAGCTACCACATTTTCGTTGGCGAAAAAAACAATGATTTCTTCATATAGTTTTTTTTTATTCAAATAAAACACCAGCTGATCCGGAACTCTTACAATTTTACAGTAACCATTTAAAAACTTATGTTAATTATTCGTTTAATTTTAAAACAGTTTCAATTGAAACGTTTATTAATACTTGATGGAAATAAAATCATTTGCCATAGGTGCAGATGAAATAAATTAAGAAATGATTCTTTTGTGTTGCCCAAGAAGTTTACCTTTTCTTACCCATATTGTAAATTCATGTCTCATTGATTGCGTTTCTCCTAATAGTTGGAAAATTTCTCGTGTAACACCTTTGCTTAAAAAGAAAGATGATTTATCTTATAATGACCTTCGCCCGATAAGTATATTTCCAGGTTTATTTAAACTCATAGAGAAAATGATGTATTACCAAATATAAGTGATGGCATTATTGGAGCTACAGATCAGGGTAAAACCACCGTACTAACACTATTAGAAACTTTCGACACAGTTAGTCACAGAATTTTGCTGTCTATCTTACATTTTATAGGTTTTTCGGAAAGTGCAGTTAGGCTTTTAGATAATTATTTATTAAATAGGATTCAGTTTGTGGAGATCGATATGTGCCAATCCTCTAAAGCTAGGGTCATATGGAGTTCCGCAGGGTTCAATACTTGGTCCTCTTTTATTTAGTATATATTCATGAAATTTGACACCATGTCCAAAAGAATATAGAGTACACCTATATGCGGATGATACCCAACTCTATTATTCATTCTTCACAGACGATATGGATTTGGCTAAAAATATTGTGAATGATGATTTAACATGCCTGGTTATATTCTCTGAACGCCAGAAACTTCAGTTAAATCCAATAAAGTCATCAGTTATGGTATTTGGTAAATGCAGACGGCAGATAGAGACTTTGTTTGTTATTAAGGTAAAGAATGAGACTCTGCAATGTACAGAGTGCGAAAAATTTAGGACTTGAGATAGACAAAGGCTTACATTTTAAGAAAGATATAAACAAAAGAATTCAAAAAGCTTATGCTTCCTTAAAAATGTTATTTTCGAATTGAAAAAGTTCAAAAGACGTGTCTGCGGTTCATATATGGCATCAGGAAGTTCGAACCTGTGTTATAAATTAAAAGATGCAAAATGGTTAAATATGTAGGACAGACGAAAATTCCATTCCACAGTTCTCTTTTACAATATCATCTTAAACCAGTGTCTTCCTTATCTATATAATAAGGTACAGTACAGAACGGATGTCCATATTATGTCCATATCTTAAATTTAAGATTTAAAGGACTTATCACATCTCCATCTCATAAATCTGCCACGTTTAAAAGATGTTTTTCATATCATATTTATTTCTTTTATAATAAGGTACCAGCATTATTAAAATCTCTGCTACCAATTTCATTCAAAAATAAATTTTGAAAAATTCTTCTTAACGTTCGCATTAGATTTTTACTATTAAACTTGTACTACTTTTATTACTCTTGGTAGCAGTACCGTCTCTGCGCTATGTATGCTTTTGTATTAGTTGCCTATTCTGTTTTGTTTTACTTTTCTAGCTTATTTTTTATAGTATATAAAAGTATGATTTTAATTCGCCGATATTTTATGTTCATAATTATGATACGTATACGTTTATTATTGTAACTGAACTTAGATCTTTTTTAAATTGCCTTCAGTTCCATTGTGCAATATTTACTTTGTTAATTCTCATTGATAAATTGTATATATTCTGGTTGCAAACAAACATTATTATTATTGTTATTATATCTGAGACGTGTTTATCCCCTTGGATTTATTTGTTTGGGACTCAAGATACAAATGATGAAAAGGTGATATTAAACGTTTTTGTAGAACTTCAGCATGCTTTTGTTGGTTGATTGCCAAAGACGAAACTTGGCTTATACATGATTAAAGCTTTAAAGCTTTAAAAGATTATAGCACTGAAGAGAATATTGGAGTTCTACAGGGTAGTACCCTTGGGCTTTTGATGTTAAATACTACGTAGAATGTTGAATAAGAATATACATTTATTTGCTGATGACATCTTATTCTCGGTCTCAGGTACTGATCATCTAGAAATAACCAATACAATGAGCTTAACAAGTTATATAAATGGTTGTGTATCAATAAATTAAAGCTAATGCACATAAAACTAAATGTATCACTCTGGGTGCAAAACAAAATTGTCATAAATACTTAAATAGTAACCTTGATATTTATATTAAAAATAGACACATCCACTATATTTGTGATTTTTCCCAGCAAGTCTTAAGGGTCATTTTTATATTGAAAATAATTTATTCCATGTTCTATGGTATACAATACTAAAATTTCAGCGGGTTTCTATGAATCATTGTAACGTTTTAGCAAGTTTATTTCGATTACATTTCATACATAATTAAAAAATTTATTGGGGTCTGCCTTAAGGTTACATTCCATGGACGTTACAAAATTTTGATATGAAGCATTTTTATCCCTTTTTATTTCAGCTCGTAGTGCTTTAACCTCAGTGTAAGCGAGTTTTCAGTTTTCCTGTAATTATGCCAATAAAGTTTCGCTTCCAGTTTTATTGCTTATAATGCTAAAATTTAACAGGAAGTATATTACCTTTTAATCTTTATATTAGTACGAACACATTTAAGGTGCTAATCAGCAGTTTACAAAAACGTGTAACATAAGAATAAATACCGCTATAGTGGTAAGAGATGTCATTATTACGTACTAGAGCACCTTGTACAAGGGAAAGTCAGCTTTTCTACAATTGTACCTATTACAATATTTTTTCAAGAAGTTTTTTTTTTTAATTTTATAGACTTTCTTCCACCATTGATACATATTTCAACTGTAATCGATTCCCGAATGACCCGATTTTTCCCCTAAAATTTCCTTAATTAATTTCATTATATTCGCACATTATCTCTGTATTTGCTGCGTTTGAGTGAACGTTTCTTTCCAGTACAAGGTCTCCATAGGGATAAAAGTAGTCATATTACCTACGGCAAATTAATTATTTTAATTAAACAGCAGGAACCTAATTACTTTTTCCTTGAGAAGCTAATACGTTTTCGAATTCTGTAAACATAGAGTAATGAATCAAGAACATAGATTGATGAAATTCTATCATTCTTTACCAAGCCTGTTTGTACAATGAAAGAAAGACAGGTTACGAAATTAAATTTGTACTTTAATTTATTTTTCATTTTACTTAAGTGATGTTAGAGACGCTGTCTCTAAAATTAACTTCGATCTGCTTACTATATCTGAGGTATCTAGGGCGTACAAACTAGTTCTCAATGAATCCAAAACAGAATTATTAGTATTCGGAACATACAGGGAGAATGTTGTAAATAATCCTGTTTTTAATATTACTATCAACGGGGTGTCTTTAGTTCTTACTAATTCTTGTAAGAATTTGGGTCTATACCTGGATGTTAATCTTAGATTTACTACGCATGTCAACAGTCTGCTTCAAAAATCATATTGTAAATTAAAAACACTGTACATTCATAAAGACTTCCTAAAATTAAAGCTTTGTGATGCTTTAATGCTTAACAATCTTTCTTACTGTGATACTGTTTTTTAGCCTGCTCTGTTAGGTAGAGATAAATATAGTTTACAGAAAGTTCAAAACTCCTGTTTGAGGTTTATTTATATTCTGCGAAAATTTGACAACATTTCTGATAAACTCAGAGTCGCATTGGCTAAATTTGGATGAACGTTTTCAATTCCATATGGCATGTCTAATTTACAAATTAAACAGGTTAAAACTTCCTGAATACTCATTTGTTAAACTTGTTAAAGGTAGTCTTACTCATGACTGTCCTACGCGCTCTCGAGACTTGTACACTGTACCTAGACACAGTTCTGCTCAGTTTGAAAGATCATTTGTGTACAATGCTACTAAGATATATAATAGTCTACCCTCTAATATTAAATCTGCTTCTAGTTTATATAAGTTCAGAGACCTTATCAAACACCTGTTGTTTAATAATAGAAACGATTAATTATGTATTTCGCGTATAATTTTTTGTGTTATAATAAAATTTTCACCAATATTTCAACTGGAATGGTTATGTGGAAGAGCAGCGTTGCTGAACATCGCCATTCCTTTTGATATTATTTCTGTATCTGTTTAAAGTCTGAATAAAGTCAATTCATTATTATTATTATTATTAACTAGTGTTCATTTCATTTAAGTAATAAATAGCACATTGTAAAATAAAATATTAAAATTACGTTTCTCCTAAGCCTTGCCATCTGCACTTTGCAGTCAATAAACTAATCTAAACTTTAATGTTATATAATCTATTTACCTTGTAATTATATGTAACCTGGACAGTCTCGTGATTTTATAAAACTAAAAATCCAAACATTATTTCCCTAAACAAACATATATTTTTTAAAAGCAGCTTCTTTGGTTTCGGGGAACCTGAAAACATGCAAATCCATCACAATTCTTACATCATCAGAATCCTTTTCCTTTATACTCCGTACTCTCAGTCAGCTAGAGCACATTGAGTAGTGAATGCGCTTGGTCATACTCTCCGTGTCCTGAGTTCGATCCCTCGCACCGACACTGGCAGTATTGTGAACGATCCATCTTTTCACGTCTGAAGGACTTTTATTATACTTTCCAAAATTGATATTAAACGTTCACAAAACAGGATTGAAAACGACTGTTTCAGATCGAGAATAATACAAAATCTATACTTACTGTTCTTTTTTGCTTAACTGCTTCACTGATGGTACCAATTGGACGTCGTAACACTATAAATCTAACACAGTAAATACTAACACTTTCTTAAATTTAAACCTGAAAAGGAATTTTGAATACACAAGAAAAGGGCAATATAAAGTTCAAAAATATATATTAAATCTTTCAAAAAATTATCTTTTACAAAAAAGTTCAAGAAAAATGTATTGACAGACTATAGTCTGGCCCGTGTACAACACATAGTGAGGAACGGAACGACTTATAATATAACCAACTATCCAATGTGCGGTTTATAGCTAACGATTACACAAAAAATTCAGTAAAAGTTCAATGTTTATAATTTTGGTGGGCTATTGCTTGCCTGTCTATTGACTATTTTCAGTTCAATATCAATTTTGAACGCTCCTCGGAGCTTAAAAATGCTTGAAACGCAACGACTTTGAATTATATTCTGGCAATTATAAATTCATACGTTCAGGCAAGGCGGACCCATGCACGTTCTGAGTACATGGTAACTATATTATTTTGACACCGAATCACTGAGGAACCGGTTTAGGGCAAATACGTTTAAAACGCGTCATTTTCCCCTCAAAATCGACTGCTAGAAAATAATAAGGAACCTTCGACGCTAAGGGCTATTTTCGCTAAAACTCTCGAAATACTTTGACTGGATAACTTGTCCTCATATTTAACACACGCATGAGTTGCAGTGCTGCACAGCGGGATTCGCAAAATGGTCTTTATTTTCAAAATTTGGTTTTCGTTATACTTTCTAAATTTTGTGGTCGGGGCGACATTACGTCCCCGTGCAGCGACATTTACTACACTTTCTAAAATTACTCTCCTTAATGAGTTTCCAAGATTTTGGCATAAAATACGCTCCGTAGAGCGAAAATGTGATTTAATGTATAAAAACCTCTTCCAACGGAATTTTCACGTAAAGTACGCTTTTCATGCGAAATGTTTCCTAACTCGGATTTTATTACAATTTCGAAAAGTTCATCGAGGGTTTTGGCGTGTTCTTTAACAGTATCAGTGGGTGGATGAATGTTGCCTGCGTTTCTTCAAATGTGTAACCCTCTTCCGGACAGCCTTTGGTTTTTGGAATTGTCTACTATATGTGGTGTGTTTATGGTATATATGTGAAAGTAAAAAAAAAATGATACAGGACTTTAATTTTTTACGGAGTATAATTAACTACAAAAATATATATCGCACATTAAAAATTAACGCTATAGTAGATTCTTCTCTATATTCTTAATTTTAAATTGCAGCTTATTTATGTTTTGCGCTATTTAAGTATCTAAAATTAATTATTAATGTAGACATCAGTCTGAGTTAGGTATATTTTATTGATAACCTTTCTCATGCAAAGAAAGTCTGTGAAGTTTCTATCACATTATCGATTTAAATCGCATAATTTACTGAAATTGAGTTATAAATATGAGCCAGGCGAGACGCCGAAAAGTTTTTGCCAATAAAGACTTTCTCTTTGTACATTCGTTTCGTACCTCAGTTTCTAATATCTAAGGAGACAAGTTGCACACATATGTTATAAATATGAGAGCGTAAGAAAGTCCTAGACAATCTTGAAATAAGACATGATTCTGTATTTTTGGATTTTATTTTATACCGTGTTTGTGACATATAAACACCAGGCGCTTCATATTTTCATTTAACTACTTTAAAGGGAACTTTTATTTCATTTTATGCACTAATAAGATAGCAATGTAGACAAACTTATTGAAAGTTACATAAAAATAATACTTAATAACTTTAGATTCAGAGTTATTCTCGGATATAAATCTAAAACGGGTATTCTAATACATTTGCAAATACGCAGTCTCGGAAAATATGGCCTCAAGACATTCAGCGCACATAAATTATTCTAATTTAATTGGAATACGTATCTCGCAAGAACATACTACCGCTATCCCGGAGAAAACTGCATCATCTAGTACATCGACAAACTATGAAGATATGGTGTTGGATCTGACTGATAATGAGCAGGAAAAACAACAGTTTTTCGGAAATAATTTAATAGTCGGTCACATTAATGTTCAAGGACTTATTAATAAAATAAATGTATTAGAGGCATTCTTGATTACTGAAAATATAGATATCATATGTATATCAGATCATTGGATGTTAAATAATGACACAGATATTTTGAGCTTTGAGAATTACGAAATTGTAACATACTTTTCTAGATTAAATCACATTCGAGGTCTATAATCATGGCAAAGGCTTATATCGATGTAGAACCAGTTATTTCAATCAAACATTTATCAATTGAATATAATGTGAAATTATGCGTCGTCATGTATTAGGTTAATAATGAAAAATATATTATAATTATAGTATATCGTCCCCCAAATGACGCTGTAAAATTTTTTACAAATTTAGCACTAGCTTTAAACATTGCAATCGCGGAGGCAGACTACATAATACTTTGCGGTGATATGAATATTGATTCAAGTAAGAGCTCTATAAATTCAAAAATTCTGTCTGATCTATTCCAATCCTTTGAATTACATGTAACGACGAATATTTACCAACATTATTGGGCTTACCAACTCTAGTATTATTGACTACTTAGCAACAAATATACCCGAATCCACATATACATGTAAGCTAATAAATCCAAATATAGCTGATCATTTTTCTCATGTTATCAATTTTAAATCTCATCGAGAATGTATAACACAAAAAGTATTCGAATAAAAAAAATGTGATTTTTGTGATAATAATATACAAAATTTAATGAATAGTTTAAAATTAGAAAATTGGGAAGGTATAATAGAGCAAGGCATAAATAAATCATTTATTAATTTCATTGGTAGTATTACCTGGTATTTGGATGTTTATTGTCCTTTAAAATTATCCAGTACAGACAATACTGGACGAGATCAACATAAAGGCTGGCTCACCCGTGATGTTGATGATGTAAATTGCAATAATGTTAAATTATTATATAAAAACGAGAAACAAATATACAATAAACATATTAAGAGAAGCAAAAAGAAACTTTTTTCATAGTAAAATAGAGCAATCAGCCAATAAATGTAGGGAAACGTGGAAAATAATAAATAACAAATTGGGCAGAAAAAATCATCGGAATAATAATATTAAACTTTATTCAGGAAACACAATTATTACAGATCCAGATAAACTTCTGAATACTTTTGGGTCGCATTTTTCTTGTGTTGTCCATAAAAACTTACACAACCATATAGGACAAAATCTGTCTCTACCATGTACACTCCCTGATATAAATCCTCAGACTTTCTTTTTTAGGCCGGTTTCTGAATTGCAGTTAATAAGTACATTTAGCAAATTGAAAACCAAAGTTCCTATTGGTGATGACGGACTTTCGATTGATGAAACAAGTTAAAGATTACATTATACCACCCCTTACACATCTGATAAATTACTCACTTGAAAGTGGTTCTTTATAGGCTTATAGTGAGTTGTCTATCAAAAATAATGGTGAGGGTTATTTACGACCAAACCTATAAAAAATACAAAATTCGAATACCATGTCAGCATGGCTTTAGGGACGGCAAATCAGTTGAGACTACTAGCGTCCATTTACTTAATACAATTTATAGCATTTTAGATAAAGGCAAGTATGTGGTAATGTTGCAGTTTGACTTATCCAAGGCTTTTGACGCCTTAGATGAGGATTATTATTACATCCAAACTTTTTATCTTCGGTATACGGGGCAATATCCTGGAATGGATTAATTCGTACTTAACAAATCGTCAAATGATTGTGTAAGGATTGGTACCCACGTCTCAGAGGAATATACTGTCTCTTGAGGAGTGCCCCAGGGTTCGGTACTAGGGTCCTTGCTCTTTATCTTGTGTTAATGATCTGCCAATGTGCATAAAAAGTGGAACCTTGACGATTTTGCTGACGATAGCACCATTACTGCAGCAGACTCGAATGCTGATATTTTGTACAAAAAAATTGTAAATGTATTGGATGAATTCTCTGCCTGGTGTGATCGTAACAAACTCATACTAAATCCGTCCAAAATAACCCAAAAGAATTTTTGTAATGTAAAATCCTGTAGCTTAGATAATTTAAAATTTTGTAATAAAAATAAATTTTTAGGAATTGTCTTAGACGCAGATCTATCTGGAATCTGAAATTGGTTGGGAGGGTGGTCAATAAAATTAATGAACCACAGCACTTAGGCCCCTTGTACATCGTTCCTGTAGGCAGACTCTCGCCTAGACCTCCAACCAACCTAATCTTGCGAAATAGGTGGTGATGCTGCCTAGGGGCATCTTCCTTACATCGGCCAAAGTAGGCCAACGTTCTCCCAAAATGGATTCTCTGATTTATGAGACAGCAGAACAGTCACAGGGTACATGTTGAACCGTCTCATCTTCTTGTTCACAACATCTATAGAGAGGTGTTTCGCTTAATCTCATATTATGGAGATAGTTTCTTAGCGGACAGTGTCCAATCTGGATTCCCGTTATAAAACGTAGGTTCCTTCTGGACATTGCCAGGTAGTCCATTGCTGTACTCTTGTTGGGATATTTTAGTAGTTCCCTAGCGAGCTGACAGCTGTTTGTTTCATCCCACAGTTTCTTTGAATTCATTGTGGGTGTTCTCTTTAATTATTTGTATTATCGCCGTGATCGGTAACAAACTGGCCCGGCCTGGTCCAAAGATACTTAGGCCTGTTGCCTACTTAGTCAGTCTGTTGGCTATTTTTTTGCCATTACATTGTGCGTGTCCTTTCACCCAGCATACCAGTATTATTCCTGCCGAGGCACCCACATATGCTTGGTGACATTCCCATATTGCTCCTGTGGTAATTTTGTAACTTCTTAGGGTAGTAATGATTGTCTACAATCTGTGTAGATCCTGATTGTTTTTCCCCTAATTTGTCTACGGACAATCTCTTTTGCCGCTATGGTTATGCCCGCCAGTTCTGTTTGTACTACGCTGACTCGCACATCCATAGCCCATTTATATTGGATTTGCAGACTTCTGGAGTATGTTCCACATCCTGCCCCATCCTTTTTTTTATTCGCCTGTGAAGATGTTGATCACATGCCATCGGTGTACGCCTGCAGAAAAGGCGTATTTCTGACAGCCTCATTCCACAGGTGAGTTCTGGCCTCCACACAGCTTACATTTTGTTGTATGCCACTTCTCCTAGATATATATCTAGTGGTGGCAGACACAGCATTACCTCTGTAGCTCTCGTTGGCGTTGTTCGCATAGTTCCGGTTATGCTTAGGCAGGTAACTCTCTGCACTTGACCTTACCTGTAGTCTGTTTAGTCTTAGGCCACCAAACCACAGCTCCATAGGTTATCATTAGTCTTATCATGGCAGTGTATATCCACATGACCATTTTGGGTTTCATTCCCCAGGTTTTCCCCACGATATTGCGGCACTGCTCGTAAGAGGTGTAAGGCTTCTTTAGTCTTCTATCTATGTGAAGATTTCATGTTAGTTTGGCATCGAAGGTTACCCCAAGGTATTTCACTTCTGATGCGAAACTTAGTGTTGTATCCAGGAGGGCAGGCGCCTTCAATGCTCCTAGTTTCCTTTTCCTTTTGAAGATAACCATTTCCGTCTTCCTGAGATTGACAGACAACGAGTGTTCTCTGCACCATTTTTCAATTATTCTTAGGGCCCCCTGCATTCTTTCACAAAGGACTCCTTCGAATTTTCCGCTAAACATGATTGTTAAATCATCTGCATACGCAATTGTGTGGAATCCTGGTGGAATTGCGAAGTATGGAAGGAAAAAAATAATATTAAACGATTTCGAGAAAAATGGATCGACGTAAAGTTCATAAATTTTTGTATGATAATAAAAACCCTACTGCAAAGAAAATTTTAGAGTCCCTAAATGAAGATAAAGATATACCCAAAATTGGCAAATCGACGCTTATATTTTTTTACACGATATGAATTTTATATTTCTAAAAGAGGTCATTTTATTTTAACTCCCCACACTGAAACCTGGACAATTCATACAAGATGAATATTAATACTCGAATACGGGTATGAATGCGAGTACTCGAATGCGAATACGAATACGAACAGAAATACGAATGTGAATGTAAATGGGATTGTAAATGCCAATGTGAGTACTCGAATGCGAGTACGAATGCGAACACGAATGCGAGTACGAGTGCGAGTACTCGAATGCTAATGAATTAATTGGTTTATTGTAGATCATATTTAAGACACCTTATAAGTTAGTTGTTTAGGTTATTAGTTATTATTCCATATAATTTATGCCGTTAATGGCAAATTCATTGCAAAACATAATAATGATTGTAATTAAGAACTTTTGAGTAAGGAGAATATCGGGTAATTAAATCGTAGTAGTATACATGGTTTTTTAAAATGTGTTTTATTTTGTGTTTAATTTTGGCTCCCCATACTTTAACCTGTGCAGTTCAAACAAGAACATCACTTGGCGATCCTGCAGGGGAGATAAACTAAACTAGAAATCAGACACAAAAAGGGAAAATTCAGAGTCAAAGGAAGAAGTTATTATTGCACAAGCTGGAAATAGTGGAGACAATATAGTTGGAACTGGAAATGGATTAAAAAAAAGTAGCTGCAGTAATTATAATAAGTTGCAAGTTCGGATCCCCTCCTTTGCATGGTCCGAGGGTAGGAGCTTTTCTCTTTAAGGCAGGACGGAGAGCAGCCGATGAACTTGGTCTCATCTTCGACGTCGAGCGGGTAAACCTCGACTCTGTCACCGAGTTGGAACCCGTTCGAATAAAAGCCTACATTAGAGCTGCAGAACATAACGTCTTTCAGCAACTTCATAAGAATAAGCCATTGCACGGAGTCTTCTATAAAAATATAGAAGGCCTCGGCTTATCCGAAAGGCTGACCTTCGGCTCTTTAAGGTCAACCGGGCTGAAGTCGGAGACCGAGGGATTCATAATGGCTTGCTAGGTTGGTATATTTAACACCCTCGTGTATCGAAGTCATGTCATGGGTATGGAGGTCCCTGTTGTCAGCTACAGGGTATGCCGCAGGGCGCCGGAGACTGTAATGCACTTACTGTCGGCTTGTCCGACATATGCGGTCTCGGCCTATATTCACAGACACGACACAGCATTACGAGTGCTTTATTATCATCTAAGGCATTGGTATGGGATAGACGAAACACCAGTGCTGCTTTACACTCCGGGGGATATTGAGTCCGTTGTGGGGAATGATAAGTGTCTAATTTATTGGAACTACTCGTTTCCCACCGCCAGGCAAATACAAGCCAACAAGCCTGACATAGTACTCCTCGACTACCAACTCAAGACTGTAGGTCGTGGAATTCTCAGCCCCCGCTGAGAGCAACATTGTCTTGAAAGAGGAGGAAAAACGGACAAAATATCGAGATTTTCTCTTCGAAATCCGCAGGCTTTATCCAGGCCATTCTGTTAAAATAGCAGTACTAATAGGAGCCCTCGGTGAAATGAGACATGCCGGCATGACGAGATTCGGCAGAGATCTTAGACGGCAGAATGCAGAAGGCTGTGATCCTCGTTTTTTGCGTCTGCTCAGGGCACACGATTCATAGACCCGGTAGTCACTCACCCCACGGGAGTGGCTATTGGTATTTATTACCAGCTCCCCTCTGTGAGGGTCGGAGCCACAGAGTAGGGTGACTGGTTTTTTGTAAAAAAAAATAGCTTGAGCTTGGAGAGTCTCCATAGCAGGATGGTTCTGGATGGAGCATGTAAGGTCATCAGGAGTTAGGATCCCCTCCTCTGCATGGTCCGAGACCATGACAATGCAGAGGTAGAAGGAGGAGCAATGATATATTAGTACCATCGCATAATTCCACCTTATTATTGTTACATTAAACTTTATAATTCGCTGCCATTGGAATTGAAAAGTATTAACAATTTTTTAAGTTTAAACGCAAAATCAGAAATATCTTACTAGATGGCGCATTCTATAGTGTAGATGCCTTCTTAAATAGATAAATTAATATTGTTTGCTTTTCTTTATATTTTTTATGTTTGTTTGTACTCGTTAATTGATGTTTGTTTGCAGTTTTTTTATTGCTTGTATTTTTATATTTATATTTGTGTGTATTTTTATATTTGTTTATTTTTATATTTACATTACCAAATCGATGTCCAGCAATATCTCGACTTACCACTTCCAAATCGGTGGATAGGGAGGCGAGGATTGCTAGAATGGTCACCACGTTCTCCTGATTTTATGCCCTTAGATATTTTTCTATGGGGACATGTGAAAATTATGGTATACAAAATTAAGCCACGTGATATAGCTGACTTAAGAAGAAGAAAAACGGATGTGGTTGGGTCGGTTCGCGCCTCAGATGTTGAAGAACGTTAGAAGACATTTTTATTTACGATCAGGATGCTACCAAGATGTTCAAGGAACTTATTTTGAACATTAGCTACATTGAAATTAAGTTTTTTTTTAGTTTCCTATAGCGAATTACGTCAAGCACAACAATTAACTATTTTACCGTTAATTTTTGTAATAAATAACCATAGCATTTTTTAATAGAGAATGAAAAGATTTTTCAAATGAGGATGTCATTTCCAAAACCAAAATCGATGTGTCTCGGATTTTTTTATAAATATGCACAATAATTGAAGTACTGAATTTATTTCATTTGGCTGTTTCACACTGTCATTATACCTTACTTTCAAATCTCATTTTTTCGTATATTAGGTTATAAAATAACGCGACAGTAAAGCTTTCCTTTTTTTAAAATTTCGTTCTATAAATTTTAAAGTTCCGGAGATATTATACTCCTTCGAGCATCCAGATATCAACCAAGACCAAGAAAGGAAATGTCTATCTGTGTCTCCGGCTTGATGACCAATGCCTCATCCGGTTAGTCTTCTTCGAAACAGGATTTCGTTATCTGTAAATTTTATCCAACATTGTTGTTTTATTCCTTCAAGATATGAGAAACGACACATACGGAACTGTTTATAATAAATAAGATTGTTCAAAAAAATAATAAAAGTTTATTTTATTAGCCTAATTCGTCGACTCTTTTTTCATTTGTTTATATTCAGAATATCTATGGGATAAAATGCCAAACATATATTGCCTCATACAATGTGTCTCACTTAAGAGTGTAACAGCGTAATATTTTTTTTGTCCAGTTTAAATCAAACTGATCTCAAAAGATATGGGTCACCAAGGTTTATTTACGACCACAAAATTAATTTCCATCTTTAAAGGCCAAATATTCTGGTTGACCCGGTACCGCAATAGATAAATTGTTTATTTTATGTGAATCGAAATTTAGAGAAAAAGACATTGTTCTTTAAAAATACATTCAACTTAGCAATGGAAATTTTAAAAAAATATTAATTCTCCCTATTTTATCTGAAATTTATTTTTCAGCCAGTTTTTTATAGTATCTATTTGAAATGAAGAAAATTTGTTGGTTTATAACAATTTTATGTATTAAAAATCCAAGAATTCTTAAATATATTTAGCTCTAATACTGTATGCCATATAGGTTACAATAGTCCTTTTCTTAATGTGCATTGAAATCATTTTATTAGAAACATCGATAAACGGCTCGAACTTATTGTGTTCAACAACAGTTATGGATGTCGATATAGTATCCGACCTTTTTTCCATTTATACTATTTCATCCGTGAATTTATTTGTAATGGTTGATCATCTCTTTTATACTGTAACTTCTGTATTACAATGTATGTATGTATGGCTTTGGTGAAGTTTTGGCTTTTTTAAAATATAAAATCTTATAGATATATTCTATTAACAGATGTGGAAAGTGTAATATTAAAAACAACCATATTAATAATTATGAATGCTTTTTAAGCGTTTTAATTAAGTTTTTTAATAATAACCAGCTTATGTTAGCTGATCCAATGGATATATAGATTCTTGCAACGTATGTTTGTTCCATCGGCAAGGTTAATTAATGACATGAAAATTCCCGAAGTACTGAAGTCAGACAAGCATCAAATTTTAGTGAAAAAGAAATTGTTCCAGTGTCAATTTTTTTTAACATGTTAGTTACATCGAACACATAACCTCAAAAAAAAAAAATCTGAAAAAACCGCTAAATTTTGGTTTTTTTGGTTATAACTTCGGATGTTTTAAGTGAAATTTGATGAAATTTTCGAAAACTATACTATATAATGTGATCAATAACTGGCTAAAATTTCAAGTCAAAATATCTATTACAAGTCTCAAAAATTGACTTCAACTTTTAAAATTGACTGGCCAATTACTTTTGTGCAACGCATCGTATGAGGTTCTTTTTTTAAAGAAAATGTAGGTTTCCTTATGCACTTTATGATGGTGGACAAGAAAAAATTTTAAAATTGAAAAAATTGGAAAAAATTGATTTCTTATATTCTTTCCTATTATTTGGGTTTTCTACCACATGTACTATTATCCTCTTCAAAACAAATCACCGAATCTACAAAATAATAGAATTATTGGAAAAAAAGCCTCTGCGCCCGTGACGTTTACGCCAAAGGAAAAGTCAGAGGTTATGTTTTGCAAATAATATAAATCGGAATAAACACAAAAATAATGTATTTTGCTGACGTTTCGGAAAGTAATCTCTTTCCGTTTTCACAGCTATTTTTTGAAGAACTCTTATTTTGCTGTGTATGTCAAATACACAGCTTTAAGATTCTGTTTATGTTATTTCCATAGATACTTACTACTTACACAGAGCATAGAACTGATGATATTTTTTAGATAATGTTGAGTTTGTTAAGTTCTTCTTTTAACATTGGTAGCCAGGTTGTACAAATATCTACAGAACAATTCGATACGCACTTATCTTCATTTAATAAGATTATTGCTGATTCTTTAATTTTTCTTTTTTTGGTATCTGTTTCTTTTGTTAAAATTTTTGCCGAGTCCCAGTTTATTCTATGTCCGTTTTCCCAAGCATGTTCACAAATCTTTGATTTCTGAACATACATACATACATTAGAAAGAATGAAATTCAGAAATCAAAGATTTGTGAACATGCTTGGGAAAACGGACATAGAATAAACTGGGACTCGGCAAAAATTTTAACAAAAGAAACAGATACCAAAAAAAGAAAAATTAAAGAATCAGCAATAATCTTATTAAATGAAGATAAGTGCGTATCGAATTGTTCTGTAGATATTTGTACAACCTGGCTACCAATGTTAAAAGAAGAATTTAACAAACTCAACATTATCTAAAAAATATCATCAGTTCTATGCTCTGTGTAAGTAGTAAGTATCTATGGAAATAACATAAACAGAATCTTAAAGCTGTGTATTTGACATACACAGCAAAATAAGAGTTCTTCAAAAAATAGTTTTGAAGACGGAAAGAGATTACTTTCCGAAACGTCAGCAAAATACATTATTTTTGTGTTTATTCCGATTTATATTATTTGCAAAACATAACCTCTGACTTTTCCTTTGGCGTAAACGTCACGGGCGCAGAGGCTTTTTTTTCCAATAATTCTATTATTTTGTAGATTCGGTGATTTGTTTTGAAGAGGATAATAGTACATGTGGTAGAAAACCCAAATAATAGGAAAGAATATTCGTAGAATGCCACAAATAACTTTCAGACAATATTGATTTCTTATATTTATTCGTCAATTTTTTCCAATAATTTCACTTCCTTCTATAAAACTCAATTTTTTTGTATTATTAATTTTTCATATATTCTGATCTAATTTTTCGAAAGAGCATTAAAAAAGCATTTATTTTATATATAAGAAAATATTAGCATATATATGAAAAGAATCGATTTTTTTGTACTTTTTCGTCAATTTTTTAAAATAATTCCACTTTTTTTGATAAAAGACAATGTTTTTGTCTTAATACTTCATTTTTGACTTATGCTCAACTAATTTTTCGAAAAAACATTTATATTCTGTACAAATAGCATTAAAAAATTAAATAATTAAAAATAAATGAATATTTATCATGATTAGAAATTTAAAATTGACAGCATTTGAAAAATAATTTAAATCAAATAAACTGCCATAATTTAAACATGAGTTATAATGATTTGTCCCACTATGAATCGTTGTATATATAATTTTTGATCGATATAGTACTGATTGTAATAGTACGAAAAATTCAGAATGTTTGAGGAGTTTGCACAATAATTTTTCAAATAAAGTAACGTAATTGTCGGTCAAGATATAGATTTGCTAGTTTTATTAACACATTTTGCTTCATCTTATCAGAAAATATTTATTTTTATAAACCTGTGATAGGAAAAACGAAAGACAAATATTATTTATAATATTTAAAAAAAAAAAAAAGATTTTAAAGAACATGTGTTATTTATACATGCTTTTTGTAGTTACGATACTACGTCAGCATTTGCAGGAATTGGAAAGAATAAATTTTTTTGAGAAAAGACACACTTGTTTTCTATGATCTTGAGATCTTGAAGCAACAGAGACTATGCTATTTTCAGCAGCCGCAGATTGCATACAAGGGTTATATGGATTCAACCCAATTAAAAAAACCAGTTTGGAAAAATTGAGATTTAATTGCTTTCAAAAAATTGGCAGCTACTGGAAGCGGCTGGAACCTCCCCACTCGGTGGATCTTTGGAGCCGAAAAGAGCATTAAATTGTGTGACAAAACGGCACTAAACGTAATCCGACCTCATCCAAAACTTTTTCAGATTTTCTGGGGCACTAAAAAAACCCTCAACTTAATGAATTTACAATCATCTATGCGAGTTATTACCTACATTATCGATCGTTGAATATATTATACTATTAGGATATTAACAACTTTAACATCACTTGACCGACAAGAAAGTCTAGTTATCCTAAATACTATAGATTTGTAAAGCAACAAACTGAAATTTGGTAAAGTGATAATCTATAATAAATTCACCAACGAAGGTACAGAAAGTATATGATATTGATATTGTTACATCTACCTTTAAAGTTTGTGAAAATCTACTAAAATTTACAAATATGCCGAAATCTTATTAACATGACATGACACCAACGTTATCGGATGACAAACGATGACAATGACAATTGTCAAGATTTGCTCGTTGCAATCCAATCGCTCGCGGCTGTCTTTGTTAAATAAAACATTAGCATTTCAGTAATTTTACTAGATTTTAGAGGAATATTTGTCTGTATATATTTAAAAACGGCACTAAACGTAATTCGCTCTACTTCTAGAGTAGTGAAGAAACCCTCACACGTGAATTGACACGTGATGTGACGAGTTTCATGACGTAACGGCTACGTGCATCGATCATGTCATGCGAAATGCGATCTATACCATATTTGCTTGGTTTTTAATTTTTTTCACGGAAACCAAATCGAAAGGGTGGAAGTGTGATATATCGTTGAAATCTGAATTTTAACTGCTTTTCAATGGTTCCATTGCAAATTGAAAGTAATTATAAAATAAACAACTTGTTGCGTCAAAATGGCACTAAACGTAATCCGATCTCAACTTTCAGATCTTCTGGGGCACTAAAGAAACGCATACGTAAAGTTTCATTCAAATCCGTTCAGTAGTTTCGGCGCTATCGTGCTAACACACATACACACACACAGACATTTTTCAAAAACCACTTTTTTGGGTTCCTAGGACCTCAAAACGTAAAGATTTGATGTTATCTCAATTTTCGGTTTTGAACCAATTTTAGTAACTTCTCACAATTTTATTGGGGAGAGGTTAATACACATCAACGTAAGCTGACTTTGCTACTACCCACCCTGCAAGCTGCATCAACATTCTTTAAGAGTGTATTATCAAATCCAAAAATTACGGATGGCACATAACTTTCAGTGGCTTATTACCTGCCACTCTTCCGAGAAACGTTAAACCACTACTAGATTCACTTATAAAATCAATTGCATGCAGTTGCAAACCAACAGGTAGTAAGTGCAAAACTAGAGCATGTTCTTGTAATAAAACTGGGATTAAAATGCACTGTAGCATGTAAGTACTGCGAAGGCTTAAATTGCTTTAACTGTGAAGATAAAGATTTGGTACTTGAAATAGAAGAAATTAATTACTTGGATGAAGAATTGGAAAATAATTCTGAAACATTTTCTGTAACTGAAAGTCTAATTACATGTGGAACCGATACAGAGTCAGAGGACAGTGTTAGCAAAGCTTCTTCATTATCATTTACTGGTAGGTCGATTGATCAAGATATTGATAGAAACGAAAATGATGCGTTTTATAATTATGCTTCAGGCGATACTGAAAATCAGTCTGATGATTCATTATCTAGTGAGACAAAACGAAGGCGATTAATACAATTGCTCACGTATATATATTTTTTCAATTTCGAGTAAAATGTTTCCATTTTTTTATACAGTATTTAAATACAATAAAAATATACATTTGCATAACAAATAGTGCCTTTATTGATCTATACCTAAATGTAAATATGTATACGTATAATTTTTTTTATAATTAATTGATTTTTTATATTTGTTAATGCTCTTTCGAAAAATTAGATTAGAATAAGTCAAAAATTAGTTAATTGAGTTTTATCAAAAAAAGTTAAATTTTTCGAAAAAATTGACGAGAAAATACAAACACCGATTTTTTTCACTTTTTCAAGTTTAAATTGTTTTCTTTTTCGCTATCATAAAGTGCATAAGAAAACATACATTTTCTTAAAAACAGAACCTCAGACGATGTGATGCACAAAAGTAATTGGCCAATCAATTTTAAAATTTGAAATTAATTTATGAGACTTCTATTAGATATTTTGACTTTAAATTTTAGCCCGTTATTGTTCACATCATGTAGTATAATTTCTGAAAATTTCATCAAATGTCACTTAAAACATCCGAAGTTATAATCAAAATAACAAAATTTAGCGGTTTTCTCAGTTTTTATTTATTTATTTTTTGAGGTGTGTGCAGATAAAAATTTCGTATTGTAACCACTGACAGCCTATATCACAACGAACAGCCTCAATTTTTTCGCTTTTTTGGACCTACACATACCGAGATATACTCATCTATATTTAGAAAGAACGACCAAAATGGTAGATTCTTCACAAAATGGTCGATAACTTGCGTAGCGGTGGTTGCTAAAGGTAGAAAACGTCCATTTCATATAGTATATGTAACTAACATGTTTAAAAAAAAAATACACGGGAAACAATTACTTAAGTTCTGCTTGTCTGACTCCACGTCGGTAATTCCGTGTTTAAACTTTGTGAACTTGTTTCATTTATTACTGTACATTATAAAATCGTAAAATAAAAAAAATAAAGCATATGAGTAACAAGGTGCAAATAATTCTAGTCATTTGAATGGTTCACCTTTTGTTACCTGAGGATAAGCTTGTAAGTTATTTAGATTTATGATATAATTTAATACAGCAAATATTTAACAGAAAATTATTATAGTTATAGGTAATTATCTAAAAAAGAGCATTGTCCGTGAAAGAAATATTCCTTAAATCCTATCATCCCTGGTTAAAATTTTATTTGTTTTGAACCATTTCCTTTGTATTAAAAGTATAATCGATGTGTGTGTTAAGTTTAAAAAATTATAGATAAGTTGGGAAATTTCCATTTAGGAAAAATATACTGTCAGTTTTATACATTCAGTATAAAGAATAAAGATATCATAACAAATTCCATGCCGTAGGTTTTTCGACTCGTATACTTGTGAAACCAAATATTTCAAGAGGTAGACAATCAGGAATCCTTGATCCCCATTCGACAAAGCATTTTTGCGAGACCAATTTTGTACTTCAGAAAGATCCTTATTTATTTTGTTGATTGCTATGTCCAAGGATTCAGAATTAAAAGATAGGTACAATTGACAATCATCTGCGTATAGGTGCATATTTGGCTGTATATCAGCAGTGTACATAACAAATAATAAGGGTCCTAAAATTGACCTTTGAGGTACACCTCTTTTTATCGGTTGTAAGCTTTGATTGAAATTCCATATTTTAATTTAGCTAACAACAATAAATTGTGACCTAAACAATCAAACGCTTTGGAGTAGTCCAACATAATAGTTATAGTCACCATGGACCTATCGACACCACGTAGCATGTCATCAGCGAAGTCTAAAAGTATAGTAGTTGTGCTGAAATCAGATCTGAACCCAAATTGTAGGTAGAATCTACGTGTATTTTTAATTGATTTAAATCTATTCTTTCTATAACCTTAGGTAGCACCGGTAGAATACTTATCGGTCTTAAATCACTTAGAGTACCAACTTTTTCTTTTTTAGGAACAGGTATTACATGTGCGTATTTCCAACACTGAGGCATGACATTTTTTTTAGAGCTGTGTAATTGCGTTTGCACAGTAAGGAATACATATTTTTAGTATCTCAGATGAGATTATAAATAAAAAAATTCTTACAGTGCCGAATATTTATATATACAAATGCTTGCTTTATGTCGAGAACAATTTAGAAACATTTGAAAGTTTATCTGACCATCACCTATATAATACGCGGAACAAAAATATATTATTCATACCCTTACATAGGACCTCAACATATAAAGATTCACTCCAGTATATTTGCATTGTATTATATAACAAGTTACCAAGTAACGTACAAAATATGACAGTATCAAAATACAAAAATACTGTTAAAAATATATTATTGAAAAATGGTTACTACAATATCGACGAATATTTAACACAAGAATTATTATAAAAGTTGTTTTATTTATACTGAATGTTGTTTGTTTCACGTTCTGTTAGTGCTAATTTGTTATCTTTATATTTTTTTATATTTTTTATCTAGTCAAATGACTTTACATTACATGTTGCTTAAATATTGTTTGTCATCTGTTTTTGTACATTGATGGTGTTATATTTTTCTCATTTTCGCCTTATTTATTTGTTTATTTATTTTATTACTTTTATTATATTTATTGTACTGATTTACCTGATTTACTGAAATGTATCCTCTCTAAATGGTGAAATAAATTATTATATATTAATCAACCATATTATGTGCATATATTTTTAAAAATATATAATAAAACGGGAAAAACACCCTAACGAAAAGATAATAAAATTGTTAAAAAAATGACAAAAAAAAATCAAAGAACACAGTTACCCTTATTACTAAACTCTCCTAATATGTATTACCGGCCATAATACAACCATATAATTTTAACTCAGATATAGTAACTTCAACCGAGTAAACATATCTTCTGTGCGCTAGCTACAAATCAAAAAGCCTTTGATGTAATAACATAAAGCAAGCATCTTTATCCAGTGGAATGTTTCGAGAATTACCACCAACGTTGCGAGTTTTACTGTCAGTTTTTTACAGCTTTCTTAAGTGTGCTGTGTGATTTCATGTTTATTTTAAAACGAAGTTATATTGACTGAATGCGCCAAACCAATTTACTCACAATGGCGAATCCACCATTTTATAGAAAACGTCGAGCCTGTTTTAAAGCTAATAAATACTTCCCCCATAAAAGAGCCTCGTGTTTAAAAAAAACACATAATGCAGATATTAGAGGACAAACGTGAAATTGGTCTTAAAATTCACACCAAAACTTTTTGCATAATTTTTGTGTGAAAAGTTAGATTTGTTTAAATATCACCACAAAATATGATTTTATTTGAAAATGAAAAACATGTACCTAATATCGAAGATTTAAAAAACGGATTTAAACATTACAAATTTCTAACTGTGGGTGACTATAATCTACCGAATATCAAATGGATCTCAACCGATGAACAAATAGGCTACATGCTGACAAACGTTAAAACCACGTCAGACGAAGTTCTCTGCGATAACCTCATACAGTGTGTCCCACTTTTCACGGTAACACCTACGTAGGTTAGTTATTAATAAATCGATTTATTTTAAACTTGGTTAAGTTATATATCTCTTGAAGGTAACTAAAAACGTATATACCTATTTAATTTATTCCAGAGACGTGCAGACTAAAGGGTGAAAATGGGGTAAATTTTCAGGTAAATTGTATTAGGAATTTTTCTTAAAAAGGATTACCACCATCTCATAGGGCATCCCTTAAAACCCCTTTGTGCGAAATTTTGTTAAAATATCTCTAGTACTTTTGGAGGTATAAACAAGTACATATGACGTTTTGTCGTTTCTTTAACTTGGAACGAGGTGAATTTAGAAACAAAGTTATTTCACATTTTTTACTACAAATTTGAAGTAATAATCAAAAATATCTTCGTACTCGCCGAAAATGCTAAGAAAATTCTGTCCATTTATACGTTCTCTATACAGTTTACTTATTTTAAATCTAGTAACCTTTGAAATCGTAAACAAAATTATTAATTTGACAGTAACGACAGCTTAAGGCTTTGTAGTTTACTTGTGTCATTATTTGTTGTTTAAAGAATTATTCAGTTTCTTATTTAAAATGGAATATCTTTCTGTTGTTGATAAAGTAGAATTAATTCGGATAGTGGGTGAAAATAGAATTTCATATAGAAGAGCGACCAGAATTTTCAATGCAAGACATCCAGATCGAAGAAATCCCGTAGCAGCAAAAACTGCCTATAGTATTAATAGACTTTTTAATGAGACTGGTTGTATTAAGAAGCATATACAAAAGAAATATCAAATATTAAATAATAGATATGCTGACGATCCACGAATCATAGCGGCATTGAGAAATGACCCGACATCTAGTATCCGCTCAGTTGCTCGCATTTTAAACGTTAGTAGAAATAATGTTTGGCGTTGTCTAAGAAGAAACAGACTGAAAACTTTCAAGTCGAAATTTTTACACACTCTTAAAAAATGGTGATGAGAAAAGAAGGCTAGAATATTGTTTGTGGTTACAAGGGGAATATTTGAATGATCTGAATTTTATTAAAAACATCATTTTCACTGAAGAAGCCACATTTTCAAGTAATGGGGTTGTGTCGTCCCAGAACACTCGTTATTAGGCAGCTGAAAACCCGCATAGGGTAATAAATTTTAAGGACCAATACGTAGCCAAAGTCAATGTCTGGTGTGGCATATTGAATAATAAAATTTTAGGTCCCGTTTTTTTGGAAGATTTAAGTGCCGAAACTTTTCTTAACGTCTTAAATAATTATCTTGATGAATTTTTAATGGACCGTCCACTGTTGCAAATGGTAAGTTTAATTTTCCAGTTAGATGGGGCGCCGGTTCACAATTCAATTATTGTTAGAAATTGGCTAAACTTTAATTTTCCTCAAATGTAGATTGGAAGGAACAGTCCATTACATGAGTAGCCCTCACGGTCTCCAGATATCACGCCAATGGACTTTTATTTTTGGGGAGTAATTAAAAATCGCGTTTACACAAAACCCGTCCGATAAACAGACAAGAATTATGTGAGAAGATTATAGAAGCTCGTCGAGAGGTGACAGCAGTAGAATTACGTAGAGTTCTAAATCATAAAAGAAAAAGAGTCGAAAAGTGTATTAGATTAAATGGTGGCTTAGTAGAAATAACAAATATTTAGTTATTTTATTACATATTTATTTAAATCATTTTGCTATTAACAATTTAAATGTATAATGTATTTTTTTGTTTAGTTTGTGTATTACATATGATATTGATTAACTAAATAATAGAACACTCAATTAAAAACATATCTTGAGTGCTAAACATTTGTGAAGTTTTATTTTATGTTAATTTAAAACCATTTTAATATTCTTATCAATTTCTTAATGCGCTGCCCCACTTTGTTGGAATTAACGTAATCCGTTGCATAACCTAAAAGTCATTCATATGTACCTGTTTATACCTATAAAACTACTAGAGATATTGTAACAAAATTTGGCACAAAGGGGTTTTAAAGGATGTCCTATGAGATGGTGGTAATTTTTATTTAAAAAATCCCTAATACAATTTACCTGAAAATTTACCCCATTTTCACCCCCTTAGTATGCACGTCTATGGAATAAATTAAATAGGTATATGCGCTTTTAGTTTCCTTCAAGAGGTGTATAACTTCCGAGTTTAAAATAAATCGATTTATTAATAACTGACCTACGTAGGTGTTACCGTGAATATCAAATCCTAACTCAATTTGATGGTGTCGGCGTGGTGTCTTACTCGACCTGTGCTTCTCAGAAGCAAATGTTACCAGTGTAAGTGAAACGGCACCTCTTATAAATTGTGATATTTACGTTCCATCAATTGCTGTTAACTTAGATGTTACTATTACTAACAATTTGGATCCACCAAATAATAACTTTTATAACTTTAAATTTGCAGATTATATCCAATTAATTAATTATTTTAACTATTGACTGGCAATTCCTAAATCAAATTGATAATGTAAATAAAGCTATGGATGCTTTCTATATACATATTTTCAAAGCAATAGATCTGTATGTCCCTAAGACTTTATACAAGATAAGAAAATTTCTGTTGTGGTTTAGTGAAAATCTTCAAGCTTTAATATTTGAAAATAAAATAGCTTATAACAGATTTGAAGATTTATGTAAAGAATGCAAAAATATGGTCAGGCATGATATTGAAAAGTATGTAGAAAGCGTCGAAAACAGCATCCCAACAGTATTGAAAATTTTTGGAATTTTATTACGGTAAAGAGTAACGACGAAAATTGTATTCTCTCCACAATGATTAGTAATGATATCTGGTGGTATAAATCTGTTTGCAAATAATTTTGAAAAACTATTATAATAATAAAAACGACAAAAGAATAAATCAAAAGTCGGCAATAATCAACAATACTAATACTGTTAACATATCAACCGAAATTATACATCTTAGTTAATTTGAACATAAATCTGGACCTGGTCCTAACGAAATACTTCTGGTGCTTTTAAAAGAGTGTAGGCGCACCTTATGAACCAATACCTTTGCAGATCCTTTTCTCCAAGCCATTAACTATAGGGACTTTTCCATACAAATGGAAACAGATCTATGTCGTACCTATTTTTAAATCAGGAAGTAAATCCAACCCAAGTAATTATCGCCTAATAACAATTCTTTCCGCAATGCCCAAAGTAACGTCATTATAAACGATCAGTACGGATTTCAAGCAGATAAGTCTACTACAACAAACATATTATCACTAGTAAATTATACCCATAATGCTATAAAAGCGGGCGAGGAGATACATGCAATATATACTGACTTTGGTAAGGCCCTCGACAAGGAATTGGGGGTACGTTGCCGGAGTGGTTATCCTAATACTTAACGAATAGAAGTCACCAGGTGATAATTAATGGTCACTTATCGACCTACTTCTGGTGTGCCTCAAGGCTCTTATCTTGGACCCCTGTTGTTTAATCTGTTCATTAATGATATTGCTGAATGTTTTCAATATTGTCACATACTCATATTCGCTAATGATCTAAAAATCTATTCTAGGGTAACTGATTTCCAAGATTGTTAAAAAATCCAAAAAGATCATGATTTATTTACTCTCTGGTGTAACGAGAATGACATGTCATTGAACGTTGATAAGTGTCATTTTGTTAAATTTTCTAGAAAAATGAATAGAGTCATCAATGTCACGTATCAACTTAATGACCAAGATCTTCACGAAACCAATCAAATTCGAGACCTTGGGATCTTGCTTGATCCTAAGTTAAACTTTATTGACAACATTGATCATATTATCTCTAAGACTAATAAAATAATAGGATTCATAAAGAGATCTACACTAAGCCCTAAGAGACGTATATTCTATGATTTAAGCTTCATTTATTTACAAGTTAATGAACAACCAAATTATTTCCCCTTACTTGTCAGAAATTAATATTCACATTCCTGCTCGAAATACCAGAGACTCACTCATTTTCAAACCTAATATCCACAGAACGTCTTATGGGTGTCATACATCCTTAAATAGAATGATAAATAATTTCAACACATATCGATATTTTTAATATTAATTATAACACATTTTGTAAACAGGCTCTATCATTTATAACCAATAACACCTTTCTATGCTGTGTTGGTTCCCACTTTATCCGCAAAACAAATCAAATTTAATCAATATATTATTTTAAATATGTCAGCATACTTAAATGAGTTAAATGTGCTTCATGTTTATTATTTTGTCATATTTTATTAATTGTATCTTCTTTGTGTGTATAATTACTGTTTACTCATCTCTTGTAAATACAAGCTGTATACTGTTAATGGAACTGTGTGTCCGTAAACAATTAATATTATTATAAGGTCTGGGGACCTCAAATTTGCTACATGGACCCTATTTCTTGTAGTATGGGTGACATCATCTTATGAGTTGTGTGCATCAAGTACTTTTATGGTAATCATTTACCACAGAACGATGTGCTATACGTGTTAGAGGACAATTAAAGTAGTTGAAAAATGGCCGGTTGGCACCTCCCGCCCAGGCAATTTCCCTTGACAACCCCACGCGCTTATGTTCCAGGGCGGGGGTGCCAGCCGGGCATTTTATAAGTCCTTTAATTGTCCTCTAATAATTGTAACTCTTTCACCTGGTTATCATATGAAGGTAGTTTTCCGGACGAGATCGTATTTGTAATTATTTAATAAACGGTACTTTTACCAGGTTTTTGCGCGCCGACCGGATAATACGATGTTCTACGTGCCACCGAGATTCTATATGGAAAATACCATACGGTTATCAGATAAGATTACTTTTGAGACTGACGTTTCGGTACTCGCTTCGGCGGTACATATTCTAAAATTGGAACGATACAGAGAAGATTAGCATGGCCCCTGCGCAAGGATGACACGCAAAATCGTGAAGCGTTCCACATTTTAATAAGACCTATTTCCCTTCTGTCATGCATACTTAAAACATTTGAATGTATGATAAAAAACAGGCCAGAGTGTTGGCTTACATGTAAGTATCCACTCCCAAGCAATCAGTTTGGATTTAAACGTAAGTTCGGAACATCGGATGCGGTAGGTAATGTAGTTTCTGAAATATATGACTGTTTCACCAATAATAATTACAATACAGCAATTTTTTTAGACATTAAAGGTGCGTACAAGTCAGTATATCTTCTTGTACTAAGGGACAATCTATGTAAATTCAACATACCTCTTCACATAGCTACAATTATAACAAACTTATTTAATAACAGAGCAATATACGTACTCCAGGTTAATAATGAAAAATTAGGGCCCGTTTCACATCATCCGGTATCCCTCAAGGCTCTGTTCTGAGCCCTATTTTGTTCAATGTATATACTGCCGACTTTCACTCTCTCAACCATAAAATAAGTATCACTCAATACACAGATGACTTTGTTCTATCATACGAACATAAAAAAATTGACATTTGTAAGAGCACATTAAATAGAGAATTCACCAAATGTTATTCTTGGCTTTTAAACAAGGGTTTTGAAATCTCTGAAGGTAAATCAGTTGTAACGATCTTTACTAGGCACAACATTGAAAGTGTTTCCAACATAAAATTGGGCAAATTCAATTTCCCAGTAAAAAATGAAGTAAAATACTTGGGATTTATTTTGGACAGAAACCTAACCCGGAAACTTTTAATAGATAACATCGCATCTAAATGTGACAAAGGACTGAAATTTCTTAAAACCACTACCAAAACGTGGTGGGGTTCTGATCAAAACACCTCTCTATTATTTTATAAATCATACATTATAGACTATGGCTCAATCTTCTATGAAGCCGCCTCAAACACAAACCTTAAACGAATCGATATAATACAAAACAAAGCCCTCCGAATTTGTTTAGGAGCTCTGTGATCTACTCCAATTGAACCACTGCACATAGAGTCATTAGAACCACCTCTGCAACTAAGGAGAGAGTATCTCGCGATGAAATTCATCCTAAAGTCAAAAACCAAAAACCCAGACCTCTTGAATACAATTTACAAAACAAATATCTCAGATTTGACAGAAAAATATTGGCAGAAAAAGAACTCCCCGCCTTTGTGTGCCGCGTACAGAGATACTTATGGCCTTTTCAAATTAATGGAAACTGTATACCCTCCTACACCCGAATATGAGTTCTTTGACCTTGACATTAATTTTCCAACTATCATTCCCAGCTATAGTGAGAATCAATTGGAGCCATAAAATGTTTCTACAAAATCTAAATCAATGGTCACATTACACAAAAGTATATACAGAAGCATCCAAATCTGCCCAAGGAACAGGATGTGCATTCATAATACCCCAATACAATATCTCTGCCAAATTTAAATTAAGTCAAGAAATGTCTATCTTTCCAGCAGAAGCAACTACCATTTACAAAGCCATTGGGCATGTTTCTCACTCAAATATTAATAATAACTATATTATAATCTCGGATTCCTTTTTAAATCCCTTTATTACTAATATTAAAAAAATCATTCGACAGTTATACGAAAATGGGGGTCGCATAGCTTTTATGTGGGTCAAAGCGCATATTGGTATTCATTTTAACGAAGAAGTCGACTCCATCACTAAACAAAGCATTTCATCCGGTTTAGAATCTCCAAAATAGGTTAAGTTACGATAATGCTGTGAACTCCTGTAAACTTTTAATAAAAAGAAAGTGGTCAAACATGTGGCAAGAATTTGTATTTACCAACCCCACAAGGTACACTAAAATTAATCCTGAAATACCATCCAAATTCTGGGATGACAATTTTAACCTACCTAGAAAGTATATAACAATTATCAATAGTATAAAATTTGAACATGGTTGTTACCCTTCACATCTCTTCAGAATAAAAATTTTCCCTACAAATTTGTGCGATACATGTAACATTGAGGGTAATTTAGATCACATATTCTTTAACTGTAACAAACACATAGACGCAAGTAATGAATTGTATAAACAACTGATAAATTTAAAGATAGAATCCTCTTTCAAGCTATTATATTTAATATGTCTTAATCATAACGACATTCTAGGCTGTCTGATATCTTTTTTATATAAAAGTGGCATAAAAATTTAGGTTAGAGTTGTCATTCCTGTGTTTAAACCTTTTATGTATAATCCGAAGCCTTTACCTGTGTTGTGTAAATCAAAATGCCTTGACGGGTCCCTAGGCGAGAAGCGTGTGGCCTTGTTTAATTCCTATTGTGTTCTTCTAAAAACTTTCTCTTGTTAGAATTAGATTTAGCGTGTTAAAATAATAGGACAGTGTATCTGGCTGTATGGAGTATGTCCAAATGCCATAAAAAAAGGCTGACGTCTCCTCTATTGATTGAAAAGCTGCTTAATATTCGGCATACAAGTTCAAACTTTGCGCAGTATATAGCATGTCATATACAATATTACATTTACATGTATAATTATTAGTGCTTTTGAGTAGCTGTATCCTGTACACATATAAAAATAATTTTGAACATATTTATTATCGTTTTAACGTAAAACATTTAGAATCGACACAGAGAATGTTGATTGCAGAAAGGAGTTAAATATACTCACTTTATTCCAGAAATAAATTTCATTCGTTATCGAGCCAACTCCACAACTATCGTTGATACGAAAATAGCATATAATTGCACAATATAAGTGAACTTTAAATCAACATGAGCATGTAGACAAAACAACTCCATTTCATTCTTTAAGTAGGAGCCAAGCGTATAAAAATTGAATATTTTATCATATATTGTCCTTTATTTGATTTATTTGGCATTGTACTCTCGTAATGTACGGCAGTAAATTCAATTTGTCTTGAATTTCATGTGGTCAACGAAAGACTTTTAAGTTTTTTGCACTTTTGTCCATATACGTTATGTATGTCTTTCAGTCGCTGCACAATATGATATTAAAACAATTTGATTTATAGCATCCAAAAAAGTGTGTTTTTACTCTTTATTTTAGCATGTTTATTGCAGGATAACCGGGCTATAGTAATAAATCAAGTGCAACAATTTCGCAAAGAAACTTTATGATTAAATTTGAAAGAAAATTCTGTTTATAATTTATTGATAAACTTTGACACATAAATTTCATACAGCGTTTTGTTTTGAGGATAAGTCCTTTATTCTGTATTACTAACTCAGTTTTACATTTTTTTAGGTTTTATTATGATGTATACTAGAATATCATCATGCGTAAACCCATATATATTGTTTCTAGTTGGGTTGGTACATATTCTAAAACTACTCTAGATAATGACTTGTTCAGTTTAAAGGAAGAAATGGAAGCGTGTTATTAGAGGCCTGTACACAAAAAGCATAATCCATTTCAGATAATGAATTTGCTCTGGAAGAATTATAGTAACGAAAAATTAAAAAAAAACACACATTCTATTGACAATGTTTTCATTATAACCCCAGAACTAAACTATGAAATATATTTTTATTTTTGTCTTGAGGATACATAAATTAAGAGTTTGAAAATGTGAAACATCTCTACCAGGGCAATAGCTAAGTTCGATATAAGTATTTATAAATATTGCGTTGTATGCGTACGATAGACTCAATGTATGTATTGTAATAATGGGGCAGAATAAGTTCAATTTTTGTTTCCAAAGGGACACTCTCCTCGTAAAATGCCAAAGCAATTGATTCGTTCGAGAGATACCAGAGGTGCCCATAAAACTTTTTTAAAGCTTTTCTAAAACCTTGTGCGTGTTTGTGTAAGAGTGTAAATTGAGATCTTGAAATGGTGCTTTAGCTGCTACTGGACAGCAAACCAGACCTTTATGTACAAATAGGTGAGAAAAATACAAACATCCCTAATACCTTTTTTCTCATGGGACATCAGTCTGAACTGATTCCTGAAGATAAATATCTTGAAACAATAAATGGCCTTGGCCATCCACCTTGCATGGTGGAAGGCACACGGAATACGAAACGATATTCCTCGGGGCGGCTGTCTACTCAGAAATATCACTGCAAGCTCTAATAATTCTTTACAGTCTTCCCTGGGATGATGCAGTTGCAGCCGGTCGAGACAAAATTGCAAAATGTGATCACGGTACTGTTCACATACTCGTCTTGGATTCCATGTTCATAACGATGTAAATCAATTTGAGACCATGCCAGGAGTTTGAACAGAGCTACATCTGGCCCAGATGAGGCACTAACACAAACTTCAAAAGCGCACTTTAACACCAATTCATAGATGTGATGACGACAAGGTAAGTACAATAAGTCCTTCTCTAATTTTTGTCAAAACGCAGGCTCCATGCATGCGCCCAGTATTTGAGGTGGTAGTATCGCAATAAAGAGCCTGAACAGATTATGTCAGTTGGTACTCTTTAAGTAATTGATACACAGCGATTGCTATGTATCAATTACTTTTTCCAGCCTTTCCAATCGTCTGTTCTCTTTTTCTGTGAGTTTCTTGTCCACTCCTGCTAATTAACTGGGTCCTCCTTTCTGACTTTGCACTATTAGAAACTCTCTGTCTTCTACTATTTTAATTGTTGAGAGGACATTGGCATGTGCAATGCCGAAAGGATCGTTCAATTTTATAGTAAAGCGTTCTCTTTATTTCTCTGGTTATCATTCTTTCTACTTGAATTTTTTTGCAAATTTCTCAAATTTTTACATATTCCAATTTGGCAATACAATGTTGAGGTTCTCTCATGGAAATTCTAGCTTTTTGCCAGAAAATAACAGTCTCATCTATCGCCAAGCGAGCACTTTCTGGAATCGTTAAATTCACATATCGGACATTATTATAAAAAAAACCTTGCAACACTTGTCTGTTTGAGGGTAACTTACTACCACTAATATGGGTAGTTTCACTTCCTATTAGGTATATATTTGTTCGCAATTTATGCTTGCAAGCCATTTCTAAACAGATAGGTTAAACAACTCTGCATTAACTGCTATAATAATTGAATGTAACTGAACTACAACTAGAGGCACTCGCAAGATCTATCTACATGACGGCACCTCCCACTACTCGCTGACAGGCACGGACACACGGACACATCAGGTTAGGTTGTTGTCATATTAGTTATAGGTTGTTTGTTAGCTTTTATATACACAGAAACCCAAAAAAACCATTTTAAACCTAACGACAAAACGATACGAAATTTATGAAAATTTCTGCGTCGTAGGTATATCTCGAATTACATGAGGCACGGTATCTCTTCATTTGATTTCTCTAAAATTTGGATAGGTTTTATATGTATATAAAAGGAAAAAACTTAGGGGGTGAGACAATTGAAATTCCTGATTTCAAAAATAAGGACCACCATAGTGTGTAACACATGTCACTGTATAGGATATTACCCTATCATCATAGGCTAATTTAAATTTTAAACGAATGCGATATAAAGTTATCATCCTGCAAAAAGTCTATTCAAGATTGAAAATGTAAATATTATAATCAAGCCTTTGAAAAAAGGAGAATAAATGGCTTTATAGTGAAATTAACCCTTAACCCTTTACTCCATATGAGACTTTAAACTCTCTATCAAATGAGGTTCATTGTAAAATAATTGCCACTGAATGCTCTGAAACAAATCCTGTAACAATTACTTACAGTTTACAGATCGGATTCTTGCCTGTGATCCATTTGTGTCGTTTGATTCCTAAGTTGAGCCCAGCCTTCCAACTTAGCTACACCGCACTGATGAGGACCAAAAAGTCCGAAACACGTGTCTGCGGTTTGCACTTTTTTATTGGTGGGCTTGCCGATGAATTTTCTTATACATACACATATGTTTAGTATTTATTTACAAGGATACTCACTTATTCGAAAGAAAGGGCGATAATCATAATTATAATATAATTATAATACCAGAAATGAGTTTAATATAAAACTTGACTATACCAGACTAAAGTCAAGAGATTACGCTTATAATTATTTTGGGCCTGATTTATACAACAAGATTCCCCTACATGTGAGAAATCTGTCGGAGGCGAGATATGAACATGTGATGCAGGATTTTCTAAAGAATAAACCATTTCATGATATTAACGAATTTTTAAATTGTGATGTCTTCACATTGTGAAATGTTGTAATAGCCATTTAGTTAAATTGTAGGTTTCTGATTTTTATTTTATATCAGTGATTTTTTTCTTGAACGGGATAAGTGCATTACCTACTTATTTTTACGAATATGTGAACCTATTTGTTACCTTATTATATTTTATAATCTAGTGTTATTGTATGTATTATATATGTGTGTGTAAATATATAACTATTTTGAGAAGTATAATTGGTGTGGAAAATCGTAAACCATGCGAAGACTTACAATTTGTGTAATAGTTATATATTAATACTGATATTTTTATGTATTGTAAATCGTTTTAATTTGCACAATGAACTTATATCTATCTAATTTTAGCCAAAAATATACCTCCACAGGAATTATACGTAATTTTGAAGCACCGCGTATATAGTCTACTCTTAAGGTCCTCGCGCAATATTTTGTGGAAAATGTTATTAAAAGCTTGGAGTCTATACCTTGGAACATAACAGCAGAAAGAACATCTTTAGAACAACAATTAAATTGACAAGTTCATTTTTAAACAGATTCAATCAAATCCGACAAAAAAATGGAGAGTATTATTACCAAATAATCATCTCAAAGTAAACTTCTTTCCCATAAACGTGTGATTTATATTCTATGCATGCAAAATAGTTTGTTTAAGCTTGGAGATCCTAAATATTAGGATGAGAGTCACATACAGTCTAAGGCTCTTTGAAAACAAGAAGATCCGATATCGCGACGCGGTGGAGTAAAAATGCATTATATAGAACATACACTTTTATTTTTGTTTTCCTTTAAATTTGTATTTCCAACATATTCTTTAAACACGGTGGTATAGATATTATACGTTGAATAAAATATTCCTTGGGAGGCTTGTGCCGTATGTTTAAAAACAGAACAATGTGGTGTAAAACAGTTTGGTTGCATAGAGTGCATGTACATGAAAAGATAGGGTCTTCCCGAAAATGTGAGAATAAGGCACATGATTGGTTCCTTAAGGGGAAATAATTAAAACGTTCGTATGAATATTTAAGGATATTACTCGGAATAATCCATTTGAAGATAAATATTCATAATTGATTAAATATATAGGACACTTGCAGATAGGTTGGAATACTATAATTCCTATTTTTATGTTTTTATAAAATTTCCTTCTGCTGTAAAATTTGCTTATTCAGTGATGATTATAAATATTATATATTAAAAATAATTTGCTAGAATCAGATACGTATTCAAATAAAACCAATAAACAAAATCAAAAAGTAAGGAGTATGAAAAATATGATTTTTTTTAAATCGTCTTATTTAGGTTACCGTTCTGGGAGAGTTTTTAACATTAGTTGTTCCACCACTAAACCAGGACACATACACATAGACAATTATTTTTTGTCAAAATGCTTCCTAAGGTTACTATGAACTGCCCTCTGAAGATGGCGCGTAAATGTATGTTTTTGATGATTTTGAAAATACTTTGAAATAATTTTATGAAACATGGTTGAAGACTTGGCATTATTAAGGTGTAATAAGTGATCATTGAATAAACGAATGTAGACTGTTTAGATTTTTATTGTGTAGACTTTTGATTTCAGTGTTAGAAATAAAACTTGTAAACACTAACGACAAAACTATATTGCGATTGTTAGTTGTTACATGGTCGAAAATGGAGGACCGAGGCTGACGTCCCGTGCCTTGTCGGGTAGACTTGCCATAACTCTGCGCGCACATGCGCAGGTTTATTCTCGGCAGGGCCGACTTAGAAAACTAATGATAATTGGTACACAAAATTGGTTGTACATAAAATAAAGTGAACATGAGACGAACAGAGGCTTATTTATTAGTACAGACTAACCAAAATGAATTTTATCCATAGGCGGAGAAATAAAAGATAGTTATCCTTCTTTTAATTTTTTTTAGGTAACATTTTTAGTTTTTTAAGACATAATTATTGTTATCTGCCGCCCGCTTAAGAAGAGACCATTAATCTCTAGTAGCAGTGTAAAAAGAAGCCTGCCTAATTAGATACTAGTAAAACGGTAGTTCGCCAGTTGTCCCAGAGATGGCGCAAACAACTAGAAATTTCGAGATATGGTTCTGTTCCGGAATCATTTACCAGAATAAAAGAGAAAGCTCTAGAATAAGGGTCACGGTTTATATAAGAAGTGGAACCAGCGCATGGTAGTTAGTTATATTTTAGATAAGCCGAGTGATCAGAAAATATAAAATTAGTACAATAACACTAAGTAGTAGAATTTATAGTAGTTAAAAGTTATAGTTAGTGTGTGATTATAATGACTAATTATTGTAAGTTCAGTGTTAAATAAATCAGTGGTTAGTGATAATTCGTGCTGCAATTATTGAACCTACGGTCGGGGTGTTTACTGGAGGGTGTAAATACGTAATATTATATTCGTCGGTCAATGTTCCATAAAAGGCCCTCTTGATAATTAATCTGGAAGGCGGTAAAGACATTTATGTATTTACATTTATATCAGCAGGTGTCACATTCAACCCCCGCACCATTAAATGCCATAGGCAACTACATAATTGTCTTCTCAACCAGCAAATACTTTGAGAAAATTGCACTTCGTACACCAATATTTTCCAGTGTCATTAATTGGACACGATGTGATACAGTATCAAAGGTTTTAGCTAGATCCAGAAAAACTGCTAGATAATTCCATAGATCCATAGATTAAATCTAGAACTGCATGTCCACTGCTCTTGTTTTTTTTTTAAACCAAATTGCCTATCCGTCACATGGTACCAAAAAAACTAGGTAACTTATTTTTAAAGCACTGTTCCAAGATTTTTGTGAAATTGCTTATAACTGATATAGGTTTGCAGTTGTTACTTACACCTCTATCGCGTGCCTTATAGATTGGTGTAAATATAGACTCTTTCTATTGGTAGGGTAAAATATCTGTTGTAAACGCGAGATTTATTATAATTCACTGGAAGATGCTTGATATAAATATTTTGTAATATCATATTAGATAATCTGTAATTAATTGCATTATTCTAGAACTGTTTTCTTTTATTGTTTGTTTGCCTTGAATCAAATCATAATGTTTCATAAAATGCATACTCTAAAAATCCTAACAATTTGAGCATATTACCAATAACCATATACGGATTTTTTTTAACTTTCTCTATGGCATATAAAAAAAAAATAAAAACAAAAGAGAGAAAGAGATAAGTGTATATAGTATGGAATTATTGTTAACTAAGAAATTATGTAATAACTTCCGAAAATATATCATTATTTTATAACATATATTTGAAATTACTGCATATAACATGTACTGAAGAGTTCAGAATAACTATCATAGTCCCAGTCATTTTAGATTAGATTAACGAAGGAGCTGGTTGTTTAGCCTTTACCACCGTGACCTTTTCAGGTCTATTGTGATGCTCCCAGAATATCTTCCTTATAGTACCTCATCCAGCTTTGTCCTTTGTACTAGACTCCACAGCTTTGATAAAGGCCCTTTTGTATAGCTGTCCGCCCTTGGTTTTTCTTCTCCGAGTACTTGGAATCTCAGCCTCACCAGGCCTTCACAGTGGTACAATACGTGAACTGAGGTTTCCTCTTCCTCTTGGCAGAATCTGCATGTCGCGTCCTCTGCCAGGCCCATTAGACTCATGTATCTATTGAGCTGGCAGTGGCCAGTTAGAAGGCCTACTATTACTCTGATGGCCTTCCTATTCTGGCTTAGTAGATCTTCCGTAAATTTGGCCGAATGTTCTTTAATGAACTCCTTGGCCTATCTCTGTCTTGGGAGATTCCTCCACCATTCCAGAGATTTACTTTGCACCCATTCCTTAATGGTTGCTCGTATGCATGGCTTTGCCACGCCACAAAAGGGCTCGGGTCCTATTGGGGCTTCAAGTGCGCCTTCCTTGGCCAGTTGATCACCTTTTTGTTTCCTCTGTGTCCCTCGTGTTCTGGTACCCATGCTAGGGTCACTCTGTTCTGACTTCCCAGCTCTGTAATGGCTGTCAAGCAGTCCCACACCAATCTTGAGTTGATTTGCATGGAACTGATTGCTTTTATTGCCGCTTGGCTATCAGAGAAAATGACAATCGACTGGTTAACAGTGCCTTGTCCTATTATCTTCCTTTTCGCAACAGTGTATGGCGATCACTCCAGCCTGAAACACCGTTGCGTATTTCCCTAGACTTAACGGGGTATTGGCTTTTGACCTTGTCCCGTAAATCCCGGCTCCGACTGCTTGTTCTGTTTTGGAGCCGTCAGTGTACCAGACTGTTTGTGCTGTTATGGGAGGACCGTTTTTCCAATCCTCCCTGTCTGGTATAACAGTCTGAAAGTTCTTGTTGAAGTTATACCTTGGGACCATTACATCCGTGGGCATGCCTAGAATGGGATCTGCCCTCATCTCCGAGTATAACTTCTGGTACTCCGTCCCGTGTTGCTGGCTAATTGGCGTTTGGCCTTGCATTAACCTGTGAACCACTGACCGAGCTACGCCTTGTATGAATACGTGTAAGGGTGGCAGGTCCAAGAGGACCTCAAGTGCAGCCGTAGGAGCAGTTCTTATAGCCCCCGTGGCGCACATGCAAGCAAGCCTTTGTACGCCACTTAACAGCCTTATTGCTCCCGACTGCACCGTCTTAGTCCACTATACCACTGATCCACAGGTTATCATGGGTCTTACTACCCTGGTGTATAACCACAGGTTCATTTTGGGATTTAACCCCCAGTTTTTCGACACATTTACCCATTTATTTTCCCAGGGCGATTGTGGCTTTCTGTGTGACTTTTTGGATGTGAGAATTCCATGTTAATTTTTGGTCAAAAATGACTCCTAAATATTTTGCCTCACAGGCAAATGGAATTTCCACTCCGTTGAGCTTTAGGGGCTTTAGGCCTCTTGTCCGTGTAAAATTGACGACTGTGGTTTTTTGGGGATTTATAGAAAGTCCTTCCTTGCAACACCATTTGTCGACAACATTTAGGGCTCTATGCGAACGCTCCATTATTCTATTCGCAAATCGCCCCTTAACGACTATTGCTAGATCAATGCAATAGAAGCCCTCTGTGGAAAGTTTCCGGAGGAGTTCGTCAACCAGGGTTGCCCATATCAGTGGAGATAGTACCCCTCCCTGGGGACAGCCTGTGCTCACTTTCTCCTCAATGGAAATCTCACCTAGATTAGATATTATATTCCTATTATCTAGGCCGACTTTAATCCACCAGCAGATCGTTATTGGGACTCCTCTGTTTGATAATGCACTCGTTAGTGAGTGCGTTGTTGTGTTATTAAACGCTCCCTCTATGTCTAGGAATGTAACTACTGCCATTTCCTTGTCCTCTAGGGACTTTGCTAGTAGTCTGTTTAACTCATCCAGCGCAAGGTCTCTCGACCTCCCTGGCTGGTATGCATATTGACGTTCACTAAGGGGATTTTCTCTAAGTAGTTCGTCTCTAATGTACCTATCTATCAATCTTTCCATCGTTTTAAGTAGGAAAGAGGATAGACTTATAGGGCCTATATGACGGGCGTTTGGTCCGATAATCTACCTATTCCTAGGCATTTTACAATAAAACATCCGAGTCTGACAAAAAATTATTCAAGGTACATGAAAAAAAGCACACCTAAAAGCAAAAAACTGTCCAATATTAAATTTGTTAGATACCAGGGAGTGTTAATGGCCTAAAGTCCATGTATTCTAAGGGATAGAAATTTAAAAAATCTCCGTTATATTATGGTTTTTATACGTACGAAAAGCATAATGCTTTTAACATAACTTCATTAGAGAAGTAACGACAGCTTCTAATGATGAAATCTAAAACTTTTAAGACTGATGATATTATTTGGCATATTTTATATGGCGTTCAAGAAAGTAAATTTATCAAATATAATGTTTATAGTTTCAGAATGTCATAGTACTTGTAAATTTAATTAATAGTCATATTAAATTGGATTCGGTTGTTGTATTGGTAAACAACGGAAAAATTAATGGTCCCAGATTGAAACCTTGAGGTAGAAG
The DNA here is from genome assembly GCA_963675555.1 of Leptura quadrifasciata. NCBI lineage: Eukaryota > Metazoa > Arthropoda > Insecta > Coleoptera > Cerambycidae > Leptura > Leptura quadrifasciata. Next base: position 115,180,230 of record OY776677.1, read on the forward strand.
TTGCTACAGGGTGGTTACTTTTTATTTTGAACAGTTTGTTATGCTGCAATCCATAAATGTAATAAAGTCGGTTAAATAGTAAACAAGTTTCATATTCTAAAGGCCAATATAATGGGTTGCAAAAATTTAAAATATTCCTACTGAATCCGGAGATATACGATAAAATTCGAAATAACTCGTTTTCTTTACCTGTCACTACAATAAAACCAAAAATATTGATTACAAATTCAAATTCAAATTCAAATTTTCATTTTCACGCTCCATCTAATAATGAATAACACTTGACAATATTTTCAAAATACCTCAGTTAAAAATGTGAAAAATGTCACATGTGACTTTTTTTGGTTTTACATGTTCTGTCAAGTTGCCTATGGAAACGTTTTTTTTTTTTTTTGGTGGTGCCATTTGTCGTGTTCGACTCCAGATGTACTGCCGCCATGATAGGCTTATTGTACCAACTCCTCTTAGCAATGGCTGCAATCAGCTCGTGGGTGTCTTTAACTGTCTCAATCGCGCCCGACGTTGCATACGGTTTCATTAAATAACTGAAGAATAGCATCTACAGAAATCCAATAATTTCAATGTAAATTAGTACCCAAATTAGGCGTATTATACATCAAGTAACAGGTTAATGTTTTGGGCTTTGTTGGTGCAAGTAAAAAAATATGGTTACCATTTAAAAAAATTGAATAAAATTCATTTGCTTTTATGTTTTTCAATTCAAAATAGTGGTTTTTGCACGAAATTAACTTTTATTGTAATGTAACAATAAAAATGAAGGCGAAACATCAGATTCAAGGCCCTCTGGGTGTATTTTTTGAAAACACAGTCTTGCAGTTGCCAACTTAGTTTTTCACTTTTTCCAATGTATGACGCCATTTTGAAAACAATTACCTACTTGTGATACATCATTTTAACGAAAATTTCATATGGGATCTAAATATGTAGAAATATATACATAGATTGCTATTTAAATTTCAAAAGTTGTTGCTACGTCCGGTTGGACCAGAAGTGATATTTTTCACTTAATAACTGCAAAATGTGGTTTTTTTTGTCACAAATGAAATGTCAACATTTCAAAATTGTATTCCTAAAATCAATAAGTTCATAATCATTGCGATAGAACATAGCAATTTTTTCTCCATTACGAGCGCATAATTTTAAATTGGAAAAGTTATGATTAAATAAATCTATGATAAACTTTACATTTTCCAGCGGTACACGTGTATATAAGAAAATAATATCGAGCTAACGCGAATTCTTTATACGATAATATTGACATTGGTTTTGGGTCACTGCTTTATATAATTGATGCAGATTTTATGCACATAGCGTTTACAGTTTAATAGCTAACATGTGGTGAAAAATTGATTGACGCGTGAGCAAGAGGAGTAAACGTTAAACAGATCCGAAAAATTAAACGTGGACGGCAACGTCGTTGTTACACTTAAGTAAAACTTTACCATTCTGCATCTTTTTGGATAGCGGAAATCACCAAAGAAGTATGCCTATCATTCCTGATATAACCACCCGAATATATTTATGACGATAGCTTGTATACACTTCTCTTGCATTTAGTTATAGATACAATTTTCATCCTCTTATTACACTAACTAAATCAAATGGTTTTATAGCATATCGTCAGCTTGAAAACGATCGATAGCTGGATATCAGTTAGCTTTTATGAAGTGCATTTTAAATACTTTTCATAACAATAATAATTTATGAGCTCGAAAAGCTTTCACCGTTGAATTTAAAAGACTAATACTGCACCGTAAAGTCTAGTGCTGACTTTGTTACTTTTTAGTTTCCATTTTGTTGGCATGAAAAAGACACTGAATAAATCTTTTAGTTCATGACAGCCGCATGCAACAGTTGCAAGTTGCCGACAAGTTTATTTGTAAATTATGGAAGCATTCACATGAGAATAGACTTTACCGTCCCTCTTTCCTAGGTCCACATTGTAGTTGTAAATACTACAGTTAGATTCGAATAATAAACACGTGACCTTTCTCATCTTTTGACTAAAGTCATTATTGACCGAGTGCAAAGTAGAGCATTAGAGGTAGATACATTTTGTTGAACAGTATTGTTGTGAGACTAACTACATTCCTGAAGGTCAATGCAATCTACCTCGGCTGAAATTAATGATTTAATGATTGGTTAGTAATTAGAAACCGATAGTGCTAATTGTGGGTAATTCGAGTAAGGGGTTAAGGATCGACAAGTAATAATGCTCTGATAGTATACAAACTGAATTTCTTAGTAGTAACGGTATATGGCAAACGGGAATGATGAAATATTTAAAGATATTAATGTTTCAACGTCTATATACAAAGGGTTACAAATTTACACTTTGTTGATATATTCTGCATACAAGGTACCTCTAAATTCAAAGAACGTTAATTCACTTATTTCATTATATCGGGTGTCAACGGATCATGTTAGACCCCCTTTTTTCCCTTATTTTTAAGAATATTGGAATGAAACTTGGTAGATGTATTATATGACCAAGAAGATACTTTGGTATAACTGTCATTTTTTACCCACTTCCGGTTTCATCGGAAATGATCACAACTTCTGATTTTTAAATAGAACATCCTGCATATTATTATTTTAGAATCTTTGAAAAGTTCTGAGTACGGTGATGCCCCATAAGTGACATTTCGATTCCATAAAAAATTGACTTAAAATTAAAAAAAAAACAAAAAAAATAAAATAAGAAAAAATTGCTTTTGGGCACATCCACCGATTCCTTTGAACAGCCGCTATTTTATGGTAGTACTCTTCCATTATGGTTCAATTTGAAAAAATTAAGTTTTAGTAAAAAAACTATTCAGGCCAAATTTGATGGCCCACTGTTACCTCCTATCCCTTGTTATTTATTTTTGAGAAAGAATTGAGGCAACATATGCAGACGACTAGCTGGTTTAAGTCGGAGCAGAGAGCCGTGGATCCAGAGTATTCGCAAGAGTGGAGAAACTTACCCTTTTTGATATGTACAGCATAAGCGACAGATTTCTGTTTATTTCGAGAAAAGGAGACAAAGAAAAATTGATGTTAAATTGGGCACCATCTATAGTGAAAATAAGTAGAATTGTCTCTTTTTCTCGAATAACCAGTCCACTATAGATCAGACTGAAATTGTTGGTAAGAGAAATAAAAAGATAGTTTAAAAGGAATGTTAAAATATATTACATGAATAATAGATAAATCGGTTTATAAAGACTAATTGAAATTTAATACATATATATATATATATATATATATATATATATATATATATATATTATACCAGGATCCTAGATTGACTATTATCGAGGTGGCTGGTTCTGCAACAGCAATTCAGGCCCACAATTGTCTCTTGTTGCGAGAATGGATTCTAAAGTTTCCTTGGCAATTTACGTCTCTTAATGAAATGGAGTGAAAGTTGTAGGAAAATTAACCAACTAGGTGGTTTATGAAAAGTTAACGAAATTTTAACTATATGAAAGATAAGTTGTGCAAAAGCTATGCAGGAATGAAGCTATGCAGAAACGTATACAGAAATGTATAAGATTATATGTGCATAAACATATAAGTACATAAGTACATATAGATATATAGAATATCTAAGAATTTAAATATGTAAATATATAAAAATATAAGTATATAAGTATATACAAATATAAGTATCTAAGCTGATTTCATAAAAACTATAAATTGCCAAAAAATGAAAAAGAAAGGAAAAAAAATATTTTAAAGCGATGTGGTACATATAGTATTTTAACTACTTATTAAATCAGAAAGCATTGACCTTGACTTTAAATTTATTTTAAAAAAATAATTGAAATTACATCAAAGACAAAAATTGAAGATTAATTAAATTTTAAATGAGTAATAAATGAAATTACCTGTATGTTAAACACTTGTTAACGTGGATATAAAAATGTAATTCAATTACTGAAGTCCACAGTTAAAATTTATATACGTTCGAATCAGTACAAAGGCTGCAAGCAAATGATTTCCTGTTGAGTTCTACTGATAAGGTAAACTTTTTTGTCCTACTTACTGGAAAATAATGCTACCGAATAAACTTGAGAAATCTAATTCCCTAATTAAATTGAAAGCTATAAAATATAAAAATAGTACAGGTATGGCCATCTGTCAATGGTTGAGTTAAGCGCAACAATTTGCAGGTCGCAAATTCTACAAGTTCCTTTACTCAAAACTAAAATAGTGGCATATGATCGATAAAAGGAATCTATAATAATAGTCTTTATTACTTCCATACCACAGCTGATTTGCCTTCGCCTCAGTTTGTAATTTCTATTTGTACATAACCAACAATATGAACAGCTGTAAATAAATATTAAAAACATATTGTGATAACTCAGTAAATATATTACATCTTATAGGATATACTATATATAGTAACGAGAAAAGGTAAGGAAAATAACCATATGTACTTACATAGTAAATAAAAATATAAAAATTGAAATATAGGTATCTGATGTAAATAAATGTTTTGTAGACAAATTGTTAATTGTTTCCTGGGATGCTGTATAGAACGGAAATACATAATAGTGTAGAAAAACATGACTGAGTTCCTAAGATATAAAAATATGTACATAAAACAGTGTGAAATGGTTTAGCAGTTATACAAATAAAATTCTGTTAGTTGAAAACAGTTTCACTTACAAAAACTGAATCAAAAATGATACACAGATCGTGCCAAACATAACCAAAATACTAGTTTTTATATAAAACTGTTAAATGGACATAGGCCATGTAACACCACAAATACACATTCTCAAATTTTTATGCTCGATTTTATTTTTTTGACATCACACCGGTCCATTACGCGCAATTTTTTCTGGTCATGGCACCCTAGATCAACAACAAATTTCGAGCCAAATTTTTTTCATGAAGTCGAAATGTCACTTATGGGGCATCACCGTACTCAGAATTTTTCAAGGATTCCAAGAATATAATAATATATAGGGTGTTCCATTTAAAAATCAAAAGTTGGGGTCATTTCCGGTGAAACTGGAAGTGAGAAAAATGACAGTTATGTCATAAAATGTTTTCTTATTCATATAATACATCTACCAAGTTTTATTCTGATATTCCTAAAAATAAGGAAAAAAAGGGGGAGTCTACCATGATCCGTTATTTCTCTCTATAACAGTAATTCCTTGAACAGCATCGCGTATCCACAATTTCAGAATATCCAAATCAGTAAAATAAAGTTAACTGATACCTTCATCCTAGAGATATCTAATATTGATTTAACTCAAAATTTCAAGTTAATTTGCGTTTGAAATACGCTACGCCTCGCTTAACTCAACGTCAACTCTTTGACAGGAGTTAACTCGCGATTAACAGAACCGGAAAGGATTTTTAATTACAGAGCGTTAAAGCATATTAATTTTGAAAACTTTCAATTAGATTTAGAATCCATACCTTGGAATAATATTTATACATCAATAATATTGATGATAAATTTGATTTTCATCACTGAATAAGCAATTTTATAGCAGAAGGAAATTTTATAAAAATATAAAATATAGGAATTATAATATTCCAACCTATCTGCAAGTGCCTTATATAAATAAGGACTCAACAAATTAAACCAAAACAGATATTCCTCCTTACGAGCGCTGAATTATATGGTACAATTTACGTATTTTGTCTAAACACAGTTAGCACTAAACTACAATAACTTGGAATGCTCGAATGCTATGAGGAAGATGGGGCCTCCTTCATCTCAGGATGCCACTAACTTCAATTTTATTTTTGATTTGGATTGTTTCGAGACTACTGAGAAACTGGCCTGCAGTTAGAGAATTTTTAAGCCCTTGCTGACGTAACTGATAGTAATAAAATCAGTGTTTTAGTATTATCAAAGCTTTTAATATGATAAATCAAAAATTACTTTTTTCAATTTTGCATTTTTGTGGGTTTGAACAAAATTCTTCCCATTAAATTTTGTCATTCTTGTCGGATAGAGTTCAACAAACGGTACTTAATAACTATATTTCGCAACCACTAACGGTACTTTCAGGAGTTCCGCAGGGAAGTATACTTGGCCTATTATTATTTACTATCTATACATCAAATTTTCATAAATCCTTGTAATTCTGTAATTACCACTTATATGCCAATGATACACAACTTTATTTTTCATTTCACATTGAAGATCTACACAAATATGGAAATTTAATTAACAGTGATTTAAAGAATTTGGTATCAACTTCAACTGATCACATACTCAAAATTAACCTTAGTAAGTCATCTGCTGTAACATTTTGTAATGACACTATACATGAATTTGTATCAAGAAAATTGAATATACATATCGGAAATGATATTATCGCCTTCAATCGTAGCTAGTCTTGGTCTTATTATTGATCACAAATTAAGGTTTAAGCAGCATATAACGAGTAAATTAAGATTAGCATAATACGCTGCTGCTAAAAATGATATATACTCAGAGACACTTTTCAAGTATTGATGTGAAAAAAATGTTATGTGCTTCTTTAGTTTTGTCCCATTTAATCACTGTGATACCGTTTATGACCCTTGTATTGACAACATCGAGGTACGATGTATACAAAAAGTACAGAATTCTTGCCTTCGTTTAATTTTTGAAATCCAACGTCGTCAAGGAATATCTCACAAACTGCAAACTGCAGGTTGCCTGAATATGTACAATCGTTATAAACTTCACATAGCTTGTTTTGTTCATGAAATTTTAAAATTTAAGTCATCACCTTATCTCCTCAACAAGCTGTCGGTTCGCGCTGATGTTCATAACATTAATAATATTAGACGCAGGCATATTCTTACTGTACCTCAACATAGTAAGGAAATTTTCAAAAGGTCATTACCTTACAACATTGCTACCTATATAAATAAATTACCGTTTGATTGACTAATCCTTACATGTGAAAGTTTTAAAAAGAGATATAAAAAATATTTAATGCGAAACCAATAAATCGCTCTTTTTTTCTCTTCTATCTCCACTATTCTTCTGCTTTCCTTTCTTTTCTCTTTCTCTGCTCTAGTTATGTGTTTTCCCTTTTTTTCATCTCTGCTTTGATGTATTTCTCTAATTTAATTATATTAAGCATTTTATGATTGTCTAGATATGAATTGAAAGTCATATTATATTTATTTTTTGTTACATACTTTAGGCTGTAGTGGAAGAACAGTTACTGATTGTGTCAGTAAACTGAACTATCTGTCTTTTATTTATCTATCACTTGTATTGTTACTTATATAGTCTGTTGCCAATTATTGTGAGTTTGAATGCATAATAAATGCTTTATTATTATTATTAAAAACTGGCTCTAGAACCAACAACTTATTAGGAAAACATATAAAAATTGCAAAATATTGTCAACGAAAAATAAGCCACCTGCGATACTTGTCTCAAGGTATCTATTGGACAAACTGGAAGAAACTACGAAAAAAGAATGTTAGAGCACAAGAGAACATAATGAAAACTACATGTGCTAACCATCTAATAAATGAGGATCACGTGTTCAATGAAGACTGCAAAATTCTGCATACAGAGAGAAAAGGGTTGAAACTGAATTCATTAGAATCTTTAGAAACAAATAAACTTAAAAAGTCGGAATCTTTACTAAATGATCAAATTGAAGCTAATTCGTCTCCTCCGTTGAATTCATTACATATCTTCTCTTAACTACCACGTTTAACAATAAGTTCTTACATAGTAAAACTCCGCAGTAATTACGGCAACTCAGATTTAATATATAATAATTTGTATATCATAAAATCCCTTTGTGAACAGAGTATCTTAATACACAATTTTATTATATAAGCCTATTTTTGTGCATTGTTAAATTAGTATAGTAGTACTTAATACTCATCATCTGAAGAAGTTGTGTAGCTAAATAATTATCATGATAACAGAGAAATAGAGTTGAAATGAAAATGCTATTTCCTTATTGTTCTCTCATTAAGTAACATAGAACAGTAATTGTGCTATTATAAAAAAGTGTAAATTATTAACATCTTGTAAAATTTGAGATTCTACTGACCTCGGTTATGGTAGCTTTCTGACAAAAAAATTGTGAGTTTATTCCAAAAGTCGAAACTAATACTCGTGTACATAAACAGATTGCGTTAGAATTTACTTTCACAAACATTTTAGGATAGGGACGTCAAAGAGGTGAAATATATAAATCGATATGTAAAAATATTTATACGTTCGGAATTTGATTTATTAAAGAGAAGTGGCGCGAAGGTGGAACTAAGACAGATCACTCGTGTCAGCACAGCTGCTGAAATTTAAACACGCTGTTTCCCGATAGAACTGATTGATAGACATGAAATTCGGAACATTTGTAGCCCTTTACGGAGATTTATCGGAAGACGGATAAGTAGGTGGCTTTTGTACATTCATTTTGGCAAGTATATATATATAGGGTGTTTCCTAACTGATGCCATTAATTTTAGAGGGCTTCTGTTGTCGCGGATTCGGGAAAGAAGAACTACCACTGTTTGTAACATTTTTTTGTCAGGGTTGATACTCTAATAGCACATAGTCGTCCCAAAAATGTCCCAAGGATATATTCACAGGATATTGTAAACGTAAGGAGGACGTACTCTATCGACCCTAAAACGTACGGAGGATGTTTGTGGGACGTCCTGTGTCAGCAAATCGGGGCATATCTAGGACGTCCAACCCAGGACTTGTTTAGGACGAATATGGGTCTAGAAAGGATATCCTAAAAACGTTGTTGGGACATACCAAGGAAAACTTACATCTACGCTCCCCACCACTTTTACGGTGTGGTGGTGCAGGGTATTTCTCTTTTATTTTTGCGTTTTCTACTACATGTATTCACTTCAAAATAGAATCTAATGAATTCATTGAATTCTATTTTGAAGAGAATATATGTATAGTAGCTAACCTAAAAAGAAATGAAAAATTATAAAGACATGCCACACTGAACATTTAAACTAATTTAGGGTATGCCAGATTCGGTTACTATGGAGGATGGGATTTAAACCAATCTTCAAGGCAAAAGACTATCGCGACTAATAAGTGCTAGTTTATAGCAACAAAAGAAAATTTAAGTATGCAAAAAATGTTCGAATACTTTTGTTCACGTAGATTATTTAAATAGACTTGGTACCTGGTATTTTTTATCAAAGGCAAAGACAAATTTATCTAAAAATTTTATTGTGCTATGTACACTGTCAAAAATAAAACTCTTAATGTTATTTAAAAGTTTTATATTATAATTTTACATTATGGGTCTAATAGGTAAGGTAGGTGATATCAGTGTAAATTAAAATTTCTTTGAAACTGGTGTTCTCCTCTCGTTGGCCTTTTCAGCTATGAAACAGCAGCCTTTTCTGTTTCTCTGCGAGACTTTGATGCCTCAGCAACTTCGGCAGCCTCTGTGCAAATAAAAGAGAAATTAATATTTCAAATGAAGTACCTGCCGGCAAAAAATGCTAAGAATATAATGCCATCCGGTGGCACGTTTATGTAATACTTTTCTTTGAAGTGAAGTTCGCTTCATAGTAAACAAATAAAAACTAGATACCAGATTCACAGGTGACCTCGCATACGATTTTAACAGCCAAATATAAACAGCACCAAAATAATTTAGAATAAAAATACCGATATAAATAATTTTGTATTCAAAAATTAATTAAATAGGCTACTTACCTATTTCTGGTACTTTGTAGCCATAAAAACACAATGTTATCGAACATGCACATCAGCAAAATTTATCTTAAGTATCTTATTCTGATCTATGATGAACACACAAAGCAGAAACCTCGCAATAAATGTAAAAATGACGCATCTCACGACCAGGGCTGCCAAATACAATTCACCATAGTTTGACAGCAAATACCCGAAATTCCCCAAGAAACCTCCCCACCCCAAGAAAACCCAACGTTCGGAGGGAATTTTAAAATGGATGAACCGCAGTAAAACTTAACATATTTTTGTTATTCTAGTATTTCCATTCGATATCTTCATACTAATTACAATTAGTAGGACAAAATATAGTTGATTTTCTATAAAATCAGTGCCCATCTCATCACCAAGCAGTGGTGATTATACAAGATGCCCTCGTTGGAGTCCAATACTTGCAAAACATTTTCTTTACTACTTTTCGAGGAAAAGTCATTTTTGATAGTGTCAAATTTTAGGTAACATATACAGGGGGGTGTCGAAAAGTACAATATATAATGTGACTTCACAAGATGAAAAAAAATTGTTAAAATGAACTCTTAATTTTTATCATAAACTAGTGATATTAAGAAAATTTATATACGTTATAAAAAAATTGCTTTTTTTATTATTTTAAAAACTGATTTTGTCAGTAAAACTTTATAAGGATTTAATTTCATTTTATAATTTTTATTTTTTCAAATCATAAATCTCAAATATTTTTCATTATTCTGCGGTAATGCATTTTTTGCTCTGTATATCTTACTTGAAATTTGGTTAGATCAAAACAGTTTTCATTATGAACGACTTTTTTTCGAAAAATTGAAATAAAAAAGTTTGCAAGTATTCGAGTACTCCATATACGGGGACACCCTGTACTTGTTAGCATACACCTTGCCTTTTAATTTTCTTTTTCAAACATGTCAACTTATCTGTTCAAAAAAATATGCGCTATATATGAGCAGGTTTCAACGTATTATATATTTTTTAATTTGTCTAGACTAGGCTCAAGCAGGACGTCCTTAAAACGTTTAATCAGGACATTTTAGGGGCGATAGTAAACGGACGTCTCTGGGACGTACCATATAAACCCAGGACGTTCTGACACACTGAGGACCTCAGTGTACATCCTGGGGACGTTTGTTGTTATCAGGGTAGGGCTGCTATTGTTTTTATTCAGAATGCAATCTTCCCTTTTAAAATGTAGAAACAGCGCTTTCTCTTTCATTGAAATGATGAATATACAGATAGCTACAGTAAAAACCGACGGATCCAGAGATCAAAGTGATGGTGGTCTGTTCTGAGGGATCGAATTTCGGCAGGTTTTTATAATACTATTATACACAAACTGATAATGGATAATGGAGTTGGTTTAACATATTGTTATGCGCTGAAGTCGGCCCTCTATTCTACATTCCAGCCAAGTGATAGTAGAGACCCTATAAAGTAGAGACTGGCCACTCGAGTGGGGAGGCACTGATTGGTCCGTATGAAAAGTGGTTGCATAATGGTGGCGCCAATAAGAGTTGTTTTTTTATATAGTTTTTAAACCTATTCGGAAATATTTTAACGTCAAGTTTAAATTCAATATTCTTAACGCACGCATGTTAATTTTCATTTTGCAGAATACAATTTAATGTTAATTTAATGTCATTTAGTGTGCGGTTAAATTTAACATAATATGTAGTTACAGAATTGCCACTATACTGGTCATTAGACACAATTTAATAGGTTAAAATTAAAATAACAGTTCATAATGACTGATTTGGTCACGGAACAATTAACGGTAACGTTATTACTTACATATTTTGGCATATTTTTCACTCGGAGGTGTCAAAAATATGCGAATTTATTTCCCCACTTTTCAAAGCAAATACTGCAACCTACCATTGCCACTTGCGATACTTACAACAAACACACTTGATGGACATGCGAACACTCAGACCATCGTCGCCATTATGCAACCAGTGACCAGTCTCTACTTTATAGGGTCTCTAAGTGATAGTGGTCGGCAGCGCCATCTCTGGGCCAACTGGTGAACTGTTGTTTACCCATTTAGCACCTAGAAAAGTACAAAAATATTCGGCATATTCAAGAGGGTTCTAGAAGGAGATTCTAGTCCGTTCGACGGTATATATACAAGGAATGAATTTGAGCGGACAGTTCAGTTCAGTATAGGGTTGGGTACAATTCTGATATGAAGAGTTTTATATTAGACAAACAAGTGGTTAGATGAAAAAAATAATAATAAGTTGTGATTGAAAGTAGTGAATTTATGTTAGGTTAAATTTATTATTAGTTGTGTTATTTTTAAGGATTAATTATTGTAATTTAAGTGATAAATAAAGTAGTGATTAGTGAAGATTTCTTATTGAACCTACGCACAGGGTGTTTACTGGAGGGTGTAAACACAAAACAATTGGTGTCGGAAGCGAAATTGGATCAGGATTTCTGAAGAATTCGACGAAGTTCCATGGTGTTCTATTTGGAAACCACCAAGCACTTCAATATCTATTGAAGTGCTTTGAATTGAAAAGCAATATAGACATTAGACAAGGCTTATTTGTGCTAGTGTGAGTAAATTTCGAGAACACTCTATTTGAAAACTAATGCAGTTAGTTAATTTCTGTCAACTGGATAGTGATATAGACACCAAATAAGATCTGTTTGTCACAATTGGAGAAAATTCCTAGAACATTCTATCTAGAAATTAGTATTGTTATGTAAGTGCTTTCAACTGATAAGTAATATAGATATTAATTAAGACTTATTTGTGACATTTCTAGAATATTCTATTCCGGATTTTGTATAAATATTTGATTTGTATCCGATATAGACTCTAGATAAGACTTATTAGTGCTGTTTCGAGAGGTCTTTAATGGAAACAAGAAGTACGGCTGCCGAAAAACAAATCAAGACATGTTCGCAGAATTAAGAAAATTGGTGTTAGACCAACGTCAAGAAGACAAAAACAACAAGAAAAGAGACGTCAGGTAGAAGAACAAGCAAAACGACGTCTAGGAGAGAAAGAGGAACAAGAAAGACGGCGTCAGAAAGAAAAGAAGAGCAAGAGAGATGTCAAGAAGAAGGAGAAGAACAAAAAAGACGTGATGCAGAAAAAGAAAGAAAACGAAAGAAAGAATTGAGGAAAATTATATAGGTGCAACTGAAGACTTCAAAAGTGAAATTAAAGAGGATATGAACAACATGGCTGAGGTAAGTGACATTAAGGGAAAAATGGCTGACGTCGAAGGAAAAGTGTATGATATTGAAGGAAAGTTCCGAGTATTTGAGGGAGAAATGGAATGACTTAAGCGACAGTTGACAGAAACGGAGGTCAGTTAGCCGCGTCATCAGGTCCTCGATTACAACCTCCCTTCTTTGACGGACAAACTTCATGGACGATATATAAAGAAACAGTTTAAGACAGCTTCATGCGCAAGCAAATAGAGTGACGATGATAACGCCGTGGCATTACTTTTAGCATTGAGAGGACAAGCTTTGTACTTGTTGCAGATAATCCCAGTGGCGCAGCAACAGGATATTAAAGTTTTGAAGGCTGCGTTCGACTTAAGATATGGCCCAAGTATATAGAACTCAGCTGAAATAACGTACTCAAAAAACTGGGGAGAGTTTACAAGAATTTGAGGCTGCAGTAGAGGGACTGGTACACTTGTTGTACCGAATATTCCAGGACCAATTGGCAGTTAACGCTTTTATTGATGGCATAAAAACGAGGAGATCAGGCGGGTCCTTAGACTATCTCGGCATAAGAATAGTAGCGAAGCATTGATCCATGCATGAGGTAGAGGCCGCCTATATGGATTCCTTATCGCACAGCGTACGAACTGTCCCTGTGGAAGAAGCCAAATCAGAGGAAATGAATTTAGATAGCAAACTCAAGGATTTACACAAGCTGTTTATTTAACTAATGACCAAGATAAGTTTTCCAGGTAAACACGAATATCGACAAGGAAGTGTAAAGCCTAGCGGGGGTATTCGATGTTACCGTTCTAGCAAACCAGCGCATATGATGCGCGATTCTCGAAAATGGAACCCTAGGGAAGTAAACGCTGCAAAGAAAGGAGAATCCGCTCCGATAAGACGAGATTGATTGTTATACTAACAAATATAAAAGCAAATGGTCGCACAAGTACTAAACGAATTGAGTTTGCAGCCGGAACCGAAACAGGGACCGCAACTGCCGAAACAGGAGCCTAAACAACAACGAAGCAGTGTAAGGTTTATAAAAGGATTCCGCTGTTATAATTGTGGCAAATTGGGGTTGGTAATAATCGCATATTATCAACAGAATGCTAATGCTTCGATTGCAACAAACACCAGCCGAAAGACTGATCCTACTTAAAGGAGCTCTCGTGCCAGTCGTCCCATACAACTTACAGACTGTAGTTTCGAGCTGTTGGCCCTCGTTAGTGCAAGGTAGGCATGTGACGGACGACACGAAGACCCCTTGACTATTTGGTACATCTCGGTATCTTTACGATAGCGACATGTAAAATAGTAAGCAGGCGCCATCTAGCGGTCCAGTGTCCGTTACAATCGAAAAATAAATAGCCTGACTGGGTTTAGCATAGTTCAAGCGTGCTTCTAGAGGGCAGAAATATTAAAACACAATATTTCAGTCGCAAGCTCCTCTATATAATTCTTATTTTACCATAAGGAATGTAACCAGACTGCAACCAACAGCTACTCTCCGGGCTATGTGCCCCGCAGAGCGCTGAATTACAAGTTACAAGCCTGGCGCGTTAAGTGCAACAAAACGCTAATGCTTCGATTGCAACAAACACAGCCGAAAGACTGATCCTACTTAAAGGAGCTCTCCTACCTCGCACTGACGAGAGCCAACAGCTCGAAACTGCAGTCTGCAAGTGGTATGTGACGACTGGCACGAGAGCGCCACAGACATGAAGATGTAAGTTGCAGAAAACACTGAACTAGGTATAGTTGAAATCACGAATGTTGTCGTTCACATAATCATTTTATGTATTTATCAACGACATGCGATTTTTCTATCTTTGCAAATACAATGCACATTCGTTTTATAAATGAATATTACAACCGTTAGTCGTTGCCGTAACCAACGTTGCGCGTTCTGTCAGTTCTCTGTCAACTCAGTATCGTGCGGTGGATAAAAGACTGTATGGCGTAGCCAGAGACATGGCAGTGAAATTAAACTAGTGTTTTAATCAGGAAAAACGTAACGGATGTTCCCTTTTAACTTGAAAGAAATCCGTGAGGTGAATTGTAAAATTAAATACGGCAACGGATGTTAAAATTCATTGTATCTCATGTTATTATTGTCCAGATATTTTCGTCATAATATACTTGTCTTTTGCATACGTTGATACGCCCGTGCGTGTCATTCTATGTGACCATGAAATGATTTAATTCGGAAATTGAAGGATGATGGTCTGAACGACAACATTCATGATTTGAACTATACAGTTTAAGCTGACTATCACTGACCTAATTACTAAATCGCTAAATTGTCTAAAAATTTTACTACGCCCGCACGTGGTAAATTGAAAAAATGATGGTTTATTAAAATTCATATTCTTATTTCATAATTAATGAGAGGTCTTGACGGCCACTCTCTCAGGGACTGGTAGCAAATATTTATTATAGTGTGCGGTTCGAGATAAAGATAAAAGAAGCCAGCTAGGTGGTAAACACACAAACAATGATAAATCAATTAGTCTAATTCGAAGAATATTAAAAAACGAAAATGAGTAGCAAAAGCAAAAATAACTTATTAAATTGATAATGATATTGATAATATGTATATAAAAAATATATTTAATAGAACCAGTGCTAGGGCACTTATTTGGGTGCAAAATTTATAGTACTTGGGTGTAAGCTATAATTACTAAGTTAAATATATACATATTTGTACAAACGGTTAAGGAAATATGGCACTTAGCTGAGCAACAGTAGGTAGGTGTTGATATCTCAGGGACAGCAGCAAGCTTGGAGCCAAAATTGACGATGTGGTGAACCAGAGCACTCCCAATTATGCAACCATGAGACAGCAGAACACCAAACATCCACTCAAATCAGAGGGAAGCAACGTAAAATAACGTTGGATGAACAATACATAAAGAATTGAAGTGGAATAAAATAAAATAAAATAAATGTTCTGAAAAAGCCAAAAGGTTGTCGAGTACTGCCCAAAAAACTGTAAAACTCACGTGGATATGGTGTGGCTTTAACGTATCCTCCAGGCAACAACTCACCGGAGGGATTTTCTTAATTTTACAAAAAAAAAAAATTGTAAGTTAATAACGATACACGTGTTCTGGAGAGGAAAAATATCTCTTACCCCAAAATTAATAGTTTAATCCAAAACGAATCTGTGACGCTTGAAATAACTTCAAATAGACGACACAAAACTTCACAACCGCAATTGATCCCAATAATTCCAATAGAACAGAACAAGTACAGTAAAGTGGTTGTAAGGAGTACCAAATTAATAATGGCTCTCCCGGAAAAATTATAAAAACCACAATTTAAGAAAAACCCGACAAAGGAAGTGAGCGATGTACCACGTTAATCGTTAATCGCCCAACTCAACAGAAATATACGGACAAAATAAATCCTATGATTATGCAATCATATCATAACTAAGACAAGTATAGTCTTTCCTTAGATTACCAGAACTAACAACCAATATATTATTTAGTGAAGGCAAATTTAAATTATATGGAAAACTGTCCAACCACTTAAATCATATTACCATCCTGCTGAACCGCTCAAGTCTGCGACAGTACTACACCTAGAAAAACACAGGGCCGGAACTCCCAATAGTTGCAAATCTACAAATTTTAAATACCTTAATAGTCCATGTTCCCTACGCTAGTGCATCAATTCTACATCCAGGATGCTCATGTAATAAGTCTGACTTAAACATAATATTTTTAGTCGCAAACTCCTCTATAAGTCCTTATTTTACTATAAGGAACCTAACCAGACTGCAACCAACAGCTACTCTCCGGGCTATGTGCCCCGCCGAGCGCTGAATTACAAGTTACAAGCCTGGCGCGTTAAGTGTAATAATTGCATATTACCATCAAAACGCTAATGCTTCGATTGCAACTTGCACCACTTGCAGACTGCAGTTTCGAGCTGTTGGCTCTCGTCAGTGCAAGGTAGGTATGCGACGACCGACATGAGAATCCTTTGACTATAGTACATCCCGGTATTTTTACAATAGCGACATGTGTGTGGCGACTGGCAAGGGAGCTCCTTTAAGTAGGATCAGTCTTTCGGCTGTTGTGTTTGTTGTTCCTTATAGTAAAATAAGGATTTATAGAGGAGTTTGCGACTAAAAATATTATGTTTAATATTCCGCCCTCTAAAAGCACATTTGAAATAAGTCTGACTGTTTACTGATATCCCAAATTTAAAATATGTCAGAAACCAGGACGCAATAATAAAATTGTGGGCTAATACGGGTCCTGCCACTTCGCCGTATGCTAGTCTGATGTCTTACGCTAGACCGTCATGAACGTAACGGAAGCGGTTTACCTACTACGCCAACCACAATTTTTGGCTTTGACAGAAAAAAAAACCGAATTACACGAAACCTGGAGGAAAATGTTTATTAGTATATTATTATAATAGATATTATTGGACGATCGAATATGCCAAGGTAAGTCACTAATTGTGTTCTTTATTTTGTAAGTCACAATTTAATCAAACAAACTGTCGTGTTCATAAAATAAATTTCATTTTAAATTACTGAACGCAAACCTTGAAGCAAAACGATACGCGATGGGAAAGGATATTCCCGAAATTCGTCCTAGACATACATGGTGGCATAATAACTACATAATCAGTGAAATATTCAATATATAAATTGCAACAGATAGCGATATAGAGCGATTTCTTTCCTAGCTATTTATTTTATTTCGTGCTTTGTGGAATTTTCAAGTGTAACAATTTACCTCTTTTCAAAAAAAAAAAAATGTAGGGTAAATAGACAAAATTACTGAGATAATTGATGTCTACTTGTTCATTACGTACAAATGTTGCGCTAGCATCTGTTTTCGTTATTAGTTACCACTAATAGAAATATTTTAAAAGCAATTTATAATTTTCTATTAGTATACCTATTCCTATCCTGGCTTTAAACAACTCGGAACTGTTACTCGAGAGATAAAAACTTACCAATAAATGATTGTTTATTTACATAAATTGTTCAAAATAACCTTCGTTTACATTAATACAGTTTTCAGTACGACGAAGTAATGACACATTCGGTAAATTAGGATTATTTTGTATTACTTCTATTACTAAACCCGTTGCCGCAATTATTCTATAGTGTAAATGGAGTCACGATACACAAAAGATTTAAGATGTTCCCAAAATTAATAATTACTGGATTTTACTTATATATCCCATATGTCTAGCGAGATAATCGTTTTCCCAAGAAGCTGAACAATGCGTTCAGTAGATTTGCGCACAATAATTAATTAAAACAATATCCTAGTATTTTATTAAACCCTTTACTCAATACTATTGAATGATTTTTAATTTACAGATAGTCGATTTAGTGTAGACATTTTGAAATCTAAAATTATATTTTCCTTTAGTTGAGCCCTATTATTATTGATTTAACTATGATAAAATGGCAATAGTTTATATACTGAAAAATAAACATAAAACCTTCCAAGTCATAATTCTTTATTATTTTAACAAGATGTAAATTTATCGATGGGCGCATCTTTCATGCATCAAACTACAGACATTGAGTAGCTTTGCCAAGAGACCATTACTCATACAACTTTCATTGCTAGAAATATTTGTAAAATACCTATTACAAACGCTTGCGAAATATCATATCAAGAAACATCTCACTGGTGTTATGTATCTAAATACATATGCTACATTCTCTTCGAGACAGGATTCTGCAGCAATAGTGAATTCAAACTATGTGATATTTCGATACATGCCTTCATATCCCAGACTCTAGCTTCAGAAAAATATAAAAGGAACATAATCACTGTGGAAGTTATTTCTTCTGTAAATTAATTAAGCTATACTTTATACTCTGGATTATTATACTATCAAATGTGGGTATTACAATAAATAAGTATATTATAACTGAATAAATGTATAATTTTCACTGTAGAAAAAAATAAATACAGAAATCCGTTTCATAGCGTACTGAGCTCAAATATTAAAGAAATGCCTATTATGTACGTTGTAATGATGCTGTTTTGAAATGGTAAATTTCGCATTGCTAAAATATGATTTTATTAGTTTTGATAAGCTCAAGTGTGCTTCTAGAGGGCAGAATATTAATTCTTTTCTCCAAAAGCACAATTGAACTAGCCCAGTCAAGCTATTTATTTTTCGATTGCAACAAACACTGGACCGCTAGATGGTGCCTGCTTACTGTTTTGCATGTCGCTGTCCTAAGGATATCGATATATACCAAATAGTCGAAGGACCCTCGTGTATATTGTCACAATCTCCCTTGTACTGATGAGAGCCAACAGCTCGAAACTGCAGTCTGCAAGTGGTGTGGGAAGACTGGCACGAGACCTTCTTTTAAGTAGGAATTATTCTTTCGGCCGGTTTTTGTTGCAATCGAAGCATTAGCGTTCTGTTGGTAATATGCAATTATTACACTTAACGCGCCACGCTTATAACTCGTAATTTAGCGCTCGGCGGGGCACATAGCCCGGAGAATAGCTGTTGGTTGCAGTCAGATTATGAGTCTTTATAGAGGAGTTTGCGACTGAAATATTAATAGTTTTGATAAGTTTGGTTATTTTCAACAAAAACGCGAAAGTTCGTCGGCAGCTACAGGCCCATCTCATTGCTGTCGGCGACCTCCAAGTTGGTGGAGAAGCTCGTCCTGATCAGACCAGAAGCTGTTCAGGAGGAGCTCCACATCGACGACGAGTCCCAGTTTGGTTTCAGGAGGGGTAGGGGCACGGTGCAACAAGTCGTTAGGATAGTTAACGACGTCAAAGTACAATACAACCTCGGGAAGAACACCACCATGGTGCTCCTCGATATTGAGAAGGCGTTCGACACCCTCTGGATTCCGGGGTTACTGTACAAAATGCATCACTATAACTTCCCGACTCACTTCATCAAACTCATTCATTCGTTCCTGACAGGCAGATCCCTGCAGGTTCGAGCGAATAATAAACTGTCATCACGGCGACACATTCGCGCGGGAGTTCCACAAGGGTCGTGCATGTCGCTGAAGTTGTACAACTTGTACGTCTCCGATTTCCTAGAGTTCCCGAATACGAAGCTGGCCAAGTACGCCGATGACACAGCCATGTACGCGCATTCTCATAACGCACAAGCAGGGAATATGCTGCTGAAGGCGCACATGGCTCGTGCCACGGCTTATTACGACCAGTGGAAGATTCGGGTAAACGCTGAGAAATCCGAGGCGATAGTCTTCACGCATCGGTTCACTGAGAACAGAATCATAACACCAATTTCGATCAGGGGAAACAAAATTCCAACCAAGAGATGCGTGAAGTACTTGGGGGGTGAGACTCGACCCAAGACGGAGTCTATCCGCTGATGGTAAGGGGTAGCAGACTTAACAGACAAAATAAGAAATTGTTGTACACAATGGTAATCAGGCCGTCCATCACATACGTAGCGCCGGTGTGGTGCAGCATACCGGTCACGACAATGAAAAAACTTCAAGTACTTAAGCACAAATTCATGCGCCTCATTTCAAATTCTGGAAGGTACACCTCCCTTAGAGATCTATACGCACTTTGCCACGACATAACTCCGATAGTGGACTACGTCCAGCGCATCTCTCAAAACTTCTACTCGTTCAAGCTGGGCTGGACAGCATAATGCCCCATTTCGAATTAAACACCCTTTACCGTACACGACGTTACCGATTTTCCAGCAACCTCTGTAGCCAAGTTTCACCAACTATAACTTCCGCTTACCTTATCCACCTTTACTGATATTTCATACCTTTGTCTATCTTTAAATCTTTCCTGTCCCCTTCTTCCTTTTTGTTTGTACCCTTTTTGTCGCATTTGCTTTTCTCGTTTTCTTTTTGTACATTTTTGTTTCTAAATTCGTTTCATCAAAATTTCCAATAAATTATAACTTTCTTGAAATCCAAATTTTTAAAATCACAGTTTAGGCCAGCCTATGCGCAGCCCGTCGTTACACACCTCGTGGAAGGCTCCTCGTTTTAATTTGAGGTGCTAGCGTCAACTACGAAATTAAAAAGTGTCTTGTGCGAGAGTTCCCTAGATGTAGTGTAGTTTTTAAGTTTTGTTAAATCTATTTCTTTTGATATTTTTTAATTGTATTACCTATTTTTATTTGTCCATTGTACAAAAGGTGTTTAGGTTTAGTTGTTCCCAATTATTGTTTTCGCCGACCCAGACTGTCCCGCCCGATCCTGCAACCCACCATCGCGTCAGCGCGGTGCCTCGAGGCAGATCCTGGCTAGGCAACTGTTATGTACTAGTTAATTATAACAAATGTATTTTGAATTTTTTTTTTGGTATATCCTGTAAACTGAAAATTCATTTAAAAAATAGTTTATTGTGTTCCAAGCCAACCTTACTTATTCACAGAGAAGAAGTCTCTGTCATAATTAAATTAAATTAAACCCGAATTACTCAATTGTAATAATAATGATATGATATAATAAATTTACTTACATTATTGTAATTACACAATTATTAATATAAAACAGCATTTTTCCATCCGAAATACGTGATAATCTTTCAGGAAGATAATATTGATGGTAGTAATATACCCTCCAGCGAGACAACAAATAAATAAAATCTTCAGAAATACACATATATCTGTATGTCCATATATGTGTGTGTAGAAGGTACAATAATGTGCATACGATAAGTTACACAAAACTGTAACATGGAACCAAGACACTGGAAGAAAAAGAAATTCAAAGAGAGAACAAACCGTTTACAAGGCACAGTTATAACTAATGAGATTTTATTTTTAACTGAATATAAAATTGAAAAACCATTAACATTTAACGAAATTCAAAACATTTTTCATTAACAATTTGACGTTGGCCAGCACATGCATAAACATTTTGTGTTGAACGTTCAATAATTTTCGGCCTGATTTCATCCATTTCGATACAAATTCGATGCTTTAGAAGGACCCAATTATACGGTCTATTAAAATAGACGCACGTTTTCAATACCACAAGAAGAACTCCAGAGGAGTGAAATCAGGTGAACGTAGTGGTCATTCGATAAGTAGTTGTCGCCCTATCCATCTGCCAGAGAAGAAATGACCGAATATCAACATCAAAGTGGGGGAGCTCCATTTGTTGAAATTAATTTTTTTGGTCGGAAACATCAGCATTTTGTTTGTTTGGAAAAAAATGTGTTAAAACTGGAACCAAATCAGCACGTAAAGAGTCTAAATATCCAACGATACTCAAGCTTATTTCAAAGAAGTAAGGCCCTAACCTCATACAATGGCCCATACATTTACTCTACCGTTGTACTGGCTACACGATTCTTGATTCTAGTGAGGATTTTCTCTTGGGACCAATTTCTACAGTTTTGATGATTTATTGTTCTATTCAAGTAAAAAGTCTTTGCATCAGATAAATTAGAAATTTTAAGAAATTGGGATTTTTGCCACGTCATCATATTTTGGGAAAGTTGTAATTTACCACTATATCCAACCAACCATGATTAACACTTCAATTCTCTAACATTGTGTTAAATAAGCCATGTTTATTTATCTTAGTGATTATTAAATTGAAACGTTTAAACAGTCCTTAAAGTAAAATCAAACTTCACAGTAACACTACCAGAATGAACCAGGTTTATGGTGTGGACTTAATTAATTTATTTAAGCCTGTCGGCGGATGTCATGATTTTTGCCCTATGAAGTTAGTCACAATTTGGCCGACTAGCACAGTTTACGGAGAGCAGTAGGGTAGTGGGTTCAAGTAGAGGGCGCCAGACCATAGACAGTCAGAAGAAAAAGTGAGAGTTTTAGTAGTGTATAACAATATATTACAATAGAAAAATATAGTGTTTATTTACACTTTATACCAAATAAGGGAAATACAGTAAAAATTGGCAGGTGATATATTACACAGGGATAAGCAAAAATATAATTTATTCCAAAATGGGGAAAATACAGTAAAATTTGAAGGGTGTTATTTTACATACGGATAAGCAAATATAATATATATCTAATACACCCTATTACCAACGAGATAGCAAATATATAAGAATATGTATAAGTTTTATTAGTTTAAAAAATATGACAAAACAATGCAGAAGATAATCTATATTAATAACATTACAGAAAAACAACTTACGAATAGATATATAGGTACCACTAAAAGATCTTTTGGCGACATAAACTTACAATTAAGTGTAAAAGAACGGACAATTTTAGGTTGAAATTTCCCCCTTTCTATAACTTGATAAATTTGATCCTATCTTCTATGCTAAAAATCTTTACTAAAATCTTTGCTACGATACCAATAAATACGATAAACTTCAATTACCCAGTACCTATTACATGTGAAGAAGATCTGTTTCCTTCAAAAAATTTTATATCCATCCGAAGATGATAAAAGACAAAGTCAGATGTAGAAATCAGAAAGCACACGTAAGTACTCCCGTAAGTAAATTGACTATACTATATACAATTCAAGGTGTATCGTAGCGACAACTAGCCATTAGCGAAGCAATCAGGATCAATTCACCAATCCAGATAGTTGTATAATCACTAACGAATATATAGAAAATTTGAAATTTACTTTAAGTATTGAACACATTAAATATAGGCAATAAAAAATTTTCACTAGCATTTCGATTTAGCAGAAATAATTTTTTTGTATAGTCCTTCAATTTTTTAGTTTGAAAATAACGTGGCACCTTGCTCCAATAAAATGTAATAAAATATTTATCTTTTATGTATTTTCGCAAATGAAAATTGAAAAAATATGGCCCAGGAATATCCAGATCGGCATCGGTTGATGTTGTAAAATTCCGTTAATTATGTTCACGTGGCTATAGATGATCACCGGACATCTCCATTTTGCGCCCCACGTTGGGCGCCAAAAATATATGACACGTTGGGTGCCAAAAATATATGACGAGCCTGTTTAGTCACTAAACAAAAAGTAATATTTATATAACAAAAAGAAATGAAGTGAATATAAGCAGTAGCGTTCGAGTCGCAGAGACTCGCAACAGGTGTGCCGAGGGCTAGCTCAGCTCTAGTCGGTGAGGGGGTAGGTTAAGGCTCATACACAAAAAAAAATAATAAAGCATATACACATTAGTTACTCATGTATATGCATAAAGGGCGCCACTAGCTAATAAAATGACTGTAACCTAGCTAGAAGGCTCCCAAAATTTCCAAGGGTACCCAAACGCTATACTATATTTATTCGTGGTATGAATTTAAAAGAAAACCAGTACGTAAAGTTAGAATTTGGATATCAAATTGATTCAGTGAAAGGGTATTCACCTGGAGTAGATATATATATTCACAAAAAATAAATATATTTGAACCGATCCTTGGTTATATAATTTAATCTTACCGTGCGTGATATTACTAAGGGTTCACATTAGGTTCACACGAGATAATAAAAGTCGTGCATATGAACTTATTTATATATACTTATATATCATAACTTATATAATATACCTCCCCAAATGATAAAAGGTTTGAATTGAATTACCCGACATTATTTATTTACATTTAACATAAAAAAAAGGAATCATATCCAAATACTTAAAACTTTGAATAGCCAAAAAAATTATTTATTGTCCTATGTCGAAGCCTGCAGTTGTCAATTCAGTTCCTTACCTGTTTTCCAAAACCCCGAAAGTGAAAGCAAAAGGTTGTCAATAAAATTCCAATTAGGGGTCCACAAGTGGAGAACAAAAGTAGGTGACCGAAACCCAGGCTTCTCTTGCTCTGGAGGTGGGTAACGCCAGGCTCAATAAATATGTGGGGGGAATTCGTAAAATTCGGGATTGAACATTATGAAAACAACAAAAAGTAACGTAAACACAAAAAGTTGAATAAAACAAGAGAAGAAGAAGAAAATGAAGAAGCCCTAAAAAAATAATTTCATAAGTATACCAAAAAAAAAATGAAAAAGATCTTTATTCCTTACTCAAAGTTGTAGGGCGGCTTAAAATCGGCGATCCAAGAGATCAAACTTGGAAGTAATTCCTCGTGGGACGGCTTTCTACAATTACCACAGAAAATGCATTAGGGAGACATGTGCTTGCTTCACAAAAAAAATATAGCATACTTACATTCAAGAATCCGAACTAATCGAGTAAGGTGTGTCGTTCAAAACAACCATAACATACACAACCAACCATGAATTTCCAATATCCCATAAAAACATCAAATGGAAAGCCCCATTAACGGCAATTAAAAGGAAAATTCAAAAAGAACGCCAAGCGCACTGCTACCTAATGGCTACCCGTCCAAACTCAACTTCCTTCCTTCATCTTGTGACCTTACAAGCTGACAAAAAGACGCAACCCCTAATACACCTGCGAGATGCCTACTGTATAGCCAAAGGATTCTAGTCTCAGCTACAAAATTTAACAGCGCGACAACCCTGGATACACCTCACAATAATTACCTACTGTCTACCTAAAGGGCATAAATCAGCATTTAGCACGTAACAGATTCCCCATTACCTCCGCAAAAAAAACGAAGTTTTTTTTCCATATATAAGTACAAAACCCTATAAACATTAAACTAACCAAATAAATTTAACCGTCAACCTAAAAAAAACAATAAGGTAGAGCAAAAAGTACCTGCTGGATTTATGACGGGCAGATCTTATGTGAATTAGCCATGGGAATTAATTTCCACTGACTTAGTTGGTCCTTTACCTAAATCAAATCAAGGGTTTATGTATACCATAATAACCATATAGTAAAAAGCTTATTTTCCATATACCACCAAAATCTTGAACAGCTGTTTGTTTTATGACTATAGTTACTAATTAATTTCCAAATTCCTAATATTCCAGAGGACTTTTAAAATTCCATTGAATTTCACCAGTTTTCACGAAAAATCAGCCGAAAACTCAATATAAAAGCCTTATTCTCATAAGGCTTTTAATTTTTAATCCTCTAACAAGAGTTTACGAAATTTTCATACGTCTCGCTTCTAGCAGATCTCAACGTAAAAAAGAAAGTGTTTGCTGCTGCGCGCGGTCACATTTCCCGAATTATCTTAAAAAAAAACCGACGACAACCGAACAGTTACGAACGTTTTATATTTGATAATATAAATTTGTACCTATAACATAGACTAGTGAAATCAATTGGAATCTTAAATTATTTCTATATCTTTCATTATAGATAGGGTTTCATTTATTTTGGCTGATATATTTTAAATTAATCAGTGAACCGTAAAAATTCTTAAAACATTCGGGCTACTCTTATAGTGTTCAGAAATTCTTTTAGGGACTCATAATATGCTGTCCGAAAGTTTAGCACGGGAGTATAACTAACACATATTAGTACGGAAGCTAATATAACTTTTTATAACGTTAATTTAATTTCTTTAATAATTTATTATTATAAACGTGTAACGTAAGGTGTTTTACAACATCGCACGTTACAAACTGTTTTAATTCAGAGTACGTTTTGTATTAGATTACTTTTTCTTTATGAGCAAAAATGTTTTTTCTTCAAACGTCAGAAAATCATGACATTTCTTACTCATTTCATGACATTAAAGTTTGACATTCCAGACGGCTGTGCGTTGCCAACACGAACACACTCAAGCACCCTGAACGCAGGTTCAAATAATTGCAACAAGACTTTTCACTAACCACTAATTTATTTAATACTTAATTGCAATAATTAAGTCCTTATACACATTAGTACACACTAATTACAAGTTTCATCTACTACTACAATTCACAACTTATTAGTGTTTTTTATTCTATCCGTTCATTTGTCCATCTCTTATCAAAACTGTTCTCCGTGCGCGGCTTCCACATCTTATATACTAAAGAGCTTTATTCTCGAATGTTCCAGTCTGACCTTTGCAGCGTTTCTGGCCCTTCTCGTATATTCTATGAGGCAGTGGCGTAGGCGTACACATAACAATACCTACTCTTATTGAGAAAGAAAGTTATACAAAAATATTTACTATTATTCAGAAAACTAATACGTACTAGGTACTTACAATCGAATATACTATGACTGTATAAATTTTAAGATATTTTTTCTGTGCCTATTTATTTTAGATGAAACGATGAAAATAATATACCCAGACCTGTAATATTTATTTTATTTATTAACAAATTCATTTGTATATTTAGAAAGAGAAGGCTATGGTTTCTCCTGCGGGAAAGTTCAAGCCACAATTTAAGCATGAATAAAGCTGAACATTATAATATGTCTCTTTAAAATTAAAACAAAGATGGACTAATTTCAAAAGATTATGTGGTTTAAGAAAGCAAAATAATACTTAAATTTAAGGATAATTCAGAACCATTCGAACGAAATGACTTGAACTACTGCCAAAGCTTTCAACTACAACGTGACAATGCCAAATCACGGAGAGCTAATGCAACTATTGTGGATTCTAAAGTAATTTTAAACAAAAAAGCTTTTAAAATGCGATGCATTAAGGTTAGTGGTAGCAGTAATTAGGCAGATTCGGGCACAGAACGATTACCTTAGCTAAAATTATTAAAGTCCCTAGTATTTATACAGGGTGTCTGAAAATTCCGTTGCAATACTATAACAATTTTGACAATTTTGTAGTACATAGCCATAGCGCGCTCAATGAAAACTGGTCATATATTATTGTGAACTTCATGTGCATTAAAAGCCTTTGGATACTTGGAAGAGTCGGAGTGATTCGAGTGTGAGCTCCTATAATAATAGTTCAGTTAAAAAATATATTGAGTGATTAAAACTAAAATTATAATGGTACTGACTAGAAACGGTACGAATGCTAACGACCCTGAGGAAGGTCAGATAATACATTTCTTACAAAGTGCAACCTTTGCAGAAATACTGGATAAAATAGTGGAAAGAAGAACAAGTGAATTATTACCAAAAGTTCACCAATTAGAAACTACCGTCAAAATCATATGTGACACTAATAAGGAAAGGTCCTTAAGCAATAAGGATTGCACTGTTCACCAATGCCCCCAGTACATTTTTTCAATTAAATGTGGTTGATTTAAACTCGTCGGATTTCTCGGATTTTTCTGATAGAACAGTTGTAGAACAAAAAACAAGCAATAATAAAAAGTCATCTGATAGCGGACTTGTTCAATTAAAAACAAATAATCCCTGACGAAGATAATGGTTTTACAGTAGCATATAAAAATCAAAAACAACGTCGATATAACGAAATAAAAACAAAAGGACTTGCAAGTGATAATTCGCATGTTTCAAAAAGCAGTAACTATTTCAATAATAGCAAATTAAAAATACCACATGCTATCTTTGGTACAGGCACTCAAATTAAATCCAATACAGGGTGTTGCATCATGAGAGGGACATAGCTTAATAGGAGGTAGAGAACATCAGTGGTAACGGGAACCTCCCATAGAAATGTCTCATTGGGCCTTCATTACGAAGTTACAGGGTGTTAAATAATTTTTGGCCAAACCTGTTTTTTGTCATAACTTTGACAGGGAATGAAATAACGGATTTATATTTGGTACTGCTAATGTACTAACGAGCCCCAAGAGGTACATGTATAAAAAAATATATATCCAGGTCCGGACTCACTATAATTTATGTTTCTTCTTTGCATCAATAAAACATCACCCTGTATATATTTTTTGAAATTTCGATACGATATTCGAAAAAAGCAAGAAAAAACAAACAAAATGGCCTATTTCATTGATTTGTTACACCTTCGTGGTTATTTAAATACGTTGTTAAATGTGCAAGAAAATGGATTACAGAACCCTATTAAATGAGAGGCACGTGAAATAAATAGTTTTATAACTAAAATTTGCAAAAATTCTATTGAGCCTAGGTGGTCTGGGTGAATCCTAATTCCGGCACGTTTTAAAGGTCCATTTTGGTAAAAAACTGTGGTCCTAATAAGTAATCGGGTATGAAATAACAAAATTTTTAATCAATCACAGTAGGCTTGTTCAAAGAATAAAAGTGACAGATAATTTAAACCATTTAGGCCTAAGCAACCAGTTACTTTGATCAAGAAAATCATCAACATTTTATACTTAATAAAAATTGGAAAAGAGAACAAACTAAAATCTAAATAAATAAAATATTTTCCATTCAATTAACAATAAATAACAAAACAATAAATGTGTTTAAAAATAAAACGTAATTGACACTAAAGTAAATTTTCAAAATGTCCTCCCCCACATTCTGTGCATTTTCTTGCGCGTTTAGAAAGGTCACCAATTGCTCGACGTATCATTTCTGGATTATTCCGTATTTCGTCGCAGGTTGTAACGATGCGCTGGATTAAATGTTGTCTACTTTCAATTTCAATGCTATAAACCTCGTTTTTTAAGTGGCCCCATAAAAAGTAATCACAAGGGTTACAATCAGGAGATCTTGGTGGCCATTCATGTGGACCCCCACGTCCAATCCATCTATTAGGATACACATTGTTTAAGTGTTCTCTTACTTGAAGGTTAAAATGTGGTGGGGCCCCATCATGCTGAAACAACATGCTTCTTATACCGATATTTTCTAACATATTCGGTAAAATGTTTTGAAGAAAATCAAAGTAAATTTCACCATTCAATCTTTCTTCAAAAAAATGTGGCCCTATCAAATGTCTATTCACAAGTCCGACCCAAACATTTACAGAAAACCTGTGTTGCGAACGGCGTTGGCGTACCGCATGTGGGTTTTCCTGTGCCCATTTATGATTATTTCGTGAATTGTTTACTCCATCCCTTGTAAATTGTGCCTCATCCGTAAATAAGGTTCTGTAAATGACTGGGCGATGGTTAGACAATCAATGACAAAATGCCAGGCGGGGGATATCGTCGCCTTGTTGAAGACGCTGTACCTGCTGGATATGATATGGATGGTAACGTTCTCTTTTTAGGGTTCTCCATACTCGCCAATGAGGAATACCAGTTGCCAAACTGATTCGTCTAGTGCTCATATTTGGGTTTTCTTGAACTACGTTTATAATATTGTTTTGTTCCTGCACACTTTGTTGTAAAACACGCTCCACAAGTGCAGAAGTAGGAAACTTTCCGTGTTGTCTTGCATACTGGAACACCGTACTAAAGGTTTTATGATTAGGGCATCGACGACCAGGAAAACGCAGCCGATATTCTCTTTCCGCCGACCTACCATTTCCATTACAGAAACCATAGATGAATATTATGTCAGCATATTCCACGATTGTAAATTTTACTGGCATAGTTAAAATATTTTCACAAGTTTTCACTAACTAAATGCGGATTTTTGACACATTAAATTACTAACAAACAATTATTCAACTGTTTAGGAGATTTCTTTTTATTATCTGTCACTTTGAACAAGCCTACTGTGATTGATTAAAAATTTTGTTATTTCATACCCGATTATTCATATTCATATTCATATTTATTAATGTTAAAGTATAAAATACATACAGAAGTCAATATACCATTTACACAGACAGTTAAATTTAAATATTTAAACGTACATCTTAACTTACAAACAAAAATCATTTAATGAAACATATATATGTATAATAACGATAAAAAGGACAGTTGCATAGGTTAAAAGTCTTATTAAAAATTAGCTCACAGGCTATATACTGCTTAGATTGTTAATTATTTCTTCTAACGAAAAGTATGCTGTGTTTAAGAGAAACTCTTTTATTTTATATTTGAACTTTGTTGGAGGCAAAGTTTTTACATAGGATGGAACCTCATTGTAAAGTTTAATTCCATAGTAGCTAGTATCTGTTTGACCTCTGGTTAATCGAGTGTACTCAGTACACACATTATTTTTATTTCTAGTGTCATGTTTATGATTGTCTGAATGGGTGTGGAAATTATTTAAATGGTTGTGTACATAGAGCAAACATTGCAGAGCATACATACTCGGTAGCGTTAGTATTTTTAAGTTTTTAAATAAATCTTTAGTTTCGTCACGATAACCTACCCCTCCTACAACTCGGATATCCCTTCTCTGCAGACCAAAGAGTCTACGTTTTCCCGCAGCATGTCCCCAAGCAAGCATTGCGTATGACAGTCTGGAATGGCACATAGCAAAATATGCCGATCTTAAAACTATCTTTGAGACAGAAAAGGAAAGTTGTCTCAAAGCATAGATACTCCTAGATATATTATCCGAGACATAATTAATATGAGCATCCTATTTCAAAGCAGGGTCTAGATGAACGCCTAAAAATTTGACACTTACAGGGTTATGAATATTACTAATATCCCGTGTGGATGAAATCAGTTTTATTGTTTTTGTTTCATTTAAAGAAAGCTTATTAGAAGCAAACCATATTTTAGCAGTTGACTGAGCTTCTCTGCACTGAATTTCTAGTTGTTTGAGATCGCAATGAGACATCAAGAGAGTCGTGTCATCAGCGTACAATAAGCCAGAGAAAATTTCAAAAGCATCTGGCAAGTCATTGATGTATATTAAGAAAAGCACAGGACCCAATATTGAGCCCTGAGGGACTCCTGCTTTGACATATAGCTCACTTGACATCTCACCATTCAACTTCACTAATTGTTTTCTGGTTTCTAAATAAGATCTAAGTAATTTTATGCTTGTTAGACTGAAGTTGTACTTTTCTAGCTTTTTCAACATTATTGCATGTGAAACACAGTCAAAGGCTTTACTGAGGTCACAAAATAATGCTGCTGAATACCTGCCTTTCTCAAAGCATTCCAATGTGTATTCCGTAAATTTCACAATTGCATTTGTTGTGGATAGATTTTCCCTAAAGCCATATTGAAAGTTGTTCAACAAGTTATGATTTTCTAAATGTTGTACTATTTGCTTCTTAATTGCTTTTTCAAAAATTTTAGATATGATTGGTAAAAGTGAAATAGGCCTATAGTTATTAAGGTCATTTTTGCTTCCTTTTTTAAAGACTGGTATAACACATGCTACCTTAAGATCATCAGGGAATATCCCAGTTTTTAAGCATTCATTTATTAATTTAGTTAGGGGAATTATTATGAAATTTTTTATTGTTTTTATGAGAGAAATATTTAAACCATAGATATCCTTGCTATCATTATTTTTCAGGGAATCAATTATATCCCTAACCTCAGTATAAGTAACCTCACGAAGACTAAACTGCTCCGAAGTATTATTAAGTTTTATATACTGCAATGGGTCAATATTTGTAAATGGAAGCCTTCCGACAATGTCATCCGCAATGTTCACAAAAAAATTATTAAATTCATTAGGACTGATATCTGGTTTCACAGCTGGTATATTATTTTTTTGTGTGTTTATTATGTTCCATATTGTTTTAGTAGAATTGCCTGAATTAATTATACTGAAATCATTTACTTTAATTCTTTCAGACTTAATAGCCTGCTTATACCTAGTTCTAAAGCGGTTTCTGATTTTTTTATTTTCATCAGTGTTGGAATGTTTACATACATCGTTTAAGAAATTTAAATGGTCTCTCATTTTTTTATTTTCATC
This sequence comes from Leptura quadrifasciata, assembly GCA_963675555.1. Classification (NCBI taxonomy): domain Eukaryota; kingdom Metazoa; phylum Arthropoda; class Insecta; order Coleoptera; family Cerambycidae; genus Leptura; species Leptura quadrifasciata. Next base: position 115,212,588 of record OY776677.1, read on the forward strand.
TGTGAACCATTTAGGTCGAGTTGGATTACTGTTTTTAAAAAATATTCTTTTTTCAGGGAATGATTTGATGATTACTTATTAGGACCACAGTTTTTTACCAAAATGGACCTTTGAAACGTGCCGGAATTAGAATTCACCCAGACCACCTAGGCTCAATAGAATTTTTGCAAATTTTAGTTATAAAACTATTTATTTCACGTGCCTCTCATTTAATAGGGTTCTGTAATCCATTTTCTTGCACATTTAACAACGTATTTAAATAACCACGAAGGTGTAACAAAAAAATGAAATAGGCCATTTTGTTTGTTTTTTCTTGCTCTTTTCGAATACCGTATCGAAATTTCAAAAAAATATATACAGGGTGATGTTTTATTGATGCAAAGAAGAAACATAAATTATAGTGAGTCCGGACCTGGATATATTTTTTTTATAAATGTACCTCTTGGGGCTCGTTAGTACATTAGCCGTACCAAATATGAATCCGTTATTTCATTCCCTGTCAAAGTTATGACAAAAAACAGGTTTGGCCAAAAATTATTTAACACCCTGTAACTTCGTAATGAAGGCCCGATGAGACATTTCTATGGGAGGTTCCGGTTACCACTGATGTTCTCTACCTCCTATTAAGCTATGTCCCTCTCATGATGCAACACCCTGTATAACAGCTGTAAATAGAAAAGCATGGATAATGTAGGACGAGTGACTTCGGGTACTGATGCCACAGAGATGAAAAAACATTGCAACGTAACATTTACAGGGCGTGAAATTGTAGTGGAAATGCTACCCAAATGGAAGAACAGAAATACAGAAGCGTTCAAAATTAAAATTGACCATGACCTTCTAGATCAAGCTTTTATTAATGACAACTGGCCTACATATTCCTTAATTAAAAAGTACAAATTTTTTCAAGACCAACAAAGTAAGTCTAACTAAAAACATAAATTCAAACAGAAAAAATATTTCATTAAATATCTCACATGTCAATGTGCAAGGTATGCTTAATACATTGGGTGAAATTGATTTGTTTATGGTTGACTTTAAAATAGATATTTTATGTATCTCAGAGCATTGGATATGCAATAATGATCTTACCAACGTAACATTTTCAAACCATAGAATGATAACATATTTTTCCAGACTAACACATATACATGATGGTTCTCTTATAGTAGCTAGTAATAAAATAAAAGCAAATGATATCCTATCTATAAATAATTTATCCGTTGAATGCCACATAGAGATATGTGCAATAAGCTGCACACTTATTGACACCAAGTACATTTAATAACTTAAATCAGGCATTAATTAATGCAAATAATCTGTCGTCTAAAGAAATACTGTGTGGCGATTTCAATATTGACACTATAAAAAAAGGTCATAATACTAACATTTTATTCGATGTCTTTGGTTCATTTGAATTACATCTAACTTCTGTACTCCCTATACGCATATTTACAAATATAAAAGGTGACACAACTTCCAGCTCTATCGATTATATGGTTACTAATATACGTGTTACAAACTTTAAGTTGGAACTCTATAACCCATATATCGCTGATCATTTTGCGCATGTCCTAAAATTAACCAACGTAAAAACTGAAAAGGATACCACCAACTTAGTTACATTTGTAAAGAGATGTCTAAATGAAAACAACCTAAGAAACTTAATTTGCGAGTTATGCAAGATTGATTTTGAATATATATATATATATATAAATAAATAAATAAATAAATACACCACAGGTAATGACGACCCCCTTTATCCCGGAAGGCTCTAGAAGAGCCTTGTGTGGGAGGGGGCTACACATTTAGAGACAAGGGACACACACCCAATATTCGTGTATAGTGAAAAAATCCCTCTCACAGTATTTTCCACTGCCACGACCGGGAATCGAACCCGGAACTTTTGGGTGAGAGGCAAGTGCGCTCACCTCTCGACCATCAGTCATACGGGCATATATATATCTTAATAACGTTAATGAGTCTTTTGACTTCTTTATTGATGCTATTACATGGTGTTACAATATTAGTTGCCCTGTTAAAGAGATTACTGTTAAAAATAGTGACATTAAAAATAAGTGGTGTACAAACCATTTATCTCAGCAGAAAAACTATGTTATAAACCTTTACTGGCTTATGGTTAATATTAAATCTGGTGAGATACAAACTTTATATAATGAACAAAAAATATTGTACAAAAACCATATAAGAAGAGCCAAACAAAAGTACTATAAAAATAAAATTGATAATGCCGTTAATAAAACTAAAAAAAACATGGGATATTATAAATATTAATATGGGGCAAAAGAAGTAAAAAATTAATGACATAAATTTATTAAATGATAATGAAATTGTTAAGGACAGATATGAAATAGTTAAAATGTTTGCTAATCACTTCTCTATAGATGATCCTATCAAACTAATCCAACATTTTGGTTTTAATGTCTCCTTACCGTGCATCGTTTCACCATGTATTAGAAATGCAATATTTTTCACACCAATCACTCCGGAAGAAATAAATAATGCCATAGATAACTTAAAAAATAGATCATCAGCCGGATTGGATGGTATAACAACAAGTACGTTAAAAAATATCAGGGAAAGCGTACTACCATATTTAGTCCATTTGTTTAATATGTCAGTAAACCAAGGTTGTTTTCCTGACATATTGAAAGAAGCAAGAGTGGTCCCTATATTAAAACGAGGGTCACCTGAAGAAATAGAAAATTATCGCCAAATTTCGGTACTGAGTGTAATTTCCAAATTATTTGAAAGAATTATTTACAACCCAATTATTTCGTTTACTGAAAAATACAATATTCTGACAGCTTTCCAACATGGCTTCACTACCGGAAAATCGACAGAAACAGCAATTTGCCACCTGTTAGACCACGTATATACCTGTCTAGATGGTGGCAAATACGTTGTTTCAATAATGTTCGATTTATCAAAAGCATTCGATACCGTAAATAATTCCTTTCTAAAACAAAAACTGTACAACATTGGAATAAGGGGCGATCTATTATCATAGATTGGTAGTTACATGAAAGGTAGAACTTTAAAAGTACAACTTAACGACGTATACTCAGACACTTATGACGTCATGTTTGGAGTACCTCAAGTCTTAGGGCCTCTGCTTTTTATGATATACGTAAATAAACTCCCGGATTATCTAACCATTGGGCATTTGACAATGTTTGCTGATGACATCACGGTAACCTTATCAGCGGACTCAATAGAGCAACTACATTCACTAGCATTTCAAGAGGTCAGTACTTGGGTGCAGAGGGACAGACTAATTTTAAATATGAGTAAGACAGTCGTTATAAACCTTACTTTGCAAAAACAACTGGCACACAGTATGATACACGACGATATTTCCTTATCACAAAATGTCAAATTGCTTGGTATATATCTAGACAGTAAATCGTCGTGGGGCAAACATATCGACCATGTGTGCTCACAGCTTAATAAGGCATATTTTACTATATTACAATTACTTATTTAGACTTATTAGGCTTATATTTATGATGGGATATAATGAAAGTTGCTCCGGGACGTTTAAAAATAAAAAATCTTGACTGTACCATGTATATTTATTCTAAAATGTTTGACATACACTAAGAAAAATATTGGATGTTTCACCCAAAGGAACAAGTGCCACTCATACAAAACTAGACATGGAGACCTACTAAGTATACCGTTACACCATACAACAAATTATAAACATTCTCCGCAATATAATTGCATTATGCTGTTCAATAGTCTCTCCACAGAAATAAAAAAATTGCAAAATTATAAAAAATATAAAACTATGGTTAAGAATCACTCAAAGGTGGTTTTTATAGTGTCCAGGACTTTTTAAATAGGGAATCTGAAGCGTCTTAAAATTATTTTGTTTGTTTGTTTGTACTTTCTTTACACGTACATTTTATTTACTATTATATACACTTATGTTTGTCTTTACTCACGTTAACGTGATATTATTCTATTTGTTTTGTGTTTAGATTTTATTAAAATTTTTTTATATATAGTGTGTATTTATATTATTGCAACTTAAACTGACTTGCCATATGTACATTTTGTATCTAGAATGGTTAATAAATGTTATAGCATTATAACAGGCGATTGGGTACAACTATAAAAAGTTTCTGTGAACATAGATCCGCAAATGTTTAAGGATACTAGAGCTTTTTGAAAATGGCGCCCATAAATTGTATTATTATGTTTTGACAATTTTGATGATTAATCAGTTGCATTGTTGACTAAACAATGCAATAATTTCCTCAGATCCATTTTTCGTAAACGGTTAATCTCATGACTTTTTGCAAAAATATATTATTTTATTTTGAAACTATCAAAGAAACGTAATATCAATGCAAAATATCAGAAAATGACATAATAAGAAAAATTGTCGGTGGAACACGATTTGTCGTGAAATTTGCAAAAGGTGTTCTCTATACAATTTATCCTATTAAAAATATTTGGTTTGTAATATTTTTTTAAATCAGGCGCATTTTTTGAGGGAGGATATTTGAATACAATGCTGTGGCTAGAACTGTGAAATGTACATTTTGGATACAGTTTTCCATCCTGTACTATTTTTACGCGAAACAACTTTTTGTTCAACCAAACCATTTTTGAAAATTGTCATTAAAAGTTGACTTTTACATGGTATTTATTAAGTGTCAAAACAACTGTTTTTTTACATCCAGGGTGCAGAAGACTTATGTCCACCTACAAAAATCAATGAAATTATAGATGATAGAATTAGTTCACCAGTTTATTTATTATCAACAAAATCATAATTTTTAGCAATCAATCATTAATAATCAATTTAATTAACAATGAATTTAACAATTCATCATTTCTAATTAAATGAAAAAAAAATTTCTTTTCACATTTTTCAGTAATTTCTGAACTGTGGGGTACAGTTTTCGAAAAAATATTATTTGATACTCGATTGCGAAATTCTTTTGTATTTTGCATCCTTGATTTTTTTTCTTTCATTCTATAAACCTTAATTTTACAATGCAAAAATAGCATTTCATAATCTAATACCAAGAAAAAACTATTAGGCCTTCGTCGAAGCCGGCACTAGTACTCTGATGAAAAATGTGCAATTTCTATTTTAAAAATTTTGATTAGACGAAAACTTGCTTTTGGGACCTTTCTCGAGCCGCTTCTGTCTGACAAATAATTTGATAAAACTCTTCTGATACAATTTTCCATTCTCAAAAATTTCTGTTTAAAACACTGTTTGATTGGACGAAAATTAATTTCGACTCATCCCAGAACCGTGGTGGCAAAACATTTCAAAAAACACTTTTTCGATACAACTTTGCACTCAAATGTTTTTCACTGAAATTTTTTTTATTCAGTAAATAATTTCTTTCGATGTAATTTTCCGAAACTTTTATTTGCAATTTTTTTTGATTAGACAAGAACTTGTTTTTGGTTTCTGCCTGGAGTTACCCCTGTCACTTTGATGAGAAACTTAAACAATTTTCCATCCGGAACAGCTCTTGTATTTCAAACAATTTTTGATTCCAAGATACATTGTTTTTGATTTCCCCTGTACCTTCTCTGGTGTATTAACGAGAAATTTACAAAAAACCTTTCCAATATAATTTTTCTTCCTAAGGAAAATGTATTTGAGGATTTTTTAATTCGAATTAAAACTTGATCTCCTGATGAGATCAAAGGACCATATCGATACAATTTACTATCCTATAAAATCTTTATTAGGAACATTCTTAAATTTGATGAAAAGTTGTTTTTGCTCCTGGCTTCTACTACTTCAATATTCAATAGTATTCTACCTTGGCCTTATGTCTAATATTTCAGATTTCTACGTTGAGCCGTCCTCCAGATAAATAGGTAGATCACCCACAGACAGACTGACATATAAGCAGACAGTCTGACAAATATACACATAGGCAGACATACATACAAACGCAGGTGACATGTTGGTTCGGATATCTTTACAATTTTCTGATTTTAGAACGTCCATCTTCATCATAATCTAGAATTTGAATTTGTCCACTACGCCAATGCTTTTTCAATTTATAAATGAGAAAGTAAAAATTGTACTATAAATTTTCACATGATTATGAGGATTACGTAAGTAAAAAATCTATCATTGCAGGTTAGGTTTAGTTAGCAATATTAGAAAAAATGCTCACTTTAGCAACATGGAGTGATTCACAAATTTATTTGAGCATAATTAATTAAAAATTATTATTATCTTTTAAATATATGGAGCAACTACTTAGTAGTACTTATTAACATTTGAAACATTGCTAAAGTATTAAAAAGCACATTATATTTAAAAAACCACACACACTTCACAAATATATTATGAACAATATTTGATGAAGAAAATTATGCTAAATTTGAAAGAAACCAATTTCATGGAACAGTTGAAAACTAAGTATACCCTAGGGACAGAACCTTCAAATAATAGTAGGTTAGGTCTAGCGTAAATTTCCCCTATTTAACGCACTAATAAACTAGAGCTAACTTCCAGAAGGACTCATGAGTATTATAAGGGATATCCTGGGAAGCAGTGTCTTTGGAATAATGCTGAAAATTCTATTGGTTTGCCACCGCAATGTTTCTAAACCTAGCCTATCCTTCGGGCTATTTAACTTTACATGGTCAGACAATACGTACAGTAGTATCAAATTTCGATAACTCTATTGCCAATGGCTTTCCGTAAATCCAGTTAGAAATAAAGAAATAATGGTTTACAAGATAATATTTAATTTTACTATGCATCGAGTCTTATAACGTATTTTTACTGAAATTTAGTTGTGTACATCCAACTTTGATTTTTTTTGACATTCAATCAATTATTTGTCAACATTTATTACAAGGGTACAAAGAACTAATATGCTCCATATAAGTGATTTAGTTAAGGTTGGAGTTATTGCTAAAACAGAAGATGGATGATCAATAAGACAAATTGTAAGTTAATTAACTTGTTTATTCTACACTTTTTCAAAATGTTAAACATCGAATTTTTGTTAATGTTCTAGCATAATGTAATCTTTATTATAGACCATCCATCTTATGCTTTAGCAACAAATCCAGCCTTACCATATCCGCTTTACAATAAAAAATGAAATAATGCTCATATCTAGTTTAAATGTGCTTTTAGAGGGCCTAATATTAAAACATAATATTTTTAGTCGCAAACTCCTCTATAAAATCCTTATTTTACTATAAGGAACGTAACCTGACTGCAACCAACAGCTACTTTCCGGGCTATGTGCCCCGCCGAGCGCTGAATTACAAGTTACAAGTCTGGCGCGTTGCGTGTAATAATTTTATATTACCATCAAAATGCTAATGCTTCGATTGTAACAAAAACCAGCCGAAAGACTGATGCTACTTAAAGGAGCTCTCGTGGGAGGAGTTTGCGACTAAAAATATTATGTTTTAATATTCCGCCCTCTAAAAGCACATTTGAACTATGCTAAGCACAGTCAAGCTATTTATTTTTCGATTGCAACAGACATTGGAGCGCTAGATGGAGCCTGCTGACTATTTTACATATCCCATATACCGAAATGTACTAAATAGTCTAGTGATCCCCGTGTCGGTCGTCACATGCCTTCGTTGCACTGACGAGAGCCAACAGCTCGAAACTGCAGTCTGCAAGTGGTGTGTGACGACTGGCACGAGAGCTCCTTTAAGTAGGATCAGTCTTTCGGCTGGTGTTTGTTGCAATCGCAGCATTAGCGTTTTGATGGTAATATGCAATTATTACACTTAACGCGCCAGGCTTGTTTTACTTTCAAAATAATTGACGTTACTATTATTTTAAAACACATTATTGCAGAAACAGTACTAACAACAGCAGTACTTTATCCTAGCTAATAGATGAAGGAGAAGAAATATGATTATATAATGCCAATTAATACCATTTTAAAGAAAACATATCACATACAAGCGAGAGGTGAAAATTTTAAAGCGTTTATTAATATTTTTTTTTACCTAATGCTTTATGTATTAACATATTCAAAATGAAGAATGTTTATTATAAATGCAGAAAAGTTGGGTAACTTCTTATAAGTGTGGAAATTTTTCTAGAATAATTTCTAAATAATGTATTTCTTTAATATTAGTAGATACTTTATTTTTTTGGTTAACTTATTTTAGGCTTTGTTAAATTGCACAACTTAAAATAAAAACATTATGTTCAAATGTATTCCTACAGTTATCTAGGTTAATAAATATTGCTTATATAAATACAGAGCTGTAGTTCTTGTCAATGTAAATACAAAAACAGCTCCGGTCATGTACAGAAAGCCCCAGCTTAGATTCATTTGACGTTTAACTACAGGCATTGAAAAATGAACCTCATTTAAAATTGTTGTCAGCAGCATGGGGAATGAAGGAAGTTCTATAAATCGCATGATTTACCCTGTTCTGTAATTAATTACACCGGATGAATTTCTACTAAGGGCGGATATTTGCATCTCCTATACCCCAACAATTCTGTTGTACTCAAAGAGATTTACCATCATTATATGGATTTAATATTGAACTAAAATTCCTCGGACCCCAAACCCTTTGCCTGGAATTAAAATTTCTTTGGTAAGGGCGACCTAAAGACCAATAATTTACTGTGTATTGACTTTTGACTATCACCTCTCGCCTCAAGTCATATAATATTTGTTAATAGGGGAGAGCGTTCGAAGTACCTAAATCTTTTACGTTTCAAATATACTTCTAGATCAAACTTGTATTTACAAACAGCTAATATAAATTCACCAGTTTTTACTTTTCTGTAATTAAGTGGGAAGATTTTGATTTTTGGAATATCCACTTTTTCGTATTAAATGAGTTTTAGTTCTTTATTTTATAAGAACATCTGATGCGATTTTTTCCAAATTTAACTTGACTTAAGCCAATTAAAATGGAGATTTAGATTCACTCTTTTAATAATTATTTATATTTCACTTGCTTATAATTTTCTGTTCTTTGCTTGGATACAAGATATAAAAACAAGTCCCATTATACCCTAAGGGCAAAAAGAGCGGGCGTAATGATTACGCCTGCTTATTATGCCCTCCAATGCTTACTTTTGAAAAAATTTAAAAAGCGATTTTAATGAAGACGTTTCGTTTAAGATTATTTAATGCTATTATAGGCCAGGCGACAGGTCGAAAAAAGAGCCTCAATAAGGAAATAATTAGTGGAAAGCTGGAAATTGCTTTAATCGCTTTATTTGGACCCAGATATTACTCTCCCAAGTTTTCCTCCTCGAGCGAAGTCGGCGTTGGCCCTTCTGGCCCTAAGAAGGTACCATTTTTCGGTTTTTTACAAATATCTCCCAAACCATCAACTTTATCAACAAAATACCTATTATAAAAAATAATATAGAGTAAATTTGTACAACCATTCAAAGTGGAGCCCTTTTTGATTCTTGCAGTTAAAAGTTTCTACATGTTATAAATATTTTCCAGCATTCCAGGTGCACAAGCTGTTAACTTGTTACAAATATAACAGCTTTTCAATGTAAACAGCTGTGGCAAAGTACCTACGATTAGTATTATTATTGACTAGTATTGACATAAAATCACTCTTTTCCACACCATCTGGCGGTAGAGTAAATGGCGCGTTTTTTTTATAAGTGGTGTCCCCAGGAGGCCTAATCCATTGTTCAAATGTCAAAGTTAGTCGATTTTCAACCGTTTTGATGAAGGCTGGCAGTCTTGATCGTCTGCCTCAATTTCTCCATCATCGCTTTCATCGTCTGCATTTGTCCGACGTCACAGGGCGCACAAGATTAACATCGATGTCTCTGTCACAACCATCCATGTCATCTTCCTCGGCAGCATTTGTACATGACCGTCCCATACAATTCATGCAGATTCTGGGACATTGGAGGCCCGTTTTCCTGCAACCACATGCTGCGTTACATCCTTTCGAACATTTGCAGGACACTGTGTTTAGAAGCGTTTGTGGCGCCGGATCCCTCGTCGTAGGTATGGGAGCCAAACCACATTGAGAATTTTTCCAGCCCAAATCCAGTGGATTTGTATCATTTCTATACTATGTTTGGACTTGATAGTATGTTCTTAAATAGTGCTCACGTGCCGCTGATTCGGTGGGAGGTAGGCTTGCGAGATTAAATCGATGTTTGCTTAGAGATTTTGCAAACAGTTGGAACCGCAACTCATTCAGGGTGTTTCCCGTGGTTTTGTTGTCAAAGCCTAGCCACAACCAACTGGCCCGCTTTGTCAATTTCATCGGAGTTTGCGTTCACGTCTCGGAAAACCCTAACAGCTGTCTGCAGTTCCTCATTATTCTTCAGCAGTGTTACGAATTTCATTTTGCCCTGCCTGAAAAACGAAGACGTTGTATGGCACCCACTAAACGCATGCAACAAGAGGATGTTTTCTTGCACACACGGCGGGAGATTGGAACTTGTTGTGCAGAATAGTTGTTGTTTGGTTGAACCTTTGCCGGGTTTCATAAAATACATTTTCGTGGAGGGTGGCACACGAGCCGCCAAGATGACCAGGATATCTATATCTTCAGCTACAATAATGACCGAATTGCCGGGCCGAGATAACTCGAGTGCGGTGGTAACGATGAGCACATCGGTATCTTCTGGAGCTTGTCTGGTTTCGATTCCCTCGCTTTCGAATTTGACGCGCAACAAGTCGATCAATCTTCGTTTGTTTGTGTCATTACACAAAAATTTTGTTTGTGGCATAGGTGCCGTCATGGACCCATCAAAAAAAACATTCCCTTCTGGGGACACCACTTACAAAAAAACGCGCCATTTACACTACCGCCAGGTGGTGTGGAAAAGAGTGATTTTATGTCAATACTAGTCAATAATAATACTAATCATAGGTACTTTGCCACAGCTGTTTACATTGAAAAGCTGTTATATTTGTAACAAGTTAACAGCTTGTGCACCTGGATTGCTGACAAATATTTATAACATGTAGAAACTTTGGTATGGCATATGATTTCGATAACTTTTCCGCAAGAATCAAAAGAGCTCCACTTTGAATGGTCGTAGCATCGTAACGGTTCACTTTAGAGACAAACGGTAAAAAGCTTTTTTGTAGAAAATTTATTCTAGATTTGTTTTTATAATAGGTATTTTGTTGGTAAAGTTGGCGGTTTGGAAGATATTTGCAAAAAACCGAAAAATGGTACCTTCTTAGGGTCAGAAGGGCCAACACCGACTTCGCTCGAGGGGGAAAACTTGGGAGAGTAATAAATATCTGGGTCCAAATAAAGCGATTAAAGCAATTTCCAGCTTTCCACTAATTATTTCCTTATTGAACTACCTGTCGCCTGGCCTATTAGCTAACATAGGAAAAAAAAATATTACATTTTGGAAACCTATTATTTGGGTAGCATCGCCTTCTGATGACACATTTTCCGATTCCTGCACTTTGCTTTAGAATGACGATATATTTACGCCAGAATTATTGGGAATTTCAGCTTTGTCATTACCAGAATCTCCAGCAATTAATCTAGATATCTTGTTTTTAGAGGCCATACTGTCAGAAATATATCCTGATGTAATTGTGACACGTTTTCACTTCTGATGCCTCTTTAATGTCAACATATAAGCACCTGCGTTAACAAGAAGAGTTGCCGATGTACAACGCAGACAGTGGCCTGTATATTTCTTAGCATCAGTATATCCAAGAAATTTTGCGATTTTCGAAAGTATTTTTACCAACTGGCTGCGCAGTACGTCGATCACTCCGATAGTTCAAGAATAAACGACGCTCATTTATTCCTTTCAGTCGCAAGGAAGAGTATTTAAAATATAGGCCCATGGCATTCATTTAATTCTCCTCCACAATGGTAAAATTTCTCTCTTCGCCTCTTTGTGTACAGAATGTTGACTACCATCACTGCATTTATGCTTAATTTGACCAGTTCATTCTTGTGAAGGTCTCCAAAAACTCCCATAATCAACCTAAAAGAAAAATTTTAGTTAAAGCTAAGGAAACTAATGTCACCTATGCACTGACAATACTTTCGTACGTTCGTACGTCTCGTCCACAGCTTCTTTGAAAAGTTTTATAATATCCTCCCGTGTCAATATCTTAGATTTTTTCGGAAGATATCCTGTTGAAGATTGTTTCAGAAAGGCCTCCCTCCGATTATAATCCTCTATGTTTATTTTTCTATTCGCCAACAATGTTGCTTTCAGCATTAAGTATTTTGATCACAATGTGTTCGGACAGAATGTTTCCGCCTATAAAAAATAAGAAGTATGTAAGGACAATAATTTATAGAAAAATACAAAAAGTTGAAAATTATATTAATAGGTTCGTACCAGTTCGTAAAAATAAGCCATTAGAACTGTCTCACCGACAGTTACAGAATTTCTGTTAGCACAATTTTTTATATTCCTTCTCATACAGTGAACGAGATTTTTTTAGTAGCAGTGCCTCATTTGTTTTTGTAGGACCTTTGGATGAGAATTTGTGGAATTTCTTCGTCCTGCATGATCACTTTTAGAAAGGTTTCATTCAACACACTTATTACTTCACTGGCAAAAATAAATATAATAATATTCTCATCGTTATGGATACAGACAAACCCAAACGTTGTATGCACCACTGGTGATATAGGATGTTTATATCCTTGTGTGACTTTCTACCCTCGTGCCAAGGCCCTCGGATAGAAATTCGTCTCCAGCGGGCATAAACATCTCTATATCGCCCTCGGTACATAAATATATTATTCCTAGCAAATGTTCTGACTTCAAGAAGCCCGCAGTGCTCTATAATAGTTTATTCTCTCTTATTATTTGGGTTTTCTACCACATGTATTATTATCCTCTTCAAAAACAAATCACCGAATCTACAAAATAATAGAATTATTGGAAAAAAGGCCTCTGCGCACGTGACGTTTACGTCAAAGGAACAGTCAGAGGTTATGTTTTGCAAATAATCGGAATAAACACAGAAATAATATATTTTGCTGACGTTTCGGAAAGTAGTCTCTTTCCGTTTTCAAAGCTTTTTTTGGAAGAACTCTTATTTTGCTGTGTATGCCAAAACACAGCTTTAAGATTATGTTTATGTTATTTCCATAGATACTTACTACTTACACAGAACACAGAACTGATGATGTTTTCTTTTAGATAATGTTGAGTTTGTTAAGTTCTTTTTTTAACATTGGTAGCCAGGTTATACAATTATCTACAGACCGATTCGATACGCACTTATCTTCATTTAATAAGATTATTGCTGATTCTTTAATTTTTCTTTTTATTTTGGTATCTGCTTCTTTTGTTAAAATTTTTATCGAGTCCCAGTTTATTCTGTTTTCGTTTTCCTAAGTAAGATTTCCTTGCAAGAAGCTTTACTGGCCGGTTCAACCCATCGCAGGATAAGTGCAGCTCCCTGTTTTTTTACACTAACGGGCTGAGTTTTACACTATTACTTATTTAATATTTTTGAAATCGAATGGTCAAATTGTCTTACAAATTTTCTAGCAGGTTTTCCAATCCTACGCCATGAAAGTATCAGTTCCACGATCAACATGTTTAATGGCTGCGTAAAACTTTATGTACCTCTACCGAGAATTTTCGCAAAGAGAAAAGTTGGAAGACTCGTCAAAACGAAGCCACTTACGAAAATTCAGCCTGTTAGTAAGGTAGAGCGTCGGGCCCTGGACCAATACTTCAGTTTTTCTTTCCTCTCAAAATAGGCTAGTGATTTTATATGTGAAACGTGGTTTACTCAACGACTGGCAATAATCAACTGAAAATGGCAGATTTGAATGTTTGCTAAATTTGATGTTCTTAAGACATATTGAATAAAATTTTATTTGATTATTATTTTTTTTATTTGATTCTATGGTGTTTTTACTTATTGAGATATAGAATATTGTGAGGATCAAATTGATATACCTCTTGTTATCCTTCTTTAAATCTTCTATCGTTCAGAAAATTTTGTGGTTTGCTAGCAAACTGCCTTAAAATTTACTACTTTCTAAAATTAATAAAATATATCACCCTGAATAATTAGTGCTAATAAATAATAACTACACACTCATTCATCCAACTATATCTAGAAATATTCACTGATGGGGATTCTTTCGACCCACCATAAAGGATATCACACACATCACACATAAAAATTAGAAATTCTAGTGGCATTATTCAGATTCACCAACTGGCAATGATTTTTTATTCAAGAAAAACTAAATACATGCTTAAAACTAAGGGTTCTTTCACCATAAAATGTATTTAAGTACCTATTGATTAGTTTTATCACAAAGAGTTTGATTAGGATTACGAATCTTCAGTAAATTTGTCAACGTTTTATTAGAAAGGTCATAGTTATTTGTATATTAAGTCCGTAAAATTGATCTTTTTCGGCAGAATTCGAAGTTTGCCTCGGTCAAGTAAACTTCAGATAAGACTGAGAAAGATCATTTGGCCGAGGTGCACACAACATTTTTTAGGCAACTGTCTCAAAAAGTAAAATAAAATAATTTTAAAATTGTTTCGTATAAATTACTGGAGACACGGACAAAATTTTGCAAGAAAGCTGGCAGTTTTAATTCATTTTCAATGAAAACAAAGGAAAACGTCACTAGATAGTTTATTGACAAGTCGTGACGTATCTCAAATATTAGTGATTATTTCTTTCATGTGTCAAATCGAATTTTTTAAACAATCACAATATTTGAAATTCCTTAGAAACGAGGAATATCAGTGACTATTTTGAACTCTACATAGCAACGGGAAATATCAATTGCTATTTCCCATTGTCATGGCATTGGCTGAAAATAGTCGTTGGTATTTACTTTATTAACTTATAACAAGTAGGCATACAATTATTAACTCATTCAAGAAATAATCTAATAAAATATAACTCAACCTTGATAAATTAGCGGCTATTATATTGTCAAAATTTTTCTCGAGTGCTCTCCAATTTGCCTCGACCACATTTTGCGTTAATAATCAAAGACTAAATCCATCGAGTTAAAGCTCTCGGGCTTTAGTCAGATTATTAACGCCAAATATGGTCTCGTCAAATTGACAACCATCGCACCCTCGAAAAATTGATGACAATATAATAGCCGACTATTTATCAAGGTCTTGTTATATTACCCCCGATAATCAAATAATATATGCGGCCGTGAAATAAAAGCGGCCAAAAAAATAATATCGACAAATGAGTAGAAAGAGACCCGGTCAGATCCGATAAACGTCATTTTTTTGTGACAGTTGCCTAAAAACAATGTTTTTAAAAGTTTGTTTTCACTTTCCAAATGTTTTTAATTTATGTTGCTTGATTTGCAATCGTCCATTATGCATGCTTTAATTTAATTTAAGTTTAAAGTTCATGTTTTTTTGTTTTAAACATATCCAAATCAATTTTATTTTATGTTTTCAAGATATCAAAATCTGCTTATCTTTAATAAAATGTTTTTGATATAACTTTTTACATTTCTATTTGCTTTTTGTTGCTTAGCTTAATGAATGTTGCACCCTGAGTGCATCCCACACTAAATACTGGCTCATGAAAAGCCATGAAATTTGTGCGTACTATTACACATATGAAGTGATTTTTCTATATGAAAAATTACACAGCTTTATGGTGCAACGTTGGGCATGTTGATACAATATACCATAGCAATATATACTTAATTACAATTAATTACAATTACACTTAATATTACTTACTTACGGGGGCGAGCGTAGATGTGTCTTTACTATGTACATACTTCGATATTAATCCCTTTAGTTTTTGTACAGTGTACTTAATATGATGATGCCATTTCCAATTTTTATCAATAATAATTCCCAGATATTTAATTTGATCTGCTGTGCTAATTCAAAAATATTATTGTCATCTATAATGGTCAATTTGTTAAAATTTGATAGATTTATGTTATAGAATGTAAAAGGCACATAAAATGTTTTTCTATAGTTGTATAGTATGATCAACAATTTATTGTAAAATTTTCTATTAATAGGTTTTAGATCCCTCTAAACAGCATGTTCTGTCCAGCTGTTCATAGCAAAGAATGTAGTGATATCATCGGGATACGATATTATCTTTCAAACATATTGTAATCTATGTTATCATAGATTTTGTAGTGAATTTAAAAATAAGTTGGATAACAAAAACTCCACGTTTCCAAAGTTTGATTCCGAATTGACCACACCGTGTAAAAGTAATATTTGCACCACGTTCGAATTTACAGCTAACAATGGCTTCAAATATTGGACCAAACTTATAGACCTTTAGCTCAATGATTGTTTCACTCCTCCTAGATATGCTTCTATATTCTAGTTTATATAAGACTAGTTTGTGTTCACAGCACGTTGTTTAAATAATAATACCTTAATTTTAATAATACAATGCGCTTCTCTATCAGACAATTTCCTTAAATATTTATTTGGAGTTTGCTATATGCAAGGAACTGTATAGAATTTAACATAAAATAGAGGCAGATGCCAAGCGGGCTTCCGATATCTTCCAGGTATACGCTTTTATTTAAATTTCCTGTTTTAGAAACACGTCTGCAATTTATCTTATATATTGTGATGGGAGTTCATGTTCACCGTCAACGTCAGAGTCACGAAAACGATTTAAAAATACTTTGACACACTTCTGAAAGTACACAACCACTATTTGTGTCAATTACTATTGCTGAACTAATTCTAGATAGTAATATCATTTTATTTCAGAGAAGTTATCATCTTTCAATATTAAGAAATAAATAATCCATAAGGGGGTTTAGTTATTCGTGTTCAGCTGAGAAAAAGTGTTCATATTGTTAGGACGTATACAGAAAATTATGTGCGGATATATATCTCAACATTACCCCTAGCCGGAATCCCGCGTAAGAGCAAGCAAGTGTACATAAAGTGAAGCAAATATGAGAACAGCGGAACCCTAAAGTGAGCTCTGAAGACAAAAGAATTGATATGAACCGAGATATTGGAGACGCAATAAAACAACATAAGAAGTATCCAACATTCAATAAAGGGCGTCTTGTTCGCCAAACGCACTAAACAACTAAATTCAAACGGATGCATTCGGGCGTTGCCTACTTTCTCTATTTTACTTTATTTGCTGTTAGGTGTTATATAATTTTTACTTCAAAAAATTTTCGAAAATATTTCAGTTCCCTTCTTTAAAATTTATAATAAATCCTCTGGTGAAAATATTGGAATACCGAGAATACAATACCACCCAAACACGCAAGTAGTAAGACACATATAAAACATCTATACAGGGTGTCTCACCGGGAACTGAATCGATCGATATTGAGAAAAGTACGCATCAGAAAATTTTGAAAATCTAGATATTACTAATGTCGGTGTAGCCAATCCAACTAAAATAACTACAAGTAACTGGCACTTCCGCTTATACCGGAAGTCGATACCAACTTGCTTATATCAAATAGAACACCCTATATATTTTAGGGTTTCCGAAAAGAGCATAAAATTTTGAGTTGAAAATATGTAGCATATCCTATACCTAAACCTAGCCGTTTCAGAGATATTTGACATTTTATAGATAATTTGACAGGTGCAACGGTTTGCAAGAACCATTATAACTTTCTTCGTGTAAAAGATCCTCATTTGCTTCTTGTCATGTAAAAATAACACAAGGAGAACTACATTCTACAACTGAAATAAATTCAATAATATTATACTAAGTGTTCCGTTTTTCGCGCTACATTTTGTCAAGTTCAAACCGCGAAAATTTGTTTAGGTCAAATGGAACACCCTGTATTTTTTTACGTCAAGCTGTGTAGAATTGAATTATATTTTTTCTGATATTAGCATTGTGGGGGTTAAAGTTACAACTTTTTGAAATATTTGCGATTTTATTAGAAATTCATAAATTGTTGTAATCATTTCATCAAAATAGCCATGATTAGAAACAATTAGTCATTATCTTATGTCAAAAAGTGCCAGCACGTTTAAATTATACCAACGAAAACTTTTTAAATTTGTTTATTATTTATGGAGAATGTGATAAAGTAATATCAAGAACTTGCAGCACATTTGCTACTCGATATCCACAAAAACGCAAAATAACACTAACACTGTAACATGGGTATTAATCGAATTGAAGATATGGCATGAACTAAAATAGCAGAGATAAGATCATTTTAAAATATGATTTTATTTTAATTTAATAATTGCTCAAAATTCCGCCCTCTAACCTCGACACATTTTTCGCACCTTCGGATTAGTTCCTCATGGGTAGCTCTTCTAATTGTCTAATTGAATCCTGTGATATGTTTTGAAATGCATTTCTTACTCTTTGCATACAATCTTTAATGGTTGTTAATGGGCTCTCATAAACTTTATTTTTAATAGTTCTCCAAATGAAATAATCCAGAACTGATAAATCGGGCGAGCGAGGAGGCCATAAGAAAGGTCCATTATTGGCAATCCGTTGATCATAAAAAGTTTCTTGTAAATAATTATTAATTAAATATGCGTTATGTGGGGGAGCACCGTCGTGCTGATAAAAAATGTTTCTATGTTCGGCGAGAGGTAAATTTTCTAAAGAGTTATTATTCAAATTTTGTAAGATATTCAGATATCTTTCATCTAAAAAAAAAATCGAAAATTTACCTATACATATTAGCAGAAGAGAAAATTTAATTTACCGTTTAAATTTTCCTGATAAAATTCTAATGCCACCACTCTATCGTTTCTTATGGCACAGTAAACATTGAACTGCCAACTTTCCTGAAAGTATCGCTCTCTGAACATATGAGGATTTGAGTCACTCCCATAATGCGAATTGTGTCTATTAAAAAGTCCATTTTTAGTAAATTTTGCTTCATCTGTCCATATAATATTTCCCAAATAAGAATCGTAACCCTCAGACCTTATTAGAATGAACTCACAAAAATTCTGTCTTCTTAGGAAATCTGTTTCTTTTAATCCTTGAACCATATGGAATGAAAACGGATGAAACTTATGTTTTAATAAGATTCTGTGAATTGAATCCTTGCATAGACCCGATTCCAGAGCAGCTTCTCTTACTGACATCCTTGGAAATGCATGAAAATATCCCAGAATGACTATTTCAATATTTTCGTCATCAACAATAGGCTTTCTTCTTTGCATTTTTGCTTTGACAGAGCCATAATTTTTAAAATTTTCCAGTATGCGTTTTACAGTGTTTGGTGACGGTTTCCGTTTTTCTGGATATTGAGTAGCAAATGTGCTGCAAGTTCTTGATATTACTTTATCACATTCTCCATAAATAATAAACAAATTTAAAAAGTCTTCGTGGGTGTAATTTAAACGTGCTGGCATTTTTTGACATAAGATAATGACTGATTGTTTCTAATCATGGCTATTTTGATGAAATGATTACAACAATTCATGAATTTCTAATAAAATCGCAAATACTTCAAAAAGTTGTAACTTTAACCCCCACAATGCAAATATCAGAAAAAAGAGAATTAAATTTTACACAGCTTGACGTAAAAAAATATAGGGTATTCCATTTGACCTAAACAAGTTTTTGCGGTTTGAATTTGACAAAATGTAACGCGAAAAACGGACCACTTGGTATAATACTATTGAATTTATTTCAGTTGCAGAACGTAGTTCTCCTTGTGTTCTTTTCACGTGACAAGAAGCAAATGAGAATCTTTTACACGAAGAAAGTTATAACGGTTCTTGCAAACCGTTGCACCTTTTTCTATAAAATGTCAAATATCTGTAAAACGGCTACGTTTAGGTATATGATATGCTACATATTTTCGACTCAGAATTTTATGCTTTTTTCGAAAACCCTAAAATATATAGGGTGTTCCATTTGAAATAAGCAAGTTGGAATCGACTTCCGGTATAAGCGGAAGTGCCATCCGCTTGTAATTATTTTAGTTGGATTGAGCACACCGACATTAGTAATTATCTAAGTTTTCAAAATTTTCTGATGCGTACTTTTCTCTATATCCATCGATTCAGTTCCCGGAGAGACACCCTGTATAGTGTGATTAACCAATTTTCTTGTAGTGCTAATAGTATTATTAAATGAGCGAACATTTGAAAAATAAAAATACCTACGTATAATATTAAAAGTGAGAATATTCTATTATTATTCAAAAAAAAAAATCGGATAAGATATTCAAATTTTCAAGGAAGTCATTAAGTAAATCATAGTTTCCGGAAATTTAAAGAAGTAAGACTAAAACCTGGAAGGAGAGATGCTAGAGTAAAGAAGTATTAGAAATATATCCCAATTGAACACAGTTTGCTCGTAATTTTGAAAAACATCATTATGAACATATTTTGCTTTGTGTGGCACATTTTACAATTTATTACACACCCCACCCTAAAACCCCGCAAAATTGGCAAAATTACAAAGATCAAAAAAACTTTGCAATAGGAAAAAAAGGCTTTCTTGAGATTTTCAGAGAATAATATGAATGCTACCTGGAAAAAATTAAAGCAACTTAATATATACTATAAAAAACAAATAGCAATTATTCTCTCTGATTTGGCACATGTAGACCTAACAAATAATCATTTGATAAACTTTATTCCAACAAATAACACATTTGAAGACCTTGACTACTATAATGATGTAAAACAAAACATAACTTCCAGTCTTACGTTTAAATCTGTCACTGAAATTGAGATGTATAAATACTTATTTAACATTCTCCCACATCCAGATTCTGTATCCAAGTCTTATACACGCTAAATCCCAATGTAATATTTTATTCCATTTAGTAATAGAGTGGGGGTGGTAGAGGGGGTGGCTAATGTAAAAAAATTCAGAAGCCCTTGGTTCTCGTATACACACTAAATCCCAATTTAATTTTTTATTCCCTTAAATATTAGGGTGAGGGTGACAATGGGGGTGGTAGAGGGGGTAACTAATGCCAAAATAAATTTTAGAGAGCCTTGGTTCTCGTACGCACGCTAAATCCCAATTTAATTTTGTATTCCCTTTAATAATAGGATGGGGGTGGCAATGGGGGTGGTAGACGAGGTGGCTAATGTCAAAATTATTTTAGAGTCCCTTGGTTCTTGTATACACACTAAATCCCAATTTAACTTTTTACTCCCTTTAATAATAGGGTGGGGGGGCAAGGTGGGTGGTAGAGGGGGTAGCTAACACCAATAATTTTTTTGAGACGTTTCGTTCTTGTATATACACTAAATCACATTTTAAATTTGTTTACTCTTTTTCATAATAGTGTGGGGGTGGTATTGGAGGTGATAGTCTGAGGGAGGGCACTTGCCAAATTTTTTTTAAGACTTTGACTTTTCGTACATGCCATAAATTGCAATTTTATGGACTCTTACCTGCTTGCTTTGCCTATTTACACTTATTTACCCCAATTAGTTCAAAATATAATCTAGTTCCAGATCTCTTTACAATACATAAGTGTTCCAAATTTCAAGTCAATATCATAAACGGTTCCAGAGTAAACGTACGCTCTAAAAAAAAGTTGCAGACAGACAGACAGACCGACGAACAGTAAATTTTCGACGTTTCTTGACATTTTAAGCTTATTTCAGCAAAAAAATAATAATTTTGTTTACGTTACTATACTTCTACTGGACGTGGAAGTAATTATGTCCAAAGCTGGTTAGGTCAGATGGCATGCATATTGATTCGATTCATTTATGCAGCCCTTTTATTTGAAAACATATTTGCCAGATTATAAATTTCTGTCTAATAAATTCGGTTTATCCTGTGGAAAATGACGCATGTTAACTACCTTCCTAAAATCAATAATCCCAAACATTCTCACGATTCGAGACGGATAAGCATTTAGCCCGTTTTATAAAAAAATATTGAATACATAGTTAAGGCTCAAATTACTGACCACTTAAGTAATAATAAAATGCTTCCAGATGAGGAGTCCATGTTTAGGGAGGGATACAGTTGTGCTACTGCCATATTATATATTAAAGATCATCTATTTGGCTCAATTGATTCTGGTTTATATTCTGTTTTAGTGTTGCTCGACTACTCAGAAGCTTTCGACACTATTGAACAGAAAATTTTAATACAGGTTTTAAAATTTGTTTGATTTGACGCTACTGCAGTAAATTAATAATAATTATTTAAGCGGGAGACAACAAAGGGTGGGTTCTCAAAAATAAATATTTCAATCCTAAATACATTTCATGCGGAGTGCTTCAGGGCTCTGTATTAGGGCCTGTTTTGTTTACCATTTATACATCTTCTTTTCCAACATATTTAAACAATTGCAAAATATAAATGTATACAGACCTGGCTGCGTGGTTTTTTACCTAATGCCATTAAAAAAAAAAAAAAAAAAATGTATACAGACGACACACAATTGTTACATAGTTTTGATTTTGATTGGAGGAAATATCCTTCGAGATACCTTAAGAAAATATATTGACAGCCAGACGATTTGGGTAGTAAGTAGTTATAAATATTCCCCAGGTTAGTGCATTGTTCACCATATTCAATGGGAGTACAGGTGAGATAGACGAATGTGAATGCCTACGCGAAAAATAAAGGGTCAATAGAAATTATGACTATAGTAAGAAAGAAGTACTTTATTATAGAAAATAAAACAAATTATACGACATCGATCTTCATCGATCGTTTCTTCACTCTCTGAAAAAGAAGAAACTATGAAAAAAATTGTTTTACAGACGTATATGTATATATAGATGCGAATCAAATATATCAAGTTCATTTTAAAAATTCTTTACCTGACACGGAGTCATCTGATTGACTTGATTTTAACAAAACATCGTATTATAGACGATGGTACAACATTTCCCTTTTGCCACTTAAAACTATATTGGTCATTTTCTATTACCCATCCATGATCCTCTGGATTTAGGGGTGTAGGATATTGTGTCCTGGGCGCAGTACCGAAATATTCAAAATTATAGAAAAACCCATTTGTTAAATTTACAGAATCAAAGCAGATAATGTCAATGAAGGCAGATGTTACAAATTTATATCAGCATATAGTTCAAAGAATGAAAATATATCTCTTAATAAGAAATATTTGAATTATGAAGCATCAAATTTTGTTTAGTAACCATATTTTTTGTTTATTTTAACCTCTTTCCGTGTTTTTTAATTGTTCCGATTTTCTCAATAATAAATAAATGTTTATCTTTTTGTGTTAGTATAAGTAATAGTAGTAGTAGAAATCGTATTATTGGCTGTGTTAGTATAATAAAATTATGTCTCTATGTAATTATGATTCTCCGTGTATTGTAACGTTAGTTCAAATTCAGTCTGATAGTTAAAAGGGGAGTCACTACCCACCACGAAGAAGGCCGAACGGCGAGACCCGTGATCAGAACCGTAAGATATACACCTGTGTGCATGGATTTTCTCAAGTTTAAAATCTCTAAATTAAAACGATTATCTAAAATCTCTTGCTCTAAAAACATTCTTAAACTATTTCTATGTAACTGTGTAACGACCAACAAACAGAAAGAATTACAGTCCACACACCCCACTGACGAAGGTGGTTGCATCCAGAGAAGCCCAGGACATCGGCTGTCACCAGGTAGATCGTATCACCAATGGCAACCAGACCGAAGTCCATATGCTATGTATTGTTCAAACTTACCTCCTTGTGAAACGGAATTGAAACAGAAACTTTTACGGACATAATATGCATGGCGTAATGCAAATTTAAAATGCCCTACAATCTAAAACTAGATCATGGATGGGTAATAGAAGATGACCAATATAGCTTTAAGTGGCAAAAGGGAAATTTTGTACCATCGTCTATAATATGATGTTTTGTTAAAATCAAGTCAATCAGATGACTCCATGTCAGGTAAAATTTTTAAAATTAACTTGATGTATTCGATTCGCATCTATATATACACAAACGTCTGTAAAACATTTTTTTTTTATAATTTTTTCTTTTTCAGAGTTACCTACGACAATGAGATGAACAAGAAATTAATTAAAAATATAATAAAAATTATTTTGCTATCAGTGTATAAAAATGATGTTATTCTTAATAAAAATTTATATATGTAGTATGATTTGTTTTACTTTCTATAACAAAATACTTCTTTCTTACTATAGCCATAATTTCTATTGACTTTATTTTTCGCGTAGGCATTCACATTCTCTATCTCACCTGTACTCCTATTGAATATGGTGAATAATGCACTGACCTGGCGAATATTTGTAACTACTAACTACCCAAATCTCGAAGAATATTTCCTCCAAATATCAGCCTTGTAAAAGTGGATTATGGAATACTACATTTTTAACAACTTTAGGCTACCTGACAGGTATTAGTAACCAAGGTATCATCTGGCAGTTTTTTTCTATATTTAAGAATGTGTAAATTAAGATATATTTGAACAGATTTGTACGAGTATATTAATTTTTATAATTATTTTGCACTTTAAAAAATTTAGGGGGCACTATTATTAATATTATTTAGTACTATTGCAACCGCGCCAATTCTGCCAGACTATGGTTTTCTTACTTTACTAGTATTAAATCTAGTATACACAAAATTTTCGCCTTGTCTCACACACGTTAGTCGAAGTGGCTGCCTGCTCTTAGACTGTAATAGCTGCTACAAAATCCAAAATTATTGCTTTATTATCATATATGGTATGAGAAAATAAAAGTCCTGTTAGTCACAAACTGAAAGAAACCTTATTTCTAAATATGAAAAATGTGCGTTTTAGATCGTCGAATATAATAATTTTCATATAATGAAATAATTCATTTAAAATATTAAATTACACTCCCCCATAACTCTACCGTAAAATACGATTTCGGACTAATATTCTTAATTTAAATATTAGCTTTAAGGGCAATTTGACCTCACCTTTTCATAGAACTGCACTGTTTGAAAGGTCGTATAGTTGCAACATCGCAAACTGCTATAATTATCTTACAGCATCTCTCAAATCCGTATCACTCAATAATATTAAAAAGAAATGTAAACATGAACTTTTAAGTTCCCATTAAAGCTCAGACATCATGACGGTATATAGGCTTTATGTGCTCAATTTAAGTTATACATACACTTTCGTTAAAGATAAACAGAAAATAATAAACTGTTTGTATTTTGGTCGATTTGTATTAATTTAGTTAGTTATTAGATTTTCACGCCATTATTTTTATGCGAATACTTGTAATCTACTGCTTTTTCTCGGGTTAAGTGGATGAACGTTTGTGTACAGCTGAACTTCGCTTCATATCATATCATGCCATGTCATGTCGTATCGTATATCGTATATCCTATATATCGTACATCGTACATCATACATCATACATCATACATCATACATCATACATCATACATCATACATCATACATCATACATCATATATCACATATCATATTATGTTATGTACAGTTTCATGGTTGCTGAATAAAGTGTAAAATTTATACATTTTCAGAATATGTTTAACGTTCCAAAGATAACCTCTATCTCTAGTATTTCAGTCATGTTCAAAGTCTGTTAATAAATGATCTAATATCTCCCTACTCCTTCATAATAACAGTAACTATAATGTTGATCTAAGTTTCCTAAAAACAATTTTATTTACCAAGCAATAATATTGTTAACCGATTCATGGGACACTGAAAATCGAAATTTGCCTACAGAGTGACATTTTCAACGCGTATTTTACTGTGGCTTTTTCCTTTTGAAACCACATATGGACAACTGCCAAATGGTGGCTTTTATCTGAAAATATTCAAAACGATCATCTCATATTCCAGCCTGAATACATAATCATTTAAATCTTCACTTTCCAGTTTGGACTGAATTTAGAAGGAATTTTCTAGGTTAGCTCATAGCGCAAATTTTAATCAATATGAATTTTTAATTTTGGGGCTAACTGAAGTCTTTATTTAGCACTCTAGTCTAGTCAAGATACTCTCTTAACACCAGCTGAATTTTAGGTAATAATTAATAAAGCCGACGCGCGTCGATATTGTCAAAGATAATACAGGAATGTTATTTTATCAGTCCCTTTCGAAATTCAACATTATTCATAAAATGGGATTGGTTTGGTAGCTTGTATCACAGTAAAGAGGCAAAGAGCCTACGGACAACTGAAAGATCATTATTTAATACTAAAGCACATAGTTTTAAACATAACCACTTCTTGCTCTTAATAATGGTTGTTCGGTACAGCTATGCGGTCGGAATGTTTTATCTTAGTGATTAACAGCTCCCTTGGGAATAATTTGGAAAACCAAAACATAAGACGGCCTCGTAAGGAAAATCTACAACTCGCTATTCTAGATCTAACTCGGGCTTGGTAATACTGCTCCTATTACTTTTTCGTAAAAAAACATTAATTAATTAATAGAAATTTAGTTATTAATTTTATTGACGTAATAAAATAACACTGATAATAGGTATTTTCTTTAAAGCATTTTGAAAAGATAAGAAAATAAATAAAAGTAATAAAAGAAGCTATTAAAGTCTTCTAGGAATCTTGAGCAAACAATTTACTAGATATTTAGTTAACAATAAAGATAATTAACAATAAACAGTAAAGAAAATATTTTAAAACATTTATATTATTATTTAAAAATTTAGATATAGCATTTCACTTTTCATTATTATTATTTTTTCTATGTACTTAAATTTTTTTATGGTAACAGCCTGATCTCATGAGGTAATCTATTGAAATGTTGGTCCGAAATATTTTCCACTGCTCATTGTTCTAGTGAATATAAACTGCTGCACAATTGAAGTGGATATTGTCAAAATATGAGTCATATTTGGACTTAATATTTTTGAAACGAGATGCGATAACTTTTATTTACTATAGACTCACTACTATAATTCACAACTTATTACTGTTCTAATTTTATATTATCTGATCACCTGGCTCATCCCAGAACTGTATTGAACTGACCGTCCGATGCGCTAGTTCAGCTTCTTATATACTTCGTGGAGTTTATTCTCGATTCATCCATTTCTTTCCAAGCTCTTCTCGGATATTCTATGAGTGAGCACCATCTCTGGACTAAATGGTGAACTATTATCCTATGGCTAATTAGGCAGGCTCCCTTTTACTCTGCTACTAGAGATTAAACCTCTCTTCGTAAGAGGGCGTGGGTGTGCACATAACATTATTTTAAACTTGGATACTGAGTTTAGAAACGAAATTCGAATTTTAAAATTTCTTGTCATATTCACTCGAAAATTTGAATTTTCACTAGCAAGCCATGAAAACAACTAAAATTGTCGGTATTAAAAAAAGCCAAGATATTATTTTTCCAACAAAGTTCGAACAAGAATACAAACAAATAAAGAATGATATTGCGTGGGTTACAACTGACATTTGAGTTGAGTAGGTGTATCTTCATTTTAAGCTCAGGATGTATAACTCATTTAATAATCGAGATAATGAAAAAAATTCTGAAACAGTTTTGACAGTATTATTTATAGATCATAACATGTGAAAAAATATAATTAAAAAAAAAATAATTTACAAGAAAGATAACTTTTAACAATAATAGAAGGGTTTGGCAAACCACCCAGTAGATAAGAAACCAACCGTAGTTTAAAAATCTATTTACTACTATCGACGGTTAATGAATTTTGTTAACGATAAAAGAAAACCGCATCAAGAAAATACATCCCGTTCCAAGAATGCAGTTGCTCGGGGGGCACCATGATTCTGTTCCACCCGGTATAAAAGAAACACCCATAAGGCAGTGTATATTTATTTAACATTCAATCCATACCTTTATTTTTACAGAACTGCCATGTAGCATCTGCACTGAAATTCTTATCAGTTATAATTTAATAAATTGTATAAAACCCACCTTCAATAAGTGCTCATTTGAACGGAAATTGCTTTTGCACAACCCATTTACAATTTTATTTGTATTTTAATATTTTAACTGTGAAACTCATTTTCTGCTTTAGTGATATACGTAACGAATGCCAAAGCGTAACTTTATCGTAATACATCCCTTTATTTGCTTTCATCTTAAATAATTCCATAAACATTTATTATTTCTGTTTTACTTTTCACGTTATCGTAAGAAAATGTAAGCATGAGCGTAGAATTGGGTTTTGAAATATATTGCCTAACACAATTATATCTTGTGGTAGGGTAAAAACTTCAACCGAAAGCATCTTTTGATGTTTCTAAAGTATCTACTAAGCATATAAATTTAATTTTTTAAGTTGTTACTTAGTTATCCAAAAATTTTCAGCAACTGCCACGCTTAGGAAATGTTCCTCGTTAAAAAATATTTTTAAATAAATAGAAGGTTTGGAGTCTTTGATAAGAGATCAGTAGCTGACTTTAATTTGGTAAGAATAAGACCAAAATTAGAACAAAACAAGAATACATGATGATTTACTGAATAGAATTAAGTTCAGATCATGTTCTGCTGTTCAATTTAGAAGAGTTTGGCGTTTGTCTCTTTATCGTTCCTTCAAAATAATTTTAATAGGAAACTTCTTTAAAAAGGTGCAATATCTTATCTCGCTAACTCTGGGAGGAGAATAATTTCCCATTGCCAATGGTAACGAATATTCAATGTTTTATTTAAAAGCATCTGATTGGTAAGAGAATATAGATGTGGAAATTTAAATGGAAAAGTTATATTTATATATTTTACAATTGTCATATTTATATTTTGGCTTGCACCCATTTTGATTTCATACGATTTAATAAAAATTAAGTCATTTACATATAAATTGAGTTGAACTGAAAATGTTGACGAGGTAAATGATTTTTTTTATTAATCAAACAACTCAGTTAACGGCAAATTTGAACACCAATCCTGATATTGTTAAGAAATATGAAAATACAAAACATCCGAATATTGACGTTGAGTTTGTATTTTTTGACGCGACCAGACCACCTCCCCCTCCCGTTTTCGAGGATGCTGAAAACGATGGCGGTGGGCAAATTTTTTTTTAAGCATGCACAACCTCCTCAAACGGCCAAGAAACACTCCCAAATTGGGGTGAAACGCAAAGAAGCGCGTTTCCGTTGTTATCCCCGTTTTCGAGGATACTGAGACCGACGCCAGCAATGAAAATCATCTCCGATGCAAACCCACTTCCAAACAGCCAAAAACACCCCGGAAAAGGGGATGAAACGCGAAGGAGCGGACTTCCATCCGACAAACATTGGTGATTATTGATTAATTTTATTGTGTTGCTGCTTTCCAACATACTTCGGCTTCGGGCTGAAAAGGTGGTTGTTTTTTTCCCTAATTTCATGTGTTTTTGTCTACCGATTGATGACTATCGATTTATTTTATTGTGTTACAGCTTTCCGACATATTTAGATTTCGGTCTGAAAAATATCATCATCAGGTGGTTGTTTTTTCCTAATTTCATGTTTCTTATCTACTGACTGGTGATTATCGATTCATTTTATTGTGTTACTGCTTTTCGACATATTTCGGTTTCGGTCTGAAAAGTATCATCATCAGGTGGTTGTTTTTTCCTAATTTCATGTTCACTTGATTAATAATGATTGCATTTTTTCTTGTATTAATAAGATTATATGTTTTTTTGTATTTTATATATAGTAAATAAGTCACTGTGTTCATTTATACAAGTCTTATCGCTGATTTAATGTTATAAATAAAATCTATGTGCAGTTCTATCTACATGATTTTTTCACCCTACAGACGCAGTATACGCCGATTTTTTTTCTGTTTGGCATTTAATCTAGAGACATATTAGTTGCATGCAGTACGAAAGAATAGATGATTTCCTTGCATCTCCTATACTTCGCGTACACAGACATCCGTCAAAGTAACGGTATTTTGCCGTTCGATAGATGGACTCATTTAAGTTGAGATTTTCAAGGCTGGCGTCGGTTTCAGCATCCTCGAAAACGGGGACAAACCGGTGTTTGTCCGGCGGATGTGCGCTCCTTTGCGTTTCACCCCAATTTGGGGGTGTTTTTAGCTGTTTGGGGTGGGGGGGGGTGTATTGCATCGTGGAATAGGAGATGATTTTCAAGGCCTCCGTCGGTATGAGCATTTTCGAAAACGGGGATAAACCGGTGTTTGTCCGACGAAAGCGCGCTCTTTTGCGTTTCACCCCAATTTGGGGGTGTTTTTTGGCCGCTTGGGGAGTTGTGCATGCTTAAAAAGAATTTTGCCTACCACCATCGTTTTCAGCATCCTCGAAAACAGGGAGGGGACTTGCTCTGGTCGCGTCAGAAAACACTTACATGTTCGTCCGACTGAAAAAATTCACTAATTTCATAAATTTCTAAACTGTATTTTGTTGTGGTAACACTAAAGCGGTTTTTGTTATATTTCATTCTCTACCATCAAATGCACATTAATAGGCGAAATTTTAGTCTGTTAAAATAAAATAAATAAGGATAAAAATGAGCTTTCACGGTTTCATGAATTTCTGTATCGGGAAGTAACGGTGGTCAGAAGCTGCAGGGGACCTACGATAACGGTAAAGCGCTTTAAACAGTGGTTATGTTGCTCATCTTAACAACCAAATTAGCTTGTAGTATTATACATTGGAAGTGTTGTAGGGGGGCGGGGGGGTGTGGTAATTTCATTTATTTTTTCATTATGAAACAGTATGTGGTTTCACAATTAACTATTAAGATAGATTATGTAAAAGAACTGTGAAATTTGAATATAGACATACTTATTAATTTATTTCTATCAGGCGAAGAAGAAAAGTAAAGTACAGTGCCATATTCTTCGTCTTCACTAGTTGCATCAGATAAGAAGAAAGAACATTCCCTTCCCATTTGCAAACTTAGGACTGTCAGTGATGTCTTTCTGAGTGCCTTACTACTGACTTCGATGGTGTCTAGGAACTTACTGATTTCGATCTCAGCACTTTTTGACCTCCCAGGTCGCGTTGCCTTTAACTCCTTTTCCCAGAGTCACTAAGTATCCCGGTCAACATTTGGGCGGTCGGTCAAAAGTGATGCAAAAGGTGTATCGAGATCCTAGTTGTCCTCCAATAACGTTTTACTTATTTCTGACCTTTAGTTTGGCCACCACACTTTTTCCGGAACCGTGGGTCAGATCGATTCGGTAATGGTGGG
Organism: Leptura quadrifasciata; assembly: GCA_963675555.1. Classification (NCBI taxonomy): domain Eukaryota; kingdom Metazoa; phylum Arthropoda; class Insecta; order Coleoptera; family Cerambycidae; genus Leptura; species Leptura quadrifasciata. The sequence goes on from OY776677.1 coordinate 115,243,612, forward strand.
CATCGATTCCTCATCGTCGACTTAATCGATAACGATACCTCCCGCACCTTCGTGTGTCTTCGGGAAACTTCGGAAATGTTTGTGAGAAGTTCGGATTTTTGCTTAAAATCCTAGCTTCCACACGTGTGAATTCCCTTGAAACTTGTTTCGGTTTTTTAATTCCCCAAGTCGTTGATAAAACGGTGTATAACACCCCCGGGAGTGATCGGATCGATTCGATAACTGTCGTAATCGATTTCCCGTTGTCGGTATAGTCGAAAATGCGACCCCACGAGACCTTGTATGCCCTCGGGTCTCCGTAGACAATGTCCGGTCCTGTACTCGGAGAACGCCGACCGTCTTTCTGTAAAAATTGTTCTAACCCCAGTTTCGACCAGGGGGGTGCTTGCAAAAGATCCTACTTAAATGTTCGATTTTTAGGTTAGAGAACCTACTCGCACCTAACTTCACTATGCCTTTAAAAAAAATCTAGATTATATTTATATTAGTTTGTATGTGTTTATATTCACGTTACTTATAAATGTCGCTGTCTTACCTCCGTTTTTGAAGACGTACTTCCGTCGAGTACACATATATAACCGGAATGACAGATCTCAAAATTCAAACATCAATAGCAATGCCGTAATAAGATGACAAGTTAAAGACAGGTATTTGCTTGAAATATGAATCGATAAACAACTTATTTCGCATGTAATTACCAATGTCAAATGATTATGTTTTTTTTTATAAAAGAAAAGAAATATCCAGATGGCGCAGAAAGCAACATGTTGCTGTATATGAACCACTTCGCTTTCGCATGACAGAGAGAACAAATTAGCTGCAAAACCCGACCGGGTTACGTAATTCCAAAACACACTTAAGCACAACACCAGACCCGCCCATTCAAATGCTCAATTGTTATTTCAAAATATACTTGAGCACGACGTATTTCTGCAAAATGTCACCATATTACTTCTCACAAAGTATTTTCCATTCTAATTTGACTTTTATTAAAGCTTTAAAGCTGATTATCGAATTGGCTGTCAATATCGATTGTCAGGTTTGAGTTGGTGTTACCGCTACCGTTGTGTGCTGCCACCGCGTATGTTTCGAAAGGTCTCGTTGTGCTGGCGTATATTTTGGCAGATAATGTTGTGCGTTATGAAATGTGTTGAAATGCAGTACATTTTGTAGAAATCCGTCATGATCAGGTATATTTTGAAATAACCAATGAGCATGGTCGGGTCTGGTGTTATGCTTAAGTATGTTTTGGAATTACGCGACCGGGTTCCTTGATATTTAAAAGTTTACTACCATCTATTCAATCAGGTTTTAGGGCTAATCATAGTACAGACACTGCATTAGCCTACATTACGGATGACATTCTTAAAGCCAACGATAGAAAATGTAATATTTGCTTAAACCTGTTAGACTATAGTAAAGCATTTGACACCTTGAACCATCAGACTTTACGTAAAAAGCAAAAGATTTTAGCGTAACTGGCAGCCCTCTACTATTTTTTTAAAACACTTAGGTCGTAGATACCAATGTATTGTACATAATGGTCTGTTTACCGGTTTCAAATCTGTTGACGCTGGTGTTCCACAAGGCTGTATATTGGGCCCACTACCCCTTTACACCTTTTGTTTGAAAACACAATATTGTGTGTTTGATTCTCAAATAATGTGAATAATATTCTATTGATGGTTGCGTGGAAAAACGAGTAATCGAACGTCGCCATCACAATAAATAGTAACTTATATTGTACTATAAGAAAAATAAATAAAAACGTGATTTATTATTTTTCTATTTTAAAAGTATATATCTAATAATTTTCAAGCTACGCCCATGGGTATAGAAGTTATTAAAAGGCCTAATCCCTTTCATGCCATCTTTCCTGCTCATATTTATTATTCTTATTCGCACTTTTAAAGCACCAAACGAGACGCAAGTAATATTTCATTTGTGACAAACAGCCATTTAAAGCATTTATTTTTCTTAACCGTTTCCATAATGATTTTTCCATAGATTCGTCAAAGGTTATCTGTTCCTACTTTGAATTTGAGGTGAATTTTTTTACTGGATCTGGATACTTAGACAATCAATTAAGTGTTTGTTAATGCAAAAATATACCCGGTATCCAATAATTAGTGCTCAATTGTCTTTCCTAGTGTAACTAGAATAATTCCGTAGAGATTTTCCGTAGAACAGTTGAATAATAATAATAATAAAATGTATTTCTTTGCCCAGTATTGTATATACAAAACACAATTCCAGTAGAAAGGGCCAAGTTTAGCTTGAAGCTACCCTATACTTAACCCTATAAATTAACATTCATGAAAAATATGAATGAGAAAAAAAAACAATACATATACCATATATCAGCCTAGCTGTCTGATTCTTTCGAAAAATATATTTAAAAAAATTTAATCGAAATATAAATCTGCAACAATTGTTTTCTATTTTTTGGAGGCGATATTATGTAGTTTTGTCTAAACATGGGTAATATGCAATAATGCAATTATTTATGATAGATAATATTTCAATGAACTTTTTCTTATCTTAAAATTAATTATACACATATTAGAATAAAGAAGTTTTAATACAGAATAACATTTTTTTACCATACTAGTAATATGTTCGCGAAAACGAAGCTTAGTATCCAGAAAAAGGCCAAGATTTTTTTAAACATTTACAGGGTTTAATTTTTAAGTTTAGTTCTTCTTGAACTCTTGTTTGCATGTCTTTCGGACAGAAGCAGATAAAATTGGATTTATTTGAGTTTAGTTTTAAGTTAGTTTGTTTAGAATAGTCTGCAATAGATTTCAGGTCAGTATTAATTTTAGTAGAAGCTGACTGAATATCATTACAATTAAAAGAGGGAAAGTTGAGTGTCATCTGCATAATCTATGATATTCGTGTACGTAACGGTTTGAAAAATATTTGCTATGTATATGAGAAAAAGTATTGGCCTAAGTACTGAGCCCTGCGGGACTCCAGGGGTAATAGTCTCAAATTGAGGATATTCATTATCTAAACCTACTCATCTGGCGACGATTACTATGATATTATTTAAAGAAACTAAGATATATATTAGAAGAATATTGTCTAATCCCTACTAACTAAGCTTTAAACACAGGAGAGCATCGTCAAGGGTGTCAAAGACCTTGGAAAAGTCAAGAAATACCAGAACCGTTGCATCACCCCCGTCCATAGTTCCAAGAATATCATCTACAACATTCGATAACACTGTGGTAGTACCATTATACCCCTTCCTAACCCCGGACTGTAAAGCCCAGATAATTTTTTTTGATAAGACATATTCCAACAGTTGCTTGTATGCCATTTTTTCAAAAAATTTTTATAAAGCCGGTATTAAACTGATTGGACGAAGGTCACTATAATTGTTTGGATTGCTGGTTCTAGGAAGGGGTTAACAACAGTAGTACACCTAATTTCTGGAAAGCAACCTGTTTTTATTTTTAATTTTTTAAATATTTCTTTATTGTCAATTGCATGTATACGCATAGATAACGTCAGTTTCTTTAAAACTAGAGTTGAGTAGAGTAGACAAGTTGAGATTACTTTTATAAAATAAATATGTATATAAATATGTAAAATCAAGAATATCATAAGGAAGTACATAGTAACATATATCATTTAATAAAAAAGAAAAGTAAAGAAAACAGAGATACTACATAAAAAATTCAGTTAGAGTATAACAATTTTTTTCAATTTTTGAGTAGAAAAGCAATTTTCAAAAAAATACAAAATTATATTCCAAACAACAATTAAATATATGAGTCAAATATTTCTCTAACTTAGATGAACATTAGTTGAAGCATTTTAGCATTGATGTCATCAAAGCCATATGCAAAAGACTTTAAGTTGAATAACGTGTCATGAATTTCACTTATGGTTGCCATTTAAAAAAAAAAGTATATATCCGGATTATGACGCGTATTGTACAACTAATGTGTTTTTTTTTCTAAAGGACGGCAGACTATTAAAAAGCATCCCAAATTATATCACGAACAAATTATTATAAAAATACAGTAGCTAATGTAATTACGGGTTAACTACAGAAGTTTAACAACTGTACCGAAAACAGAGAAAGACAAAAAACGATTATCTCAGACGACATCATTAATAGAATTTGTAGTATAGTATAATTCATATCTTATTTCTCTATTTTATATACTTACGTGCTTGTAAATAATAAAGTATGCTTAGTGATTTGGAATATATAAGAAATAAACGTTTACAAAAACATTTCTCCAAATTCTACTTTGACGCATTTAATACGTATTCATGCACACGATATTTCTGTCTCGTTTCAATTATACTTTGTTATTCAAGTTTTGGATACAAGTTTATTTTTATCTTTATCCCCAAAAGCATCAGGAGAAGCTTCATAATAACACCTTGTTCGCATTATTTTATTTACGTTCTGAGAATGCAACATAACATGTTTGCAGTTAACAAAATATGCTCTAATTGAAAGAATTTCTAAGTAAATCCAATTACACTTTTATTTGAAAGATACACATGTGAATGGTGAACAAAATGGAATAATGCATGTTCGTAAGTACTGAAATTCCTAGAAATCCGTTGAGGATTGTGTAAATTGGCTGTGATTTAATAAAACGTATTTGCAATACTTGCCGGGAAAATATGATTTCGCTAGTAAGAAAATGAAAACCTTCCACACTTTTATATATGTTACCATAGCTGCCGGAATTCGGTAAATTATGGCAATCACTAGTGCAAGCAGTTACTAGTTACTATATTTTTATAAAATTAATTATGATTACTTTTATATTAAATTTATTTCAGTTTAATACAGTACAGGTTCCAGTAATATTTAGTTTTTAACTAAAAAAATCTTGTATATTAACGCATACAGCTGAGATATGTTTTCTAATTTACATCGAAGACTTAATGTAAGACTAAATCCCTTTGTTGCTCATGCTAAGGATATATTGATCACTTGTACAACAGAAGCGTTCCTATAACTTTGGGACGCAAGTATTTTGCCATCTGCATGTCAAAATAATTTATTTAGACTAATAGAAATCAAGGTAAAGATTTTGCCAGAAAATGTTAAAGAACACGATAAAACCCTCGATGTACTTTTCGAAACTGTAACAAAATCCGACTGAGGAAATATTTCGCATGAAAAGCGTGCTTCACGTAAAAATATCGTGGGAGAGGTTTTTAATATTTTAATCATATTTTCGCTCTACGGAGCGATTTTTATTCAAAAATTTCAATAATTCCTCAAGGAGCGTAATTTTAGAAAGTGTAGTAAATGTCGTTACACAGGAACGTTGTGAACGATCCATGCTTTTGATGGAAGTCTGAAGGACGTATTTTTTGTTCGAAAAACTTAGAAAAATTGAAAAAAAATAGGAAAAAGAAAAAATTAATTTTCTTTTTCCTCAACCTTTTCTAAATACTAAATAAAAATATTACGTTCACAAAATTTTTAGGGTTCAAGTGACTGTTTCAGACGGAGATTAATGGATAAATCATACTTACTGTCGTTTATGCTTAACTGCGACTCTGATGGTATCAATTGGAAGACGTCGTAACACTATAAATCTAACACTGTCTGTTTCACACTCTCTTAAAATTAAATCTGAAAGGGAATTTTGTTACAAAACACAAGTAAAAGACAATATAAAGTTCAAAAAATGTATATTAAATCTTTTAAAAAATTTATGTTTTTACAACAACTTCTTCAGAGAAAATGTTAACAAACAATGGTCTGACCCGTGTACAACACATGGTGAGGAACGGGACGATTCATACGTTACCAACTACCATCCAATATGCAGTTTGAAAAGCTAACGATGCACAAAAAGATTCAAGGAACAGTTCATGTAACTGAAATTTTGGTGGGCTTATGCTTGCCTGTCTTATAAACGTATTTTATTAATTCACATAAATTTTGGTCGCTCCTCGGAGCTTAAAATTGCTTGAAGCGTATCTACTTCGTTTGTATTATGCAATAACAAATTTTACGTTCAGGCAAGGCAGATCCCATGCACGTGTGAGTACATGGTAATAATACTTTTTTGACTCCGAATCACTGAGGAACCGGTTTAGGGCAAACCCCGTCAAAACACATCATTTCCCCGTCAAATCCGACTGCTAGGAAATGATGGGGGTCCCATGTCGCTAAGGGCTATTTTCGCTATAACTTCCGATATACTTTGAATAGTCGTTGGACTAACTTGTCCTCATATTTAACACTTCGTAAGAGTTGCAGTGCTTGACAACGTGGATTCGTAAAAGGGTTTTTAATCTTGGAAATTTGGAAGTTCAAGTCCAATTTTAGAATACTTACTTTCCAAAATTGGGTGGTCGGGGCGACATTACGTCCCTGTGCAGCGACATTTACTACACTTACCAAATTAACGCTCCTCGAAGAGTTAGCGAAAATTTGGCATAAAAAACGCTCCGAAGAGCAAAAATATATTTCCAAGAATTAAAAACCTCCTCCACGGCGTTTTTATGTGAAGCACGCTTTTCTTACGAAATATTTCCTAAGTCGGATTTCGTTATAACGTCGAAAAGTATATCGGGGTTATAGCGTTCTTTAACACTCCCCTCCTTTCCGGGAATCTTTTTGTGTAACGTTTGGTAAATTGTTTGTTTGAAAATAAAATGGATCATTGGATGTAGTCTCCCATGTGTTGTATTCGGTTATCGTTCAGACCGGCCTATCTGAACAAAACATAGATGCAAATCTAAAAATGGTGATAATTTGAACATATATCGATGCATAGCATTCGATTGAATTATTGAACATTGTATATGAAAAAGGCATAAAAAAAGAAAAAATCGAGAATCCTCGGATTCTCGATGACACAACACAAACACTTTCGACGCACTTATCTTTCTTAGTGTTCTTCCACTAATGCGGGCTTGCGTCTGCTCCTCCTCGTGTCTATGCCTCGTCGATCACCTTCGGTGTCGAACTGCCTTCTGGAACAGCTTAGGTGGTCCTCGGACTGCTTGGCTCCAGCTATACATTGGTTCTGCTCGGTTTATATGAAACAATATAAAACAAAATTTTAGTAAAATGTTTGTTTACATCCCGTCTGGGGATCTGCGACCGATAACATATCGTCGTCTTTGAGAATAGGAACACTGAATTTTGTTGACTTATATTGGTTGAAATGGTTTCCGAGTAGTTAAAAAATCTCTTCTTAGGAGAAATCTGCGACCGATATCACATCGTCGTCTTTGAGAATAGGAACATTGAATTTTGTTGACTTATATTGATTGAAATAGTTTTTATTAAAATCTCTTCTTGGGAGAAATCTGCGACAGAATCTGCATCCGTCGGATCGTTGCATCTGCCCCTCCAGCAGACGTGGCGGCATCTCGCCCTTGAGTTGCTAGACTCGTCTGAATCGCGCTCTGCGTCAGAGTTGTCGTCTTTCCATGCCGTGCCAATGGAACATTTGTTTGGACCCTTTGGGTCGGACTCTGCTTACAGATGAATGTTTAATAACATTGGAGGACTTAGAAAAAATTATAAAAAATACCAACTCTGCCGGACACGGTCAGAGTTGCTGCAGTGAATTTGGAAGATTTGTATGGACGATACAATATCCTCAATGAAAATAACTTGTAAAAAAATGCATAAAAAATACCAACTTTTGCCTGACACGACAAGAAGTTGGTATGGAAATTTTGATATAAAATAAACCTAGCACTAAGTTAAAACTTAGCCTAGGTTGAAAAATATTATAAAAATATAATTGAATCTCCAGAACTTGATTCTGAATCAGAAGTGGAAGCATCTCGTGGCGGTGCATGGATTTGTACAACCGTTTGCTCCGGCGGTGGAGGTTCTGTGGAATCGTCTGAGAACGGGGAATCATTTCCATCGAGTGATGTTCCGCCTGGACTAGCATTTTCTTCATCGGAAGATTCGATTTCCAAGTTGTGCTCCTCTGGCGGGGCTGGTCTCAAATCATCGACATGTACTCTTGTCGTTACATTTCCCTTTTGCACGAGATACACCTCGTCTGAAAACTTCTTCAGAATTCTGGTCGGGCCTGACCAAGACGGCGTGAAGGTATGTACCTTCTTTTTTCTCTTACTCATGACTCTGTCTCCTACTTTGTAAACGATCGGAGTGACGGCCTCTTTCGGCGCATATTTCTGTTTGTAATTTTGTTGGGCCTGACGGGCTTCCTTGATCCGCTCGTATCGTGGAAGCGTTTGTTGCTTGGCTCTTTCTTGCCTCCAGGCATACAAATCCCATTCGCCTCTTTCGGCTGGATCATATCCTAACACGACCATGCTAGGAGTTTGATTTGTAGCGGCGTTCCTACGATTTCTTAAGATATATGTCATCTGATGCACGTAGCGATCCCAAGTGTCGTTTGGCTTTTTGAATAAAAGAGTCTTTAAAATTTTCTTGCATTCCTGAACCCGTCGTTCCACGGGGTTGGACTGTTGGTGATACGCTGGAATTAAGTATCGTTCGATACCATTCCTTTCGCAAAATGTGATGTACCATTCGGAATTGAAATGACCACCGTTGTCTGATATTATGACTCGAGGGACTCCGAATCTTGCTACTATTTCTTCGTCGATATATTTGGCTATCGTTCTGCCGTCGACCTGAATGTATGCCTTTGCCTCTATCCATTTACTGAAAACGTCTTCGACGATAATCATATATCTGTTTTCGGCGTCTTTAGTCCTCTGCAGCGGGCCAATTACGTCGACGCTCAAGGTTTCAAATGCATTTTGTGGTGCATGACTTCTAAGTGGAGCATTGGGTTGGGCTTGTCTTGTCTTTACAGACTGGCATATCAGACAGTCGTTTATGTATTTGCCTACGATCCTGGCCATATTATTGAAATAGTAGCGTTTCGCTATTTTCCTGAGAGTCTCGTCTCTTCCTGGATGACATGCTTCATCTCGGTCATGATAATGGTAAATCAATTCCTTAATTTTCCTCTTTGGAACTATTAATTTAAAATTTCTATCGCAATCTTTAAAAAGTACATCGTCTTGGACGTGAAAATTTTGCATAAAAATAAGATCCGCATCGGAACGTTGTTCCTGTTGAAATAGATCATTCCAACGGCGGATCTTGTCTTGAATATCTCTTGAACTCAATTGAGCCTGTACGATATCTTCGTATATTTCTGAGTGCGTTAAAACAGAAATACGTTCTGGACACTTATAATTTGGTAGGAACATTCTTTCCTCTTCATCGTCTGTCTCGACGTACTGATTTTGTGGGTTACGACTTAGAAAATCTGCTAACAAATTCTCCTTTCCTGGACAGTGTTCAATTTTGAATGCATATTCTTGCAATAGTAATGACCATCGTGTAAATTTTGTTTTGTCGTCCTTATGTTTGTTTAACCAAAGTAACGCCCTGTTGTCCGTCTTCACCAAGAACGGTTTGTCTGCTAAGTACATCTTGTACTTTTTAATATAGTTCACCACCGCCAAGCATTCCAGCTCGTTTATGTGGTAACGTCTCTCCGCTGGAGATAACGTGTTGCTTGCATACGAAATTATGTATTTTTCGCCGTTGTCGCCTAATTGATATAATACGGCCGAAAGGCCTTGGAGGGATGCATCTGTTTGCAAAATGAATTGACGTGAAAAATCCGGCCGATGGAGTTCCAGCGGTCCGGATAATAATTCTTTTAATTTTCTAAACGCTTCATCGCATGTATGGTTCCAGTGAAAACGATTTTCCTTCGAAAGAAGTTTCGTTAGTGGCTTCGTGATCATCGCCACATTTGGTAGATATTCTCGTACCCAGTTGCAAAGCCCTAGGAAACTTTGTAGCTGCTTTTTTGTAGCTGGAACGGGATAATTTTGAATTTGTAAGACATGTTTTTCTAATGGTTGGGAAGTATCAGTTCTAATTGTATGGCCTAAATATTGAATTTCATTCGTCGCTATTACACACTTTTCCGGTGACACTTTTAGATTGTGCAGACGTAGTCTTTCAAAGACTAATCTCAAGTGGGACATATGCTCCTTCACGTTTACGCTGTAAACGATTATATCATCTAAATACACTTTACAGAAATGGTGCAGGTAACCCGTTAAAACGTCCTTTGCCATGAATTTCTGAAAGGTACAGGGAGCTGTCTTGAGGCCGAAAGGCATGACATTAAATCTGTAAGCTGCCCCATCAGGAGTGGTAAAAGTCGAAAAATCTTTTGATGCTTCATCTAGCGGTATTTGCCAATATCCACTTTTTAAATCCAACACAGAAAAAATCTTCGAATTGCCTAAATCTTTAATACTTTCGTGTATTTTGGGTAAGACGGAAGCCTCGTCTTCAGTCATTTCGTTCAAATGGCGATAATCGATGCAGAATCGTGGTTTCTTGTCGGAGCGTTTTATTATCACTGGTGGTGAACTATATTGGGCAGTGCTAGGTTCGATGACGCCAGCTTTTAACATCTCTTCGATTTGGTCGTACATAATTTTCTTAGTACTCGGAGACATCGGATATGGTCTGATATTAAATGGTTTCGTGTCTTTTACTGTAATTTTGTGTTTCACAGTCACTGTGGTTGCTTGAGTCGGTTCCGCAGTGAACAGATCGACAAATTCTTCGAACAGCGGCCGTAGAAATTTGTCATTTATAACAAGCTCTTCAGGAAGCTTTGCCTGCTGTCTCTCCCTCTGAGAAGCTTGATTCCAGAAGACGGTAATACGCTCTTCTGTGCCGGCATATAGGCATTTTCTGCCATAATCATATGCGACATTGTTCATATATAAGAATGGTGATCCTAATATTATCGTTTCGTTCAAATTTTCGATTACTTGAAAATCAATTTCAAAAGAGGCGCCTGAAATTATTACTTTTAATTTTGTCGTTCCAAGAGAGTCCACCATTCGATCTCCGCACGCCATAGCAAATGATCGGCGTGTCGTGAGATTTTTAAAATTATCCAACATCCTCGGATGGATAACGTTTCGCGTCGAACCTGAATCGATCAGTGCGTCGACCGCATGTTCATTAATTTGAACTTTTATACGAGGCAAAGGGAACGCTTCGCTCATATAATTTATTGACTCTCGTGTCTTGTGCAGAGGAGCGTCGTAGTGGTCATGAGTATTAGAAATTTTTAATGGACATTGCTGCCGCCTTGGTTCGGCCGTTGTGCCGGGGATCTTGCAGATGGACCCTGGCCTGGGTCTCTGGCCCCTCGAAAGTTTCCCGGTCTCCTGCTGAGATGCGGGTTATTCGGGCATTGGCTATGGAAGTGCCACTGCACTGTGTCTGTACAGTATCGGCACGGGGTTGCCGGTCGGTCGGGTACTCGGAATTTCCCCGATCCGCCATTAAAATTGGTTTGCCTGCGGTCACGATTCACTGAACCGCTCGTAGAATTAGGCATAAAAAAAGGACGACCAGGCGCTCTGCCTGGACCGTCCTGTCGAGATACGTCCTCTCGGAAATGCACCCTCGGTGCTGTCGGAGTTGGGCTTCCATTGCTCCTGTTACTAGAATTTTGTTGACTTATGTGTCCCGGCTCTCGATAGTAAGACGCGCGGGACAGACGTTGATCAATAAGCTGGATTAGCGACGTCTGTTCGTCAGCTGAATCCCGCTCGACGTTAGTAGCCGCTGCTATTAACATTTCGGTGTTTGAAATTAGGTTGCTTCTCAAGCGTGACCTAATTTCTGGACGCAGTTGGTCCATGATGACCCGAGCTCTGATGGCTTCGGATTTAAAGGGATCAATACGATCGAAAAGACAGGTTTTCCTTGTGATAAACACTGCCGTGTCGTCTAAAGACGTTTGCTTGACGGCATACAGTTGAGCAATAGCTCGTGACTGTATGTCGGGAGAATTAAATCTCGTAAGGAATCTTTCCTTGAATAAGGCATACGAAGTAGTCAACGTCCCAAATTGTTCGGACCATCGTTGAGCTTCGCCCTTGAGTTGGCCAGTTACGTTATGGAGGCGATCATAGTCGTGGCTTATGCGAGCTCTGTCGAAATATTCCTCCATAATTTTCAGAAATGCTTCTGGATCTTCATGATCAAGCCCATGGAACGTCACGTTCGGACATCTTTGTCTCTCATGGGGCGTACAGGTCGACACGTTCTGTATCGCCTGCACGAAGCCCTCTGCCATTTTCAGAAACATACTTTCCATCGAAGCAGTTTGTGGCTGTGAAGCTGATAAATTAACATTATTTCCCTCTGGAAACAGTCGCTGTGGTTCTATCCCTCTAGAACCGTCGTCGACGAGCGGTGCTGTGACTCGCTCATAAAATTCTCTTGGGGTCGACCCCTCGGAGTCTTCCGCCATGAATGAGAAAGGATTTGTTGGGTTTGGGGACGGCATGGTCCCTGCTCGGGCGCCATGTGAACGATCCATGCTTTTGATGGAAGTCTGAAGGACGTATTTTTTGTTCGAAAAACTTAGAAAAATTGAAAAAAAATAGGAAAAAGAAAAAATTAATTTTCTTTTTCCTCAACCTTTTCTAAATACTAAATAAAAATATTACGTTCACAAAATTTTTAGGGTTCAAGTGACTGTTTCAGACGGAGATTAATGGATAAATCATACTTACTGTCGTTTATGCTTAACTGCGACTCTGATGGTATCAATTGGAAGACGTCGTAACACTATAAATCTAACACTGTCTGTTTCACACTCTCTTAAAATTAAATCTGAAAGGGAATTTTGTTACAAAACACAAGTAAAAGACAATATAAAGTTCAAAAAATGTATATTAAATCTTTTAAAAAATTTATGTTTTTACAACAACTTCTTCAGAGAAAATGTTAACAAACAATGGTCTGACCCGTGTACAACACATGGTGAGGAACGGGACGATTCATACGTTACCAACTACCATCCAATATGCAGTTTGAAAAGCTAACGATGCACAAAAAGATTCAAGGAACAGTTCATGTAACTGAAATTTTGGTGGGCTTATGCTTGCCTGTCTTATAAACGTATTTTATTAATTCACATAAATTTTGGTCGCTCCTCGGAGCTTAAAATTGCTTGAAGCGTATCTACTTCGTTTGTATTATGCAATAACAAATTTTACGTTCAGGCAAGGCAGATCCCATGCACGTGTGAGTACATGGTAATAATACTTTTTTGACTCCGAATCACTGAGGAAACGGTTTAGGGCAAACCCCGTCAAAACACATCATTTCCCCGTCAAATCCGACTGCTAGGAAATGATGGGGGTCCCATGTCGCTAAGGGCTATTTTCGCTATAACTTCCGATATACTTTGAATAGTCGTTGGACTAACTTGTCCTCATATTTAACACTTCGTAAGAGTTGCAGTGCTTGACAACGTGGATTCGTAAAAGGGTTTTTAATCTTGGAAATTTGGAAGTTCAAGTCCAATTTTAGAATACTTTCCAAAATTGGGTGGTCGGGGCGACATTACGTCCCTGTGCAGCGACATTTACTACACTTACCAAATTAACGCTCCTCGAAGAGTTAGCGAAAATTTGGCATAAAAAACGCTCCGAAGAGCAAAAATATATTTCCAAGAATTAAAAACCTCCTCCACGGCGTTTTTACGTGAAGCACGCTTTTCTTACGAAATATTTCCTAAGTCGGATTTCGTTACAACGTCGAAAAGTATATCGGGGTTATAGCGTTCTTTAACAATGTCGCCCCGACCACCAAAATTTAGAAACAGTAACAAAATTTGACTTTTACGAATCTACGTTGTTAAGCACTGCAACTCATGCGTGGTGTTAAATATGAGGACAAGTTAATCCAGCTTCTATTCAAAGTATATCGTGAGTTTTAGCGAAAATAGCACTTAGCGACATGGGACTCTCATCATTTCCTAGCAGTCGATTTTGACGGGAAAATGATGAGTTTTAACGGGATTTGCCCTAAACCGGTTCCTCAAGGATTCGGTGTCAGAAAAGTATCTTTACCATGTACTCATATGTGCATGTGGCCGCCTTGCCTGAACGTATGAAATTGTAATTGCATAATATAATTCAAAGTCGTTGCGATTCAAGCATTTTCAAGCTCCGAGGAGCGATCAAAATTGATATTGAACTGAAAATACGTAAATAGACAGGCAAGCAAAAGCCCACCAAAATTGTATAAACATTGAACTTTTCTTGAATCTTTTTGTGTAATCGTTAGCTCAAAAACCGCACATTGGATAGTAGTTGGTACATTATAAGTCGTCCGTTCCTCATCATGTGTTGTACACGGGCCAGATTACAGTTTCTAAAAACATATTTCTTGAAGTTGTTGTAAAACATGAATATGTTATGAATTAATATATATTTTTGAACTCTATATTGTCTTTTACTTGTGTTTTCAAAATTCCCTTTCAGGTATAATTTTAAGAAAGTGTTAGTACCTACTGTGTTAGATTTATAGTGTTACGACGTCCGATAGATACCATCAGAGCAGCAGTTAAGCAAGAACGAACAGTAGGTATAAATTTTATATTATTCTCCATCTGAAACAGTCGTTTTGAACCCTTATTTCGTGAACGTTAACATTCATTTTTGATAAATATAGTAAAAGTCCTTCAGACGCCAAAGATGTATCGTTCACAAAAACACTGGTTAATTATTTAACTTTTATAAGAACTTATCACAAATTTGTACATATATCACATATATGTAGATATATCCTTCTAAACAGTTTATTTCTCGACTATATGCCACATTGAATATTAGATTATAAAAAAGATAATAATGTGGACATTACGAACTGCTATATTGGTAAGTGCTTTGTTTTATATTGTTTTATTTGTTTTTATTTCAATAAACATTGTAGCTTTAATAATTTGTAGGGGTACTTGCTAAAATATTTCCCAGATAAGCATAAACTTTAAAAGACTTACATTGAAAAGATACAAATGCCTAAATTTTTTAAATCTTAACATGACTGCTATGGTAGGTAATAATAATATAATAAGAAAGTGTATTGAACAAGAAATTACTGAAGACAAAATTTGATTAAAGTACTTAACCACTTCACTATTTAACAATTGAACTACAATTCAAGGAAAATAAAAAACTTTTATAATTGTACAGCTTTGTAGCGAAGTAAGTGAAACTTCGTTAGAAAAGAGCAGTCGAGTGGTGAGGCATTGTGAGTGTATATTGAGAATAATATTACGGTTATGCACGATATTTCTGAAGACAAGTTTTTCTCTAAGGTACAGGAAGTTGCATAATTTTTTTTTATATCACAGATAGGTCGACGACAGAAAAATATGCTTCCTCGTATTTTTTCTTTTTCGTTTTTGTTGAAATTGAGGGTGAAAAAAAATATTTATTTCGGCTGAGAATTTAAAACCATTAAAACGCTCTATCCCTAACGAATAGCGTCATTCGTAACCTGTAACGTCACGTCGTTATTGTTAAAACGTTGAAACATCTAAAAAGGAAACTCTGGTTATAGATAAACACGTTAGGGATGTTATAAAATGATTATCCGTCATATTAACCAATAATTAATAACAAGATTAAGAATAACAACGAAAATTAGCAAATTCAGATCCAATTAGTGACGTCAAAATGACGTCAAAGTAATATTATAGCGTTTTCAGTCACGTGGTTTTGTTTGCACAAAAGTTCATATTTTAATGTGGCATATTTACGAAGCGAAATTTTTCTATGAGTTTCTTTTATTATATTGTCAACTTATATAGTACATATTATGGAAAAATAATAAAATTAAGCATTTTTAAAATCTAAGCATCTTCCTCATTGACGAATGGAATAAGCGGTACAAAAATGTGAGATAATGTAATTTTACTGCATTGTCCATCTTTAACCATTTCAATTGTACTAGTTTTTCCGATACATGATCATATTTTCATAGGCTGAAAATGAAGCGGCAACATGTGTTTTGGACAATTTGCAAACGATTTTTAAAAATTTGATCTTTACATGGGTAGTACAGTATATTGCAATAATTAGGAATAGGCAACAAAAGTGGAATCGCACATTTTTTCCGTATTTTAAAATTTAAAATATGTCTGTTTTAATAGAAAAATTTCAATCTGGCATAAGTCTTTTATAAGTTTTGATCTAAGAAAACACTAAGATTTTTTTGCGCAATCTGAAAACGTAATATTCCGCCATCTATGACCGGAGAAAGCTGCGTTTTTAGAACCTCCCTACAGTTTTTCGAGCTAAACAATAGTGCTACCGATTTATTTGGATTAATTTTCAAATTATGTTTCGTAGAATATCCGCAAATTGAACTTACGTGGTAATTTAATAAGTTATTAGCTAGTGCGGTATTCGATGGATTAAATTCGTACAAGAGTTGAATATCAGTATATGATTGCAAATGTGAGTGATTGATTTGGTCAAAAATATCGGCTGTATTGATAACAAACAACAGAGGTCCGAGAATTGACCCTTGTGGAACACCTGACGATATTAATTGGGCGGAGGACACAGAATTATTGACGGATACTGACTGATGACGTCGCATCGATTGGATAAGTACGATTTAAAGAAAGCTACAGCATTTCATTAAATCTAATAAAAAAATTATTTTGCGCATAATAAAGCGTGATAAAGAGTATCAAACGCCTTAGAAAAATCATGTGATACTGATACTGCCCCCCTTTTATCTAAGGCCCATATAATATTATCAGATAGTTTAAACAGAGTGGTACTGTTAGACTTCCGGAAGCCAGATTGATGTAAGGGATGTATTTAATGTAAATTTAAATTATCAACAATTTGACTATGAACAATCTTCTCTAATGTTTTGGATGCGGCTAATAAAAGACGGATGGGACGCAAATCTTGAATAGTTGTAGGATTTTTTACTTCAGAGACTAAGGAATCTCTCCATTTAATAGGAAAGTAACCTTTCTCTAAGCATACATTTGTTAGATGAGTTATATGATTTAAGAGAGACATAATTTAATCATAAATGAACTGATTTTCTCGACACCAGCACCATTAGATTGTCAGCAGTTAATAGCTTTCATAACAATTTCAGGCCCAACGAATGCAAATCTAAAACTGAGCTCGTCGCTATATCTATCATTGCTATAATGCAGGATTGCTTCATCACAATAACCTGAATTTCCAAAGATACTTATAAAATTGTTGATAGCAGCCGGATCTTGTAAAGTAAAAGGAAGCTGACTAATATTGTTTTGATAATTAATTTAAATTCTTTATTCATCGTTTTGATTCTGAAGGTAATACAGATACTCTTTTTTCTTCTTCTTATTGATGTCAGAACGAAATTTCGCTTGGTTTTGTAACTATTCCAGTTCTCTATAGTATTATTATTTTTATATTTACTAATAACTTTGTCTCTTTCTTTGAGGATTAGTTTTGAGATATCCGTAAGCCATGACGAGGGTGGTTTACTTACGCAAACAGTTCTAAGAGGAGCGTGATTGTTAAATAAGTTAACAATGTTGCTAGTCAGAAATTGTTCTTTATCATCTAGATCCCGTATATAGTAAATATCATTCCAGTGGATATTATTTAAATCTGCTCTAAACTCAATATTATTAAAAATTTTAAAACCGCGATATGTAAAAATTTTTTGTTGATTTTTAATATGAGAAAATTCAATTTTACATCAAATAAATTGGTGATCGCTCACAGCTTCTGCATTCATTGTGCACGAAGTATGAACTACATCAACATTATTAATGAATATAGGATCTAAAAATGTGGCATTTCGGTAATTCGCGGCGGTTCGTCAATAATTTTTATAAAACCGAATGTATCGAAAATACCCGATAAAGGGTTCTCCAACTGTATCAAGTTAACAATGACGTCACCTAAAACTATAATATAATCATATGAAGATATAATTGATGGAAGAAAATTGTCTAAATATTCTATGCAGTTTAACAGATTTTGATGTGGTGGACGATAAACTACCTCCAAGGCCAGAGTGTTTCTATCAACCTTTAGTTTTAACCAAATATGTTCAAGATATTGCTGGTCATTATCACTATCTATCCATTCACATTTGATATGTGACTTGATATATACTTCAACACCTCCCTCTCGGCCTGCCCTATCTTTTCGGTATAAATTATAGCCCGGTAGTGCAATATCATTTGAATTCATATTTTTAGTAAGCCAAGTTTCACTAATAGTACAGTTATTTGCTATTTTTACCTAGAAAGTTTTCCGGGAGTTTTGAAAATTGGTGATTTTATAGATTTTGATGTGCTTTTTCCGAATTTCTACTTTGCCACCTCGTATCTTTGCCACTAGCGCCGCCATATTGGATAAATGGCGCCTAAATACAGTTTTTTGACAATATGCCCTTTCCGACTCATTTTACGATAAAAACAGTTATGTAATAAATTAAACTAGAGAAAATTTCCTAGAATGTATGACAACCTTTTTTTTAATATATGATTTGCAGGAAACAACTACTCAGCGGGCAAATACCCCGACCTGCATTGAATTACACCTTACAAATCATTAAAGAATGGTAACCAATATCATTTGTCAACTCCCTGACCAGACATAGACCGGTTTCGAACTTATTAGTTCTCATCAATTCAAATTCAATTCAAAAGAACTTTATTAAAATTTAATTGGAACAGTGGACTGCCTCCCCAGCACCCATCCCGGGACCGATCCTGCGACCACCGCGTTGACGCGGTGGTGCATCGCAAGGTCGGGCCGAGGCGGGGCTGGTTCGGCGTAAGTAAAAAATGTATATAAAAATAAACCTAACTCCTTTTACAAAAACAAGTAAATTAAAAAGGTAATTTTGTACAAAAATGCTTAAAAAGTAAAGCTTAACATAAAAAGGGTTAAAACGATCACTGGCTTTCGCCGTTCGCGCACATTCACTATTTTTAAAATTTTGTTGCTGTCGCTGGCACCGTAACTTGTACGACGTGCCATCCGCGAATCACTCCAGCGACGGGCTGCGCAAGGCTGGCCTAAACTGTGATTCTAAATTTTGAATTGTTTTTGTATAAAAAATTTGGAAACTGTTACAAGATTAATGAAGGAAGAATGAATTTACAGACAAAAATGTACAAACAGAAACGAAGGAACAAAAAACGCGAAAACAAAAATACACAAAAACAAAAGAAGAGGGGGACAGGAAAGAATTGAAAGTCGATGAAAGGTATGAAATATCAGTGAAAGGTGGATAGTAGCAGGGAAGGTGTAGTAGGTGTTTAGTTCTCATCAGTATGCCATAGGTCATGGAGCAGACAAATGATAGTGGCCAACCTGCTAGTTTTATACAAACTATAGTAAATTGAGTAGTGGTGAGAGGTAAGTGAAACCTCTCAAATGGTCAATTGCTACTATACACCATAGATGTCTCTATGGGCGTATAGCGACTTGCGATTCTGCAAGTACCTGAGAGCGGCGACCTTTCAGTCCTAGGTGGACTTAACCTACTGTTATAATATATGATTTGCAGGAAACAACTACTCAGCGGGCAAATACCCCGACCTGCATTGAATTACACCTTACAAATCATTAAAGAATGGTAACCAATATCATTTGTCAACTCCCTGACCAGACATAGGCCGGTTTCGAACTTATTAGTTCTCATCAGTATGCCATAGGTTATAACAGTAGGTTAAGTCCACCTAGGACTGAAAGGTCGCCGCTCTCAGGTACTTGCAGAATCGCAAGTCGCTATACGCCCATAGAGACATCTATGGTGTATAGTAGCAATTGACCATTTGAGAGGTTTCACTTACCTCTCACCACTAACCTTTTTTTTGTAAAATGAATAGTTTTAGCGTACGAGCGCCGCAAAGTCTACTCCAACATGCGTTTTGGCCAAAAAACTCATTTCCACACCACCATGAGATAGAGTAATTGACGCGTTTTTTTTATCGTACTATCCCCAGTAGGTCTAATCCACATACAATGCACTATTCCAAAATTTAGCGAATTCTCCTTCGCTTCACTGTTCTAGATGGGCCAGATGTTTCATTAGTAGGAATAGTAAACGGTCTGTAAGTCGAACCTTAAAAACAAATAAGTTGCATGCATATCATATTCATATACACCAGGAATTATCTGATGACGATTTTCAAAAGCGCCTACAATTTTGTAATTGGGCCAGAGGTGAAATGCAACATAATGTCAACTTCTTCAATACTGTTTTATTCAGTGATGAGGCAGCTTTTCATAAAAATGAATTTGTTAATAGGCACAATTTCCATTATTATGCTTCGGAAAATCCTCACTTTTATATGCAAATTGATAACCAACACAGATGGTCTATAAACCTTTGGGGAGGAATTATTGGAGAACATGTAATAGGGCACATTTCTTTGATGGTACATTGACTGGAGCTATTTATCTTCATTTTTTGGAAAACTCTGCCACAATTATTGGTAAATCTCCCTGAAAGAATTCTTCGAAATTGGATGTGGTTACAGCAAGATGGTGCTCCACCACATTATTTAAATGCAGTTAGAAATCACTTAAATAATACCTACCCTAATCAATGGATTGGAAGAAATGGACCCACCAAATGGCCTGCTAGATCTCCACATCTTACAAAAATGGATATCTTTATATGGGGATACGTGAAGGAAATTGTTTATAGAGATACACCAACAACAGTACAAAATATGAAGGCAAGAATAATAACTGCCTTTACATCAAAATGGGCAACATGTGGAACATTTATTATAGTTTTTTCTATTGAGTTATTTGAAGAAACCTCCTTTTTTAAGTCTATTTTTGAATTTTGTAATTATTGCTCAATAAAACGAAATTGGTTGCAATTAGCCCTAGGGAAGTACTTACAAAAAATGTTCGTTTTTCATTTCTATAGCACATCGTCGAAACATATACAGGGTTTTCCATTTGAAGAAAATCGAATTTTTTTTATTTAAAATGTCCTTAATTAAAAAATTATTTTTGGCCATTCTGTACATTTTTAGCAAATAAAAATGATTCAAAAACATTAATAAGATGTTTCGTAACTGGTATTCACATAAGCTTTTCTTAAAACCCATAATTGTGACTGTGGTGATTTTTTTAATATCCATCTGCAGATTGCATTATTTCAACAAAAAAAATTAGCCGTCAAATGAATAAGAATATCTAGATCTTCGCCGACAACTATTACGGAATCGAATGTCGATGAAACGCTGATTGCGGTATTGATTATTAGCCTATCCGCATCTTCCGTGGCTTGTTTGACAATTAAGTTCGCAGCTTTAAATTTTGTCTTCAACATTCCAATGAAGCGTTTCTTATTTGCATCGTTGCCCATAAATTTACTACCTCATGGTGGTGTGAAATTGAGTTTCTTGGCCAAAACGGTATGTTGGAGTAGACTTTGCGGCGCTTGTATGCTAAAACTATTCATTTTACAAAAAAAGGTTATTACATAAATTATAGGAAATTTTCTCTAGTTTAATTTATTACATAAATGAGTCGAAAAGGAGATATTGTCAAAAAACTGTGTTTACGCCATTTCTCCAATATGGAGGCGCGATCAGCAGAAACACGAGGTGGTAAAGTACAAATTCGGAAAGAGCACATCGAAATCTATAAAATCACCAATTTTCAAAACTTCCGGAAAACTTTCCAGGTAACCTCTCTTTTAAGCATCAAATGACTGTAGCATAAGGGCTAAAACACAAAGATTTTGATGTATAGCCAACTCGGAAAATTCTGTAAAATCTGTGCAAGTGGATCTGACATTTAAATGTGCAATACTAAAATTGGCAGATTTTGATTGATGTGTGTTATTCATAAATAGTTTTGGTAATTAAAGCATCTCTCCTCAAATTATAAACTAAGCAGATGTGATCTACTGGAACATTTGTCTTATTTGTAGAGTTATATGTGACTCAATTTACGCACTTTTTCGTATCAGAGTGGCTGTCTTTAATTTGATGGTTTTTGGTATAAATGGGGCACGCTGCACTTTCAGCCGTACAACTGAATTTGAGATGATCGTAGCAGGAACATTAAATATCTAGGGGGGTAGTAGTAGACAGAAACATTACAACGCTTCCACCCAATGAAAACCATTCTTTCCTTGAGTATACTTCAATGACAAAATTTACAGGAGCTTTATTAGTTTTACTAACTTCTTTTATATTTTTTTATTGCACGATATCTTATTTTGCTTTATCAGTGCTGTGATGAAAGCATTTTCTTAAATTTAATTGGATTCGACGCCTTTTATTAGCAGCCGAGGATTGAACAATTTTCCTTCACTAATAGAATATGTTTCACCAACTTAGCTTGCAAATTTGCTTTTATCTTACTCTTTATCATCGCAGTTGACTAAAAGACTATTTCTTATCATCAGAGTATTCCTAAAGCCGAGGTCCCAGGGCCTGTGACTTGGCGAGCCTGGTCTGAAGTTTCACATATCTCGCGCCATGGGAACGTAAATGCTCGTTATTGCTCCAGGTGACTCGGGATGGCTTGACTTTTCCCATGAAATGTCGGTAAATGCTCAGGTATCAAAGGCTTGTAGATCGACGGATGACCAGTCTCGGTAAGACTCGTGCATCCGATCCCACGTCCTGTTGTGGATTGTGTAGCGAGATTTTAATACGTAGTTGGACAGTTGTTACATCGCAGTTTTCCGGTAGTGATAAAATGTCGATGTCGAGAGTCGGGATTTTTTGGGGTTCTTGCTTTTTTTGCGTGAACCCGTTTATTTTCCCCAGTTTTTCGACTAACTGTTATTCCCTCGAGTAGAACGGAAAGTCCATCGAGGGATTTGACCTCAGCCACCCCTACACCAGGCTTCCAACCCGCTAGGGGGTTAGAAAATTGAAATATTTGTTGTGGAAAAAAATTGATATTTTACAGGAGGTGTTTCTGTGAGGAAGGTGTGACCACGGTTATGTAACCATCCCCGAGGGTGTTGTCACCCTTGAAAGGGGTGGATATATATATATTTTTTTAAGAAATTATTATTTCTTTAAGGAAGATGGCAGGTGACCAGGGGTTGTTTTCATCCTTCGAAGGGGTAGGAAAAAAATAATACTTTATAGTAGGCGTACCACCTTCCTCAATAAAACACCTAACAAATATTATTT
This sequence comes from Leptura quadrifasciata, assembly GCA_963675555.1. NCBI lineage: Eukaryota > Metazoa > Arthropoda > Insecta > Coleoptera > Cerambycidae > Leptura > Leptura quadrifasciata. Next base: position 115,266,624 of record OY776677.1, read on the forward strand.
TTTCCCAAAAAAAATATTTTTTTTCCACCCCTTTGAAGGGTAAAAACAACCCCCGGGGATGTTTACACAACCCTGGTCACCTGCCACCTTCCTCACAGAAACACCTCCTGTAAAATAAAATTTTTTGTCCACAAAGACCTCGAGTCCTGACTTCGACTAAAAGAACAACGAAACAATTACACGTCTGGCAATGGTGTATTGACTAGAAGTGGTCGACTCGAGGCTACTCGAGATATGTCAAACCACGCACCGTGGGTATGGTGCGTGGCTTGGATTTCGACCGATCACAAGTCCACAAGTACAAACCTCGAGTAACTCGAGGTTTGCCAAGTCAAAGGCCGTGGGACCTCGGCTTAACACAAATATTTAACTCGGTAGGATTAATTAATATTTCATTTTATGTCTTTCTCGATATCTACATTGTTTAAGTTGGAGTCGTCCGATTTAATTAACAACACTGATGACTGTTTAGACTATATATTATTTATATAGGAAACGCCCGACGGCCCTGGAAAAACAGTAGTAGTTCTAGGATTTTTACTATATATGATAAAAAAGATGTAGATAGAACAGTTTTTGAAAGATTTTATGACGAAATTTGTAAACGTATTGATACTTGGATGTGTAACCTACTTTTCTGTATATTAAATTTATATTGCATCTTTATATAGCGAAAAATATATTGCCTGCCGTAAATCAACATAATAGACGATAGAAGAGCCAAGCTAGTTCCCTGGCTATTTTGTAAAGTAAAATTCCATATTATATAAAATATATTGCAAAACCAGCGTATACGTATCACTTTTCAGTTTATGATAAAAGTAGCTGCTGCCTTCTATGTATGATGTAAGTCTTTCTTCGTGTTGAGATTACAATTCTAAAATAGGCGAACCGACAATAATCCTTCAGAGTTTTTATTATCCTGCTATGTTTTGTCGTTATTTAACTGAAAATAGTTTCTTTTAATAAAAAAGTGAGTAAATCAAGTATATGTAAGTCAAGCGATACACATGTTTTAACAGCTCCCAGTTTAATGGTTCTTTTGAACTGTAAAAATCACATAAAATTGTCTTATTTTTTAATCATTCGGGAAGCTGAAACTGATGATCGACATAGTCAAAGAACAGTTCCATCATTTTTGTTAGCCAAGCAGTTATTTAAATAAGGTTAGTAACATTACAATGTTTTTAACTGTAGAATAGGAAGCGGTTTCACTTTCTTATAAGTCAAAAAAAACGTCAGTTTTTTATCACTTGTATCTATCTGCGGTAGGCAGTTAGTGAAAAAATCGAAAATAAACAAAAAAATGTCCGGCATGTGTTCTATTTGTGCTACGAAAATAAACAATCAAAGGAAAGCGATTAAGTGCAATGAAGAAACTGTTTCGCAGTGTATCATCAGGAATGCCTTGGGCAAGGAAGCACCGAAGAGAGCTAGCGGTGCAAGGAGTGTATTGAACCATCACTAGCCGATCTTATGCGCGAAATTGAAAAACTTAGTAATATTAACAAGGGTATGGCCACATCGCTAAATAACTGCCATGAAAAAATTGACGATTTAAACGCTCTGATAAAAAATCAGGAGTTTAAAATTACCGAGTGTGAATCTAGGACATGATGAATTTAAACAACCAGGAGCAATTCATGAGATTAAACAGCGTTGAATTACACGGTATACCCGACATAAAACAAGAAAACTTGTTGGCCATGGTGGACTATGTATACAAAGTTCTAAATGTCAAGTTTGATGTAAGGGATGTGGATTATTGCCATCGTCTAAACAAGCGACAAACATCAATGGAACCACGCCGAATTTTTTTGAAATTTTTATGTCGGTTGAATAAGGATGAATTCATTAATGGAAAAAAGTAAGAAAATCTCTGAATTTAAGCGGAATAAATATGGAATGGGCTAGAAGTGCAAATGACGCAAAAAAACTAATCTACATAAATGAGTCATTAACAAATGCAAACCGAGTATTATTCTCCAAGTATCGGAAGTTCAGAAAGAAGCAAGATATCAAATTTCTATGGGTTAAAAACGGCAAAATACTCGAAACCCCATCAGTCTTTGATCACGAAATGTTTGACAATAGGTACGCAGTTGTAAGAAAGGACAAAAACTTAATTAGTACAGGAAAGCAGACAGGTGAGGGGGGGGGGAGGGTTAGTCGCCGTCAACTCTAGGTTTGATTCTGACGTACTATCAATATCATGTAATAATGCAAAGATTGAAGATGTATGAAAGATATAAAGAAAAAAGATCGATATAAGAAAAAATTTAGGAGCACGGGTAATACCTATGATGAACAACAATTCGTATATTTAAGAGCTAAATTAAAAAACGAAGTAAGGTTAGCACACAGTAACTATATCAATAAACTAGAAACAAGCATTTCGAACTCCCCTGAAGAGTTCTGGGAATTTGTGAAATCAGTAAAAGGCAATACAGACCAGGCATCTGCCTCGATGATATATAAGGGAGCCCAAATATCTGGAAATGATAAAATAGCTGACGCATTTGCAGCGTATTTTGAAATATCTAAATAAGGCAGCTAAATACGACTTGAATTTTGAATCAAGAAGTAACGTTAACACTCTCGATATAAAAAGCATAAGCGATGATGATATATTAAGGGCCATAAAGAAATTAAAACCTGTGCGGAATTACTTCTGGAACCACTTAAGATAATATTTAATTTGGTTATAACATCATGCACGTATCCAGATATGTGGAAAACAACAAAAATATGTCTTGTATACAAAAGTGACAATTTAAGTGAAATTATAAACCATAAGCCCGTTGTCTTAATAAGTGTACCTAGCAAAATATTTGAATTAGTTTGCCATGAAATAATGTACTCGCATGTTAAACTAGGTATATCTGATTATCAACACGGGTTTATGGAAAATAAATCAACAGTCACAAACTTAATGTGTTTTTCCCACACAGTGAACAGTGCGCTTGACGATATCGGTCAAGTGGACGTAATCTTTACAGATTTTGCTAAGGCGTTCGGTAAGGTCGACCATGATGTTTTGCTAAGGAAACTAGATAGCCTCGGGCTCTCGAGAAGGTTAATGTGAATGGGTGCCTCATACTTGAAAGGCCGAAAGCAGTAAAATAGCAGTAGTGTATAAGGGAGCACGGTCTAAGCAGTTTTTAACGCTTCTGGAGTACCTCAAGGGTCGAACCTAGGACCGTTCTTCTTTCTATGCGTAGTTAATGATATCATAGGGGTAGTTTAATATTCCAGCTGTCAGCTATTTGCCGACGACTTTAAGATATATAAACGCATAGATAATATGTTAGACTGTTATTTATTGCAAACAGATTTAGTTAATGGATCTGAGTGGGCAGTAGAGAATGGTTTATTCTTTAATGTAAAAAATGTTACCAGATGATTTTTTCGTGAAAACCATCAAAAATTGTTTTTAGCTATAATATTAACAGTTCATCACTTCCGGCCATAGATAATATTAAGGATCTTGAAATTATATTTGACTCTGAACTGACATAAAACAAATGATCCCTCGTATATTCAAAATTATAGACCCATAGCACTTCTGTCGGTGTTCTTCAAAATTTTCGAAAAAGCTTTTCGTTTTAAATTGTTGCCCTTCTTAGAGGAACATATATATTAACTACAAGACAATATGGGTTTTATACAAATCGTTCCACGCAAGATGCAGTTATTTCCTTTTATAGTAGTCTTAGAAAATTTCAATAACAAAGTTAGTTAAAATTAACTACAAGACAATATGGGTTTTATACAAATCATTCCACGCAAGATGCAGTTCTTTCCTTTTATAGTAAAGTCTTAGAAAATTTCAATAACAAAGTTAAACAAGCGGGAATATTTTTTGACTTCTCACGAGCTTTTGATATAATAAATCAACAATTACAATTAAAAATACTAAAAGGTTGTAATAAACTCCATATAAATTTCTTGTATATTTTTTATAGTTTGGAAAATAATTGAAAATATTTTAAATTGAAAATTTCGACCATAAATTTTATTTTTACAAACAAATTTTATTTTAAAACAATCATTATCCAAATTATTTTTATTTTTTGTATCGTAATTATATTTTAGCTAGATAGGCAATTGTAATGTAAACTTTTTACTTGGATAAAAAATTCTCTAATAATACCTCTACAAATGTGATTTAAATTATACCATTACAGAATTTTATTTATTTTTATGTGTATCGTACATTATTATTCTCGCAATAAACTGTTCAATTTGATTTGAATTTGTTTCATTTGCTTTGTGTTTCTATAGCTGTGTTTTTCTTTCAACAATTCCGAACATAACTACTTTGAGATCTAAATTAAAATTTTTGTCATGTAATGTCTAACCGTCCTTCAGGCGGATATCATAGCAATATATTAAATATATGTTAAGAATCTTCAAAAGTTGCAAATATCAATTTTTTGCTGATGACAGTCTACATTGATGAATACGATCCTAGAGAGTTGGTACGGAAAATGAATCACTATTTAGAACTTGAACACTGTCAAGCTTTATTTATAAAATACAGTATTATGCCTTCGTTACATATATATTGCTCATTGTTAGAAATGCACAAAAACTCTATGAAAGGTCAGTTGATTATCATAATCATAATACTTCAGGTGCTTCTGTGCTAAATTCGTGCCGTGCGAATTTTTTTTATTTTATTGTGATTATTTGAACGTTGAATGACACCTGGCGGTTACGCCATGATACACTTAGTGGATTTCGTGAAAACAGCGTCGGAAGCTCGCAGAAACCGCGGATTTGCAATTAAACGGGAACAACAACCATTATAAAAGTTGTACATTTGAAATTATCTACCTTAAAGGTCATATACATTTTTATCGTACGCCTAAACGATTTGGAGATACGACGCGGACTAAATGCAAAATGCATTTAGTTCCTCCAACATCTTCAGCAGCTCAACAGCATTTGTGTAGAATGTATTATCAAGTTCAAACATGGTTAGGAAAAGACATTGATCCTGAGCAGTGGGGCTGGATTAGGAAGAATGATATTTTGCAACTCAGTTACCACCAGCACCAAGCATATTGTTAAATTAAATTTTTTGCAACTGTACGAAGGGTTGTGCAGGAAAATGTAGATGTAGGAAAGTAGGACTTAATTGTTTAACAGTTTGTGGACATTGTTCCTGCTTGAATACTGCACCTATAATTGCTATGACTGTTGGAATGGATGACGTAGAATCTTATCAGATTGAAAGTAATGACAACGATTTGTCATTGGACGATAACGCTTCAGATACCCAAGAAGTCGGAAATACTGACTAATTTAAGATCCGGCATGGGTTAGGCGTCATGGGGAAACCATGTAAAAAATTCTACTCTAAGGTGGTGGGGAAATGAATACATTTTTTGACTTATTCACTGTAAATAAATGTAAATAAAATATATAAGACATTCGGCAGAGAATAAAGATCACTGAGCTCGATAACGGCAATATTTAATTTTCATTCTGAGATATAGAGAGCAAGATAATTGCGAAATATGTGGTGCGAAAGAGGTTTGGAGGAACTAAATGTATTTTTCACTTAGTCTGCGTCGTATCTCCAAAACGTTTAGGCGTACGAAAAAAATGTATAAAACCTTTAAGAATTTACAGTTGTACGACTTTTATAATAGGTGTTCTCGGTTGGGTAATAAAAACTGAGTTAATCGCGGATCTGCGATTTCCGCGGTCTTCCGACGCGGTTATCACGAACTCCTCTAGGTGTTTCGTGGCGTAACTACGAAGTGTCATTCAAGATGTCCAAATAAACATAATAAAAAAACTTTTTTCGTAGGGCACAAATTTGGCAGCAAAAGTCTAAAACGTCTGGATTATAACACAAGATCGGCAAACTTATGAAAACCACCTAGATACCGTCTTACTAGATCGGTTAAAAACTCCTGAACCGAACTTGATATCAACTTACCGGGTGTTAGAAAAGTATGGGAACGGTGGAAAATCTCGAACAGTTTGCATCAAATCGAAAAATAAAATAGTACGTGTCAATAATTTTTCAAAAAACTATCTACTGATACCAAAATGACCTCCCCACCCACCACCCTGTGGGTGGGGCGAGGGGCAACTTAAAAATTTCAAATGGAAACCCCTATTTTTTATTGCGGAATCGGATTCTACGGAAAAAAATACGTAAATTTTAATTCGGACATTTTTTTCGATTCTTGCATGGTGTCTCTGTAATCACAAAAAATGAAAAGAAAACATTACTGTTTCAAGAGTAGCGTCTTGTGCCCATAAAAAAACGTCCAATTCAAAAACTGAAAAACACGTATTTGTTATTTTTACGAAATCTATCTAATGACATTGGATTCGACTCTCCCACACCGAACCAAGTGGGTGGGACGGTGGCAACTTTGAAATTTTTAATGAAAATCCCAATGCTTTATAGCGGATTCGGATTCTACGGCCAAAAATACGTGAATTTTATATCGGGCATTTTTTTCGATTCTCGCAAGGTGTTGCTGCAATCGCAAAAAATTGAGTAGAAACATGAAAGTTTTGAACGCATACTTAAAAAAATACGAAAATTAAAGCTACTGATCTGAGAGTAAATAATTTCCCGAGCTGTTTTGAGAAGAGTGATTTTACACGGACGTGGGGAAATTACAACTATTAACATTCTGTAAATTTATTAGCAGCTAGTAATTTCCAATTTACATTTTTTACAGGGCAATAAAAAACTCGATTTAAAAAAAAACTAACAGTGGTTTTACCTCTTAATTCAGCCACTTCAGACAAGTTCTTGATCCCAGCCAGTGAAGGCAAGGAAGTAACTCAGCCATTTAAGGCAAGGTGAGGATTTCGGCCAGTTGAGGCAATTAATTTACAGCTTAACTGCTACACTAGCAAGTTTTAATTTCAAGATTATAGCAGGTGTTCAAAATGGTGCCCATTGACTTCTTGGCATTGTCCGAGATGCACGTAAAAATTTCCAATAGCACTTCTTATCATTTGAGGTGGTATTTCTGCAAAAATGTTTATTATGCGTTGCCTCAGCTCTTCCAAATTACGAGGTTTAGTAGGATAAACCTTACCCTTCACGTAGCCCCAAACAAAATAATCAAGTGGCGCGAGGTCGAGAGATCTTGCTGGCCATTCAGTAGTTCCTCTTCGACCTATCCATCGATTTTCGAAAGTACCATTCAAATAGTCCCTAACAATACCCCGATAGTATTCCCCATCTTGCTGGAACCAAACATTATCGAACTCATCACCAGCAATCTCTTGTATTGCGGGAACTATTTGATTTGTCGACATTTCCAGGTATTTTTCTCCATTCAAACTTCCATCTATGAAAAACGGTCCTATGATCCCTGAAAACTCCTGCCCAAATATTTAATTTTTGTAGATACTGCGCGTGTGTTTCAAGCATCCAGTGAGGGTTTTCTCACTGGCGATTAACTTTTCCACTGAGTTCGAAAGTTGCTTCATCTGAGAAGACAAGTAGAGATGACAAAAAATTTGGGTTTTGGTTACTCCTTTCCATCATTAATTCACTAAATTCAAGTCGCCAATCAAAATCATCTTCATTTAACTCTTGGTGAAGGTGAATTTTGTAAGGATGAAATTTCAAAAGTTTCAAATTCTTATAAACTGAAAATGCACTCATATCAAGCTGTTCACTGGCTTTTCTGATTGATAACCTTCGATTTTCAACAAATGCCTGGGCCACTTCCATTTGTCGAGCTTCCGATGTTTCAGATTTTGGTCTTCCAGATTTTGGGCGATTTTTATTTGTCCTTGTGTCTAGGAATCGTTTGATGGTACGGGACACAGTAGATTTCGAAATTCCCACTTGATTTACACGGAAAGCTTCGTTGAATAAAATCACAACTTCAGCATAGGACCTTTCTTTATCGCCTCACCCTCGCATCGTTAAAAGAGAAACTCTCTCTTCCTCTGTTAAAGTAGCCATTATGCAGAAAAAAACGCGAGAACTAATGAAAAATGAAATAACTTTTTCCGCAAAAGTGTGCTCCTGCCTCTACAAAAGTTGGAAGGAACCGAACGTTCTCGTAGAAATTTCACAAAACAAATACTGTTATTAAGAACACTTTAAAAAAACATTCATAAAAACCAAGATATCACAGATATTGTTTTTTAAACTGAATGTTTGTCAACACGAGTATCTAGAATTTGTAAATATTTACAAACTTATGGACGCTTAAGGTTTATTTCAATTTTGTGCGATTGCAGCGACACCTTGCGTGAATCGAAAAGAATGCCCGATATAAAATTCACGTATTTTTGGCCGTAGAATCCGAATCCGCTATAAAAAAATAGGGATTTTCATTACAAATTTCAAAGTTGCCCCCCGCCCCACCTACTGGGTTAGAGGTGGGAGAATCGAATCCAATGTCATTGGATAGATTTCGTAAAAATAACAAATACGTGTTTTTCAGTTTTTGAGTTGGACGTTTTTTTATGGGGACAAGACGCTACTGTTGAAACAGTAATGTCTTTTCTTTTCATTTTTTGCGATTACAGCGACACCATGCAAGAATCGAAAAAAATGTCCGGAATAAAATTTACGTATTTTTTGCCGTAGAATCCGATTCCGCAATAAAAAATAGGGGTTTCCATTTGAAATTTTAAAGTTGCCCCTCGCCTCACCCACAGGGTGGTGGGTGGTGAGGTCATTTTGGTATCAGTAGATAGTTTATTGAAACATTTTTGACACGCATTTTTTTATTTTTCGATTTGATGCAAACTGTTCGAGATTTTCCACCGTTCCCATACTTTTCTAACACTCGGTATATACTATATTTTAGTATGGAGGATACTCATAGATTTTTAATGTTTTAATATTTTTAATCTCTCTTTTTATATATTATTATAATAACTGTAACAAGTATAGTTAGTGTTTTTAAATAATGCATCCCACACAATTTAATATTTTTTTCTTTTAATTGTTATAGACTGTAAATTTACTATTCTCTAATTTGTTAGAAATGGCAAACTAGTTTTTGTAAATATTTTTTTCCATTAGTATGTGCCTATTTTAAAATGTTTGTCTTAGTTAACTATGTTTTTAAGTTTACACAATTGAAACATCAGTAATGTTGACTTGCTACAAATTATGATATATATATATAATGTAGTAAATAAACATCTGTCTATCTATTAATATTTCTATTGTTACTATTTTCTAATTGTTGCCACTTTATTGCTAAATTTCAATTGAATTTGTCTTCATCTCCTGTAATTGAGCTTTGCCTGTTATACATGTATTTCAAAATAATCAAATAAATAAAGTAAACATTATTAGTTTAATTTTGTCATGAAATTTTAATCACACAGAAATAACAGGAAGAGGTTGTAATCCTCGTCCGTCAAAACCCCTTCATTAATCAGCTTCATGCTAATAAAACGGCTTTTGGTTATTTCCAACAAGGTGGGGCGTGAGCACGTTCAGCAGGCGAAATAATCAGCATGTCGCAAGCCATTTATCAAGATCAAGAGGGTTCTAAAACTAGCGATTAAGGTGATGGTCAACTTCAGCATCTATTTTTAAAAAAAAATATTTTCATTAAAAATATGTGTTGTTCAAAGAACATTTTATTAATTAGTGCTATAATTAATAAGAATAATATATTTAATATACATAAGTCACTTTATTTTGAACAGTCAATAATAGATATTAGTTCAAAATCATAAAACGTAAATATTTTCTTAAAAACTACGTTTCCATAGGAAGAGGTCTAGTTACTGTCATTAAAATTCTAAAATTAAAATAGGAAATTTATTTTTTTAACTTCGTAAAACCCAAACATTTACAGCATAGTTTGATTTAAAATAGATTTAATTGAGATTTATTGGATAATGTATTATTTTTTGAATATTTATAGGTGTTGGACGAACAAAGATATATGGTTTGCTAGATAAATTGAATGTGTAGTTTGGCTTGTTCTCCCCTTTAAACTGCCGAATAGAACCATTGACATGAGCACATCCTATATGCATATATTAGCATATTTGTCCAATTCTCCATACAATTATTGTTCAAACAGTAAATATTAGCATTCCATACTCAATATGGAGATAGGTAGTTATAATAAGTTGGAACTAATTTATATGCTGTTAGTAAAGTAATTTGTTACAAAAAATAAACAGAAAGATGTATTGTTTAAAGAGGCAAAACTTTATTTTAAAACATTAATCCATTTTACTGCTATTGAGATAACAAGTGTTCAAATAAAAATTCAGTCAGGTCAGTCAGATGCACAAGTATTATGTTTTTTTTGCTTCTAATACTCTTTTAAGAAATTTTTTTCGAATTCTGAGATGAGAAAGGTGGTTTGCGTATCCTTGCAAGTAAATATTTGTGGTATTATAACAGAAAGCAACCTGATTAAAGATTATTTAAAAACCTCTCTGACCATTTGGGAGTAGCAGGTATATTCCGCCCATTCTCCACAAAAATATATCTGTGAATCAAGAAGAAGTTTTAATTCGTACAGCAGAAAATTCGTAAGGACGTGGTGGTTATCGGCAGCAACTGGTTTAAGTCAGCCATCCATTCATATGTTATTAAAGGAAAAGCAAATTGATAGCCTAAGAGACAAAGTAAAAAAATCCTCTGTTTTTTTCCAGTTGATTACAGTAGTTGTGTACACAAACATACTGCGATCAGTCAAGCGAACTGTAGAATAGGTGTCTCAGAAACGCTATCAAACGTGTTATGATTACGGCGGTAATAAAATGAATTTACTAAGGCTGAAAATTGTTAATACAAATCATATATTGCATATAAATAACAGTTATGTCAGTCAATCAGTAGAATGTGGGGACAGAGCTGGTTAGTCAGCCCCAATGTATGTACAATAAATAAATAACGTGCAATTCATTTACTAAATTTGAAAATGTTTGTAAAGGTACTAAAATATATATGGTTCATAAATAAAATTATCAACCATATTGTGGCACATCCTCCGTCAGTCAGCCAAAAAAAAAATATCGCTCGCGCGATCGGCGTGGAAGACGGCTCGATCTTCTTTATTTAATGGTTTTCTTATTCTGGTTGTTGTTATTAGTTGTTGTTATTGTATTTTCTGTGCCATGGCCGCGTATGCCAACGCAGAATAAGCTGATATCTTGTTTGTCTATGGATACTGTGGCGGCAACGCTGCTGAAGCTCGCCGAGAATATGGTCTTTGGTACCCTAACCGCCGCTTACCAAATGCACGTGTATTCAGTACGGCATATCGAAATATCGCTGAAACTGGCTCCGCGAAATGTAGAAGAAGTGACGCTGGTGCTCCTCCGTTTATGAACCAGATGATGAGGAAGAAATATTGAGGTATTTTGAGGAAGACCCAACTATTTCAACTAATAAAGTCGCAAGACTAACCGGAGCGTCACAATGGAAAGTTTGGTATACGATACGTAGAGATGGATGTCATCCTTACCACTATACCCCTGTCCAAGGCTTGGAGGAAGGTGATCCTGGAAGGAGAGTGGAATTCTGCCACTTTATGTTAAATTCGAAATTTAATCGCGAGGGTATAACAAATTTCCACAACCTACATTATTGGACAGAGGAAAATCCCAAGTTAACATGTGAAACTAGTTTCCAAATGAAGTTTTCTATTAATGTGTGGATGGGGGTCATTGGCCACTATTTAATAGGGCCACACTTTCTTCCTCAAAATTTAAACGGGGAAACCTATGAAAATTTTTGAAGAAATGATCTGGCGGTCATTTTAGAAGATGTTCCTCTCGCCGTCAGACAACGAATGATGTTTCAGAACGACGGTTGTCGAGCACATTATCGGCTGACAGTACGACCGTTACTTGATCAACGTTTCCCTAACCGTTGGATTGGAAGAGCGGACCCAATACCTTGGCCAGCGCGAAGCCCTAACTTAGCACCCCTTGATTATTACGTTTGGGGTCATATGAAGGAGGTGGTCTATGCCACACCAGTCAATACTATAGAAAACCTTAGACAAAGGATAGTCGATGCTGCCCAACACATAAGGCATAATCTGACAACCAGAGTAACAAGGACGGAAATAAGAAGACGCTGCCATGTCTGTATACGGAATAGGGGCTCTCATTTTGAGCAAGACATATAAAAAATAAAGTACAACTTTGAAATTAATGAAGAATTAAACTCTACTTTTAAAATGTTTTTTACTGTTTATCTAAAAATAAAATTCGTACTACTTGTGTTATTTTTAATAGTATTTTCTTAGAACTATTAAGGGTACATTGAACATTTGTACCTTGTTAGATAGCTATTGAAATAAGGCAGTTTTTATAATAATTTATACGCGTATTACGTTAATATTTTCTTGAAAAAACCTAATAGGTAAATTTTATAGCTGATTTGAAAAAAAAAATTTTTAGTTTTTATTTCAGATGTTCACATGATTGAAATGTTTCCAGATATTTTTCATTCCAAACGGATATCTATAATATTGGACAAGTAATCCAGTAAAAAAAAATTTAAAAGTGTCAAATAGATTTTTCGAAAATTAACTTTTAGGACATTAAGATCTACTTTTTGAGAAAAACAAAAAAAATTGAATATCTCAAAAACTATAGAGTTTTGCATAATATATGTTAGGGCTTAATTTACTTCTTAGATCATGCCCCATCACATCTCCAAAAGAATGTATCGAATTACCAGTAACCCTGTATATATTGTTTTTATACATGATTTGCAGGAAACAACTACTCAGCGGGCAAATACCCCGACCTGCATTGAATTACACCGTACAAATCATGAAAAATTGGTAGCCAATGTGTATAGTAGCATTAGACCACATGAGAGGATTCAATTACCTCTCACCACTATACCATATATATATATATATATATATATACAGTGTCTCCAACTAAGTCGGCACCATATGGGAAACTTTTTTATTATTGGTTTTATGAAAAAACGTTATTCTTGATAAAAAGTTCTGCATGGCCTAAAACTCTGAATGAAACAATCAGATATCAATTTTTTGCAGTTGTATACGAGGTACGTCGAAAAATGTAAATTTTGCTCAAGAGTAAAGTACCTTTTTTATTACAATATCGACAAACGTTACTAAGAAAAGTTGATCCTAATTGAAAATTACGGTCAGATATCCAATATTATCCATCTACCATTAAAAACGATTTTTAATAATTTTTGGCTATAAATTATACATAATTTAATTTTGCAAATCATAAAACATTTATTGTATTGAAAAGCATGATAACCATATGTGAGTATAGAACTCACATGTGGTAATTATTCATGTTCATTTTGTTATATCTATTTTAATCATGGTTTTAATCCTTACTTTTAAATAATCAGTAATTGTTTACCTTAAATTGTGTACCTGTAAAGGAATTTGTGTATGAATTTGTCTATATTAAGTTAAAAATGCGACTATTTTATAATACATGTGATCTTAACTTTTAACCTCAAGTTAATGTCTTGATAAAGGGAATAAATAATTTCCGAAAGCTTGACAAAGTAACAAAAGAGTTTTTCTTTTTCTGTTTTGTGGCCGTAAACTTTTCACCTCTGACTGCAACGTCAAGATATACTACGTGTGTTTAATTTTGGTTTTATATATATATATATATGTTATATTAGAAATATACTATGATATATAATATTATCGAGACAGGCTTAACCTTCTCAAACATATCGTATTACATACTGTGTAACAGCTCTTCTCAATAACCGCTCACGCTGCATGAGCATTGTATTTCAATTCTAAGTAATCCTGATTGTGCTGAATCAGCAACACTGTTTCCTTTGTTCTCAAAACATTATAAATATTACCAACAACCTTTTTGTAATCAGTCTTATACTCACTTTCGAATAAACCAGTCTAAATTATTATTGTATTTTCTTAACGAGTCAACGTTGACTCCAGTGTTAAACTAAATAAATCTTTTTAAAAAGTTAATCAAGTAATCCACTATCTAACATTGGCGCAGTCGTGGCGGATCTGAAAAACACACAGTTCGGGAGCCTAACCAGTAGCAAACATATCCGAGGGAACAAGGAGTCCATCTGAAAAAGGTGCCTAACCGGACGAAAAGAGCTTCTGGAACAAGGAGAACTTCTTAGCTGTAGTGGTGGATCCCAATCCTTTGTTCAGAAGAACCTACATTATTCTCAAACGCACAGAAGCGAAACAATAATAATTATCAAGAAATACAAGCAACAAAGCAACATTTCAAATCAACACGATTCAACAATTAGCAAGTAAGAATTTCATCCCGTCCCATCGTTGGTGTCTTCGGCATCAAAGGCAACCCTGTGGAAGGAACACCCAGTGACACCCCTGGCAGAGAGAGACCTTTGGTGAAGCTAAGCTCACGAAGTCGCATTCAACTGGACCACGAGGAATGAAAAATTTAGGGTAAGTCATTTTTGAATCATCTCGCAAACATTTATTTGCAAACAACGACATAATTTTACATTTTATTTTATCAAAATACATTGCATTGCTACATACAGTTCTAATATCTAAAATAGTAATTTTATTTAAACTTGAAACAAAATATCTTGATTATAATTTGTGTGACCTAAATAAATAACCGTAATCATACACTGTTCCTATCGTAACATTATTTTTATGGTAATATCATATACTCCTCAAGTGCGAATTTATCTAATTAACTACAATCACATACCATTTTTATCTTAACATTATTTTTATCATAATATCATATATCATATAAAGGTTAAGTTTACGCCTTACTTGACTGTGAAATAAAATAAAACCCACATGTTCTATACTGTTTAAATGCACATTAGTATATAAAATTTCAGTGACATTATTCCCAACTAAAAACACTTTTTAAATTAATCCAATTATCCTTGTAATTAAATTTTGAAATATTATAAAATAAACAGCACATTGTTTTACATATAATAAAAAAATTGCCAATTATCAGTAGCGTACTAGCTCAAATTGAAAAGGTGTTTTAAGTTATTCGATTATCTAAATAATATAAATAAAATGGCTACAAACGTAAGCAATTCCAATGCAAACAATTCAATCACGGCGAACGAAACAATAAATATTGAACCTTATAGGTTAAGCGAAATATTTTCCATAGTGCCCGAATTTGACGGCAACCCCATATTCTTGCAAACATTTATTTCAGCTTGCATAACCGCTCAGGGTATCGCTGTTGATGATCAGCGCGTCTTATTAACGCTTCACATAAAAAATAAATTACGCGGAAAAGCCGCAGAATTAATAAATTCCCGAAACCCTGCTACATGGGCAGAAATCAAAAGCTTACTTGAAGCTCATTTTGGCGACTCTCGCGACCTGACAGCTTTGATTCAGGATCTGCAGAGGATTCGTCAGTTACCCAACGAAACCGCACTAATATTTGTATCAAGACTACAAACGCACAACGCGAAAATGCACGCAGCAGTGCAAAAGCAGACTCTAACTCTAGAGGAAAAAACTGCTCAATGTAACCTCATTGAAAATATGACATTGACTACTTTATTAACCGGATTAGAACCCAAATTAGGTCAAATCATTAGGGCTGGTAACCCTGGCGACATGTTAGACGCAATAAACCGCATTAAACGTGAATTGCAATTATCCTATTTTGAATCACAAAAATTTTCTAATAGAGTTCCAAATAAAAATCTCATTCAAAACCCACAAAGACGTCCAAACTCCCCACAATTTTGCACCTTCTGCAAAAGAAGCGGACACCATGTTAATGAATGCCGCACAAGGCAAAACTATCAATCCCCATCTCCCAATTTCACACCAAATGCTTATTCTAATCAAGCACAGCTTCCAAGGCAACATTTCACATCTAATCATAGACCGCAAAATTTCCAAAATTTCTCTAACCAGCAGCAAAATTATTCTCAACAGAACAGGCCCTCAGCTATCAGGCCAAATCCAAACTTCAACCAACAAAGACCTTCTGCCATCCAACCAAACCCAAATTTCAACAGGTTCAATCAACAAAAAACGCATCATTTGAACCAAGAATTTTACGATAGCTCAAATCAATATGAAGACTATTCTACAAGTTATTCTCCCAATTACCAATACCAAAATAATTTCGAAATTAATGAAAACAATTATGATTACGATTTTGGAACCCGACAATGTGAGAATTATACTGCTAATTCTCAACCCCAACAGTACGAGAATTATACTGCTAATTCTCAATCTCAACAGCACGAGGATTATACTGCTAATCCTCCGGATTTTTGCATAGGCCCGGAGTATTCCACGAGTACTCCAACACAACAAACGGACGAGCTGGACCAAATTTCTCATCAAGTCCAAGCGATAAACCTCCAGGACAGTTTCGACCCAAACCTGAACTTCCCGGAAAATCAATTCATGTAAAAACACCCCGCTACAAACTAAATATCGTAAACTCCAAAAATTTATTTTACATAGAAGACATCACTAAACGTTTCAAAATCTTGATAGACACAGGCGCAGGTATCTCTATATTCAAACCCGAAACGGCAGAAAACTATAAACGTCGATCCCACGAAAATGTAATTATACAAGGTATAACAGACGAAAAAATTAATATCACTGAATCTGCTCTCATACCTTTCAATCCGAATGATCCATACAAAGTTTACATTCATAATCTAGATATAGAATTTGACGGACTTTTAGGTGCCGACTTTTTGGACCATTACGATTGCTTAATAGACATTAAAAACAGACAATTAATCACTAATTTCAAAACCGTACCATTGTATCAAGTTACCGATAATATATTAACTACACTCTGGAGCCCGATTAAAAATCAAAATTTAAACGAAACAAAAAACCAAAATGTAATTTCTATCGAACCACGCACAGAAAAGATTTTTAAGCTTAAATGTAATTTACAAAATACCGAAGCTATACTAATAGCCCAGGAAAACGAAAAGGTACGTTTACCGAACGCCATTGTCAAAATAGACAACAATGGTGAATTTTTGACGACAGTAATAAACTCAAATGCAATTCCGAAAACAATAAAATTTTCAAATCTTAAACTTGAACCCGTTCAAAAATTTAGATCAATATTTAACGTAAATCTTCAAAATCCGGATTCCCAATACATAGACAGAAATTACGAAATAAGAAACCAATTACGCTTAGATCACTTGAACGATGAGGAGAGTGAACTAATTACTCAACTCTGTTTAGACTTTTCAGACATATTCTATTTAGAAGGTGACAACTTGACATTTACCAATGAAATCAAACATTCAATAGACACTAACGATTCTAAACCAATTTTCACTAAATCTTATCGTTACCCCCAAATTCATAAACAAGAGGTAAAATCACAAGTCTCGAAAATGCTCGACCAAGGCATTATCCAGCCTTCAATTTCTCCCTGGTCCTCCCCAGTTTGGGTAGTCCCCAAAAAACTAGACGCTTCTGGTAAACAGAAATGGCGCGTCGTAGTTGACTACCGAAAATTAAACGAAGTAACGATAGGTGATAAGTATCCTTTGCCCAACATTTCTGATCTTCTAGACCAATTAGGCAGATGTCAATATTTCACGACTCTAGACTTGGCCTCTGGCTTCCACCAAATTGAAATCGATCCTAAGGATATCCAAAAAACAGCTTTCACGGTAGAGAATGGCCACTACGAATTTGTACGTATGCCATTCGGTCTAAAAAATGCTCCATCCACTTTCCAGAGGGTCATGGACAATATTCTATTAGGCATCCAAAATGAACGCTGTCTCGTCTACATGGACGATATTATTATTTATTCCCCTACTATCCACGAACATATTTCCCGATTAACAGAAGTCTTCAAACGTCTACAAAAAGCCAACCTCAAAATTCAGCCAGACAAATGCGAATTCCTTCGCAAGGAAGTCGCCTATTTAGGACATCTTATTACAAAGGATGGTGTAAAACCAAACCCTGCCAAAGTCGAAGCAATTCTAAATTTTCCTCAACCAAAAAATCAGAAAGAAATTAAATCTTTTCTAGGTCTAGCAGGCTACTATAGACGCTTCATTCCTAATTTCTCCAAAATTTCAAAACCCTTAACTAAGTTGCTACAAAAAGATATACCTTTCAATTTCGACAAGGACTGTACAAATTCATTCGAAACCCTAAAACAAACTTTGACAACTACCCCGATATTGATCTACCCCAACTTTGATGAACCTTTTGTCCTAACTACAGACGCTAGTGCATTTGCAATAGGTTCTGTACTTTCACAAGGAAGTATAGGAAAAGATTTGCCAATCGCATACGCATCTCGAACTTTATGCGGCGCGGAAACTAAGTATTCAACCATTGAGCGTGAACTTTTATCTTTGGTCTGGAGTGTAAAGCATTTTAGACCATATCTATTCGGAAGGAAGTTCAAACTCGTCACCGACCACCGACCACTCACTTGGTTATTTTCCATAAAAGACCCAGGTAGTAGACTAGCGCGTTGGCGCTTAAAACTCGAAGAATACGATTACGAAATAATATACAAACCCGGAAAGATCAATAAAAACGCGGACGCGTTGTCCAGAATAAAAATTAATCACTTTTCAGAATGTTCCAAATTTTATTCAAAAATTCTAGCCGCAAACGAAGACTCAGATGAAGACGAAATTCCAGACAACGACGACGAAATTACCGACGAACAAATCGCCCGAGAATTTGACACATTTTCCCGACTTTACAAAACCAAATCTCTAATAGACTATTCCAAAATTCAAATCACAAATAAACAACTATTAGATCGAGAAAATAAAAATATCATAACGTTCTTCCAACAAAACAACTTGACAGACCTTCACCATCAAATTATCGAAGATATTTTCGAGGAAAACCCAGACTTTTATAACAACACAATTAATATCGTTTCCAGTAAATCAACCCGACAAAGAAACTATTACATTATCGCTCTACCCTTCGACCCAGAGTCTGTGGTAGAACACCTATTTTCAACACTGTACAAACATCGAAACAAATTAGACCTTTCCAAAACTTATCACGTTGAAAATAACTTAGACTTTCCAATTCTCGAAATCCTATCATTTATTTTTGCAGAAAAAGACTTAAAACTAATTATTTGTCAAAATTTAGTACGAACTCCCGACGAGGACCAACGTCCGATCATTCTCGACCAGCATCACACGGGAAAAAATAATTTACATCGTGGAATAAATGAAACGATACGTAGAATCAAAAATAAATATAATTGGCAAGGCTTAACAAAAGACGTCGAAAATTTTATAAAAAATTGTGAAACATGTCAAAGAACAAAAGTCTGTCGCAAGAACCTCAACAATCCCTTAGTGATTACCGAAACCCCTAAAACTCCATTCGAGAGAGTTAATATTGATCTATTCGAATTTCCCACGCGAAACTATGCATTAACTATCCGCGACGAGTTAACCAAATTTACTCAAGCTTACGCAGTCCCAGACAAGAGCGCAAAATCAGTCGTAAATACCCTGTTGCTTTATTTTCAGCATTATGGTACCCCACTAAGGATTCATTGCGATTATGGCGGTGAATTTGATAATAATTTATTAAAAGACCTTTGTACCCTTTACGACATAAAACTAACATACTCAAGCGTAGGACATCCTCAATCCAACGGATCTATCGAACGATTCCATGCCACCCTAGCAGAAATGATAAGAATACACAAAACCGAAAATCCCAACGAACATCCCTTTACTATATTACCCTATGCGGTGATATGTTACAATAACTCGGTAAACAAAACTCATGGCTTTACGCCATACGAGCTTATTTTCGGACATACAGCTAACCGACCACCTGAAACTCTTTACAACCAAAAAGACCTGATCACCAAATACGTTAGAGACCTAAATAATCGAATATCCCATTATTACAAAATTGCGCGAAGTCGAACAGAAACACAAAAACAAAAAGCCAAAGTTCGATTCGACAAGAACATTCCCGAAAATAGAAACACATATAATATTGGCGACAAAGTGTACGTCAAAGAATCACAAATAAAAAATAAACTGCAAAACAAATTCAACGGTCCCTTTGAAATTACAGAAATCTTTCAAAATTCCGCTACATTACTAAATCTCGAAACAAACCAAACAACCAAAGTAAATTTTGATCGAATGAAACCATATACTGAAGATTAAATTTATTTTCAGGTTTCTCCTGCTGATCGGATCAGCACTTGCTCAATTTAAAATAACACCTATTAACAATACGATCGGAGTATATTATCACCAAGACACGGACATTGTGATTTCTCACAAGAAATGGACTTTACTGGTACACAAAAACATATCTACCTTTAAGACAGCTTTCGACAAAAACGACAAGATCTTACAGACACTATACAACACACTCGACCCAGCATATCATTACATGAACGTCTTTTCAGGAGATGTAAAAACTCACCTTAGCTTATTGACGCAAATTTCCCAATCGATACAATCAAAATTTGACGAAATTTACCTTGACACGAAACGATACAAACGAGGAATACTAAATGGCATCGGAACGATTTTCAAATCAATAACCGGAAATTTAGACGCAGAAGACGGTCAGTATTATTCTGATTGTATCAACAAATTGAATAATGACGAACACCAACTCGAAAACCTAATTAAAAACCAAATATCCGTTACAACTTCAGTAATCAAGAATTTCAACGCAACTATTCAAAAATTGCAAGTTGACGAAGAAACTTTCAATAAGGATATTAAAGAAATTGAAACCTCAATTTTAGATATGACTAAGGACATAGAAAACGTCCATGCAAAACTGAAATTTATCGAAATCTGCGAACAACTTATGGCAAGTTATTTATTTATCGAGGATAACCTAAACGACATCCTAAATTCCATCACTTTCGCGAGGCTTAAAATAATTCACACGTCAATTATAAATCCAAAGGATTTAGTAAATTCTCTACAGGAAATTTCGCAAAACCTACAAAGGAACAATTTACCGCTTCCAATCAAACTATCAAAGGTTGCACAGTACTTAGACATTATAGAACTAAAAGCTTTTCAAACAAATTCGGATCTAATATTTGTGTTAGACATACCTTTAATAGACCCTCAAACATATTCAGTATTTCAATTATACCCTATTCCTATTTTGGATAATAGAACTGGTTTATATCATGTATTATCAACTTCTCAAAAATATATCGCGAGAGATGATGATTCATTAATGTACATACCTATCTCGAACCTTGAAGAATGCAAACCACTTTATTTCAACACCAAATTATGTCCAAATTTATTTGCATATCCTATTGACAACAATGCCATATGCGAAGCCCGTCTCTTCAAGAACCTCAAAACTCTGCCAGAAAACTGCCAGACGTCATTTATCATCAGCCAAGGCTACAACGTCCAAAAAATAGACGAAAACACATGGTTAGTTATTAACGCAGAACCTCTACAAACAACCATCAACTGTCCAGAAAGAAATTCAAAAACTGAAGTCATCTACAAAAATTCAATAGTAAAATTACAACCAAATTGTTACGCCTTCATAGGCATCACAAAAATTCAAGCCAGTTCCAATGAAGTAACCGATGTAAAAGACGACACTCATCCAATCCAAATTCCATTTGAATGTTGTAAACATATTCCAGACAAAATCCGAGCTCCAAATCTTAAACCACTAAAATTAAACAATCTCAATACGGAAGACCTCGAAGTTGCCAAACACAAGTTGGACCAATACTCCAGAGATTTAGATGATTTGATCAACGAACCCTTTATAACAAAACACATATCCTGGTTCACCTATTTTATCATTGTGCTAATATTTGGACTGTTATTTCTGTACCTATTTTGTAAGTGCAGAACAAAAAGACGAAGACTAGCCATCGATGTTTCTGCATCACCCCCATCTCCACCGAGGCCTAGCAAACCCTACAGGACATTTGCTAACCTATTTCCTTCACGAAGACGACCTACCTTAAGAAGAGAAGACAACGAAGCCGAAGACATAGAACTTACATAAAGACAAACTGTTTTGTGCCTTTTTACTGACTTTCAGTGCTGGACTCTTCAGTGAATTTTATTTCATTTGTTTAATCATTATATTTCATTATTTTTCTATCATTTGTTAATTTCAATTTTATTAACATTTTTACGTCATTTTCATTCAAACCCATCATGCTTATATTTTATGCTTTCACAGTAAAGCTATATTTTAACCTTAGGAATATTTTATCCTATTTTACAATTCAAACCTAGTATGTTTGTATTTTACGCTTTCTTGCCAAAGCTATATTTTAACTCTAACATTTTTATGTTATTTTATTTTATGAATCAAGCTTATTGTGCTTGCATTTCATATTTTAGACGCTAAGGTTATATTCTGTGTTTTAAACCTTACGATTTAACATTTTTGTATCTTTTATATTTTTCCAAATTGTACCATTACCTTTTATATACATTTTATATTCATTTCAAAAGTTGCTGCATAAAACACCAACTTTTTTTATAAGGGGGAAGCTGTTATATTAGAAATATACTATGATATATAATATTATCGAGACAGGCTTAACCTTCTCAAACATATCGTATTACATACTGCGTAACAGCTCTTCTCAATAACCGCTCACGCTGCATGAGCATTGTATTTCAATTCTAAGTAATCCTGATTGTGCTGAATCAGCAACACTGTTTCCTTTGTTCTCAAAACATTATAAATATTACCAACAACCTTTTTGTAATCAGTCTTATACTCACTTTCGAATAAACCAGTCTAAATTATTATTGTATTTTCTTAACGAGTCAACGTTGACTCCAGTGTTAAACTAAATAAATCTTTTTAAAAAGTTAATCAAGTAATCCACTATCTAACATATATATATATATATATATATATATATATATATTTGGCTGACGGTGGTTGTCCCACAATATGGTTGTCTGGTTGTCTGACAATTTTATTTATGATTAATATATGATTTAGTGCCATAACAAACATTTTCAAGTTTGGTAAATGATTTGCACGTTATTTATTTATTGTGCATTCATTGAGGCTCACTGACTAGCTCTGTCCCCACATTCAACTGACTGACTGACATAACTGTTATTTATACGCAATATATAAATTTTATAATAATTTTCAGTCTTAGTAAATTCATTTTATTACCGCCATAATCAATCATGACACGTTTGATAGTGAATCTGAGACACCTGTTCTACCGTTCGCTTGACTGACCGCAGTATGTTTGTGAACAAAACTACTGTAATGAACTGGCAAAAAATCAGGTTCAGTAAATTCAGAGCATTTTTTGGCTCTGGCTTTCCTACAATAAACTAGGTCATTTTTCACCAGTCCAAAATTTGTTAGCTCGTGATCTTCCACAAATATTGCAGTTTTAGTTTCTGCCCACAAAATGAAGACCGAATGTTTACGAAACTGATATTGTTTACGGATTAAAAAAATATTTCCACTGCCGCTAACTTAACATGCAAGCACAATGGGAAACAGTCTCTTTTATTTTATCCGCCAGAGTGCACCAGCTGTACGCGGCTGTTTGTCCGTCAATGTCAATATTGTTAATACGAAAAAATATGTCTTTGAATAAACAAAGTTAATTAGGATGTAAAATGAAAACTTGTTGCTATATACCAAACTGCTCTACTTCAAGTGTACTAACTAGAATATCGTCATGATTGATTAATCTAGAATAAAAGAGGGTTTGTAAACAAAAAATTCAACAAGTTCATAAATGTAATTATATACCTTTCAACCAAATCAGCTATTTTTTCGATGAACTCTAGCACTTCTCTTTCTCAGCTCCACTTTTAAACGATTTAATGACCAACTACCGTCATTCTTTTATCAATTTGGATCATTTCTAGGAATAAGAGATTGGGAAGATCATATATTATATGATACAAATGGGGAACAATCCAAGCCAGTTCTTAATATATCCAATAGATGACGCCATGCGTCTCGGTTTAAAGTCATTCTCAATTTGTATCATGTATAACCTTCAAATAGTTTAAATTTCCCGATTTCCGAGAGTTTCCCAATCTCTCATTCCTAGAAATGACTGAAATGAGATAAATTGATAAAAAGGATTACGGTAGTTGGTAACTTTGTTTATACAAAGACATATTTTTTCGTACTGATATTGACAGACAAACAACCGAGTACAGCTGGTGCACTCTGGCGGATAAAATAAAAGAGAATATTCTCTATTGAGAATGACATTAACCGAGTACGCATGGCGTCATCTATTGGATATATTAGGAACTGGCTTAGATTGTTCCCCATTCATTAGCGAAGTCCATGATCAGATGGATCATTCAAGTAGATGTTATCTACCCTGATTTCTATAAACATTTGACAGATTTGACCATCGATTATTATTCGATATCTCCAAGATTAGGGACGTGCCTCCAGTGGCTGCATGATGAAGTAGAATACCATGTTTTAAGAATAAATAATATTTAACGTTCACGTCTTATTTTATTTACGTAATATTATTTTACATACGTGGAACCAATTAATACGCAATAAATTGAAAACATTATTGCTTGTTTTCCAGATAATTAAGGATAATATTGTTTTTATACCTATTTCTTTTGTATACAAGTTCGTACCTAAATTATTAAATTCTTAACGTTATACACAGTGCGACCATAAATGACATATTTTATTATAGGTGTATTTAAATTTCATTTCTCCAAAGAAAAAACAAAACTCTAGGTGAAATTATATATTAACTTATAAAAATAGTACCTTGTACAATGTGCAGTAATTGTGATATAATAAATAAACACCACATAAATTAGACAACCCCTAATTCCAGAAGCCAGAAGAGTTTACAAATTGAAAAAACGAGAACATACACCCATATCCTCCGACAGGGCCAGTGCTGGAACCAGGGCTTGAACCCGGTAGCGCGATGCCGGTTCAATTAATCGCGATTGCCACCTCGCGCCGTAACCAACGCTGCTATCGGCTAGATATATTGTGTATTATGGAAAATGACAAGCAAAATAGTTATTTTGAAAAATTAAACTAGATATTTAGTGGAGTAAAAGTAGCCAAAAATAAAGCGATACACAAAATTTTACATGGAGCAAACAACAAAGAAAAATAAGTTTGTATTGGTGAAACTAAGAATACCCTAAGTTTTCTACTTCGAGTAGGTGGGGGGAAATTGGTCATTTTTAAGGGTAGTTTTCAGTTTTAATTTATTGTGTACCCTTTGAAATGGTAGCTAAGAAACGAGAATGGTACTATTTTGTTGTCAACGTTCGAGGAACCTTCAGTTCAAATTTCGTGAAAATCGGTTCACCGCCTCCCACGATATGCATATAAATATATTGAAAAAACATCAAAAACTTAAATACGGATAACTTGGCCAAAATTAAAACGAATTTAATGAATTTTTAGACGAAAGTAACCTATGTAACCAAGAAATAACATGCCAAATTTGAGCAAAAAATGTACAACAGTTTGGCCGCAATTCCATATTTAGTCCAAATTCACAAAATTTTTAAAACTTTTTCCAATTTGTCCAAAAGGTCGAACAATTTTTTTTTAACCAAAATGAAGGTATTCTTATGTACTTTCACGCGATGTAATTAAAAAATAACTTTTTTTGGTGTATACATGCGCGCGGCGATTTCCCGTTTGCGAGCATAAGTATACGTGTAATTATATTTATTCTAAAAATTTCAATATTAATAATAAAAAGTGACGGTGAGCAGGTTTTAAATATTTAGATTAAATAAACTTTCAAAGGTAAGATATAATTCTCTTTTTCAAAAATTCACTTGATTTTTATTAAACTTTTTATATATATATTGATATTATTTTATTCATGTTCCTTTTTCTAGTAGTTGTACTAGATTACTACTACAAGTGTCTACTTCCGAATCGGTAACTGGAGTTTGGAATATTTCTTCACCCTTGTCATCGCTAAAATCGTATAATTGGAGATATTCTCTGAAGTACCAAAATTGACGGGATTTTGGATGACAGCAAACAACATATAATGAACTGATGCCGATAAGGACTGATAAAGCTCCTCTTCCTAATCAATTACTCAATATAATTGCTTGTGATTGTAAGGTCGGTTGCAAAACTAAACGTTGCTTATACAAACCCATTGGCATAACATGCAGCAATTTATGCCACAATGGAAGGAATGCTTTGTGTCAAAATGCAGATAATATCGTTAACGAAGCTATGGTTGATGAAGAGCTTGAGCAATTAGAAATTAGTTCTGATAATTATCATATTGAAGAATTCGAAGATGATAATTATGAAGAAGATGTTTGTACTTCAGAGAATATTTCACATGTATACAATTCTAGCGATGTTGGGGGTGAAGAAATATACCAAACTCCAGTTACCGATTCGGAAGTAGCTACTTCTTATAGTAGCACATCTAGTACAACTACAAGAAGAAGAAAACACTAATAAAATAAAATAATAATCAATATATGTAAAAAGTTTAACAAAAATTGAGTGAATTTTCGAAAAAAATGTATACATCTCACATTCGATACTTGTGCGCGCATACGTATAATACTGAAAATGACGGGAAATCGCCGCGCGCATGCATATGCCAAGAATGACAAAAAATCGGCTAAATTAAAAAAAGTTATTTTTAGTTACATCACGTGAAAGTAAATAACAATACCTGCATTTTTGTAAAAAAAAAATTGTTCAACCATTTGGGCAAATTGGGGAAAGTTTTGAAAATTTTGTGAAATTTGGACTAAAAATCCAAACTATTGGATATTTTTTACTAAAATTTGGCAGACTATTTCTTAGTTAATATAAGTTAGTAGGTTCAATTTTGGACAATTTAGCCGTAATTCATTTTTTTACATTTTTTCAGTATATTTATATACATATCGTGAGAGGCGGTGAACCAATTTTCACGAAATTTGAACTGAAGGTTCCCTGAGCATGTACAATAAAAGAGTACCGTTCTTGTTTCTTCACTAGCATTTTAAAGGCTCCAAAATAAATTAAAACTGAGAAACCACCCTTAAAAATGACCAATTTACCCCTTTTCGCGAAAAAAAAAAATTGTTCCCCCACCTACTGGAAGCAGAAAACACAAGTTATTCTTAGTTTCACCAAAACAAACTTATTTTTCTTTGTCGCGTTGCTCCATGTAAAGTTTTCTCTATAAATCTAAATTTACTACACTAATATAGCGTTCTTATGATTACAATTTCATAGACTTTCAGTAAAAATAATACTGAAAAAATTATAACGAGTAGGTGTACCGAGCGACATAATGAACTCATTAATTTTGTCAGATATGTCTCTAATTTATCATCTAATTCCTCTTGTGGGATCTTATTCCAGGCCATTTGAAACTTACACTAAAGTTATTTCGAAACTGTATTTCTAACCGGAGGGTGAGATAAAACCGCAACTTCTGATTAGGAAATCCGTAATATTTAGTATGTTTGAAATGATGCTAGAATTAATGGATCTTGACACCATATTCTCCAAGCTCTCATCCTATGAAAAATTGCAAGAACTAATTCCTTGTGGTGGAAAAACTCCTCCGTATGTCTAAGAACAGAAGAGAGCTCTTCATTTAAAACAATGTGTTTCGATTCTCGGTTGCAATTTGCTTGCTTTTCAGTTAATTTACATGAATAAATCAAATGTTTCTTCTAAATGATAGATTGAATTCTGACGTGTGAGCCTTCTTTGCCGGTAGTATCTCTGCCTTTCTAAACCTTGAATGAAGATTTGTAGAAAATAAATTCCTGCTTCTACTACTTTGCTTTTATTCTTCCAATTTTCACATTGGCGCACTTTGTTAATTTTATTTTACACGATAATTTAAAAAGGAATACATGAATTTCACAATATTGATTCTGATAGAACGTTGACAGAATGGAATGGAATGACATGAAATGGGATAGAATGGAATAAAATGGAATGGGATCATAAAGCAGAGAGGTTCCATAAGAAGCCGTGATTACTAAACAATATCGGCTGGCTTATTACAATATTATATATTACCAACTTAAATTATTTTTAACTAAATATTACTTTACATCTATACAGGGTGTTTTATAATTGAATGCTGATCCTAATGGACGATAATCCTTGGATGATTTTAAGAAAAATTCTATATGTATACAGATCAGCAACCGCATTATTTCTGAGATACAGGGTGTTGAAATTGAAAAAAACCCAATTTTTTCCCAATATCTCTAAAACCGCTATTTTTTAAATTGTGGTACGTGCCAAGTACGCATAAAAATACACTTTTTCCTGGGTAATTTTTTTAAATTTTCATCAGTGACGTCCCTGTTAACATGCCCTGCAATATTTTTAATAAAAAAAATTATACGCCACTGTTTATTATAAATAAATATTATTTTCATATGTGCGGTTTATCTTATCATAAAAATTTTTTTTCGATTTAAAAAATAAAATGCATTCATTTGCTTGTCTCTATGCGAATTCAGCCGAAAGAGTAGAATAATTATTATCTTGTAGGCTAGAAACATCTAGTATGCGAAGAAAACATTTCCTTATTTTATGAACGTAAACAATTTTGACACCTCTTTGCCAGATACGTGTCTCGTGACATTATTTAATTATAAAACTTGTTTATTATCAAAAACGTGGTAAATTTTATAGTTGGCAAGAAACATATACGAGACTGTTTACATTTCCATAATTATCACAAAAAGTTAAACTGATGCGTGCCGCTCAAAGTGCCGCGATTTTTGCTATACCCACAAGCCGACCGGACTCCTAAAGCAAAAAACGAATTAACAGACATGCATTACTTGTATGGGCTTGCTGACGGGAACGCATACAAAGCCAGGCGACAGTATCAAGAATGCTTCTCAAATAGAATTGTTCCCGATGCTTGGACGAGTTCAAACACCCACAGAAGGTTATGTGAAACAGGAAGTTTTGAGCCAAATAATCACTTAAAAGGAGCACCTCGGGCTGCAAGAACTCCAGCAATTTAAATTCAGTTGAGGAAAATCTCGACATAAGTACGAGGAAAGTTGCCAATAATTTAAATATCGCCCATGTTCAAGTATGGAGGATTCTACATGAATATTTATTATATCCCTATGACATTCAACGGGTTCAGGTTCCACTTCCTCGAGACATTCCATTACAAGTAAATTTCTGCCAATATTTTCTCCAAAAAGTTACCCAAAATCCTTTATTTGGCACGGAAATTTTATTCACGGACGAAGCTAAAGGGAGTCTCAACAAGAGCGCCGGATTTGAATTTGCCGCCATTTGGTTTGTGTGATTAGTTCTGTGTTCATTTGTTGACAGTTGTAATATACAAACCACGCGATTAGAAGTCATGCAGCACTATTCAAACGAGAAATGTTTAATTATTGTGAAAAGTTTTGCGGAAACAGTTCCCAGATTACGTGCAATTTTCGGTCGCAAAAATATACCAAATGAGTCGATAGTTCGCCGTTTAATTAACAAAATTCACGTTGATGGATGAGAAGACCATTGTTCGTCGCCATCCTTGTCAGTCGCTCGAAAACATAACCGCAGTGAGAGAAAGTGGCCGAGAATCCAGACACTTCCATTAGGCATCGTGGTCAAGAATTGAACATTACCAGACCCACTCTGCAACGAATTTTAACAAAAGATCTTCATTTGCAGCCATATAAGATTCAATTGACGCAAGAAATCAAGCCAAGGGACCATGCGCAGCGACGTGGATTCGTTGATTTGGTGCTGGAGCACCATAAAATTGATGCGGAGTTCTCTAAAAAAATCATTTTCTCCGATCAGGTACATTTTCAACTAAACGGGTATGTAAATAAGTAGAACTGTCAAATTTGGGGTGCTGAAAATCCTCGTGTAATATTGGAGAAACCAATGCATCCACCGCGAGTAACTGTTTGGTACGCATTTAGGGCTGACGGAGTGATTGGACCGTATTTCTTCCAAAATGTGGCTGGAAATGCGCTAACTGTTAATGGTGTGCGATATCGCGAAATGTTAACCGAGTTTTTGTGGCCCGAATTGGATCGAATTGAGGTGGAAGATATGTTTTTTCAACAAGCCGGTGCGACCTGTCACACAGCTCTCGAAACAATGGCATTACTACGGACCAGGTTTCCACGCTGTCATTTCTCGGTTTGGCGATCAACATTGGCCACCAAGGTCATGCGATTTAACGCCGATAGACTACTTTCTTTGGAGTTATCTGAAGAACAAGATGTATGAGAATAAGCCACAAACAATTGCACGCCTTAAAGAAGAGATACAGAGCATTATTGCGGAAATAACGCCACAGGTATGCGAAAAAGTTATCTAGAATTTTATGAAGAGAATGACCGTGCGCCAGAAGGTTCGTGGTGGCCATTTGCCGGAGGTCGTACTTCATGTTTAATCGCAAATATTCCCCTTGACGTTGAAATATAAATATTAGCTTAATTTAAAAAAAAAAGTGTTTTTTTTTACATTAAATCCGGCGCTCTTATTGAGACCCGTTAGTTTTACAAAAAGCAGTATCACAAATTTTCATAACAATCATTTTTGGGCCGAAGAAAATCCGCATGCGATCGTGTAATCTCATCAAATGTGTGGGCTGGAGTTATTGCAAGTTACCTAATTGGCCCTTTTCTTCTACCAGGCAAATTAAATGGATATAATTATCACCTGTTTCTTGATGATAATTTGCCAATTCTGTTGAAAGATGTTCCTATTTTAATGCGAAATCGCATGTGGCTTATGCACGACGGTGCACCTGTCCATTTTAGTGCTCTGGCACGCGAGTATTTAAACCAAAATTTCGCTGGATAGGTCATGGGGGAATAGAGTCTCGACCAGCTAGATCCTCAGACATAAACAGTCTGGATTACTTTCTTTGGGGACATCTCAAATTCTTGGTTTACAGTCAGCCAATTCAAACTGAGGCAGAATTGCGAAACCGCATAATAGTTTTCTGTGAAGCTATAAGGAATAGTCAAAGAATTTTCCAAAGAGTACAGGAGTCAATGAGATGGAGATCTGAAGCGTGTATACTTGCAGGAGGCGGACATTTTGAACAATTAATTTAATTTTGGTATTTTTTGTTCAAAATAGTTATGTTTCTGAAATAAAAAATGTCTTTTTA
This sequence comes from Leptura quadrifasciata, assembly GCA_963675555.1. Taxonomy (NCBI): domain Eukaryota; kingdom Metazoa; phylum Arthropoda; class Insecta; order Coleoptera; family Cerambycidae; genus Leptura; species Leptura quadrifasciata. Next base: position 115,297,722 of record OY776677.1, read on the forward strand.
TGCATACTTATTACTAAAAATAAATAATAGTTACTAATAAAATTATAAAAATCTTGCCTAGATGCTTTGGTTAGCACAAATTATGTAATTGAGACTAAGGGAAAAAATCGCATAGGGCAAGCAAATGAATGCATTTTATTTTTTCAATCGGAAACCGTCCGCCAGACGAAAAAAGTCAAGGGATCATTTTTATGACGAGATAAACAGCAAATATGAAAATAATATTTAGTTAAAAAAACAGTGACGTATCATTTTTTAAATAAAAATTTTGCAGGGCGCCACTGATAAAAATTGAAAGAAATTGAAAAAAATGTATTTTATGCGTACTTTGCATGCACCAAAATTGAAAAAAAAAGGTTTTAGAGATATTGGAGAGAAACTGATTTTTTAATTAAATTTCAACACGCTATATCTCAGATATAAAGCGGTTGCGGACCTATGTTCATATAAAGAATTTTTCTTAAAATCATTCAAGGATTATCGCTCTTTAGGATCAGCATTCAATTATAAAACACCCTGTATATTATTTTCAGGGACGGACTTGGTTTTATATCGTTCTAGGCACGCTAAATTTACCATCCGTCGAAGGCTTCAAATCAGCCAAAAAGTAATAATACTGAATGTGCTTATACAAAACTTCTATCAGAAAAAATACAATTAAATCTCATACATCAAAGCAAAATGCACACTGTTAATTTTTAAAAGTGACCCTCCTGTTTTTCATATTAGCAAAGCCATCTATGACATCTTCATAATAGGTGGAATAATCTGAGTTACTGTTCAGAACAACCACACCATTCAGTTTTTTCTGTTCTAGTGCACTGCAATCTAAATTGGCTTATTACGCCTCTCTCTGATTTCATTTAGCCCCAATTTAGATTATTTTTATCTGAAAATTACTTTACAATAAGGTGCTATTTTCAGGGGCAGGTTTGAGTTTTTGTCATTCCTGGAAGGACTTAAATCAGCCAAGAATAATAATATTGAATGCGCCTCTACAAAACTTTTGTGAGAAAATTGGATAAAATGCAATTAAACTTCATACAACAAAGCAATATCTTTTAAACAAACCCTTCTGATTTTATATTAGCAAAACCGTCGTAGAGGGGGATCTCTTCATATATCGGCGAAATAATTATATCTGATTCAGTGTTCAGGGCTGCCACGTCTTTCAGTTTTTTCGGTGCCGGTGCACTGCCTCGCCCTGTTTCTATATCCTACTCGTGATTGCTGTATTGGTAACTAACCAATATAGTTCTATCGCTGGTTTAAATGTGAGGTTTGTTGAGATCATTCTTGTAAGTTTAAAAACATTTGGCTTCTTGCTATTCAATGCCTTGCACTGACAGTATATAATTTACTTCTTCATGCACCTCTCAACAAAGTGTGCAATCCAGGTTGCCTTTATACAGCCTGCTTTTCAACTCAATTCTATTCTGAATTCTATTCTACCAGGCCTTTGAGTTCTTCTAGACATTCTCAGACCAGCCTTGATGGAGCTTTGTGATACGTTAGTGCATTCAGTGGCGCCTAACTCTCTGAAACGATGTGGATTATCTATGTTACATAAGCTAATACATTCCAGTATTGTGTATACTTCTGCCTGGAATAGCATGTTATTCATCCTAGAAGCAAAGCTGATGTTTGTCCCTGGGTTTCTTCCACATATTCCCGACCTAGATTGGGTACAAGAGTAGTTGCCAGTATGCCACAGTTTCTTTTATGCTCTCATGACTCGAGCGGGGGCAGTGGGGCATCAGTTCCCTGAGTTCAGCAGCCTAAGGAATTCCATCCTCGCTTGCCCTTCGTATCACTATGTGCAGGTTTAACAAGACTCCCATTGCTAGCATTTGTATCTGGCTTAGCTTCTTCGCAGGTTGTTGACTGCAACACTTTGTGCCATTAGCCCAAGGCTGAATATGTAATCAAGGGTTTTACAACTAGTTCAGAGCCAGTGTACTATACCGGGTTTAAGTCCCAGGCATTTCCATAGAATTGTCTGATACAGGTGCAATAATTTTCGATATCCGTTTTATTTTATCAGTGCTTTGGTTTCAGATAAGTTTGGAATTGATTTTGATCCCAATATACTTCAGCACCCTTGGCATTGTTAGTACTTCACTTGAGAATCTTAAAGGTGTTAGTCACTTCAGTAACTCTAAGGGCGTTGCGAGATTTTTCCTTTCTTTTCCTCTTTTACTGATATAATTGATAGACCATGCATATATGGTTATTATGAAATTGTATCATTTGACGTTCCAGAACACACAAAATAAGTATTTTTTTCTTTATAATAGTTTTTCAAATTGTATAACTTTTTTTAAACTGTTTCATTTATTAATCATAAACTAACTGGGTGATTATCTGTTACTGTTGATTTTTTCTGATAAAATTTCATGTTTCATTCCGATAGTTTAAAAGAATTGTATCGGTTTTCCTGTTTTGAAACACGGTGTATATTAATTAAAGTAATAAAATTATAAGTTATCGTGTTACTACTTTATTTTATTTGCATCATTACTATTCTTGCTTTCGTATTACTTCATGTATTCTATAATAATGTCAAAGTTATTTTTGGTGTTTCTGTGTATTTCTCAAACTTATGCTGCGTATCTTCCCAATAATGTTTGCAATACTTTTGAGGACTATGCTACTATACAAATCAATGAAAATTGTTACTATAATCCAGATGTAGACTCTTCGCCGGTGAGTATTTTTCTCTTACAGAAAATAAAAATCATAAATTTTGCATGTGAAATAGGCAATAATAGATATAACCTGCAGACGCTGATTTGATTTTAACCAGTAAACATTTAAATTCAGATTGCCCTAATTCTATCTTTCTCTATATTTATCGCTGAAATCAGCTAAAAATTCGATGTTAAAGGAGGGGACGGCATATGTGAGAACCCCAAACAGTAAGTGTATGAACATCACTACCTCGCACCAAGCCTCATTTCGACTGAAATAGCAACTTTATTCTACGTATAAACATGACGAATTTATTTAATATATAATTTTTCATGAATTAAAGCCCCCAGTTCATTTCAACCATAATGCAGTAGATTAATCGCTGCTGAATCAAGGCTTGGGGCATGCTTTGTGCGAGGCTTCACTCTGTTCATATCCTAACTCATATAACGATTGAGGTTCAAAGGATACAGAAGCAATATCATTCATTTAGTAACCATACGTTTGGTCCGGGAATTATTGTGGCCTCAGGTTTTATTTCTGTGGCAATAATAATTATAATTACCATGAAATGCATTCACATTAACATCCCCTCTTTCAAATTTAAATGTCGATTTGAAGCAAAATAATAATTTTATGCATGTTTATTAACTGCATGATTTTATATATTAGAGATTGAAATTGGCAATTTTGTAAATAAATGGTGACTAGTTGAGTTTTGGTTTGATAGGATTACGTTCATAAATTGGAAGACACGGTGTTTATAATTCTCAGTATTTATTATACGAAAGAAATATAAATTAGAAAACTCAAAGTGACAGATTACATTAATTAATAAAATCACAAATCACACTATTCACATAGGACACAGTATATGATACCAGGTAGTACATGATATCCATGCTCAACACAATTGCGTGTGTCTTGAACCGCGAGGAATTCAAACATCGCTAACACGCCCTTCGAAATGCACGCTGTTGATAATCCTCCAATGTAATAAGACCAAGATCATCCAATGTGGTGCTGTTGACAATGCAGTACGCGCAACCAATATCCGAGCAAAGGTTCATCCGTTTTGGTATACATCAATCCCAAGTCTCTGGTTACAGCTAATACCTTAAAATTCTTATCGCTGCTGCCCAATATTGATTACTAGGTTCATTAGGAAATTGAGCTAGCCTTGATACAGTATTTGCAATATCTGACCTAGTTCCTACTGCAAGGTACATAAGAGCTCCAATTAGTTCCCGATAAAGCTGGTTGTTCTGTGGATTTACTCACCTTCGAATTTTGAATTTTAGCAGGTGTTTTCACTGCATTACACTCGCTCATTCCACACTTCTTAAGTATATCTAGAATCTTGTTTGTGTTAACATAATGAAATCACTTCCTTGGTTAATCTTCAATTCCAAGAAATAATTCGCTGGCTCTGGATTCTTGATTTCAAATTCTTCTAGTAGATTAAATTTGATTTCTTCAATCCATTCAAGGTCCGTCAATGCTATCAATATGCCATCAACATAAATAATTAATAACAACAGCGTTCCTTTGGGTAATATAAGCAAGGCTCTCCCTTCGTTGGTACTAGTCCAATGCTGCCTAATTTCTTCGAAATTCGCGCTTTACCACTGCCGACCTGCTTGACGTAATCCATAAAGGGCCTTTTGCAATCGACAGGCATTTCCTCCTCGCTTTAATTTTAACAGCATTTCTACAGTTCGTTTATTTACTTTTTGAATGCCCGTATATCTTTGTTATATTAGAAATATACTATGATATATAATATCACCGAGACAGGCTTAACCTTCTCAAACATATCATGTTACAGATTGCGTAACAGCTCTTCTCTAATAACCGCTCACGTTGGCTGAGCTTAATGTTTCTTTCTTGGTAATCCCTTATCATGCTGAATTGCCAATTTAATGTTCTTTGTTCTCTTATGTTATAAATACAACCAACAGACATTTGTACCTTCAGTCATATACTCATTTTCGACCTAATACATTCTAAATTTATTATTGTTCATTATTGTACCTAGAGTCAAGCTTGACTCCCAAGTAAATAAAGTTTTTAAAAAGTGATTTCTACAATCCATTATCTAACATTGGCGCAGTCGTACGGATCTGAAAAACACCCTGTAACCCAGAGGTGGTGGATTTCAATCCTTCAATCAGCAAAGAATCTACGAGAAACAAGAAAAATACAATTTCAAGCAGACAAGCAACGTCTCAACAAGCTCACAAGAAGCATCATATACACATCGAGAAATAATTAGCAAGTAAGAAACATTCCTGGCCCCTGAAAGTCGGTGTCTTCGGCACTTGGAACACGTCACCGTGGATAGGAACACCTAGTGATACCCCTGACGGTACATCCCAGTGTAGCAACGCTTACGAAACCGCATTCGACCTTCCATCTGGACCCCAGGCATGAAGATAGTAATGTAAGTAATTTAAGAATCATCTCGATTTATTTTCTATTTCAAACTGCACTAAACATTTATATTTTATCATTCGTACATTGCATTCACATTTGCATTAAACCCACGACAGTTCTGCAATCTAATTTAGTTGAATATATTATCTAAATATCGTATTACTTTAGCCGATATTTTATTTTATTTTAACACATAAATATTTTCATTGCAATCAATATATTAATTTGACATATATCAAGTTTAATCTTTATCTTGTAACGTTTTTATTGCAGTTTAATACTACTACTACTAATAAAGGTTAACGTATTGTTTATACCATATGACTATAATATCTGAATAAGTGCAAATACCATCGCAAAAATAATTTGTTACATACTTTATACAGAAAAGAATACAATTTCGTTTCCTTTTATTCATTATTATTGCCAGTGGCGTACTCTTGCACCTTTTACAATTAATTTTTATTATTTTTTGTGTGTACCAAATTAATTTTTGTTTGTTTATCTGAAATTTATATACAAATCTTAATAATACAAAATGGCGAACCAACCAAATACTACAGCAAATAATACCAATAACGCTGACGAAACCCTTACCATAGAACCCTACAGGTTAAGTGAGATTTTCTCAATAGTTCCAGAGTTCGACGGGAACCCCATTTTCCTACAAACCTTTATTTCCGCGTGTGTTTTCGCGAACGGAATGTCTATAGAGGACCAGCGTATTTTACTTACTCTACACATAAAAAATAAACTTCGGGGAAAAGCTGCCGAATTAATAAATTCGAGGAACCCTGCCACTTGGGCAGAAATTAAAAGCCTACTTGAGGCCCACTTCGGTGATTCACGCGACTTGACAGCCCTTATACAGGACTTACAACGGATTCACCAACTACCTAATGAAACTGCCCTGACATTCGTATCTCGTTTACAAACACATAATGCCAAAATGCACGCTGCTGTGCAAAAACAGACTTTGACGTTGGAAGAAAAGACAGCCCAATCATCCCTAATTGAAACCATGACTCTAACAACACTACTTACCGGACTAGAACCCAAACTTGGACAAATAATCCGTGCCGGAAATCCCAGCGACATGCTAGAAGCAATTAATAGAATCAAACGCGAACTCCAACTGTACTACTTCGAGTCACAAAAATTCCCAAAACAAACTATCAACAAAAACCCCATCCAGAACCAACAGAGGCGTCCCAACTCCCAACAATTCTGTAATTTTTGCAAACGTAACAGGCACAATTTTAATGAGTGCCGTACAAGACTACAATTCTCACAACAAAATCAGAACTTTAGACAAAACAATTTTGCCAGTCCTCCACAATTTTCTAGACCGAATTTCCAAAATTCTCCCAACCAGCAATATCAAAGAAATTTCACGCCGCAACAAGATTTTCAACAGAATAGGCCTTCTGTAATAAGACCTAATCCGAACTTTCAGAGATCCCCAAATCAACAAAATTCAAATTTCAATCCTAACTTTAACAGACAAAACCCGCAGAGAACACATCACGTTAATTTTGACAATCATTTCGACTCTCAAAATTATGATACTAATTTTTACCATGAAACTGATAATTTCAGTGACCCACAATTCCATAACTTCGGAAACTATCAAACTAATTCTAGCCTTGATAATATGGCAAACATGCCACAAGTAAATTATGACGATTACCCCCATTTCCCGCAAAATGACGACGATAACATGCCATACCAAAATGAGAATTATACAGCTAATTCTCAGATGTCGCAGGATTATACTGCTACTCCTCAGGATTTTCCATTAGGCTCGGAGTATTCCATGAATACTCCAACCCAAGAAATAAATTTCGAAGTGGACCAAATGTCCAACCAAATTCAAACATTAAACCTGAAAGACAATTCCGACCCACATTCGAATCCCCAAGAACAGTGTTTCATGTAAAATCACCATCTAACCCTCCGTTTCAAATAAGTTCGACAAACCTGTATTTTATGAAAGACCCAACAAATAAATTTAATATTCTAATCAATTTAGGTGCAGATATTTCCATTTTCAAACCCAAAGCAACAGAAAATTATAACCTAAGACACCCCGAAAATTTAAATATACAAGTAACAGGTCAAAAAATTAAAATCACTGAATCTGTTCTTATACCGTTCAATTTTAACGATCCACACAAAGTTTATGTATACGATTTAGATACAGACTTCGATGGCTTTGTAGGTAACGACTTTCTAGAATATTACGAATGCATTATAGATTTCAAAAACAATCAACTAATTACCAATTTTGAAAGTATACCATTATTTAAAGTTAACGATTATTTACCTTTACAACCAGTTACAAATTCAAACGAAAATATTAACAATCACCTTTCAGATAACACCATTAATCAAAATCTTATTTTTTCGTACCAGACACTGAAGAAATATTTGAATTTTATTGTGACACTGACGCTATACCGCTAGCCCAGGAACAAGAAAAAATACACTTACCTAACACCTTTGCAAAGACAAACATACAAAGCGAATTTTTCGAGACAACGTCTGATGAAAACTATCAAAATTCAGACTCCCATCAAATAGACAAAAGTTCTAAACTTTCAGACATCTCCTGTAAAGACAAAAACCAAAATTCCATCTTTACCGAATCTCGTATCAAAGGAATAATTAAACATAAGGTACAAGAAACAAAAACAATTTCAAATGTAACCCCTACGGTTAACCAACAAAAAATGAACCTTTCAGAAACAAAATCATCTCCTACAGGCAAATTTAAATTGACAACCTTAAATCCAAACATGTCCAATAACAATTCGAAACAAACAATAACATTACACAGAAAAATGTTTATTTCGCAAACAGTATTCAAAATTAATAATAAAATATTCAGGAAATCGAAAATTCGAAAAACAAATAAAGTAAAGAATAATCCAGGAAACACGCATACGATCTTGCGTAATCAAAACAAAAGAAAAATTTATATACCCCACGCAATCAGGAAAATATACCAACGAAATTCATTTTTATCCCCAGTAAAAACAATACCGAAAATAGTAGAATTTTCTAATTTAAAATTTGAACCAGTTCAAAAATTCAAATCTATATTTAAACTTAATTAATAGCGATAATACCGATTTCAGTCTCAACTATATGCCGACCCTGCAAATAAAACAGTTACAAAAATTTGCAACCCAAAATTACTTTCAAAATTATCTCACAAATATTTTTTTAGTCACTTAAACTAAATCTTTTAGAATATTATCAAAAATTAACAGTTTACATTAAAAGTATTTTCCATTTTCTTAGACCTTTCTAAATTAATACTACCAGAAAATTTGACAAAAAAAAAACATTGTATAATAAATTAATTAACTATCAAAACACTTCTCATGTAAATAATTTTATTTCTTTTCTCTATTACTAGGAAACTTCTCCTGTAGTAAATTTTACTTTATGAAACAAAACCTTAATTATAACGAAATATCTTTGTTCATTTAAATAAATGCACATAAACTAATTACATTTAATTCAAGGAACTCATAATAGTAGTACTACTTTGATAACAGTACCTTGAACTTTTGCACAGAGGTACGTCTTGTATGTTTATGGACTTAAACATTTTAACAAGAATTGCATGATATCCAGCACCATAGTATCGCATTGCACTCATTATGATTTCTCCCTACACCAATATAAACGCTTTACAAGCACAAGTAATAACAGCTGTTAACTATATAATAATTAATACCAAGGGCAGAAAAATTAAATAATATGCAGTAAGAACTTTTCAGAATTTAATTAAAACTTAAAATCAGGACATACCTTTTCCAAATTAAATAATTGAACTACTCGTAAACCCTGAAAGAAACTCACAAACGTTCAGAAGAAATTTCATAAACTGAAAATCAAACATTCTTCAAAATGTTCAAAAAATATATATTTTTTATTTGAGAGGCCCTAAGTAAAAACAAATGAATATATTTACAAGATCACAAACGAACAAACTTCTCAGGAATTTAACACATTTTCTAGACTTTACAAAACTGAATATTCAATAGATTACTCTAAAATTCAAACTTCAAATAAGCAACTCTTGGACCGAGAAAACAAAGACATCATAACTTTCTTTCAACAAAATAAACCTAAGAGATTTTCATCACCAAATTATTGACGACATTTTCGAGGAAAACCCTGAATTTTACGACGACAAAATAAATATCCTCTCTAGTAGATCGGTTAGACATAGGAAATACTATATCATTCCTCTACCCTTTGACCCTGAATCTGTAGTAGAACATTTGTTCCTAGCAATATACAAAAATCAAAATGAACTAGATCTTTCTAATATTTACCATGTCGAAAACAACTTAGACCTCCCCATACTCGAAATTCTGTCATTTATCTTCGCAGAAAAGGACCTAAAACTCATTATCTGTCAAAACCTAGTACAAACACCTGACGAAGACCAAAGACCGATAATTTTTGACCAAAACCATACCGGCAAAAACAACCTGCATCGCGGAATAAACGAGACTATGCGTAGGATCAAAAATAAATACAATTGGCAAGGACTAACCAAAGATGTTGAAAATTTCATAAAAAATTGCGAAATTTGTCAACGGACTAAAGTTTGCCGTAAAAACCTTAACAACCCTCTAGTAATCACTGAAACTCCAAGAACGCCTTTCGAAAGAATTACCATCGACCTATTCGAATTTCCTACACGAAATTACGCTCTAACTATCCGTGACGAACTTACAAAATTCACACAAGCCTATGCAGTACCGGATAAAAGCGCAAAATCTGTGGTAAATACCCTATTGTTATATTTTCAACATTACGGTACCCCACTGAGGATTCACTGTGATTACGGCGGTGAATTCGACAACAACTTACTAAAAGACCTCTGTACCCTCTACGATATAAAACTGACATATTCTAGCGTAGGACATCCCCAATCTAACGGTTCTATAGAACGCTTTCATGCTACCTTAGCCGAAATGATCAGAATTCACAAAACTGAAAACCCAAATGAACATCCTTTTACCATATTGCCGTATGCAGTAATATGCTATAATAATTCGGTTAATAAAACGCACGATTTTACGCCATACGAACTGATCTTTGGACACACAGCTAATAGACCACCAGAGACCCTGTACAACCAAAAAGACCTAATAACTAAATATGTTAGGGACTTAAATAATAGGATATCCCACTATTACCAAATTGCACGCAGTCGGACTGAAGCGCAAAAACAAAAAGCTAAAGTCAGATTCGACAGAAATATCCCAGAAAATCGCCCCACGTATAACGTTGGAGACGAAGTATATGTAAAGGAATCCCAAATCAAAAGTAAGTCACAAAATAAATTCAACGGCCCTTTCGAGATCAAAGAAATCTTCCAAAATTCTGCCACTTTGTTAAATCCCGAGACAAATCAAACAGGTAAAGTAAATTTTGATAGAATGAAACCATATACCGAAGATTAAAATTTATTTTCAGGTTTCTACTGCTGTTCGGATCAGCATTTTCTCAATACGAAATAACACCAATAAACAATACTATCGGTGTTTACTATCACAAAGACACGGACATTGTCATCTCACACAAGAAATGGACGTTACTCGTACATAAAAATATATCGACCTTTAAGACAGCTCTTGACAGAAACGACAAAATCTTACAGACAATCCTTACCACCCTTGACCCAGCATACAAAAACATGAACGAATTCGCGAGTGAGGTTAAAACGCATTTAAGCCTCCTAGGACAAATCTCAAAATCCATACAAACTAAATTTGACGAAATACATCTCGACACGAAACGCTACAAACGCGGAATCATAAACGGAATTGGTTCAATATTCAAAGCAATTACCGGAAATTTAGACGCAGAAGACGGTAAATACTACTCTGACTGTATCAATAAATTAAACCAAGACGAACATCAGATAGAAAATTTGATGAAAAATCAAATATCAGTTACAAATTCAGTTATTAAAAATTTTAACACGACAATTCAAAAACTACTAATAGACGAGGAGACATTCAACAAAGACATAAAAGAAATCGAATACGCAATCTTAGACATTACGTATAACGTACGAGCAGTTGAAACAAAATTAAAATTCTTGGAAATTTGTGAACAACTCATGGCGAGCTACCTATTTATAGAGGACAACCTCAACGATATTTTAAATTCGATCACTTTCGCGAGACTCAAAGTAATTCATACGTCTATCATTAACCCCCAAGATTTGGTAAACTCATTGCAGGAAATTTCACAAAACCTACAAAAGAACAATTTGCCACTCCCAATTAAACTTTCAAAAATTGCACAGTATTTAGATATTATTGAATTAAAAGCTTTCCAAATGAACTCGGAATTAGTATTTGTATTAGATATACCCCTAGTAGACCCTCAAACGTACTCTGTTTTCCAATTATACCCCATTCCTATCTTAGATAGTAGAACTGGTCTGTATCATATTTTGTCAACTTCTCAAAAATATATCGCGAGAGATGATGATTCTTTGATGTACATACCCATTGCTGACCTCAGAGAATGCAAGCCACTCCATACCAATACTAAATTATGTCCAAATTTGTTTGCATATCCAATTGACAACAACGCCATATGCGAAGCCCGCCTTTTCAAGGATCTACAAACTCTACCAGAAAACTGTCAAACGTCAACTATCATCGGCCAAGGATACAACATCCAAGAACTAGACGAGAACGTGTGGATGATCGTCAATACAGAGCCACTAAAGATGACTATCAATTGCCCGAAAGAGACCCCAAAAACCGACACCATCCTCAAAAACTGTATAATTAAATTACAATCAAATTGCTACGCCTTCATAGGTATCACGAAGATCCAAGCCAGCTCAGGCGAAACGACAGACGTGAAGAACGACGCTCACCCTATACAAATCCCGTTCGAGTGTTGCAACCAGGTTCCGGACAAAGTTCGAGTGCCCAACCTGAAACCACTAAAACTAAGTGATCTGAACACCGAAGACCTCGATGTCGCCAGACACCAATTAGACCAATATTCAAAAGACTTAGACGACCTAATCAAGGAACCTTTCATCACGAGACACATTTCTTGGTTTACCTATCTTACCATAGTGCTAATTTTCGGACTCTTATTCTTGTATCTATTCTGTAAGTGTAAAGCAAGAAGACGAAGACTAGCCATCAACGTTTCCACGACTCCTCCATCTCCACCAAGGCCTAGTGAACCCCTCAGGACAATCACTAGCCTGTTTCATCAACGAAGACGACCTACCTTAAGAAGAGAAGACAACGAAGCCGAAGACATAGAACTTAACTGAAGACAAACTGTTTTGTGCCTTTTTACTGACTTTTAGTGCTAGACTCTTCAGTGAATTTCATTTCATTTGTTTAATTATTATATTTCATTATTTTTCTATCCTTTGTTAATTTCAATTTTATTAACGTTTTTACGTTATTTTCATTTAAACTTATCATACTTATATTTTATGCTTTTATATTAAAGCTATATTTTAACCTTGGGAATATTCTATCCCATTTTAAGACAAACTTATTATGTTTGTATTTTACGCTTTCTTGCTAAAGCTATATTTTAACTCTAACATTTTTATGTTATTTTATTTTATGAATCAAGCTTATTGTGCTTGCATTTCATATTTTAGACGCTAAGGTTATACTCTGTATTTTAAACTTTACGACTTAACATTTTTGTACTCTTTATATTTTTCCAAATTGTACCATTACCTTTTATATACATTTTATATTCATTTCAAAAGTTGCTGCATAAAACACCAACTTTTTTTATAAGGGGGAAGCTGTTATATTAGAAATATACTATGATATATAATATCACCGAGACAGGCTTAACCTTCTCAAACATATCATGTTACAGATTGCGTAACAGCTCTTCTCTAATAACCGCTCACGTTGGCTGAGCTTAATGTTTCTTTCTTGGTAATCCCTTATCATGCTGAATTGCCAATTTAATGTTCTTTGTTCTCTTATGTTATAAATACAACCAACAGACATTTGTACCTTCAGTCATATACTCATTTTCGACCTAATACATTCTAAATTTATTATTGTTCATTATTGTACCTAGAGTCAAGCTTGACTCCCAAGTAAATAAAGTTTTTAAAAAGTGATTTCTACAATCCATTATCTAACATCTTTGCCTATTCTCACTATCAATTCTTGTAACATCTCTGGAATATCCATAAATACTTTTCCTTCAAGTTTTTTATTTAAATATGCGGTTACCGCATCAAACTGTCGAATTTCCATTCCAAGGTTTGGTGCAAGAGCCAACATGTGTCGTATGGAGTTCAATCTTGCTACTGGGGCGAAAGTTTGATTATAGCCAACGCCATACTATTGACTGTATCCTTTTGCAACTATTCGAGCTTTTCATCTCTCAATGGATCCATCTGGCATACTTGTTGGTCAACGAAGTGCGACTGCCAACTACATTTTGACCTTGTGATTTTTCAACAATCTCCCAAGTACTATTTTTTACCAGACTCTCAACTTTCGATTGTATAGCTTTTTTCCATTCCTCACTTTTAGGAGGCATAATTGCTTCCTTTGCATTAATTTCTACAACTTCAGCAAAAATTTCATCGCTTTCGTCTTTATTATCTTGAATCATTGGAAAATTTTGTTCTTCTCGATCAATTCAAAATAATTTCTACGAACTATAGATCCACTATGAATTATCCTTGGTCTGCCTTCCTCTTCGATTTATTTGTCCGAATTCAGGATTCGAAATTGGTATAGTCTATGGGGATTTATGTCTGTAAAGTATCCCAGTCATTAGAGTAAAAAAAGATAAGAAAAATTGCAAAAGTTTTGAAATTTCGAGACAATATTGGAGAGGGTAATAAAATAACAAACCTGGTTTTGTGTCTGCCCCCCGGAACATTGTTAAATTAACAAAAAAAGTGAATTTGCAATAACTTTTGAGAAAAATTCAGAAGTTTATGCAAACCTTGGAGAACATTTTAATAATTATTAGGCATCTTCTATCAAGTTTGCACCTTGCTACGATGACCGGAACATTGCAGCAAATAGTTGTTATTTACCATGGCCATGGCCGTGCCAGATAAAAATAATTAGTGAAAAAAAATTTTCCGGGATCAAAAAAGTTATGCTAAACTACAAGCGGATATGTCATATTCTGCCGTATAAACAATCATTTGCAGAACTTTCGCAATTTTTTTCGACAAAATATATCAAAGTGTATAACAACTATTTGCAATGTTCCAGTCATCGTAACAGGGTGCAAATTTGACAGAAGATGTTCTCTAAAGATTGCGTGAACTTCGGAATTGTTTTCAAAAAATTATTACAAATTTGCGTTTTTTGTTAATTTAAGTAACAATGTTTCGGGGGGCGGAAAATGGTGCAAAACTGGATTTGTTATTTTTTTACCTTCTCCAATGTTATTTCAAAATTTAAAAACTTTCGCAATTATTGTCGAACTTTCCATTATCAAAGTCCGTAATGACTAGCCTAAAGATCTATTACACACATTAGGATCATTTGTTATTATTTCGACTCGAATCTCCTGTTTAGGCCTTTCAAGGTCATCGTCGATTAACACATTTTCCCGTAATTCTCTTGAGAACCATTAGTATTTTCCTCTTGGAACCTGCCATCCCTTGCGATAACAAATTTTCGGGTTTCTGGCAACCATACTTTATAACCTTTTATCTCATATGGGTATCCAACAAACACTCCTTTAATCGATCGCTCAGCGATGTATTGATTTTTTTGTTATGTTTTGATTTTAAAAATGCAATAAGTGAACTAATTAGCGATTTCTGGTACCAAAGAGATTAGTTAATTTTCAGTGAAAATGAAGATTCGTAGATACCCACAATATAAATGTATTTTCGGAGTGAGACTCCTGGTTAACTATTCTATCAAGCAGCTGCTAAAATACGGTAATTTGATCTAAACATCTACGTAGTTCTAGATATATAGTTAAAGAGATAAATTTTTATTAATTCTTTGTGCTAATTTATAATTGGACAGAATAATATAGTATAATTGATATTTCTCAAAAAAGAATCGCTGTGAAATATGAAATGAAGTTGCGACTATCTCAGGTTTCCTCTTCACAGAGTTGCGTAGAAACAGATACATAATTGGGAAAGATTATATTATATATTGTTGTTTCTACTCCACTACTAGCAGCGATTTTGCTTTTAGTCGCAAATAGCATCAAGATATGGCTTCCCTTTTGAATACTATAACGTTACAACTGAAGATGGTTATATTCTTGGCTTATTTCGAATTCCCCATGACAACATTAATACGACATTTCGTCGCCAACCTGTCTTCTTACAACATGGAATTTTTGCCTCGGCCGTAACCTGGATGCTCTTAGGAGAAAAATCATTAGGTGAGTATGGTTGGAAGCAACCTAAATACATTTATACAAAACCCATGCAAATGCAAAGGTGCTGAGATCTGCATGAATTGAGTGAAAATTATGTATCTTTAACCTGAATCGTTAATAGGTCTGTAGAGATATTTATTTAGAACTTGATAAATAAAAATATATATGACAGTACATAAAATTAATACAAAAAGGAATATTTTACAAAACGATTACGGAAAATGAAATTTAACAGACAAGTGGAAATGTTGATGCTCCAGACCGCAGGTCGACTACAGAAATACCACGAGCGTGTAAGACAGTTTCCAGCTAGTGCGTACAATATTTTTCCCACGACAACCCAAACAATTATTTTTCATTTGAAAATTAATTTAATAATTTAAAATATGACATGACGTTTATTGGAGCATTTTTGGACAATTAACATTTTCCTAACACACGTTATCTGTGTCAACATCTGTGTTAGGAAAATAATGCACACCCGTATGATATTGTTAGCTTTCGCATCTACTACGTTGGTTGAATATGGATACTTTTTTGGAGGGTCATGGGAAATCATATATCAATCTTAATAGATCATCGACAAGGAGTTGGCGCAATTTTCAACATTCCTCCTCGGCATCTACTTGCTCGATGTGTTTCCTCCTGAATCGTATCTTCCTTTACTGTCTTCCACAATCCTGCTGTGGTTTTGTCAGCATATCTGCCAACATGTTTTCGGTAGGACACAAATCAAACTTGATTTCTCCTTTGTCCGTGTAATCCCAGGAAAAATGATATATTTTGTTTTGTTGCTCACTCTTGTACTTTAAAGTTGTCTGATTGTCTTCAAAAATAGTCGTAGCCTCATCTTGACTTTCATCAAAATCATTTAATAGTCGTCGAATCCATAAAATTTCTTTAGATGTTTCCGATAATGCAATATATTATGTTTCAGTCGTGAAACTCACGTTTGCTTCTTATATCCCCAAAAAATTGTTGCTCCATGTGACCGCACCACAAATCTAGTATTTGATTTTCTCTTTATGCTGAATTGCGCATATACAATATGCTACTAATGCTGACGGAATTTAATTTTTTGTGGTTTTTACCTGTTTTAATTGATGATGGGATATTACCTTTAAATGTCTTAGTATACGCTAAGCTTCAACCCACGATACTTGAGTTGATGTTGTTTTTGCCAAAATTATCGATCTAATCTTATACATACATCCATTACTTCCATCGAGGTTAGTTCCTTCTGAAAAATTTTCGAACAGCCTACCAATAATCTTTGTCAAGCCAAGCCAAAGCTTCTTGCGCAGTCTTCGGCTCATAAGTCTCTAAGTCTCCAGGTATCTCACTCGCTGTTAACCTTTTGTTGAATGACCAGAAATCATTTTTCTGCTACGTTTGGCATATCTACGAACATATTTACTGCTTCCTCATATTAGAAATAGTCTTCTTCATCATTGTTATTTTCAAACTACATCTGCTCATTATTCGTAGAACAATGACTCATGAATATATACAATTGATAACGAAAATCGTCTTGGCTCCAAATTCGAAAAATGTCCATTCACAACTGTTACATCTCTGCCTATTTTAATAATTTTAGTTGCTGTATCCAACAATTTGTAGGGTGTAGATGCAGATCTAAACAAGGAGGCATGGAAACAGGAGCAAGTGCTGCAGATGTGGCTTCATTGATTCCCGTAACTCAAAATGAGTTTTTCCAGTGGATCTGGTAGGCAATCCATTTCGAAAATAATTCACTGTCGAAGCCGCCTCTCCCCAGAATCACTTGCTCAATTCAGCATCCTCGATTATCGTTCGTACCATTTCCATCAACTATCTATTTCCTCTGTCAGTCACCCCATTTTGCTGTGGCGTAAAGGGAGCAGTAAGTTGTATTTACTCCTCAAATAGTACTGAATCAAATCGACAACGATACACTCTCTTTCTTTATCGAATTGAATAACTTTTGGTCTAAACTGAAATTTTGAGATCGTCATCTCCACATACTCTCCATAAGTTCTTCAGCAAATAAACCTTGTAATCATAAATTACTGTTAGAATGTATCTCCTTCCACCTGGAGTGACCATTCTCATCGATCTCCGAAGATCTATGTATATGCAGCAAGCCTAATACCTTGCTCGATGTTGATTCTCATTTCTGTGGGAATGGTTTTCTTGCCATATTTCCTTTAATACTGCTTTCACAAGTTACCCATATCCGTATTCTTGATTCGATTTAGCGCCATCGCTAACATTATTTTTATGTAACAGTGTATTCTTAAATATTTGTTTCAGCTTTTGTTCTCGCACGAAATGGTTATGATGTATGGTTAGGGAACGCTCGAGGAACTATGTTTCCAACTGGCCACATAAATCCAAAAATAACAGAAAAAGAGTATTGGAACTTTAGGTAAGCTCTATAGGGTTATATTTACTTGAACACCCTAGCCTGTGAAATTATTCTTTATTTTTTACCAAACCTTTGAAGTTTCAAACTAATGTATTCAAGCGCTTTTTAGTTTCCACGAAATTGGGTATTACGACATTCCAGCATTTATCAACTTTGTATCAAAGTCAACAGGAAGTAATCAAGATATCATTTACATAGGACATTCAATGGGGGCCACTGTATCGTTTGTTTATACATCTTTAAGGAAGGAAGATGTGGAGCAAAGATTACAAAAAGTCGTCGATATAGCACCAGTGGTTTATTTGAAAAATCCTAAGGGAATAGCCGCAGCCATAATACAACTTATTTATTCTATAAGGGTTGGTTAAAAGTTATTAAAAACTAGGTATATTTGCACAAAATTATAGTAATAATCACTAAGATTATCCATTTGAAACTTTCAAAACTAAACGATAAATGTTCAGATGTTAGTGCAATACTTCTAGGGTATGACGAGGACATAACGCAGCATAACACAGCATAATTTGCACAAGGAATTGTACAGTAAAGTCACTTACCAATATGGCATTTAAACGATCATAATATCCAATGACAAATGGCACAAAAAAATCATTTCAAAGAATTTTCGTTAGAAAATAGGGAACGCCTTCTTGGCTTTTATGTCATAGATATAGAAAGCGAAGATGAAGCGGAGTTTGATGATGTTTAGTTTAAGTGGTCTATTCAATTTTGAGTATATTATTTTGAAAACTATAAATGTGTAATTTAAAAATGGAACCAGAAAAATTAATGTTACATAAATAAACTGGGGAATATCTGCAAGACCACTGTTAACTTGTAGCTACAATAGACAATTAATTATATTATTATTAGATTGAAACAATAAAAAAAAATTTTAAAAATCTTTTATTTAAATGCTCTATAAAGTAGAAAATAAACTTTGAAATAAATCAAACGCATCATTTTGTTACATTATATAATATAATTTTTTATGATATAAAAGCTCGTCGCGAGATTCTCCTGTGTAAAGGAGATTGATTGCGACAAGCTTTTATATCATAAAAAAATTATATAATGTAACAAAATGATCCGTTTGATTTACTTCAAAGTTTATTTTCTACTTTTTAGAGCATTTAAATAAAAGGTCTGTTAAAAATATTTTTTATATAATGTTATTTTTTACTTTTTAGTCTTTTGATATGATGCAATCCCCAGATATCGAATTTAGGACGAATCGGATCATAAACGGTAAAGTCGTCCGCCATCATGAACTAAATTTTTTGCTAGAAATTTGTAATCCGCGACCCCGGAAACCCCCAGATGTCGATTTTAATCGATTTGGATCTAAATAAAAGTATAAAATTCCGTACTGCACCCTTTACAGTAATTTAAGAGGTATTTTGGGCATAAAAACAAAAGAAGGGAAGATTAACTGCAAAAAGTCGTCAGCCATATTGGCGCCGCCATTTTGAATTTCTGAATTTCGACACAGAATTCATAATTGGCGATCTCGAAAACCCCTAGATATCGATTTTGAGTCGAATCGAATCATAAACGATAAAGTTGTCCGCCAGCTTGAAGCTGCCATCCTGGACCAAATGTTTTACTAGAATTCGTAATCGGCGAACCCGAAAACCCCAGATATCGATTTTGACCGATTTGGATCTAAATGACAAAAGTCGTCAGCCATATTGGCGCCGCCATTTTGAATATCTAAATTTTGACGAAGAATTCATAATTGGCGATCTCGAAACCCCAAAGATATAGATTTTGAGTCGAATTGGATCATGAACGATAAAGTCGTCCGCCATCTTGGAGTCGCCATCCTGAACTAAATTTTAACCTCTCCACAATAAAATTGTGAGAGGTTACTAAAATTGAAACTTTGCATGTGCGTTTCTTTAGTACCCCAGAAGATCTGAAAAGATTTTGGTTGAGATTGGATTACGTTTAGTGCCATTTTGATGCAACAAGTTGTTTTTTATAATTACTTTCAATTTGCAATGGAACCATTGAAAAGCAGTTAAAATTCTGATTTCAACGATATATCACACTTCCACCCTTTCGATTTGGTTTGCGTGAACAAAATTAAAAACAAAGCAAATATGAAGCATAGTCGCATTTCGCATGACATGATCGATGCGCGTAGCCGTTACGTCGTGAAATTCGTCACATAACGTGTCAATTCACGTGTGAGGGTTTCTTCACTGTTCTAGAAGTAGAGTAGATTACGCTTAGTGCCGTTTTAAAATATATATACAGACAAATCGAAGAATTAAACTACAAATATTCCTCTAAAATCTGGTAAAATTACTGAAATGCTAATGTTTCATTTAACAAAGAAAGCCGCGAGCGATCGGATTGCAATGAGCAAATTTTGATGATTGTCATTGTCATCGTTTGTCATCCGATAACGTTGGTGTCATGTCATGTTAATAAGATTTCGGCATATTTCTAACTTTTAGTGACTGCACCAGTGGATTGTCACAAACTTTAAAGGTATATGTAACAATATCAATATCATATGCTTTCTGTACCTTCGTTGGTGAATTTATTATAGATTATCACTTTACCAATTTTCAGTTTGTTGCTTTACAAATCTGTAGTATTTAGGATAACTAGACTTTCTTAGTCGTTCAAGTGATGTTAAAGTTGTTAATATCCTAATAGTATATTATTCAACGAGCGATAATGTAGGTAATAACTCGCATAGATGATTGTAAATGCATTAAGTTGAGGGTTATTTTAGTGCCCCAGAAGATCTGAAAAGGTTTTGGATGAGATCGGATTACGTTTAGTGCCGTTTTGTCACACAATTTAATGCTCTTTTCGGCTCCAAAGATCCACCGAGTGGGGAGGTTCTAGCCGCTTCCAGTAGCTGCCGATTTTTTACTAGAAATTCGTAACCTGGAACTCGAAAACCCCCAGGTATCGATTTTGATCGATTTGGACCATAAATGACAAAACTCGTTCGCCATTTTGAATTTCTGAATTTTGACCAAGAATTCATAATTGGCGATCTCGAAAACCCCCAGATATCAATTTTGAGTCGAATCGGATCATAAACGATAAAGTCGTCCGCCATCCTGTTTTTTTCTTATATGAAAAGTTAAAGTGTATTTATTGTCACCGGACTTTATACATGTGCAAAATTTCAAAGCTCTAGATTAATTAGAACTAATCAAAATTTTTATTGCAAGATTTGACCTAAACAAACTAACTAACATTGCAAGTTGAATAAAAGCTTTTGATAAAAAGGTTTTTAAACTTCTGAGACATAAATCTTTTAAAATAAAAGTTATGTTCTGTCATAAGGATGAACCTATTTTCATTGAAGCTTATTGTTTTTTGACATGACATAGAATATAAATATTTCATGTACACTTTTAAGACCATTTTAAGTTTTTCTGGAGTAAGAGATATTAAAATTGAATTTAGAAACATGTCGTTAGGTCACTAACATTTATCGTTTACGTAGTATAGATACATTAATTCATATTGTCACTCTGCACACAGAGTGGGACAATAATGCGTCGGACCTCGATATCTCGAGTTCTACGATAGCTAAAAAAATTTTTTAAAAATTGCAAACAAACTAGATAAAAAAGTCTATAACTAGAAATTATTTTCGAAAACACAGGGCGAGCCAAGACGAAATTACAGGATCAAGTACCTTTTTTTAAGAATAGAATGCTATGTATATCAGTACATTTTTTGAAGCCTCTTTCTAGGCTCTGTTCATTTCTATATTAGCATTGAATATCTCCCAACCACTTGGATGTAATGAATTTTTTTGTTGAAATAATGCAATCTGCAGATAGATATTAAGAAAATCACTACAGTCACAATTTTGGGTTTTAAGAAAAACTTACATGAGTACCAGTTGCGAGACATCTAATTAATGTTTATGAATCATTTTCATTTCCTAAAAATGTACAGGATGGCCAAACATTATTTTTCAATTAGAAATAATTTATATTGAATTTTCCCATTTTTTTTCAAATGGAACACCCTGTATATTTTTTGACGATGTGATGTAGAAATAAGAAACGAACATTTTTTGTAAGTACTTCCCTATGACTAATGGCAACCAATTTTGTTTTATTGAGTAATGATTACCAAATTCAAAAATAAACTTAAAAAAAGAGATTTCTTCAAATAACTCAGTAGAAAAAATATCAATAAATGTTCTACATGTTGCCCATTTTGATTGACATACATCTCTATGCGCTTTTGAAATGAGATTCCCACTGTTCCTAAGACTATCGGTGTGATAGATGTAAAGGCAGTTATTATTCTTGCCTTCATATTTTGTATTGTTGATGGTGTATCTCTATAAACAATTACGTATCCCCATAAAAAGAAATTGATTTTTGTGAGATCTGGGGATCTAGCAGGCCATATAGTGGCTCCATTTCTTCCAATCCATTGATTAGGGTAGGTATTATTTAAGTGGTCTCTAACTGCATTTAAATAATGTGGTGGAGCACCATCTTGCTGAAACCACATCCTATTTCGAATTCTTTCAGGGAGATTTACCAATAATTGTGGCAGATAGTTTTCCAAAAAATGGAGATAAATAGCTCCAGTCAATGTACCATCAAAGAAATGTGGCCCTATTACATGTTCTACATTAATGCCTCCCCAAAAATTTATAGACCATCTGTGTTGGTTATCAACTTGCATAAAAAAGTGAAGATTTTCCGAAGCATAATAATGGAAATTATGAAAAGTTGCCTCATCCCTGAATAAAACAGTATCGAAGAAGTTGACATCATGTTGCATTTCACTCTGGCCCAATTACAAAATTGTAAGCGCTTTTGAAAATCGTCATCAGATAATTCCTGGTGCATTTGAATATGATATGCATGCAACTTATTTGTTTTTAAGATTCGACCCACAGATCGTCTACTTATTCCTATTAATGAGCTTACTTCTTTTTGACTAACATGGGGATTCTCAACCGTTGCCAGCACCACAGAAAACTCATTTTCTTTGTTCACAACACGTTTTATACTTTTACTTTTTTTATATTCGACATTTCCAGTTTCCAGAAATCTATCGAGAAGGTTTTGTAAGCTGCTAACATCAGGAATCCTTCTTTCAGGATAACGTTGGTGATACATTCTATTGGCAAGTAATTTCTGTCTAAAACGCCCAAAACAAAAGTCATGTCTACAAGTTCTGCTTTATTAAAATTCATATTGTAAAATTAGAAATATTTTAAATTCAATACAAACTGTAACGATCGATAAGTGTGATAAATGCTTCTTTGTATACGACAATTTATACCAAACTGAGATTTTATTGCTTGTCGAATAACGAAAACAGCAAAAAAATGTACAAAAAAACATTACAGTATAAAGCACCGGTTAAATACTATTTACTTATTTCAATGGATTGGAAGAAATGGTCCCACTAAATGGCCTCATTTCAAAATTGCATAAAGACGAGTCAATCAAAATGGACAACACGTCGAACACCTATTATAAATTTCTCTAACGAATTATTTGAGGGAACCTCTTTTTTAAGTTTATTCTTGAATTTGACATTTATTTATTTATAAAAACAAAAATGGTTGCAATTAGCCATGGGGAAGTATTTACAAAAAAATGTTCGTTTTTCATTTCTACATCACATCGTCGAAAAATATACAGGATGTTCCATTTGAAAAAATTGAGAAAATTCAATTTAATATATCCTTATGAAAAATTATTTTTGGCCACCCTGTACATTTTTAGGAAATGAAAATGATTCAAAAACATGAATTAGATGTCTCGTAACTGGCATTCACATGAATTTTTCTTAAAACCCACAATTGTGACTGTGGTGATTTTTTAAATATCCATCTGCAGATTGCATTATTTCAACAAAAAAATCATTACATCCAAGTGGTTCGAACATTCAATGCTAATATAGGAATCAATAGAGCCAAGAAAGAGGCTTCAAAAAATGTACTGATATACATAGCATTCCATTTAAAAAAAGGTACTTGGTCCTGTAATTTCGTCTTGGCATGCCCTGTATGTCCGAAAATAATTTTTTTTATCTAGTTTACTTACAATTTTTTAAAAATTTTTAGCTATCGTAGAACTCGAGATATCGAGGTCCGATGCACTATTGCCCCGCCCTGTATAGTAGGAAATACGTATCATTTTAGGAATCTCTAGAAGAGGCTGGGATTTACGCCGTAGGACAATATACAGGCTTGCAGAGATTATTAGCAAAGTACACTTGTAATGTGTCTCCACTAACTTGTGAACTGCTTATATCATTATTTACTGGTTTAGTTAATCAACAATTAAATCCTGTAAGTAAATATGAGGCTTGATTTAGGTACAAACGAATGATTTATTAAATGTATGAAACTTATGAAAAATAAGAACTATTGGGTTTTGTTTATAAAACACCGTGCGATAATATCAAAGCATACATAGGTCAGATGAATAAATCCTTTAGGACAAGTGTCAGCAAACATAAGAAACTCTCTTTTTGTTTCAGACTCAAAGATCCTAATAACTGCCTTGATTCAAATTTATTTGAATTCTGTTAAATCTTCATTAAGATTTATTAAATTATTGAATCAGTCGGATAATGTCATTAAATTTTGCAGCAGGTAGTGCCTTTGTATACAACTCATTTACCACAGGGAGCATCAATAAAAACTGTACATCACTATACTCAAATCCTTCTAAACCATGGAAGATTTCAGATGTATGATTTAGGTGCAAGGGCAAATATACAGTTATATCATAGTACTGTTCCACCTGAATATCCATTGGAGGATATTTCTATCCCTGTTCATTTGTTTTTGGCAGTTCAGGATTTTCTTGCCGATCGACAGGTACAAAATAACTTTGCAAATATTGTATACGAGTGGATTATAAATTAAATTTAAAATAATATAAAAGATAATTAGGAGAAAATATCTTCGTCCATTATTACCAATTTTAACAATAATTCGAAACTGGTGGGCACTTTTAATAGTTCTTTTGTTTTCTAGGATGTCTATTTGTTATATAATAAATTGACTTGTACGAAGAGTTTGCACGAAATGGAAATGGCGCATAATGATTTTTTAATTGGAGAACACGTCGAGATATTCTACGAACACTTGCTGCAAGTGATGAGACTAAAAGAAAATCCACCGTAATTTACAGACGAGGCACCTAAATAATATCAAATTCGTTACCATTACTATAAAAATGTCTCTATTGAAACATTTTCTATAAACATTTATCATTTATTTCCACATGCAAATATACAGTGTGATCCATAAGTGAATAAATTCATTCTCTATGTTATTAATAGTATTTATGCAAAATCCCGAGATAAATCAATTAATGAAATTAAAAATTACACTTTTTGGCTCAAAATATTCACCCTTGTTAATGTTGGAACTAGAAACGTATGTAAAAAATGTAGACACCGTTCACCATTTAATGAACTTCTCGAAGAAATAGGGACCAATAATTTTATTTTCAATAAACCGAGCCGAAACATTAACTTTTCTGGGATATTGAGTGTGGACTGTGATGCTATACATATACTGGTCAAACTGGCTGACATCTAAACATAACATAATAGGTTGATATTGAACAATATCTATAGCACAGGTATGTCAACCCATTATATAGAAAATAATCACTGTAGATTTCGTAGAATTAATTCATTCAGAAAAGGAAGGTAGAAAGATAGATTTATTAAACCAATTAGAAATAATGACGGCTGTAAAATTAATAAATATGTAACAGATTAACAATAGATATTTTTGGGTTATAACATTTTAGATAAAGTTATTCAAATTCAAGGAACTATGTAGTATATTAACATACAATGAGCACGTAAAGGCTGAAATAAATTCCAAAAAATCGTTATAAAGAAAGTGACAAAAATTTGCTCAGACACGTTCATTTTTAAATGCCTCTCTTAACTTTTTTTTTATGGGCGCGAGCGTAGGTGCGTCTTTACTATGTACATACTTCGGTATGCGATGTAAAGCAACGACAGGCGCAGTTAGTACTTGGATGGTGACCATTCCAACGGAAACCGCGTTCTCGCCTCACACATCTTCCAGCGGCTTATATATCAGTGTATGCGCGGAAGCTATACAACCTTAGGCGAGGGTTGTATAGGAGATATACCATCCTTCGGAGGGGATGTAAAGCCGTCGGTCCCTTGTCTATTAAATGTTAGGCAAGTAAAAGATCCCTACTCTTCTTAAGGGAAGAGGTTCGGCAAAATTCCTGGTTGGGGGTAGCTCGTCTACAGGCGTCGGTGTTAGGCCTCAGTAGCGGAAATAGGCCGACGTTAAATCTTAAAAAAAATGTATAAAAAAAAAAGATGTATACAAACTTTGTATATAAACATTAAAGTTATGACATTTTCGGCAATTTTTTTAAGTTACAACCCCCATTTAAAAAAATATCATCTGAAACAATATATGCAGTGCTTAACGCACTGGCATATTCTGTGGCATATTCTATGACGCAATTATCGAGATTTTTTAAAACTGCTTATAACAATACAATACAATAAAACAATTAATACAACAAAAAAGAATTAAATTAAACGTTCAAATTGCGTGCCATTTGCTTCTTGAGAATGTACAAGCCGAAACTGAAATTCTAGCAAAACGTTAGTTATTGTTTCGGGTCCATTCTTCCAATTTCGTAACTTAGTCTGTCTGTCTGCGATTGAAATCACATTCGTTAAGCTCCTGAGCTAAATTCATTTTATATGGATACCATTTATTATTCCATTTATAATATTTTGAAATACTCGATTGATTAATTGACTGCTCGATTTCGCGACTTGATTTGTGAGAATTGTTCTCCATCGTCAGTAAAACGTCTAATTGGCTATTTTTTAAATTGTAAAATTACCTCTTACATGACCACAATCTCGGAACTTCTTTTCTATTTTGCTTAAGTTTATTGCATAATAGGTCGATCAGGGTGTTTACTATTAAATAATGCACAAACCAGAGTTTGTTTTTGGGGCCTGTCTCCATAGTCAATCATCATCAAAATTTCAATTCGCTGTGTCTCACTTAAACGTTCTATTATCAGAACTTTAAATACAATGTGAAAAGCAGGGATTAACGTGTTACAGCCAGGTCCGTGTTGCTAAGTAAATGAAAATAAACAAAAAAAAACGTAAATCGTAAAAAGTTCCACTACATATTGTTCAAATCGTGAATGTTGTCATTCACGTCATCATTTTTTAATTTCCAAATCAAATCATCTCAAGGTCACAGAGAATGGCACACATGGGCGTATCGACGTATGCAAAAGACAATTATTTTGTAATGAGACAGTGAATTCTAACATCCGCTATCGCCATTTTGAGGATAGTTTCTTTACAAACTGTAAAACAAAAGCACTGACAAACTATTTACCTAATTACAGGGAACTTAAAAGGTCACAATAAGAAACTTTAAAAACTTAAAACTGTGAGTGTAAGCACTTAATTTCAAAAATAAGGACATCTAATAAACTTGAAGAACTGCATTAGAATATGTATTAACCTTATAACATGATCAATATTTTAACGTTATTGTTGACAACGACTGGAAAAGCAATTATTGCGTAAATATTACCTATAAATGTTCTTGAAATCAATAATGTTGTATAGTAATTGATAATTAAACGACAAAAAAAATAATACGTAATAAAGTCCAAGGCGGTGCTCCGATTGGGGTTATTCCAAACTAATCTAGGAATGAGGCCATAGCGAGGAGTACGGTCCTTTCTAGAGTATAACACTGTGGTTAATAGCTAATTGCCGCTTTGGAGACATTTAAGTACTGCAACACCTGAATTATTGACTATGCAGTTATGCCATTGCAAATTTTTTTCGAAATGCAATGTTTTACAAAAAAAAATCCTGCGCAACATATATTTCCCTGGCTTGCTTATATATAGCAGCTTCTCTAGATAAAGATCACAAAATAGTAATTTTACATTTTTTCAGATTCGTCGCAAAATGGGAATATACAATTTGAATCTAATAATATATACGATATAACGAAATGACATAGTTTTCATCACTTATATAATAACTCGAAAATTTCGACGGTATTGTTATAATTTGCCTGGTGCATTAGACGTAGGGAAATAATTAACAATAATAAAATATCATGTAGTTTTTCAATTTATTTATACTGTAGGAATACTCATTTTTAACAAGAAAAATTGTCCTCGAGGTAGGTTGCCATTTCGAAAAATAACCGCCATGTTGAAAACATTCAAAATGCCAGAAATCATTGATATGCTGACTTGAAATTGGTACTTTTCTGATTAACCTAAGTTAGAGAAAAGTTTACTCAGTGATGTTGCTAAAATGTTAAGCCTTTTGAAATAAAAAAAATTGAGGCTACTAACAACAATTTTTATAGCTAGTGGATGTATGTGTGTTAAAAATTAGGTATCTTTGAGACCACACTTTTTTTGTCTGAAAGTTATTTGTGGCATGCTACGAATATTCTTTCCTATTATTTGGGTTTTCTACGCTTTTTTTGTATGCCAGTTTGCATCAAAATGCCGAATTCGTAATATCTATAGCTAATCGTGTCAAATTAGCAAGAGGGTACCTACTTTTTTGAAGTAGAACCAAATGGCCTAATAGTTCAAATGTGCTTTTAGAGAGCGGAATATTAAAACAATATTTTTAGTCGCAAACTCCTCTATAAAATCCTTATTTTACTTTAAGGAACGTAACCAGACTGCAATCAACAGCTACTGTCCGGGCTATGTGCCCCGCCGAGCGCTGAATTACAAGTTACAAGCCTGGCGCGTTAAGTGTAATAATTGCATATTACCATCAAAACGCTAATGCTTCGATTGATGATTCGACTCGCACGAGAGCTCCTTTAAGTAGGATCAGTCTTTCGGCTGGTGTTTGTTGCAATCGAAGCATTAGCGTTTTGATGATAATATGCAATTATTACACTTAACGCGCCAGGCTTGTAACTTGTAATTCAGCGCTCGGCGGGGCGCATAACCCGGAGAGTAACTGTTAATTGCAGTCTGGTTACGTTCCTTATAGTAAAATAAGAATTTTATAGAGGAGTTTGCGACTAAATACATTATGTTTCAAATCGCCTAATGTTCAGAAACAATTATTCGTCAAGTGTTATATGGTCTGAGGGTGTGCAAATTTTTTATCCATTATTTATTTAACAAAAAGCTAATGTTAATGAACAATTAATGTACCATTAATTAACAAATTAAAAATTTCGGAAAATATCTCACGAAATGGACCCAAAATCTACACTCGGGGGTTTTCGAGGTCGCTGAACACGAATCCGAGGTCCATTAAAAATTCAAAATGGCGGATCCAATATGACTGGCTTTAAAGTTAGGTTGATATTTTTGTTAAAGATAAACCTCAAAATTGACCAAAAATCTATATTCGGGGGTTTTCGAGGTTGCTGAATACGAATCTGAGGTCCAAATTTAAAAACTCAAAATGGCGGATCTAATATGGCCTACTATTAAGGTTAGATTAACATTCTTGTTAAAGATAAACCTCAAAATTGAACAAAAATCTATACTTGTTGGTTTTCGAAGTTGCTGAACGCGAATCCGAGGTCCAAATTTAAAAATTCAAAATGGCGGATCTAATATGGCCGACATTTAAGGTTAGATTAACATTTTTTTAAAGATAAACCTCAAAATTGAACAAAAATCTATACTTGGAGGTTTTCGAGGTTGCTGAACACGAATCCGAGATCCAAATTTAAAAATTCAAAATGGCGGATCCAATATGGCCGACTTGTAAGGTTAGATTTTTATTTTTGTTAAAGACAAATCACGAAATTGAACAAAAATTTACAGTCGGAGGTTTTAAAATTCACTGATGATGATTTTGTTATGCAAAGCAAATGATGCATACTACTCGTATAGAAAATGTATAGGTTTAATGTCGATACGAAAACACTTGGTAATAAAATCTTATATTTTAACATATTAATAATAATTATGATATTTATGTAATATTTATTATAATTATATTATAAATGCCTAATGAATAATTTTCTTGATTTTAAATATAATAAAATATATTATATTTGTTAATACATAAAGGAAAAAAGTAATTGTTATATATTTATATTTTTATTTGCTTTTTATATATATTTTTTAAATAAATACATTTATATTTTGAAATGTATGTAATAGGAGTAATTGAAGTAATTATAAAAATAATATTTTTAAATTGTATTACATTTTTATTTCACAAATCTGCTGTTTTTCATAATTATCTATGCGATTATTTGTTTAGCTAAATAGAATAATAATAAAGTAAGTAAAGAGTATTTGTTTATTTAACTTAATTTAAGACTTAAATAATGCCAAATTTACATTCACTTAAAATAATATTAAATATTTTTATTTAATTTTTTCTCATCAAGAATCGTAAACTTTGATCTTAAAAACCGCTATGCATATATCTTTGTTCAATTTCGTGATTTGTCTTTAACAAAAATGGAAATCAAACCTTAAAAGTCGGCCATATTGGATCCGCCATTGTAAATTTTTTAATATGGACCTCGGATTCGTGTTCAGCAACGTCGAAAACCCACGAGTATTGATTTTTGTTCAATTTTGAGGTTTACCTTTAACAAAAATGTCAATCTAACTTTAAAGACGGCCTTAGTTGGATCCGCCGTTTTGAATTTCTAAATTTGGACCTCGGATCCGTATTCAGTCGCCTCGAATTAAGTACAGAATGCAGATTTTCACAGGGTTCATCTTGATAGAGGATGTTATTACAGGACCGAAAATGTTTTATATCCAGTACAATTTTTGAAAACGCATTTAATTATATGAAATGTTACCCACTGATTCTAAAGTATAAACTTGTGATATATGCAAGGAAACAAGAATATTACAGCAGTTGCATAAAATTATCATAAATAATAGTTAATACAGACAATAAAATAAATTATTCTTAGTCGATTTCGGTAAATAAAATACAAATATTTACAAAAGTACATAGGTCATGGTGTTCAAAAGAAAGTTTGTCATTCACAGATTAAAATTAACAGTTTGTTATCAACCGCATAAAGTTGGTATTATTTGATTAATTATATATCTCATGTATTGTTGAACGAAAAATTCTACTATTTGTAAGGAATTAATGAAAGTTATTGACAGTTATTTACGGTACATGCGAAAGATATGGTATATATTTTATCCGCCTGAGGCATAGACAAATAGAGAACCTCAACCTACAACGTGTCACATGCTGATAATATTACAGTTACCAGTTGCAATAATCTGGAATCTAACTTTAACAGATAGTGTTGCTTGTATTAATGATTAATCCCTTAAAATCCCAATACATATTGTTTAAGAAATCTGTTATCTCAAATAACTCAATATTGACAATCAACAAAAACACAATATACTGCTATATAATATACCTTGGAGTCACATGAAATCAAGGAGTGCCTAATTTCTTTAACTAATCAGTATATATTGCCAAAATTTACGAAATTGACTTTAGTCTCATAATGACGCACTTTATTGAACTAGTATGGTAAAGTGACACTTTTCCGTACTAGTGCAGTAAAATATCAAAAAAATAAATTATTTAAATATAATTCTTATCGTTATAAACATTGATTGTACATTTCTTACAGTTAGAAATTTGTAGGCTAGAAATGAACTATATAGCTTAACGTGGTTCAACTTTGAATTAAGTTCAAAATCCAAGGTTACAATTGAACAATAATAGTCCAGGATTTTGAACCGAGTTTAGGTTGAACTGGAACTGAACTTTGTACAACTCACCCTCGATGTTGTTCAGAAAACTTATATTATAACAGCGGTACATTTTTTGTTCGTAGGAAAAAATTACGTTTTGTTATTTTTAATTTGACACGTTTTGACATATGTTGTCAAAATAAATTTCTTCTCTTTATTCTATTAATTCAAGATATAAAACTTTGTAGGATCTATGTATCGTAACTTCATATTACAATACTCACATCGTAAAAAACTATTATAGGAAGAATATAATGTCATACAGAGAAGTTTAACGAACTTAAGAAAATAAAATGACATGAACAGTGTCATGAAAAGTGTTATGTAAATGTTTATTTAAGGATTTTGATTTATATGTGTATATGAGATGGAGCACACAGTTTATAGTAGAATCCGAACCACGATAATTTGTAGCATAAAATTAATTTTCAATAGGTGTGTGAGTTAAATTGACATTTTTTTTAACTAGGTATGCTCCATTTAGCTTTTGCAAATCTTTCGGAAACGTCCTGTATATTTAACATTTCATCACAGAAATAATATGCTTACAACCATTTTGATGAAAATTGTTTTATGTGGCAAACTTACTACAGAATGATACTATTGTTTCAAGTAATTGTTCTTATCTAGAGAAGTTATTGATTTATTCTGTTGTACTTGTAAATTCAATTATTCTAGTAAACCATTATGCACTGTGATAAACTATCTATTTTACGTAGTAAAAGTCTAGTACGTCAATAGGCAGTATTATTAAAATAAACGTTTTAATTTATTTAATAAATCACTTAGATTTATTATTCAAATTTATATATGATGATTGACTTATTAACAAAGGACCTAAATTTACTTTATAATAATAAGGTCCATTCTATAGAAATGTTGAATAATTCACCTTAATGTGGTGGCGAGATCAAAATATCAGTTTGAGATACAAAGTGTGACTCACTTTTCATGGAGTCACCATTATATTTTGCTCATCTGATATCCGAATATTTTGAAATTTTCGTGGCGAATGTATACCTATGAAGTGAGTATATGTAACTACCATCCAATGTTTAGTTTTTATCTAAAGATTACACAAAAAGATTCAGTAAAAAGTTCAATGTTTATAAATTTTTGGTGGGCTTTCGCTTGCCTGTCTATTGACGTATTTTCAGCTCAATATCAATAATTTTGGTCGCTCCTCGGAGCTTAAAAATGCTTGAATCGCAATGACTCTGAATTATATTTTGCAATTATAATTTCATACGTTCAGGCAAGGCGGTCTCATGTACGTTCTGAGTACATGGTAACTATAATTTTTTGACACCGAATCACTGAGGAACCGGTTTAGGGCAAATAACGTTAAAACCTATCATTTTCCCGTCAAAATCGACTGCTAGAAAATGATAGGGCACCCTCGACGCTAAGGGCTATTTTCGCTAAAACTGTCGAAATACTTTGACTAGAGACTGGATTAACTTGTCCTCATATTTAACACAACGCATGAGTTGCAGTGCTTAACAACGTGGATTCGTAAAAAGGGTTTTACTTTCAAAATTCCCGAAGTTAAAGTCGGTTTTCGATATACTTTGCCGCGACATTTAGTATACTTTCTAAAATTACACTCCTTGGTGAGTTTCTGATATTTTTGCATAAAAAATGCTCCGAAGAGCGAAAATGTGATTGAATGTATAAAAACCTCCTCCAACAACATTTTTACGTAAAGCACGCTTTTCATGCGAAATGTTAGTCGGATTTTTTTAAATAATAATAATAATCATTTATTAATTCCAATAGATCATAAACATGACATAGGATAAGTCAGAATACATTTTGGCAGACACATTAAGTAAAGTATAAATACTTAACAAGAACAATTTAAATATCTATATTAATTGCGAATGCAGAACTTCGTCTACGGAATAAAATGCATTAGCAATCAATAAAGATTTAACAGAGGAAAAAAATTTGTTAATGCTGGGTAAATTTTTTATATTGTTACTTAATCTATTATCGAGAATAGTACCTACATAATATGGATTTGATTCAAATAATTGAAGCCTATGGATTTCATGCTGTAAATTATATCCATGCCGGGTGGGATAATGATGATACGCATTTTGAAAGTTAAATTGTGATAAATTTAGCTTAACGAATTTTAATATGTCAAAAATGTATAGGCATGGTAACGTTAATATTTTTTGCCTAATAAAAGTTAACTTACATGATTCCCTATAGCCCAAGCCGAACATACAACGTACAGCTCGTTTTTGTAATAAAAAAACTCTATTAGCTGTTGTCGAGTTTCCCCAAAAAAGTACTCCGTATCTTATGTGCGATTCCATATTGGAAAAATAGTACATTTTAACAGTGTCGATACTAGTTATCTGGCTTAACCTTTTTAAAGCAAAACATTTACATGCACATTTAGAACATACTACGGATACATGTGTTTTCCAATCAAGGGATAGATCAATGTGGATTCCTAATAATTTGAACGAAGTAAGTTGTTTAACTGATTTCCCATTATGATTCAATAGTAAACTTGCATTATATCTTGTTGCAACCGGATAAAACTGTATAAGAAATGTTTTGTCTTGATTAAAAACGAGCTTTTTGTTGTAAAAATATTGAGTTATTGATTGAATGTTAATTTTGAGCTGCTCTAGTGCGACTTCAGAATTGTCACCGCAAGAAATTATGGTTATGTCATCCGCAAATGAACCGTAGTAAGACGAAATAAAGTTATCCAAGACATTAACATACAAAATAAACAAAAGTGGACCTAGCACACTACCTTGTGGTACACCTATATCAACCAGGAGTTCATCGGATGTATGACTAAAACAATCCACAAATTATTTCCTATCACTTAAATATGACCTAAGTAAGTCATTACATTTGCCACGTACACCATAAAACTCAATAGTTTCGAGAAGAATTTGATGGTCAACACAGTCGAATGCCTTAGAGAGATCGATAAAACTGGCAAGGACTTTCTTGTTTTGATCTAAATTTCTGTAGACTTCATTAAGTATAGCTAGGAGTGCAGTAATCGTAGATTTATGTTCTCTGAAACCGTGTTGATTTGGCGATAATGTTTGCTTTGATTCCAAGAATTTAATTATGCGTATTGCTAAGAGTTTTTCGAATATTTTTGAGAATACCGAGTGGATTGCTATCGGTCGATAATTACTGAGAAGTTTGTGATCACCTTTTTTAAAAAGTCAGAATTTTGGATACTTTTAGCATGTCAGGGTATGTGCCATCTTGAGAACATTTATTTGTTATATGACAATGGCTCAGCTAATTGATGAGCGCATTTTTTTATAATTTTGATCGATATATCGTCCTGACCTACAGAGTTAGATTGTTTTAGCATATTTACAATATTGATAATTTCAATGGTTGTAAGAGGGTTTAAATAAATTGATTCATTTAGTGTAGTTAACAATGGTTGATTGATTAGCTTTCGGTGGTTTAAGGAATCGCGTAGAGATTTGGGTATGAATTATTCGATGTTATATTGCCATTTACTTCAATTTCAAGCTTATTTGTCTTAGCGTTATTTTTTAATGAGTTATTAATTAGTTTCCACGCTGTTTTTGATTTGTTTGCCGAGTTTACAATGAGTTCATCATAGTACATTTGCTTGGCCCGACGCATAACTTTTTTTGTAGATTTTCTTGTATGTATGTATCCTGTATTTACCATTCCTGTTTTTTGCAATGAGAATAATTCCTTTAGCTTAAATGATGAGACTTTGATTCCTGTGGTTATCCAACTGTTGTCAATTTGAAAATTATTTTTTGTTACTAACGGGAAAGACGAATTGTAATGATAGCTTATAATTCTATTAAAGGCCTGATATTTGGCATCCACACTATCTTTATTATAAATATTTTCCCAGGTCTCGGAGTTTAATGCTTCAATAAATTTAGTTATATTTTTTTTAGAAAAAGGCCTAAATTTATAGGGCTGTTCTTTTTGAGGAATCTGGACATTAAAAATAATATTCTGTCCACAGTGATCAGATAGACCAGTGTTTAGAATATTGCTGTTTATTATTTTATCAGGGAAATTTGTCATCACATAGTCAATCGCTGACTGGGTATTATTTTGTATTCGAGTGGGCTCATCAAAAACTGTAGTGACATGATATAAATTTACTAAATCTATTAGATCGGTGGTACTTTTATCTTTACATAAAAAAAATTATATTAAAAATCACCACATAAAATTATGTGGTAAATTACATCTACTAGTTAGTAAAATTAAGCATTCTTCAAGTTTAGATAAAAAAACATTTACATTCGTGTTGGATGCTCTATAGAGGCAAATTATGCAGTATTTTACATTACTAATTTTTAACTCAATTGCGGAACATTCAAAAACTTTGTCTATGCTTAAATTTACCAATCGAGTGTTTTCAGTACAGTCGAGAGTTTCTGTTTGGTTAAAATCATGATGCCTCCATGCAAAAAGGATTTCCTACAATAATGACTAGATATGTTATAATTAGAAAAATTTACATAATCGATTTCCATTGGTTGGATCCACGTTTCAGAAACACAAAAAATGTCGATGTCTTCTTGATATAGGAGTAACTCCATTTCTTCTATTTTGTTCTTTGCACATTATAAGTTATGATTTTGTTACAGTTTCGAAAAGTTCATCGAGGGTTTTGGCGTGTTCTTTAACAGTAACACAGGTTTGGCTGATAGGAGACGGCAGATATGCGGTGGTGGTTTTTGGCCCTTTGGGGGGTGGGGTGACCTCGGAGAGAAATATTACCACCGCCATCATATTCAGAATCCTCGAAAACAGGGGGTATAGTCTCGTTAGGCTGGAAAAAAATTCATATTCCTGTCCGGCTTACAGAATGCACTATTATGAATTTTTAACATATTATGTATTACATATCCTTCCTTCCTTTCCTTTCGGGGTTTTTGGGGTTGTGGTATTGTGAGTTACGGAATTTTGGGGTTATGAGATTTGCTATTCATGGATAACGGAATTATAGAAATATGAATTTTTCTGGTTCAAATGTTATATGGCTACGGGATTTGTAAGAAAAAGTTATGGAATTCTTACTTTAGCTGTTTGGAGTCGAGTGAGCTACGAAATTTCGTTTTAACTTGTGAGATCTATGATATAATGGATCATCCAAGGCGTTTTTGGCTGTAGTAAAAAATCCTGACGTATAAGGGTAAAAATTAAATTGGCGAAAATATTTTTCTATTTATAATTATAATTTTCTGTAAAATTGCTACAATTTTGAATTAAAATATTTTTGAAATATTCTCTGTGACTGTCATAGTTGTAGAAATTTGTACTTTTCTGACCTTGTTACACAATATGCTATGTCAGCGGTGAAAGGTATTTTAACGTTTCAAACTAAATGGCTTTAATGGAAATTATATTAGTAAATCAATACAAAGTGAACACATCATATATATTTACAGAATTGAGCTGAACTATTTGTAGAGTTGAGCGGTCATTTCAAACACTTTAATTAAGTACAATTATCGATGAGTTTTTAATTATATGTATAAAAGCTAATTATTGACTTTACTGATTTTAAGAGCAAATGGGGTCAAGAATGACCAACAATGACACCAACATCCGATTGCTTTGAAAATACGTGTTTACCACATAAATATATAAAATCATGTTATTTCGGTAATATTTATTTTTTATTTTCTTATTGTATCCACCTGTCTCACTGATTTAAAATTATTTACACCTGTATCCAGTAGGTAATGCCTGAGGTAGTATGTGGAAGTAAGGTTATTTATTAGTTGTCTTTACTGCAAACGCAATAGTAGTGTCATTTAACAATAAAAATAATGTGCTTATGGCAATAAATTTTATTATGCTTGTTAAAACTCTATAAACAATTTAATTCACATATGAACTCTAATTTTTAACGATATATAATTTTCAACTACTGATGTAACCAATAATTAAGCCAATCTGCGGTTATGTTAGTTTATGATTTATAGCAAATGAAACAATATTATAGGGGGCGAGCGTAGGTGCGTCTTTACTATGTACATACTTCGGTATGCGATGTAAAGCAACGACAGGCACGGTTAGTACTTGGATTGGTGACCATTCCAACGGAAACCGCGTTCTCGCCTCACACATCTTCCAGCGGCTTGTATATCAGTGTATGCGCGGAAGCTATACAACCTTAGGCGAGGGTTGTATAGGAGATATACCATCCTTCGGAGGGGATGTAAAGCCGTCGGTCCCTTGTCTATTAAATGTTAGGCAAGTAAAAGATCCCTACTCTTCTTAAGGGAAGAGGTTCGGCAAAATTCC
This sequence comes from Leptura quadrifasciata, assembly GCA_963675555.1. Lineage (NCBI taxonomy): Eukaryota > Metazoa > Arthropoda > Insecta > Coleoptera > Cerambycidae > Leptura > Leptura quadrifasciata. Next base: position 115,335,762 of record OY776677.1, read on the forward strand.
TGGTTGGGGGTAGCTCGTCTACAGGCGTCGGTGTTAGGCCTCAGTAGCGGAAATAGGCCGACGTTAAATCTTAAAAAAAATGTATAAAAAAAAAAGATGTATACAAACTTTGTATATAAACATTAAAGTTATGACATTTTCGGCAATTTTTTTAAGTTACAACCCCCATTTAAAAAAATATCATCTGAAACAATATATGCAGTGCTTAACGCACTGGCATATTCTGTGGCATATTCTATGACGCAATTATCGAGATTTTTTAAAACTGCTTATAACAATACAATACAATAAAACAATTAATACAACAAAAAAGAATTAAATTAAACGTTCAAATTGCGTGCCATTTGCTTCTTGAGAATGTACAAGCCGAAACTGAAATTCTAGCAAAACGTTAGTTATTGTTTCGGGTCCATTCTTCCAATTTCGTAACTTAGTCTGTCTGTCTGCGATTGAAATCACATTCGTTAAGCTCCTGAGCTAAATTCATTTTATATGGATACCATTTATTATTCCATTTATAATATTTTGAAATACTCGATTGATTAATTGACTGCTCGATTTCGCGACTTGATTTGTGAGAATTGTTCTCCATCGTCAGTAAAACGTCTAATTGGCTATTTTTTAAATTGTAAAATTACCTCTTACATGACCACAATCTCGGAACTTCTTTTCTATTTTGCTTAAGTTTATTGCATAATAGGTCGATCAGGGTGTTTACTATTAAATAATGCACAAACCAGAGTTTGTTTTTGGGGCCTGTCTCCATAGTCAATCATCATCAAAATTTCAATTCGCTGTGTCTCACTTAAACGTTCTATTATCAGAACTTTAAATACAATGTGAAAAGCAGGGATTAACGTGTTACAGCCAGGTCCGTGTTGCTAAGTAAATGAAAATAAACAAAAAAAAACGTAAATCGTAAAAAGTTCCACTACATATTGTTCAAATCGTGAATGTTGTCATTCACGTCATCATTTTTTAATTTCCAAATCAAATCATCTCAAGGTCACAGAGAATGGCACACATGGGCGTATCGACGTATGCAAAAGACAATTATTTTGTAATGAGACAGTGAATTCTAACATCCGCTATCGCCATTTTGAGGATAGTTTCTTTACAAACTGTAAAACAAAAGCACTGACAAACTATTTACCTAATTACAGGGAACTTAAAAGGTCACAATAAGAAACTTTAAAAACTTAAAACTGTGAGTGTAAGCACTTAATTTCAAAAATAAGGACATCTAATAAACTTGAAGAACTGCATTAGAATATGTATTAACCTTATAACATGATCAATATTTTAACGTTATTGTTGACAACGACTGGAAAAGCAATTATTGCGTAAATATTACCTATAAATGTTCTTGAAATCAATAATGTTGTATAGTAATTGATAATTAAACGACAAAAAAAATAATACGTAATAAAGTCCAAGGCGGTGCTCCGATTGGGGTTATTCCAAACTAATCTAGGAATGAGGCCATAGCGAGGAGTACGGTCCTTTCTAGAGTATAACACTGTGGTTAATAGCTAATTGCCGCTTTGGAGACATTTAAGTACTGCAACACCTGAATTATTGACTATGCAGTTATGCCATTGCAAATTTTTTTCGAAATGCAATGTTTTACAAAAAAAAATCCTGCGCAACATATATTTCCCTGGCTTGCTTATATATAGCAGCTTCTCTAGATAAAGATCACAAAATAGTAATTTTACATTTTTTCAGATTCGTCGCAAAATGGGAATATACAATTTGAATCTAATAATATATACGATATAACGAAATGACATAGTTTTCATCACTTATATAATAACTCGAAAATTTCGACGGTATTGTTATAATTTGCCTGGTGCATTAGACGTAGGGAAATAATTAACAATAATAAAATATCATGTAGTTTTTCAATTTATTTATACTGTAGGAATACTCATTTTTAACAAGAAAAATTGTCCTCGAGGTAGGTTGCCATTTCGAAAAATAACCGCCATGTTGAAAACATTCAAAATGCCAGAAATCATTGATATGCTGACTTGAAATTGGTACTTTTCTGATTAACCTAAGTTAGAGAAAAGTTTACTCAGTGATGTTGCTAAAATGTTAAGCCTTTTGAAATAAAAAAAATTGAGGCTACTAACAACAATTTTTATAGCTAGTGGATGTATGTGTGTTAAAAATTAGGTATCTTTGAGACCACACTTTTTTTGTCTGAAAGTTATTTGTGGCATGCTACGAATATTCTTTCCTATTATTTGGGTTTTCTACGCTTTTTTTGTATGCCAGTTTGCATCAAAATGCCGAATTCGTAATATCTATAGCTAATCGTGTCAAATTAGCAAGAGGGTACCTACTTTTTTGAAGTAGAACCAAATGGCCTAATAGTTCAAATGTGCTTTTAGAGAGCGGAATATTAAAACAATATTTTTAGTCGCAAACTCCTCTATAAAATCCTTATTTTACTTTAAGGAACGTAACCAGACTGCAATCAACAGCTACTGTCCGGGCTATGTGCCCCGCCGAGCGCTGAATTACAAGTTACAAGCCTGGCGCGTTAAGTGTAATAATTGCATATTACCATCAAAACGCTAATGCTTCGATTGATGATTCGACTCGCACGAGAGCTCCTTTAAGTAGGATCAGTCTTTCGGCTGGTGTTTGTTGCAATCGAAGCATTAGCGTTTTGATGATAATATGCAATTATTACACTTAACGCGCCAGGCTTGTAACTTGTAATTCAGCGCTCGGCGGGGCGCATAACCCGGAGAGTAACTGTTAATTGCAGTCTGGTTACGTTCCTTATAGTAAAATAAGAATTTTATAGAGGAGTTTGCGACTAAATACATTATGTTTCAAATCGCCTAATGTTCAGAAACAATTATTCGTCAAGTGTTATATGGTCTGAGGGTGTGCAAATTTTTTATCCATTATTTATTTAACAAAAGGCTAATGTTAATGAACAATTAATGTACCATTAATTAACAAATTAAAAATTTCGGAAAATATCTCACGAAATGGACCCAAAATCTACACTCGGGGGTTTTCGAGGTCGCTGAACACGAATCCGAGGTCCATTAAAAATTCAAAATGGCGGATCCAATATGACTGGCTTTAAAGTTAGGTTGATATTTTTGTTAAAGATAAACCTCAAAATTGACCAAAAATCTATATTCGGGGGTTTTCGAGGTTGCTGAATACGAATCTGAGGTCCAAATTTAAAAACTCAAAATGGCGGATCTAATATGGCCTACTATTAAGGTTAGATTAACATTCTTGTTAAAGATAAACCTCAAAATTGAACAAAAATCTATACTTGTTGGTTTTCGAAGTTGCTGAACGCGAATCCGAGGTCCAAATTTAAAAATTCAAAATGGCGGATCTAATATGGCCGACATTTAAGGTTAGATTAACATTTTTTTAAAGATAAACCTCAAAATTGAACAAAAATCTATACTTGGAGGTTTTCGAGGTTGCTGAACACGAATCCGAGATCCAAATTTAAAAATTCAAAATGGCGGATCCAATATGGCCGACTTGTAAGGTTAGATTTTTATTTTTGTTAAAGACAAATCACGAAATTGAACAAAAATTTACAGTCGGAGGTTTTAAAATTCACTGATGATGATTTTGTTATGCAAAGCAAATGATGCATACTACTCGTATAGAAAATGTATAGGTTTAATGTCGATACGAAAACACTTGGTAATAAAATCTTATATTTTAACATATTAATAATAATTATGATATTTATGTAATATTTATTATAATTATATTATAAATGCCTAATGAATAATTTTCTTGATTTTAAATATAATAAAATATATTATATTTGTTAATACATAAAGGAAAAAAGTAATTGTTATATATTTATATTTTTATTTGCTTTTTATATATATTTTTTAAATAAATACATTTATATTTTGAAATGTATGTAATAGGAGTAATTGAAGTAATTATAAAAATAATATTTTTAAATTGTATTACATTTTTATTTCACAAATCTGCTGTTTTTCATAATTATCTATGCGATTATTTGTTTAGCTAAATAGAATAATAATAAAGTAAGTAAAGAGTATTTGTTTATTTAACTTAATTTAAGACTTAAATAATGCCAAATTTACATTCACTTAAAATAATATTAAATATTTTTATTTAATTTTTTCTCATCAAGAATCGTAAACTTTGATCTTAAAAACCGCTATGCATATATCTTTGTTCAATTTCGTGATTTGTCTTTAACAAAAATGGAAATCAAACCTTAAAAGTCGGCCATATTGGATCCGCCATTGTAAATTTTTTAATATGGACCTCGGATTCGTGTTCAGCAACGTCGAAAACCCACGAGTATTGATTTTTGTTCAATTTTGAGGTTTACCTTTAACAAAAATGTCAATCTAACTTTAAAGACGGCCTTAGTTGGATCCGCCGTTTTGAATTTCTAAATTTGGACCTCGGATCCGTATTCAGTCGCCTCGAATTAAGTACAGAATGCAGATTTTCACAGGGTTCATCTTGATAGAGGATGTTATTACAGGACCGAAAATGTTTTATATCCAGTACAATTTTTGAAAACGCATTTAATTATATGAAATGTTACCCACTGATTCTAAAGTATAAACTTGTGATATATGCAAGGAAACAAGAATATTACAGCAGTTGCATAAAATTATCATAAATAATAGTTAATACAGACAATAAAATAAATTATTCTTAGTCGATTTCGGTAAATAAAATACAAATATTTACAAAAGTACATAGGTCATGGTGTTCAAAAGAAAGTTTGTCATTCACAGATTAAAATTAACAGTTTGTTATCAACCGCATAAAGTTGGTATTATTTGATTAATTATATATCTCATGTATTGTTGAACGAAAAATTCTACTATTTGTAAGGAATTAATGAAAGTTATTGACAGTTATTTACGGTACATGCGAAAGATATGGTATATATTTTATCCGCCTGAGGCATAGACAAATAGAGAACCTCAACCTACAACGTGTCACATGCTGATAATATTACAGTTACCAGTTGCAATAATCTGGAATCTAACTTTAACAGATAGTGTTGCTTGTATTAATGATTAATCCCTTAAAATCCCAATACATATTGTTTAAGAAATCTGTTATCTCAAATAACTCAATATTGACAATCAACAAAAACACAATATACTGCTATATAATATACCTTGGAGTCACATGAAATCAAGGAGTGCCTAATTTCTTTAACTAATCAGTATATATTGCCAAAATTTACGAAATTGACTTTAGTCTCATAATGACGCACTTTATTGAACTAGTATGGTAAAGTGACACTTTTCCGTACTAGTGCAGTAAAATATCAAAAAAATAAATTATTTAAATATAATTCTTATCGTTATAAACATTGATTGTACATTTCTTACAGTTAGAAATTTGTAGGCTAGAAATGAACTATATAGCTTAACGTGGTTCAACTTTGAATTAAGTTCAAAATCCAAGGTTACAATTGAACAATAATAGTCCAGGATTTTGAACCGAGTTTAGGTTGAACTGGAACTGAACTTTGTACAACTCACCCTCGATGTTGTTCAGAAAACTTATATTATAACAGCGGTACATTTTTTGTTCGTAGGAAAAAATTACGTTTTGTTATTTTTAATTTGACACGTTTTGACATATGTTGTCAAAATAAATTTCTTCTCTTTATTCTATTAATTCAAGATATAAAACTTTGTAGGATCTATGTATCGTAACTTCATATTACAATACTCACATCGTAAAAAACTATTATAGGAAGAATATAATGTCATACAGAGAAGTTTAACGAACTTAAGAAAATAAAATGACATGAACAGTGTCATGAAAAGTGTTATGTAAATGTTTATTTAAGGATTTTGATTTATATGTGTATATGAGATGGAGCACACAGTTTATAGTAGAATCCGAACCACGATAATTTGTAGCATAAAATTAATTTTCAATAGGTGTGTGAGTTAAATTGACATTTTTTTTAACTAGGTATGCTCCATTTAGCTTTTGCAAATCTTTCGGAAACGTCCTGTATATTTAACATTTCATCACAGAAATAATATGCTTACAACCATTTTGATGAAAATTGTTTTATGTGGCAAACTTACTACAGAATGATACTATTGTTTCAAGTAATTGTTCTTATCTAGAGAAGTTATTGATTTATTCTGTTGTACTTGTAAATTCAATTATTCTAGTAAACCATTATGCACTGTGATAAACTATCTATTTTACGTAGTAAAAGTCTAGTACGTCAATAGGCAGTATTATTAAAATAAACGTTTTAATTTATTTAATAAATCACTTAGATTTATTATTCAAATTTATATATGATGATTGACTTATTAACAAAGGACCTAAATTTACTTTATAATAATAAGGTCCATTCTATAGAAATGTTGAATAATTCACCTTAATGTGGTGGCGAGATCAAAATATCAGTTTGGGATACAAAGTGTGACTCACTTTTCATGGAGTCACCATTATATTTTGCTCATCTGATATCCGAATATTTTGAAATTTTCGTGGCGAATGTATACCTATGAAGTGAGTATATGTAACTACCATCCAATGTTTAGTTTTTATCTAAAGATTACACAAAAAGATTCAGTAAAAAGTTCAATGTTTATAAATTTTTGGTGGGCTTTCGCTTGCCTGTCTATTGACGTATTTTCAGCTCAATATCAATAATTTTGGTCGCTCCTCGGAGCTTAAAAATGCTTGAATCGCAATGACTCTGAATTATATTTTGCAATTATAATTTCATACGTTCAGGCAAGGCGGTCTCATGTACGTTCTGAGTACATGGTAACTATAATTTTTTGACACCGAATCACTGAGGAACCGGTTTAGGGCAAATAACGTTAAAACCTATCATTTTCCCGTCAAAATCGACTGCTAGAAAATGATAGGGCACCCTCGACGCTAAGGGCTATTTTCGCTAAAACTGTCGAAATACTTTGACTAGAGACTGGATTAACTTGTCCTCATATTTAACACAACGCATGAGTTGCAGTGCTTAACAACGTGGATTCGTAAAAAGGGTTTTACTTTCAAAATTTCCGAAGTTAAAGTCGGTTTTCGATATACTTTGCCGCGACATTTAGTATACTTTCTAAAATTACACTCCTTGGTGAGTTTCTGATATTTTTGCATAAAAAATGCTCCGTAGGGCGAAAATGTGATTGAATGTATAAAAACCTCCTCCAACAACATTTTTACGTGAAGCTCGCTTTTCATGCGAAATGTTAGTCGGATTTTTTTAAATAATAATAATAATCATTTATTAATTCCAATAGATCATAAACATGACATAGGATAAGTCAGAATACATTTTGGCAGACACATTAAGTAAAGTATAAATACTTAACAAGACCAATTTAAATATCTATATTAATTGCGAATGCAGAAATTCGTCTACGGAATAAAATGCATTGGCAATCAATAAAGATTTAACAGAGGAAAAAAAATTGTTAATGCTGGGTAAATTTTTTATGTTGTTACTTAATCTATTATCGAGAATAGTACCTACGTAATATGGATTTGATTCAAATAATTGAAGCCTATGGATTTCATGCTGTAAATTATATCCATGACGGGTGGGATAATGATGATGCATTTTGAAAGTTAAATTGTGATAAATTTAGCTTAACGAATTTTAATATTTCAAAAATGTATAGGTATGGTAACGTTAATATTTTTTGCGTAATAAAAGTTAACTTACATGATTCCCTATAGCCCAAGCCGAACATACAACGTACCGCTCGTTTTTGTAATAAAAAAATATTGAAATATTCTGTGTGATTGTCATACTTGTAGAAATTTGTACTTTTCTGACCTTGTATTTTAACGTTTCAAACTAAATGGCTTTAATGGAAATTATATTAGTAAATCAATACAAAGTGAACATATCATGTATATATTTACAGAATTGAGCTGAATTATTTGTAGAGTTGAGCGGTCATTTCAAACACTTTAATTAAGTACAATTATCGATGAGTTTTTAATTATATGTATAAAAGCTAATTATTGACTTTACTGATTTTAAGAGCAAATGGGGTCAAGAATGACCAACAATGACACCAACATCCGATTGCTTTGAAAATACGTGTTTACCACATAAATATATAAAATCATGTTATTTCGGTAATATTTATTTTTTATTTTCTTATTGTATCCACCTGTCCCACTGATTTAAAATTATTTACACCTGTATCCAGTAGGTAATGCCTGAGGTAGTATGTGGAAGTAAGGTTATTTATTAGTTGTCTTTACTGCAAACGCAATAGTAGTGTCATTTAACAATAAAAATAATGTGCTTATGGCAATAAATTTTATTATGCTTGTTAAAACTCTATAAACAATTTAATTCACATATGAACTCTAATTTTTAACGATATATAATTTTCAACTACTGATGTAACCAATAATTAAGCCAATCTGCGGTTATGTTAGTTTATGATTTATAGCAAATGAAACAATATTATAGTGTTTTAATTTATAGAAATATAAAAAAACTTCGGTCCGTGACAACTCCGACAAACTTTCCCCTTTAGGAATAATCTTAATATACAATTTAACACAAATTATAAAAAGACAGCAACAAAGGAACATTTAAACTGGGGGGTCGCAGATTTATTTATTTTTTTTGTGAAACAAGAGCATAAATATCCTTTTGCTCCATTTGCTCCGTTAGAATACACTTTTGTTTTTGGGTTATTAAATTTTGGAAATATAAGTACAGCGGTAAAGTACCAAGAAAGCGGTTGTGCCAATGAGAAAGATTAGTGGCTTAATCTATAGAGGCGCATCTCACCCAGAGAATTGGTGTTCAAATACCACACGTTTTCTAAATCTTTTTTGAAAAATTTCTTCTTTCATTACCAATTAATTTATATTTGGATATTTAAGTATTCGCTGTTATGGTTCAGTTTCTGACCACGTAACAATTTAAATATGATGTGATGCACCACGTAATTAGGAGCTGACTGGGTATATATTAATATTAAATGAAGACCATCAACGAGCGTATTGTTGGTTGCCGAGTCGTTGAGTCGAACAATTAAAATTGAAATTATAGGCGGTCATGGTTGGAATGTGACGGTGACAAGGTTTTTCGACTAAGCCTACAAAAAAAAAGACGAAAAAAGTGAAGGACGAGAATCGGTAGTACAAAGAGAGAGGAGTTAGGCGTTACGTCTTTTTGAATGTTATATATTGTGATCCAATTTTGGGGATTTCTGGCGCAACACTTCATATCAGGAGCAGCAATACTCAGTGTTTTCTGTATTTTATTCTGAAAACAAGTAGCTGAATTCTAAGATCTCGTTTCGTGCACATAAATCGTTTTGACAGAGTGTGAAAAGAGTGCGAAAAGATGTCTAATAACCTATTTAATGATGTCATCTGGTTATACTTAAAAAAAATATGATGCAATTACTTCCACGTCCAATGGAAGTATAGTAACGTAAAAAAAAATCCTTTTTTTTTTGTTGAAATAGGCTTAAAATGTCATGAAACATCTAGATTTTAAATTTGAGCGAAAAGAAGTTCCTGTCTGTTGGTCTGTTTGTCTGTAACTTTTTTGTGCGCACGTTTATGATATTGACTTGAAATTTGGTACATTTATGTATTTTAACGAGATCTGGACCTAAATTATATTTTGATCTAATTCCGTTGAAGGGTTCGGGAGTAAATGGGGTAAATAAGGACAAATAGGCAAAACAAGCAAGTAAGAGTCCATAAAATTGCAATTCAGGGCATGCACGGAAAGTTAAGGTCTCAAAATTTTCTTTGGCATCAGCCACCACCCCCAATACCACCCCCACACTATTATGAAAAGGAGTAAAAAAAATTAAAATGTGACAGTGTATATATAGAAACGAAACGTCTAAAAATTTTTTTTAAAGTTAGCTCCCTCTGCCACTCCCACCCTATTATTAAAGGGAGTAAAAAATTAAATTAGGATTTGAACCAAGGGCATCCAAAATTTATTTTGGCATTAGTTACCCCCTTTACCACCCCAATTTCCACCCCCGCCCTATTGTTTAAGGGAATAAAATATTAAATTGGGATTTAGTGTGCATAAGACTTGGATACAAAATCTGGATGTGGAAGAAGTGATTCCTTGGGCAGCGGTTTTTTATATCGTTTTTACTCCGCTAGCAGGCAGCAAACAGGCAAGCTTCTCTACATCTGATATTTCACCTATTTCTGGAATCCTTTGAAAATCGACGACGTTACATAATATTTCATATTTTGTTTGAACGAATTCGGTAAGTTTTGAATAGTGTATGGCGCCCAGTAATTTTAGTTGTTCTACAATAGATCTTGGGGGCTCTTCTCAATTTTGGGTGAATGATTTATACACTCTCTGCTTGTCTGTTCAATATCGTATACTTACCTGTATGCTCAGCAAGACCCACAAAAGCAGTCATTAGTATGTTTGTCCTTTTTTTTAGTCGTATATTATATGTAATTTTATGTGTATTTTTTATTTTTATATACTCCTTGTCACATTTACATTGTTAATAATAGTTCATATTATATTTAATTTGTTCGATCTATGTAATCTGTATTTACACAGCGGACTGTACTGTTTTCATGTGATATACTTTTTTTTATCAGTTTTTTTCTCGCTCCCCAGCGAAGCAAATATTTTCACCGCATTTATTATAAATTTTCTACCAACTAAATTAGATGTTACATTTTTATATGTCTTAATAGTCAACATAATCGCCACAGTATGTAGAAATACGATGTCGTGTCTCGTGATGACGACTCGGACGGCAAATTTCTTCAATTAAATGAATAATAATAATAATAAATAAATACAGATAACATAGTCAATGATTTGGTAGAAGGACATTTGTAATATTGCAAGTAAAGTAGAATTTTTATTTAATAATAAATCAGTACAAAGTACGGCGCCCTTATTTTTTTTTACCACCACTATACTACCCTATTACCATATTCACCCTTAGAAGCAAACCTCGACCCCCGAACGAACACAGCTAGTCAGTGTGCCTATCTGCACCCATATTTCACTGGCCCCCGAGTAGGTAACTATAAAAAATATTTTGTGACCGATCGCAGTACAGGGTAAGTAACTTAAGCCCTGTAGATTGTTCTGTAGATATTTGTACAACCTGGCTACCAATGTTAGTAGAAGAACTCATTATTATCTAAAAGAAAATATCATCAGTTTTGTGTAAGTAGTACCTATGGAAATAGCATAAACAGAAACTTAAAGCTGTGTATTTAACATGCACAACAAATAAGAGTTCTTCGAAAAAAGCTTTGAAAACGGAAAGAGACTACTTTCCGAAACGTCAGCAAAATACATTAATCATGTGGTTATTCCAATTTATATTATTTGTAAAAAATAACCTCTGACTGTTCCTTTGACTTAAAAGTCACAGGCATAGAGGCTTTTTTTTAATAATTCTATTATTTTGTAGATTCGGTGATTTGTTTTTGAAGATGATAATACAGATGGTAGAAAACCAAATAATAGGAAAGAATAATTTAGGCTCTGGTCCGCTATACCGACGGAATTTTAGCTTGAGCCAGAATTGTCGCTTTACATCGCGTTGATATTTTTAATTATTCCAAAGGAACTCATTATTTTCGGGAAATTTGACCACATCATTAATGGTAAATTTTTCTTAATTATTTGTAAGTATTTAATATATTATGAAAAATTTATAAATAAATTTAATATCAAACATTATTAACTAAATGAATTTTTAAAATCATTATTAATTAAATACATTTAATAAATAATGAAGTTTTTGATAATTTCTTATTTTAAAATTTTTATTAATTTTACATAAATTATCAAAAACAATGAAGAAGGAAATTTATAAACAACAGATGTGGTGAATTTTTAAAAAAATAATGAGTTTTTGAAGCAATTTAAAAGTATTATCTCGAATATTTGATTATTTAATCAAATAGATATAATTATTTAAATGGGAGACTTATTAATTGGCAATGAAAGGAGACTTAAAAAAAGGAAAAACGGCTGGAATTTTATAAAGCAAACTCGCGGGGTGAGGGGAAAACGCAAAGTAAAACAATCTTTAATAATATCAACAATACACATGGCTTCTCCGGGACCTGGACCAGACCCAGCTAAATACCCATGGCACCAAGCGCCATGGGAGTTAAAGGTAGGACGGGGCAAGTCCGGTTCGGCGAAAGAACAAATATAAATAAAATAGTCCGTATCCGTTCGTCTAAGCGGCGAATTAAAAAGGGCACCATAATTAAAATTCCAAAAAAGGGGATAATAATTTAAACTTACAATTATTAAATGCAAGCGAACACTGAATCGATTTTGGTAACTGATACGGGAAATAATAAAAAATAAATTAAACAAGTTATATTTGTATACCCACTACAATTTTATTTAATAACGTTCTGAATTTGCTCGAAATAACTAGTCATGTTATATTATACTGGTACTACAAAAGTATCTATGTGCAAAATTTGACCAGAATCGTTAAAACGGTTTCAGAAAAAAAAATTCCTTAAATCTTATACTCCATAGCCTATCCCCGCATTTTTTTGTTATAACAGGTCATGTCACCTCATACTAGTACTAAAATAGTATCCATGTGTTGAAAATGATTAAAATCGTTACAAGAATTAAAGAGGAAGAAATTATTTATTTCTTCAAATCACAACCTATGCAACATCCTTCCCTGAATTTTCTAAAAGCAACTAGTCGCTCCATCTGATGTTGATACCACGGAAATATCCATGTATCAAATTTAATCAAAATCATTAAAAGAGTTTTAGAGAATAGAAAAAAATAATTTAATTCTTTTAACCTTACCCCTACAGCCTCTGCTAATCACAATACTTTTCTATATACCTACTATATATATGGGAAAGTAAAATTATATTTTACAAATGGAGAAATTAGGGTCGAAAATAATATATTGTTTTATATGGGGTAAAAGTGACATTTTTGTGTCGAGGATGCACTTGACTTGACAAAAACAGCCAAGACATAAAAAATCACGTTACTCCAATTAATAGATAAATAGTATCATCCTTGTAACACAAAGACTTAATAAATCGTTTTTGAATTCATTCAATAATTAATTCATGTATTTCATACCATGGGCTCCATACCACTGATGCATATTCTAACCTGGGACGTGTATATGGATTGAATAGTAGCATCCTAATATTTACATTACCAAAGTATTTACCATTTTTAAATTATTTAGAAGCCTTTGTAATTTTCTCATTTATATGATTTGAAAAGGTAAGCTTGGAGTTGATTAACACACCTAGATCTTTAAATGTACTACATCGGTTTATATTAAAATAGTTAATGTTATACAAAAAGCCAATTTGAAGTAGCATAGCGTGATCCAATCTGTCAAAAGTTTACAATAGACAACAGCATCCTAGCCAACTGCATCGAGGTGTTCATGTTGACTAAAACAGACCAGGTTGCAAGTGGACCGACCTGTTAGAAATTATATAGGTCTTCATATGCCTTAACACGGTATCGTATAGTATAGTAGTAATTCAAATAGTTTAGTAAAATTACACATAATAGAATGAACGATAATTTTAAATGTCAGTGCCAGACAAAATACAGTTTCTTTTCTCGTCTTGTATCATCTCTTGACAAGTTCACGAATGCCAGTGATATCAGCTGCACTCCACCACATATTAGATCAACTACAACTACTGCAACATCAGATTTACACCCCTTAAAATCCAGAAACAGATATAGAAAATATTCTGTTTGTGAACAGCTGCAAAACAAAATTAAATCATCATATTCAGAAAATTTAACGGTATATTTTGCCAAGATTACTAAATAAAGAAATCTTCAACAATGTTTGGTCTATGCAAGGTTTTAGTTAAATATAACATAGACATTACCAAATGTATTAAAATAATCGACTTTTTGAAGAAATAGTAAATTATAGAGCCAAAAAAAACTAATCAATAAATTTCTACCAGATTCACCAGTTGAATTTATTCAAACTGTTAAAATGTTAAAAGTAACTGCACATTCATAAATTTATGAAATAATATTGGTTAGCGCTCGCGTATAATTTTTAGGTTGCCTAAATATTAGGACTGGAGCTTATCGCCTAGACGAACTCCTCAGTAACCACTAACCAAAGGGCGAAAGAGAAAAAATGTTTACATTTCATTCTATCATAAATATGTTAGTCCGCGTTCATCAAGTTCAACAACACGACGTTTTTGTTAAGATACAAGAATGGGAAATAGGCAAATGAAGTGGTTGAAATGAACATATTGAAAATATTCCGAAATACGACTAGTTATACAGACCACTGTTTTCAATGGTCTTTGGCTGCCTTACTGGTCGAGTTAAGTGTGGTTATCATAACCTTAAAACGGCTATGGAGTTGGCAATCAATAACAGAAGAGTAGGCCATTCTATTAAATCATTTATAAAGAGGATTCAATAGAAAACAACATAGACATGTTTTGCAAAATTTTAGGGTCAATCCCCCAGTCTGAACAATTTAGACCAACAGTTATTGAATAGAATACAACTTCATCAACTCCTGTAGCTAGTAACAAAACATATCGTTATTTAATCTGTAAAAATTTTACCATACATTACAATATTGTTCACAACAGTAACAATAGTGTATCAATAGAGTAAAAAATATTGTTAATTGTTATGTTTAATAATATTAAATAATACAATTATTTTCGTCTTAATAATGAGCTCAATCTTTGAAAAAATAGTATGTATATTTCAAGTAAAAGTGCTTTTGCTGTTTTTGCGTGCACAAGCCTCAAGAATGTACTTTTTAAATTTCATTTGAACATAAAATATACTATCAATGTATATTTATGACTAATAAGTAGAAACTATGTGAAATCAGTTTCTCAACAAGTCTAGTAAGTATTTGAAAAACTTTATTTTTATTGTTTTCTTTCGACATATACGTACTCTTGGACCGCTTACTCTAATAGTCTTGCCTATATTAAAAATAAAAATTTTGATTTACAAATACACTGTGCAAACTACATACAAAAGACTGTATTAAAAGATCTTTGAACTACTACTGGTGGTGTTGTTGGTTCTTGCTACAACTAAATCGTCTGATCATCCTTACTCGTCTACAGTATTGCTCCCTATTACCTCAATATGTCCGAAATGCTTGCCTGCCTAATTTGAAAATGTTTCAAAATTCCACTTAAAGAACAGAAATTTACCGTTGCGTGAAGTGACTCGTTTTTTTCCATCCCAAATGGCGACGTGGAGAAAAAGGGCCACTCTTTGAAACTCGAGCCCCGGAAACGAGCTTTCGGTTTAAGCACGGGCGCCAGTCCTAGTTTATGTTATAAGACACACTAGGCACCAGATGGATATAGGCTGATCGATGACGTAGAAAGGGCTTTGCCAAAATTCTGCTGCTCTGAAATATGGAAGCTAACAATACCTGGATTTTGTTCTCGGAGCGGACACTTCTGCTGCCGGTGAGTCGCTCTGGCTAACTGTCAACACCTAACTGTCAACACGGTGCGAATTTAATTATTTCCTTTGAATAATTAAAAGTGGGAGAAACGACGGTACCAGATGCGTGGTGGATCGATGTGACATCAAACGGACTTGGAAAATATTTCGCGACTTAGTAAAATAATCCAATTACCTGAATATATTTTTAGACCGGAACAAGCAGCACGACTCGTGTTTCGCGTGTGTCGGCAGCCAGGGAACTGAACTATCGGATATTTTTAATTATTCTCTTGTACCGGAATAATGACGTTGCACGGGTTACGTCAAATCGACTTAGGAATATTTTATTTACCTTGTTGGGAAAATATTTCACGGTTAGTTTACGCAGGATGGCAGGCACTTACGTCTAGCTCGCGGAACTGCTGGCTGTCGACTGAAAATATTTACTGCGGGTTTGTAAGGTTACACACGTTCCTCACGTTGTTCTTGCACTACCCGAGTGCATCTGTACTTGAAACTGGGGTGTTTATTCGGTGTCGCTACAAATTAATATAAATTTTCAGCTTAAAACGGTACAGTAATAAATATAAAAGAATAATTTATATAGAGGGTATAAATAAATACAGATCCTGAGCACATTTTGATAACAGCGTAAGTAATCAGATGGTAAAATATGGAAGACTTTGGAAGTCTCTGGAAGTGCAATAACAAAACTGAGCTCACTGGTCCCCCTATTTTATATACAGAGGAACATGAATGCATGAGAATACATTCACCAACGTTATCGAACTGGTTGCTTTACCATATTCTCAGAATTCGGAATATTAGTTTTCAGCTAGATACGATAGATACTCATACTGTTGGTGATTCTCACAAAACGCTGACAGATACGTTCTTACATGACCTGCAAAATCATCTGACCTTGCGCCAGTTGAAAATATATCTATGGAATAATGATTTGGTGGTTATGACAACAGGTTCGGACAGCTTGGAATGAAATACATCAGCATGATATCGACCAGTGTGCATAGTCTGAGACCATTTGGTCTCTAGTCGCGCACCACGTACCTCCCTTTTAATGGTTTTTAATTTATACACAATAATAGTAACAACAATGACTAGATTCATAACATGCCCACGCCAAAATTAGTTTATTATCTTGGAGAAACAAATTACACCATTTAGACTGCAAGTCCTGATGATGAATTTCATGTAGAGTATACGAAACGTAATCAAGATAGGGTTTTATTACATTTAGTCCTGTTTAATCCAATGGGAATACTAAAAGAAAATAGAAAACCATCTGAAAAAAATTCAACAAACTTTTGCCCTCAATTTAGAGCATAATGACTTAAGATGTTAATAATTTTGAAAATTCAGAATCTATTCTTAAAGAACACATTACAAAAAACGTACTTTTTCTACGGCCAGTCACTTCTTACGAAGTTTTTGATGCAGTTAATTCGCTAAGGAATTCTCCCTGCACTGATGTCTATAGCTTAAGTAGTAAAATAATTAGGAAATCATCAATGTAATTCTGCTTCCATTTACCGTGTTAATAAATAGATGCATTATCGAAGAAATTTTTCTGGATTCATTTAAAATCACGAAAGTTATTCCGCCTTTTAAGAAGGGAGACATAGGGGCATTAGATAACTATCGCCCTACTTCAAGTATGCCCATTTTAGGTAAATTAATCGAAATGTTATTAAAATGGTCGCTGACCAAGTTTCTTGAACAAAAAAGGTAATTTCAAATTTTCAATTTGGTTTTTGATCTACATTTTCAACTATACAAGCTGTTCAACAGGTGGTGGGTAATATAGTCGAGGATATGGAGAAGGGAAAACATACTGACCTCGCTTTTTGTGACCTCTCCAAAACCTTTAACTGTGTTCCTCACGAACTGTCGTTGATAAAGTAATCTTATTATGATATAAGAGGTGTATCTCTACCTTTGTGCTAAAAGTTCTTGATATTAATTTATCACATTCTCCATAAATAATAAACAAATTTAAAAAGTTTTCGTTGGTATAATTTAAACGTACTGGCATTTTTTGACATAAGATAATGACTGATTGTTTATAATCATGGCTATTTTGATGAAATGATTACAATAATTCATGAATTTCTAATAAAATCGCAAATATTTCAAAAATTTGTAGCTTTAACCCTCACAATGCTAATATCAAAAAAAAGGGAATTCAATTTTATACAACTTGACGTAAAAAAATATAGGGTGTTCCATTTGACCTAAACAAGTTTTCGCGGTTTGAAGTTGATAAAATGTAACGCGAAAAACGGAACACTTGGTATGATATTGAATTTATTTCAGTTGTAGAATGTAATTCTCCTTGTGTTCTTTTTATGTGACAAGAAGCAAATGAGGATCTTTTACACGAAGAAAGTTATAACGGTTCTTGAAAACCATCGCACCTGTCAAATTTTCTATAAAATGTCAAATATCTCTGAAACGGCCAGGTTTAGTTATAGGATATGCTACATATTTTCGACTTAGAATTTTATGCTCTTTTCGAGAACCCTAAAATATATAGAGTGTTCTGTTTGAAATAAGCAAGTTGGTATCGACTTCCGGTATAAGCGGAAGTGCCAGCTGCTTGTAATTATTTTAGTTGGATTGGCCACACCGACATTAGTAATTATCTAAATTTTCAAAATTTCCTTATGCGTACTTTTCTCTATATCGATCGATTCATCTCCCGGTGAGACACCCTGTATAAATCCATTTTAAAATGTCATCAGGTCAATTCTAACTAAACAATGTTGTTATTCTGTGGACGACTTAAAAGTAAATCTTATTCAATTAAATTAATTAACAATTAATTAATATTCAGCAATAGCTGAAAATAAATGATTGTTGATAAGGAGCAGATATTACTCTTTTAACAATTTTGTTTTGAATATTGTTTTCTAATTATCATCTGTGCTTTTTTTATTGTGTTTTGTCTTTACAAAACATGTTTATTGCTTTTTACACTTACATATTTTTTGTATTTTATATTTATAGTTGCCCCCAACTTATTTACTATATGTGCTTTATATTTTATTATTTAATTTTCTCATGACTTGCTACAAATATACATGTGTATATAATAATAAATAAACATATATTTCTCTATCTATCTATCTATTATTAACTCATTTGCCTGCCACATATCTACTAGTGGGTCTACATATATAATTCAGCTATATTATTGAAATGTTTTACTTCAATACATAAAATACAGAAATATAGAAGTGTGGACGCTACTTTTTTAATTTTCTTTCTAATTATACAATAGACTGTAGATAAACTGTTTCCGTTTAAGACGAAAAAGCCAAAGTGTAAAAAAAACTTAAATTGGTATGTCGACGTTGGACGTTTTGATGTCTATTTCACTCACAATTTATGTCTTGGGCAAATATCTCTTATTTTCCTTCGATTTTAATTAAAATATTCCAAAAATGTCCTTCGCCAGGTGAATCATTCAATCGACAGCAATGTTTTTAAACGAAACATGTATATAAGGAATAACTAAATGAAAACAGCACTTTTATCGCGTTTCTCTAGGTCGAGTAAATAATGCTTGTGCAGTGTTCATTTTTACTGGTTTTCCAGTTTTTATTTGCAAGTTCACACAGAAATAATGTTTGTAGAAATTTTGCGGATTATAAAATTATCGATAATAACAAAAATTGTTGGTACAATCCGGATATCAACTCTTCACCGGTAAGTCTCTCGTTTTCAATTCATTAAGTCTTTTTATTGTCCATAGCTAAATTATAGATAAATTGTACTTACATATAAAAAAAACTTACTTTAATGTAACCTTGCTTCAAGTTATTGTCCACAATTATTGTTGTATTTGCCGTGACAAATTATTAATTACTTTCTTTTTTGAGTTGGTTTTAAGTAAGTGTAAAATTGTTTTAAAATAATCTTCTGTCAAAAACAATACACAGTCGTTGTAGATTCATTTTGTACGTTAATAAACATCTTACATAAAAATATTTTTACATAAACCGCATACCCTTTGGATTGCCGAAATCACGACTAAAGTTGAATAAACAGCTACTTAGTCTATCTTTGGTTCATTTTATTCTCTGACCACGCATACTAGTACCAGTATTTTAATTTGTAGTTTGTGTCGTCATTTTAACTATTTTTTTTAAATTTAAATATGGTGTTGTATATATTACTGTGTTTAGGAGGAGAATTGTTAAGCTGACCGACTTGTTTTGTTTATCATTTTGAAGAGAAATATTGTAACATAATTTAGACTATCTAGCCCTGGTGAAGTGTATAATAGAGTAAACGAAACGTAGGCAAGGTATTATTTTATTAAACTTTAATTCTGGCAATCCAAACTGTATTAGTTTATATCAAAGACACAAGTTTATTTTAATATAAATCTGATATTATATGCAATATTTTATATTTGGGGATGTAACTAGAAGCGTATTAGCTTCGTGGAAAAATCTATTTCGTTTGTTGTTTTGTTATTCTTTTAAATATTAAATATGAGAAATTTTTGAGTATACAGGGTTGGGCAAATGTGTGAAAACACCTGATTTCTCGTTAAACTATAATTTTCGTGCAAAAGTTTCACGAAATGGGAAGTGTTGAAAATCGGCCAAAATCCAGTAGAAATAAATTGGTTATAAATGAAGGTATTTAACTTGATGTTCTTCTTAACCTGCAAAAGGAACCAAAAACTTGAGTACCAAAACTATTTAAAATATTTTTTATCACATAGCCTTGATAATGGGCAAATAGACAATTTTTTTATAATTATTTTAATAACATCTACACATAAAGACAGTTGACCCGTATTTCTTATTTCATTTTTTTAATAATGCCTTATAGTGGAAAAAAGTCATGATGTTTAAACTATGTTTAAACGATTAGATGTTGCTGAAAATGTCCGGTCAATTGGGTATAACGTAATAGCGTAATCAGCAGAGAAACGAGCGTTAGTGGAAGGGCGGAGCCAACAAAGTTGTGCAAGACGTATGTGCGGCGCTGTCGGTGTTATATTGAATGCGCACCTATGTTACGCTATTATATCACGAGATAACCGGCAAACTGCCTTATTTTAAATCCACTCTAATCTTGAGCATATTCATTATACAATAAAGCCAATAATAGTCGGTAACATGGTAACATTACCTTGAAATTATATTGATAACATATTGAAGAGTCATACTATAATACTATATTATTATTTATGTCATTTTCTTATTGTCCACTAGCCCATTAAGATGTAAACAGCCATCTCTTCATTTCATTATTTTATATTTAGAAAACCACAAGTCGCTCACTCACCAAACCCTATGTCATTATAATTGGTGAAAAAACATCTATCTGAAAATATAAAAATACTACAAAAACTTTTGTTAAGGGTATTTTTTATTCGAAATTATAGTTTAGCGAGAAATCAGGGGTTTCTACACATTTGCCCAACCCTGTATATTTCAAAGCGGTATACATTTTCTCCGTAACGAAATAGTCTATTGAAGGAGTTGGATGAAGTATTGAATATTTGCGACTGGGTAGACAATGAAGCCGCCCCTCCCAACTAGCAATTTGATGTTTTGTAGAAGCTGAAAGAATGTTCATGGAATATTTTTTATAAAACAAGACTGTTGATATAAACGTTTCTAAAACGTTTATATAACCCTTATAGACGTGAAATGGGCACAGTTTATAAAACAATGTAGTTCTTTAATTTATTTCATTATGGCTCTCACATGTGTTACAAAATAATTGTATAAATGTTTACATGGAATTTGAAAAAATGGTAGACGATAATTATAAAATAGTTTTATAGCAAACAGATATAAAACTTAAACTTGTGTTTGTAATATATCAATTATAGAATTTTATAAGCATTGTGTTATTATCTTCATTGCAATTTTTTTGTTATGTGCAGCAACAACAACAGAGGTTATTAATTTTTTAAATGTATTTGCTGACAATAATAATTCTCAAAATAGTTTGAAAATATTACAAAGGCAGCTAGATTCTGTGACTATATATGGCGGCGTAACTAATATCATATTTAGTGGCACATGAAATAAAAGTTAACTAATTAAGACTTCGTTTCGCCAACAGCAAAGTGATTTTGGACTGCGAAGGAAATTTTTCTGTGAAATATGTGGTATATATACAATGAAATTTTTTAGCGCCCTAAAAATAACGTATATTTACCAAAATTTAAAAAAAACAAAGTGAAAATAAATTTTTTGTATTTTATCTTTTTGTGGTGATGCATCAATTGTGTTTCGCAGATAACATATTTCACAATAATATATTAAAATATAATAAAATGCTTATATCATAATAATTTTTATTTTTGAACTATTTTTATTTTATAGTCCAAAATGGCCGCTATACAAAGAGTTCAAACATAATAACATTATGGCGTCCATCTTATAAAGCATATTTATAATAATGAAAACACTTATAGAACAAAGATATTTTCCGAAGAACTGTTATATATCAATAAGCTGACAGTCTCCGGCGCAGTACTTATGGAAGTTTAAAAAAATATATTTGCTCCGAAAGAGCACCTTATAAAACATTTATATAGCAACATGTTTTAATGTTTTGCAAAAATTCTATTTGCAATACTTATAGAGCAATAGTTCTGAAGCGCTTCTTAGTCGAGGCAAATAAACGGCAAATTTGTATCTTAGAGATCTTTTATTCACTTGTTTCTTAACAGTGGAAATAAATAATAATATATAATATAATAATAATTCTGTGTTTGTCTTTAATCCAGGTATTTAATATTGTGTACCTGCATATATAGTTTAAATTTTAGATGTGAGACATCCGTTGATGGGCGCATAAACACCTACCTCTGTTTTATAAAAATGGTAACGAACATATTATAGTCTTTAAAGACAATGTTTAGTTTATCAATTATTTTATAAATGTTTTATGACAACAATGCGTGCCTTCTTTATATAACAATTGTTTAGCAGTTACAGCAGAATACAATATGTTCCCTGAAATAATATGTATTATGAACAATTCTAATAAAATTGTTCTATTATTCCTTAGCTAAACTTTTACGGAATAGTTTTATAGGCGTCCGTTAATTGGCTAATAAGTACTAGGGATCATTATTATAAATCAATTTTGTTCCGTGAGCTAAAACATTTTATAATAATTGCTGTATAAACGTTTATAAAACAGCGAAAGACAAATTCTACAGAATGTTTTATAATTTAGCTGTAAGAACATTCTTAGCACTCATTTATATGATAATTTAGTTGTGAAGACTAAATAATCGCCTTGGCAGTTTTAATAAAACCAAATAGCTTTTGCAGAACAGTAATGCAATAGTAATAAAATAAACTTTATTAATTTATTATTTTAAACATAT
Source organism: Leptura quadrifasciata (assembly GCA_963675555.1). Taxonomy (NCBI): domain Eukaryota; kingdom Metazoa; phylum Arthropoda; class Insecta; order Coleoptera; family Cerambycidae; genus Leptura; species Leptura quadrifasciata. The sequence goes on from OY776677.1 coordinate 115,358,636, forward strand.
AGAACAACTTTGTTAGTTGGGGCTGTTTTCGAGAGTGCTGAATCGATTCTCGGGGTCAAACCAATTTTTGCATCTCGATAACCGCTTCCCTCAAATTGGCCAAAAACCACCCCCAAAGTCCCCTTTTCAGTGAACCCGATTATTTTTCGACTAATTGTTGTGCCTTCGAGTAGTAGGGAAGGTCCCTCGAGGAATTTGTCCTCAGCCACCACTACCCCAGGAAAATTGATATTTTTTTTGTGAGAAAAATATGTATATTTACAGGAGGCTTTTTTGAATAAGATGGTAGGTAACCAGGGCTGTGTAACCAAAACCGGGGGTTGTTTTCACCCTTCAAACGGGCGAAAATTTTCCTTTTTTTTGGGAGAAAAATTTATTTTTTGTAGGAGGCGTCTCTTCGAGGTACATGGTAAATGTCCGGGATTGCGTAACAACCCCAGGGGTTGTTTTCACCCAACAAGGGAGTGGACATTTTTCCATCTATAATTGAATCAATCCCGAGCGTTATTAAAGTGGTTGCCAAGTTGTAGCATGTAGTGTTTTCTGTAAAATCTTTAAAGGTGCCGAGTGTCAAAATTGTACGACAGAGGATGAACCTAACCTACCACCTGCAGAAACAGACGATGATTTAGATATTAGTTGCATAAATTCCCAACAGATTCACGATATCAGTCTTAACGTTCATTTTCCGCGAACGGACGATGCATGCGATATGCAAGAGGATGAAAGCACTAAATGTCACAAAAATTGGGAAGAAAATGAAAAATGCAACCCTTCTTGTAAGCGCCTACGATTTTGTTGATCAACTGTTACAAATAAAAAAATATGTGTCTATACACATATATATTTACACATATATTCGTACGCCCATGCCTGTACGTGCAAAATTATAGAAACACTTTAATAAATATATTTTTTATACTATTTTTCAATTATAGATGGACAAAATTTCTACCCCATTGGAGAGTGAAAACAACCCCGGGGCCAAAGAAACGCCACCTACAAAACATTTTTTTCCCGGGAAAAAAATTTCCACCCCTTTGAAGAGTGAGAACAACCCCCGGGGGTGGTCACCTACCATCTTACTCAAAGAAACATCTCCTGTAAAATATCAATTTTTTTCTCACAAAAAATATCAATTCTCCAACCCTCTACAGGGGTGGAAACCTGGGATAGGTGTGGTTGAGGTTAAATCCCTCGAGGGACCTTCCTTTCTACTCGAGGGAACAACAATTAGTCGAAAAACTGGGAAAAATAAATGGGTTCACGAAAAAAGGGACTTTGGGAGTGATTTTTGGCCAATTTGAGGGGGTTGCCGAGGTGAAAAAATGGGGAGGGGGACATCGTCTAGTCCCAGTCAGAAAAATTCGGTAATTTCGTCATAAATCCCGACTCTTTAAATTGATTAAAAAGAGATATATGAATTATGTAAAAGGAATTCACTGGAATTTATACATAACTTTAGTTTTGAGTAAAAACGGTCCATCTACAAGTTGAGGTATGGATAGCATTGGGATGCAAAGAAATTGTTCGATCCCAGGAACCTTAAAAATAGGTAGTTGTGATAAGGCATTACATTTTAACAACTTTACATATGAGCTATCTCGAAAATGTGAGAATGTTCAACGAGTTTTGGACCATGACCAAAGAGCTGGAAAGTTATAAATGGTTCCATCATGTGTTTACTAAATAGGCATAAAAGTAATTCGAGATGAAATTAAAGAGAAAACAAAAATTGAATCTAAAACCCTGCATTAAATATTCAACATTATTTCCACCATTTTAGACACAAATATTTTAATGGTTCATTCCCCATACTTTTAATACTGTCTCCCTGTTAATTGCTGCAATGGAAGTGTAAATTTTGCTGTAAAGACATAACCATAACTTCAATGGGGTCATCATAAACAACACTTTTTAGATAACCTCACAAATGTAATGCCCCATTCAAAAATAGATAATAATGTAATTTCCGATCAAACCAGAAGTTGAAAAAATTTTGTATAATCACTATCTAAATCAGTCTGATTTATTATGTAAAAACTTATTGTCTAAAATTTATTTTAAAAAAGTTACGACAATTTTTGTTACTTAAAACATTATATCGAAGTTTAGATATCTCAAAAACCAGTGATTTTTTGAAAATTATTTAAACAATGAAACTTTCTTAAATTGTAGTGCCTTATCCCAAACACCTCCCTTCATGGTTCTAGGGATCGAACAATTTCTTTACGTCGCAACGCCATCTTAACCTCAATTTGTGAAAAAACCGTTTTCTCTCAAAATTTTCATTAATGTATTATAGTAAATATCTTTTAAATAATTAAATCTCTTCTAGTTAGTGGATGTTATAGTACGTTCCACTCCCTATGAGAAAAAACAAGAACTGAGATGTCAAAATTTGACACAAAATTGAGTTATTCGGCCCAAAAGGCCAAGCACCGATACAAAAGTCATCCACATTTTCATTTGAATCAAAAACCACAAAACAATCTTAAGAAATCTTAAAAAATTCACGAAACGTCGATAATTCAAAAATAACCCAAAACAATCAAAAAGCACTTTAGAAGATTCCATTCGTCCATTTTACAACTTAATTCTTTCAAAACATTCACCTGAAAAATACAGCCCCCTTGTACTATCATTCGTCACCCAACATTCTTTTCGTACCTCCGGTATACACACTAAATTGGTATTCATAAATTTTCTACAACTCTTTTTCCATTCAAGCTTAACCTTTTCTCGGATTGCTACCGAACTATTGTTATTTCAATTTAAGTATACATTTCCAAAACAATGTCACGACTAATTCTCGTTCCTACGCGCTAACACACTTTCAACTCCATATTACCCCCCGAAACATCATCGCGTGTGACAACTCGATATACATATTACGTGAGTGCGTAAAATATATTTAGTCTTCTTTATCATGCCTTTTCTCCCAAACCAAAACAGATTGAAATTTTATTCAATTATAAATGCATTTTATTTTTAAATACCTAAACAGTCGTGTACTTTTCATTTTAAATTTTCCATTTTCTACAGATATGACGCAATATTACGCAATATCGTGCAATCGATGAGTCATCACAGCCCGCACTGAATGTCTGGTTCCAACTTTCTAGAATTTGTTGGAGGTAAAAACGTTTCCGCTCGATTTACGGGGCACGAAAAACGAAACCCTCCAAACAGTATAAAAGAGCGAGCTCAACGCTTCCTCAATAAGTGGGGACCAACAATGTTTGAAGAAAGTTTTCAACGGTGTAACTCCCGATACAAAAATCCAGTGTCCGCGCTGCTTCCAAGGCCGAAACCTCGTAAAAAGATTTTTTTCTATGTCCTAGTTTTTAAGAGATTTTTTTCAGACATTAATAAATAATTTAATCTGCCACTGCGCAACTAATTCCAAATAAATTTTGACATTTAAAAAAATCATCGCATCAAATATCTTAAGACGGAATTTATTCGTTGTCGACAAATTACGAAATTAGTAACTGTAACAAAAAAGAGTAATATTTTTAGTTTATTTAAACCAGTGTTCGTTTTATTAATAAATATTTTAATCCGTTTAAAACCAAGTGTTTTAATAATCCACGGCAGTATACAGGGTGCTCCAAGAAACTGGTCATCCTCATAAAACTTTCAAATTAAACAAAAGTTTTGTTGCTTCAAGCTTACACACAGAAGTGTACTGTTTAAGAATCATATACAGGGTGTTGAAAAATCACCCGTCACTAGAAATAAATTCAGTTTAAAATAAATTTGACTTCAGAAATTAACAAAACATTTCAAAATCATCAACAGGGGCTTATACAGGGTGAGCCATTTATCCTGTTCCAATTCCTCTTAAGTGGAAGCCCCCGAACTTCACTTTTTAACAAATTAAGTGCACGCAGAGTCTCGAGGGTCTCTCTTTTGCTCCAAGCTCTTATGTTGTCCGCATGTCAACGTGGGGGCTCGAATTCTAAATATCGAGGCTTATCTGCGTGTTCATGGGATATCCTTTATAACGCCCATAGAGAAAATTTTTCGTATAAAAAATAAAACTAAAACTAAATAACTTAACTAATGTAAACAATTAAATAATAATAAAAATTAACAAAATAAATCTATGATTGTATAATCCTAAAAATTGTAATCTAATATTTAGAAGCTACAGTTATTGTGCAGAATGATGAACAACATTTCGCTTTTTGGATATATTAGTATTAAAAATATCTATAGTGTTATATAAAGAATCATAGTTGGAGTACATATGGTACAGGGTTGAAAATAACAGCAAATTTGATCTTGGTGCGGGCAAATAGAATGGAGACGGATGCGCGAGAGTCTGCAAATTAGGAACATGAAATCTAATGGAACTAAGAATTTTAAGGGCAGTCAACAGTGTCATTTAAAATCTTAAAAAGGAATGCAAGAGAGTGATACACCCGACGTAGCCGAAGATCACTTGTGTTGAATCTATGTAATAAGTCACAATGTGGAAAAACCTCTCTCTGGATAATTTCTAAAACTTTTCAACCAAAGGTATTTAAGAAAACGTCTCTGAGGTTTTTCAATGCTATATTTATGATTTTCATAACCAGGACTTCGTACTATTGAAGCATATTCAAGTCTTAACCTCACAAATGAGTTAAAGAGAAGTTTTAGTCTATTTTCTTAATTTTTTTACAATTACGGATAATGTAGCCTAAATTGACCTAGACTACAGCTCTTCAGTTCTTCATTATTAATTGTGTAGATAAATTTTACTGGACTTTGTGCACGAGTGTATGTTATAGAGCTACACTTTGAGATATTTAAGTGTAAATTATTTACGCTTCACTAAGACCATAGTTGTACAAGATCGTTTTCCAAATCAACGCAGTCCTCTATATTAGTGATAGATGCAGAATTTTTTAGGTAATCGGCAGTACAAACCAGAGACGATATCATTTATAAAAACATTAAATGGCAAAGGCCCAAGCACAGAACCTCGGGGAACACCTGATGTCGCTAAGATATCTATATAGACCAAAATCAACAGTATTGTACAGTTAGTCGTCTATTTACTAAGTAGGATTCAAAAAAGTTTAGAAAGTGCTCAGTTAGTCCAAATTCGGATAATTTGTTCAGCAAAATTGTATGGTCCAGTCTATCGAAGGCTTTAGAAAAATCTTTATAAATGATATCTACTTGGCCTCCAGCATCCAAATGTTCTGCTATGATTTGAGTAATGCACATCAAATTGCTTATGGTAGAGCGATTTGGCATGAATCCCTGAGATTTGACGTGATTGAAGAGAATAGCGTATATTATGTTTTCAAACAATTTACTAAAATTCTGCTTCTACTTCTACAAATAAAACGGCACAATCTTTAAGGAGAAATGCCGGAATACCATCAGCACCTGTAGTGTTTTTGGGTTTAATTTTCTTAAGTGTCTTGAGTACGTCATTTTCGGTAATATCGAATGCATATATCGTTAGTATTGCAGTGAGTGTTATTTATATCATAAGAAAAGTTTGTAGATGGCGGAATATGACTCTTGAAAGTAATTAGCAGCTGCGTCAACTATTTCGAGTCATTATAGGTCATAGCGCTAGGCATACTGGATATATTTTTTCTACTGTTTAAATTTCACCAGAAGTGATTTGGATTGGACTTAATTTGGTTATCAATATTGATAAGATGTTCTTTGTGCGCATTGTCAATATCGATTTTTATGTTTGCTTTTAGAATTTTAAATTGGTTCAATTCGTCTGCTTTAGCATTTTTTTGACATTTGCGCCAGTGTTTATAGATGAATAACAATAGACAGTTTCCTCTCTCTAATAATCAGGAAAGACTGTCAGCGTATTTACTTATAGTCCATTTGGAAATGAAGTAGAGTAATAAAAGCTCATTAAAAATGCAAATCCTCAGTAAATGTATTGCGGCTGTTTATAAGTAATTTCTATAAATTGCAGTTAGTTATAAGCAAGTTCTCTATTTCTATTATAGTTTGCTACCCGTACTAAGGAAATTTATACCTACTTGAGTTGAATCCTTCTGATCTGTTCTTGTTTAATGCGTTTCAAACTATCTGCCGAGATCTCTCATTATCAGTTGACATCAGCTGTCTGATGTGACGAATTTAATCTGTAAACACTAAAAAATGGAATTCCATAGCAGGGTTTACGGGTTTTTACGTAGTGTAATAAAATTATTATGGAATTATTTTTAATTATTAATTTTTATGGAAATATGTGATTTAGTTCATTGTAAACTATAAAAGAATACAATGTAGTATTCTATAAATGTATAATATCTGTCCAGTTAAATTAAAGTTCTTCCTCTGAAGATTCTGACGAACTATTTTCGGATCTTATATTAATAATGATAGGTTCTAAAGTTATGTTAATAAGATAGTCGAGTTCCCACGTTTTAACTTCTTCTTTTAGTACGTGATTTATACAACTCTGCCATTTATCTGCAGTCACTCGTTCCAAGGAATTGGTTAACAAAACCTTGACGTCGTTTAATTTAAAGGTAGTATTAATCCGGGCTACTTCACCTTTTACCTTCGCCCATATCAATTCAATAGGGATAAGTTCGCAGTGATAGGGTGGTAACCGTAATATAGTTATTTGACGGTTCTTTGCCACTTCATCTACATCGTACTTTTTTGGGTCCCTTATTAGCATTGACAATCGCCAAAATTTCTCTTTTCACCATAGTTGTTTGGAAAGCAATTTTTTTCCTGATAACCGTTCAATTATATCGGCTTTTCGCCAGGCAGTTGTAGGGGTTCGCTGAAGCTGTCTGGAGTGGTAACTTGCATTATCCAATACAATTACAGATACCGGAGGAATAAGATTTCAACCATGTCATCAATATTGTTGGCAGAATTTTGGTATTTCAGCGCATTATATACGTTGAAACGATTATCTTCTCATTTTGAGATAGCGCACAACATTTATCGCGTTTAACGGGAACATAATCTGATAAGCTTGCCATTTCTACTCATAGAATTGCTTTTAAACCTAGTTCAATTGTCACCAAACACAATGTCTCACAGTTACTGATAGGACGTCTACAGACAGACTGATGTGTTCACGCAGGTGGGCGGAGAGACTCGACATCATGCCGAGAGTGCTTCATTTCAATTATTTCAATTTGTACGCATCTGTACTAGGAAGTATACGACTGGGCCAGTTGAATTTTTTTCGAACACAATGTACATAATAAATACTGTAATATTTATACATAGCATATAATTTCTATTAATTTTAAAAAGTTTAGTAGCACGTCCATGGCAGCTCCTGATTATAGGGTTTCATTGCTGTACTCCATTTCCAAATGGACTATAACACAATTTACAGTAATTTAGTTTAATGTTGCGTTTTAACTTATCGTAGGCATTTGATAACGTTGATGCGGATTACATTATTTTTAAACCCTTTAACCTTGACATAAGAAACAATATTCTGGAATTGATTTACTTTTATTTATTGAATCAATTTGTCAAACGAATTTAACTCATCTCGGGGGATGCCTCAGGGATAGTACTGGCGCCCTTACATTTTATATTTTATGTCAATAATTTATCAAACCATATAAAAGTAGGATAGCGATAGTACTGTAATCAAAGAGCCCAGTATTATCTGTAACTGTGACAGATTGGAACATCGCACTACTGCATAAAGAAAATGATAAAGTAATGGTAAATTCATCCAATACTGTACACGTAAATTCCTATAGCAGAAAGCTGTGATAAATATGTTAAAATTTTAAATTTTGTAAAAAAGAAAATATTCAGGAGTGGTGTTGGACGCAAACTTATCCTAGACATCTCAAATTGACCTTTATGAAAGAAATTAAATTAGACTTGCTGTGCGATTTTCCAAATGAAAAATATGTTTAATTTTAAAAACGTTATTAAATATTTATACTCACTTGCACACCCACATTAGATTTATTATATTGTGTTGAGGTATGGCTATGACACTGACAGAGTTTACGTGGTTATTTATTAACTTCTTTATTAATGTTCAATTTGAAACTACAAGCAAACCGTAAACATCTTTAAAAGCAAATAAATTACTTACAACGCACTCAATTTGCATTTAAAATGAATAAGATCTACTCGCCGCATAACTGCATCACGAGAAACTGTGTCATATTAAGTAATACCGTATTATTCTGAAATATTTGGAAAATCACCTTACTATTATTAAATTAAACTATATAATTCATTGCTGCTGGATTTGAAAGATATTAACAATTCTAATTAATGTAAATTAAAAATTAAAAGTATGTTAACAGATGATGCCTTTAACAGTGTTGATGACAGTCTAGGTAAACAAAATTTTGTTTACTTGTTTACATATTTTCTTACTTTTACAAGCATTAGTTATTTACGTAATAAATCCCGAAAGTGATATTCTACTGGACGAGTGGAAGTCTGCAAGTCCAATAAAAGCACTTTTCATATGTGTTACGTGCTATACTTTTTTTAGAAGCGTGCACAGTATTGTACCGTAAACACCATATTATTCAATTTACGTTTTTAGCAGAACTTTTTGTTAATTTTTTAACAATCGTAAATTTTTTGTTTATAAATGTAAATATTATTTTTGAATAGTAATATTAAACATACAAATGTTAGTATTACTTATCTGTAAGCACAGTATTTCAACATTATAAATTGACGTGAGATTCTTCGAACTCCTTACATTATATGAGTTTCTGAGACAATCTCTGTATTTGAGCTGCCTTCGTTTTGAATCCAGTCAGATATATCAATTTTATTTTGTTTTATTTCGAACTGAATCTTCAAATGTAGCCTTCAGCAACTTGAGATGAACTCCAACCACCACGTCATTTTAAGTGTATGTTAGCACCCCCATTAGCTAGCAAAATTGCTGAACTACGCCGAAAACTATGTCTTGTGTATTCCTTTGGATTGGGCAATTTCAAAGAAGTAGCTATTTTGAAAAGAGCATTACCTACACTGTAGGTCCTACAGTATGTATGTCTACTAGTTGTTTATTACATTTTCCTTTAGTGAAATTAATAAAGAGACGTAAATAAGAAACATAGGTCGGGTGTAGCGCTATATACTTCCTATACAAATTTAGCTCTTTTTCTCCGTTAATTAAAAGGATAGATTTTTTTGTCTCCTATATCATCAGTAATTATACAAGTGACTTATTTTCGTCGACATGCTTCAATATAACCCATAATCAACAAAACTTTAGACATTAGATAGTGCTCGTCTAAAGCTTCTACTAAGAACTTGTCAATATAGACTCTATTAAGTACTCTCGACTACTTTGCTTTATACCCTACGGATTTCTTCTTCATAAACGCTCGTAATTTAAATTATTTGTTTATGTCGATATTTCTTCTGGTACGTAGCATGGGGTTCAGCATCGAATATAAACTCCGCAACGCAGATTTCAGCCTTTCTGATTTTTCTGATAAATATGCCAATAACAAATCCTCGCAATCAAGTTCAACATTTTGAAGTTGCATTTTATATTAATTGTCGTGTTTTCAATAAATATGTGAAGTTATTTTATAGTTTTATAGAATATATAACTCGGTTGCTATGATATTGAACGTCGTCTTAGACTAATTATTTTATTATTCTTCTTTGGGTATAGGCCCGAAACCAAATAAAAATGGGTCCGGTAAAAGCTTTTACAGGACTCTCACAATCATTTTCTTACTCAGTCTAATAAAATGCAATTCTCTGATCTAAAAATAAACTGGAAAGTGCTTATTTCTGGCCGATTTTAAAAATACTAGTACGTAGTAGGGATGTTACATTACTAACGTTAAAGTGATAGTGTAGTATAGTTGCTATTTACTCTAGTTTACGATGTCAAGCTCGTTCATAGAATACTAAAATATTATAATTGTTACTGTGGTTTTGTTTTATTTTATGTTTTAGTACACCCCCCCCCCCCCTACAACACTTCCAATGTATAATACTTCAAGATAATTTTCTATGTGGCGTCCTGACCATCCATCATGTTTATCTTTTTGACTATATACTTCATGATGAGCAACATAACCTTTGCTTAAACTAAACTGGAAGACAATAACAAAAACGCTTTACCGTTATCGTAGTCCCCTGCACCTTCTGACCACCGTCACTTCCTGATACAGATTAAAAATTCATGAAATCCTGAAAGCTCATTTTTGTCCTTATTTATTTTATTTTAACAGACTAAAATTTCTCCTATTAATGTGCATTGATGGTAGAGAATATAACAAAAATCGTTTTACTGTTACCCCAACAAAATATCGACTAGAAATTTATGAAATCGTGTGGAGCTGATTTTCACTCTTATTCATTTTAACATACTAAGTTTTTCTATTTTTCCTATTAATATACACTGATAGTTGGTAAGGAATAAAATATTACAGATCGAAAATTTGTAAGACCGCGTAGAACTTATTTTAAACCTGATTTATTATGAAATACATTTCATTAATACATAATGATAGCCAAAAGCAAAATATTGCAAAATTGTTGAAATCATGTACAGTTAGGGTTTCAACATTGTTTTTATAACAATACAACAAAAAATTTGAAGCTGGATTTCTCAGTTGGAATCTAACACGGGACGGGATTGTTGGAGAAAAACTTTATTTTCCAAACATAGGTAAATATACTGCATGGAAAAAAATAAACTGTTGCAGAACTTTCGAACCGAGAGTTTATAAGTATGGACTACCGACACGGAAGATTCGATGTGGAACACTATATCGAGGCGACAGCACTTCATTACCGACACGCAACACTAGCGAAATACAATGTTTCAGTTCTGAAATCTCTCTTACTCTTAGTTGGCGTTTTTTTGGAACTGCAGCACTATTTTGTCGGCAGTGTTTCGACTCGACAGTGTTTCAGTTGCAAATGCCAACTGAATTTTTTCAGCAAGGCCGCTACATTTATGCCCGCTTCACAGGCATAAAAAGTTGAGTCTGTTAAAAAACTTAGTCTGTTAAAAAGAATAAGGATAAAAGTCAGCTCTGTATCAGAAAGTAAATAAAAATGGTCAAAGGGTGCAAGAGACTACGATAACGGTAAAGCGTTTTTTGTTATTGTCTTCCAGTTTGGTATAAGCAAAGGTTATATTGCTCATCACGAAGTATATAGTGAAAAAGATAAACATGAAGGTTGGTCAGGGAGTGCGGGGAAGCCACATAGAAGATTAGCTTGTAGTATAATATATTGGAAGTGTTGTGGGGGAGTTGCAGAATTAGCTATTAAAATAGACTAAAGAACCTTGAAAATTGAATATAGACATATTTATTAATTTATTTTTAACAGGCGAAGAAGAACAGCACTGCAAGTAGTAGTAAAGTACAATATCATAGAGTACTTCTACCATTTGCTTCAAACAATACTCTTCGCCTTCACTAGTTGTATCAGATAAGAAGAAAGAACATCCCCTTCCTATTTGCAAACTTAGGACTGTCAGTCATGTCTTTCTGAGTGCCTTACTACTAGCCTCGATGGTACCTAGGAACTTACTGATTTCGATCTTAGCACTTTTTAACTTCTCAGATCGCGTTGCCTTTAACTTCTTTTCCCAGAGTTACTAAGTATCCCGGTCAGAATTTTGGCGTTCGATCAAAAGTGGCGAAAAAATTGTATCGAGGTCCTAGTTATCCTCCAGCAACGTTTTCCTTATTTCTGACCTTTAATTTGGTCACAGCACACTTTTCCCGGAATGATTGGTCGGATCGAACTGAAACTTGTGGCAATCGATTCTATGACATCAAGTTACTCGAAAACGAGTTATCGCGTTGCCTTTAACTCCGTTTTCCGTAACGTTTTACTCATTTCTGACCTTTAGTTTGGCCACATCACACTTTTTCCTGGGATCGTTGGTCGGATCGATTCTGCAAAAATCGGAATCGATTCCTCGTGGTCGACTTAATTGATAACGATGCCTCCCGCGCCTTCGCGTGTCTTCAGGAAACTTCGAAAGTGTTCGTGTGAAGTTCGGATTTTTGCCTAAAATCCTAGCTTCCACACGTATGAATTCCCCTGAAACCTGTTTCTGTTTTTCAATTTTTCATTTCCAGTGGTTAATAAAACGGTGGATAACGCTCTCAAGAGTGATCGGATTGATTCGATAACCATCGTAATCGATTCCCCGTGGTCGGTATTGTCGAAAAGGCTACCCCACCCGACCTTGTGGGGTCTCCGTAGATAATGTCCCGGCCTGTACTTGGAGGACGCCGACCGTCTTTCTCTAAAAATTGTTCTAAATCTCGTTGAGGTTATGTACCTCCGACCAGTTTCGACCGGGAGGGCGATGATTGCAAAAATCCTACTTAAATGTTCGATTTTTTGGGAATCCAGTCGCGCCTAACTTCACTATGTCTTTAAAAAAATAGGTTATGTTTATACTAGTTTGTTTCTGTCTATATTCACGGTATTTATAAGTGTCACTGTCACAGGATTAAATTAAGCGACTTAAGTATTCGTCGACGCCATACTTTAGTGTTTGAAGACGTACTTCCGTCTAGAACACAAATATAACCGGAATGACAGATCTAAAAATTCAAACATTAATAGCAATGCTGTGTAATAAGATGACAAGTTAAAGACAGGTATTTATTTGATAGATGAAATGATAAACAACTAATTTCGCGTGTAATTACCAATGTTAAATGATTATGTTTTTTTTTATAAAAGAAAAGAAGTATCCAGATGGCGCAGGAAGCAATATCTTGCTGCATATGAATCCCTTCGGTTTCGCATGACAGAGAGAAAAAATTAGCAGCGAAACCCGACCGGGTTGTCTGGCCGTGAAACCCAAAATGCGAAATTATCCTAAAATTGTCCTGCGCATTTTGCACTTGGTGCTATTTTGGCACTATGCAAAATTTTCGAGTTATTCGACGTCTCTTATGTAGATTTCCAGCTTAAATCACTCATATCTTCGTTCGAGGTGCTAGTGAAATTAAGTCATTTTACTGCTTTCTTTCCTCCCTCACCGATTTGCCGAAAAGTTAAGCCTTAAATCAAAAAATTCTTCTTCTGCAAAATTGTTGTGTCATCGTTCATAATTTCTATGACGATATATAGTAGTTAATAAGAAGCAATTACAAAATTATTCGTTTCGCCTAAGGCTATAGACGGCTAGTATTTATTATTTATGGAGAATACGACAAAGTATTAACAAGAACGTGTGATATGCTCGCTTTGAGATTCCTGATAAATCCAAGCCATCACCCAGCCCAATACTTAACAATATGACGTGACCTATTCAAGCGCATTAAAATATACTTATATACAGTGTCTAGACGGGAGCTTACACGATCCATATCTCGAAAACTACTAAATTTTTGTGAAATTACATGTGTATAGCAAACAGTCTAATATCTATCCAACTAAAATATTTTAACAGTTCTATCGTTTCTGCTTATACCGGAAGTAGATGTCCACTGTGTTACTTTAAATTGAACAACTATGTTTTCATTCGCGGAATTGATAGATTAGAGAATTTTAAAGGCAATTTGTATAACAAACCTGATACCTAAAATTTATAGTTCTGGAGATATTAACATTTTTAACGAAAAATTGCAGCTGCAGACCCATAAAGAAATTCTTCCTGTGAATCACCCATCGAAAGAATTTAATATCTTTTACTGCGGAAGGAATCGGCACAGCTATAAGTTATTTCAAAATAATTAAAAACATTTAAATATTATAAAGGGTCAGTAGTCGTGAGCAGAAAAAATAGGACAACTTTTTTTTTCTAACGTAAATCTGTCTCTATTTGAATATGTAATGAGTAGCCGAAATAAAACAGATATCACTTTTAATTTATTTTTTATTTTAATGCTGTAGTTATTGCTATAGTAAATGATGGATGATTAATGAGACAAATTGCATTGCATTATAACATTAACAAAAATTTGGTGTGTAACATTTTAAGAAAATGGAGAATAAACATTACGATTAGTAGAAATATTGGATGAAAGGACAAACGATATCCTACTTAACAAGAAACTAACTATTAATATTTCATTATTGCACCATTTCTATTTAAAACTTCTATAAGTCTGTTTGGCATAGAATTAAATAACCTTATACAATAATCATTGGTAATAATATTTTCCCATGCATTATTTACTATTTCCAGTAATTCTTCGGCATTCCGTGGTCTCACATTTCGTTTTTGGATACTTCTTACGAGTAGTCCCCATGCTTCTTCCACAGGGTTACGATCTGGACTATGACTGGGCCAGTTAAGAACATTAATGTTGTTATCTTGAAACCAGTTAGTTACGGTATGAGCAATATGAACGGAACAATTGTCTTGTTGAAATATGAACTCATTGTTAGGAAGTAATTGTGACACAGAAGGGAGCATAATATTGTGTAAAATCCTAATATACGTTTCACTATTAAATCGTTCCTCACAATATGCCACAAAACACCAGAACCACGTGCTGATATCCAAGCCCACATATTGATGGAAAATCTACCAGTTTTATCATTGTTAGATATATATTTCTCATCGAATCGAATATTCGGAGGGCTGTAAACACGAATACCACCGCTGTTTGTTGACTGGTAAGTTTTTTCGTCTGTACAGATTACATTGTTCCAAAAATTTACATCATGCGCTAAAAATTCAAGCGCAAATCTTACTCGAGCTTCTTTATGTTCAGCTTTAAGTAAGTATTTCTGTGCTGCTGCATGACAGCGTAGCTCCGATTCTCTTACTCGCCGGCGACCAGTACTACTCGATCCAGGAAAATTCGTTTCTTCAGCAGCCTGAGTAACTGAGTAAAATGGATTTTCTGATTTTCTACTAAAGCATTTACCAATGGCAAATCTTGTTCAGTTGATATTCTTCGTCGCCCTGATCCAGGATTTCTACTAATCATACCGTTTATTCTACACTTTCTTAAAATGTTACACACCGAATTTTTGTCAATATTATAAGGCAGTGCAATTTGTCTCATTGACCATCCATCTTCTGCTTTAGCAATACCTCCAGATTTAACAAAATCACTTATATGAGGCATATTAGTTTTTTGCACACTTGCAATAAATTATGGCAACTAAATTTTAGCAAAATACAGTTATAAGACTTGTTCTATTTTTTTTGCTCACGATCGTACAAAAGTGGTAACAACTTTAAATTAATTATTCATTATTAGATGACCTTCGTTGGAATAGCCCAGACGAGCCATAATGCAATTACATTTATAAAGAACAACTACCACTGCACTATAAAATATTAAACAACTAATTTGAGAGTTCTGTTATTACTTCTTACAATACTTGTTTGCATCATCGACTTAGAGTTAGATAAAGCATTGCAAATTGACCTTCTTTTAAGCATTAAGAATTGAGTGACCAGTGACACTTGGTAATCATTGCCTTAATACTCAATTTCATCGATATTCGCGAAGAGTTCATAGTTGAATAACTTCTTCTTCGCAATATGTTGATTGATTTCCTACATATTTTTATTTTGAGATTTTTTCGGTTTTTGCGCGTTAACTCCACAACTGCAATTTAGAACTGATTCTATTGTGTAAAATATATTTAAAATCGGAATTAACAACTGATTAATAACTGAAAATATGCAACTTCTATTATGCTTGAAAACTTGTACTATTGCCATATATTTAAAGGTGAAACATCATTGTATTCCAGCAAGGGTCTCCCTGTCTTGTTTGGTAAATATTTTTAAACATTTGCAGCCACTAATTGCGAAGAGGTATGGTTATCCATTGGAAAAATATAAAGTTACCACAGAAGATGGATACATTTTAACCTTATTCAGAATTCCTCACAACAACACTGACCCAGATGTGATAAGGCAACCCGTTCTTATACAGCACGGCCTTGTTGCGAGAGCTATTTTTTGGATGCTGCAAGGGCAAAAATCATTAGGTACGTATGATAATTAAATACTAAAATTGCATTGAGGCTATAAAAAAAAATATTATTGAACACAATTATACATAAATTATTATTCTTTAATCACAGCAGGTGTCTTTATTGATCGTTTAACAAAATATTTATCATGGTAACCAAATGAATGTGTTTGTGTAAAATTCATTTTAGATAAAAATGAATTAATGCTAATTTTGATATTATATAGAAATGCAGATGGTGATATTGATATATTTTTAAGTGAATTTAATAGAGTGATTAAT
This sequence comes from Leptura quadrifasciata, assembly GCA_963675555.1. NCBI lineage: Eukaryota > Metazoa > Arthropoda > Insecta > Coleoptera > Cerambycidae > Leptura > Leptura quadrifasciata. Next base: position 115,374,808 of record OY776677.1, read on the forward strand.
TTACTAGTGAATAATAAACATCGTATATGGTGATTTGTGGAGACTTCAATATGAATTTTTTAAAACCATATAACAACTTAAATAATCTCTGGGACATTTTAAATTCTTACTGTATTGACACTATTTTTAAAGTACCTCTGAGAATTAATGATTGTTTGAATAATGATTGTGTGAATTTAGATGAAACTATTTGCAACATCAAAATAAAGGCATCCGAAGGGCAAAGATCTATATCCTGGTAGCACTAAAGGCTCTAAGGTCCTATACCTTTGAGTCTAAAATTGCCTGGAAATGTAGACAATCCCTGAAAAATTAACTTGCTGATAGCCTTGTAAAAAAGGAGCTGAAGCACCGTTAATTAGACCCGAACCTTTTTGTGGCCTAGCCAAGAGACATATAGCGGAGGAGATCCGAGAACGGGCAAAGGATCAGAAAAAATCCTACTGGAGGAATACTCCAGGCCAAAGGCAAACGAAAAAGTTTATAACTTATTCGACAAAGAATGCCACAAGGCTTCTCGAACTTGAAAAGTCCGAATTAAGGCTAATCACAGGCCTTCTAACTGGCCACTGCCCCTTGAGATACCATCTCAAGAATATGGTCAAGGCGGTAGACAATAAATGCAGATATTGTGATACTGCAATTGAAACAGCGGGACACATACTTTGCGAATGCAAGGTGTTAGTCCGCACTAGGCTAAAGTTCCTAGAACAGGCGGAATTAACGCCTGAAGACATAGGGAAATTAGCTCCCAGAAAAATCACAAGCGTTGTAAAATGTCTCGGAATCCTGGGTAACCACTAGATGTAGGGTAAATCACAAAAGATCTTTTAGGTCGAAGTGAAGTAAGGCTGTTCGAAGCCAAACGACTCCGTAAAACAATCTACAATCTACAACATCAAAATAATTGAAAATGATATTAGTTATTATACTGTACAAATTCTATCTGTGCCGAGATCTGGGCTTAATAATCATCATTATATTAAGATAACTATGGAATATAGATATACGGATAATGTAGAAAACATAAACTATTTTTGGGTATTATTGGTTTCTGAAGATTGGGGATATTTAGAGAATGAGGAGTTACGACGTAAATATAAAATTTGATCTTGTTATGGATAATTTCTTAAATTATCTTAATATTAAAGATGCCTTGATTAAACGAAAACCTGTTTTTGTGCATTCCCTGGTACTTTGACGAGAAGTATGAAAGAAGACTTTTCGAAACAATTTTCCGTCCTGAACAATTTTTATTGGAAGAAATTTTCGACTGGACATAAACTTGTTATTAGGCACTCTTTGGGGTTGTCCCTGTTCTCCTGGTGAGAAATTTGTAAAGGGATACTTCGATACAATTTCCTATCCTAAACAATTCTAATTTGAAATTTTTTTAGATTCAATAAAAAATTAGTTTTGGCCCTGTCTAGAGCCGCCCCTCGAACACCAATTTCACCAATATTAAATAGGGTTTTTCCTTAGACCTCCTATGTCTTACACCTCAAATTTCAGTTTTCTATACTGAGTTATGTTCCAGAAAACGTATCACATACTTATTATTATTAGCCGTTACTCGAGTCCGAGTATGAAAATGTTACAGTCGATAAATTGTGTACAATAAAAAACAAGTAACAGGTGTAGTTTATTGTAATTCCCATTCATCTACGGTGCACACGACTATGGCTATAGAGGCCAATTCGGGAGAGCACATGTCGACCGCAGTCAGGACAAACATAGACCTGGTTAGGTCTTGGATTCGGCCTTCTTGCAGCAACATTTCCTTGATAGCTGGCCACAACCCCTCGCCATTCGGTTCTGTCCGCTGCAAGTTGTTCCCATTGCTCGTCTGCAATACCGCAGGATTTTAGATTTTCATGGAGAGCGTCTTTGAACCTCTTTCGTTGACCGCCACGCCTTCTTCTACCGCTTAGCAATTCACCATAAAGTGTACATTTAGGAAGGCGGTTATCATGCATACGATGAACGTGACCTGCCCATCTTAGGCGTGCTCTTGAAATAAGCACCTCAATTGCAAGGCTGTTTGCTCTCCTGAGTACTTCCACGTTTGATATGTGATGGAACCAACGAATTTTCATCATACTTCTGAGATGTCTTTGCTGAAAACGTTCTAATTCTTTCACATGACGACGGTAAGTGATCCAGCTTTCACATCCATATAGCAGTGTTGGAATGACAACTGCTCTGTAGACAGCCATTTTCGTTGACAAAGCAAGGTCGTGGTTGTCAAATACTCTCTCTCTAAGTCCCCAGAGTGCTCTAGATGCAGCGTTAATTCTATTGCGAATCTCGCTGTCCATGTTTGCTTTGTCATTAACAACGTTGCCTAAGTAATTGAACTGATCCACCACTTCAAGAGAATTTCCGTTAAGTGTAATGTCTATTTGGTTCACTTGATGAGGAGTTGACATAATCTTAGTCTTTCCAATGTTGATTTTAAGTCCTAAGGAATCATAGCTCTGGGCATACACATCTAAAAGTTCTTGAAGCTCTTCCGGCGTAGAGGCTAAAAGTGCACAGTCATCCGCATACTGGAGATCACAAATGAATCGTGTGCGTGTCTTCGTGAAAGCTCTAAAGCGCCCTATGTTAAAAAGACCGCCATCAAAACGGTATCTGAGACCTATTCCTCTGACTGTCAGTTTGTTGTCAACAATAATTGTTAGAGCAGTGGTAAACAAATTAAAGAGTAGGGGTGCCAGGACACATCCCTGCCTAACTCCAGTGAGGGTTTGGAAAGGTTCGGTTGCCTCATTATTATACATAACCTGGGCGTTGTTGTTTGTATGTAGACTGCGACATACTTCCACAAATTTTCTAGGGATACCTAAGCGGAACATAATTTTCCAGAGCACTTCCCTGTCCACCGAGTCAAACGCCTTGGTTAAATCAATGAAGGCCATGTGAATTTCTCCTTGATGTTCGAGTGCTTTTTCTTGAAGCTGTTTAAGTGTGAAGATTAAATCCGATGTGCCTCGGTTTGGTCTAAAGCCACTGTGTGTTTCAGGAAGTAACTTTTCCATAACAGGTGTTAGCCTATTTGCCATCGCTTTAGTGAGTATCTTCCCTCCAACAGCCAGGAGAGCTATACCCCTGTAATTTCCACAGTCCGCAGCGCTCCCTTTGTTTTTGAAGAGGTTAATTAAAAGTGTATCACGAAACTCCTGCGGAGCTTGACCACTTTCCCACACGACATCAAACAGTTTTTTGAGGTAGGGTATGAGCTCTGACGACACAGCTTTAAAGATCTCAGCTGGGAGTGAGTCGGCGCCGGGAGATTTGTTATTTTTTAGCTGCCCAATGGCGGTTAAGATCTCTTCCGTTGTTAGTGGCTTATCTAAGTCTTCGAAGGTGTCGTATTGAGGGATAAGATTTATAATATCGTGATCGGCTTGACTTTGCTGGTTAAGAATGTTAGAGTAGTGTTCTTTCCATCGGGCTCTTATTTCCTGGTCTTCTTTGAGGAGATTTCCATTTAAATCTTTAATAGGGCACATATTTTTCCGACTGGGGCCGTACACTGCTTTTACTCCTTGAAAGAAATTCCTGTAGTCGTGTGAATCGGCGTAGCTTTGAATTTCTCTGGCCTTGCTTGCCCACCACTCGTTCTTTATTCTTCTGATTTCGCGTTGCGTTTCATACTTAGATTGGGTAAAAGCTTCTGCTTTTGATGAGTCGTTGGGGTGGTTGATAGAGTTTTGGAAGGCAATATGTTTGCGGTCAAGAAGTTCTTGTATAAAAGCTTCATTATCATTGAACCAGTCCTCCTGTTTTTTACTTGCTACAGTGCCAAGAATTTCCTCACTCGCACTTTTTAAACTGTCTTTAATTTGTGTCCAGGTAGCAGCGACATCTACAGAATTGGTTTCTTCTAGTGCACTCAAATTCTCTTGAACTTTTTGCTTTAGCTGTTCGACGGTTTGTTGGTCACGCAATTTACTAATACAGAGACGGGGTCTACGTTTTACTTGAGTTCTTCGGTGTTTGGGTCTCATAACAATTTTCATTTTAGAGACAACAGGACGATGATCGGTCCAACATTCGCTATCAATGCGCGCCTTTGTAATTTGGACGTCCTTGAGATGCTTCCTACGTACGATAACATAGTCCAGTAGATGCCAGTGACCTGATCTGGGGTGACGCCAGGTGCCTTTAAATTTATCCTTTTGTCGGAAAATGGTGTTTGTTATAACTAGATCATGTTCGGCGCATTTAGTTAGGAGTAGTTGACCATTAGCGTTCATGTTGCCCAAACCGTTCTTGCCTATGATGCCTGGCCAGGTGTCTGCATCTCTCCCTACTCTAGCGTTAAAATCGCCAAGAATAACGAGTCGTTCCTTTTTAGGTATTCTACAGAGGGTTTCTTCCAGCTGTTGATAGAAGCTTTCCTTGGTTTCGTGACTTGCATCCAGAGTGGGAGCGTAGGCGCTTATTAGATTTACCGCGTTGCCATCTGATAGCTCATAGCGTAGCAGCATTAGACGCTCGGATAGGCCTTGTGGTACTTGTGTTAAGTTGGATACAAGTTGATTCCGAACGGCAAATCACATACACAGACAAACTGACAGGCACACAGACGGATAGACAGAGAGACACACAGACGGCATACCGATTCGGATAAATTTGCTACTTTCTGGCCTCAAAATCTCCATTTTCACCATAGGTTAAAATTTGAATTTTTTTCAAGACGCTAATGCTTTACCAATAGGATAAGAAAGAAAAATGTTGATAATATTACATACCATAACAGCTTAAAAAAGCGTCTAAAAATATTTTCGCAAAAACTAAAAAATGTATGCCGCCTTACATTAACTGGACAAATATTAAATCATGGTACTAAAGATATAAATTGCTATATCGACAGCTAATAAAGAAAGTAATAAAAATACACGTCAGGATTTTACATTCCGAATTTCGAAAATAAGTCTAATACTGTATGAAAAATTATAAAGAGTAATGTTAAGCAAACCTTATTTCCTCTTTAAATTCGACGTTTCGACAATCCTTATTGTATTCCTCAGGACTAATGAGGTGGAAAGTTATCTGTCATTAAAATCATACATAATATCATCATTACCAATTTAACAAAAAAAAAACATAAATGTATCCAATAAATAGGAATACAATAGAAATAAAATGAATCCAATTTTTTTTGTTACATTGGTAATGATGATTTTAATGATTGATGACTTTTGACCTCATTAGTCCTGAGGAAGACAATAAAAATTGTCGAAACGTCGACTCTAAGGAGGAAATAAGGTTTGCTTTTTTTATCCAATTACCGGCGAAAGACCTGCTTAACATCTATTTTGTGGATACAAAACTTATTTTAATAAAAATAGACAGTAATAAAGAAAAAGATAATGAACAAATTAGTTAAATATTAACAGTGTTGTAAACTTCGATGCCTTAACCGTATATAATAAACATATTTAACGATTGTTTTAGTAGTATTCCTAAATTTTTATTAAATGATGTGAATTATCAATATAATAAAAAAGCAGAAATATGTAAAAAAAACCGCTGCCCAAGGAATGACTACTTCCACATCCAGATTTTGTAGCCACGTCTTATACACACTAAATCCTAATGTAATATTTTATTCCCTTTAATAATAGAGTGGGGGCGATAGAGGGGGTGGGAAATGTAAAAAAAATTAGAAGTCCTCGGTTCTCGTATACCAAATCGCAATTTAATTTTTTATTGCCTTAAACAATGGGGGTGGTGGAAGGGGTAATTAATGCCAAAATAAATTTTAAAGGCCCTTGGTTCTCGTACACACACTAAATCCCAATTTAATTTTTTACTCCCTTTAATAATAGGGTGCGGGTGGGAATGGGGATTGGTAGAGGAGGTGGCTGATGCCAAAAATTTTTTTGAGACCTTTACTTTTCGTACATGTCCTAAATTGCAATTTTATGGACTCTTACTTGCTTGCTTTGCCTATTTATCCTTGTTTATCCCATTTATCCCCGAACCCTTCAACGGAATTAGATCAAAAATTCTAGATCCCGTTGTAATACATAAGTGTACCAAATTTCAAGTCAAAATCATAAACGGTTCAAGAGTAAACGTGCGCATAAAAAAGTTGCAGACCGATCGACAGACAGACAGAAATTTTTTCGTTCAAATTTAAAATATCGACGTTTCATCACATTTTAAGCCTATTTAAAAAAATATATATTTCTAGATCCCATCAAAACCTCTGATCATGTTAATAACAGCTCATTTTTACACAAATTAGAAACGTATGATATTCGTAGTGCATCGTTCGAGTGATTCGGGAGTTACTGACATGATAGGAAATACTAGATACAGACAGTTGACATAAATTCTTTGCAAATGGTGTCTACATTAAGTGCCCCGCAAGAGTCTGTTCTGGAACCACATAATTTATATCAACAACTTTAGTAATGCTAATTAAATTTTTTTCTGATAATATCTTCCTGTCACACTCTAAAAGGCTACAGACGTAGTCTTAAAGACAAATGAGCAATTAATTTAGTTCGTATCACTGAAAAGAGCTTTGTCCTAAATAGTAGTAAATTCGTGTTTATTCGTTTTAATACTGCTGATTATGGTTGTATATGTGTATTGGAGAGTTTATGTAAATAAAAATTAGGACTATACAAATTTTTTGGTAATGTTAAACATAAAGAAATGTCCAAACAGTGGACCTCATAAAATTGTCTCGAAAATGAAAATAACTAAGGACAATGATTTAAAAACGTGGATGGAAATACCAAAACATTGTTATCGTCTTTCTGCCATTAACAGTAACCTAAGTAGTGAGTAAACGGGCAACGAGAAATTCACATTTTCTTTTTACAATCTGTTGTTTTTTTAACCCTACAATTAATCCCATAATAATTATCGTTATTGGCCTGATTCTAATCCCCGAATAAAAATGAAACGTTTGAACTGGAATTTTTAGTGATCGTATCTATCGTTGGTCCTTTTTTCCTAGAAGGCAATCTAAGGGAAGAAATATGTCTTGAGTTTCTGGAAGATACAATCGACTATATTATGTTGACTGACATTATAAAAAATGACCAAATTTACTTGGAGGATCAGTTGACATATCAAAAAGATGGCTCTTCTTCGCAATATGCTCTGCCTGTTCGTCAGTATTTGAATCAATATTTTCTGAGTCACTTGAATAGGAGGAGAGGTTCCATAGAATGACCCCACGATCACCAGATCTTTCTCCATTATACTTCTTTCTGTGGAGTCACTTGAAAAGCAGAATTTATTCTATTTCACTTGCTTCATTAGACGATTCATCAATAAATCACAAACGAATGTCGCCAAATTACCTCAGAAATGCTTCAAAATGTGCAAGAACGTTTTCAGCGGAAACTGTATTATTGCATAAAAGTTGTAAGTTGGTAGTTCGAGCATTTACTGAAGAAATAATTTAAGTAGCTAAATTGTACTTCACAGTTATTTTATCGTAAATAAGTTTTTGTTTCTTTGAAAACAGAACATATAAAGTCCAAAAAACTGCATATCACCTTTAGAGCGTCCAAGGGGCTTTCCAGTGATGTACGACTGGACTCTCCTCCCCTATTCAAATGTTAGGGGTTGCTCACCCCACTGCCTGAGGATTGAAGTAACGATGTTGAAACTCAGAAAGCCAGTTTTCTCCCTCCAAAATAAAATTAACCTGTTCGAGTGTTTCTTTATATCTACACCGTATGACCCAAAACCTCCATGCCAAGTTTATGCTAGACCATCCTGCATTTGACCAAGCGAACTATCTACTTGTATTAACGCATTGAGCAATTAATTTCATTTTACTAGTCGATATAAATCGTTGAGGCTAATCAGCAATCTTGCTGTTAGGGAACATTAGCATTGTAGCACGTAGAGCAGGAATGTAATATTGAATACTTAGTTCATCCAATAAATACAATGAATAGAATGAAATGTCAGATAACATTGAATAAAAAGATTTTAATTGGCAATTGGTAATTTCATTTTACTTATTTCGAAGCTTATCTCGAAATAAAAAATAATTTCACGATATATCGCATAATTTATATTAATTCCCTCTTATTTACTTTCAATCAACATAGAAAATGTGACCTTCTTACGCCTTCACATTTTGAACACGTCTTCTTTCTTCACCTTTCCACAGACGAGACGCTTAAATAATAATAATTTTAACAGGTTATATACATAGTTTTACAACTATTTAATTCAGATCTTGATATAGCACAACATCAAAACAAGTAGAATAACGTCAAAATATCACGGCAGCATTTTATATGACGTCAACGATGGTTTCCTAGTAACTTAAAATAATCAGTTCTGTTTATTATTTTTAGACAACAGGTTATGTGTCTGCATTTTATTGCGTCAGCAATGTGGTAGGTAAATTTGCAAAATCACATTTAGTAAACAAATTATGTGTATAGTTACCACGTTGTCACCGAATTTTATTCAGTTCTCGAGTTCGAAACGTCGCCACTGTACTAATTAACGAAAATTCGGTCTGCACAATTTTCTGTCGTCAAGGGCCGACTTGTTGAAATTCGAAATACTTGACACTAAAAGGTAATGCAAGCGGTTGGTATCAAAAATTTTGTTATAACAAAAAAAATATTTTCCTTCTTTTGAACTGGCGAAAAAGTTCGCTAGCCTCCTAATTATTTTCTAGATGATTTTAGCATTCCTACTTAAAGAGATCGGCCCGAAAATCACAGACTTAATGAAAGAAATTTTCAAAACAAATAATTTAGAGCAGTAACGAGAACAGTAAGGAAAAGACTAAAAATTTTAATAATTAATCTATTTGTTTTATTTTACTATATCAATGTCTAACTATTAAATAATTATGTTTTTAGTGTGGCTTTAAAATTTACAGGCCTTAGGCTTTCAATTCTTTAGGTACTGTATTGCATACTTTGCAAAGATAATATGTAAATGAACGTTTGAACATTCCAGCACGGAACGATGGAAGAGTTAGTTTAGCATCCTTAAATCTGGTGCTGGGTATGCTGCTCTGAAAGTATTTTTTCTGTATATACATACGCAGGGTGGACCATTAATAATAGACCATAGTTCATGGGTAGATTCTTTGGACCAAAATATGAAGATATTAGTAAATTGTTTTTTTTTGTACATTTATTTAACGTCGGCCTATTTCCGCTACTGAGGCCTAACACCCACGCCTGTAGACGAGCTACCCCCAACCAGGAATTTTTCCGAACCTCTTCCCTTAAGAAGAGTAGGGATATTTTACTTGCCTAACATTTAATAGACAAGGGACCGACGGCTTTACATCCCCTCCGAAGGATGGTGTATCTCCTATACAACCCTCGCCTAAGGTTGTATAGCTTCCGCGCATACACTGATATATAAGCCGCTGGAAGATGTGTGAGGCGAGAACACGGTTTTCGTTGGAATGGCCACCCATCCAAGTACTAACTGCGCCTGTCGTTGCTTTACATCGCATACTGAAGTATGTACATAGTAAACTACGCCGCACCTACGCTCGCCCCTATTAGTAAATTGTTGTTGAGGAAAAAGGTGTAATTTTTTTTTTTGCAATATCTCTCTGGACCTATCTTCTCTAAAAATGGTACAAAAACGTTTTTTAATCTACTCACTCACTTTAGCCCGCGGGGGGCGCCTCATGAGCTATCCTGATGATGAATATTTTTCTCTCTCTTTTTTTTTTTTTTTTAAGAAACATTGTGGTACTTTTGACCCATGCATGAGTCATGTCTACGCAAAAAAGGTACACTTGATAGAACTTGGTAATTCCAACCGTGTTTGAGAAAATTGCCGCACGAAATTTTAATAATTCTTTGAAAACAAACTCAATTTGAAAAGGACAAATTGTATTTGTTGAAAAAATTACAAACGTAAATAAAAACTAAACAGTGACAACTACGCAAACTCACTGGCTCTCTTAGGAAATAATTAGCTGCAACTTAGAGTAAATTTTCTATGTGCCCTCCACCTACTTATATGCTTTTCTAATTCTTTTGATAATAGATCTTCTTATATTAAAAAATACATTTTACTGTCCTCTAATACATACAATTGGATGCGTTTTGCATTTGTTCCAGCAATTCTTGTCTTAAATTGATGGAATTTGCATACGCTAAGGACTTCATATGTCCCCACATATAAAAATCCAAAGGACTTATATGCCTTGTTAAATTCAATTAGAACCCATACTGTCCCTCAGCCATGATTTGTTGCCAAAATTATGTCATCAACACATGTGAAAGCGCAATAGTACAACTCTGGCTATACTTAAAACCAGACTATATAGATGGTAATACAGATTGTCAGTTAAATGAGTCATTGCTTTTTCTGATATCTTAGAAAGTGTCGGCAAAATACTGATAGCACGCAGTTTTTTATAAATAGTTTGGTTTACTTTTTTAGACAGGACAGTTACCTCAGCACTTTTCCGATATCGAAGAGAGTTTCTTTTAAGTAGGAATTAGCCTTTCGGCCGGTGTTTGTTGCAATCAAAGCATTAACATTCTGTTGGTAATATGTAATTATTACACTTAACACACCAAGCTTATAACTCGTAATTCAGCGCTCTGCGGGGCAGATATTCCGGAGAGTAGCTGTTGGTTGCAGTCTGGTTACGTTCCTTATAGTAAAATAAGGACTTTATAGTGGAGTTTGCGACTGAAATATTATGCACACTTGAACTCAAGGCCAAAGAAGTCGGACTTAAAATAAACACAGTTAAAACAAAGATAATCACACAAACCAGGTCCGACTGGATGCCGCCGAACATTACGATCGAGGATGATAACATAGAAATGGTAGAACTTCACGTATCTGGGCACCAATATCGCAAAGCATGGAAATGAAAACACAGAAATTCGTAAAAGAATCGCCCAGGCCAGCCAGCCAGCATATTTCTCATTCTGATCAATATTTCGATCACGGGACATCCACCGGAATACAAAATTACGAATACACAAGACCACCACCCGGCCAATCCTATGCTATGGGTGTGAAACGTGGACACTCACAAAGAAATCGGCGGACGCAATCAACGCATTTGAACAAAAGATATTAAGGCGAATATTCGGGCCAGTGAAGGACGGCGGCACCTGGAGGACACGATATAAACACGAACTGTATCAACTCTTCGAGGAGACATCTGTGGAGGCCTATGCGAGATTAAAAAGACTGCAGTGGGCAGGACATGTAGCAAGGATGGAAGATGGCAGAGCTCCAAAAAAGGTTTTCAACTGAAAAATGGATGGTAGAACAAAAGGAACACCAAGAAGGAGATGATAAGACGGAGTCAGAGAAGACGCGCACAACATCGCGCAAGTAGAGCGATGGAGAACCACAGCTTTGGACAGAACAGCATGGAAGAGGAAGCTGGAGGAGGCCAGGGCTCGAACCGCAATTTTCTGTACTGCGTACTAATTCTAGACATATCAGTATATTTTGCCCCGGTTGAGATTTTTCATACGAATTTAAACTAATTTACAATATCTCTTGTTGTGACTTACCATTATATACATTCTACCCTATTTTTATTTTTCTTTTTGGTAGCTTCAGTTCTGTGTTTTTATATTTTATTTAAGCTGTTTTGTATCTTTTACATGTACTATAAATATTAGTTATATTATTTCCCATCCTGTGATTGGTTTTTCTGCAGTTAGATGGTATAGTTCTAAAGTAAAATATCTACGTGCGGCATACTTTTTTATTAATAAAAATTATTTGACAAGCGCTCTACGTTTCTCATCTGCTAAAGTTATCTTTAGGGACATTTTGGAGTATGTTACTTGCGGTATTTAACTAGCACTTCCTATAAAACCCTAAATAGAAAATTAAACGATTTTATTTCATTGTGAAAAATAATTCCAGATATATAATTCCTTCATTATTTATTGTTCTGTCAATTCTTGTTCATTGCGTATCCACAAATGACCTATCATCTGCAGTTCATGAAGTTTAACTTCATTATACCTCGATTCACGGTATAGACAAGGTATAAGGTCAAGGTGTAAAGCAATTACATGAAGGTAATGAAATCGTTAGCCTGGAGAACTATTTCCTGTATATATTCCTCAACTTTATGCCATTATATAACTAGTCTTGCACGTTGTACCCATTCAAAACTGTCCACGCTTCCTTCCTGATTGCCTTGTCTATGCTTTCACTGTCAACAAAGGTGCATTATTATATCTACTATTCTATACACATCATTATACAATACAGTACTCAATTGTTAAGTGTTTGAACTTTACGTTCTCTCACAATGGCTGTCAATCATTTTAACGTTTACTCCAGATAGAATAGGCCGTATACTCGATAATACTAATTTAAAATGCTATTAAAGTATTTTTAATGCAACAATTACGGGATCAATTTGTCGCGAGTTTGAGGAAGCGTGAAATAATTAAAAAATATTTTATTTATTATTGATTTAAACAAATAACTGTGTAATAGGTTGGAAACTTGAAAAATAAAGATCGTTTATCTCACAAATTCTATATTTAGCTACCGGTTTTAACACTAAAATAAATTTAAAAAATGTTTTTAAATAAGATACTCAATATAGAAAAGGATAATTTAAAATATAGAATATAATAACTTGCGTTGCACGAAGGTAAAAAGATTTGTCCATAAGACAAAAATGCAATATACAATGTTAATAAACAGTCCATTAACATATTATAAATAATTAAGAATGACAGCAGTAAAGCAAAACCGCACGTTGTGTTCAATGATGATGAGCTCTGAATACCAGTAACATGAGACCTCTGTTGGAGAGCTAGTATTAAGTATACCTGCTGGTAAATATAAATCATGGATATATAAATATGTGATAGAAAGTATCCCATTGAACTAAAATCATTAATAAACAGTAGCAAGTTAAAAAGAATTATTTACAGCAAAATATAAAAATATGAAAAAATGGAGTCAAAAACTCTATGGAGCATAATAAACATATCAGAAAATAAGCTAATTTCAAAATGAAACACAGAAATTACATATGAAATTAAGTTGTAATTGGGTGTTAAGTGAACTAACATTATTAGATTTGGAATGTTTAGTAATTTCCAATGACTCTAAGTTATTAAGTAAATTCCCTTTATTCACTAAATGCAAAACTTGAAAACCAGTTTCTTGATTCAAATTGTGGTTTTCATTTAAAAGGTGTTCCGCAAAATGTGAAAAATCTGAATTTAATGTGAGACATTTCGGGGTGTACTTTTAATCTCGTTTTGAAATTTCTATAAGTTCTACCTATGTATACACCATTAAAATTGTTACATTTAAGTTTATAGACTCCACATTTATCTAAAAGAGGTATCTTATCTTTCTTTTGTACAAAATACTGACTTAGACGCTTTAAAGGCTAAGTCTATCTAAATATCGATTATCTCTCTTCTTCCTATTCTGATAAAAATGAGCTTTGTGATTTACTCAGAACCTACAACTTAGATATGTTAATAAATGAACCGACTAGATTATCTTTGAACACCAAAACTTGTATTGATTGCTTCTATATAAATTTTATCATTCTGAAAGTGAAATGTAAGGTACTAAATGATGGTTTGTCTGATCATACCTCTCAAATATTAGAATGTAAATATCTAAATTGCAATTTTGATGTGGAAAATAATCGTTTATAGGAATCTACAACGAGGTAAATTATAAAAATTATTAATTCAAATGTGCTTCTAGAGGACAAAATATTAAAACCTAATATTTCAGTCACAAACTCCTCTCCATAAAATTCTTACTTTACTATAAGGAACGTAACCAGACTGCAACAAGCAGCTACTCTCCGGGCTATGTGCCCCGCCGAGCGCTAAATTACAAGTTACAGGCTTGGCGCGTTAAGTGAAATAATCGCATATTGCAAACAAAACGCTAATGTTTCGATTGCTGGTGTTTGTTGTACACTAATCTGTGGCTCCGACCCTCACAGAGGGGAGCTGGCAATAAATGCCAATAGCCACTCCCCATGCCTGTGGGGTGAGTGACTACCGGGTCCGCGAATCGTGTGCCCTGAGTAGACGCAATGAACCGAGTTTGACAGCCTTCTGCATTCTGCCGGCTAAGATCTCTGACGAATCTCGGCATGCCGGTATGATCTTTAGTTCCGAAAGCAGTGTCTGTCTCATTCCACTAAGGGCTCCTATAATCAGTACCACTATTTTGACAGAATGGCCTGGATAAAGCCTGCGGAGTTCGAAGAGCAAATCTCAATATTTTGTCTGTTTTCCTCCTCTTTCAAGACAATGTTGCTCCCAACGGGGGCTGAGAATTCCACGACATACATTGTCTTGAGTTGGTGGTCGAGGAGTACTATGTCAGGCTTGTTGGCTTGTATTTGCCTGACGGTGCGAAACGAGTAGTTCCAATAAATTAGACACTTCTCATTCCCCATAACGGACTTAATATCCCCCGGAGCGTAAAGCAGCACTGGTGTTTCGTCTATCCCATACGAGTGCCTTAGATGATAGTAAAGCACTCGTAATGTTGCGCCGCGTCTGTGAATATAGGCCGAGACTGCGTATGACGGGCAAGCCGACAGCAAGTGCATTAGAGTCTCCGACGCCCTGCAGCTGACATCAGAGACCTTCATACCCATGATACGACGTCGATAGACGAGGGTGTTAAATACACCATCCTGGCAAGCCATTATGAATCCCTCGGTCTCGGACTTGAGCCCGGCTGACCTTAAAAAGGCGAAGGTCAGCCTTTCGGATAAGCCGAGATCTTCTATATTTTTATAGAAGACTTCGTGCAAGGGTTTATCCTTATGAAGGATGTTGTGTTCTGCAGCTCTAGTGTGGGCTTTTAGTCGAACGGGTTCCAACTCGGTGACAGTCGGGGTTTACCCGCTCGACGTCGAAGATGAGACCAAGTTTATCGGCTGCTATCCGTCCTGCCTTAAAGAGAAAAGCTCCTACCTCTGCATTTCATGGTCTCGGACCATGCAGAGGAGGGTATCCGAACTCCTGATGACCTTACATGCTCCATCCAGAACCATCCTGCTATGGAGACTACAAGCTCAAGAGTCCACGGCCTCCCTGATGTCGTGGGAGATATAACCGTGGAACGGACAATTTAGGATGCAAGCTCCTATTGAGATGCACCTTCTTGCGGATTATTACATCGAGTTGACGCAGCTATTCTCTAGCCCATTTCACTACTCCGAAAGAGTAGAGAAGGATCGGAACGGCAAGCATATTTGTAACAGGCACCTTGTTTTTCCCCGACAGTTCTGAAGATCAGATCTGTTGGAGTAGGTGCTGATACTTGCCGCAGAGAGCGTTTTTTACTACACTCACTTCTTGGGTGGAGCATTCCTCGACGCCGAAGTAAGTGTACGACTCTCCGGAATCTAGATGTTGTAAGATGCCTCCGCTCACGAGCTGCGAGTCTTCTCCGTAGTCACCGCATCGTCCTCTCTTGAGATGGATCAGTGCGCATTTGTCCAACCCGAACTGCATACCTTCAGCCTGCGTGTACTCCTGTACCACCCTAAGGGACTGTTGGAGATCCCTCTCTCCAGAGGCATAAAGTTTAAGGTCATCCATATAAAATAGATGGGTGACCTTATGCCTCCTGTCGCCGGGGGTACCGCAGTTGTAGCCACGGGTTTTCTGCAAAATAGAAGGGGGCTGAGGGAATCTCCCTGAAATACTCCTCTTCTCAAAGTTACCGACTCTGTTTGGATTCTATCGTTACCCGATATTATGGTAAAGCGAGTCCTCCAGAGCCGTATCAGTTCTTCAATACATCTCACTGCGGGATCGGGTACACAAGACATCGGAGCAAGTGAACAATGAGCTCATGCGATGTCATGTCAAATGCCGAAAACTGATTCAACTGCGTGCAGCACCCGCATGTACAAAATGCGTGTAAACACCTTGTAATATGCGTTTAGACAGGTTATCGGTCTGTAGTTCTTTGGTTTGGACAAATCTCCATTCTTGGGGATCAGCACTGTCCGCTCCTCAACAACCCAAGAAGGAATTTGCTGCTCCCCACTCAACCAGGAATTAAAAATTCTGGCCAGATGGTGGTGGTTGCTCGATAACTTTTTGCACCAAAAGTTATTTATTTATCCCATCGGGACCTGGAGCAGCAAAGTTCTTAGAGCCCTCAAGAGCCCTACGAACCTCTTCTGGGGTTATTAGTTCGCACACTTCCTGTGGTTGCTGAAGCCTTTGACAAAAGGCTTCAAAATATACAACGGCAGGACAATCTCGTTTAATTGAAAGCCTCTCCTCGTACAGCGTTTTACAGAAGTTCCCCACCTGATCTGCAGTCGGCGGCTTGTCTACAACACGCGAAGGTCGTTGGGGAAGGCGCGAGGGTTTTTGGTGAAACAGTTTGTTTTACGCAAGCCCTCTCGCCCGCCTTGCAAGTCACTAGCATCCGTACCCTGTCGAGACATTGCTGTTTGGTGGTTCGCAGCACTGCCTCATTGAGTGTGTGATGGGCGCGTCTTAAGTTGGCGGCTAATCGACGCACTTTAGGCGTGAACGGTCTGTTGGCCGCTATATAGTCCATCACACATTGGATACGGGATACGTGTGGTCTCGCCGACCGGATCTTGGCTTCCATCTTTCGTATGCGCCGCTCCGCCCTCTCCTGTAGGGAAGCCAGTGTTTCGCCCCTTCACCACAGAAAAGCGTTGAGCAGCAGCATACACGGCACAATTTATCTACCAGAGGTCAACCCATTCTGGTAGCACTGCACGAAGTTCTTCATCCACTCTGGCTAGGTCTTGTGGCCCGGGGGTTTTTATGTGGTGTAACCCCCGTCTGGTACTGAGGCCCTCTGGTCCTGGCGGAACGAGGAAAACCACGTCCTCAATGGATGCATGCGGCGGCCCTTCGGCCACGTCATTCAGGAGCAGCAATACAATACTACGAAGGTAGGATACATAGTCACGCAGATTTTGTGGCGTGAAGGCGCTATGCTCTGGTAGCCTCTCACACCACAGAGCATGCATCCCCGCCATGTATCCCCTCCGCGTGGGCTCACTGCTTTCATAGCGATGCAGAAGTTCATCCGTCAGTTCATCTGTCCACTCAAAACGTCCTTGGTCATTGCCAATGTCGTCAACGGGCGGTCTGTCCGGTTGGGCCCCACCACCTTGCCCTTGACCCCTATCCGCACGGGGTCGATCGTGGGGGGCCTGTCTTCGGCCTGCTGGAACCAAAGTTTAGGGTCTGTGGGTGGTTAGCCTAGCAGGCTACGACCGACACCAAAGGGGAAGACGTTTTCCCCTCCCGGGTGCACTAGGGCTGCCGGTTCGGTTTTGCACCCCAGCTGGAGTAAGTGGTGGCGCTACTCAAAAAAGGTTTGATAGATGGAAGTCAGCCCCACCTGCTTATCATTATCATTATTATAATTACAGGGAGTATTAAAACCATTAGCTATTTTAAAAAAACTGGTCCTATATATATGTCAAAGAAAAATGTTTTCCATGGTTTATCAAGTTATTTATAGGGGTTCACAATATAGGTTTAATTAGATTAGATTTTATTCTATTTTTTTGTTAGTATTTTTACGTGTTTACAACCTCCATTAAACACCCTGTACGTAGGTTTAATAAACTGCAGCAGGAATCTTCACAAACCATTGATATATTAATCACTTAAATTACAATAATTAATTCTTAAATATAACACAACTAATTATAACTTTGATCTAACATAAATTCACTACTTTAAATCACAATTGGTTACTGTTCTTTATTTTTATCTGATCACTTACTAATCTAATATAAAAACTGAACTGTGTGTAGGATCGCGTCTTTATTTATCCGTCGCATACGTTCTAGATCACTCGATTCTTCGGGCCAACCGTTCTCGAACAATCTCCAGCCTTCGGGTGGCAATGACCGTTCGCGTATATTCTATGAGGCAGTGGTGTAGGCATGCACATAACAGTATATTATCAACCCAGTTTGAATTAATGTTATGGTGATAAGCAATTTGTTTTATAATCATTAGTTCTCTGTTAGAGGATTCTGTACTTAGAGAAATTTTTAAAATTCTTTTGGTACAGCTGTATAACGCCGCTGATTTATGTTGAAAAATATTGTTTGATGAATTATCAATAATGACTCCTGTATGAGTTGGTTTACGAAATATTTCGAAACAGTGGACATTATTTTTTATTGAGATAGCTAGGTCAAGGTAGTTTAATTGTTTTATTCAACAGTAAACTTTATTGTCTGGTAAAGAGTACTAAGATATGTCCCAAAATCCATTAAATGAGTTACAGTATCAGACCATAATATTAATAGGTCGTCTACACATATATATCGATAATAATAGATTAGATTAGTTTTAAATTTTTGATTATTAATAAGAAAGAACTCTCAAAGTTATATCTGCTAAAATAGGGGATAGCTATAAATAAATATGAATATATTTTAGTATTTATTCCGTATATGTAAAAAATTGAAATATATTACAAAAACTTTGTTTACATCAAATAATGGACGAGGACAATGATAAAAGAAAATAATAATTTCCTTCAAGACTACAGAAACTTTCTAAACTCTCATCTCTTCACTCACTCACAAACTGACACCTTTTTTATTATTTAAAATATGTTGAGCACTTTACAATTTTATTCATAATAATAAATTAATTTTTTCCAGCTTTTCTTCTGGCGAATAATGGTTATGATGTGTGGCTGTCGACTGCTAGGGGTGCAGCATATTCAACACAACATGAACATTTAACAATAGACGATCCTTTGTACTGGAACTTTGGGTAAAGTGAAAAATATACTTTATACATGATCCTATTGAAAATGTGGGTCATTTTTTGCTTCTGTGAATAATGAGTGGCGATATGATACAGTTTAAAATACATTTATTAAAAATGCTAGCGAAATGTTTCAAACTACCAGTAGATATATAGAATCATTTTAAGTTTTCGGTGATGACATGTTTAGTAAGAAATACTATTTTTGCTATATTATTTTTGATAACAACGTCATGCTTTTAATTGTTAATTGCTTATGTTTAAAAAATCATTGTTAATTGGGATGAAGTGAAAAATTTAAGTTTCCAACACCTTATCAAGTATTTTCGATACATTTGGTTTCCCACAAATTATTGACGAACCGACGCAAATTGTCGAGACGAGTGTCACACTTTTAGATCCCATATTCATTAATAATGTTGATATATAGGGTGTAACAGGATCACGGTATTACCCACCTTTTCTTTTTTAGTTTGAAGATAATTGATTGAAATTTAGTATACACTACATACATTTTTGACATACAATTGATTTTTTGTCACTTCCGGTTTCGCCGGAAGTGACACTAACTTTAGATTTTTAAATGGAACACTCTGTATATTATTACATTTTTAATTCTGCATAATTTTCTGAATCCACCGATGCCAAATAAGTGACATTTCAAACATTAATTTTTTTTTATAATATAATTTTAAGTTTCCATTTAAGTGTGCCATGACGGTTCCTATTTATTCTAAATGACCCGGTAATGCTACAAAAATCGATATCTTGTTAAAAACACTAAATTACATGATTTATGAGCAAATAAAATTCGCCAAAATTAGTTCATACTTCGGGTAAAATGCTGTGAGCCATTATTATCTTTACAAAATCGAGTTTTTGTGACGGTAGCTCTGAGCATGTTATCTCACTTTAATTCAGTAATTACATTAATTGTTCTTCTGACCCTAATGCATGACTCCATGTATTCAAATTTACATGGATGCACTATTTTTTCAAAAACAGATTTAATTCGGGCATACTACCAGATACCAGTCGCAAAAGACGATATTTATAAAACTGCAATCATTGCTCAATTTGGTATTTTTCAGTTTCTTAGAATGCCTTTTGGTTTACGAAACGTTAGTCAAACTTTTCAAAGATTCATGAATAAAGTTTCAAAAGATCTGTTACTCATTTTCGTTTATTTAGATATTTTGATAGCTAATAAAAATTATAATGAACATTTAATTCATTTACAAACTGTTTTTAAACGCCTTGAAGATTTTGGCATTAATGTCAAACCTTCAAAATGCATTTTTGGTGCGCCATCATTAGATTTTCTAGGACATCAAATTTCTGCTGATGGAATTTCGCTAACGACTGAGCGAATTGACATTATTAATAATTTTCCAAAAGCATCAACACTTAAACAACTACAACGCTTCATATGAATGAGAAATTATTATCATCGTTTTGTTCCTCATTTTGCAGAAATCTTAGCCCCACTTCATATTTTCAGCACTCAATTAACTAAAGATGAAATTAAGGATATTGATTCTTGACCAACAGATCGTATCTATAGTTTCATTTCAGCTAAACACATAGTTAATGCTATTATTAGATTGTTCAAATGTGTCTATGGATGCAGTTTTAGAACAACAGTCTGGGGGCGAGCGTAGGTGCGTCTTTACTATGTACATACTTCGGTATGCGATGTAAAGCAACGACAGGCGCGGTTAGTACTTGGGTTGGTGACCATTCCAACGGAAACCGCGTTCTCGCCTCACACATCTTCCAGCGGCTTGTATATCAGTGTATGCGCGGAAGCTATACAACCTTAGGCGAGGGTTGTATAGGAGATATACCATCCTTCGGAGGGGATGTAAAGCCGTCGGTCCCTTGTCTATTAAATGTTAGGCAAGTAAAAGATCCCTACTCTTCTTAAGGGAAAAGGTTCGGCAAAATTCCTGGTTAGGGGTAGCTCGTCTACAGGCGTCGGTGTTAGGCCTCAGTAGCGGAAATAGGCCGACGTTAAATAAATGTATATAAAAAAAAACAACAGTCTGATAATATTACCACCCTATTAGCTTTTTTCTCGAAAATTAAATGACGCACAAAAACGTCATTCTACCTTCGATAAAGAACTTTTATCTCTTCACTCATCAATTAAATATTTTCAATTTTTATTAGAAGGACGTCATTTTTTTGTTATACAGTTCATAAACCATTAATTAGATCACTTTTTACGAGAATAGAAAACTCCTCGTCAAACTAGGCACCTAGAATTTATTGCACAATTTACTAATAACATACGTCATTTATCAGGAAAAGACAATGTCATCGCATGTTAAAACTTGTCTTAACTGTCAAACTTCAAAGATAAATAAACACACTAAAACTCCAATATCAGATTTTTCCGTTCCCAAAGCTCGTTGCTCGTTTTCAACATATACATATAGATTTAATTTCTCCATTTACAGTTTCAAATGGGGCGAGCGTAGGTGCGTCTTTACTATGTACGTACTTCGGTATGCGATGTAAAGCAACGGCAGGCGCAGTTAGTACTTGGATTGGTGACCATTCCAACGGAAACCGCGTTCTCGCCTCACACATCTTCCAGCGGCTTGTATATCAGTGTATGCGCGGAAGCTATACAACCTTAGGCGAGGGTTATATAGGAGATATACCATCCTTCGGAGGGGATGTAAAGCCGTCGGTCCCTTGTCTATTAAATGTTAGGCAAGTAAAAGATCCCTACTCTTCTTAAGGGAAGAGGTTCGGCAAAATTCCTGGTTGGGGGTAGCTCGTCTACAGGCGTCGGTATTAGGCCTCAGTAGCGGAAATAGGCCGACGTTAAATAAATGTAAAAAAAAAAATACAGTTTCACATGGATGTTCTTATATTCTTGCAGTTATCGAACGATTCACCCGTTGGCCAGAAGCCTATCCTTTAAATAATATTTCTGCAGAAACCATCGCTAGAACATTATTTCAGAATTACATTTGTCGTTTTGGCATTACTTTGACAGTCACTACCGATCAAGGAACACAATTTGAATCAAACTTATTTCACAAATTTTCAAAGTCTTTAGGTTTTCATCGAATTCATACAGTTGTATATGTAGTTACATGTCACTCACAGAGTAATGGTATGGTTGAACTATTTCATCGAACTCTTAAAACAGCATTATTAGCCAGATACAATTCACTTCACTGGTGCGATGAATTACCAATCATTTTACTAGGTTTACGTGCTATGCCTAAAGACGATTTACTTTGTACATCTGTCGAACTCGTTTATGGTGAAACTTTACGTCTCCCTGGTATTTTTTTTATTAAACCACATGTCGAAACTTAAGTTTCTACATTCATTTCAAAATTGCATAAGTATTTTGACAATTTAAACTTCAATAAGCCCAGACAGAATATTTCTCTAACATTTTTTATCAGTCCTGATTTATCAACTTGTGACAGTCTTAAGCCATATTTTACCCCTTTGTACGAGGGACCGTTTCTTGTCGTACTGACAAAATCAGTTCAGTTCTTAAACGCCGGAAGAACGGTACTATCAGTTTGGACAGAGTTAAGATTGCGTACTTGTTAAACGATATTATGGATCATCCTGTCAATACTAGGTTTAAGAAGGTTAGATTTTATATTGATTTTTTGCCAGGTTGGTTTTCTTTTTGCAGGGGGAATATAATAGCGTTCTCACGCTACATATAGACTACTGACTTAATAGCTATCTTTTAAATATGGTCAATTCGTAGTATCTATGACACAAAAAACACAAAAGTATTTATTATGATTATGATATGTAAGACTTCAGAATATTCACAATTATTAGTATTTGGATAAAAGAATTATTCTTTAATATTTAAATTCATTTATACCAAAAACCCGGTATATATTAGGACGTATAAAAAAACGGATTTCTCATCTTGGTCTTTATATCGTGGGTTGTTTAGAGATTTTTTTTTTAATAAGAAAAATCTAGTTGGGTTGCTCAGCTACCGATTCTGCCCAAAAGAATATGAGATACAAAGTTGCGTACCAAAGGTCTTTGGCATACTAGCATCAATATCCGCCAAGGTTCAAATCATGGCCACCTAGACTTAATAAAAAAAAATGGCTATTAACTGTCAAGTTTTCGCTTAAACCGGAAATTGAAGAAAATATTTGATAGGCTCATAACACGAATAATTGTGTAATATACAAATCTCCTAAAATTAAAATTTTTAACTTTTTAAATAGCAAAGTTACAGAGTGTTACATATCTCCTGCGTCACCCGGTAATGTGTTCCTATTATATTTGTACATTTACCTTTTATTCAGTAGCTTATTGTACAAAATTGTTCATTATATAATCCTTGGAAAGCTATCACCTAATAGTATACTAAAAATAGTATCCTAATTTTAGATTCCATGAAATTGCCATATATGATTTTCCGGCAATTATAGAAGTAATTTCCAACACCACAGGACAGAAAGGCAATATAATATTTATAGGCCATTCAATGGGAACTACCATGTCTTATATCTACTCTACTGTAAAAAAGGATCATGCAGATGCTCACCTAAAGGCGTTGATATCATTGTCACCTGTTGCCTTTATGAAAAATGTAAAAGGATTATACAAGCAATTGGTTCCATACGTTGACGACTTAGCGGTAAGTTGTAGATTGTAGATTGTTTAAGGATTGGCTTGACTCTGAGTTAGCTTTACTTCACTTCGACTTAAAAGATGTTTTGTGAAGTACCCACAAGCAATTGATGCCCAGGATTCCAAGACTTTTATAAAGCTTGCCATTTTATCTAAATCGGTTCCTTTCAGCATATAATTTTTTAATGGATATCGCCATACAAAATAATCGAGAGGAGTTAAATCTGGAGAATTAGATGGCCATTCAATTGATCATCTTCGACCTATCCATCGATCACGAAGACAAAGATCTAGGTACTTCCCTACAGCAACAGCATGACGAGGTGGAACTTGCTGAAACCATAGGTCATTTATATTTGGAAATAGTCTGCTTAAAGCTGGTAATAGAAATTCTTGTAGCAATTCCAGATAACGAGGGCCAGTTAAGTTTTCCACAACAGGGCAACAATTTGAATATTTATTTTAACGGTTAATTGGGAAATAAGCGTAACATGTACGTTCTAAATTTCAAAATAATTGGTTCATAAATACAAACTATAAGCCTAAGCCGGATCTTATGTCCACCCCGTATACGAAAATCTAAATCTGTTAAATATATATTGCGTTGCAGATGGTAATGAGCAATTTGGGGATGCATTCTATAGGGGATCATATGCCTGGTATTAAGGAAACGATTACCTCACTGTGTGGATCATATCCAACTATAAAGCACTGTCAGATTCTTATGGCTTCAATTGCCGGTATGGTACCTGAACAAGTACGACCGGTAAGTAAAGTGATTTTCTTTTCCAATAACCATTTTTCTTTTCACATATACTTGCTTATTTCATATAATTAGAATAATTTCTGCAAATTTTGCTTATTCCACAAAAACATCCTTACCCCTTAATAGCGGCAGTTTTTTATGTCACTGCACAAAGCGTGAGTTAAACAACCCAGTTCTTAAACTTTTAGAAGTGAATGGCAGATATTTTGAATATGTTTTTTAATTTGAAAATTGTTGACAAATATTTGATATAGAGTATCATTAGAATTTACAGTAGAATCTAAAAAGTAAAAAATATATAGTGTATTCCGTTTAAAATAACAAAGTTTGGCTCACTTCCCCTTAAACTGGAAGCTGAAGAAAATATTTGATAGACTCAAAACAAGGACAATTATTTTATATATATATATCTGTTCCAAAATTCAAATAAAATAGTCATAGAAGGTTATTCCCTTGAGGCACTTAAAATTACCATAGTAATAATGTTCAAGTAAGAATAAAGTGAGACATAAAAAACCAAACAAAAACTTTACGACCTCATTAAAATACCGGTACCCTTTTTTGTGCTGTTCGCAAATTGACTCGCTTACCTTTATAGGTTTTTAATGTGCGTCGGGAATGTTTCATGTCAGGCTTGGCGCCATGGCCCGCAGCGATATAATTATGTTGTAAAGTTTTTGTTTGCATTTTTTATTTATTGGGATCTATTTACTTCAAGAAAAATTTTGGACAAGGCCAGCAAGTCCATGGTTAGGGAAAGGATTCAATATCATAGATACCAAAAAGAACGAACTATTGGGGACATTACTTACACGGAGAATGAATTAAGCAGAAACATTATAGAACAGGATTATCAATTTATAATCCAGAATGTCAGGTTGAGTTACGAAAAATATTTTAATCTGCAAAAAGGTACGCATTTACATAAATTTAGAAACTTAATAAGGGAAAAACCTTAATCCTTTAATTGACAGGACTGTCATTAATGTGTCAAAAAGACTTTTGTCCATTTCAGACAGGCTTGTACTATCAAAAGGTTTAAATTTTGCAATAAACACGAAAACTGTTCCAAAATTTGACATAGTAGCGGCAATTGAAAAAACGGCTCAAAATTTACCAACAGATAGTGGTAATGAATATCGCATACGGGCAAAAATTGCTTTAGAGAAGCAATACAAAATTAAAGATAATTTAACTCGAGAAGAAAAGTTATCGATAAATTCTTTAAAACGCGATGAAAGCATAAAAATATTGCCAGCAGACAAAGGTAATGCCACAGTCATTATAGATAAAGATATATATAACACAAAAATCATGACTCTTCTAAATGAGGGACCCTACTCAAAACTAAACAAAGATCCAACAAAATCAATAGAGAGCAAAATTTACAGAACTTTGTTTAAATACAAACATGAATTTAATGATTTTGAACGAAGGAAACTTACACCACATCATAGTAAGCCCCCTCATTTTTATGGCTTACCAAAGACACATAAACGAAATATTCCTTTAAGACCAATTGTTAGTTCTATTAATTCACCATGTCATAATTTGGCAAAATTTTTACTTAAAATTATTGATCCATTATCTGGAAATACCGATTCATATATTAAAAATAGTAAACATTTCATAGAAAAAATTTATGAAACCGATATTCATGAATCACACCTGATGGTTAGTTTTGATGTAGTTAGCCTCTTTACCAATGTTCCGGTAGATGAAACATTAAAAATAGTTAAAGACAGGTTGCTAAATGATAATAATTTGGAAACTAGAACTAAATTAAGTGTAAATAGCATAATGGAACTCTTAACACTGTGTATAAAAACAACCTATTTTCAATTGGACAATGAGTTCTATCAGCAGGATTTTGGTATGGCTATGGGGTCTGCATTATCACCAATTTTAAGCAACATATTTATGGAGAACTTTGAGAACACACATGTTCAAAATTGTATAAACAAACCGGTTGTCTGGTGGAGATATGTTGACGACATCTTTGCAATTTGGCCTCATGGTGTTGATTTACTAGATAGTTTTTTAGAAAATATAAATAGTAAGGAACCGTCTATTAAATTCACATTAGAAGTAGAAAGTAGGAATGAACTACCGTTTTTAGATGTTTTAATTAGAAGGATAAATAATACAATTGAAACAAGCGTTTATAGAAAACCAACACATACTAATAGATATCTAAATTTTAACTCAAATCAGTCAATAAATGTTAAAAGAGGTGTTGTAAAATGTTTATACGATAGGGCCAAAATAATTTCATCTAATAACGAAATATTAAATAACGAGAAAAAATTTATCAAAGAGGTTCTAGTACAAAATCAATATCCTGAAGCCTTTGTTGATAGAATTTTCATAAATGTTGAAAATAGGGACAATCAGGTACGACAAAAACCTGAACGTCATTATACAGCAATAATTCCTTATGTATATGGACTATCGGAAAAGCTACGCCGTATAGGTGACAAATTTGATGTTAGGACGATATTTCAAACGGGGAACACTTTAAGATCTATTTTAACAAAAACAAAACCGATAAACAGGGAGCAGAATTCAAAAAACTGTATTTACAATATCCCGTGCGAATGTGATAAATGTTATGTGGGTGAGTCATCCAGACCTTTCAGTGTGAGGTTGGATGAGCACAAGAATTACATTAGAAAGAATGAAATTCAGAAATCAAAGATTTGTGAACATGCTTGGGAAAACGGACATAGAATAAACTGGGACTCGGCAAAAATTTTAACAAAAGAAACAGATACCAAAAAAAGAAAAATTAAAGAATCAGCAATAATCTTATTAAATGAAGATAAGTGCGTATCGAATTGTTCTATAGATATTTGTACAACCTGGCTACCAATGTTAAAAGAAGAACTTAACAAACTCAACATTATCTAAAAAATATCATCAGTTCTATGTTCTGTGTAAGTAGTAAGTATCTATGGAAATAACATAAACAGAATCTTAAAGCTGTGTATTTGACATACACAGCAAAATAAGAGTTCTTCAAAAAATAGCTTTGAAAACGGAAAGAGATTACTTTCCGAAACGTCAGCAAAATATATTATTTTTGTGTTTATTCCGATTTATATTATTTGCAAAACATAACCTCTGACTTTTCCTTTGGCGTAAACGTCACGGGCGCAGAGGCCTTTTTTTTTTTTTTTTTTTTTTCTTTTTTTTTTTTTTTTTTTTTTTTTTTTTCCAATAATTCTATTATTTTGTAGATTCGGTGATTTGTTTTGAAGAGGATAATAGTACATGTGGTAGAAAACCCAAATAATAGGAAAGAATATTTACTTCAATTTAGCGCCATGGCCCGCGGCGATAATAATTATGTCGTAAAGTTTTTGCTTAGTTTTTTTTGTCTCAGGAAGTCCTTACTTGGACTATACTTATTCATAAAAAAGGCCAGGAAGATGACATTGAAAATTATAGGCAAATATCACTGCTTAGTGTTATCTCTAAAATTATAGATAAAATATTTGCAACAGAATCACAGATTATTTAGAAAGACACAGTATGTTGACAGATAGCCAACAGGGTTTTACAAGTGGAAGATCAGTAGAAAGTGTATCTAGTAAGTTATTTTATTTTATTTACAGTGAGGTGGATAAACGAAAATATATTGTGTCTGTCTTATTTGATCTATCTAAAGCCTTTGATTTTGTAAAAGGATCTGTATTATTTAGTAAATGGGAAAATCTATGTATAAGAGGTAACATTCTGGATCTAATAATACCTTTTATGGATAACAGTACCCTATCAGTTAAATATAATGAAGCTTAGTCTGTCCCACAAGCTATTACTCCGGGAGTACCTCACGGATCTATCCTGGGACCTCTATTATTCTCCATTTACATCAATGATCGACAGTCGCACATTATCAAGGGACTTACAACTATGTATGCAGATAATACTACTGTGTAGGTATATCTCTGCATCTAGTAGCGATGAGCTTAGTTCTGACATTAAAATAAGTGTAGGTGAGATGAGTGCCTGGTGTGATCGAAATAAGCTAATATTAGATAGGGATAAAACTTAGAAGAAATATATCACTTTGTGATATCCCCTTAAGTGAAAGCACAGAATTGTTGGGCACGTGTATGGACAGAACACTGTCATGGGTACGGCGTATCGACTATGTTTCCAATAAATTAAATAAATATTATTTCGCAATTTATTAAAATATTAAAAACTAACTAAATTTTAATTAAAATATGCTCAGTAAAGACAGTTCAACGAATGTATATTATGCTTTGGCTTATTCATATATAACTCAAAATATACATGCTTGAGGAAAATCGAGTGGAGTATCCAAAGTATTTGTGTTACAAAAACCATTAATAAGATTGATATATAAACTTAAGTATAGAGAAAGCTGTAGAAACATTTTTGCTCCAGGATAATAGATACTAACTGTTCCATGTGTCTATATGCAAGTGTTTAATTCAATAAAATGAAATCTGCATGATTTTCATGTGTTCTCTGAAATACAAGACACGGGCACTTATTATCTATTCCTCAGCATAGAATTTCGACATTTAAAAAACCTCTTTATTGTAATGGGATAATACTATATAATACTCTACCTGAAAGTATTAGAAGTCTACATTTATTAAGATATAAAAAAAATAGGGACTTACTACTGAATAGTGGTTACTAGAGTGAGAACGAATTCTTAGACAGATCTACAGATATAATATATAATTTCTAGTTTTTAATTGTTGTATTTATTAGCTTATAAGTGTAGCAAGTATACATCCTATACGTCTTTGTTTCTGTCCATTATTTTATTATTTTAATATGTATATATGAACGTCTTATGATGTTATGCAATATAGTTTTTAATTTAGATGCTGGTATTCCATATATACATATATTAAATCATACAAATGCTTAATAAATATATTGTATGTGTTGTGTTGTATTGTATTGTATTGTATTGTGCTGTACTGTACTGTACTGTACTGTACTGTACTGTACGGTACTGTACTGTATTGTATTGTATTGCATTGTATTGTATTTTTTTTTTCTTTTTTTTATGGTAGAGGGGAAATCCTACATAGACACCCGGCGCTAGGGTCTGCCGCGCCGGGTAGTGTCGGACTCCTACCGGCTAAAACCCCTCCTGGATCAGTGTTTCCACGTAACCTGGAACTGCTTTCGCTTTCCATCAGGCCACGGGTCATGCGTCTTTTATTGGTGTTAGTAAAACTTCCCACGTGTTCCCTTACATCCCCCATCTGTTAAAGCAATTAGGGGTTCGGGGCTACATTTCTTCTATCCTCTTCCTTTGTCCTCATTATTCGGTTTAGAGCATATGCTACATTTTCCCAGTTCTCCTCTGATTCCAGCATATACCTAATTAGGTTATCAGGGTTCCAATAGTCTCCCGATCTCTCAGTCCTCCATCGGTTGCAGTAGAATACGGTATGTTCTGCGTCGTCGTTCTCCCCACATTACACACACTCCCGTGTGTCAACCTTTCCTATATCAAAGAGATATTCCATAAAGCAACCATGTCCCGTGAGAGCATGGGTGAGGTGGAAGTTCATCTCTCCGTGCCCCCTCTCCATCCACGTTCTTATATTTGGAATAAGTCGTCTTGTCCACCTCCCTTTAGGTGAGTTGTTCCAACTAGTGTGCCATCTCTTAAGGAGTCTCTCCCTTGCGTCTTGCTTCCCCGTCCCTTCATATACCTCTCTTCTCTCCTTGGCCAGTAGATATATCGGGGGGATCCCCGCTAGCACCAGGACTGCTTCATACGACATAGTTCTGTAAGCACTGCAAACTCTGAGTGCAGCACTCCGCTGCACTCTCTCAAGCCTACTTCTGGTGCTCTGTACCGCCATCGAAGTCTCCCATACTGGGGCCGCATACAGTAAAATGAAATGTACCACACTGCATAATACCCTTCTTTTGCTAGCCTTGGGCCCATACGTGTTACTCATAAGCCTCCCTAAGGCAGAGGCGGTTTTCCTCGCCTTTTCTGCTGTCTTCAGTGCATGTAACCCATAGGTCAGCCGCGGGTCTAACCATATTCCTAGATATTTTAAGCCTCTGCTAGGTCTAATCTCCACCTGCCCTACTCTTACTATGAAGGGTGGTAGAATTCTTTTCCTCGTAATGATGATGCACTCCGTTTTCTCTGGGGCTAGTTTTAATTGCACCCCATTTAATCACCGCTCTATTCTCCTAATGGTTTCATTTACCCCTGCCTCTACTCCAGCCACCCAGTTTCCTGTAGCTGTTATGGCCAAGTCGTCGGCGTACCCTGTCACCGTAGCACCGCCCGCCAGAGGCAGCTGTAAAACGTCATTAAACATTAAATTCCGCAGGGTCGGCCCAGGACCGATCCCTGCGGAACCCCGCAGGTCACCTTCTTCCAGTGTGCGCCGTTTTCTGCCTCCCATCCAATTATTCTGTTCTCCAGATAGCTCTTAATGATTCTGAGCAAAGAATGAGCTACTCCCACTCTCCTCAGACTACTGACAATCTCAGCCCATTCCGCCGTGTTAAACGCATTTCTGACATCCAGGGTCACTACTGCACAGATCCTTTTAGAGTTCATGGCCTCCCTCGTAATCTCTGTAATCCTCCTTACAGCATCCACCGTCGATTTGCCTTTCCTAAAACCGTACTGATTATCCGCCAGTCCCCCTTTCTGCTCTATTTCAGTCTCTAGTCTTCCCAATACAAGATATTCTAGCAACTTGCTCCATGCGTCCAACAAACACAGTGGCCTGTAAGAAGACGGTTCCTCTGGCGGTTTGTTCCTTTTTGGTATCAATACCAGCCTTGCTTTCCTCCATCTGTCCGGAAAAACCCCACTCTGCAGCGCCTGATTCATAATTCTCAGGGTAACCACGGGATACTCCTCTGCAACTATCTTCACTATCTCGGGTGGGATAACATCTGGGCCCGGAGCTTTACCACTTTTAAGCCTGCTACAAGCAGCCTTAAGCTCTTCCTCTGTAAAGGGGGTACGTCCCCCACTTCCGTGGCTCCCCATCTGAGTTCTTCCCTCGCAGGAAATAAGACGCCCACTATTTCCTCTATCCTTTCTCCTGGGATTGCGGGAGGGGTGGCTCTCATACTTCGGGCCGCAATTTTATACCCGTCACCCCACACGTTACTGTCAATGTCCTCACACATCTCCCTCCATTTATTCCTTTTGCAATCTTTTATTGCATCTCTGAGTCTTTTCCTTGCTTCTCGGTAGTCTTGGGGAGCTAGGTTTTCACCATCTCTTCCTTGCCTCCTATTTTCCCTAACACACCTTCTTCTGGCTGCCACACATTGCCTCCTGAGATTGTATTGTAATGGATTGAATTGGATTGAATTGCATTGGATTGCATTACATTACAGTGCATTACATTACATTAAACTTCTTAAATATCAAAGTTACAGAGTGTGACATGTTTCCTGTGTTACCCAGTATAATCGTGTTACTATATATCTGTCTATTATTGTATGATTTAGGTTTAATTTACGTTGTCTTTATATATTTCGGTTGTAATAAGTATTGTAAACTTTATCACATAATTGAATTTCTGTACCTAGGTCAAATAAATAAATAAAATAAAATTAGTTTGAGAAGAAAAATTTCTTAAATCATACTGTGATGTACTCTACCTATAAACTAATATAAAGTAGCATAAGACATTTTATTATTTATTTCAAAAATGTAAAAAAGTAGTTCTAAACCTTCTTGGTCACTATCTATTATAGATACAAGTAAATTCATGTTGTGTGATTTTTTTTTACATCTACTGACTTTGGAAAGACTAAATTAATAAAAAAATTTTAGGATATTTTACCGGTGTTCGCAAATTATATTCCCAGTGGTACATCTTTAAGAACATTACAACATTTCGCACAGTTAATTGCAAGTGGGGGACAGTTTCAACAATATAACTATGGATTAAGAAATACTGATATATATAACTCATCGACACCTCCATTATATGATGTAACAACCATGTCACTTCCAGTTTACCTATTCGTTGCACGTCAGGATTTAATTTCTCCTGAAGCAGTAAGTTCAGATATTACCCATATATAAAGTAAGACAACCACATAATTAGAAAAAGAAAAGGTCATATACTTACTCCACATTATTTTATAGACGTCTGCATATCAGTCTAACCAGATTTTCAGATTTAAAAGTTTGTGTCAAGGGTAAGAGGCCTTACCTATTTAGAGTAGAAGTAGACGTTGTTTATAAAGTGGTTTCAAGATTGAGCTTTATATTAAGTTTTGTGTAGTTTAGTCTCAGTTATTTTAGACAATAAGAAGGGAGGGGAATTTCGATTATTTTACTAATGCCTATAACATTCTCATTTTTTGTTACAGGCAATTCAAATGTCGTACACTGTGTACCAAATTGGGGGTGCATGTATTGCTACCTGTGTTATTATTAGAGATAGAGAAAAGGTTAAACGGGGACTTTTTTGAAGAATTTTGTAACCGTTTCGATGCCATGTTTAAATTTGGCGTAGCTATATTCGTTTCCGAAATATTTTCAAAAAACTGAAACTGGACAGCTTTTATGGCCTTATCTTGAGTAGCTCTATAACAAGCAGATTTTTGGGTAGTACGGACTCTCCTTCTCAGAATATTGTAGTTATTGCAGTCTGAATACAATTGCTAATACAAAAAATATAGGCATGAAACATGTGGGCAATATATAGTGGAGTAAAATCGACCCGCAATTATGCCGTTTTAAAAAATTAAGGTATAACTAAATGGGACCTTCACCATCTTATAGAACATAATTTTGGTCACTCGAAGTGGAATATTGCAACTTTCTTTTAGTAGGGCCGAATTTCGCAAAATCAAATTGTCTATGCCTGGGAAATAATTTGAAAAATGTGTTTTTTAAAACATACATTGCGCTATTAAATTAACGGTTTGTGCTATGGTTATTAATTTTTGTAAACTCACTCAAAAAAACTATAGCGCTTCTAATGCTACTCTCCAAATTTTCAAAATGTAAGGCCTTTTCGAGAAAATAAGCCCCAAAATAGTCACTAGCAAATACAAGCATTGAAAACTTCATCATGCGAGCAAGTATGGTAATTATTCAAAATGTATGTATATGTATATATATGAAGTCAAATGTAGACAAAACTATAGAAAAGTTGAAAAAAAAAGATTCAGCTTGCTTGGTCTCATAGTTTTCGAGTAATCAAATTTTTAATACGCCTCATTTTCATAGCGTCATTTGAGCTCGGACTCTGAGTCTCGGAGTCACACTGTAGGAACAATCTGCCTATGGCGCGGCGGTGGATCCAATAGTATTTTCGCAAGATTGCATGTATTTTATTATTATTACTTAATTACTTACCGCTATACTGTTGATAAGTCTTGTAAGTTGAATATTTCGTATTGGTCATTCGTTTCCATAGAAAACGGAATTCGTAGTACTTATATTATTATATACCGGGTGTTAGAAAAGTATGGGAATGGTGGAAAATCTCGAACAGTTTGCATCAAATCGATGAACAAAAAAATACTTGGCAAACATTTTTCAAAAAACTATCTACTGATACCAAAATGACCTCCCCACCCACCACCCTGTGGGTGGGGCGAGGGGCAACTTTAAAATTTCAAATGGAAACCCCTATTTCTTATTACGGAATCGGATTCTACGGCAAAAAATACGTAAATTTTATTCCGGACATTTTTTTCGATTCTTGCATGGTGTCGCTGTAATCGCAAAAAATGAAAAGAAAACATTACTGTTTTAAGAGTAGCATCTTGTGCCCATAAAAAAACGTCCAATTAAAAAACTGAAAGACACATATTTGTTATTTTTACGAAATCTATCTAATGACATTGGATTCGACTCTCCCACCCCTAACCCAGTGGGTGGGGCGGGGGCCAACTTTGAAATTTGTAATGAAAATCCCTATTTTTTTATAGCGGATTCAGATTCTACGGCCAAAAATACGTAAATTTTATATGGGGCATTTTTTTCTATTCTCGCAAGGTGTAGCTGCAATCGCACATAATTTAAAGAAACCTTAAGCGTCCATAAGTATGTAAATATTCACAAACTCTAGCTACTCGTGTTGACAAAAAAACATTCAGTTTAAAAAACAATATCTGTGATATCTTGGTTTTTACGAATGTTTTTTTTTAAGTGTTCTTAATAACAATATTTGTTTTGTGAATTTTCTACGAGAACGTTCAGTTCCTTCCAACTTTTGTAGAGGCAGGAGCGCACTTTTGTGTGGAAAAGTTATTTCATTTTTTATTAGTTCTCGTGTTTTTCTCTGCATAACAGAGGAAGAGAGAGTTTCTCTTTTAATGATGCGAGGGTGGGGCGATAAAGAAAGGTCCTATGATGAAGTTGTGATTTTATTCAACGAAACTTTCCGTTTAGATCAAGTGGGAATTTAGAAATCTACTGTGTCCCGTACCATCAAACGATTCCTAGACACAAGGACAAATAAAAATCGCCTAAAATCTGGAAGACCAAAATCTGAAACATCGGATGCTCGACAAATGGAAGTGACCCATTTGTTGAAAATCGAAGGTTATCAATCAGAAAAGCCAGTCAACAGCTTGATATGAGTGCATTTTCAGTTCATCAGAATTTGAAACTTTTGAAATTTCATTCTTACAAAATTCACCTTCACCAAGAGTTAAATGAAGATGATTTTGATCGGCGACTTGAATTTAGTGAATTAATGATGGAAAGGAGTAACCAAAACCCAAGTTTTTTGTCATCTCTACTTGTCTTCTCAGATGAAGCAACTTTCGAACTCAGTGGAAAAGTTAATCGCTATAATTTGAGATATTGGAGTGAAGAAAACCCTTACTGGATGCTTGAAACACACACGCAGTATCCACAAAAATTAAATGTTTGGGCAGGAGTTTTCAGGGATCAAATCATAGGACCTTTTTTCATAGAGGGAAATTTGAATGGAGAAAAATACCTGGAAATGTTGATAAATCAAATGGTTCCCGCAATACAAGAGATTGCTGGTGATTAGTTCGATAATGTTTGGTTCCAGCAAGATGGGGCTCCTCCACACTATCGGGATATTGTTAGGGACTATTTGAATGGTACTTTCGAAAATCGATGGATAGGTCGAAGAGGAACTATTGAATGGCCAGCAAGATCTCCCGGCCTCGCGCCACTTGATTATTTTGTTTGGGGCTACGTGAAGGGTAAGGTTTATTTCACTAAACCTCGTGATTTGGAAGAGCTGAGGCAACTCATAATAAACATTTTGATAAGAAGTGCTATTGACAATTTTTACGTTCGTCTCGGACAATGTCAAGAAGTCAATGAGCACCATTTTGAACACCTGCTATAATCTTGAAATTAAAACCTGCTAATGTAGCAGTTAAGCTGTAAACCAATTGCCTCAACTGGCCGAAATCCTCACCTTGCCTTAAATGGCTGAGTTACCTCCTTGACTTCACTGGCTGGGATCAAGAACTTGTCTGAAGTGGCTGAATTATGATGTAAAACCACTGTTAGTTTTTTTTAAATCGAGTTTTTTATTGCCCTGTAAAAAATGTAAATTGAAAATTACTAGCTGCTAATAAATTTACAGAATGTTAATAGTTGTTGTAATTTCCGCACGACCGTGTAAAATCACTGTTCTCAAAACAGTTCGGGAAATCATTCACTCTGAGATTAGTAGGTTTACTTTTCGTATTTTTTTAAGTATGCGTTCAAAACTTTCATGTTTCATGTACAGACTGGTAAATGTCCCATTTGGTTATATCTTAAAAAAAAGTACCAGAAATGAGCGATAGAGAAGCGTTTTTACACTAGTAAGGCCCGCTCCACACTATAGTGCCGGTCACAGTCCGTTCTTCATTGGGATTGGTTTTGATGTCAAACGAAACAATGACTATCTATTGTTTCATTTGATATTTATTTTATCCTTTGGTTATGAGTTAACCTTGCATTGATAAACCGGACCTTAGTTAAGAATATTTACCAGGTCGTAACCAGACCGAGAACAAACTGTAATCGGCACTATAGTGTGGAGCGGGCCTAATAAATGGGGTATTATTCGATCATCCAACAAGCACTATTTAGAGGTTACAATGTTGGGTTGTAGCAATAGTGCAATGTAGACGTTAAGGATTAAGTATTAACACTATATAATTATTCAAAGAAATATCAATATAAATATTCAGTATTTTCTTACCTAAAATGTGGCGAAATTTATAAGAAATCGGTAACATTCGCAAATGCCAATATTACTGGCCAACGGTGACCGACTCCCTGTAAATGACACGTAATTGTATGTGTTACGCGATAGAGGTCACGAAGTTCGGTAACAGAACTTCTAGAGTTTGCAGGGTTTAAATTACGATGATCGAAATTACTAACTGATCGGAATTCTCCTCGCTTACCCTCAATGTGATTTTATATAAATTTGTAATATTTCTAATTTTGAAACGTAAATAAATCAGCTTTGGCAATTCAACCAAAAAATATAAGAAGGTAAAGAAAGAGTTTTAAAATTTTTATTTCATTTTATGTTTAATAAGCATTAGTCTAATATGCATGAGAAGAAATTATACTTACAATAAAGTTGTATTCACTTCTTTGAACCTATATTTCTTAAGGATATTAAATAATAATCTACAAAAAAATATTTTCACAGGTAATACATTTTATTGTGTACATTTTCTCAATCCCTTTTGGAATACTGAATATACAATATAAATTACTGTTTACGTATTTCATGTATAAAAGAATTATTTGCTGGGGTCGGACATTGAAATTTATTTGATTAATATGTATACTACGCAAAAATAAAAATGACAGTGTCATAAATAACATATGTAGTGTAAAGAATACTCCCCGAGAAAGAACTGTTTCTACCGGCAGCCAACAAAGAACTATAAATTGTTCTTTGTATTGATGCCAACGAAAGTGAAAACAAAGATTCGCGTGCTGTGAAGAACATTTAATAATACTAGTATTTTTAATCAAACAACCAGCATCTCATTCGCTTTTTAATGTACAGGGTGTTTCATTAAGAACCAGCCGGCGCAGGGTGTACCAACATACGAAAATCTATTTATACAGAGTATATAAAAGCCACCCGACAATGACACCATTCATACCGAAACCCAGTGATAGAAGATCACAATATGCATCGTCTTGACTCACATAAATGTCAACCGAAATTTGTTAGTTTAGGAGTTAATTAGGTTTTCGTGTATTTTTGGCTAAATCCCGATTTGGGCTAAAAAGTTCGCCATCCTGGCTTAACATCAGTTCAGCGTCATGATTATTTTATGAACATAATTCAATAGTGAGCCTATCATTCTAAGAAATCATTTTTTTATTGGAGCCGAAATTTTTTGGAGAAAGAAAATAATTTTCTTATTATGTTAAAACAAGAATTATTTCTTAATTTTGTATTTTGTAACACTCTAGTGAAACAATTTAGTACCTATCTTAAAAACCTCTATACTTCAAGAACACTATATAACAAAAACAAAATAAATGAAGCTGATAAAGATATCAAAAAATATAGTAAATTGGCAACGATTGTATTACAAATGCGCATAAAAATATAAAATATTTATAAACAAAATGTTGGAGACGGACGCCGGATGGGACGAAGGGAAAATCCTCCTGAAAAACGTCATTTGAAGTACCAATTCTTAAATCAGGTAGCTCATTACAACCAAACTGTTACAAATCCATCTCACTTATTAGTAATTTTGCAAAAATCTTTGAAAGAATATTGAAAGTTAAATTATCATTCTTAAATGTAAATAGTATAATATCTCAAAAGCAATTTGGTTTTAGGGAGAATCTATATGCATACAAAAAAAGTATAGTCATATTCTTTGACCTAGCTTAGGCATTCGATACGGTTTCTCATGAACTTTTAATTAAAAAACTTGAGCAAACAGGAATTCACGAAGCCGTGTTAATGATGTGCTTAATGATAAACATCACGATGGGTATCCCCAGGGCACAGTATTATGACCGATTCTTTTTCTAATATACATAAATGATATATGTCTTTTCGATCTAAACTGTAAATTTAGACGACGCTGTTCTTTTATTTCAAGATAAAAACTGGCCATCCATATATAAGAAAGCATAAGCTAAACCAAACATATTGAAATTTTCCTAGGATTACAGTGCAGAGCTCTTGTGTATCACCAGTCGCAGACTAGTTTCGAATTTGTTAGCTCTTATCAGTACGGCATAGGAGAATACACAACAACTCAACACTGTTCCTCAAGTCTATCAATTTACAGACGAAAAGCGTCCACAACTTGTCGTATAGCTCCATCTGTAATTCTTTCTTTAGGGTTAATCTGCCTGTTGGGGGCGTACTGCAATCAGATTTTTAAAACATAATATTTTTAGTCGCAAACTCCTCTATAAAATCCTTATTTTACTATAAAGAACGTAACCAGACTGCAACCAACAGCTACTCTCCGGGATATGTACCCCGCCGAGCGCTGAATTACAAGTTACAAGCCTGGCGCGTTAAGTGTAATAATTGCATATTACCATCAAAACGCTAACGCTTCGATTGCAACAAATACCAGCCGAAAGACTGGTCCTACTTAACTGAGCTCTCGTGCAAGTCGTCACACACCACTTGCAGATTGCAGTTTCGAGCTGTTGGCTCTCGTCAGTGCAAGGTAGGCATGTGACGACCGACACGAGGATTACTTGACTATTTAGTACAATTCGGTATCTTTGAGATAGCGACATGTAAAGCAGTCAGCAGGCGCCATCTAGCGATCCAGTGTCTATTGCAATCGACGAGAGCCAACAGCTCGAAACTGCAGTCTGCAAGTGGTGTGTGAGGACTGGCACGAGAGCTGCTTTAATAGGACCAGTCTTTCGGCAGGTATTTGTTGCAATCGAAGCGCTAGCGTTTTGATGGTAATATGCAATTATTACACTTAACGCGCCAGGCTTGTAACTTGTAATTCAGCGCTCGGCGGGGCACATAGCCCGGAGAGTAGCTGCTGGTTGCAGTCTGGTTACGTTCCTTATAGTAAAATAAGGATTTTATAGAGGAGTTTGCGACTAAAAATATTATGTTTTAATATTCCTCCCTCTA
Source organism: Leptura quadrifasciata (assembly GCA_963675555.1). NCBI lineage: Eukaryota > Metazoa > Arthropoda > Insecta > Coleoptera > Cerambycidae > Leptura > Leptura quadrifasciata. Next base: position 115,414,086 of record OY776677.1, read on the forward strand.
AAAGCACATTTGAATCAGATTTTTGTTTGCGTTTTCCGATTGAAGACGTAGTATGTCGCAAGTTTTAGGGAACTATTTTCAATCGTTTTGGAAACGCATCTTGATGGTTGGCAATGAATTTAGTTACTCATATAGGAAATACTGAAATTTCTGATCTATCGCAGTATGAATTTTACTACATATTTATTTTTTTGATAACATAGCCACACAAAAAAAAATGTTTTTCTGATCTAGGGGTCTGACCATGTTTACTATGTGTTTCTGGGGTCGCCCATAATTTCAGCTATTAAACGCATATAACCCTAATAATGAAATTGTAATCTGAAAGCCCAAGCCCTTGAACCCCATAACCCACATAACCAAAAATTTATCAACACCAATGACCAGTGACCGTGTATGTCAGACATTTGACTTGACATGTACGCGTATCTGTCAGGTCTCCAAAAATGATCTAATTCTATGCACATTCATTCATGGCTCTTTGTATTTCAATGAAAAATATCAGTGATAAATCTACTTATTTTGGTACTTGGTTCTAGAAAATATTTTCTTTCAAGGAATTCAAAGCTCACGTTCTATTCAGAGCGATTACATCAAAAACAAAGAGACCTTTTAAGGGCTACATGATGTAAAAACCCTTTCATGCAACCTACCCGCGGTGTACGTCGGGTAATGTCAATACCGTCGGTACAATGGTTTGAAAAACTAACATTAGTTGAATAAGCGTAAAAATATAGACTTTTAAGGTGAATGTGTTTTTAGGAGACAACAGTATGTTTCGGGTGCTTGAGACAAAACAAAAATTTTGCGAAAAAGGGTGTAGTGACCAGAGTTATGCGGTTATTAAAATAACGTACATATCAAGTTAAATGTCTGACATACGTGCTTATTGAAGTTGACAGATTTTTGGTTTTGTGGGTTATGGGGTTCAAGGGCTTGGGATTTTAGATTACATTTTCATTCTTAGGGCTATATGCGTTTAATAGCTGAAATTATGAGTTTTTTGAGGTTATGGAAAAATTCTGATGTGATGGGGTTAAATAGACTTCGGATTCGGATTCAGCGACTCCAAAAACATGTAGTAAACATGGTCAGACCCGCGGTGGCCTTATATTTTGTTAAAATAATTATTGTTTTTTTCTAGGACGTCAACATTTTATATGAAAAATTAAATTCACCACAAAGTAACACTACTGCTTCAAAATTGTATGTAAATTTTGCGCACAATGATTATTTTATGGGACGACACCTTAAGGAATTTTATCAACTGCTGTTAAATGTAATGAAAAATAAAATTGGAAATAAATAGTATTTATTAATTGCTTTTTATTTTACCAACCTCACACTGAGGGCGATACAAAAAATAAAAACAAACTTTCTCGTCATATTTATTTTCAACATGAAATTGCACGTCAAATCGATGTATAAATTAATTGCATTATAAAGAAGTGGAACAAAACTAGTTCTCACATAATTTTGACTTAGAAAGATTGATCGGAGTTATTTATACTTCAGCCACATCTGAAAATTACAGTATAACTTTTATAATTTCTTTACTGTGCACAGATTAATACAAATGTCTAATGAGAAGTTTGATAATCCTGACCCCAATATTCCGAAATTCTTCTGTAACAGAGCCTCTGTAAGAGGTTGTCAGGAGGATAGATTATTCAGAAAGATTGTAATCTTCGGATGAGGCTGATATTACAGGGTTGGGGCAATAGTGCGTCGGACCTCGATATCTCTAGTTCTACGATAGCTAGAAATTTTTTAAAAAGGTAAACTAGATAAAAAAATCTATAACTGGAAACTATTTTCGAACATTCAGGGCGAGCCAATTCGAAATTAAAGGACCAAGTGCATTTTTTTAAATGGAATACTATGTATATCAGTACATTTTTTGAAGCTTCGTTGTAGGCTCTATTCATTCCTATATTAGCATTGAATATCTCGTATCATATCATGGGTAGACTATAATTTTTCTGTTAAGTACAACTTTTCCTTCTATCGACTGCAAGCAATATTTTTAGTGACTTTTCTTTTGTCGAATTCTAACTAATTGTTCTAATAAATGCCGTCTTCCGTTAAATATTACATTTATTAAAACAAAAAGAAAGCCACTAAATAATAGTAAAGTGAGTCAATTGAACAACTAATTTCTTCTACTTCTAAACTCAAAATAAAATTTCACTTCTAAGAAGTCCAACCTGTCAATTCATAAGTGTATTGTTAAATGGCGTAAAAGGCCATATAGCCTACACGTAAAACAAAATATGATTCTACTTAGCAGGATTATTGAAAACCGCTGCCCAAGGAATCACGACTTCCACATCCAGATTTTATATCCAAGGCTTATACACACTAAATCCCAATGTAATATTTTACTCCCTTTAATAATAGGATGGGGGTGGCAATGGGGATGGTAGAAGGGGTGGATAATGCGAAATTTTTTTTAGAGGGCCTTGGTTCTCCTATACACACTATAATTTTTACTCCCTTTAAATAATAGGGTGGGGGGTGGCAATGAGGGTGATAGAGGTAGCTAACACCAACACACTAAATCATATTTTAATTTTTTTTACTCCCTTTCATAATAGTGTGGGAGTGATATTGAGGGTGTAAAGAAAATTCATGGGCAAGTCCGCCAAGAAAAAAGTGCAAACCGCAGACACATGTTTCGGACTTTTTGGTCCTCATCAGTGCGGTGTAGCTAAGTTGAAAGGATGGGCTCAACTTAGGAATCAAACGACACAAATGGATCACAGGTAGGAAGCAGCTGCACATTTGTGACGCCGCTGGAAAGACCCTGCATTCCAGAGCAACAAAACAGCATTGCCACGGAGACTAACTATAACAACCTGCGTGAATATCCATAGCCCAAGGATTATCACAAGATAAAAAGAATGGTAACACGGGTAACAAATTATCGGTAAAGAAAATTCATGGGCAAGCCCGCCAAGAAAAAAGTGCAAACCGCAGGCACGTGTTTCGGACTTTTTGGTCCTCATCAGTGCGGTGTAGCTAAGTTTTTTTTTTTTTCTTGGCGGGCTTGCCCATGAATTATCTTTACCGATAATTTGTTACCCGTGTTACCATCCTTTTTATCTTATATATATATATATATATATATATATATATATATATATATATATATATATATATATATGTTATATGAAAATATACCCTGTATCTCTGTGACATTGGCCTCACCACTCTCAGCGGTATTATATTACATAGATATCAGATAACGACTCCTCTCAGCATCCGCTCTCCCGAGAATTAGATAAGATTGTATTCTTGCAAAACTGCATAATTGCAGTTCCTTTGTTCCCAAAGGTTATAAATGGGAGTAGTGTACTTTCAGACAGCAGTCATATACTCATTTTCGACCTAATACATTCTAAATTTATTATTGTTCATTATTGTACCCAGAGTCAAGCTTGACTCCCAAGTAAATAAAATTTTTAAAAAGTGATTTCTACAATCCATTATCTAACATTGGCGCAGTCGTACGGATCTGAAAAACACCCTGTAACCCAGAGGTGGTGGATTTCAATCCTTCAATCAGAAAAGAATCTACGAGAAACAAGAAAAATACAATTTCAAGCAGACAAGCAACGTCTCAACAAGCTCACAAGAAGCATCGTATACACATCGAGAAATAATTAGCAAGTAAGAAACATTCCTGGCCCCTGAAAGTCGGTGTCTTCGGCACTTGGAACACGTCGCCGTGGATAGGAACACGTAGTGAAACCCCTGACGGTACATCCCAGTGTAGCAACGCTTACGAAATCGCATTCGACCTTCCATCTGGACCCCAGGCATGAAGATAGTAATGTAAGTAATTTAAGAATCATCTCGATTTATTTTCTATTTTAAAACTGCACTAAACAATTATATTTTATCATTCGTATATTACATTCACATTTGCATTAAACCCATGACAGTTCTGCAATCTAATTTAGTTGAATGCACTATCTAAATATCGTATTACTTTAACCGATATTTTATTTTATTTTAACACAAATATTTTCGTTGCAACTTAATATAGGTCAAGTTAACCTCTATATAAAGTTTAGTTCTATATCAAGTTTAATCTTTATCTTGTAACGTTTTTATTGCAATTTAATACTATAATACTTTAACCTTTATACCATATGACTATAATATCTGAATAAGTGCAAATACCATCGCAAAAATAAAAAAATAATTTATTACATATTTTATAAAGAAAGGAATACATTCTCATTTCCTTTTACTCATTATTATTGCCAGTGGCGTACCCTTGCACCTTTTACAATTAATTTTTATTATTTTTTGTGTGTACCAAATTAATTTTTGTATGTTTATCTGAAATTTATATACAAATCTTAATAATACAAAATGGCGAACCAACCAAATACTACAGTAAATAATACTACAGCAAATAATACCAATAATACAAATAACGCCGATGAAACCCTTACCATCGAACCCTACAGGTTAAGTGAGATTTTCTCAATAGTGCCAGAGTTCGACGGGAACCCCATTTTCCTACAAACCTTTATTTCCGCGTGTGTTTACGCGAACGGGATGTCAGTAGAAGACCAGCGTATTTTACTTACTCTACACATTAAAAATAAACTTCGGGGAAAAGCTGCCGAGTTAATAAATTCCCGAAACCCTGCCACTTGGGCAGAAATTAAAAGCCTACTTGAGGCGCATTTCGGGAATTCACGCGACTTGACAGCCCTTATACAAGACTTACAACGGATTCACCAACTACCTAATGAAACTGCCCTGACATTCGTATCTCGTTTACAAACACATAATGCCAAAATGCACGCTGCTGTGCAAAAGCAGACTTTGACTTTGTAAGAAAAGACGGCCCAATCATCCCTAATTGAGACCAGGACTTTGACAACATTACTTACCGGACTAGAACCCAAACTTGGACAAATAATCCGTGCTGGAAATCCTAGCAACATGCTTGACGCAATTAATAGAATCAAACGCGAACTCCAACTGTCCTACCTCGAGTCACAAAAATTTCCAAAACAAATAATCAACAAAAACCCTATTCAGAAACAACAGAGGCGTCCCAACTCCCAACAATTTTGTAATTTTTGTAAACGGAACGGGCACAATTTTAATGAGTGCCGTACAAGACTACAATTTTCACAACAAAATCAGAACTTTAGGCAAAACAATTTTGCCAGTCCCCCACAATTTTCTAGACCGAATTTCCAAAATTCCTCTAACCAGCAATACCAAAGAAATTTCACACCGCAACAAAATTTCCAACAATCAAGTAATTTTCAACAGAATAGGCCTTCTGTAATAAGACCTAATCCAAACTTTCAGAGATCCCCAAATCAACAAAGTTCAAATTTCAATCCTAACTTTAACAGATAAAATCCGCAGAGAACACATCACGTTAATTTTGACAATCATTTCGACTCTCAAAATTATGATACTAACTTTTACCATGAAACTGATAATTTCAGTGACCCACAATTCCATAACTTCGGAAACTATCAACCTAATTCTAGCCTTGATAATATGGAAAACATGCCACAAGTAAATTATGACGATTACCCCCATTTCCCGCAAAATAACGACGATAACATGCCATACCAAAATGAGAATTATACAGCTAATTCTCAGATGTCGCAGGATTATACTGCTAATCCTCAGGATTTTCCATTAGGCCAGGAGTATTCCATGAATACTCCAACCCAAGAAATAAATTTCGAAGTGGACCAAATGTCCAACCAAATTCAAACATTAAACCTGAAAGAGAATTCCAACCCACATTCGAATCCCCAAGAACAGTGTTTCATGTAAAATCACTATCTAACCCTCCGTTTCAAATAAGTTCGACAAACCTGTATTTCATGAAAGACCCAACAAATAAATTTAATATTCTAATCAATTTAGGTGCAGATCTTTCCATTTTCAAACCCAAAGCAACAGAAAATTATAATCAAAGACGTCCCGAAAATTTAAACATACAAGTAATAGGTCAAAAAATTAAAATCACTGAATCTGTTCTTATACCGTTCAATTTTAACGATCCATACAAAGTTTATGTATACGATTTAGATACAGACTTCGATGGCTTTGTAGGTAACGACTTTCTAGAATATTACGAGATTTCAAAAACAATCAACTAATCACCAATTTTGAAAATATACCATTATTTAAAGTTAACGATTATTTACCTTTACAACCAGTTACAAATTCAAATAAAAATATTAACAATCACCTTTCAAATAACACCATTAATCAAAATCTTATTTTTTTCGAACCAGACAATATTTGAATTTTATTGTGACACTGACGCTATACCGCTAGCTTAGGAACAAGAAAAAATACACTTACCTAACACCTTTGCAAAGACAAACATACAAAGCGAATTTTTCGAGACAACGTCTGATGAAAACTATCAAAATTCAGACTCCAGTCAAATAGACAAAAATTCTAAGCTTTTAGACATGTCCTGTGAAAACAAAAATCAAAATCCCATCTTTACCGAATCTCGTATCAAAGGAATAATTAAACATACGGTACAAGAAACAAAAACAATTTCGAATGTAACCCCTACGGTTAACCGACAAGAAATGAACCTTTCGGAAACAAAATCATCTCCTACAGACAAATTTAAATTGACAACCTTAAATCCAAACATGTCCAATAACAATTCGAAACAAACAATAACATTAAACAGAAAAATGTTTATTTCGCAAACAGCATCCAAAATTAATAATGAAATACTCAGGAAATCGAAAATTCGAAAAACAAATAAAGTAAAGAATAATCCAAGAAACACGCACACGATCTTGCGTAATCAAAACAAAAGAAAAATTTATATACCCCACTCAATCAGGAAAATATCCCAACGAAATTCATTTTTACCACCGGTAAAAACAATACCGAAAATAGTAGAATTTTCTAATTTAAAATTTGAACCAGTTCAAAAATTCAAATCTATATTTAAACCTAATTAATAACGATAATACCGATTTCAGTCTCAACTATATGCCGACCCTGCAAATAAAACAGTTACAAAAATTTGCAACCCAAAATTACTTTCAAAATTATCTCACAAATATTTTTTTTAGCCGCCTAAACTAAATCTTTTAGAATATTATCAAAAATTAACAGTTTACATTAAAAGTATTTTCCATTTTTCTTAGACCTTTCTAAATTAATACTACCAGAAAATTTGACAAAAAAACCATTGTATAACAAATTAATTAACTATCAAAACACTTCTCATGTAAATAATTTTATTTCTTTTCTCTATTACTAGGAAACTTCTCCTGTAGTAAATTTTACTTTATGAAACAAAACCTTAATTATAACGAAATATTTTTGTTCATTTAAATAAATGCACGTAAAGTAATTACATTTAATTCAAGGAACTCATAATAGTAGTACTACTTTGATAATATTACCTTGAACTTTTGCACAGAGGCACGTCTTGTATGTTTATGAATTTAAAACATTTTAACAAGAGTTGCATGATATTCAACGCCATAGTATTGCATTGCACTCATTATGATTTCTCCTTACACTATATAAACGCTTTACAAGCACAAGTAATAACAGCTGTTAACTATATAATGATTAATACTAAGGGCAGAAAAAATTAAATAACATGCATTAAGAACTTTTCAGAATTTAATTAAAACTTAAACTCAAGACATACCTTTTTCAAATTAAATAATTGAACTACTCGTAAACCCTGAAAAAAAATTCACAAACGTTCAGAAGAGGCTTCAGGAACTGAAAATCAATTATTCTTCAAAATGTTCAAAAATATATATATATTTTTTATTTGAGAGGCCCTAAGTAAAAACAAACGAATATATTTCGGACAAGATCACAAGATCACAAACGAACAAACTTCTCAGAAATTTAAAACATTTTCTAGACTTTACAAAACTGAATATTCAACAGATTACTCTAAAATTTAAATCTCGAACAGACTACTCTTGGACCGAGAAAACAAACACATCATAACTTTCTTTCAACAAAATAACCTAAGAGATCTTCATCACCAAATTATTGATGACATTTTCGAGGAAAACCCCGAATTTTACGACGACAAAATAAATATCCTCTCCAGTAGATCGGTTAGACATAGGAAATACTAAATCATTCCTCTACCCTTTGACCCTGAATCTGTAGTAGAACATTTGTTCCTAGCAATATACAAAAATCAAAATGAACTAGATCTTTCTAATACTTACCATACTCTAGTGTCTGGATGGCCTAAGGGAGTTGAAAGATATTGCAGAAAAACAGAAATTTATTATCTCCTTTTAAGGGGTATATCTCCCTTATTATTTATTTTCAGAGATAAGTTCATATAAAAGACTACTATTATTTTCGAATGTACAATTTTGGACCACCTTGTATTTTTCTGAAATTATTTAACCAGTTTGAAACAGAGCTATTGCTGTTCTACTTTAATTAATTTAACTGGCACTAGTTTTATCCGAAATTTAATTGTGAACAGGCCTATATTCTTATTTACTCGATGTGACAAATAATCTCGATAATAAATGAGAAAAAACATAGTTCAAAAAATACGTTGTATAAAAAACGTCTTCCGTAGGGTCAGCATTGTTCAAAAAGTCTTCACAACTTTCATTTCATTAATAAAATTCTAGTTTCCAGTCAATTTCATAAGCGGCAAAGAGTTAGATATATTGCCTCCATAATATTATGTAAATAAGAAGCAGGGTTCAATAAGCATATTCCTAGGATTGTTTCCGTAACAAACCCTAACAAGTGTTATGAACTTTACATCTGTGAAATTCTACTTTGCACTTTATAGGTCAGACGAGTTTCAACGAGAAAATAAACTGGGCGACTAACAACAGGGAAAAAGTATTACTGGGATCTTATGTAGGAGTCAATAATTGTGCGAAATTGACACGACACGGTCGATATAAAAGGAACAGGGAGAATCATCCATTACCCTTAGTCAGTTTTTATGTGTCTCAAAGAATGCAATTTAAACTCCGCCGTTTGCCTGTTCTCTTTTAACATCGCATCTTCTACAGTCTTTACGTACAAGCAGAATCATTATTTTTAAATCTTTCCCGTTACACTTTAGAAGAGATTAACCTACTAAGAACTATCTCACAAAGGCGTTAATGAAAACCTTTTAGTATAAGATCGATAAGGTTTTTATAGTTTAGTTTTCCCAAGTATTTTCGTCTTACGAAGGTCTAGATTTTCGATCGCGTCGGAAATTTACGGTCTGAGGCATGAACATAGTTAGTGCATGCATTGAATTAATGGATCTTGGTGTGCACGTTAAAATGTTAGTCTTTATTCTACTCATACTTTAAATATAAAGAATTATGTTCAGTGTTAGTGATGAATATCGGGGATTTTCACTTCTGTTAATTATTAACAATTATTGCATAAATAAAGCACGACAACTCAATGTGAGTTTAACGACAATAAAAGAATTATTCATATGAATATTTGGTATAATTTATTGTATCTAAGCAAGTATCATATTATATAATTATGTATGTATATCAATCATGAAATATTGTTCCTCTACCATAGATGCCATTAACAGCAGACCTAGATACCAGGTATGTTTCTTAATATAAAAATAATAAAAATAAATAACTAGCAATAGTAGTAGATTACTTAAGGAAGCAGTCAAACATTCAAACAATCAATGGCGAATCTAATTCTTTATTTAAACATTGAACTAGCCACATCTGGGCTAGCAACATTTAAAATACAAGCAGGTTTTACTCTGTCTATACTAATTGTTGACTCTGCTCCATTCTTATTTATACAAATAACTTTGTCCATCCGAGATACCACCTTAAAAGGTCCTTCGTACATTGGCAATAAAGAAGGTTTTAATTTCTCTTTCCTAATAAAAATATAATCACTTGTTTGTATGTCAGAATTGACAAATGATTTTTCTAAAATATGATGTTTTCAATCTGTCACTTTGAGATTATTAAAATGTTCACGTGATTTTGCTAGAAAAATCGGCAGATATATATATATATGTATGTATGTATGTATGTATGTATGTATGTATGTATGTATGTATGTATGTATGTATGTATGTATATGCTGTGTTGTTGTACTTCCGGGTGCTCTCCCGCGTCGATGATCGACTCCTCCAGGAATCACGGTTGTCTAAACGACGTTTCGGCAGAATTTCATCTGCCATCTTCAGGTTCTCACTGAAAGCTGCCTACTGCTGCTTCTCGTTGCTCGAACCGCGAAAACCTAAAAAACACAATATATATACATATATATATATATATATATAGAGAGAGAGAGAGAGATCAAGTGTGCTTCTAAAGGGGAGCAGAAATATTAAAACATAATATTGCAGTTGCAAGCTCTTCTATAAAATCCTTATTTTACTATAAGGAATGTAACCAGACTGTAACCAATAGCTACTCTCCGGGCTATGTGCCCCGCCGAGCGCTGAATTACAAGTTACAAGCCTGGCGTGTTAAGTGTAATAATCGCATATTACCAACAAAACGCAAATGCTTCGATTGCAACAAATACCAGCCGAAAGACTGATCCTACTTAAAGGAGCTCTCGTGCCAGTCGACTGCAGTATCGAGCTGTTGGCTCTCGTCAGTACAAGGTAGGCATGTGACGAACGACACGAGGATTCCTTGACTATTTGGTACATCTCGGTATTTTTATGATAGCGAGATGTAAAATAGTAAGCAGGCGCCATCTAGCGGTCCAGTGTCTGTTGCAATCGAAAAATAAATAGCCTGACTGGGCTTAGCATAGATCAAGTGTGCTTCTAGAGGGCAGAAATATTAAAACATAATATTTCAGTCAGTTATTTTACTATAAGGAATCCCATTGCTGTAACTTAGAGTAAATGTTCGATATGGTCTCTACCTACTTATATGCCTTTTCTAATTATTCTATTCATGAAAGATTTTCTTACATTGAAAAATACATTTTCCTGTCCTCTAGTGAAATTCGCTTCATTTGGTATTTTGTCCCACAATTCTTCTCTTGAGTTGATAATATTTGCATAGACTATGGACTTCATATATCCCCACACATAATAATCCAAAGGATTATAATCAGGACTCCTTAGTGGCCAAGCAAACTCACTTCCTCGACCGAGCCATTTGCGTGGGAAAGTCATCAAGATAATTCCTGACTTCAATGGAGAAATGAAGGGGAGCTCTATCTTGCATGAATCACATTCTGTCTAGCATGAAAGCATGTAATATATCAGCAAGTGTATTTTGAAGGAAAAACAGATAAGAATGTCTATTTAAATTTGGAGGAAGGACAAATGGTCCCAATAATTGATCGCCGATGACACTACACCAAACTTTAATCTTAAATTATTGCTGAAAATGCCTTTCTATAACGGCATAAGGATTTCCTATTTTCCAGTAATAAAATAGAACTTTTAGTTCTTAATCCGGAGATTAGTAGCGGTTTTAGTATTATCTTGTATATAATTAATTTATTTTCTAGATATGACTGACTTTTTATTTATTAATCAGTGCATGTTTCTTACTCTCAGGTCCAGTTGACGTCTTTTCATTTTGATGTGTGTTCTCCAGGCCAATTTTTCGTCTAAATGGAGCCCAAGATATTTTACTTATTTTTTCACTGGTATAGGAGCGTTGTTTATGCTAACTTGTGGACAAGTGTTTCTTTATGTGGTAAAGGTTATCTGCGAAGATTTATTGGTGTTAACGTTGATTTTACAATCTTTGAGCCAGATTTGTAGTATATTAAGATGATTTTGCATTTTTTCGGATGCTCTTATAGGATCAGTATGTTGATATGATTCTGTGAATGTCGCTATTAGTATGTAATTTGTTGTTGTTGGAGCATCTGCTGTAAATATTAGGTAGAACACTGCCCTGTGGAATATCGAATTTTATGATGGAATAATTAGATCAGGCATCATCAAATTAGGGATTAGGGAACTTAAGTAGGATTTTAATATTAGGTAAAGTTGATCAGGTAGGTTCATTTTCAGTTTATATAATAATGCCAGACTTTCTCAAAGGCATGTTGTATGTCAAGAAAAACTGAGGCACCCATTTTTTCTCTTCAAAGTATTGTTTGATTTTATTTACGATTCTGTGACAATGTTGTATGATAGAATATTATGTTTGAAACCAAACTGATGTTCGGGAATTAAATTATTATGATGCTGTTATTTCTATCCTATTAAGGGTGAGTTTTTCAAATACATTGGACAAATCAGGTAAGATGCTGATTGGTCTGTATGAGATGGTTATTATTTGGGGACAATCATAATGATTTGCCCATATTTCGCATATTGCACAATTGAATTGGAATGTAACATAAACGTAGCATGCTATTATAAATATTTGTTATCAGGACAATTGCTTTTCTTGGGATATTCTTTAATACTTCCCCAATTATTAGATCGTATCCTGGTGCTTTGTGTGGATTAAGTAGCTTTATTTCTTTGCTAATTTTAGTTGGTAAAAAGCAGTTTATTGCAGGTGATAACTGGTATTGAACATTTAAGTAATTCTTAATTTCTGCATCGTCGTTGTTGTCAATTTGGGGTGTAGTATATACGCTGGCAAGGTATTCTGAAAATTCGTTTGCCTTTTCTATATTTGACTTTGCCCAGGCTCCGTTAAATTTCCTAATAGGAATAGCAACTGTTAGTTGGTCTCTTAAATTTCTTTGTCGCTTTCCATAATTAATGGTTCACAGAGGAAAGATTGGTAGGAAATAATCTAAATTTTTCGTCCTTGGCTGTTTGTATAGCCGAACTTATGTTTTAGTCTGTTTTATCCATTGGGTTTCTGGTAAGTTTCCATCTGCGACGAGTTCTGCGTTTATCGTGGACAAGTTCCCTGATACGTTGTGAGATGTTATGGTTTCCTTTTATGTCTTTGTGTTTTTCTAGAGTAGCTTTCTATGATGCATCTTGGATCAATTTTATTAGATATTAGATGGCTTCTTCAGTATCTTGGTTATCGTTTAATCACATATCTAATCTGATATTTTCGTTGTGTGTTATGTGATTTGGAACTGTTTCCAGTAAGTATCATTGGTGCATAATCTAGGAGGATTCTTTTTGCAAATTATGGCGCAATAAAAAATCGACGAGCATAATTCTAGTTTTACTACCTACGCTATATCTAGAGACGATAACTGCTACAGCGAATAGGATGCTTTTTTACATAGATGCTTATCAAATGTCAGCATTTCATTTAGCTAGAAACACACAGAAAATTTTAAATATTAGGTGTACTTTTCCCTAACTTTATACTGTGAAGTGCTACATTTTGTTATTCCTGGGAAGTATAAATAAAATAACAGGCTTTTAGATGCGTTTAGTGCGAAACGATTATTATTTACTCGTACCCACTCGATTTTTTTTGGTATGATTCCATGGAATTTGTAGCAAATAGAATTACACTTCAGTAAATTTAATGTCAATACATTTTATTATATAGCTCGAGTCTGATTTATCAGGTACCAGTTGAGACGGAACGTTTTATCCTTTTTTTTAAAATTCTTGCATCAATTCATAAAAACAAGGTCTATACAAAAATAGAATGCGAGGATATCACCTCGTCAGCTGGTATAGATTTGATTTATTTTCATTATGTAGATTATACAGTATTTCAAAATGTCCAATTTATATAGAAATAAAAATGTATTTATGAACTCAATGACAATATTTGGCCAATGAAATATAATTAATTTTATATGAGGTATATAAATTGGATTTTCTTGGTTAAAATTGACTAGCCGTTAAGTATTTGCAATAAAAAATTACGACAGCAATTGTGAACACGAATTGTTTCGAATGCCTTAAGTCTAATGAATAATACTTCCACGACCAGTGGAAGTATAGTAACGCAAAAAAAAAAAATTTTTTGTTGAAATAGACTTAAAATGTCATGAAGCGAAATTTCCTGTCTATCGGTCTGTCTGTAACTTTTTTGTGCGCACGTTTACTCTGGAACCGTTTTTAATATTGACTTGAAATTTGGTACACTTATGTATTGTAACGAGATCTGGAAATAGGTTATATTTTGATCTAATTCCGTTGAAGGGTTCGGGGGTAAATGGGGTAAATGGGGTGAATAAGGGTAAATAGGCAAAGCAAGCAAGTAAGAGTCCATAAAATTACAATTCAGGGCATGTACGGAAAGTCAAGGTCTCAAAAATTTTGTGGCATCAAGAAAATTATTTTGGTGTTAGTTAGAATAGTTTTTAAACTCAATTACACCATTTCATATGTCATCCTTTAATTTTACACACACATTTTGATCATTATTAAAACGGCTCATATTAAATATTATTTAGGGAACTATAATTTGTGTGAGATTGAGGTTGATTTTCAATTAATCTGAACTGATATTGAGATTGATTTAGTGTGAGCCAAAGGAAGAGACAAAAAGCTTGCGTTACAAATACAAAACAATTCGGTTGACATGATCCTCTCACGAATGTTGAAAACTTGTATGACCCACCTGAAATTTTAAGAGTTTATAATTTCACTTGTAATTATATACTGTAAAACTTACCTCTTTACAGTTTAGTCAAATCACCAAGATTTAAAAAATTACGCATCTAAGACGATTACTCAATAAATGGTACAACAGATTTAGAATGGTTAATAGTCTATTGAAATGGTACATTTATAACATTTGGGCAGGGCGCGATTATTTTTATTTGTTGCGTAGGGGGAGCTCTGAGTTTAAAATTGACTTTTCGGGGTCGGCAGCCGCCTCATTCGGCCGCCCTCTAGAAAATGAAGGTACGAACTGTTTTTGTATATATCCGTAAATTTATGTCTTATAAAAAAATTGTAGAAAATCTTTTATTGAGAATTGAATTCCCTTCAACATTGTATGAGTAACTTTTCGTCGAAAATTCAATAATAAAACGGTTGAAAAAAAATCTTTTAGGTGCTATAACTTTATAATTTGTTAATCAAATTTTCTCTTCTTTGGCTTATAACTTTGTTTATTATACTCATATAAAGTTGTAAAGAATTTGATTCCCAACAAAAAACCGTTTTATTTTATAATTTTTTTGCGCAAAATTATTGAATTCCTATATTCAGGATAAAGAAATCGTGTGCAAAAATATGTGATCATGTGTAGATGAAATTAGTAATAGAAAGGTAAACAAACCAGACATTAAACAAATAATTAATGATAATGATGAGAAGATACCTGATAAACAACAAATTACGAATAATTTTAACAACTTTAATAGTGTAGGAATAAATTTAGTAAACAAAATAAGAACTAAGCAAGTAGCACCAAATTGTCAGAGACGAAACGAACAGTGTATGCCAAATACTGTATATTTATAAGAAACTACGCTTGCTGAAGCTAAAAGCTTAATTCTGTCACTGAGAGACAAAAAATTACCAGGATTTGATAACATAACAAGTGAAACGTTGAAACAAATAGTGGATCAAGTATCGGAACCCTTTGCATATATTGTAAACTTGCCTGTTTGTCTGTGGTGTTTTTCCAAGAAAGCTTAAAATTGGTGTGATGAAACCGGTATACAAAAGATTCTGGAACTAAATATAACTTACCATATGATGGGCAACATGGATTTCGCGAGGGCAGATCTACACAGGATGCTATTGCTTACTTAACAGAAAGAATTTATAATGCATTAGGTAACAAAAAAAGTCGCTATGTATCTTCGTAGATCGATACAGTTGTTAGTCATGCAGATTTGTTAGATGCGTGGTGTTGTCAAACAACTTCTGTTTAGTTATCTAACAGAGAGAAACATTCTGTAGATTTATAGGATATATGCAGCAACTTAGAAACTGTCCAGTGTGGTGTATCATAGGGAATTTTGCTTGGTCCACTACTCTTTATTATATATGTACATAAGATATTTGAAATATCCTGCTCTGGTAAAATCATAAGCTTTGCCCGACGATACCGCAATCTTTTTTGAGGATGAATCATGGGACGCTTTAAAAAAGAAAGTGGATTAGCTCCACTTTCGTTTTTAAAGCGTCCCATGATTCCCCTAAATCTGACTGTGGTGATTGTGACTTTTTCGATAAAAAATTATTATCCATAATTTTCAGAAAATATTTTATCTACCTTTCGCCAGCTATGAAAATAGTTTAACAAATTTTAGTTCTCTATCAATCCGTGACGCCTACACTGAGATTCTGATTCAGTCAAAGCAAAATATCAAATATTTAGAGCAATATTGGACAGCCCACACTGATAAATTAGTGAAAAAACTGAGGTGCATACTACCAAAAATAAAACTATTAAAAACTTTTTTATATGAAAAACAGTTATTATGCGCTAGTGCAATCACATATCTCACTTACGGTCTAATAGCATGGGATAGCATAACCAATAACCATTGCAAAAAACTTGAGGTTATCCAAAATTGAATACAAAAAATTATATTTAACAAATGTAGAACTTTTGCATCAGATCTACTTTTCAATGAAACGGGAATATTTGATGTTAGACAACTATTTTATCAAGCCCTTCTTGTACACTATTTCAGAAATAAACACAAAAAAAATATAACTAAACACTTTCACGTTGGAGTTACGTAAAATTTTGAAAACTATTGGACAGAGATGTCACAACTATCTCTCCACAAAAAACTACCAAGCATATAAATCTAACTATATAACAAACTCTAATATACTATATTATTATTATTAAGATGGCGGCCAAGTGGGATGGCCGCCGACCACGGAAACTCAATTTTAAACTTAGAGCTCCACCTCCCCACCTCCTACGCAACAAAAAAATCACGTCTTACTCAAAATATTTAAATAATTAAACATGCTTGGTTAATCATTACATTAATTGCTTAAATGTGAAATGGTGGAAATGGCCACTAGTTCACCTAATAAGATTCTGATCAATATATTTTTGACACCCTGTATAGCATTAATTTTATAGATAAACAGTTTCCAGTGTATATTTTAATTCAAGTGCACAGTCTCTTTGAATAAATAAAGAAGTTTTCAGCTATAAATATTACTCTCATTTTCATGAATACATTGGATCATAGTTTACCGTCTGGTATGCGGCATGTTCATGAGTACTTTCCATTAAGTTTTATATCAACTGGCACACCTTGCGGCGTAACGTTCGACAATAATAATTGTAAGCCATTGCCAACTCCCATTCTTTTTCTCAGTACGAATAACTTCCTGTACTTCCGAGGTTAATTCAAGCCGAGATAACCTTTCGTGTAACCAAAAGTTTTTCTTGTTTTATTTAGGATCTTGTTTTAGAATGTTACTGCTATTATCACTTGCCAAGCTTCGATTTCAAAACTTCGCGTTACTTCGATATAGAAATTTCCAATATAGTTTTCATACGTGACTTCGAAGCCAGAAAATAATAAGTATGCAATTTCTGTATATTGAAAAATTTAGAAAAGTTGTTTTCGTATATTGTAACAGCTTTCATATTTTTTACTTCAGTGTCAGTTTAAAAAAATGTTAAGCGCTTTTTTATTTATATACAGTATAGGTACATGTTTCGATCTGTATTATAGTCTTTCAAACATCAGTTGTAACAAAAAATTGATGCATCAAGTCTTCAGTAGTTCAGAAATGAGGAAGATATTATTATGTTTTCTGTAGCTATATATACACAGCGTTATGATTGCAATTTCAGCAATTACGTTAATATCAAACGATGATTTAAAATAAATTAATTATATTTTGAACCATTGTTTAATTAGGTTGATTAAACTAGAGTATGATAAATAAATCGAAGATGTATAAGAAAATGTTAATATTTAAATTTAGATAAAATAGTTGTTATTTTCTTATATCTATGCCTCATTTCAAATATCTAATCTATGTAAATACTTATTTAAAATGGAATTTCTATATTTCCATTGTCAATTGCCTGTATATGCACATATGTGTGTAAATTTTAAGTAATATCAGCCTACCTATGTGATCATAAATTTTCTTATTCTGTAATTTGTTAAATGCAGATATTTTACAATAAAATATTGTAATATAGTATATTTGTTTATTTAACATTTTATTTCATTAAGTATTATTAAATCCAAAAAAATTACTCTGTACTTATTACATATTAACTGCGTTCTCTAACGTCATACTAAATTGTCTTGATTTAAATAGATGGTAAAACTCACCCTAACAGTGTTATAGTGCATTAAAATATAGATATTACATTTATAATATTAGATGCATATAGGGATGATGAAAAATAAATAAAATATGAACAGCATATACAAAACTTAAGATTAACAACGTTGTGGTACTCAAATCAATTGGTTCGTATTTTCTTCCAATTTATTCATATATTTATAAATAAAGTGGTTTAAATATCCCTAGGTGAACTTTAATATATACAAGTAAGCAGAAATGTAAATCCTTATTTTTAAGGTAGCAATATTGGTTTGTCGAATGTAAACTGTACAGTGTGTCCCCGGTTTGTGTGTCGGAGAGAAAAATTGTTTAACTTTAATGTTTGAAAAAATGACAGTGGAAGAAAAAGTTTTATTTATTAAAAGATAAAGATTCACATGATGACAAGTACATAAAATGTTAGTTTATTGGATTGTATGAAAATGTACATGATATTCAGAAAAATCTAGTTAGATTAAACTACCTTCGTTTTTCGTTTAAGACCAAATGCCAAATATATGTATATATTAAAATGCAAGATATAGTAGTCAAACACAGAAGTTCATGGATATTCAAAATTAACAAACACATTACAAAATAAACATTTTTATATTTTCGTTACCTTTACGAAATTTTATATAGATGTGACATTATCTTGTAACTTAATATATACTTTTTTATTTGGCATTTTGCTCTTAAACAGAAATGAAGGTAGTAGAATGCAGGTTTTCACAATGAAGTAGTCTCTTCCGGGTCTTGCCGTGGTCGTCGAACTTGACTTGACGTTTCCGCTGATCATGCTGTCAGCTTCTTCAGAAGGATTCTAAAGACTGCATTTGTTGTGTTACACTCCTCGTTATATACCTAGGCGCGGCACCGCTGCGCTTTGCTAGTCATTCGTCGTGTTTGGTTGACCGTGACTTATTACGGTGTTGGTACGTGGCAATATCAGTCTCCATGTGTTACTAAGTCGGTACCCATCTTCTCTTTTAAAGTTGTTTACGTTGTTCATAATTTCAAGCGATCCCCTAATGATTCGCGGATAATAGCGCGTATTTCTGTCTAATATATTGACGTCCTCGTAGTCGATTTTATGATTCTCGTCATTATGGACATGCTCTGCTATCGCCGGCCTATCCGT
The DNA here is from genome assembly GCA_963675555.1 of Leptura quadrifasciata. NCBI lineage: Eukaryota > Metazoa > Arthropoda > Insecta > Coleoptera > Cerambycidae > Leptura > Leptura quadrifasciata. The sequence goes on from OY776677.1 coordinate 115,433,390, forward strand.
GTATCCAAATCAAAGACCATCAAAGGAATACCAGATTTGGATTCCTTTTTCCCATTTACTTTGAAAAATTCAACCAAAATCTACAGGAAAATAATTCTAAAAATCGAAGTATCATGATACATTTATTTATTGAAATGGTATGAATAATTTGTCCTGCCAGACATTTTTTAGGGGTTTGTACGTACTGGCTTTTTATTTTTTTACTTGCTCTTCTTTAACTGACAATGTAGTATTTTTCAGTTTCCATCTATAATGTTTGTCCTCAAATCTTGCTAACTTTATTTAACACACTTCCTGACATAATTAATTGATGAAATTTTGTACAATTACTAAAATCGGATGACAATGCAGTGTTCCGCCTTTACTTTTACGCAGGGGGGATGTAAAATTGATTAAATGTTCTATCCAACCGGCACCTCCGGCAAAACGTAAGTTTTTCGCCTGATCAGAGATTCTACGTCTGTTTTTCCCGTATAAATGCGATATTAGTTCCGATGACATAATGGAATGTCGTTATATTTATATCTCGGAACCCAGCTCCAATCAATGAATTTATGTCAATTGGTACTATTCGTTTTAAATAATTAAAGTATCACTAAGAAGTAGAAAATAAAAAAATATATATTTTTTAAAAAAACTTGCTTTTCTGTAAAAAGTTGTATTAAAAAGTAAAAAATAATAATGTACGACTGCAAGAAAAGCAAGGCGTGCGCACTTTGTATATAAGTATGTGCATCATCTTTATGTACGCACGATTGAAGGCAATATGTATACAATGATTTCATCCCTTTCATACAATCATGCGTACAATTATACAAAGTGTGCACGCCTTGCCTTTCTTGCAGTCGTACATTATCATTTTTTTATTTTTCACTTTTTAGTACGACTTTTTACAGAAAAGCAAGTTTTTAAAGACATTTTTTAATTTCTTTATTTTATAATTTAATTACTGTACATCTTGTAACCATTAAGAGTTTTTCCAGATATCTACAATTTTTCAGTTTTATTTCTGCTAGGTAAACTTCTATTTCTATCTAGATTAGAGCTTTTTGAGAAATAATTGAAAAAAGTTGAATATTCGCAAGCTTAAGTAATAAATTTGGAGCTACCCGCTTTGTTTTCCAAAAATATGGTAATTAAATGGAATAGAAACGGAAAAGAAGAGACACCTAGATTTAAAGAACTACATTTTTACTGTTTCTCTGACTGTGCATTTTATAAGAATTTCAAGTTTCACCCAGTTAAAATTAAATTTTATATTTATCCCCCACATACCAAATCCACCCTCTAATGTGGTTAGAGTTTTAATAATATTTTTAATATATTTCTTACAGCATATTCCTTCCACGTCCAGTGGGAGTATAGTAACGAAAACAATTTTTTTTGTTGAAATAGGCTGAAACGTCGAGATTTTAAATCTGAGCAAAAAAAATTTCTGTCTGTCGGTCTGTCTGTAACTTTTTTTGTGCACACGTTTACTCTGGAACCGTTTGTGATATTGACTTGAAATTTGGTACACTTATGTATTGTAACGAGATCTGGAACTAGATTATATTTTTATCGAATTCCGTTGAAGGGTTCGGGGTAAATAAGGGTAAATAGGCAAAGTAAGCAGATAAGAGTCCATAACATTGATATTTAGGGCATATACGAAAAGTCAAGGTATCAAAATTTTTTTTGGCATCAGCCAACCCCCCCACTATCGCCTCCAATACCACCCCCACACTACTATGAAGGGAGTAAAAACAATTAAAATATGACACTGTGTATACAGAACGAAAGCGTTAACTGCACCCTCTACTATCCCCATTGTCACCCCCACCCTATTATTAAAAGGAGTAAAAAATTTAATTGGTATTTAGTGTGTATACGCGAACCAAGGGCCTTTAAAATTTATTTTGCATTAGCCACCCCCTCTACTACCCCATTGCCACCCCCACTCTATTATTAAAGAGAGTAAAATATTACATTGGGATTTAGTGTGTATCAGACTTGGATACAAAATCTGGATGTGGAAGTAGTGATTAATTGAACAGCGGTTTATTATAAAAATTACATATTTCAACCCCGAATTTGAATGTTATATACACCCTCCACCTTCTAAGTCTTCCCCAAGCACCGCTAGAATGTTTCTGTTATTACCATTACGAACTGAATATATATATATATATATATATATATATAAATTTTTAAAATTTTTATAATTTAGATCCTCATTTGTACACACTATTTTCCGGAAGTAGTAGTAGTGCCTACTATACGCTGGTAAATCAATCAATCAATCATTTTAAAGAATATCTTGGTATATTTGTATTGAAAATGGTATACATGACTTTGATTGACTCGAATGGTTTGGAGAGGTTTGTGCGATAACACATTAAACAACTCAAAATACAATTTTGAAATTAATTTATAACATACACTCTAATCTCTCTAATCAAGGACTATAGAACTATTGTAAATGTTGCTTTAATAGGGACTATCAGAAAACTGAATCTGTAAATGCATATTTATTATATGTAAAGTCAGTTAGTGTTTGTTCATATAAAAAAAAAAAAAAAAAAAATTAAATAGATCTTCTCATATACATAATACAATGAATAATATACAAAAATTGGCACAAATAGTTCTAAAAAATCAGTGTCAAGGTTTCATGAATATTCTTGTCCCTTTCAGGGTAAGTCAAACATTACCATAACAGGCGTTACCTATTCTCCGGCAACCTCTCCAGCCAATCTTCCACCTGCTATAACTTCCTCTCGATTTTCTTTCGTCTATAAAATATTAAACATTTAACTACTTTTTGTGTTCGCCTTCGTTTCGGTTTGTCTAATCCCACGTAATATCCTGTACTTATTTTATTCATTGCTAAATAAAGGAACATGCTTAATTTATATACCGTTATATATTGTCTGTTTTTCGGCCCAACCAGCCTTACCCTGTACAGCCCATCACGGTATGACACTTCGTGCCGTGGTTGAGCTGCCAGCTCCGGATCAGACCCCAGGTAGGACCCTGTAATGCTTAATTTCAATAAAGGTGTGTTTCATTCAATTCCAAAAAATATACTCTAGCTAACTTTTTCTCACCTTTTTCTTTTCAGAATTGAATTTCATCTCTTATTTTTACAAAGCGGTACGTATAGAAGGTTTATGTTCTGTCTTGAGGCCGCACGTGCTCCCCAAATTCTCCACCCATCCCCTTAAAAAATTAATTTAAAAAGTGTATGAGAAGATTAAATTTCAGATCGTGTAATGAAAATTGAAACTTTTATTACGTTTAATTTAAATCTCACATCCACTCTCGTGGTAAAAAAATTTATTCGCTTCTAGAATATTAGGCTTTAATTATATATATAATACTCAACCGAAAGAAATTAGTTTTTGTAGAAACGTAAGTGCGAAATTGCGGGTAATGTAAGCTGGCTTTCTGTTTAAATAGAAAACAAAGTCAAAGTTTTGGGATAATGAGAATAAAAGCTAAAACAGCAATGAAACGTGAAAGTGGCGTTCCCTCGTTTAAAAAAGAACAAAACCAATTAACATCTGAGGCAGCAGCTACTACGAAGTTCATCTGTATTAGCTGGTTTAAAGTTATCTGACTGGAAAGCCGATGCATTATATAATTTATTTTTCAATTGGAGACTTCTATCGTGAGAAGCGTTCAGCGAAGTAGTTATTTGGTTTTCAAATTCATAAATTCTAAAATAAAGTGTTGATTTTGACACGCTTGTAAGTATGTTATACACTTATGGTAGTAAAGTTGTGTTGCAATTTTATGAACCAGAAGTATTGTTTCTTTTTGAAAAAATGTCACAATGTGGATATTCGTCGGACAATCAGATAAATAATCAGGCCATTAAACGTCCGAAAGTTGATTTTGTTTACTTAGTGATGAACTCGCACGGAATAATAAAAGAAGTATTTTTAAGAAAAAGAAAGTTTTAATAAAACTCGCAATAATCTGTGTCGCGAGTTTTTGTCTGTCTGTGACGTCAGGCCAATCTGCTCCATCGCGAGCAACATTTCCACATAATATAGTAGTGGAAACTTTCTTTTGTGGTATTAAACCCCCCCCCAAACAGCTCAAACATACTTAAAACAACCAGGGACCAAAGTTGAATGAGAAGTAATGGAAAAACTACTGCTATCAAGAAAGTATTGTTATGTGCTGCCTTCTAACAGAGAGGAGAGTTTAATTATTCCCTGGCCAGTAGGGTGGGGCCATTTGGTAGTGCCTAAGAAAACTGTAGAGGATTCCAATACATTCTGGAAAGTTCTACAATGAGATTCTAGACATTCCAAGTGTGTATATAAAGAGGTGAATCCAGCAGATGGGGGAAAAGTTCAGTTGAGTATACAGTACAGTTCTAGTATACAGAGACAATTTTTGGTTAGATAAGAGTTGACAAATGATTTAAAAGTAAAGTACAGTTGTGATTTAACAGTAGTTAATTTATATTAGATTAAAGTTATTATTAGTTGTGTGATTTTTAAGGATTAACTATTGTAATTTAAGTGATTAATAAAATAGTGGTTTGTGAAAATTCTTGTTGCAAGTTATTTGAATCTACAGAGTGTTTACTGAAGGTTGTAACAGTATGATCCTACTGCAGTGATTTTAGCTCAAGATACAACTGTTGACAGAATTGTTAAAGGTGATTACAATAAAAGTAGATAAACCAGTTAGTGAAGGTAATAGTACAGTAAAAATACCAAAAAATTTGTGTCTGTAGACTGGAATACTTTACCTGTTGGTACTACTACTAATACTACTTCTACAACTCCTACCTCATCAGCCAATTTTCAGTCAAGACCCCAGCAAGTAGTAAAGCCACCGATACCAAACAGAAATTTAAATGGGCTACTCCATCCCCAGTAATTCACAAGAGAACTGAAGAACCCAAATATACAAGAATTAAGCTTAAACCAGATACATGTTATAATGATGATGAATCAACACTACAAGAAATTCGCAAACCAGACACATTGGAATTGGATAAAATTCAAAGTAAAAGTACTGACCAAAACTTTGAAAAACAAAGTCTGCGTTCAGATATATTATTATCTTAACGAACCTGGCACGACCAGGATAAAGACGCATTACGAAAATTCGCTAGAGGCTGCTAGTATTCGCATGCCGCTGCATTCATCGACTTTCTATGAAGAGCAGAAGGATTTGCCAAAGATTGGAATACTTCTAGTCAAGATTCTCAGGAAACTGTCATTGAAGCAACTTGTAAAAACTTAAATGTTACAGTAGAACCTATACCAAAATGCGAGAAAATTCATGCGAGTAAAAATAGTATTGTCAATAAATCCACTAGCAGGCAGAGTAATACAAGTAGCGAAAATGTGGTATTTTCAACGAAATTAGGTAAAGATAATAAGTTATTCACCACGAAATTACCAAAACAGCTACCAAAAGAGCCAGGAGTTAAAATTATTGAAATAAACGGTATCGACGATAAAACAGATTTATCTAAAAAGAAACCCGCCATTTCCGCACTACTTAGAGAAATAGGAGACTTAAAAAAAGAAAATAATGTTAACAATGAAAGTATATAGGCATAGCCGCGTGGGTTAAGACGCGAGGTGGCAATCGCGATTAATCACATGGGCATCGCACCACCCGGTTCGAATCCTGGCTCCGGCACTGTCGGAGAAAATGGTTGTATGTCCGCGTATTTTCAATGCGTAACTCCCTTCCGCACAAGTCCCTGGCTTCTGGAATTGGGGGTTGTCTAATTTCTGTGGTGTTATTATATTTATTAAGTAAAAAATTATCAGAATCTAAATGTGTCGCTAATAAGAGGGAGATAGAATTTTAAAAAATGAAAACGAACATTTTAAAGAAAAACGAATATCCCACATTTTCACAGGCGCACTAAGTAGTGTTAGTTCAATAATTAGCTCAAATGCCGATGAGGATCGCAATTCATCTGAATCGGAAATGGACTCTGAGGATTTGCCTAAAAATAAAAAAGAGCGCGATCTTAAACTCGATCTAGATATATCAGAACCGGAAAGAAAAGCCTTTGTACTACGGGACTAACTTGAAGACGAGCTACCTTACATACCCATCACACTGCCATTGGAAAAGTCAGCAGATTTACCGATAGTCCCCATTAAGCAACGATCAAATTTTGAAATTAGGACTTGTCCCATAGACAGGCCCAGATTGACTACGACAATCAATTCCAGTTGTTTGGAGGAATATAGCGAAGAAGAAGAAGAAATTTGTGTGCGGGGGGTATTAGTCTTCTTAGTTACAATACCGTTTTTCTTAAAATATGGGGAGTTTTTGAGGAAACAATGTGTGTATGTGTATGTGTGGGGTTATCATGCATGCGTATGCCCGTTAGATCAATTTCGACTGTTGAATTTTATTTAGAAAAAATTCTGGGAGCTCTCCACGATGAAATCTTTCATCATAGATACTCCAGCCTTCCTACAAAGTTCAACTACCGGAATCTATCTATCGTAATTCGTAAGCGGTCTAAGTATTTTATTGTGTGGTCTGTAGTCATTTGCACTGCATATTTGAAATAAAATTCCAGAACATGCAGGCGTATGTTAGTCTGAATATAACTTTATTTAGAGCCTGATATAGTCTTTATATTGTTAAATTTTCCGTTGAATATCACAGTATCCGTCTTATCTTCGCTAATTCTCATTTTCCAGTCGGCGTAGAAGTCTAGGAGAGAGAGATGCGAGATGCGAGATGATACCCTATCTTCTGAGTAGCAGTATGTGCTTAGAAAGACTGCTCATAGATCATTATCTATGACCAGTCATCTGCGTTGAGGAGGATGTTAGTGTCTGATTAGCTCGGGATGTCAGAGGTGTAGAGGTTAAAAGTACAGGAGATAGGATCACCTCCTGGGGGACGAATGCTGATATTCTTTTTTTAGGGGAGAATAAATTGTTTAATGACTGTAATGTAGCGACTGCTAACAAAACTTTGTATTAAGGCTACGATGTATTCTGGAAATTTACGTATCACTTTTATTAGTCCATTCTACCAGACCGCATCGTAGGCTTTTCCTATATCTACGAATAGTATTACTGTGTTATATCCGTTAAAAATGTCTCGCATTACTCTGCATAATGCACGTGAAGTGCTGTGTCCGCTTCTAAAGCCAAAGTGCTTTGCTTGAATCATTTTTTTCTTAATTATGAATTTGCTTAATATGTTTAGAATGAAATTTTCAGTAATTTTTGATAGTGTGTGTAATAAAGATATCGACCTATAACTCAGCGGGTCGTGAGGTGGTTTGTTTGACTCTTGAAGAGCAATTAGGATGACCATTTACGATATTACCATTTTATAATCGCGTTAATTATACTATATGTTAACTGTACGATTGCTCGTTTTTTAAAACGATGTTGGGAATTGAATCGAGACTGGGGGCTTTATTGATTGGCAGGATTTCCATAATGTTTTTGATTTTTGTTGGATTCGTCATCATTTTTAGGTATATGTTCGGAGGGATAGTCTGTAGATCTGGCAGTGTCTGTACACCTTCCGTGATATTATTGTGGAAGTTAGCCCATTTAGGCGGCGTCACGTTTGTCATTTGCAGATGTCGCTCAAGTCCCCGGCCTTTTTCCTGTCCGTGTCATAGGTTTAGCCATCGTGGACTAGGGTTGGTCTGTTTAGAAGTTTCGACATTCCCCACAGGAAGTTGTCCTGTCTAACCAAGGCGCCAATTTTGGCATTCCAAGAGTCCTCTCTGTGTTTTGTCAGACTGAGTTTCATTGTATTCTGGATGTCGCTAAGTCTATGTCTGTCAATTTCCCGTCTATGCTTTTGCCATTTTATTTTAATTTTTTTTTTGAAATTTATTAATTCGTGTATTTCGTTAGGAATGATTTCTTCTCTAGGTTTTAGAGATATTGGTTTTGTCGTTTTATCTCTTGACTGTATTAAAATATCAGTCAATTTTTCGACTTCGTTATATCTACATCATGTGGAGTTGTAATATTATTATTAATCTGTAATTTATTATTTGCCTAAATTTGACACAATTGGTCATTTTAAAGTATAAATTCACCTTGTCTATCCGTTAACGTCCGGGTTTGTCAGCGTAAAGTGCACATGATTGTGATCGCTAGCTAGGAGGGGAAGAGAGTTAGGGATAATGGAATGCGAGTATTTTTTGTCGATATTGATGGGGGATATTCTATTTGAGGGAAAGTGAGTGGGAGTATCTTGGGCTACAATGGCAATATTTTCCGCTTCAACATAATCATGCAGCGTATTTCCGTTTCTATTATTTTTCAGGTATTGTGACGTGCATTGAGATAGTCGGCTACTACCGCTCTGTCATGATTAAATAATTCATCCAATTCCTCGTTAGTTAATTTATAGTTTGGCGAGTTATACACCCCTGTTAAAATGGTTCGATCAGAATTCGAGTATCTTTACACACTGAACTACACGAGGACAACAATTCTTCTATAAGACGTGTTATATGTAAGTAATAGAGAATTGTAATACGTTTTGTGGTTTGAGCATGTCTGTTTATCGGATGGATATCCACTATTTAACACTAAAAAATAACTTAAATATTTCATATAAAGATGAATTTAATTCCAATATGAGACGACTTTTAACACAAATAAATAATAGCTCATAATAACGATTGGTAAATCTTTAGAGTTTGAGAATCGCTGAACTTATGGAAGGATACACTATTTATCTCACTCTATTCAGTATATACAGGGTGGACCATTAATAATAGGCCATAGTTCAGGGGTAGATTCTTTGGGTCAAAATATAACGATATAACCAAATTAGTAAAATGTTGCTGTGGAGAAAGATACAGGGTGTTAAACTTCAAGTTATTATTTTGTTTTTTTGCAATAACTCAACAGCCTTTTGACTGATCTTCGCCAAATTTGCTAGAGGAACTTTTTTATTCTAAGAAACAATAATTTACATATTACATCACGTTAGATTAAAGAGGGAGCCGCAGGACCTGTATCTGATGATAAATTTTTTTCATATTTTATTATGGCTAGCCAATGTATATAAAGAAGTTAAAGAAATTAGCTCGAGGAACACAAGACCAAAATAAAATGATTAAATGACATAAATGACAGAACTAAAACGTAACCATCAATAAATACACTTTGTTTCATTTTTAAATTTATCTTTCAAAAAATTATTCCTCGAAAACGGTTTGAATTATCAAGTTCTACCAAGTGTACCTTTTATACGTGTAAATGATGCCCTCATCATATTTTTTGATCAGAAGTACCACAACGCTTCGTCAAAAAATATGAAAAAAAAATCATCATCAGATACAGGTCTTACGACGCCCTCTATGATCTAACGTGATGTCATATATAAATTATTGTTTCTTAGAATGAAAAAAGTTCCTCTAGAAAATTTGGCAAAGATCAGTAAAGAGGGTGGTGAGTTATTGCAAGAAAATGAAAAAATAATTTGAACTTTGACACCTTGTATCTTTTTCCACAGCAACATTTTACTAAAGCATATTTGGTTATATCCTCATATTTTTGCAGAAAAATGGCCGTCCTTAGACAGAACTACGCACTGTAATTGAAGGAGGTTCTTAGAAGCTTAGAAGATTTGTAATTTTCAGACAATATTGTTCTTAGAAGCTCATTGAATAACTCAGCTCTTGATCGATAAAAAAATGCTACAATTATTTAACCTCTAAAAATATTTAACTGTAGGTTCCTGTATATAGTAATTGTCGATAGACAGGAATGTTATTTTTAAACTAACAAGATACAAATTATTTTGCCTCAAATATCTGCATTGGTTATGTGATTGATTAGTGGTATTCTCATAGTTTGCATTTTCCGGTAATAAATGTTTTAGAAATACATTTATTTTGTCAATTCAGGTAAAAGTGGAAAGAAATGTATGAGAAAGAGGAAACACATTTCGCTCTAAAAACGATACATGAATATTCTGTTTGCTTGAAAACCTAATAAAAAGCACTCAAAGGTGACATCGAAATCCTTTAAGCATAAAAATTGGTTTTAAAACGCCTTTTATATACAAGGAACGCACGTATTTTAAACTTTGCTAATTTGGGAAAGTTATATTAATCTTATAGTAATTTTGTTTGTGGTTGTTAACGATATGTTTTATATAATTTTTTTTATAAAGATTAACTCATAAATGAAACATGTGGATTTTTTTAGTAGTCTCGAATAAGTAATTCTCAATAAATACAACTGAGATAAAAGATTTTTTAAATATTGATTATAAAATAATTTCTTTTAAAAATGTAATTATATCATATAAAACATAGTATGATTTGTTGTATTTGAAAAATAAGTTTTGTAGGAATCGGTGAATTAATACTGAAGCAAATTAAAGTTACCTTTTTCATTATCAGCCAAACATGTAGTTAAATGTTAACTGCTCATTGTTTATCTACTTTAACTATTATTTATCACGCTTCCTTCCGCCCATTTCACAGGAGACTTTAAAAATGTTTTCTTCAAAACTGTCATTAATAAGTTGGCTTGTGCATGATATTTATTAAGTGTGAACACGGCAATTTTTTCTCTATAGAACGTAAAAGCCTCCTTCGCCTACAAAAATCGATGAAATTATAATAATAAAATAAATATTAATAAATAACACCTCAGGTAATTGCGACCCCCTTTATCCCGGAAGGCTCTAGAAGAGCTTGAGTGAGCTATGCATTTAGAGACAAGGGTCACACTCCCAATATCCGTCTATAATGGAAAAATCCCTCTAACAGTATTTTCCACTGCCACGAGGAATCGAACCCGGGACTTTTGGAACAAGTGCGCTTACCTCTCGACCATCAGTCAGTTATAGATGATAGAATCAGTTCACCAATTTATTTATTATTATCAACATAAATTTTAACAATAAATCATTAATAATCTATTTAATTAACAATTAATTTACCAGTTAGGTAATAATTTCCTTTAACATTTAAATTTAAAGTTGTAATTGTATAATTGTGAAAACTGACTCCACTCGAGGAGTCGCTCACTACAATAGTTTCTTGATTAAAGCATTGAGTAATTATTGAAGAAGCACCAGATTTGGGAGCAGATAAGATATTATTAGAAATTTCAATTTTCTTCTCAACTGACTCAACTGATATATTTTTCCGCAACCATCGAAGATCGCCAACCCCCATATTCTTCAGAATCGGTTAGCAGTGTAACAGATGATCCTCGGAAGAAATCTCTGCTTCCGGTAATAAACATGTTGCAATTTCTATTGGAGTATTTCCAATTTTATTGATAACAATAACCTGCTTTACTCATTTTCTATTGACATATCTAATAAAAAAATCTACGTTTGGTAGTGTAGTGTGGACGCAAAGTGCAATTTAATATCGGTCAAATTTGAAGTGGTCAATGTTCTTTGAGTGTGAGTTTTTGAATCTTGAATTTTTACAATAATAATTGTGTCCTTATCCTCAATATCATCTATTGTTAAATTCAATAGTTCACCTCTTTTACATGTCGTATGTATGTCAAATATTAAAATAATTTGAAACAATATAAATACCAAGTATCAACAAATTTATAAAAATATGTTCTAATGAATTAATATGACTTACCTTCATTAATAAGAAACATTTGCAATATCTGCTTTTGTTAAAGCTTTTGACTTTTTTTGGATGATATCGTACACATTTATTTTTCAAATGCATGATTGTACGCATGATTCTAAGAAAGGGGTGGAATCATTGTAAACATATTGCCTCCAATCATGCGTACATAAAGATGATACATATACTTATATACAAAGTGCGCACGTCTTGCTTTTCTTGCAGTAGTACATTAATATTTTTTACTTTTTAGTACGACTTTTACAGAAAAGCAAGTTTTTGAAAAAAAAATTTATACTTTAATTAAATTATATCAAACATTGCCTAAGTTTAATTAGTGGGTTAATTTAGATTTTCAAAGATAACATATATTTAGGTTAGGTTGAAGGTGGGGCGCGGAGGGTCGCAGATAGCTTACCCCCCAGAGTGCACTCAATAAAAATTCGTCTCTTAACGATTTGTTTTGATTTTTCTCTCCTTCGCTTTCTCGCTTCTTCGTTTTGCAGAGTTTTTCAATTTTCACCCCCGCGCCCCCTACGGGCAGATATTTGCAAAAGTAACGGTAGGATACTGTATTGTCATCCGATCTTAGTAACTGTGCAAAATTTCAGCAAACAATTATGTCAGAATGTGTGTTAAATAAAGGATGCAAGATTTGAAAACAAACATTGTGATAACTGAATACTGATATATAGTACATTGAGAGTTAAAGAAAAGCAAGTAAAGAAACGCATGTTTTTTTAAATAGAATTGTTGATTGTTTACTTAAGCTTGTTTGTTGCGTTGCTATCGTTACTGACACGCCAAAGAATATTTGATATTAAAATATGTGCAGCAAATTGTAGATGACATACATGTCAAATAAAATAATTGTAAATACCAAAATGTTCTCTTTACATGTTTAGTAATTTTGAACTGTGGGATACAGTTTTCGAAAAAATGTTGTTCGATACTTGATTGCAAAATTCTTTTGCATTCTCGAATGAAGAACTTTCATTCTCGAATGAACAATGGCATTTTGCTTTCTAGCATAGAGAATAACTATTTCTAATTCCATGAGAAAAGTCTGCTTTTGCTATTAATTTGTACTAGGAACTAGTGAGAGAAGTGAATGTTATAAATATATTAAATTATTTTACCGGCTCAGTGGCTCAACACTTACGTGTTAGGCTTGTAACCAAGGGGTCCCGGATTCGCATCCTGGCCAGGGTATGGACGTTTGGTGATGCTTTTCATGTGTTACCGAGTTGGCAGGGACTAGACGAGGTTGTGTGAGAAGCAACACCGCTAGTTGCTGTACCACTCCTGAGTTCGAGTCTCAGCTGCGGCGGATGGTAATGTCGTAAGGAATGGTCGTTGTATAATTGTCTATGTGTATGTGTCCTGGTTGAGTGGTGGAATAACTAATGCTAAACTCCGCCAGGACGTTAATCTAAATAAGGCGTTAAAATAAAAAATGAAAAATAAATAAAAACACATTTATAAATTTATTGTACAATATTTACAACATACTTAATTTATAAATACCTGATGTTGAGATTTTGTGAAGTTGTCAGATAATTGTTGGATATTTTGATCATTATTTTAAATTTTTTCACCTTGAAATTGTTCTTAGTTTCTTTCTTGTTTTGTAACGGTTCAACAGATCATAACACATTATAATTGTTCCTTTAATTCACGTACGTCATATTATATTATTCTTGGAATGGTTATGAATGTTGATTATTTGTAATAGTTGTAACCAAACAAATAAAGATGATACATGTATATATATATATATATATATATATATATATATATATATTTTAACCGCCTTCCATATCACTTGAATACCCTTTTAAGCCTAGACTTGTGTGAGAAAGGAGAAAGAGTCCCTACAATTTATAGTGGGATCCGAATCACTTCTAGGTGGGTAATTGATAATTGAAAATAACTTTCACTTATATGGGGCTTGAACCCAATTCGCTAGGTATGCTCAAAGTGAGAGCTAGTCGCGTTAACCATTGCACTACCCGGGACAATAACGCATACACGTGACTCCAATTAACGCAGTCATATTATTTACTTATAATTATATACAATACATTTGAAAATGGTTTTTATTATGCTATTAAAACGTAATAACTCTCATCGTGCACAAAATAATAACATAATAATTGCGTTGTGTTTAATACGTTGTTTATAGTTTACTGGGAAAGCAGGGTAGCATCCAATGGGATGATCAATAGTTTGGTCTGCTACTTTGTACTTCCTGCTATTATCATTTATACTCGAATACAATGCATTTCCCATAGTTTGTGTTATGGTCGATTCTGTTCTGGATAGCTGTTATAAATTCATCGGTGTGTGCCTGGTAGCCTTATTTCCTTCAGCCGTAACAGGGTGGTCAATGTAATTGTAATTTCAGAATGAAGTGTCACATACTTTCTCAGTCGAAGCTGGATCAGGTTAATTCATTAACTTTATTAGTCCGATTCTGTAAATTCAGATATCTATCATGCAATTTTTTGCAATGAATCTGGAGATACATTTAAGTAACTGTTACTTGGGTAAATATAAATAAACAAAATTAATTTATTAATTACTTACTTTGTTTTGTTGCAATGCCTAGGTACGCCGCTGTTGTTTGCTTGTACTCTAGACAGGATAATTAGGCGTAACTTATTTGGCGACTGTTTTTGCTTCGCATTTTATTCAATACAGCTTTGTTTGATTAAATTTTGCATGCAATTCTCTTTGTACAGCGCTAAAACAGACGAAAATGTCCCGTCTAGATTGATTTACTCAAACTAAATTCAATCAAGGGTATCGTTTAACATGATGCAAATATATATCATATATTTTGTTTTTATATAATAAGTAAATTTGATTTTTTTGCTTCCAAAGTTTAAGTACATCTCTATCGGAAACACACTCATTCTTCTAAAGAATTTGATGGACTTTATCATAGTATTTTAATCTGCGAATCATCTATTTTCCTAAGTTTTTTAATCCTATTCATCCCCAACAAACTAAATACTGGTACAACCGTTTATTTAAAAGTAATATTCATTAGCAGTGCATCCAACACATAATTACTGAAAATGTATGAACAAAAATAAATTACAACTATTTTGCAGACATCAGTTTTGCTAAAATCGACAATCGGACTTAATTTAATTCCTTCCAAGATTTAATATATTATTCACACATTAATTCGGAAATTGTGCATTAAATTTGAATGAATGTAGTGTTCTAATATACTGAATACAACTGGTGCACCTTTTTCAATTTTTTTTATTGTAAAATGTTTTAATCATAAAAAACATAGTAACTACCTACTTTTCTTCAGAGAAACAGGGAAAAAATAAAAAGGATATATAAAGAGCCATCACATCATTTGGACATATTTTTTCGTATTGTGGTAGAGATCAAAGTACTGTCAATTTTAATAAATAAAAAGTAATTAATTCCAAAAATATATAATCAGCAATACTTTTAATGACAATGTCACTTCTTAACATTAATATGAGCAAATAATGAAACCAAGTTTTAAGCGCTATTTCAAACACTAAAAATGAAAAATTATGAGCCGGACTCTGCCTTGACACATGTCTAGCAATGTCATCGCTACGATGCTGCCTCTAGTAGCAAAATGCTCAACTATTTTACACGAAATTTAACAAATTCGTATTCGACATTAAACTTCAATAGGAGCAAATATTATTCGGACTTTTCATTTTTTTTCATGTTATTTTATTTTATACTACATCGTGTTATATTTTATTTGAATATTTAAGTCCCTTTGTAGAATATAAAACAATTTATGATGAATTTTGGACGAATGAGTAGAATGTTCGCATTGAATAATCAAAGAGGAGAAAATTTTGGAAATTTATTACCTAGGACAAGGATATATTGTATATCCTTGTCTTAAGTTTGCTAGTTTACATAATAAAATCAATTCTGAATTCTGTTGGCTCGTTGTGTAAAATAAAAATTAGGATATTCAATGCACTATTTGACCTTGGTAACGCACCCTTAAGTGGATGAAAGTTATAGAGTACATTTCAATAAAAACTATACATCTAAATACTTTTAGCTGGATTAATTTTTGCAAACAAACACATCAAAAAGAAATATGGCTACGTACTTTGTTACTCTTATAAATAGGATTAGCTAGTCTAATGGAGTTAAGTTTGGAGAGCGAAGTGGACAGTCCAGTATCAAACTTCTTCTACCTACTATTAAGAAATTGATGGACAGTCACAGCAAAATGTGGGGGAGTGCTCTGTTTTCTAACATGTCAAGAATTTTTGGATCAACTGCATCTCTCAATAATTTGAAATAAAGTTCATCATTTAGGATTCCGCCAATAAAAAAGGTCCAAAAATATGATCTTTTAAGACACCGTAGCAAATATTCAATTTTGGGACTTTTGAGTATGAAATTCTCGCATCACATGTGTATCACTCGCAGTCCAATATCTGCGATTGTGTCTATTGACTAATCCATTCATCGGTGAATTAAATGTTTTATAGAAGAATTGGAGTGGCAATTAAACTTTGACTCATTACTTCACAAAACTCGAGATGACGCGATCGACGGTCTGGACCACCCTCATGCAACTCCTGTAATAATTTCACTTTCTTTTAATAAAATATGTGTTTGTATAGGATTCTGAAAACACTGCCGCTTAAAACAGCTGTTGCTCTAAATAATTGTAATAAAGACTGCTCATCCTCTAAAGTAACTACTTCTAAAACTGTAGTTTCTATATCTTCGAAATTAACCACTCGCGATAGGTTATGCTTTCTATTCCGAACTGAGCCAGTTTCCATAATTTTCTGTGCCAATTTTATTACGTTAGGTATAGTTATACGTTGCATTTTTTCTAGGGTGAGCAGTACTAAAAGCTTAGATGCAGGCCTTGCTGAGTTATTGTTTCTCTAGTATAAACCTACAATTTCAATTCTTTCTCATTTCAAAAATAATTGTAATAGTAACAATAATTGGTTAAGAGAAATATAAGCAGTGTTACACTACATTCACCCAATGAATTCACTTGTTAAAGAATCTCAAGTATTTCAAAATACGCCTTGGTGAAAAAAAATACTTTTCATTAACAAGAAAAGAATACTTCTTATCAATATCTAATCTTTTATTACTCTAGTATGGGTAATTTGCTCGAAAAATCTAGGTGAATGGATTCAAATTACTTTTATCTGTAGCTCCCAAATGATTCACTTTAGACCACAACATGTATACATTATTGTAATAAGCTTCTTCGAGGAGAAACTATGAGGTGTTACATTAAAAAAAAAGTTAAAGTATATTTGCATCGAATTCGTTCCAAATTATAAAATGATAGTTGACACTAGCAATTATAATTAATACCTACGTTGGTCAAAGCTAAATGTCATCAACTGAAAACAACATCCAAAGTTATGAACAGTCTAAAAATACTTTATTTAAAATTCTACATCTTAAATTACAATGAGATCGTAAGTGAAACACTGAAATAGCAAAATTTCAAAGCTTGTTACTTTGAACATCCTATAACCAATGCTGGATAGGCTTATTATTGTGGTTGTATTGATTAGACATGTATAATTACTTAACCTAAATGAATCAACGAGTTCCGAGTTAAAGATGAGACGAGACGAGACGAGACGAGACGAGACGAGACGAGACCAGACAAGACAAGACAAGACAAGACAAGACAAGACAAGACAAGACAAGACAAGACAAGACAAGACAAGACAAGACAAGACAAGACAAGACAAGACAAGATAAGATAAGATATTTGACCATGTTACAATAGAGCTTTTGGCACGTCTAGAGACCAATAGGGCAGTATAACAAAACATTATAAAACATAAAAATATAGACAAAACAATATAAAATATTTGGACAAACTATACGAAATACATAAGTGTGGAGAATTGCATAATTAATGTGAGCGTGGAATAAAGAAAAATAACATGTTTTTAAGAAGCTTTTAGAACATAGTTGATTTTTTAGCCTACGTAGCATGAATATAGAACTTGGTAATTTATGTGACAGTTGCCCAACATGTTTGTAGCAACTGAGAGTGTCGTCTAAAATAACGCCAAGGATTTTAACGCTGCTACCTTTAATCAGTAAGTTATTTGTAGAAAAAACAAGTTTCTGGGTTTTATCATCATTTCATTTTAAATTATTTGAGGAGAACCAAGAAGCCGCCCGTTTGATAGAACTAATGCTATCAGATAAATTATGGAAGTTCAAATTAAAGTCTAATATAAAAACCGCTGCCCAAGGAATCACTACTTCCACATCCAGATTTTGTAGTCAAGTCTTATACACACTAAATGCCAATGTAATATTTCATTCCCTTTAAGAATAGAGTGGGGGTGATAGAGAGGGTGGGAAATATAAAAAAAATTAGAAGCCCTTGGTTCTCGTATACCCACTAAATCCTAATGTAATTTCTTATTCCCCTAAACAATAGGGTGGGGGTGGCAATGGGGGTGGTAGAAAGGGTAACTAATGCCAAAATAAATTTTAAAGGCCCTTGGTTCTCATACATACACTAAATCACAATTTAATTTTTTACTAGGGGCGAGCGTAGCTGCGTCTTTACTACGTATATACTTCGATATGCGATGTAAAGCAACGTCAGGCGCAGTTAGTAGTTGGATGGGTGACCGTTCCAACTGTTGTAGTATATTCCCCATACGACCAAAATGGCCGACCAAAAAATAACCAAAATTTGCCAAATAAATCGTTTGTCAAGGTCAACCTGGCAAACACTATAAAAAAGTCCTTAAGACACCTAACATACCAAAAAACTATAGTTTATAAATAAAAAATCTGAGATATTTCAAGTATCCACCGACATTCATATTCTATCATTAAATTAGTCAAAACACCCCAATTCCGTCAAATTACCAATAAAACATTACAAACGACACCCCTCAAAAATACAGCCCCTTCAACATTTCGAACCACTTTCAATTCACTCCCCAAACTTCAATCTATCATAATTTATTTCACTTCCCAAAACCTTCTACGAGCCCCCTTCTCTTAATTTTCACGTCAAATTCAATTTCCATAAAATATCTTTAAACATCTTTTAATTATCTACCCGAGCCGCCCATAAAACGATCTTCTCAAAATCAAGACCAGTTTACGTGTTCCCCATGAGTTGCTGGCCACTCGTCACTATCTTCCTTTAGTTATCCCATATTCAGTTTCTTTTCTTAATTAAAAACTCTAAGTCCAATTTACTCCCTTTTGCATGCTGGCAACTCGTTGCCAACTTCACTCCATTACCCTAAATAGGATTTAGCATAACCTATATCAATTTATCATGACCAAACCTAGCATCACATGTAACATTAAATGTAACATTAATATGGATTAAAGTCGAACCCTCAACGTTACTTCACGGGACCATTTTCAAACCGCAGTTTTCTTGAATATTTCCAAAACCAATTTAGATTCCGCTGACATTTTTATATCAAAATATTACATTTTTCATAGCCGATTTAGTAGTATAATTTTCAATTAGAAATTCAAAAATTTAAGCAACCATTGCACAACATTTCACAATAATAGCCCAAATGAATGTCCGGTACCCTTTTAATTCTCATCCAGCTCTCATCCAGCTCTCGGCTACGTCGTGCCCCTTCATTTATATAAAAGTAGAAGCGTGCCAAGCTCCCGGCAAGTTGTGTTCCCGGTGTATCCACGAATAAGTTCTTACTACCCGCGTTACCCTTTGGTCGTCACAGAGCCTAAACCCAAAGTTGTGTTTTCCGGCGTAGCTAACGAAACCTAAAGTGTACCCGCGTCCTCTTCCTAGACGTCCCCTAGTAAAGAATCGGTTTTTTTCATTTTTTTTATTCAGCCCAAGTGCTACATTTTCAATCGCCCTCGCGGCCCTAGTTTTTAGTAAAAATAAATCGTCTTCGTGACTCTAGTTTGTAAGTGAATTATCTCAGATCTGATTAAATCAAAACGAAACCCGCACCGTCTAAGGCAAAATTCTAAGTGTCGATACGTTACCTAAACAATTGTTAATTTAAATAATATAAATATTCAACTCTGTGCTTTTCGCATAAATAAAAAGTTTGTTAATTTCGTGTTCTAAATACAGTGTTATTATTAAAATAAAAAATATCTACAGGGTACTCAAGTAGGCCCTACCCAAGAAACTAAAGGTGAATAAATCACATCCAGCTTATACAGGGTGAAGCTTTAAACTCTTACAATCAAATAAAAAGCATATTTACGCTCTGAACTTATACAGGGTGTACCTAGTGGCCGAATCCTTCCGTTTAAGTACATACCACCCCGACCTAATTTTTATAGAAATTAAGTGCACCAGGGGCCTCTGGGAGTCTCAGTCGAAGCTAGCCAGCCCAAACATTTTTATTTTCCCCACAACAGAGGCACCTTCGTGTTCACAACGAAGACCGCGTCGTCGCCTCACACATCTTCCAGCGGCTTGTATATCAGTGTATGCGCGTAAGCTATACAATGAGGGCGAGGGTTGTATAGGGGACATACCATCCTTCGGAAGGGATGTAAAGCCTTCGGTCCCTTGTCTATTAAATGATCGGCAAGTAAGAGATCCCTACTCTTCTTAAGGGAAGAGGTTGGGCAAAATTCCCGGTTGGGGGTAGCTCGTTTACAGGCGTCAGTGTTAGGCCTCAGTAACGGAAATAGGCCGACGAAAAATAAATGTATAAAAAGAATTAATTTACTCCCTTTAATAATAGGGTGGGGATGGCAATGGGGGTGGTAGAGGAGGTGACTGAAGCCAAAAAGTTTTTAGAGTCCCTTGGTTCTCGTATACACACTATTTTTTTTTACTCCTTTTATTAATGGGGTGGGGTAGGCAATGTGGTGGGGGAGGCAATGGGGTGGTAGAGGGGATAGCTAAAATTTTTTGAGACGTTTCGTTCTTGTATATACCCTAAATCACAGTTTGATTTTTTACTCCCTTTTATAATAGTGTGGGGATGATACTGGGGTGACAGTGGGGGTGGGGGGTTGCTGACGCCAAAAAAAATTTGAGAACTTGACTCTTCGTATACGCCCTAAATTGCAATTTTATGGACTCTTACCTATTTACCCTTATTTACCCCATTTACCCCCGAACCCTTCACCGGAATTACATCAAAATATAGTCCAGTTACAGATCTCGTTATAATACATAAATGTAGCAAATTTCAAGTCAATATCATAAACGGTTCCAGAGTAAACGCGCGCACAAAAAAGTTAAAGAGAGACAGACAGACAGACAGACAGACCGGCAGACCGACAGAGAGGAAATTTTTTTGCTCAAATTTAAAATCTCAACGTTTCATGATATTTTAAGCCTATTTCAACAAAAAAAAAAAATTTTTTTTGCGTTACTATACTTCCAATGGTCGTGGGCCGTGGGGACTCCATGCTTAGCCAGAAGTAATTTTGAGTTTATATTATCGACAGAGACACACTGTTGTTAATCTAATTTGTATCTTTTGGTTGTATACGGCAAAGTGTATCCCTCATTTACCTATGTGAGTCATCGAACCACTGAATAGATGGCTTATCGCTAATCTTGTATTTTTTAAAAGAAAAATATGCATTAATAAAAAATAAAAAAGTGTTTACTAAAAACTCTGATAAAATGGTAGCATATTAAGCTTTGGGTTATCGAATAAACTCCAATCAATATTTCTTAAAGATCTCTTCAAATTGGCCATACCTTTAGCATTAATGCTCCGTCTTCAATTACCACAAATTGTCTTGGATGGTCAGATAAACATGAGTCGACAACACCCGTTTCATGAGTACCTTCTACTAAGTTTGTAAGAATGTTATCAATACAAGACCTTGAATAATATGTAATCCTTGTAAAATCTGAAATCATGATTTCAAGGCCAAATGAAATAAAACAGGCTAACTCAGTTGGGAGATAGTCCATTTAATGAGGTGCCAAAAAGCCAAAACATCAAAAGTTTGTAGGATCTTTTGCAATACATTTCCTTCTTTGTTTTCGAGGGTGAGAAAAATGATGGTGATGGTTTCGAGTTTTGAAACCCTTACGTACTACCCCTATCAAGGAAAAATCACCCCTATTTCCAGCTTCTCGGTCTTGGGCTTGCGAGGAATCGTCGGACCGGGTTTTTTAGAGGGAATAACAATAATTGTCTGAAAGTTATTTGTGGCATTCTACGAATATTCTTTCCTATTATTTGGGTTTTCTACCACATGTATTGTTATCCTCTTCAAAACAAATCACCGAATCTACAAAATAGTAGAATTATTGGAAAAAAGCCTCTGCGCCCGTGACGTTTACGCCAAAGGAAAAGTCAGAGGTTATGTTTTGCAAATAATATAAATCGGAATAAACACAGAAGTAATGTATTTTGCTGACGTTTCGGAAAGTAATCTCTTTCCGTTTTCAAAGCTTTTTTTTTGGAAGAACTCTTATTTTGCTGTGTATGTCAAATATATAGCTTTAAGATTCTGAAAGTATAAAATATTGCCAGCAGACAAAGGTAATGCCACAGTCATTATAGATAAAGATATATATAACACAAAAATCATGACTCTTGTAAATGAGGGACCCTACTCAAAACTAAACAAAGATCCAACAAAATCAATAGAGAGCAAAATTTACAGAACTTTGTTTAAATACAAACATGAATTTAATGATTTTGAACGAAGGAAATTTACACCACATCATAGTAAGCCTCCTCATTTTTATGGCTTACCAAAGACACATAAACAAAATATTCCTTTAAGACCAATTGTTAGTTCTATTAATTCACCATGTCATAATTTGGCAAAATTTTTACTTAAAATTATTGATCCATTATCTGGAAATACCGATTTATATATTAAAAATAGTAAACATTTTATAGAAAAAAATTATGAAAGCGATATTCATGAATCACACCTGATGGTTAGTTTTGATGTAACAAAAGGCCTACGTGTATCATCAAAAAAATTGAAAGATCTTTACTTCCTGACACTGAACGCAACGGACCTTAATATAGTCTCGTATTATAAAAAGTATAAATGCATTTACAGACAACTTCTCCGTAAAGCAAAGAGAAACTATAACGACAGTATCTTAACAAATGCAAGTAATAAATCTAAAGTGGCGTGGGATATTATTAAACCTAATAAAAAGAATAAAATAAATGATTTAAAGCTTAATATTAATGACAAAATAATAGACGATTCTGTTGAACTAGGAAATGCCTTTAATTCACATTTTAATGAAATTCCAACTATACTATTGAAAAACATCCCACATAACGACTCTGACCCATCAAATAATATTAACAATAACCTATATACATTCTTCTTTGAACCTGCGACTGAAGCTGAGGTCTATGATATTATACTCAATTTGAAAAATTCCAATTCAGCCGGAATAGATGAAATTAGTTCAAATTTGCTAAAGAAATGTAAAGATTATGTTACTAAACAACTAACGTACCTGATTAATGTTTCTCTTAGTGTAGGGGTTTTCCCGGACAAATTAAAAATTGCGAAAATCGTACCTATATTAAAATCCGGAGATACTGACGATATAAATAATTATAGGCCAATAGCACTATTAAACACTTTTGCAAAAGTCTTTGAAAAATATGCAGCAAATAAAATCATAGCCTTTTTTGACAAATACAAACTATTTAACAAAAACCAGTTTGGTTTTCGAAAAGGACGATCAACATCTAGTTGTATCAATAAATTTCTAAATTTACTACATAATAAAATGGATAACGGCGAGATTGTCATAGGTATCTTTCTAGATCTTAGCAAGGTGTTTGATTTGGTCTCACATAAAATTCTCCTAGATAAGATGGCTAAATACGGGGTTAGAGGACTAGCACTCAACTGGTTTAATAGCTATCTGGAAAATCGACCACATCTAGTAAGCATTAATTCGTGTCGATCTGAAACGCTTCATACTACAGTTGGTGTCCCACAAG
This sequence comes from Leptura quadrifasciata, assembly GCA_963675555.1. Lineage (NCBI taxonomy): Eukaryota > Metazoa > Arthropoda > Insecta > Coleoptera > Cerambycidae > Leptura > Leptura quadrifasciata. Next base: position 115,456,937 of record OY776677.1, read on the forward strand.
GGTCTATATTAGGTCCTTTGTTATTTCTCATTTACATAAACGATCTTAATGCACTCAATATATTTTTGTTTGCTGATGACACGTCTGTGGTAGTAGGGGATAATTGCCCGAAAAATGTTGTTCTTAGAAGTAATGAAGAATTGGAATCCATTAATAGATGGTTAGTCAATAATAGGCTCTTATTAAATACAAACAAGTCCGTATTAATTAGGTTTAAAAACACTTTGATAACCTCTGATAGCAGCCTGCTCATTAGAATTTCACATAAATCACTTAGACAGGCTGAGTCAACAAAATTTCTAGGCTTATACATATCTGAGAATTGTAGGTGGGGGACACATATTGATCATATGTGCAAAAAATTGGCTTCTGTTTGCTATTGTATCAAACAACTAAAAGATACTGTAAGCCTTGATGTCATAAAAAAGTATTATTTCGCAAATTTTCACTCTATTCTTTCTTACGGTATCACTGCTTGGGGTTTTTCAAATGAAAGTTTGAGAGTCTTTAAACTACAAAAAAAGGCAGTAAGATATATGTGTGGCATAAAATCGCGAGATAGCTGCAAAGAGCACTTTAAGGCTTTAAATATTCTTACGCTGCCCTCTTCATTTATTTTAAGTATCCTTATTTATGCAAAAAATGAAAGTTTTGAAACCCTAAGTCAGTATCATCATTATAATACGAGAAATAACGAGCGTTTAGAAATACCTCAACACAGAACAACAATGTATGAACACTGCCCCAAATATCTGGCCATAAAGTCTTTCAATAAATTACCAGATGACCTAAAATCTTTAAATATTAATATTTTTAAAAAACACGTCAAAGAGCTACTCTTAGGAAAGGCGTATTATTCGGTCAGGGAGTTCTTAAATGATAATTTTTGATTTGATGATAAATTCACATTTTTTTTTTTTTCTTCTTCTTTTGCTTTGCATTCATGTCATATTTGTTATACTAATATATATTTATAACTGTATATAGATTTTAAAATTTTTGTTAGTACCAGTTTACTTTGTTTTACTTTATTATATTCTATATATTTTCATTCTGACCTGACGACTTATTGTACAATAATCAAATAATTGGACCAATAATAATAGTATTATTAGTACTATAATATTTGTGAAATATATATAAATTTTATTGTTATTTTAAAATGTTACTATTGTACTTCTGACCTACCATATGTACATTATTTGTATCCAACATGGTGAAATAAATATTATTATTATTATTATTATTATTATTATTATGTAGTTAGTCTTTTTACCAATGTTCCGGTAGATGAAACCTTAAAAATAGTTAAAGACAGGTTGCTAAATGATAATAATTTGGAAACTAGAACTAAATTAAGTGTAAATAGCATAATGGAACTCTTAACACTCTGTATAAAAACAACCTATTTTCAATTGGACAATGAGTTCTATCAGCAGGATATTGGTATGGCTATGGAGTCTGCATTATCACCAATTTTAAGCAACATATTTATGGAGAACTTTGAGAACACACATGTTCAAAATTGTATAAACAAACCGGTTGACTGGTGGAGATATGTTGACGACATCTTTGCAATTTGGCCTCATGGTGTCGATTTACTAGATAGTTTTTTGGAAAATATAAATAGTAAGGAACCGTCTATTAAATTCACATTAGAAGTAGAAAGTAGGAATGAAGAATCTTAAAGCTGTGTATTTGGCATACACAGCAAAATAAGAGTTCTTCCAAAAAAAAGCTTTGAAAACGGAAAGAGATTACATTCCGAAACGTCAGCAAAATACATTATTTCTGTGTTTATTCCGATTTATATTATTTGCAAAACATAACCTCTGACTTTTCCTGTGGCGTAAACGTCACGGGCGCAGAGGCTTTTTCCAATAATTATATTATTTTGTAGATTCGGTGATTTGTTTTGAAGAGGATACATGTGGTAGAAAACCCAAATAATAGGAAAGAGAATAATAATAAATTCAGTTAATTTACGTTAGAATACCCCGGAGGGACACCCGGGGCTGAACCTACCTCTGACCGTTTTGTTATATTTTGTTGAGCAGAGAGATGAATTATATTATTTTAACGTGTGTCTATTATATTCTTGATATGGGTTATTTAAATAATAATTAGGATATTTATTTAACACAAACTAGTGAAACTATAAAGCTTATTTATTGAAAGCGACATTGTCTTTTGTGAGTGGCTATAGCACAAAAGGCATACGAACGTTAATGATTCCATATGTGTCCTTTAGTCTAAATATTTAGGTGAAATTGAAATGATACTAAATAGATCATATAAAAGAAATTGCTAGTCGAGAGGAAGTTCATAATAATTTAAACTCCAACAAAAAAGGCGTTGTATACAAAATATCATAGTTAGGGATTGTTCATGTTTACTTTCTACATATTCTTCTACGCAAAACACACCAAAGATTAATTGACTTGTTGATTAATAAGAGTCCGAAACAAAAATGTTTAGTTTTTCAATTAGCAACTGTTCAATGTAAATATTTACCAAGTAAATAATATGGACCATATGTAAGTATGTTAAATCACCACGGGCGTTAATATAATATATTTCTTTCCTTTACAGAACAAATAAAAACAATATCATCAATCTTACTCTAATTGATTGACTCTGAACGCTGGAGTAGTAAAAAGAAAATTAGCCCGGGTATTTCTTATGTAATGGTATAATTTAAATAGTATTTCTAGGGGTATTATTATTATTATTAAATTTTATTAAGTGTCTTATCTAGGTTAAATTATTTGTTTTGTTATTTCATTTATAATTAATATTGTTATGCTGTGTTATGATATGTCATAAGCAGGCTGCAAACTAATTGCGATACTTACTATTTTCTTGTAGAATAAAACAGATTAAAAGTATTTTTTGAGGAGACAACAGCTTCTTTTAATACATTACACTTAGAAAACATCAAATTTTATGACGGATGCATTTGTTAGATATAGAAATTAATACAACGATTTATACAAGCCTGTTCTATTTATGTCGTGAGAATAAAATAAACAAATGTAAAAGCAGTACAGAAATACTAAAATGCAAATGTCAATTTGTGAGAAGTATTGATACATTTCTAAGATAATTAACTGAGTCTATAAAAAAGGAAATTCCTTCAGTGGTACACAAAGTTTACAATGTACTTAAACAACTTTCTTTAAAACAGTGGAAATGACTGTAATTTCCGGATTAACAAGAAAGTTAAAAAGGTTTTCCGGTTCACTTCAAATTAAGATTATTTCCTTCTTTCATTAGTATAAGAGGGTTGATAATTCATAATGAGTAGAAGTTGAAATCGGGCGTGATAGACTGCGAATACCTATTTGATAAGCATTATGCTCGAATAGAGTACAATTTAGATAATTATTAATGTCGGTGTGGCCAATCCAACTAAAATAATTACAAGCAGCTGGAACTTCCGCTTATACCGGAAGTCGATACCAACTTGCTTATTTCAAATGAAACACCCATTTTAGGGTTTTCGAAAAGAGCATAGAATTCTGAGTCGAAACTAAGTAGCATATCCTATACCTAAACCTAGCTGTTTCAGAGATATTTGACATTTTATAGAAAATTTGACAGGTGCAACGGTTTGCAAGAACCGTTATAACTTTCTTCGTGTAAAAGATTCTCATTTGCTTCTTGTCACGTAAAAAGAACACAAGGAGAACTACGTTCTACAACTGAAATAAATTCAATAGTATCATACCAAGTGTTCCGTTTTTCGCGTTACATTTTGTCAAATTCAAACCGCGAAAACTTGTTTAGGTCAAATGGAACGCCCTGTATTTTTTTTACGTCAAGTTGTGTAAAATTGAGTTCCCTTTTTTCTGATATGAGCATTGTGGGGGTTAAAGTTACAACTTTTTGAAATATTTGCGATTTTATTAGAAATTCATGAATTGTTGTAATCATTTCATCAAAATAGCCATGATTAGAAACTATCAGTCATTATCTTATGTAAAAAATGCCAGCACGTTTAAATTATACCAACGAAAACTTTTTAAATTTGTTTATTATTTATAGAGAATGTGATAAAGTAATATCAAGAACTTGCAGCACATTTGCTACTCGATATCCACAAAAAACGCAAAATAACACTAACACTGTAACATGCGTATTAATCGAACTGAAGATATGGCATGAACTAAAATAGCAGAGATAAGATCAATTTAAAATATGATTTCATTTTAATTTAATAATTGCTCAAAATTGCGCCCTCGAACCTCGACACGTTTTTCGCACCTTCGGATTAGTTCCTCATGGGTAGAGCTCTTCTAATTGAATCCTGTGATATGTTTTGAAATGCGTTTCTTACTCTTTGCATACAATCTTCAATGGTTGTTAATGGGCTCTCATAAACTTCATTTTTAATAGTTCCCCAAATGAAATAATCCAGAACTGATAAATCGGGCGAGCGAGGAGGCCATAAGAAAGCTCCATTATTGGCAATCCATTGATCATAAAAAGTTTCTTGTAAATAATTATTAATTAAACATGCGTCATGTGGGGGAGCACCGTCGTGCGGATAAAAAATGTTTCTATGTTCGGCGAGAGGTAAATTTTCTAAATAGTTATTATTCAAATTTTGTAAGATATTCAGATATCTTTCACCTAAAAGAAAAAAAGAAAAATTTACCTATACATATTAGCAGAAGAGAAAATTTAATTTACCGTTTAAATTTTCCTGATAAAATTGTAATGCCACCACTATATCGTTTCTTATGGCACAGTAAACATTGAACTGACAACTTTCCTGAAAGTTTCGCTCTCTGAACATACGAGGATTCGAGTCACTCCAATAATGCGAATTGTGTCCATTAAAAAGTCTATTTTTAGTAAATTTTGCTTCATCTGTCCATATAATATTTCCCAAATAAGAATCGTAACCCTCAGACCTTATTAGAATAATTCTGTCTTCTTAGAAAATCTGTTTCTTTTAATCCTTGAATCATATGGAACGAAAACGGGTGAAACTTATGTTTTAATAAGATTTTGTGAATTGAATCCTTGTATAGTCGCGATTCCAGTGCAGCTTGTCTTAATGACATCCTTGGAAATGCATGAAAATATCCCAGAATGACTATCTCAATGTTTTCGTCATTAACAATATGCTTTGCATTTTTGCCTTGACAGAGCCATAATTTTTAAAATTTTCCAGTATGCGTTTTACAGTGTTTGGTGACGGTTTCCGTTTTTCTGGATATCGAGTAGCAAATGTGCTGCAAGTTCTTGATATTACTTTATCACATTCTCCATAAATAATAAACAAACTTAAAAAGTCTTCGTGGGTGTAATTTAAACGTGCTGGCATTTTTTGACATAAGATAATGACTGATTGTTTCTAATCATGGCTATTTTGATGAAATGATTACGACAATTCATGAGTTTCTAATAAAATCGCAAATACTTCAAAAAGTTGTACCTTTAACCTCCACAATGCTAATATCAGAAAAAAAGGGAACTCAATTTTACACAACTTGACGTAAAAAAAATACAGGGCGTTCCATTTGACCTAAACATGTTTTCGCGGTTTGAATTTGACAAAATGTAACGCGAAAAACGGAACACTTGGTATGATATTATTGAATTTATTTCAGATGTAGAACGTAGTTCTCCTTCTGTTATTTTTACGTGACAAGAAACAAATGAGGATCTTTTACACGAAGAAAGTTATAACGGTTCTTGCAAACCGTTGCACCTGTCAAATTTTCTATAAAATGTCAAATATCTCTGAAACAGCTAGGTTTAGGTATAGGATATGCTACATATTTTCGACTCAGAATTTTATGCTCTTTTCGAAAACCCTAAAATGGGTGTTCCATTTGAAATAAGCAAGTTGGTATCGACTTCTGGTATAAGCGGAAGTTCCAGCTGCTTGTAATTATTTTAGTTGGATTGGCCACGCTGACATTAGTAATTATCTAAATTTTCAAAATTTTCTGATGCGTACTTTTCTATATATCGATCGATTCAGTTCCCGGTGAGACACCCTGTATAGGTATTATTATAATCCTTTACACAAACGAACATACAATATACATGTACCTACCGGTCATTTCACCACTTTAAATGATAGTTTACTAGTTAATATGTCTGCAAAACAGTGTTACGTGTATAATAAACGATTTTCAAAATGTTGCATTGCCTTGAAAAGTAAGTCACGGGCACCTATGAATGGCATGCGGTCGAGGTCGGTTTACAAAAGAATGGCGCGCTCTTGCTTTTTAATATCGTTTTAAACTGACACTGCATAAAGTATATCGAACTCACCTCGCTCGCTATAAGATGACGTGGGGTGAGCCTTTCATAGCGCATACGGGAGTACGGAATGAATTATCTACAATTTATCATTTATTTACACTTGCTAATAATGGTAGACTACGTGGAAATTCGTACAACATCATCAGAGACCTCTTGAAAACTGCAGTAGGTGAATATTTTTCTCACTGCATGTATATTTTATGTACGAACCAATCCTCCATTTAATGTGTGTCTGCTTCTTTTTCTTGCAGTGCCGTATCCTTTCAACGAATGTTGGCGATCATGTTCGCTATTTTGACTTTATTAACCGCCACTCTGTAAAGCGCGGTCGTTGACTTCCCAAACCACTGTCTCAAGTTCTTCAACCAGGACGTTCTTCTTCTTTCTGGGCCTATTTTTCCATTGATTTTACCTTGGATTATCAGATGTAGTGTATTATATGCTTCTGGATGTCTCATTACGTGGCAAAAGTATGATAGTTTTTCACAGTATTAATTACTTCCTTATTTTTACCCATTCTACGCATTACTTCTATGTTTATAACGTGGTCTACCCAACTTATCCGTAGCATACGACAGTATACCCACATCTCAAAAGCCTCAAGTCTCTTAAGGGTGTTTTCTGTAAGAGTCCAAGACTCCACTCCATACAAGAGGATGGAGAATACATAACAGCGCACCCAGTATTAATTCTTTTAAATATAGTTACGATAGACTTGTATTGCTATGATACGTCCTTAATTTATTTTTTTTTAATTTTTTATTATTATTAATATTTTATTATTTTTTAAAATTTAATGTATGTGTTGGATACAAAAAAATTACAATTTATTTTATTTTATTTTTATTACTATTGAAAAAGTGGGTTTTGTAATATAAAAATTGCTGTAAACAGGTTCAATGTCTAATATGGTAAATAGTGAAAAATCCCGTTTGCAGGAACTTTATTGACACTTACTCCCCACTAGACACGCCTAAACTAATTGAGAAACATAACAAATGCATTATTGTCAACAACTCTCATTGTACAATTTACAAATCTATATTAATAAATCTCTCGTGTTATCGTTTATTTCATATACACTATAACAAGATAATAAGCAGAAATTTATTATTTTACACCATTCACCTCCTTAGCATGGAGTTAAAATTTCATAATATAATAATACAATTAATTCTTTTGAATAATTTTTTTCACCATTAGAAAATTTATTTAGAGTTCTAGTACCATAATGAAATACTTTGAGTTGATGTCTCTCGAGGAAAAAATTTAAATGTTAATCAAGGTGTGAATACCGATTGTTTTAAATAATGTATTTTTTTTATTTGCCGTGTTATATAAAATAATTGTTGTTCAGAAATGCTTCAAAAGATGATTTCTTAAAATGTTTTAACAGGTAGATAATTAGAATTATTGCGTAATAGTACTTGTGTATTTTGAAGGGCGAATTGAGCGCAGATCCGAATATGTTTTAGGATCTAAGTAGAAGAAAACTAGATTTTGTTTCCAAAGCAAGAACAAATCCATCTAATTAATATTCGGCACGGTTGATGTCATCAAATCAAAATGGTTGAACAGCAGTTTGTTTTACTATTTGATGCGATACGCAATGAAAAGCTTTACGATGATCTTAAAGAATTACATTGTTTGTTTTCGATATACAAATTAATTACAGCTACTGTTTGTCCATATCCGACGTAATAGATAATTTGATCCGAAGTCAACACTGATTTGGACTTAATAGTCGCTCATTCTCAAATACATAGCCGTAGGAAATACTAGAAAAGAAATTCACATTAATGTATCTCTTTGGTACTTTCGCACAAAAACTGTTGATATATTTTGACCAATATTTAATTTTGAAATTAATCAATTTTTTTGCTAAAGAAAATTGGATGAATCAATCGATGAAACATGTAAATTAAATGTGGCCTTCATATTATATTAAATTTAAAATATTAAGAGAACGTAACACTAACTATATTTAAAGACACAAATGAATGCCATAGAAAAATTACTTTTACGACTTTTCAGATATTAAACAAAATATGAAATTTGCAACCGAAATGCAGTGAGCAATTATTATGTAAGTGTTTAAAGATTAATGCGTATAAAATGCATTGTTTCAAATAAGAATGGCGAAGATGCAGAAAATTAATAATTGGAAATAACTCCGGCTACCTGAATATTATAACAACAGGGAGTTCCAAAATAAAAGTGATACCACAGTAGTAAATATTATTATCATATTATATTTGGTTAATGTCAAATGTTTCCAATTATCATTGCGATCGGCTACTAGCAGATGAGTAATATAATGATTTTTCCTGTAAGTCATTGCTATTCAAGGGGGAGGCCAACTTTTTTCTTTGTTATAAGATTTGGAACAAATCTTACTTAAATATAGAACAAAATAAGAAATATTTATGGTTAAAATATCCGCCCCCTACAAATGCAAAGTCACCTGTAATACCAAGATAAACGAAAAAAATTATATTAAGCATTTTTCTTATTTACCCTTGCCCTGAGATAACTTTTTCAATGGTAATCGTTTCAAAGTAACCTGAAACATCGTATTTTCACTCATTTTTACCCACACAGCACCTCTATTCGCTCCACTTTCTCGTCAATTTCCTCGATTATTATACATTTGCCAAACGCTTCATACTCTATTATCTACAGAGAAAGCCCACTGTATATATATCGTCTCAACCCCAAAATTCAAAACCAAATACCGTTTAAAGATTTTAGCACTTCTGAAGAATTAATGCAAATCACTACCAAAGTAGAAGAAAATTTACAAAGCCTACCCCAACTTAAATAAGAAAACTTCTAGACACCAAATCAATCCGACACGAATATTAATCAAAACCAGACGGCTCTAAATCAGAACAAAGATTTGCATAAACTTCTTCAAATACTAAACGTCAATATCAATCACAACCAACGACTTCGAATCAACAGGAAAACGAATAAGTGCTATCAACAAAACGAACCTCTTCGCCATCACCCTGCAAATTATGTGGTGAAGGGCATTATGTCAAACAGTGCCCATTAAATCCATACAATAAATTTTCTGAGAACTTCTAAGGAGTCGGGTCTGAATCGTTTTAACGAAAAAGATATTCAGAACCATATTGCCGTACAATAAGCTACCTCCGTGTATAATGCTCGAATCAAGGAAGGTACATCAACATTAAGGCACGGCCACCGGCCACACGTAATAATGATACCAAGTAGAATAAATCGATTTCGCGGAGAACCACTTTTACTCACAGATATCGACACAGGCACCGACACAGAGAGCAAAGAGCTCCGATACCGAATCCGACTTCCACTTCAACGTAGAGGAGGAAAAAGCGAAAATAATAGAAAATATCATAGTCAGAAATTTCACCAAACAACAACAATAAAATATGTTTAACCATAACATACCAATCAAGTCTAATAATAAAACCAGACAGACGAACGATCCGAAGCTCAAGGTGAAAAGGAGAAGAAACAGTATGGTAATAATCGACAACTAACGACGAATTCACTTATATTTTCATATTTGTCCCAAGAATTGTTATTGTTTTTGCATTTTCGTATAATATATTATCGTTAGTTTATTTATTTTTCTACTTACTCAAATAATTTTTCAGTTCACAATAGGATAGTTTTCCAAGAGTTAATGAAAATTTTAAATTTATATTTAACTTTATTACTCGTTTTGGCCTAAATCGTAACAAACTAAATGAAAACTAAATCAAATTAATATTCACTCGTTTTAAACCAAAAGCAAATAAAACACTTTAATAAAAATCGAAAGCTAAAGAAAGGAATAATTTGACAGAATGCTATTACAGGCAGGCAAACCGTTTTATCGTTAAATAAAAGTCGAAATTTCCGCTCTGATATATTTGTCTAAATTAAATCCGATTTTGTAAATTAAATTACTCCAAACTCTGCGTCAGTGTAAGCGTAATTTAAATTAAATTGTTTAATCTCGTATTACTTTAACGAGCCTACGTTTATTTAAAAAATATATATAAATTCGTCAGTTACTGAGGTATGGCAAAAATAAAAAATAATAATATTTAAAAATGTTTTCTTTACAAGTTCAGTTCGAGAGATTTTTCCAATTCTCTTAATTTTCAACTAAGTTAGGAATAATTGTTTACAGAAAACAATGTTTCAATATTAGCGTATTATTAGTAAATTATTTAAAAATGCACTAAAACTATTAGCACACGACATGATATCTGATCATTTTAATTTTAAAATTTCCAAAATTGACTGAAAAATAAGTAAGATAATAAATATATTCTATTGCTACCCTTTGTCGCGATTATTTCAATATGGTGGCTTCAGCTCATAAAGGATCTTTAAGGACTTTTAATACGTTTATTACGAATAATCAAGAATGATTTCTGAAATTTTTGGAAAGTTCGGATGTTCAGGTTCCTGTATTATTTACTCGACGAATGTGTAGAAGAATGCTATACCTAAAAATACACAACCGTTCTCTACCTAAATTATCTATTACATTATCCTTGAGAAGAGAATTTAATGCTCTTAATTCATGAAAAATATTTACTTACGAGTCAAGTATAATTAGAAAAAAATTCCTCCGTAATTTTAACTTCTTCCTCTATGGGACATAAAATTAAAACTAAAAATATGTATAGTTTGAAATATCATAAAGATAAGTACCTAAAGTAATCAAAATATCCAATATTCTTAACATTTTCTCCCCTTTTCAACCCAAACGATAACGATAATGCTGGGCATAAAAGGGGTAAGTCTCCAGTTATACATCTCCACCCCCATAATCTTCATTTCTCAGCGCAGCGCATGTCTTCAAACTTTGCATACAGCATGAGCGTCCCAACGCTCCTATCATACAGTCATTTCGGCGTCGCTTTGTGTGAGAGACGTGCTTTTTCGCGAACTTCAGCGTCACGATTATCACGTCGGCTCTCAACGAAACCACCTTGTGGCAGTTTGTTTTTGCACTTACTTTACCTTGAATCTTATCACAACTTTTCAGACATGATCACACCTGAAAATTAGTCGTTTTGTAAGAAACGGTAAGTTTTATGTTAAAAATGTCGTAAAGTTTACAAACTTTGAGAATCCTCAGATTGAAGCTTACGGGTCCATTTAATTATATTTTTTATAAACACGTAAGAAGAAAATTGTTATCTCATATTATGAACAATACAATTATTTAAATAAATATGTAGTAAGAACCGATCCGATAAAAATAGTAATATTTAAAAAGTGTGACTGCAAAAAAATTGTCATTTCTACAACTTTTATAAGACATACATAGTGCATTTAATTTAATTAATTGCGGCATGTTTTTATTACTGTAGGCCCTAATAATATAAAAGTTTCATATAATATTTTGAACAAGAAAATACTACTTTTTATTATAGTTTGCACCCAGATAAATAAATTAAAAAACATTTTTAATACTATTCATATTCTTGACAATTTATTATATAGATTTAATCTGGTAAATTTTGAAAATTTTTGTGATATTGGGGTAGTTGATGCTCAAATTTCTGATCATTTTTTAGTTCACTGTACATAATGTTTAATATCATTGAAGAACCTGAACTGATTTTTTTAATTACAGAGCGTTAAAGCATATTAATTTTGAAAACTTTCAATTAAATTTAGAACATATACCTTGGAATAATATTTATTACATCAATAATATTGATGATAAAATTGATTTAGTTACTAATAACATTTTACAATTTAATATGCATACACCTATGAAATCTAGAAAATGTTCTAAAAGAAATTATGCTCCGTGGATCACGGAAAATATTAAATTTATGCAGAAACTACCTAACAAAGCTCTGACAAAATTCAAACAAACCGGGCAAAATAGTAATTGGTATTATTATAAACAACACCTAAATTTGACTAATGCTGCCATTAATGCTGAAAAGAAGGCTTATTTAATATATAAATTTAGTAATTGTAATATAAAAGACAAATGGAGTGAATTAAAAAAACTAAATATTTGTAAACCCAGACATGTCAAGGTACCTGAACAGTTAAATAATGTGGCTACTATCAATGATTCGTATATGAATTCCTCAAATAATTATGAGACACATAAAGACGAATTAATAAATTTTTATAATACCAACGTTAAAGAAAATATAGATAGTTTATTTCTTTTAAACAGATATCTGATTTAGGTGTTATTAAAATAATTCAAAACATAAAGTCAAAAGCGTAAGGATATGATAAATTAAATTCAGCATTAATACATTTACGCTGCCCTTATATAGTTTTTAGTACATATCGTTAACGATTGCATACGTATAAACTACTTCCCTAAAACCTGGAAAAGGGCTTTAGTATTTCCTCTGCCTAAAATTAATCAACCAAATCAATTAAGTCACCTAAGATCTATTAGTCTTTTTGAAAAAAATTTAGAATTGCAAGTTAGAGAATTTTTAAATATTAATAATATTAGTTATTAAAATAGTCTGGATTTAGATCTGGTTTCAGTTGCGCTACGGCCTTTGCTGACATAACTGATGGCATCATTGGAGCTTTTGAAAGTAATAAAATTAGTGTTTTAGTATTATTAAATTATAATAAAGCTTTTGATATGATAAATCACCAATTACTTTTTTCAATTTTGCATTTTTGTGGCTTTCAACAAAATTGTTCCCATTTAATTTTATCTCTTTTGCCGAATAGAGTTCAACACACGATACTCAATAACAATATTTCGCAACCGCGAACGATACTTTCAGAGAATTTACTATCTTTACATCAAATTTTAAAAATCCTTGCAATTCTGTAATTACCACTTATATTATGCCGATGATACACAACTATATTGTTCATTTTACATTGAAGATCTACATGAATTTGGGAATTTAATTAACACTGATTTGAAGAATTTGGTATCAACTTCAACTGATCACCTACTCAAAATTAACCCTCGTAAGATCTGCTATAATGTTTTGTAATGACAATGTACGTGAATTTATATCAAGAGAATTTAATATACAGATCGGAGATGATATTATCGCCTTCAATCATAGCTATAAAAGTCTTGGTCTTATTATTGATTACAAATTAAGGTTTAAGCAGCATATAACGATTAAATTACGATTAGCATACGCTGCACTAAAAATGATACTCTGTACTGTATACTTAGAGACACTTGTGTGTGTGTGAAAAAAAATGTTCTTTAGTTTTGTCCCATTCTAACCACTGTGATATGATTTATGGTCCTTGTATTGACAACATCAAGATGCGATGTATACAAAAAGTACAGAATTCTTGCCTTCGTTAAATTTTTGGAATTCAACGTCGTCAAAGAATATCTCACAAACTGCAAACTGCTGGTTGGCTGAATATGCACAATCGTTGTAAACTTCACAAGGCTTGTTTTTTTCATAACATTTTAAAATTTAAGTCACCACCTTATCTCCTCAACAAGCTATCGCGCTGATGTTCATAACATTAATATTAGGCGTAAGCATATTCTTACTGTACCTCAACATGGTAAGGAAATGTTCAATAATTTTATAAAATTGCAATGTTATAACATTGCTACCTGTATAAATAAATTACCTTTGGATGGATTAATTCTTACATGTGAAAAATTTTAAAATACATATAAAAAATATTTAATGCGAAACCAATAAATAGTTCTTTTTTTCTTCCATCTTCTCTATTCTTCTACTTTTCTCTCCTTTCTCTGCCCTAGTTATTCGTTTTCTCTTTTTTCCCTCTCCGCTTTGATGTATTTCTCTGATTTAATTATATTATGCATTTTATAATTGTCTAGATATAAATTGATATTATATTTATTTTTTATATTTTTTGTCACATAGTTTAGGCTGTAGTGGAAGAACAGTTGCTGATTGCGTCAGTAAACTAAATTATTCTGCCTTTTATTTTTTACCTGTCACTTTTATTGTTATTTATATAATCTCTTATCAATGTTGTGAGTTTGGGTGAATAATGAATACTTTATTATTATTATCATTATTTAAAGAAACTTTCCATCAGTTTTATAATTCATGCTTTTAGTGAAAGAAATATTTTAAGCTATATCTTATCCTTGGTAAGAATGGACTATTTCCTCTATTTTGAATGCATTGTTTATATATGTGTCAATGTATATCTTTAACTGATTGTGAAGTTAGTTTTCGTTTAGAAGGAAATGTTCAACTCTAGCGGGTGTTAGTTTTAACAATTTTCGGTTTTTCCGTTATGAGGACCCTAAAGCCAAATTTCTAGTATATACGTACCGTCATCTGAAATAGACTGGAAATTTTAGATGCAGAAACATCGACATATTCATTGTCAAAATATAAAATAGAAATAAACAATCACGAGTCGTTTATCGTCTTTATATTATATAAATTGTTCGTAATATTCCTAGTAATAAAACAAGTGCCATTTTATATTACACTAAGGATTTTAATACGACCATTCAATACTAGAGTTGTAATTGCAATGGCAAAGATTTCTCTCCACGTTCGCATCTTACTTCTCTTGAGAATTTCACGGCAGGTTAATAAGATCTCAATTAAAAATTATAGTAATATGTACTATATATTCTTCGCCTTCATGCTGTAACAAGTATAAAATAGATGTGTTTAACCGGAAGTGCACGATGAAAATTAAAGCATATCTAGTGCGCCACGGGGAAAATTTACATAAAAGCAGCAACCTCTGTGCAGAATAAGAATTAGTTAAGGCAAAGTTTTGCTTGAATTTTTTTGTTTTTTATTTTTGGAGTTTCTACATTATGTTCTTCTATTTCTTGCATTTGATAGCAAGTCAGTTATATTTCCCTTATGCAGGGTTGTTTATGAGAAGAGGATCGTATTTTACTGATAGATAGGGAACGTTAAGGTGATCTTAAATCTCTATATAGTAATGACTAAAGGAACCCACAGAGTGATATTTTTTGGAAGAATTTTCCTTTCGCCATACATTTGTAATGCGTAAACAGAATCAAATGAAATTTTGTATTTTGGTTACAGTAACCAGTCACCATCAAATAAATGATAGGAACGTAAATGTTATAACCGTTTTAACCCCTTTCCAGATCACCTGAATGGCCATCTTAAGCCTAGATTACTGTGAGTAAAGGAGACGGAGGCCTACAGTTTATAGTGTGATTCGAACCACTTCTTTTGGGGAGTAATTTATAATTGAAAATTACAGTAGGGGGGCTCGCGCCCACTTCGCTAAGTATGCACAGAGGGAAACTAGACGCACTAACCACTGTGCTACCGTTCCCCATGATATTAATAACCAAATGTCAAAACCTGACCCAAAATAAAAATATTTTTAATTATTCACAGAAAATAACACACATTATTGGGTTTAAATATTTGATATTCGTGAAAAATGTTTTGACACTATTTCACTTTTCATTAGAAAAAATAATTTGATGAAAATTTAATGTTTTGTTTCTAAATGCAAAATTGAAAGAAAGAACCACACTAGGTAAGCATACTTTTCTTGTTCCAAATTTGCGCTACTTTTGTTCGTATCACGCATACATACCTAGTAAAATAATAAGTATTAAAAATTACCTAATTAGGTACTACTTGATTATTAAAACAGCGAGAAATTTTTAAAAGAAAAGTATCTTCAACAGAAGCTGACTGAAACGATGAATCACTTTTGCAATGAATTTAAAAATTGAGATTTTGAGGAACATAGTATAAGTCCTATAACATAACGATCAAGATAATGTATTGAATTTGGTGTAATGAAACCCCCAGGGATTACAGTAAATGTGTTTGTTAAATACATGAAGCGATTTTTTTATCTCAATTTTTAGAAAAAATATATATAATGAATTTTCACTTATAATATCCCTAGTGGTTAAATTTTAAGAAAATTATTTAATTTTCCAAATATTCATGACCTCGAAGAAATTTCCGGACATTAATTTTAATCTCGGTAAGAAAATTTCACACCATGATTTTATAAATATTATGCCAAAATTGAACAATTTTATAACGAATGACAAAAATGGCTCCAGGTTCTAAAACATACGGAGTGTGTACTTTGTGCAAAGAATATCCAGACATTGGAAAATCATCGTCAGCTTACCTACTTGTCACAATAATAAAATAATAATAATAATAATAAATACACCACAGGTAATGATAATGGTAATTGGTTGAAGATATTCATTATGATGAAATATTGGATAGAATAATTATGAATATTCAAAAGAATAGTTACGATACGCACTTGGTTTATTGTTTCATGAGTTTTGTTTAGTTTTGTCTGACATATGTTTCGGCCTTGCGACCATTACCAAAGAGTCTTAAAAACTGACCTGAAATTGATGATTCACAATATATACATATTTGAAGTGTTCTACTTAGTGAGGGATAATAACTTGATTTGCTATTTCTTTAATTTTAACAATACGAACTACGAACTTAATTTTAATTTTATTACGGTGTCTAGTACAGGATTGTTCATAAATTCTGTTTGTGTATTTGTAACGTTTTTATGGTTTCTTAGGGCCTTCTTAATTTCTAAAATTTCAAGCATTTCAAGGATTTTTCCTTTGTTTGCATTATGTAAAACTTTAACACTACTACTGTTAAAAAAGTGATTTTACTCAATGCAATGTTCGGCGAAACCAGTTGATTTTTTATTGTATAAAATAGACTTTTTGTGTTCTCTTAACCTCACATCTATGCTACGGCCGCTCTGACGTATATATACGGCATCACAGTCGTCACACTTTATTTTAACAAGCGACCTAAATTAGTTATATTCGTTGATCAAATCAAGTTATCCATCACCATCACTTTCAGGTCAGTTTTTAAAACTCTTTGAGAATGATAGCAAGGCCGAAACATATGTCAGACAAAGGTGAACAAAACACATGAAACAATAAACCAAGTGCGTATTGTAACTATTCCTTTGAATATTTATAATTATGCTATTGAATATGTTCCATCAAGAACCTACCGCAGATTCAATCCAGTTAATTGAAATATTAGATGTAAAGCTATTCAGAACAATCCAAGAATATCTACTAAAATCTTCAAGTAAATTTAATAGAATATCTCAATTAAAATTAAATAAAATTTTGTCGAAATATTTCATATAGTTTATTAAACATAGATATTTAGAAAGTTCATTTTTCAGTCTTATTTATTCCTCATTAAGATTAGAAGAATTCTTGCTAGACCTCCAAGTCCACTTAAATTTAGTTAATTAAGTTTGTTAGGTAAATTTGTTACTGTTTAGTAATATGTGATACCAACAACTTTATTTTTGTAAACGAAAAAATAATTATTACTATATTAATTTGTGTACTTATAATATCCTAGTGAATATCCTCCTTTGCATCACCAAATAAATTTAATTTTAAATAAAAATACTTCAACTCCCGCATCTTTATTTTGACATTTTAAATGACAGAACAATTTCCACTTATTAATTTCACACAACATTAAAAATTTCCGGAAATTTTTTGGTTTGCTATGATAACTTAAGAAAAAAAGCCTCTGATTGGTTAAAAAATGGCGGTGTGAAATTTTCGTCAATATATTTTTTTAATTTAAAAAATGACATTTTGCCAAAGCATTGTTTTTATGAGGGTTTGTGTCACAGATACCACATTAAGTTTTTTACACCATATTGCAATTATCAAAAACATGCACGATATATGTTATAGTATAGAGAGTGTTAAGAAAATGTGAAAATGATGTAACGATGAAAACAATTTATTCGCTTCCTTCATCTCGAAACTAAGACTTGGAATACTATTTTGAGGCAGTGCGACAGATATAAATAAAAAACCGCTGCCCAAGGAATCACTACTTCCACATCCAGATTTTGTATCCAAGTCATATACACACTAAATCCCAATGTAATATTTTATTCGCATTAATAATAGAGTGGGGGTGGTAGCTGGGGTGGCTAATATAAAAAGTTTCAGAAGCCCTTGGTTCTCGTGTACACAATAAATCCCAATTTAATTTTTTATTCCCTTTAATAATAGGGTGGGGGTGGCAATGCGGGTGGTAGGGGAGGTTGGTAACGCCAAAAAAATTTTTGAGACGTTTCGTTCTTGTATACATAGTAAATCACATCTTAATTTTTTTACTCCCTTTCATAATAGTGTAGGGGGTAGTATGTGTGTGTGTGGGGAGGAGGTTAGCGGCTGCCAAAAAAAAATTTGGGATTAGTTGAAATGGAACTGTACACAATTTCAGAGATTTCTTAATAATCGTAAAAAATCTCGTTTATAAAACTGCAAATTTGTAAGTAACATATGGACTGTGATATAGCTATTAAGGTATTAAGGATATTTAAGAGTTTTTTGTTTTTTCTTTGTTATAAAACTGTAAAAATGTTCTTGTGAATGCCTTTCAACTCACTTTGTCTGTGGACATTTACTGTACGTTGTGTGAAAATTATTATATAATTGTTATTATTATCACCCCCCCCCCCCCACACACACACACAACACTTCCAATGTATAATACTACAAGCTAATTTTCTATATGGCATCCTCGCACCCCCTGACCATTCATCATGTTTACCTTTTTGACTATATACTTCATGATGACTTTACTTAAACCGAACTGGAAGACAATAATAAAAAACGCTTTAACGTTATCGTAGCCCCCTGCACCTTCTGACCACCTTTACTTTCTGATACAGATTAAAAATTCATGAAATCATGAAACCTCATTTTTATCCTTATTTATTTTATTTTAACAGACTAAAATTCTCTATTAATGTGCATTGATGATAGAGAATAAAATATAACAAAAATCGTTTTACTGTTACCACAACAAAATACAGATTAGAAATTTGCGAAATCGTGTAGAGCTGATTGTTACCTCTTATTCTGGTCTGGCTGATCCCAATCGCGATTAATCACACAGGTATCGCGCCACCGGGTTCGAATCCCGACTCCGGTACTGGCGCTGTAGGATGAAATGGTTGTATGTCCGCGTTTTTTCAATGTGTAACCCCATTCCGCACAGGCCTCTGACTTCTGGAATTGGGGGTTGTCTTGTAGTATTATACACTGGAAATGTTGTGGGAGGGGGGGGGGGAGGATTGTGATTTAAATTATTTTTTTATTATGAAACAGTACGTGGTTTCACAATTAGCTATTAAGACAGATTATGTAAAAGAACCATGAAATTTGAATATAGACATACTTCATACTTATTAACTTATTTCTAATAGGCACTGCAAGTAGTAGTAAAGTACAATGCCATAGGATATTTCTACCATCTGCTTCAAACAATACTCTTCGTCTTCACTACTTGCATCAGATAAGAAGAAAGAACCTTCCCATTTACAAACTTAGGACTCTCAGTAATGTCTTTTTGAGTGCCTTATTACTGGTCTCGATGGTGTCTAGGAACTTACTGATTTCGATCTTAGTAGTCTTTGGCCTCCTAGGTCGCGTTCCCTTTACTCCTTTTCACAGAGTCACCAAGTATCCCGGTCAAAATTTGGGCGATCGATCAAAAGCGGTGAGAAAGGTGTCTCGACGTCTTAGTTATCCTCAAGTAATGTTTTACTTATTCCTGACTTTTAGTTTGGTCAAGGCACACTTTTTCCTGGAATGGTTGGTTGGATCGAACTGAAACTGGTGGCAGTCGATCTCAAGTTACTCGAAAATGAGGGGCCGCGTTGCCTTTAACTCTTTTTTCCAGAGCCACTAAGTATCCCGGTCAAAATTTGGGCGGTCGGTCGAAAGTAGTGCAAAAGGTGTACCGAGGTCCTAGTTATCCTCCAGTAACATTTTACTTATTTCTGACTTTAGTTTGGGTACAGCACACGTTTTCCTGGAACCGTTCGTCGGATCGATTAGGCAATGTTTGGAATCGATTCCTCGTGGGCGACTTAGTCGATAACGATACCTCCCACCCCATCGGGTGTCTTCGGAAAACTTCGGAAGTGATCGCGAGAAGTTCGAATTTTTGATTAAAATCCTAGCTTCCACACGTGTGAATTCCCCTGAAACTTGTTTTGGTTTTTCAATTCCCCAAGTAGTTGTTAAAACGGTGAATAACGTCCTCGGGAGTGATCGGATCAATTCGATACCATCGTAATCGATTCCCTCGATTAGTATAGTCGAAAATGCTACCCCACCCGACCTTGTACGTCTTCAGGTCTCCGTAGATAATGTCCCGGCCTGTTCTCGGAGGACGCCGACCGTCGCTCTCTAACACCTCTTTGAGGTTATGTACCTCCGACTGGTTTCGACCGGGGGGATGCTTGCAAAAAGTCCTACTTAAATGTTCGAAATTAGGAAGGAATTTGGATGTGACAGATTAATTTTCACGCCGGCTTCAGTGTGTCGAATATGTGCCTAGTATGTTGTATATACATTATACATACTATATTTTTATGGGCCTGTGTTATTTATTATTACCACAAAATATTCTGGTGACACGTGACCAATTAATTTTTAAATTATGATGACTATGCAGTAGTCCAGAGATATTTTTTTGCCGGCGTTTAATAAAAATGTGTTCCGGTTTTAATGAAATTACTAATTTAACTTCGCAGAATGCTAATATAAGATTAATTAATTAGCATTCTATAGAGAGACGCTAGAGACTAAGGCCGATTGTTGGAGTTGCGATTAAACGTCAACTTTTTGATCGATGAGTCATAAATTAAAGAATAACTAAAATAATCTTTGTATATTTTCAAATTTTCTCTTAGTCCATTCAGCCACGAAATTTAAAGATATAGACCCTACCGAAATTAAGAGAAAATAAGTAAGACAGCCATCTACAGTGAAACACAGGGAACACACGCTTCACGTCAAGGTGCCTTTCACGACGACTTTCGAAAGAGACAAACAAGAAGGGCAACGGAAAGTATAGGTTAATTCACACAGGGTAAAAACAAAGGAAACGACGGCTAAAAGATTCTAGATCTCTACTGTACACAACTTAATAAATTTGAAGAATTTCTATTTAAAGAGATCGTTTCTAACAACCAAATATAGAAGTGATGTACTGTGTTACGGCAACGGTATGCCATGATTTGCCAGCTCGCCTATTAAAATTTTTATTGCGGTTCTATTGTGCTGGCACGCAAACAGCCAATGGTTCAGATCACCGATACTGCCGTCACAGTCACAGAAGGCATTTTCGATCAGGTTCATTTTAAATAGGTGAGATTTAAATGATCTATATCCAGATAAGCACCTGCCGTATTTTACATACATGTTTCTACTGCAAAACTCTTCTCCTGACTGTATTGTATTTGGTAGGGTGTCGTATATCTTGCACTAATGATAATTATTGACCCTACGTACGTCTGCTCTGAGATTCGTAATGATGTCAGTAAATGGCAGCAATTCAAGGGTATCCCCGGTAGTACTAGCTCTCTTAGCCAAGTTGTCCGCCATTCTGTTACCGCTAATATTCGAGTGTCCTTTTGCCCAAATGTATGTGACGTGTTTATTTATTTTTTTCAATTTCAGGTGTTTCTCTAATATATACACTAGAACTTTATTATGGAAGATGTGTTTCATTGGATCGGAAAGAGCTCGTAAGATGGACTGAGAATCGGTGACTATTAGAAATGCGAAATAGTTTGTGCTGTTTTGTAGTGCCCAGTCTAAGGCTTGGCTGGTACCAATTGACTCAGAAGTGTATATAGAGCATTTTGCATCTAGTTTGGTCAGTAACTGTGCATTCGTATTTTGGGTGAAAACTGCACAGCCTACACCGGTCGATGACTTAGACCCATATGTAAATATTTTACAAGGATTCGGGTACCGGGATACAATTTCAGAAAATATTGCGTTCTGGTTATCTTGAGAAGCATATTCTGGTATGATGACGGTGGGTGGGTGTTGATTCGTTTTTGCAAATTTTGATGATAATAATAAGCGCCGGGTGATGAGGAACTTCGATGATGAAAGTATTATCATCACCAGATACGTAGCAGCAACTATAGCTACTATAATATACTAGATCTAAAATCCTATTATACTGGTTTAAAATATTACTTTTTTGATCCAGATTTAGAAATTGGCAAAATTATTCAGTGATTTGACATGCAAAATATTCCCTAAGAAATTTATTTTTATACACAAAATGTCTAAAAATATCAAAACTTTAATTATATTACACATAGAACAAATATAAATTTGATATGGCTTTAATGTCGAGTTTATCGCTAAAAGAACACCACCACCCTTTTATTATTCATAGCAGTATAATTTCGATCACTACGAAAGACTTGAAAGCGCATTAAATCAGACAGTTCACAGCTATTGATACTACAGAGCTTTCAATAATGATCACAGGACACGTGACCACAAAAATATAGACAACCAACTATACACGATGGTATTGCACTAAACAGAAATACCCTAAATCCGTTGACGTTCTAGTTAAAGGTAAAATTTTTGATAATTCATTTATTCATCAAATTTAAGAGTTTTTTAATATTAAAAGCAAATTTAAATGGGATGCCTTTTATAGTCTAGTACACTTTAACTTGGCGTGTGTATGTATGAGTTAATATTTCCGTACGATTTCATTTTCTCTTGTACACAAAGATCCAGAAATATTGTCCACGTAGACAATGTTTCTGGACTATTGCTTTAACTTTGTGTACAATATGGGAGGGAGAAAATGAAATCGTACGGAAATATTAACTCATACATACACACGCCAAGTTAAAGTATACTAGACTATATCTGAATTAAAAAAATGTTCGCAAGAAATAAATTGTTACACCTAATTCAAAATAATCTTTATTTCCACAGACAACATGAATATAAACATTCGAATCAAACAATCCACAGTAAATAAAAGAAATTACATAATAAAAACTTTTGTTACATGAAATTTAAATTAGAAGATGAGTGAATGCATTTTAATACGAAATGCCAAGAAATTATAACAAATGCTCAAAATGGCTGCCTTGAGTTTCTAAACACACATGGACTCTTCGTTTCACATTTTCGAATACGTTCTGTAACTGATCAACACTAATATTGCAGATTTCTCTTTCTATTGCCTCTTGTAATTCGTCAATGGTATGTAATCTATTTTTAAAAACATTGTTCTTCATGTGTCCAAATAAGAAATAATCACAGGGCGTTAGATCTGGAGACCGTGCAGGCCATAGTCCCTGGCTGACTAATCGGTCATCGTAAAACTCCCGTAAAAAATCAAGTGAAGCTCTTGCTGTATGGGCAGTAGCGCCGTCTTGCTGGAAATACCCATTTTGCAGTTCATCATAATGCAACTGCGCCAGAAATGGCTCTAAAATAAGAGTTTGATACCTTTGGGCATTAATTGTTTCACGAAAAAAAATATAGGGTCTATAATTCGCCTTCTGGATATTGCCACCTATACACCAACTTTTAAGGGGTGTAAACTTGTTTCTACGTAAGTGTGAGGGTTTTCTGTAGCCCATGTCCTGTAGTTCTGACTATTGATATAACCTGTTAAGTGGAACCATGCTTCATCAGTAAAATAGGTTAAATCCAATACATCGTTGTTATTTAAATTTCCGTTGAACCAACGACAATATCTTACTCGACTTTCAAAATCAGGGGGTAATAGTTCTTGAACAACGGTTACCTTGTAAGGATGCAAATGGAGTTTTTTTAGTGCTTTATGGGTTGTTCCAACTGAAAGACCTAAAAAACAAAAATTTCGTTGAATTGTCGTTTAGGTATATTAAGACATCTGAAGAGAACCGATTCCCAGTTTTATATATTTTTTTATTTGCATTCAGGTTTTATATATAAACAAGAGTTTTAGTAGGTATCGTTATTAGTTGTTGATAATAATTTTCACCAAAGAAATTTATATTGTATATTTTCAAGAAACTAAATTTAAATGGTATGTAACGTATTCAGTAATTAAAAAATTTAGTGTAAAAGTCTTTGAGTCTACCTGTTTGAGCGAATAACTTTGGTATGGATTTTGTCGGGCTTTGATTCATTCTTTCTCGAATGTCGTTCATAACCACTTCAGTTAAAACAGTTGGCCTACCAGTGGATTTTCCCTTGCAAATTCAGTGTGTCTTTGCAAAACGATCAACGAGTACATATTTACGATTTGAAAATGTGTCATATGGAATATTTGGGTCGGAAATTTTTCCATAAATTGTTCGATGCAAGATTGCAATGAATACTTCCATGATCCATCTTCGTTGCGAGTTCCACTTCGAAAATGAGCTATCAAAATGAAGGCATCTTGCTCTGGCGCAAAAACCATGGCAAGACAGGACTAAAATAAAATTTAAAAAACATTACTTAACCTAACATTCTTTTTCTCTTTATCATTACTCACCAGAAGATAACTGATGAAAATTATGTAGTTCTGAAAAGAACTCATTAGTACTCAAATAATAATTAAAACAATTCAAAACCCGTGAAAAAGAACTGATAATTATGCAATATCCACCAAAACACTACTACTACGTCTATGATATGACATTTCAGATTAAAATAAATAGTTAAATGTTAGGATATGCCTACAAGAAGACTACGGCGCTAAATGTTCTGCGTAGACAAACCGTTGCTTTATTGGTTCCGCTGGGCGTGTTCAGCTTCAGAGTCAATTAAACTGTGCGTTGCATCGAGATTTTGTGAAACTTCGTCAAAAAAAAACCGTCAGCAAAGATACTTGAAAACGCACCCTTAGATACATACGAATTAAAATATCCCTAGTACGGAAGGTTTTGACATGGCCAAAACATGACAAGCCTAAAAGATGAACTAAAAAATCACGTGTCCTGTGATCATTGTTGAAAGCTCTGTATAATTTAACTAAGATTCAGTAATGACCAGTTTCTGAAACGTTAAATAGAGTTAATTATTTATTTACTGTCATAGTTACAATTGTGACAACAATTGTTACTATGGCATTTATTAATAGATAACTTTATTTTACGTTTCAGAAACAGACCCTAAAAGCGTCAAGGTCGTATTCAGTAGCAGCCACAGAACTAACAAATATATCCCATATCTTGACGCGCAATCCTCGAACGTTTTGGTAGTAACAAGTAAGGTGAGAGTATAATCACAGTTTTTACACACAGGCGTTGATATCACTTTTTACATTTTTTGCTGTCCTCAATATTTTGTCGCGCGAGGCTTGAATCCCATATTCTGGCATGCGCTATTACTTCCTACCGCTTCCTACATTGGACTCGCATAGGAAATGCTTTTATTAACGTTGAAACAATATATCAGCTGTTACAATAATATAATGTTTCTGGTATATTCCGAACTGTTTGCTCATTATTAGGTTTCGTTAAATTATATATAATTCCACCAAGATTAATTGATCCATATTTTGTATAGAGAGCTATATAAAATATATAGGCTAGGACTAACCATCGAAAGATGTTTATGATTAGAATTAACCGACATAAATCTTCCAATCACCCGGTCTACATACCGGGTGATCTTTTAGTTGGTACAGCACTTTTTCCTATAGAATTTTGAAATTTTGCAGGCATACTTACAGATATTTTTTGCATCTAATGCACTTTATTTTTATTTTTCTGCTATTTCCCATCTAACCGGAAGTTATGTCAACTTTCGGTTTTCAAATAAAACATTATAGTTTTTCTTTTGGATTTCAAAATTTTTTCCGAGTCAGAATGTTATTACGACCTAAAGTGAGGTAAAAACAAACGAGGTCCCAGATCTTACGAATCCTTATAGTGAATGTACAATAAAAAATCAAGTAAAAATAATACTCAATATTTAAAGTACAGTAAAAACAAGAAAGGTAAAAAAAATCTTACAATAAAATAAATATTAAGAATATAACAAAGTCTAGGGTTTTTCTCAGCTAACGCAAGGAAAAGGAATTGGTGATTAAACAAATTTTACAAGAAAAATGGTATACAGTAGTTACTTAACTTTTACAAATTTGGAAGTTTTCCAGACGCTCCAGACTTGAAGGTTTCTTTGTTGATCGAGGTCCTTGTTTCAATAATCTCAGCGTTAGATGTTATCCAGATAGGAAATTTTCGTTTTCGATTACAATTAAATATGTTTCTCTGTCGTAGAGGGCAAAATCATGACAAATTCGACTACCAAAAATCGTGTACCAAAGAATAACAAATGATCCAAAGTCTAAAATCCAAATAATCCAAAAATAGAACAGTTTGCAAGTTCTGTACCCAAAATCTAGCCGTACCACAATCGAAATCTGGCCTTACCAAAATCGTCTATAATTAAAATTACAAAATAGTCCCAAAATTAACCTCTAATGTAAGCGTGTGTCTATAATAAATCTAAGAAATTTAAACTTACCCAGAATAGGTACTTCTCGACGAGAAACTCCCTAATTTATCCGAATAAATCGAAATTTCAATTTAAAAAACCAAATATTAATTGAAAATAGGTTAAGTTTAGTTTTTTATCAGGTATCAACCCGACTAGCAACCACGTGACTAAAACTAAATCGATTGATATGGACTTTTTCGATCATCATTAACTATCTTTACTGTATTACTTCGTAGACAATTTTTATACAGTAATTATGACAATAATTTATTATATTTTAGATTTCCCCATAGGAAATCATATCATAATATACACATCTATTTAATAAATTGGTATATTTGGATAGGAAATTAGAGTATGGTGACATCTATCACTAAATGGGTGAATTGGTCGACTAAAGTCCTATTCATACATGTTACTATTAATTTGTTTAAACCAACTAAATATGGCACGCCACGATGTGTAAAAAAAGTATTGGGTTAGACAGGAAAGTTTTTGAGATAATGCCATTTTAAGATTTCAGGTGTTGAGGTGAGATATACGAAGCACTAACAATAGAATTACCCATGGAATGATATTATGGCAGATTAAAATTGCCTCAAAACGCGTAGTAGGCGCATGTCAAGTCAATAGAAGTTTAACTTGAGTAGCGCTAATTTTTTCTATTACAAATGGAATGTGTTTTTTGCTGCTGCTTTTCTTGCATAATTCAATGGGTATCCCAGCCAGCGAAAAAGGTACCCCTACTACGGTAGTACTACTAGAAGTAAAGACAAAAGAGAAATTCAAGTAAAGTAATCAAGTATTTACCTACGTTAGGAAAATAATGTTTTTCTCTAACAAGTCCCGTGTTAGATTCCAACTGTGAAATCCAGGTTCAGATTTTTGGTTGTATTGTTATGAAAAAAATGTTGAAACATTAACTGTACATGATTTCAACAATTTGTAACCTGCTATATTTTGCTTTTAGCTATCATTATGTATTAGTAAAATGTATTTCAAAATAAATCAGGTTTAAAATAAGCTCTACGCGATTTTAAAAATTTCTGATCGGTAATATTTTATGTCTTACCATCTATCAGTGTATATTAATAGGAAAAATAGAAACAAAACTTAGTCTGTTAAAATGAATACGGGTAAAAATCAGCTCTACAAGATTTAATAAATTTCTAATCTGTATTTTGTTGTAGTAACAGTAACGCGATTTTTGTTATATTTTACTTTCTACCATCAATACACATTAATAGGAGAAATTTTAGTCTGTTAAAATAAAGTAAATAAGGATAAAAATGAGCTTTCCCGATTTTATGAATTTTTGATCTATATCAGGAAGTAAAGGTGGTCAGAAGGTGCAGGGGACTAGGACAGCGATAAAGCGCTTTTTGTTATTGTCTTCAAAGGTTATGTTACTCATCGTGAAATATATAGTCAAAAAGAAAAACATGATGGATGGTCGGGGGGTGCGAGGAAGTCACATAGGAAATTAACTTTTAGTATTATACATTGGAAGTGTTGTGAGGGGGGGGGGGGGGGGGGTGATTTCACTTATTTTTCATGGTATCCTTGCTACGGATTAGACGTAGGAACTACTTAACCCGGAAAGTGATGTACGTGCCTACGATAAAATTTCTCTAGCTCAGACTATCTCAGGGCGTTAAGCCCAAGTTTACATAAACTATGATAAATTATTAATTTACTTACTTAACAACTCACTGAGGTTTCCATATGAAGTGGCTGCAGACGAAATAATGACACTTTCTTTAAAAATGAAATGCACTATATTATTCAATTTACAGATATTGGTTCTCTAGCATGTAACCTGGCGATGTTCAAAGATGTGGCCAATTTCACGATTAATCAGTTACAACATTCATAAAATGCCTCGTGTAGCTACACATCGGTTTACAATGTCCTCAAAAATTGTCATAAATTCTGCCACAAGGTTTGATTTAAAGAACCTCCTAAAATAAATATAAATGCATAAAATCTGTAAATATGTACAAGTTAAAAATTCAAATTATGAATTGATATCCAGCCGAACCACTGAAGGTGGTCCCCGGTAAGTAAAAAATAAACACAACATACTTATTTAGGGTGGTACGATACCGAGTCCGGACGTGGAAGAACTGTAGCCCTACGGAGATGTCTTCGGGACACAAGAAATGGACCCAAGGATGGGGTTGATTGTAGCCTCACCAGCCCTGGAACCTTCCACTGTGAGTGGATGCCCCGTCCGTGGAACTCTCACTTACGTGTGTAGAAGCCCCGTCCGTGTAACCCTAAAGATATCACGATTTAATTTACAGAGTCAGAAATACACGTGAAGCGCGCCTAATGCGAGCAATTCTGACATAACCTACAAATGAAACATAATTTACCTCACTGATGTGGGAACAATCCACCAACACTCCGGGAAGCCACAGTCGGATGAAGAGGGTCGAGTCCGCCTTTTAAATTGGCACGGTATTTCCAAAGGAGAACCTGCAAATTTGCGAAACACGTGGGTAGAGAACGGGCAAGATGGCGTGAAGAGGTCAGCTTACCTTGTGTAATTTAATATCCTGCTTCTGTAGATAAAATTTACTCACAACCACAAAATATTCCGCTAAACGGAACAACAACAGATTGAGGAAATTTTCTTGTGTTGATAATTCTAAAATCCACCAGGATGCCTTGGATAAAACCGAGATTGGTAGAATTATCAACTCCTGCCACCAACAAAAATGGTTGCTTCCGTTTCTCTTTGCTGATCACGTGCCACAAATGTGTTGCCCTCCCGTGGAGAATAGCGAATGTGTTACGGACATAGCAGTTGTTATTATGCGGCCCACAAAACGCCAAGGCGTATGGTGGGTCGCATACGCTAGAGGTCCGCAACATCCTCCTTAGTTGAATCCACTTGAATTTTTTTGGGATAGTAGTATAGAAAACCGGTGAGTGCCTTACTACTGGTCTCGATGGTGTCTAAGTACTTACTTATTTCGGTCTTAGCAATTCTTGAACTCCCAGGTCGAGTTGCCTTTAACTCCTTTTCCCAGAGTCACTATGTATCCAGGTCAAAATTTGGGAGGTCAGTCAAAAGTGTTGCAAAAAGTGTATCGAGGTTCTAGTTGCCCTCCAGTAACGTTTTACTTATATCGGAACTTTAGTTTGGCCACAGCACACTTTTTCCGAAACCGTTGACCGGATCGATTCAGCAATGGTCGAAATCGGCTCCCCGTGGTCGACTTAGTCGATAACGATACCTCCCGCGCCTTCGTGTGTCTTCGGGAAACTTCGGAAGTGTTCATGCGAAGTTTGGACTTTTGCTTAAAATCCTAGCTTTTACACGTGTGAACACCCCCGAAACTTGTTTCGGTTTTTCAATTCCCCAAGTCGTTGATAAAACGGTGAATAACGCCCTCGGCAGTGATCAGATCTAATCGATAATTATCGTAATCGACTCCCCGTGATCGGTATAGTCGAAAATGCTACCCCACCCGACCTTGTACGCCTTCGGATCTTCGCAGTTAATGTCCTGTCCTGTACTCGGAGGACACCGACCGTCTTTCTATAAAAAGTGTTCTAAACCTCTTCGAGGTTATGTACCCCCGACCGGGGGGATGGAGGTGCTTGCAAAAATCCTACTTAAATGTTCGATTTTTAGGTTAAAAACCGACTCGCTCCTAACTTCACTGTCAATTTTAGGTTATGTTTATACTAGATTGTTTGTGTCTATATTCACGTTATTTATAAATGTCACTGTTACAGGATTAAATTAAGCGACTTGCGTATCTGTCGATGTGATACTTCCGTTTTTGAAGACATACTTCCATTTAGTACAAAAATATAACCGGAATGACAGATCTCAAAATTCAAACATCAACAGCAATGCCGTAATAAGATAAGAAGTTAAAGACAAGTATTTATTCAATTCATTTCACATGTCACTGTAATGGGGAACATTCTCTTTTATTTTATCCGCCAGAGTGCACCAGCTGTACTTGGCTGTTTGTCCGTCAATGTCAAAACGAAAAACAACAAACAAAGTTAATAATTAGTATGTAAAATAAAAACTTGTTGCTGTGTACCAAAGTGCTCTAACACAGTAAGGCATTTATTTCCTAAAAATGACCGTTTCCGACAACTATATGAAAAATCTGGCGTTTTAAAATTGTAATCTATATCTTCATCTTCAAGTGTACTAACTAAAATATTGTGGTAATTGATTAATCTAGAATAAAAGAGGATTTATAAACAAAAAATCCAACAAGTTCATAAATGTAATTATATGCCTTTCAACCAAATCAGCTTTTTTCCATGAACTCTATAACAACTCTTTCTCTCAGCTCCCCTTTTAAAGTTTTAAACGATTTAATGACCAACGATCGTAATCCTTTTTATCAATTTGGCTCATTTCTACGAAAAAGAGCTTGGAAAACTTTCGGAAATCGAGAAATTTAAACTATTTATAGGTTATATATGATACAAGTTGAGAAAGACATTAAACCCAGTGCGCATGGCGTCATCTATTGGATACGTTAGGAACTGGTTTGGATTATTCCTTATTCTTTTTATCAATTTGTCGCAGTTTCAATGAAGAATATCCCGAGAAAAGAAGACTTGATCGTCGATTTAAAAAAAAAAGCAATTACAAGTTTAAGAACTACAGGACAATTTAAAGTGAAACGAAACAGAACTTGCTATGTGATGATGCAAGAGGATAATCCAGGTATTTCAATTCGCCAACTAGAAGTGCAATTTGACATATCATATTCCTCCATCCACAAAATATTGAAACGATACGCGCAGCATCCTTACAAAAATTCGATATATCAAAAGTTACTTCCTGGAGACTTTCCCAGACGAACTGCGTTCTGGGAATGGTTCATGATAAAAAATCAAGAAGATCCGGAGTTTTGGCGCAAAGTAATTTAGAGTGACAAGGTCAGTTTTACCAATAACGGCATTTTCAATCGATATAACGCATACTACTGGTCCACGGTTAACTTACACTTAACTAAACCCAGCAACTTTCATATAGTTTGGAAGTTCAATGTTTGGGTTGGGCTTATTAACAACCAACTGATTGCACCTGGAAATCTCAATGTAGCGTTTTATTCCCAAAACATATTGCCTTTCTTGAAAGAAAATTATCTAGATAATTTACCTTTGGCAACACTTCTTAGAGAAATTTATTTTATGCAAGACGGAGCCTCACCTCACAATGCAAGGGTGGTCGACGCTCTTCTAACAGTTGTTTTTGAGAACAGGTGGATCGGAATCTCCGGAGCCCATTAGATGGCCAGCGAGGTCCACGGATCTCAATCCATTGGATTTTTTATGGGATCACATTAAAGATAATATTTATGAATTTGAATGCGAAACGAGAGCGGCTTTGGAAGCACGTGTTCGTGAAATCTTCCAAGAGATGAGCCCCCAGTTTATTGAAAACACAACAGAAAGTGTCAAGAGAAGAGCTGAAATATGTTTAAAGCAAAATGGTGGCATATTTGAAAATTATTTGTGATAATTTCCTTGTTATTGCAGCTTTATGTTTAAATCTTTGTCACTGTTTGAAATAAAAAAAAAAGTTTTTTCCCCATTAAAAGGTGCTGTACCAACTTAAAAAATCACCAGGTATATTATTTTTCCAAACCGTTGGCAAGATTTTGTTGATGATTTTTGTTAGGAAATTGTCAATATTTTTAAATAATTTGCCAAAGATAAAAATCCCTAGTCAAATAGCGAACACATAATAATTATAAATAAATGTGCTTTGAGACGAAAATAAAAAGTGAACTTTGGATAACTCTTACACATAGCTTCTTAAGTAAACCATTTCAAATATAGCATATTACGTACCATATTATATAAGATACATTATAAATATAATTAAAATTATGAACTGACAACATTTAAATAAAATTTTTAAAATTATTCAATAAAGAAATAGAAATACACATGTGCGACCAGGTTGCTCATTCCTAACAATAATTATTCCAAGAGCGAGCTCTTGCAAATAGAAGAATTATAATGCAGGACAGATCGAATATTCCACCATTTTGTGATTTTTGCACATTTTTCAAAATAATTTGCCTAAATATAAGCCACAAAAGTGCCCGATGACTGGATTAATAAAGGACATGCAATTATATATTAGAATTTTAACTTGTAATTTCCGAAACATCTCTGGCCGACTCGATCAGCTTGTACCCCTAAGGGAGACAGCATCTCCTGTTGCACCCTCGTAAAATACAACCCGGCTTCTGAGTACAGAATTTCAACTTGTTACGCGTCGTTAGCGCCTGGGGGACTATGGAGACCGCATTGCTTCATAAAAACTAATTAATGCATTATACAGTGAAATTGAGATCTGCGTCCGGCTTTGTCTCTACTTATCTTTAACTACAGTGAAATTAATTATTGTCGTTGAATCATTTTTAACTTACTGATGTATAATAATATACAGCGTGTCGCAAGTGTTCAGAAACTGCTTGTGCGATATATTTGAAATTTGGGTGGTTGATCACTGCCCCAATTAGAACTTAATGACTTAGTACAATTTGAGAATCATCATTGGCGTACCATTACATAGGCTGACGTAAGGGTAGATTTTCCGAGAATGTATATTAGCGATTTTTTTAGAAAAAAATCTAGTGGGATATTCTTAATCAGCACTTTTAAAAACCCCTTTATACAAAATTTGGATATAATGGGTGCAAAGGTGGTTGAGATATAGGCTACCAAAAAACTTTTTCGACGAAAAAATATTTTTTGGCGTTGCCCAAATTGAAAAAAATTCTTAATTTTTTGTTCAGAACAATGTATTTTACTAGTGGGATTTGGATTTGAAAGATAATTCTTAATTTTTTGACACTGCAAAAATTATGTTATTGTAATAAATACAAACCTAAGTAAGCAATGAAGACAAAGGTTATGACATGCGTCAATTTATTATTGGAAGTATATAAATTTGTAAATGTACTCTTTGTACGTGAGTGTATTTCAAATAAGTACTTAAATAGAGTAAATTTTTGTATTGTAAAAAATATGATGCGCCGTTTAACGATCGAGGAAAAAAATTAGTTAGTTCAATTGGTTGTAGATAATACCAGATCCTATAGAGAAGCTGCCGGTGAATTTAACTCACGACATCCTGAGCAGTCCTTTCCTGTTCGACATAAATTGGTAGCAAACATCATGAATAATTTTAAAAATACAGGAAAAGTACATAAATTAAGACAAAAAAATGTGATTTAGAAAATAGACAACATCCAGACGAGGAACGTACTTTACAATATTTTAGAGGAAACCTAAAATCTTGTGTAAGACAAGCAGCAGTAAATCTTAACGTAAGTAAGGACCGAGTTTGGCGTTACGTAAAAAAAACCGCTGCCCAAGGTAAGCACTACTTCCACATCCAGATTTTGAATCCAAGTCTTATACACACTAAATCCCAATGTGATATTTTACTCCATTTAATAATAGGGTGGAAGTCGTCGATGGGGTGGGTAATGTCAAACAAATTTTAGAGGCCCTTGGTTCTCATATACACACTGCATCCTAATTTAATTTTTTACTCCCTTTAGTAGGGTGGGGGTGGTAATGGGGGTGGTAGAGGAGGTGGCTAATTCCAAAAAAAATTAGAGTCCCTTGGTTCTCGTACACACTAAATTCCAATTTAATTTTTTACTCCCTTTAATAATGGGATGGAGATGGCAATGGAGATGGTAGAGGGAGTGGTTAAAGCCGAAAAAATGTTTTGGGATGTTTCGTTCTTGTATACACACTAATTCACATTTAAATTTTTTACTCCCTTTCATAATAATGTGGTGGTGGTATTGGAGGTGATAGTGGGGGGGGTGGCTGATGCTAAAAAAAATTTTGAGACCTTGACTTTTCGTACATGACCTAAATTGCAATTTTATGGACTATTACCTATCTTCTTATTTACTCCGGAACCCTTCAACGGAATTAGATCAAAATATAATCTAGTTCCAGATCTCGTTATAATACATAAGTGTACCAAATTTCAAGTCAATATCATAAACGGTTCCACTGGACGTGGAAGTAAAAATAGGCAAAGAACTTTCAAGCCACAGATATTGCATACTTTAGAAGATACACAGAGAAGGTCAGATTTTGGTTTTTGGGCACAGGGTGAATTTTTAAATAATTCAAATTTTTTGAAAAATATAATTTTTACTGATGAGGCTACCCTTACGACAAATGGGGTAGTATTCTTCCAGAATTATCGCTTATGGGCTAACGAATATCCCAAATGGGTGATCAATGCCAAACGGCAATATGTTTCGAAAATCAATGTTTGGTGTGGCATAGGGAATGACCAGATCATTGCGTCTTTCTTCAACCCAAGATTAAATGAGGAAGCCTTTTTGAATTTGTTGGGGGATGAAATTGCAATGTTTCTTAACGATCTTCCACAGGATGTTAGAGAAAACCTACATTTTCAACTTGATGGTGC
Source organism: Leptura quadrifasciata (assembly GCA_963675555.1). NCBI lineage: Eukaryota > Metazoa > Arthropoda > Insecta > Coleoptera > Cerambycidae > Leptura > Leptura quadrifasciata. The sequence continues at coordinate 115,491,967 of OY776677.1, forward strand.
TCCAGCTCACAACGTTGGAAGAGTAATTTTAGAAATTAATTTTCCGGACAGATGGATAGGTCATGGAAGTCCAGTTCAGGAGTTTCCCCCGAGGTTTCCCGATCTCACACCTCTTGACTATTCATGGGATTATTAAAAAAATTAAGTTTACAAGAACAAACCCCGTAGACAAGAAGAATTAGAGAATAGAGTTAGGTAGGCATGTGCTGAAATCACTCCTGGTGAGATTCGAAAAGTTATACGACATGCAAGAAGAAGAATTGAACAATGTATTCGTAATGGTGCTTTGATAGATTTGGAAAGAATCGCTTAAGTTTATTTAGTTCCCTATTATTAATATAATTTTCTTGTTCTCGATCTTAACATTATTTTTAAATATAATATTTATATTCGAAGTTTTGCATTATTAAAAAATTAAGAATTATCTTTCAAATCCAAATTACACTAGTAAAATACATTGTTTTTTTTGTGGCTTATATCTCAACTACCTTTGAATCAATCCATTATAACGAAATTTTGTACAAGGGGGTTTTTAAAGGTGCTGATTAAAAATAGTACATCGTCAGTGATGATTCTCAAATTGTACTACGTCATTAAGTTTTGATTGGGGGTAGTGGTCAACCACCCATATTTCAAAAAAATCAGTTTCTGAGATATAAGAGTGGCTCCATGAAACTTGCGACATGCTGTATACAAGGTGTCCGGAAATAAAGTAGAAAAAGCTTAACTGTAGATTCCTTAGCCCAAATTAATCGGAGTTCTTCATATAACATTTTTCAAAATACCCCTTCGTTTTCAAGTTATAGCCACTTGAAAGGGGTACGTTAAAAATTATTATCATTTTTTGACTCAAAAAATAAAATTCCAGAAAACAAAATATTTATCATATCTACTACACTTATTGAAAGGCATCTTATGAATTTTTTTCATCCCCTTGAGTGCTTCATCAAGGAGTGGAATGGACAACCCCTAATGTATTTTTTAAAATATTTTTAAAAATCCATTCATTTTACATTTCAGAATAAAATATTTTTTGATTCCCTCGTTAATTCTAAAACTTTTTCTTCTCTTTAAAAAATGCCGTGTTACCAACCGTTTTCGTGATAAAAAATAAAATGTACGTTCATGCATTTCAATCGTTACTGATACCGATAATGTTTTTAAAGTTTTAGTAGGCTGCTATAATCGAATAATCTAAATATTCATTAACAACTTCTATGCAATAAACGTACACATTTTTAAAATCAAATTGACAAATGTTATTAATGGAATAATTTATTAAATACAAATAATAATATTAAAGTGAAACAATTTTTAATTTGATGAGGACAAGTTATCCAGTCTCTAGTCAAAGTATTTTGAGGGTTTTAGCGAAAATAGCCCTTAGCATCGAAGGTGTCCTATCATTTTCTAGCAGTCGATTTTGACGGGAAAATGATGGGTTTTAACGGTATTTGCCCTAAACCGGTTCCTTAATGATTCGGTGTCAAAAAAGTATAGTTACCATGTACTCAGAACGTGCATGGGACCGCCTTGCCTGAACGTATGAATCTATAATTGTAGAACATAATTCAAAGTCGTTGCGATTCAAGCATTTTTAAGCTCCGAGGAGCGACCAAAATTGATATTGAACTGAAAATACGTCAATAGACAGGCAAGCAAAAGCCCACCAAAAAAATTATACACATTGAACTCTTTACTGAATCTTTTTGTGTAATCGTTAGCTAAAAACTAAACATTGGATGGTAGTTAGTACATTATGAGTTGGTCCGTTTCTCACGATGTGTTGTACACGGGCCAGACTATAGTTGTCAATACATTTTTCTTGAACGTTTTTGTAAAAAGCATAATTTTTTAAAAGATTTAATATATATTTTTGAACTTTATATTGTCTTTTTCTTGTGTTTCAAAATTCCTTTTCAGGTTTAAATTTAAGAAAGTGTTAGTATTTACTGTGTTAGATTTATAGTGTTACGACGTCCAATTGGTATCATCAGTGAAGCAGTTAAGCAAAAACGAAACAGTAAGTATAGATTTTGTATTATTCTCCTTCTTAAACAGTCGCTTTGAACCCTTCTTTGTGAACGTTTAATATCCACTGTGGAAAATATAATAAAAGTCCTTCAGACGTGTAAAGATGGGTCGTTCACAGTAACACGGCATTTTTTAAAGAGAAGAAAAAGTTTTAGAATTAACGAGGGAATCAAAAAATATTTTATTCTGAAATGTAAAATGAATGGATTTTAAAAATATTTAAAAAAATACATTAGGGGTTACCCATTCCACCCCTTGGTGAAGCACTCAAGGGGATGAAAAAAATTTACAAGATGCCTTTCAATAAGTGCAGTAGACATGCTAAATATTTTGTTTTTTGGAATTTTATTTTTTTAATAAAAAAATGAAAATAGTTTTTAACGTACCCCTTTAAAGGGGCTATAACTTGAAAACGAAGGGGTATTTTGAAAAATGTTATATGGAGAACCCCAATTAATTTGGACTAAGGAATCTACAGTTAACTTTTTTCCTCTTTGTTTCCGGACACCCTATATATCAGATTCTCCTACGATCAACAGTAGTCAATTTAGTTTCATTTGTGAGAATTAGCAAAAAATAAAAGTTGCATATTACACTATTTTCAGGATATCTCTGAAACTACTAAAAGTTGTTCTAATCTGAAAACGAAGTGAGCATTAAAATGCATAACTTTTCTTTAATTTAACTGATTTTCTACCCACTATGCTTTAAAAGTAACCAACGCAACCTAATTAAAAATGTTTATATTCTTTATATCACCTTATTACGAAAAGTGCCATAAACTTATTCCATTTTAAAGATTTTCCTTTATATTCATTTTCGGTTGAAAATTCCCACTGCTTTTAAATGTCTAGATCCTCAAGTTAAGAGAATAATATCAGGAAACTTTCTAGTTGGCGCGGTGCATAATATACGATGTAACACCACATTGCTGAATTTCAAATTACCCGTGCAGGAAATGCGAATCAGTTGCAGTAGTACCTGCTTAAAAACAAATTAGGTTCACGGTATGAATATCTAATACAACCAAAGCTATGAGCATAGCAGTTCGTGATTTCATTTATTTGATTATTCTCGTCGTATTTGATCGCGCCATATTGTTCCTTCCTTTATTTGATAATGTCACCCTTGTCTTTCTTGTCTTTTTTTACTTGTATTTTGTATGAATAAAGTTTAATTTTATTTTGTATAATATACGACCAATACTGATTTGAAGGACTTCTTTGCAGTTCAAATAAACTTCCTAACAGAGCGATCTTTCTCTAGTTATTTTTTTATGGGACGAAAGTTTCTATTCTGTTCTACAACTTGTTTTGTGGGAGTTGCGAAAGAACTAACTTCTCTTAAAGTTATTTTATTCGTCGAGTGTCCACCTTTTTATATTATAATGAGGTTTTTATTTTTCAAGCTACAGAGAACTATTACGTAACCTATACCTCAGCAAATATATTAATAATAATAATAATAATGTATTTAGCAGATTACGTTTTAGTCAAATGAATTTTACCATTTGATACTTTACTGCTGTCCGTCTGTTTGTTTTGTTGTCCCTAAATGTCCGTTTGCAAATTTATTTATTTATTTAATCTTAACACGGAAAACCTTCCTGAATAGTCCTGAGGATGACTTAATAATAAATCGAACCGTCGATAATTATCAGAAATTGTTTTCCATAATTTATTGGTCTATTCCCGTTAACACAACCCCTATATAATAACAAGGCTATTATTATACTCAACAATATATTTATTAAATAAAGAAACAAGTTATTGCCTTATACCTCAAGAGAAAAACAACAATGCAGGTACGGACACGTGTTTCGGAGTTATTGCTCCTCATCAGCGTTGCGTAGCTTAGAGAATATATCTTAGTCAATTAGACCAAGTTACATTGGTAAGGGACTCGTTAGGGAGAGCACAAAAATGGTAAACCTTTATAAATATTAATATAGAACAAAATTATCATAATACGTAAATTATAACATAAATAGGTAAATGACAACTAAGAAACAAGCTATAGAATTACGAATATTAATAACATTGAAATGTGAATCGCACAAAACCTCTTCTACAGTATAACACACCAAAGTTAAAGTTGAATGTTAAAAAAACTACATGAAGTACAAATAACAGAGTAATGTAAACATTGACTATATAAGATAAAATAGGTAAAATTAAAGCAAGTGTAAGAACTGGATAAAGTAAGTGTAAAAAACGGAATAAATAAAATACAAAGTAAATCGGCATAGAACTATTAATAAAAAAAAATTATAATTTAAAAAACTAAAAAAACACGCTTTAATAGCAAACCGAACTAAAAAGTAAAAAATAACTAAAGAAAGTGAGTTAGTGCCTTATTCCTCAAAAAGAAACAACAATGCTGCTACGGACACGTGTTTCGGAGTTATTGCTCCTCATCAGCGTAGCTTAGCGAATATATCTTAGGTGAGCAAAACTGTTAAAGGTAGGAAAGTACAGTTCACAGTACTCATTTACGCTTTCATACCTCATTTGCCACACTTTGGACCACAAATTAGAGCAGTCAGTACGAGGAGACCTATGTGTACTCCACTACTCTACCTGTCAAATACAAAATAAAAGATGCTTATGAGGTCAAATAATTAAAGAAAGTGCCAGGTGGAAATAGAGCAGTACACATAGGGCTCCTCGTACTGACTGCTCTTATTTGTGGCCCAAAATGTGCCACATGAGGTATGAAAGTGCAAATTGAGCACTGTGTACTGTACTTTCCCACCTTTAGTAGTTTTGCTCACCTAAGATATATTCGCTAAGCTACACTACGCTGATGAAGAGCAATAACTCCGAAACACGTGTCCCTAGCTGCACTGTTGTTTCTTTTTGAGGAATAAGGCACTAACTCATTTTCTTTAATTATTTGACCTCATAAGCCCTCCATCTTGTAAAAAATAATGTCTAAATGTTAAGATTCTTATTTTATTGTAAAAAGCGTGGGATGCTTGATACCAATTGTTATAAACCCCACGCTTTTTACAATATAATAAGAATCTTAATATTTAAACATTATTTTTTACTTTTTAGTTCAGTTTGCTATTAAAGCGTGTTTTTTTTAAACTATAATTTTTTTTAGGCACCCTCTTGCCATTCATCCCTCGCCACGTTTCTCACCAATAATAAAATATATATTAACGACAACGGCGCCTCCGCCAAAATGTCGACAATACATCAGTCATTTCTTAAATTTTATTTTATCCTGATGATCCTGGTGAGGGCATTAGGACAAAGTTGTCAAATTATTGTATTGTCATCATCGTGATAATCACGTTCAAAGATTCCTTTACAAACAAACAAACATACAGACGAAGCTAATAAAAGCGTGTTAAAAACGGCTTTAACCCAAGTTAAAATATACAAGGTGTCCCGTAATAACGTGGAAAAAAATTTACTGTAGATTCCCTGCTGACAATTGAGACGGGTTCTTCGTATAAAATTTCTCAAAATACCGCTTACCTGTCCAGCTACACCCCCTTAAGGGAGGTATACCAAAATACTATTTTTAATTTCTATCTCACCAAAACGTAATCGGAAAAATACGAAATTTGACACATCTCGGTTACTCATCAAATGGCATCTAACGAAATTATTTCATCCACTTAGCGTGTACACAAAGGAGTGAAATTAACCACCCTTCTTGAAATTTTGTAAATATCTTTTGCTTGCAATTTTTTTTCAATTAAAAAAAAATAACTAAACATTATGATTCATTTAGAAACTTTTTTATCTCTTGAAAAAATTTCGTAAAATTGACCAATTGAAAAAAAAAATTAAATTGCATCTGCCTAAGTGATCGATCAAAAGCGATGAGCACAATTATATTAGTGTAAAATACTAAAAGTAGGCTGGTGTCAAATTATAATTAATTAATAAGATAATCAGTCCTTACTACTTAATACTAGTAGTTTTCTAACCAGATTATAAAATGCATAGTATTAGTAATGAGGAATATGCAGATATACATTTAAATTATGGTCAATGTAAAGGTAATGCTTCAGCGGCTAAAGAATGATATCGTCGTAAGTTCCCTACTCGTACTGTGCCAAATGTTCGTACTTTTTCTAATATTCACTTGAAGTTAAGAGAAAGGGGCTGTTTTAAAAAAAGAAGTCATGATTGTGGTCGTCGGAGACAAATAGGAGATGCAATGGGGTCACAAATATTACATTATTTTGGTGAACATCCTGAATGTAATATTAGACAGGCCGAGCTACAATTTCACATAACAAGAACATCAGTATGGAGGATTTTGAAAAGGCAAGGACTACCCCATTAATTTACAGAGAACACGAGAGATGTTCCCTAGTGACTTTCCAGTAAGACTTGATTTTTGTAGAATTATACTTAGGAAGCCGTTAGATTTTACAAGTACTATTCACAGATGAATACTGCTTTACTAGTTTTAAATTTTCGTAACCAGAATTTATGGAGCGACGATAATCCTCACGCTGTTGTAAATGGAAGTTATCAATACAACTTTTCAATAAATATTTGGGCCGGAATTATAGGCATTAAATTAATGCTTTTTGAGTTACCAAACAGATTAAATGGGCCAGCTTATTTAAATTGTTTGGGGTGTAATGGGGTAGTGAAGCGCAAGTTATAGCCTCTCCTACTCAATTGTTAACCTCACCTTCGCGATGAGTTCAATTTGAACTTGGTGCACCCTGTTTTCACTAACGAGGCTCTAACGACCGAGTAAGGGCGGAATAACCCTTACCTTTTGCCGTGAGCACATCCACCTTCTCACGAAGAGTGCGGTAAAAATAACCCACCGCACACAAAGGTTGCTTTTGGAATCGTTTGGTTACCCCATCGTCGCAGTCTCCTTCTGTGCCATGGGACGACACCGCTCGCCTTCCGCAACCGAGCTGGTCAGTTGCATACCTGCTCCAGCTAAAACTTCAAATGCAGCTTCGTTTTCAGTCGATTAAGGCTTTAAAAAAAAATGATGGAGCGTTCAAGTGGGACAAAATCATCCGGAGGTAAAATACCCTCCCGATCAGATCTCCGGGGGAGGGTGCCCACAGGGACACCTCATCGAATGTCGAAAAAACACCGACAAGTTACATCCAAGAAAACTAATTCTTTCATCTACGGCGCTTGGAATGTTCGTACTTTGAACGACAGCACTCGCACCGATCGGCCTGAAAGAAGAACTGCTCTAATAGATAGAGAACTTCACCGACTCAATGTTGACGTTGCAGCTCTCAGCGAAACTCGATTTTTGGAGGAAGGCTCTCTCACAGAAAAGTACTACACCTTCTATTGGAAAGGTCTTCCCACCAATTCAAGAAGACAACATGGAGTAGGATTTGCCGTTCGGAATCAACTTGTATCCAACTTAACACAAGTACCACAAGGCCTATCCGAGCGTCTAATGCTGCTACGCTATGAGCTATCAGATGGCAACGCGGTAAATCTAATAAGCTCCTACGCTCCCACTCTGGATGCAAGTCACGAAACCAAGGAAAGCTTCTATCAACAGCTGGAAGAAACCCTCTGTAGAATACCTAAAACGGAACGACTCGTTATTCTTGGCGATTTTAACGCTAGAGTAGGGAGAGATGCAGACACCTGGCCAGGCATCATAGGCAAGAACGGTTTGGGCAACATGAACGCTAACGGTCAACTACTCCTAACTAAATGCGCCGAACATGATCTAGTTATAACAAACACCATTTTCCGACAAAAGGATAAATTTAAAGGCACATGGCGTCACCCCAGATCAGGTCACTGGCATCTACTGGACTATGTTATCGTACGTAGGAAGCATCTCAAGGACGTCCAAATTACAAAGGCGCGCATTGATAGCGAATGTTGGACCGATCATCGTCCTGTTGTCTCTAAAATGAAAAATGTTATGAGACCCAAACACCGAAGAACTCAAGTAAAACGTAGACACCGTCTATGTATTAGTAAACTGCGTGACCAACAAACCGTCGAACAGCTAAAACAAAAAGTTCAAGAGAATTTGAGTGCACTAAAAGAAACCAATTCTGTAGATGTCGCTACTACCTGGACACAAATTAAAGACAGTTTAAAAAGTGCGAGTGAGGAAATTCTTGGCACTGCAGCAAGTAAAAAACAGGAGGACTGGTTCAATGATAATGAAGCTTTTATACAAGAACTTCTTGACCGCAAACATAGTGCCTTCCAAAACGCTATCAACCACCCCAACGACTCATCAAAAGCAGAAGCTTTTACCCAATCTAAGTATGAAACGCAACGCGAAATCAGAAGAATAAAGAACGAGTGGTGGGCAAGCAAGGCCAGAGAAATTCAAAGGTACGCCGATTCACACGACTACAGGAATTTCTTTCAAGGAATAAAAGCAGTGTACGGCCCCAGTCGGAAAAATATGTGCCCTATTAAAGATTTAAATGGAAATCTCCTCAAAGAAGACCAGGAAATAAGAGCCCGATGGAGAGAACACTACTCTAACATTCTTAACCAGCAAAGTCAAGCCGATCACGATATTATAAATCTTATCCCTCAATACGACACCTTCGAAGACTTAGATAAGCCACTAACAACGGAAGAGATCTTAACCGCCATTGGGCAGCTAAAAAAATAACAAATCTCCCGGCGCCGACTCACTCCCAGCTGAGATCTTTAAAGCTGTGTCGTCAGAGCTCATACCCTACCTCACAAAACTGTTTGATGTCGTGTGGGAAAGTGGTCAAGTTCCGCAGGAGTTTCGTGATACACTTTTAATCAACCTCTTCAAAAACAAAGGGAGCGCTGCGGACTGTGGAAATTACAGGGGTATAGCTCTCCTGGCTGTTGGAGGGAAGATACTCACTAAAGCGATGGCAAATAGGCTAACACCTGTTATGGAAAAGTTACTTCCTGAAACACAGAGTGGCTTTATACCAAACCGAGGCACATCGGATTTAATCTTCACACTTAAACAGCTTCAAGAAAAAGCACTCGAACATCAAGGAGAAATTCACATGGCCTTCATTGATTTAACCAAGGCGTTTGACTCGGTGGACAGGGAAGTGCTCTGGAAAATTATGTTCCGCTTAGGTATCCCTAGAAAATTTGTGGAAGTATGTCGCAGTCTACATACAAACAACAACGCCCAGGTTATGTATAATAATGAGGCAACCGAACCTTTCCAAACTCTCACTTGAGTTAGGCAGGGATGTGTCCTGGCACCCCTACTCTTTAATTTGTTTACCACTGCTCTAACAATTATTGTTGACAACAAACTGACAGTCAGAGGAATAGGTCTCAGATACCGTTTTGATGGCGGCCTCTTTAACATAGGGCGCTTTAGAGCTTTCACGAAGACACGCACACGATTCATTTGTGATCTCCAGTATGCGGACGACTGTGCACTTTTAGCCTCTACGCCGGAAGAGCTTCAAGAACTTTTAGATGTGTATGCCCAGAGCTATGATTCCTTGGGACTTAAAATCAACATTGGAAAGACTAAGGTTATATCAACTCCTCATCAAGTGAACCAAATAGACATTACACTTAACGGAAATTCTCTTGAAGTGGTGGATCAGTTCAATTACTTAGGTAACGTTGTTAATGACAAAGCAAACATGGACAGCGAGATTCGCAATAGAATTAACGCTGCATCTAGAGCACTCTGGGGACTTAGAGAGAGAGTATTTGACAACCACGACCTTGCTTTGTCAACGAAAATGGCTGTCTACAGAGCAGTTATCATTCCAACACTGCTATATGGATGTGAAAGCTGGGTCACTTACCGTCGTCATGTGAAAGAATTAGAACGTTTTCAGCAAAGACACCTCAGAAGTATGATGAAAATCCGTTGGTTCCATCACATATCAAACGTGGAAGTACTCAGGAGAGCAAACAGCCTTCCAATTGAGGTGCTTATTTCAAGAGCACGCCTAAGATGGGCAGGTCACGTTCATCGTATGCATGATAACCGCCTTCCTAAATGTACACTTTATGGTGAATTGCTAAGCGGTAGAAGAAGGCGTGGCGGTCAACGAAAGAGGTTCAAAGACGCTCTCTATGAAAATCTAAAATCCTGCGGTATTGCAGACGAGCAATGGGAACAACTTGCAGCGGACAGAACCGAATGGCGAGGGGCTGTGGCCAGCTATCAAGGAAATGTTGCTGCAAGAAGGCCGAATCCAAGACCTAACCAGGTCTATGTTTGTCCTGACTGCGGTCGACATGTGCTCTCCCGAATTGGCCTCTATAGCCATAGTCGTGTGCACCGTAGATGAATGGGAATTACAATAGACTACACCTTTTACTTGTTTTTTATTGTATACAATTTATCGACTGTAACATTTTTATACTCGGACTCGAGTAACGGCTAATAATAATAATAATTTAAATTGTTTACAAAATGATATTTATCAATTAATAGACGATTTACCTCTTGCATTACGTCAAACACAGTGGTTTATGCAGAATGATGCACCACCGTCTGACCGATAGCCGCGTTGGTTAAGGCGCGGGGTGGCAATCGCGACTAATCACACGTGTATCGTGCCATTGGATTCGTATCCCTGCTCCGATACTGGCTCTGTAAGAGGAAATTATTATTACTATTATTATTATTGTCATTATTACTTGATTAATTGTTAAATTAATAAATAGTACATTTGCTGTTTTCTTCAGTACTCATTTTCTGAAGTTCGTCCCCTGGCAGACTCCAGCAATGCCAAAAATCCAATATAAATCTACAATATATAGTAAAAAAAGTTAATAAATCTAAATGAAATTTCAAATTTAGATACTTATCTTTTTATCAGGCATCATTTTTCATCAAATATACGTAAATAATGGTGCATGGTGCTTGGTAATGGTTGATGCTTTATCGCATGCTGTATATATTTATATTTATGCTTCTCATTAATATTAAATTCTTGTAAAATAACTTGATTGAAAGTGAAACTTTATACAAAGCTGCCTGATGATGAAGCATCGCAAATTTGTTATTATTTCTAATATCTCGAGCATGTGTAAGAGAACAAGCACTTTCTATTTCAGAAGTGGTGAAGTATGCATAATTAAAATTTTATTAACAAAGTTACCATGTAATGAGTTCTACGATTGTCCATATCCAGCTCAGCCACTTGATCTCTTATTTTGTGCGAAATATGAACAAATTTCCATAAATCCATCACCAACAGAAAATTTGAGCCTTTCATATTCGGCTTTATTAAAAGCTATCAAGAGGTGGTTCATAAATAAATTCATAGTAGTTGACATGTGATAGTACAAGCAACTCACAAAGCATTTTTCTTTGCTTAAAAATTAAAAAATGGCATATGATGTATATTACTTTCAGAGACGAATGGGATTGCTGTAGCAATTTTTATATGTTCTTTGAAACGTAAATCGGAGCAATGATTACTTTAAATTTTTTTGCGCCAGCAATATCGGGCAAGGAAAGAAAAAAATTGATCATAAAAATACTTTTGCTTCTGCTACCAAACGTAATTAAGTTAGTTTTACTTCAATGCAAAAAAGAGCTGTTTGATATTTTGCAAATCAAAGTAGATGACGTCAGTAGCCTCTATATGATAACTAGATCTAAATGAAGGTACACTGTTGTTACATCACCGTATAGTTGAACTTTAAACGGTTTTAAAATAATAAAAGTGGAAGATCTAAATTAAATCCTATGGTACACCTGAGGGTATATAAACTCCAGAAAAAGAAACAGTTTCAAAGGAAACATTTTGCATCCTACCGTGCAAATATAAATTAACAAGTTTTTTTAATGACACTAGGCTATAGTCAAGGCTCTTGAAAAATCTAACATTAGTAAGATGATCAACAATTTCTTCAATACTTTAATCAAGTTATCAGTAATAGAAGCTGATGTTTTCTAAATCCACATTGCAATTTAGGCAAAAAATTATTACAAACAAAATAATAGATTTGATGATACAAAACATTTTCAAAAATTTTAGACGAAGCTAATAAAATATTAATATTTCTAAGGTTACCGAAATAACTTGGCTAAGTCCGCCGACGACACAGCCATGTCCGCGCATTCTCATAACGCGCAAGCAACAAACATGATGCTGAAGGCACACATGGCTCGTGCCACGGCTTATTACAAGTGGAAGATTCGAGTGAACGCTGAGAAGTCGCAGGCGATAGTCTTCAGGCGTCGCTTTACTGAGAACAAAATTTTAACATCAATTTCGATCAAGGGAAACAAAATTCCAACCAGGGAATAAGTGAAGTACTTGGGAGTAAGGCTCGACCAAAGACTGGCGTTCAATAAATAATAAATTACACCACAGGTAATTACGACCCCCTTTATCCCGGAAGGCTCTAGAAGAGCCTTGTGTGGGAGGGGGCTACATATTTAGGGACAAGGGACACACACCCAATATCCGTGTATAATGGAAAAATCCCTCTCACAGTATTTTCCACTGCCACGACTGGGGATCGAACCCGGAACCTTTTTGTGAGAGGCAAGTGCGCTCACCTCTCGACCACCAGTCATATCCATATAAATGAGACAATACGGACGGTCTACTCTTTGTCCAGGAGTCTGTTTCCACTTATGATCAGGGGTAGCAGACTTAACAGACAGAATAAAAAACTGTTGTATACGATGGTGTTCAGGCCGTCCATCACATACGCGGCACCGGTCTGGTGCAGCATAAGCTAAAAGTGCTTGAGCACAAATTCATACGCCTCATATCAAATTCAGGAAGGTACACCTTCCTCAGAGACCTATACGCACGCTGCAACGACATAACCCCGATAGCGGACTGCGTCCAGCTTATCTCTCAAAACTTCTACTCGTTCAAGCTGGGCGATAGTCCGCTAACAAGACACATAACACAAATTAGACAGCATAATGCCCCATTTAGGATTAAACATCCCTTACCGTACCAGACGTTACCAATTTTCCGGCAACCTCTGTAACCAAGCTTCACCAACTATAACTTCTGCTTACCCTATCCGTCTTTACTAATGTTTCATACCTTTGTCTATCTTTAAATCTTTCCTGCCTCCCTCTTCCTTTCTGTTTGTGTCCTTTTTGTTTATTGTTTTCTTGTTTCCTTTTTGTATTTTTTCGTTTTTCTAAATTCATTTCTCATCACAAACCTAACAAAATCAAAACCTTTTGGAACAAAAATGCTTAAAATCAAAGTTTAAGCAAGCCATGAGCAGCCCAGCATTAACGTATCTCGCGGAAGGCGCCTCGTTCGAATTTAGGTACCAGCACATCTACGAAATTTAAAAGTGTTTTGTGCGCGAGTTATTAGTTAATATGTATTTTTAAGTTTAGTTTAATCTGTTCTTAGAGATAGTCAAATTTTATTACCTTTTTTTTATCTATTTTTCGTAGAAGGAGTTTAGGTTTAGTTTAGATGAATTGTCGTTTTAACAGAACCAGGCTTGCTCGATGCAATAACTAATTTTATGAGTAATGAAAGGATCGATAAAAGGACTACAGTATTTTAACAGTGTAGATGATATATTGTCAGTACCACAAAACCCCTGTCTACATTATTTAAGGTTCTAATTTCATCTAATACTAAATGTAAAAGTGAAAGTGATATTTTTGTTATGCTTATGAAGTTATAAAAAATTATTTATTTGATAATTACACATTTTGAATAAATTGAGTAAAATATATATTAAGTCGACTAGGATTACAAAATTCGTTAAGAAACGAGTTCTTTCACGCTGAAATAGAAAAAAAATATCCATAAATTAATTTCATGCAAATAATAATAATAAACACCACAGAAATTAGACAATCCTCAATTCCAGAAGCCAGAGGCTTGTGCGTAAGGGGGTTACACATTGAAAAAACGCGGACATACAACCATTTCCTCCGACAGTGTCAGTGCTAGAGACACGACGAATCCTGGTTCGAAAACCCGGTGGCGCGATACCCGTGTGATTAATCGCGATTGCCACCTTGCGCCTTAACCAACGCGGCTATCGGCTAACGACGTTAATAATATAATTTCTAACTATATGGTGTTTTTTTTTTATACATTTATTTAACGTCGGCCTATTTCCGCTACTGAGGCCTAACACCGACGCCTGTAGACGAGCTACCCCCAACCAGGAATTTTGCCGAACCTAATCCCTTAAGAAGAGTAGGGATCTTTTACTTGCCCAACATTTAATAGACAAGGGACCGACGGCTTTACATCCCCTCCGAAGGATGGTATATCTCCTATACAACTCTCGCCTAAGGTTGTATAGCTTCCGCGCATACACTGATATACAAGCCGCTGGAAGATGTGTGAGGCGAAGACGTGGTTTCCGTTGGAATGGTCACCCATTCAAGTACTAACTGTGCCTGTCGTTGCTTTACATCGCATATCAAATTATGTACATAGTAAAGATTTATAACTATATGGTGTTATTGTTCCCGATTTCAACGTCGTTTTAACCAATCAAGCGTAATTTAGAAGAACTATCTACCATGGCTACTTGTTTACTGCACTTTATTGTTTCTATTTGTTCTGTATTATATTCCACATATATTTTTAATTTTTTTTTATTCTATCGCCTTGTTTAGATTAACGTCCTGGCGGAGTTTAACATTCAACCAGGAGACATACACATGGATAATTATACAACGACCATTCACTACGACATTGCCATCTGCCGCAGCTGGGACTCGGACTCAGGAGTGGTACAGCAATTAGCCGTGTTGTCCCTCACACAACCTCGTGTAGTCCACTACCACTAACCCGGTAATACGACACCAGTAAACATTCATACCCACTGAGCCGGTATATAGTCAATACGTCAGAGCATTGTTTGATGCGATTTTTATAGTCGTATTCTAGTATTTTTATTATTCATATTAGCTGGGTCAAGAACCTTATTGTTTTAAAAAATAAATTGGTTAGATAGTGTTAGAATGTTATTAGTTTAATTTAAAATTTTTTTTAATGTGTTACTAAATAGCACTGAAGTAGTTTTCAGCATCATAGTTGCCACTACGGTATACAATTGAAGATGTAGCCTATTTAGAACATAAATATAGCCGTAGAGCAATAGCACATTATTCAACGAGCGTGTAATGATAGCCATTACCCACGACGATGACGTTTATGGCACGAGCCGAAGGACCAGAACAGCTTCCCCCCTCTATCAGGCCCAAGACGTCAGCCCAATCCAGTGCCGTCTGTCTCGTCTATAGGAAGCAGAGTCAGTATCCCACACCAGCCAGTCAGCCGACGTCGACGCACCGCCACAACGGCCATCAATGAAACCAGACGTCTTTCCCCATTAGACTCCGTCGCAGACGCAGTCATCATCCGGTCAATGGCCAAGGCCGCACAAGGTTTTCTGATACAGCGAGAAATTTGACAATCTGGTATGCTGTTAGGCCACATACGATCCCCAGACAGTGAGGAACCGAACTTGCCCACCAGCAACACAAATGAGGCCGTTTACAAGTCCGTGCCTGTGACGTCACGATAAGCTCCGCCTAAAACGGAAACGGGCCTCTGCGAAAAGCATTCACTCAAATCATATAAGTGGATGCAGCACTCCCTCCACAGACAGCCACGTACAGCCGGCATGGCGCGAAGTCGAAAGAAGGCCAAGTCCTCCACCAAACGATCATTTTCTAGGATAGTATTTAGCATAATGTATGTTCAACAGTTTTAAAGATACAATAAAAAAATAATTTTATTAGATGGATATTTTTCTAATCTTTTTTTGAATTCTTCTTGCACAGATCTTCATTTAAGGTTGCACCATCTTCCGCAAGTTTTTGCTTTAATAAAATATATTTTTTAAAAGATTTTTTCTTATTTTGCAACTAAACTTCGTATTTAAGCTTTCCTTATTAATTAATTGAAAAAAATTTGTTAAATAAAATTTGTACAGAAAATACTAAAAAAGGTCCTTTGCATATTTAATAAACGATATACTGTCGGTCTATTTTACGAGGGTCACGCCAAATATCTCGCTTAGTATCTATTGTAAAAGAATAAAGTTTTAGAAACAGTTATCACATTTTTGTAAGCTATATTTCTGTAAAAAAAAATTTGAAATCCATAGCCTACTTTGTGAGTTATATTACAAAAACCTGAAAAATAGAAAAACTACGGTTATAGCTTCCTTATTTGAGGAGAAGCGATGAAAGCTGACGGCAAAGACAATAAAATAATTATAAATATTCAAAAGAATAGTTACAATACGCACTTGGTTTATTGTTTCATTAGTTTTTTCAGCTTTCTCTGACATATGTTTCGGCCTTGCGACCATTATCAAAGAGTCTTAAAAATTAGAGAGAAAAAAACTAATGAAACAATAAACCAAGTGCGTATTGTAACTATTCTTTTGAATATTTATAATTATTCTATTGAATATGTTTCATCAAGAATCTACCGCAGATTCCATCCAATTAATTAAAGACAATAAGAATAATAATGTGTATAAAAAAATTCTAAAAACGCAGTTGGCTTTGACATACGCTCTTGCGCAAAAATTAAAAGAACAAATATCAAAGTAGGCCATGGCACCATTAATTCCGTTTATTTTTTCTCTTTCCAATGATATAAAACACGTCACAAAAATTTTAACTTTGTGGTTTTCCTATTTTTCAGGTTCTTGTAATATATCTCACAAAGTATGCTATGGAAATCTCTTTTTACTGAAATATAGCTCACAAAAAATGGAATGACTGTGTCTAAAACTTTATTCTTCTACAATAAATATTAAGCGACATATTTGGTGTGGCCTTCGTAAAATAGACAGACGGTATGTAACTTGATGATTTTAATAATCTCTTTGATTGCATCATGCCTGTTCATTTGGGATTTTTTAAATACATTTATTATCGTACTTATGTTACGTAGCGCTGAAAATTATAACACAGAGAATTATGTGCCTTTAAATATTCTGGTATTCGTTGTAACAATAGATAGTAAAGAAAAAAATTCGAAACACTTAAAATGTCCATATTTCAAAGTCTATTGTTCACGCCAAATTTTCCTTGAAACGATTTGTTTACTCTTCCATATTTCAATGAAAGCAAATCCTTTTCTCTACTCAAAATAGACACTTCTTATAACGCTTGTTTATTTAAAGTCTCAGTAGCGAAACAGTGATTTATTTTTTCTTTGTAGCAGTTTTTGCTTGGATTTAGATGAAAATAAGATAAATATACAAGCTATTCAGAAAATATACTTTGTTACACATTTTTGACGGATTTATTAACATAAAAATGCATTATAATGGTCTCTTTTAGTAACCGAATACCACGAAACAAATCGCATTATGTTAGGTTCAAGAGCTTGTTGAAACAATAATTATTAATAAAATTATTATTTTGGTTTATCCTAGCGACCAGCCACGACTTTGAGGTGTTACCTCAGGTTCAACCTAACCTAAAGGATTTCTTTATAGGCAACATTTATGTTTAACAATAATCTGGATCTAATGCTGGATCTTCTGGTGAATATTTCACCCTGAGCCTTGTTTTTCAATAATTGGTCGTATGTTAAAAATATATTGACACTGCAGTTACTGAACATTAAATATTATATCATGTCACATCAATTTGAAGTGGGTTTTCTTTTCCAGATATAATAATTGACAGTAATGAAATTATCATATTTAATTTTACAAAATTTCAAAAAATTTACACCAATTGTGGTTTGAACCAGAACCTAAATATGTATAGGTATTATAGGTTATTGAGGTGCGCATGAGCATAAAAATACTTTTTCAAATTCAATCTTCTTCAAAAAGCACAGCGTCATCGCTTAACCTGGGCGCTTAAATGGCCAATTATTATACATTTAAACAAACTTTAATAACCTCAATACATGTTATTTTTTATGAATAGTAAAGAAACATTAAATAAACAATACAGCGTTACATTTTTGGCACATGATTCTTCCAACTGATGCACAATACTCACCTCCAGAGCGTCGTCGCTTGACCCTTGGAATACAAATAACCCCACCCCATGATCCCTTCTAACATACCCTAAATTATCTGATACTTAGTTCACTGTTACTGAGCTAAATAGTGTAGATGTCCTCCCTGCTCCCTTCGGCTTATTCCATAGCTATTCAAATAAGTTCTTACAATTTCCTTTCTGAATTCTAACTGATAAAGTTTCACCAATTTTGTCATGGATTTTCCAAACATTGTATATGCCAATATCTACTGCCCAAGTAAAGAGGCACCATTACCACATTTTACTCTTTAGTGATAGGCATACGCATACTTGCTGGTCTTTCCTGCAAAAAAAAAAATAATTTGGCAGGAGACAAATCTTAGTATACTCCTTTAATCAATATAATTGTTTCTCGTTCTTTTTATTTTTGCAATTGCAGGCAGACGTTTTGCTGGTCGAGGCGAAATATCATCATAACTAAATCTAATTGTTTATTTTATTAAGGCAGAGTTGCAATATATCATATGCCGGAAATTTCAGTACTCATCGTTAGTTATGGCTAGCAAGCTCTGAAAAAGATTTTGTTTCATAAACGAGAGGAGAAATAACTTTTTCCTTAATCTTGTATTGGCTTCCTTAATCAAAACTACTTAACCCTGGGACATGTTACCTCCTTTCCCTTAATATTTATTTTTGGGAAAGAATTGGGCAACATATGCGGACGACTAGCTGGCTTAAGTCGGAGCAAAGAGCCGTGGATCCGTAGTATTCGTAAGAGTGGAGAAACTTACCCTTTTTGAAATGTACGGCATAAATGACAAATTTCTGTTTATTTCGAGAAAAGGAGACAAAGAAAAATTGATGTTAAATTGGGCACCATCTATAGTGAAAATAAGTAGAATTGTCTCTTTTTCTCAAAAAACCAGTCGACTATAGATCAGACTGAAATTGTTGGTAAGAGAAATAAAAAGATAGTTTAAAATGAATGTTAAAATATATTACATGAATAATACATAAATCGGTTTGTAAAGACTAATTGAAATTTTCTCTTGTTGCAAGAATGGAGTCTAAAGGTTTCCTTGGCAATTTAGGTCTCTTAATGAAATGGAGTGAAAATTGTAGGAAAATTAACCAACTATGTGGTTTTTGAAAAGTTAAATGAAATTTTATCTATATGCAGAAAGACAAGCTGTGCAAAAGCTATGCAGAAATGTAGAAGCTATGCAGAAACGCATATAGTATATAAGTATATAAATGTAGAAATATATAAGTGTATAAATTTATAAGTACATAAGTACATATAGTATTTTAACTACTTATTAAATTAAAAAGAATTGACTTTGAATTTAAATTTATTTTAAAAATCATTGAAATTACATCAAGACAAAAATTGAAGATTAATTAAATTTTAAATTAGTAATAAATGAAATTTACCTGGATGTTAAACACTTGTTAACGTGGATATAAAAATGTAATATCAATTACTGAAGTCCACAGTTAAGTTTATATATGTTCGAATCAGTACAAAGGCTGTAAGCAAATGATTTGGTGAGTTTTACTAATAAGGTAAACTTTTTTTGTCCTACTTACCTATTGCAAAATAATGCTACCAAATAAACTTGAGAAATCTATTTCCTCTAATTAAATTGAAAGCTATAAAATATAGAAATAGTACAGGTATGGCCATCTGTCAATTGTTGAGTTAAGCGCAACAACCTGCCTGATGTAGAAAGAAATTACAGAATCTATAAAAGAAATCTATAATACCACAGCTGACTTAAATTGTAACAATTTGTAATTTCTATTTTATACATAACCAAAAATATGAACTGCCGTAATAAATAGTAAAACGTATTGCGAGAACTCAGTAAATATATTACATCTTATAGGATATACTATATATAGTAATGAGAAAAGTAAGGAAAATAACCATATGTACGTGCATAGTAAACAAAAATATAAAAATTGAAATATAGGTATCTGATGTAAATAAATGTTTTGTAGACAATCGTTTCCTGGTATGCTATAATAGAACGGAATTACATAATAGTGCAAAAAAACATAACTGAGTTCCTAAGATATAAAAATAAGTACATAAAGCAATGTGAAATGATTTAGCAATTATACAAGTAAATTCTGTTAGTTGAAAACAGTTTCACTTATAAAAACTGAGTCAAAATGTTACACAGATAAATGTAAACAAAACACTAGTTTTTATATAAAACTGTTAAATGGGCATAGATCATGTAACAGATGCTGAATTCTTTGGATGCGGAGGAAATTGGAACCTTTAGCGTCACACTGTCCCTGACATAATTTCTCAGTTTTAAGCATTATCTAACGATGCGAAACCCCCGCCAAGTAATATATACGAGTGTCGTGTTCAAAGTTTTGTTGCTTATGGTAAAACAGCTTACGGTTTTCGTCCGTCAAGAAATACTTATCCAAAAAGAAAAGCATTGTTGCAAGCAAGAGTTGCAAGAGACTTTGTACAACCAAACTTTATCCTTTCATTTATGGGTGTTATTTTTTAAATATATTTCAATTTGTATCTTTGATATAAATGAATAAAGGTATTTATCATTATTATTATTATCATTATCATTACTAATAAATTATTGTACGTTTCTGTTCAATGTTCAACCCCCTAAGGGCTCCATTACAAATTTCTGTAAACCAGAACCTTCTTCAAAAAAGAAGCTGTTCAATGCCAAAATTCGCATCAAAACTGATTTTATAGAGATTAATGAAAAGACTCCATGTCAGACTCCTCATTTAGAGTACATCGCCCAATTCACCAATGATGTGCGTCATATTAGATGTAAAGAAAACATCATTGCGGATACATTATTACGCATAAATGATCTTTCTGTCATCCAATCCCATTCTAACCCCTACTTTTATTTCCTCTGTAAATGCAGAACTTTCATTTTTAGTTACAAAACAATCCAACCCAAACTGTGAAGCGAATATAACAACTTTCTAGTTCAGGTAATAAAATTTGGTGCGTATCTAACTCTAAATGTCGACCTTTCGTACCCAAGTACAAACGTTTTTCATCATTTAACACATCCAGGCATTCGCGCCACTAAACAACTTGTAACTTCAAACTATTTCTGACCCAAAATGAATTCAGACTGTACCTTATGGGCAAAAACCTGTTTAAATTGTCAAACTTCCAAAATTAATAGGCACACCAAAGCTCCTATTTCAGATTTTGATGTTCCCAAAGGGCGTTCCGAACACATCCACATAGATCTCGTTGGGTCCTTACCACCTTTCAATAGGTGTCATTGTATCCTTGTCGTGGTCGAACGATTCACACGCTGGCTAGGAGTGTACCCCTTACAAGATAGATCTGGTGAAATCATTGCCAAAAGTTTATTTCAAAGTTTTATCTGTTGTTTTGGCGTTCCGTTAACTGTCACTACAGATCAACGTGTCTAGTTCGAATCAAATTTATTTCGCTAATTTTACAAATTTTTAGGGTTTCATCGGATTCACACGACAACATAACATCCTCAAAGCAATGGTATGGTTGAGAAATTCCAGAGAACCCTGGAAATTACATTAGCCAAGGTTAATGCAATTCACTGGTATTGCCAAATATTCTACTGGATTCACGCGCCATGCCTAAAGGTGACTTACTTTTTTCATCTACGGAAGTTGTTTACGGACAAACCTTGCGTCTCTCTGGCGATTATTTTATCAAGTCACATACCGATACTCAGGTCTCGCTCTTCATTACTAAATTGCAAACCTATTTCGATCATTTACATTTTAGATCCCCTAAACCCAATTTCGTTCACAATATTTTTGTCAGTCCTACCATAACTTCTTGTAAATATACAGGTTGTCCATTTTATCAGGGCCCTCGAGAATATCTCATTTAATATCAGTCGTACAAAAAAAATATTTTTACGAAAATTATGCCGATTTATATAACCTACAAAATGGTTTAAAGACATTTGAAATCCATGGCCTACTTTAAGAGTTATGGCGGAAAATATCGTAAATGCGGAAAACGTCTAGGCCAAATATCTCCGTTATTTGAAGAGATATGAGAAAAATTCTAAGGCGAACATTTTTTGCAAAATAGAGTGTTTCAACGAGGTTTTATCTATTTTTTTTTCAAAACCGCTGTATTTTGAGATTTACTCTTCAGGCTGTTAAAAAAATTATTTTGAAACGGGCGGAAAATGGCGTCATTAAATAGAGTATTTTCCTCCCTTTTCGACGGTATATCATATGCCATATGTATTCATTGCTATTACGTTAGTAATTATAAAAACATTCTTTTAAAACCAATAATTTTTTTTAACAAGCATTATACTTGCCGTGGAGAAGTATGATTAAATAAAACGATAAAATAATTCAATAAGTTGTTCAAATCTTTGCTATAATAAAACATTAACACAATTAAGAACAATATAATAAATTCAGGTAACAAAAACAAAATAATAATCAAGAAAGCAACATGGAGCAATTATGAAAAGAGTATTCGCAGTTATGCCAATGTATAGAGGTCCTCCATAAAAGCGTCACTCCTTGCTCAGGAAGTTAAAATGTCTTTACCAATTAATTTAAGTATAAATAATATCCATTTGTTTGTATTTCATGATTTCACTATTATTTCAATTATATTAAAATAGTTGGCTATTGAAGAACACCGCCCTGGGGGGCGTCCTACTTTAAAAATATGTCTTAAATTTGTTTTAAATTCAGGGAAATATCGCTTTTATAACTACAATTAACCAGAAATTATTTAAACATTACATTCTTAATTTCATTTCCAAATTTATACAAATATTTATTTTTACAACAGAAATTATGTTCTCAATAATAGCCGACTTCAGGGCGCCGTTACGTTTTAAATTATTGGGGTAGAAAGTGGTACATATGTCAAGTGCCACTTTAAAATAGCTTGTAACATGGTTATTAATTCTTATCTAAAACTTGGCAGTTTTAAAAACAAGACTAATGCATTAGCAAAACCAGCAAAGCGTCGAGAGTTGTGTATGAAGTGAATAGGGCGACTTTAAGCAAACGTATAAGACGAAGATAGGGCAGGATACCGAAGCCACGTCTCATGTGTCAAATATACAAGCAACGTTCAGCTAATGGGAGAATTGGCACTGTGATTTTGGAACCGCGTTGTTGGAAGAACAGAATAAAAGCCAGGCGATGCTATACCTCCTGGCAGAACTGATAGAGGACGCTTGCCGACGTTACGAGCCCTCTCGGTTTGCCCGGAAGAATACTTATTCCAGTAATAGCAAATTTCATCGAGGATGTTTGTCGTCGATTTTCGAACCCTCTGAATTTGCTAAGAGATACTAATTGCCGGACGCTTGTCGACGATTAAATACTCGAGCCCGCCTTAGTTCTCTAAATACATCCATAAATTCTACGAATAAATCCAGGCTGGCTACTAAAAGATTTGGGCTGCTAGAACATAACTTCGCAATTTACACGACGACAATTTCACCAACATAACTATCTAAGTATCAAACCTATTTACTTCTCTGCGTTATTATTTAATATTGACTTTACATTCTGGTTTGGGGGGGGATAGGGGAAATTGGCTTATTTGTGGTACTAAAGGAATATTAGTTTTTTTATGAAATATTAGCTTTGATTTTTTTTTTATAAAGAATATTATATTACCAGTTATCCAGTTATGATTTCATTCACGAATTTAATTCATGAAATTTCACATACTGAATGTTTTGCTAGGAAGATTTACGTTTGCACCCTAACAAGTTTATATTCTAGAACTATATATTTTCAGAGTTTTTGCAATGACAAGAGACTTTAGCTTCCATTATACTTCAGTTGTTTACTATCAAGGGCTTGCCGTGTGCCTGGATGCACCAGTAAGGTTTCACTAGAATATTTCCAGTCAAACTATTGTGAGATATTTCTCACCTGCGAATGCCTAGTTTTCTATGATTGTTTAATAACGATCCATCAAATTAATAAAGAGTTCTCTGGCTCTAGTACAAACACCGCGATCGTGGGTTTGTACTCAACTACGTTTCTACCTTACAAACTACAAACTGTTCAGGCCAACGGTCAGTACTGGGTCCCCGCACCCTGTATACTTGCTTATATTTTAGGGGTATACTTATCGTCGAGTACTGAACCGGGACGTCTTGTCTGTTTGATTTACATCGACGCCCCCTGTTCACGTTGTTGAACAATCATATACAATTTGGGATTTGCAGTTTGTTTATTCAATTAAGGGAGCTTTCCCCCCACATTCTATGATCTCTTACATGAGTGTCTCATTATTACTTACATTCTCTAATGCACGAACAGGACATACTTCTGGTCCTCTGTTTTGCAGTAAACTTATTTTATCAGAGCGATTGCTAACACCAAAATTCCAATTACATTTTAATCGGCTATTTGCCGCATCTTTAATTACACCTACAAATAACACGGCCTACGATGGTATTAACTTAGTACTTGTTATTGCATAACCAGCTTTGAAATATGTATAGTATGTCATTACTATAGCAGCGTAATCCTTCCTATATAATATTTAGGCAATTGTCTCAAATATTTGGATTGTTTTGATTTCCTGTACGGCTATTTGCCGCATCAATTTATATAAAATAAAAATGGGTTTTTTTGACTACTTTTTCCCATCAATTATTGTCTTTGCTTTCACCTTTACCTTTTTCATCCCGCAAGTAATAAGCTAAATAAATGATTTCCTTCCAATCAAATAAATTAGAAAACAAACTTCAACTATAAATGTACAGTGCAACTTTGAGTAATAAAATACTACATAAATAATATATCAAATTAACTAGGTTTCTCAATTAATAGACAGTGTGTTCAAGTTTACCAGGTATTTAGATTAACAGAATGATAAATTTTCTAAGGTATATCGTATCAGACAGAAACAAGTAATACCAAACTTTAAATCAAAGAACCTGGGGTAATTATAAAAGGGTTACTACACACACACAACGTAATTAAAGTCCTAACCACATAAAACTAGACGATCACATAAATGGCCAATTTGTTTATTTATCTTGATATATAATTGAGATAAATAATTACTGGGTAGGAATTAATAAGTTCTTGATTGCTTCACGATTAAGGATTTTGATATTCATTAACACCCCTGGGGTTGAGATGTTTTCACTGATGCCGCGGACCAGGATTTAAAGTCAATAAAATTGATATTATTTGTGTTTCTTTAAGTTCTGATACTGCCTCTGTTTTGTTTATCATTTAGGTTCCAACAACTCACTGGAGAACAACATCCATCTGCCGCCAGCCCGCCAATGTCCTGCCGTCACGCCGCCAAAGCCGTACTACGCCCGCCGCCTCCACCGATGGAAATTAAGTTCAAGTTCCTATCCACTGCAATTTGAGAAAAGCGAGCCAAACAACGCCAGCCCCTCACACACATGGGAAATAGCGTTGTAGTGTAGCCATGCATCGAGAAGTACCTACACAAACCTCAGACGACGTATTCAACAAGTCACCGCCTCCACAGCGACGTCGAGTACCTGCCCGCCGACGTCAAAACAAGCCGGCCGTCTCATATTTAACGTCGAGTCCGACACCACCGACTCCGTTACAAGTTCAAAATAAATACCTTATAAAATATCTAAATATGCTGAAGCTACCTGAAGATGCGTGTACCTGAAGAAAACAAACTTTATGTGGTACATTAATCGCTACTGGAAGATGTTAATATTGGATGAGCACCGATGTACGAGATTAGTTGAGGAAATTGCGTAAAACTACGCCCAGCTGACCGACTATAAAACAAGGGTAGTGACCCAGAAACACATTTGGCTTCGCACACAGGGTGTCAGGCATCGTAACAAATGACACTACCTGCAAGCACACCAAATTATCGAATACTACGAAATCTTTTCATACTTCAACCATATGGACAATAAAGGGAAATATCTCTGTCAACGACCCTTTTAGAATGTCTTCAAAACCAATAGATTGTCGTTACACTATCCATGCCTACGGCAAAAATAGACAGTGGGGCTCTTGAAGAGCAATCACAATAAACACTTTCGATGTTATAGGAGTGAGAGGCGCAATGAAAAAATGCCGAACGTTGGTCAAATTAACTGTCACGTAATGTTTGACCACGGCCACTGTTACATACAGGCAGGTGCTACAACCAATAAAATGCTACCAGGGTACATCAAAAAGTCAGGGACGTACCACACACCTGTATATTGAGATGGGCAACTGTACATAGGATTTTGAGGTTGATGGAAGCTGAAATGGGAATGGAAATTGGCCAACGAGGCGAGGGGGCGTACGAGGATATTATGGAGATGGCCTTCGTGGGATACCGGGTGTCTCCCATTCCGGGGGAGACGTATGTTGATCCGAAGAGGAATCCATGGGCGTAGACGAACCAGACAGCAGGGGTACCGCGGGGAGGGACGAGGGGAAATGGGATGGATTAAATTTTTTTTTTCTTTTTTTTCTTTCTCAATTTCAATTTATTAAATTTTTCATTCTTTTGCTTTCATAACGGAGTAAAGCTAGGTTGAATTCATTCAAGTTAACTTCAGTTAGGGAAAAGTTAATTCTTTGATTCAATCATATTAGGAAAGTTTAACTTTATTGATAGGATAAATTCAACAAAACTTCATACAGATAGTAATAGGGACAAACTGTAAATCTTTGGTACCACAACTTCGCTTTTTTTGCGTTTCGAAATTCATCAAAATAATTAACTACGTTATTATTTTATAAATTCCGCGGGGGAGAATGAAGAACACCGCCCTGGGGGGCGTCCTACTTTAAAAATATGTCTTAAATTTGTTTTAAATTCAGGGAAATATCGCTTTTATAACTACAATTAACCAGAAATTATTTAAACATTACATTCTTAATTTCATTTCCAAATTTATACAAATATTTATTTTTACAACAGAAATTATGTTCTCAATAATAGCCGACTTCAGGGCGCCGTTACGTTTTAAATTATTGGGGTAGAAAGTGGTACATATGTCAAGTGCCACTTTAAAATAGCTTGTAACATGGTTATTAATTCTTATCTAAAACTTGGCAGTTTTAAAAACAAGACTAATGCATTAGCAAAACCAGCAAAGCGTCGAGAGTTGTGTATGAAGTGAATAGGGCGACTTTAAGCAAACGTATAAGACGAAGATAGGGCAGGATACCGAAGCCACGTCTCATGTGTCAAATATACAAGCAACGTTCAGCTAATGGGAGAATTGGCACTGTGATTTTGGAACCGCGTTGTTGGAAGAACAGAATAAAAGCCAGGCGATGCTATACCTCCTGGCAGAACTGATAGAGGACGCTTGCCGACGTTACGAGCCCTCTCGGTTTGCCCGGAAGAATACTTATTCCAGTAATAGCAAATTTCATCGAGGATGTTTGTCGTCGATTTTCGAACCCTCTGAATTTGCTAAGAGATACTAATTGCCGGACGCTTGTCGACGATTAAATACTCGAGCCCGCCTTAGTTCTCTAAATACATCCATAAATTCTACGAATAAATCCAGGCTGGCTACTAAAAGATTTGGGCTGCTAGAACATAACTTCGCAATTTACACGACGACAATTTCACCAACATAACTATCTAAGTATCAAACCTATTTACTTCTCTGCGTTATTATTTAATATTGACTTTACATTCTGGTTTGGGGGGGGATAGGGGAAATTGGCTTATTTGTGGTACTAAAGGAATATTAGTTTTTTTATGAAATATTAGCTTTGATTTTTTTTTTATAAAGAATATTATATTACCAGTTATCCAGTTATGATTTCATTCACGAATTTAATTCATGAAATTTCACATACTGAATGTTTTGCTAGGAAGATTTACGTTTGCACCCTAACAAGTTTATATTCTAGAACTATATATTTTCAGAGTTTTTGCAATGACAAGAGACTTTAGCTTCCATTATACTTCAGTTGTTTACTATCAAGGGCTTGCCGTGTGCCTGGATGCACCAGTAAGGTTTCACTAGAATATTTCCAGTCAAACTATTGTGAGATATTTCTCACCTGCGAATGCCTAGTTTTCTATGATTGTTTAATAACGATCCATCAAATTAATAAAGAGTTCTCTGGCTCTAGTACAAACACCGCGATCGTGGGTTTGTACTCAACTACGTTTCTACCTTACAAACTACAAACTGTTCAGGCCAACGGTCAGTACTGGGTCCCCGCACCCTGTATACTTGCTTATATTTTAGGGGTATACTTATCGTCGAGTACTGAACCGGGACGTCTTGTCTGTTTGATTTACATCGACGCCCCCTGTTCACGTTGTTGAACAATCATATACAATTTGGGATTTGCAGTT
Organism: Leptura quadrifasciata; assembly: GCA_963675555.1. NCBI lineage: Eukaryota > Metazoa > Arthropoda > Insecta > Coleoptera > Cerambycidae > Leptura > Leptura quadrifasciata. The sequence continues at coordinate 115,520,228 of OY776677.1, forward strand.
TGTTTATTCAATTAAGGGAGCTTTCCCCCCACATTCTATGATCTCTTACATGAGTGTCTCATTATTACTTACATTCTCTAATGCACGAACAGGACATACTTCTGGTCCTCTGTTTTGCAGTAAACTTATTTTATCAGAGCGATTGCTAACACCAAAATTCCAATTACATTTTAATCGGCTATTTGCCGCATCTTTAATTACACCTACAAATAACACGGCCTACGATGGTATTAACTTAGTACTTGTTATTGCATAACCAGCTTTGAAATATGTATAGTATGTCATTACTATAGCAGCGTAATCCTTCCTATATAATATTTAGGCAATTGTCTCAAATATTTGGATTGTTTTGATTTCCTGTACGGCTATTTGCCGCATCAATTTATATAAAATAAAAATGGGTTTTTTTGACTACTTTTTCCCATCAATTATTGTCTTTGCTTTCACCTTTACCTTTTTCATCCCGCAAGTAATAAGCTAAATAAATGATTTCCTTCCAATCAAATAAATTAGAAAACAAACTTCAACTATAAATGTACAGTGCAACTTTGAGTAATAAAATACTACATAAATAATATATCAAATTAACTAGGTTTCTCAATTAATAGACAGTGTGTTCAAGTTTACCAGGTATTTAGATTAACAGAATGATAAATTTTCTAAGGTATATCGTATCAGACAGAAACAAGTAATACCAAACTTTAAATCAAAGAACCTGGGGTAATTATAAAAGGGTTACTACACACACACAACGTAATTAAAGTCCTAACCACATAAAACTAGACGATCACATAAATGGCCAATTTGTTTATTTATCTTGATATATAATTGAGATAAATAATTACTGGGTAGGAATTAATAAGTTCTTGATTGCTTCACGATTAAGGATTTTGATATTCATTAACACCCCTGGGGTTGAGATGTTTCACTATGAACAAACTTGACAATTTAATTTTTTGACAGATCATCTCAGTTAATACTTAAACTCTCACTCAATCACACTCGCTTAAGAATTTAGAACTTTCAAAAATGATTTTCACTCACATTGATCGTTATAATATGTTCGTTATATATTGCCAATGCAATTTTAACTCTGGATTAGCTCAAGTAGAATATAGAAACAGATTTCCACAAGCACTACAGCCGAATAAAACTCTGTTCAGAACATTAGCTACGAAACTGAAAAATATTGGTTTATTTTTAAAGAAGAAGACAAGGTTGAACAGTGTTACTGATAATGTAAATAAGGTAAACCGAGTTATTAATTATGTAAGAAATAAAAAAACAGAAAATTTGGAAACCTCATTAAGAGAAATTCAAATTGCTTGTCATATAAATAAAACAAGTGCTAGAAAAATTTTAAAGAAAAATGGTTACCGGTGTTATAAAGCGAAAAAAGTTCACAATTTACAAGCGGGGGACAAACCAAGGAGGACGACTTTTTGTAGGTGGCTGTTGAAAAAGAAGCGTGCCGATCCATTAATATGTAGTAAAATACTTTGTTCCTACGAGACAAATTTTTAATCGCAATATTCATTACAAATGGACTTCTGAAAATACACACTGGCATAGACTGACTGGGTTTCAAAATCGTTTTTCAATAAATGTGTGGATAGGTATTTTAGGCACCAATTTAATAAGTCCTTATTTTTATGATGGTCACCTCAGTAGTCAAAGGTACCTAAACTTTTTGAGAAATGAATTTAATGAATTCTTAGATGACCTACCTTTAGAGAATCGACACAACTTTCAATATTTTCAACAAGATGGAGCTCCTCCCCACAATTCCCAGATTTGCCTAGATTACTTAGACGAAATTTTGCCAACATTGGATAGGTACCAATGGATTTATTCGATGGCCCCCTCGTTCTCCAAATATAACCCCAACGGATTTTTCTTATGGGGCGTTTTCGACGACACCGCAAAATGTAGAGGACCTGAAAGCTCGAAATCAACAGGCATGTATTACAGTTACCCCCGAAATACTGAGTAATGTTTTAAATGCAGTGCCTCGCCGCGCTCGATTGTGCATAAGAAATCGCGGTGGACACTTTGAACACTTGATATGATATCTTAAAAATTATTTTGAGGATTAGATAAATATTAATGTTCTGTGTGCTATATTCTTTTCATTATTAATTTGTTTTTGTTACCTGAATTTATTTTATTCTTCTTAATTGTGTTAATGTTTTATTATAGCAAAGATTTTAACAACTTATTAAATTATTTTATAATTTTATTTAATCATATTTCTCCACGGCAAGTATAATGCTTGTTTAAAAATTTATTGGTTTTAAAAAAATGTTTTTATAATTACTAACGTAGCACCAATAAATAAATATAGCATGTTATATTTTGTTGAAAAGGGAGGAAAATACTGTGTTTAATGGCGCCATTTCCCGCCCGTTTCAAAGTAATTTTTTTAGCAGCCTGAAGAGTAAATCTCAAAATACAGCGGCTTTGAAAAAAATTAGATAAAACATCGTTGAAACACTCCGTTTGCAAAGAATGTTCGCCTTAGAATTTTTCTCGTATCTCTTCAAATAACGGATATATTGGGTTTAGACGTTTTCCGCATTTTAGATATTTTCCGCCATGACTCCTAAAGTATGCCACGGATTTCAAATGTCTTTAAACCATTTTGTAGGTTATATAAATCGGCACAATTTTCGTAAAAATAATTTTCTTTGTACGACTGATATTAAGTGAGATATTCTCGAGGGCCCTGATAAAATGGACAGCCTGCATATTCATTCGTCAGGACAGACTGAAACCATCCTTAGCTCCTTTAATCGTAATATAATTATTACGACCCTTAAACGTGGAATGTACTTTACTATCAGTCTTGACAGAGTCAAGCCTGCTACTTGTTAGATGGTACTACTGATTCTCCTGTCAAACGCCCCTTCAAAAAAGTACAATTCAATATTAATTCTTTGGCAGAATGGTTTTTTTCTATTGCAGGGGAAATATCTGTGGCTTACAAACACTCCTACTCAACGTATACTAGCCACTTGATGGTTAACTAAAAATAACTATTTTCGTTCGGTAACTAGGAGAAAAAGAAACAACAAAGATATATTATTGAATTATAAATTATTGAATTGACTTTTGGATAGATGGATTGAATAAATTGGTTATTATCTATTTTATTTTTATTTTTACAGTTCAGTGTTCAACAATTAGCTCCATTATAGAGACAGACGAACAATATATAACGAAATACTGTTTAAATCTGTTCTTATATTTTCTCTACGAGTTTAATGTGTCGAATAAACATGCCTCCGACTTTTTTTGATATGGTTCCTTCAACTAGCAGAAATTGACCATTTTTATTTATCGATTTATAGACTTTCTATAATGGCACCACCTTGTACAATAAATTCCAGCAAACAACGATGCATTATTCCTTTCTCGCAAAGTGTCAGTGAATTAATATTCTTAATAGACTTTCCATCAGCCTACCACGGTTTCCTTCTTATTAATTAATTATTATTTAAGAGCAGCCCTAGTAAAACCGAAGTTTCTGAAATTTTCCAATTCAAGTAACAGCCTCATATGTACCAAGATGAGTTCATTAATTAAATGTTAAAATTTTAATTACACGTCAGTTACAGGAGTAATATTTGTTCCTGAAAGTTCCAAAATTATTTCTGCTATTTGAGATGAGTAAAAACTTAATTTAATTTATTCTGTTGTAAAAATTCAACTTGCATGAAAAGAGATAGACCAATTATAAGTGAGTTTTTCTCAATTTGCCAAGTGGGTCATATTTTTATCAACCTGCTATGAATAATTTAAAATTTTGTATTAAATTTTAACGTTTTTTTTTCCGACAAGATTGTCTTCAAATCTCAGTTTATCTGGGAGGTTCTATTTGTCAATTAACTAATAAATGTTTCAACCCAGCTTTGATATTAATGTCGTTGTGAATACAATAATCAGTATCATAGTATGATTGTATTCTTCACTCATTTTGCTATTTGGTATGTTAAAAAGAATCATTTTCACTAGTCGTCCACTGAGAGAATGATTTAATCGAGATAAATAAATTTGAGTACCCCCAACTAAATGACTTATTCGTATTTGGTCGATTAAATATTTAGTTGAGGATACTACAGTATTTATTTAAAAATGAAAACTAAATATTTAATATTGTCAAATAAATTCAAATATTCACGAGTAAAAAATATATTGTTCTGAAAAATAAAGATTTATTTCTTAGAAATAAAGTTTCTTACAAAAGTTTCATTGATTTATTCGTAATTAACAAAGTTTGTTTCATATTAATGAATTTGCATTTCAATTTATACGTAATAGAAAGATATTTCTTTCTTAACAAAAATCATTTTTACTGAGTACTTTCTAAATTTGTCGCTAGTAAATATACTTATTAGTGGTTAATAAATGTATACTATTAGTTGCAATATGGAAATATTTATTTTATGTTAATATACAGTGTGTCCCCAGATTATCTGTCGGAGAGGAAAAATTGCGTTAATTTTAACGATTGAAAAAATAACCGTGGAAAAAAAAGATAAATATTTATTGAAACCGAAAGATTCATATAATGGAAGGCAAAATTTAACTTAGACGATATCCAAAAATATAAGAAATATTAATTAAAACCAGACTAGTTTGATTTTTGTTTAAGAACAAAATACCAAATAAGTTGCAAGATACGGTCACGTCTTATATAAAATTTTGTACTTAAATATAATAATAAATATAAAAAATTCTATATTTTTTTGAATTTTGCATATCTACTTTGTATTTAACTGTCTTGCCATTCCAATATATACATATATTTTGGATTTGGTATTAAACAAATGTAGTTTAATCTAGCTAGATATTTCTTAATTATTTTGGATATCATATAATTTTTCCAATAAACCAATTAACTGACATTAAATTCTGTTTTTCATTACGGGAAACTTTATCTTTCAATAAATAAAACCTTTTCTTCCACTGTCAAACATTAAAATAAAACCATTTCTCTTCGACACACAAACCGGTAACACACTGTATATATATGGTTGTTTACCCATCGGCAAATTGATATTGCTAAAAATAAGGATTTTCATTTCTACTTACCTGTATATATTAAAGTTCATCTTGGAAGATTTAAACCACTTTAATTTACAAATATATAAATCAATTGCAAGAAAAGAATCTATTGATGTGAATAATATAACGTTTTTGATTTAAAAAAAGTTTTATAGATTTATTTAAATATATTTTATTTTTCATATTTCTATACTTCTAATATTATAAACATAATATCTGTATTTTAATGCACTATTCACTGTCAGCATGACTTTCACCATTTATTTATATCAAGAAAATATAGCATAACGTTAGAAAATGCAATTAATATACGATAAGTGCCGAGTAAAATTTTGGATTTAATAATACTTGTAACTTGTAAAATAAAGTATTAAACAAACAAATAAAACAATATACTGTATTACAATGTTTTAACAAAATACAGTACAAGAAATTTTTTTATTACAGTAGTAGGCTGGTGTTATCTAAAATGTACACGCACACACAGAACTGATTAACTTTTAGCTTTTTTAGTATACTCCCTTTTGTCTCAAAACTGCGATAGAATTTACAGTAGGCTGATTTTCGTAAACGTACCTATCATAAACAAAATTATCCGTATTCGCATTCTAGGATAGTCAGATATGATATAATGCACATAATATAAAGAAATCTAATAATGTAGGTGCATGTTAATTTTTCTAATAGTAAAATGAATACAACGGTGACCTCACCAATAATCGGGTTAGACTAGTACTATACCTTTAAAAATTTGCAGGAGGCATCCGGGGTCCCATTATTATATTAAATTCACTCAATTTAATCACAATTATCCATTATAAACACATATTATCCAAAATAAACACCGTAAACAGACTAAAACACCACAAATTGCGAAAAAAACTGGGATCACTTAATGACGTCTATAACGAAAATAATAAGGTACATAGTATAATTTTTCGACCTTTTATGTTCAGAAGTAAATTTATTAATGGGTAGTAAATAATTACTCTTCAGAACTAAATATTTGTCTCACGTAATATGATTAAGTCTTTGCTGATATATTTATTTCTAGGGAATAAATATAATCAACGGCGGCGCGTGGGGGGGGCCTGGGGGGCACAGCCCCCCTCCACTTTTTATTCCAAATACGTAAACCGATTATCCATAAGCCATCAATTCTAATTCATAAATATCATAATTAAAAAATATCCTGGACATGCAATAAGACGCATAACAGCGTAACGACCGACCGCTCTACACTAAAACGGTTGAAAACTTATCTAAGAAGTACTATGGGGTATGAGAGGTTGAGTGCTGGCGCCCTCATGACTATAGAGCAAGAGGTTGTGACAAACCTTATGGACACTAACGGTAATAACGGTATTGAAAATCTCGTAAGTATTTTCATTGCCAAAAAATAAAGGAGGATGATGTTCTTTTAACTTTTTAGTATACCGGGCGTCAACAGATCATGGTAGCCCCGCCTTTTTTTCTTATATTTAAGAATATCAGAATGAAACTTGGTAGATGTATATGACCCTGAAGACAATTTGTGGCATAACTGTCATATTTTTCCCACTTCCGGTTTCACAGGAAATGACCCTAACTTTAGGTTTTTAAATGGAACGCCCTGTATATTATTAAATTTTTGGAATTCTTAAAAAATTCTGAGTACGATGATGCCCCATATGTGACATTTCACTATGAAAAAAATTTTACCCGAAATTTGTTGGTACATCTAGAGTGCCATGGCCAGAAAAAATTGCTTGTAATGGACCGGTGTGATGTCAGAAAAATCAAATCGAGCATAAAAAATAAAATTTGAATATATATGTAGTTTAGAGTGCCCCGCAATTTTCTGACATACGCGCCGCCGTTGAATGTAATATTGTAATACATTTGGGAGAAACAAATATCTTTCCCTCAACTAAATCTATTATTTTTATATATTAATTTACTTAGGGAGAACAAATACGGCGGAAATAAATCATTTAGTTTTGGCAACTAATTGAATATTCGGTATATTCTTGCCATAACAAAACTTTTAAAAATAATTGTTTGTCTATATAAAATATATTAATGGATAACAAATATTTATTAAATTGAAAAAACTAAGGCTTCTTACTTATTTTAATCCTCATAATTCCCTCAGTGATCCTTTAAGTGGGTTTTACTTGCAAATTCTACAAATAACACAAGTCTTACCTCAATTCTGTAGACATATTTATTAATTTTTCATTGTTAGCAAAAATGTCTTTATTTATACTAAAAATATGTTAACCTTGATACGTTTGTCAAATTCTATTTAACCTAAAGGAATTAAATTTTTTTGCATATTCTTATCTTAGAAAACTATTAAGGAATAATGAGAATATGAGGCTATGCCTCGTGTGCTAATCTTTGTACTTATTTGTACCATAGTACAATTTTTGCTATTCAATTTCCTGTATTGAAACTTGCGTTAAATAACAAAGTACACATTGTATTCCAAAATATCATCGACAATTTTGTAAGAACTCATGTGTAACGAAAACAGCTAGATTAAATAAAAGCATACTTTGTTTACCAATTATTCATTATTAGATGATAAGGAAAATCTCACCTCCATTACACATACAACGTGTTGATTGATTCCATAGACCTATGTTTCCATATACCTCAATCCAAAATATACAACTTTAAATATAATAACAAAATTCATTTTTATTAAATATCTTGAAAACATTATAGATCGATATCTGTATTGTTGTTGAAAGAGCAAAAATTAATAAAGTCAATAAATTTCGCGGTTAGCGCCAAGTGAAACATTATTAAATATATAGAACTGGATATACAATTTTTGATGTGTCAGAAAGTTTTTATTAAAACTTAAACTCTACACACGTTTCGGCTTCTTTAGACCTTTTTCAAGAGTACAGCGATACCAAGTTTAAAATTGTGTTGTTTACTAATATACAATAGTTGAGCAATAAAACTATTGTGAAAGGATCAACTTAAACCTTTTAAAATTCCATCTGGGGATTACTAAGTGCTAGTATAATTAAAATCGCATTAAAATATCTAATGTACCATAAAATATATACCAATATGCTAACTAGAATTTGAACAATTTTATCTAAAATGTCCGAACCCACAAAAATCTGTTGTTCGTTTGTTACATTTTTATTATTTTTTTACAGCTATTATTATCTATAATTACTCTAATAAATCTAATTTCTTATCGTTTTTCTGAATGAAGTAATTCGATATTGTTTAAGTCTATGAAGTGATTATTTTTAACACAATGAGTGGACATGCCGGTGTTACACATACTGTTCAATAGGGACTTTTCTTATTCCACCAGTCGCTTTTTTAAATTTCGGCCAATTTGACCAATATATACAGCATCACAATCCTTACAATGTAACTTATACATGTCTGTTTTTTCTGATTCATCCATTTTAACTAACTTTGTTATTACTTAATATTATCCCTAAATTGTTTTTATTAACAGAAATTGTTTTACAACCTAATTTAACACGTCTACGACTAATTTTGTCACTAATCCTGGGTCTATAATTGATATTTGAGAGGCATTAGCATAGCACTCTTTACGTAAATTCTTTTTTGTTTATTCTTGATTAGTTTATGTACCAAATTTCCGTTATACCACTATTTTTGGCAATTTCTTTAACAGTTTTAACTTCTTTTTCATAATTTTCTTGACTTAATGGAAAGGATAGCAGATGATGAACGAAAGAGTGGGATGATGCAATTTTTATTTGATATGATTATTTGGAGTTTTTATGAATGATTGTGTCTATGCAATTTGGTGTCAGGTAAATGTCAGAATCGGTACCGTGGTACCATTTATTAGTACTATTAATAAGAAATTTATTCATATGTCGTATTAAATGTGCGATAAATACAAACAAAATTACAGCTAAAAGAAAATACAATTCTGTTCTAATTAAATGTTAAGAACTAAGGTGGCTTTGAAAATAATGAAATATTTAACTTGTTAAACATTTGTTGGTTTAACGGTGTTTTTATTGTGTCTATAAAAATTGTTTAAAATTCTTGTTAATTGTGTTGAAAATGCCGAAAATTTAAATAGGAAATGAAAAAGTGGATATGTTAATTATTTACGGAGAATGTAAAAGAAATGCAGTTGCGACTACCGACCTTTATGCCCAACGATATCCTGATAGACAATATCCAGCGAAAAATTATTTTAAACGTGTTGAAAACCAATTCCGAAGAGAGCCCAACAATGATGCCGAAAAAAACTTCATTATTGACGGAGGAACGAAAACTAATGTTTTGGCTCGAATATAAGTTGATAAGACTGTTTCTTCAAGGCAAGTTGGGTTTGAATTGGACATCAGTCACCAAACAGTAAGCCGAATTTTGTACAAATACCACTATAAATCCTTTAAATGCCAATTGCAACAACATTTCTATAAAAGTGATTACGAACTCAGGATGGAATATTGCAATTGGATTGTGTATAATAACGTGCAGCCAAACAATGATTTTTTGGGACTGATTTTATTTTTGGACGAGTCTAGGTTTACAAAATTGGTATTATTTAACCGACAAAATACAAAATATTGGTCACAAGAAAATCAAAATTTATTACGGGAGGGTAACTTTCAAGTGCGGTTCGGTTTCAATGTTTGGCTTGGAATAATTGAAGTAGGATCATTGGTCAAATAATATTTGAAAGGCCTCTGACTGGTGCCAGATACTTGAGTTTCCTGGAAAATGAGATTGAAATGAAATGAGATGTAGGACAGGGAATGTATTTCCAATAAGATGACGTTCCTCCCCATAATTCAAGGATAGTAATTGATTACCTTCAACGAAGATTCGGAGAAATCGTAATTTCGACGAATGGTCCAGTGAGGTGGCTTCCAAGGTCACCTGATTTAACTCCCCTTGATTTCCTTGTTTGGGGTCATTTAAAAAATATTGTCTATATAACCGCCGTTGCAGTTAATAGCATAGCGGTCCAGTAATTGGCGAACTATCTTCGAGAAACAGCTATGCGAGTTCAGAAGTGCATTGACGTTAATGGAGGGCATTTTGAACAATTGTTGTAATGTTTTGTGTTATTTTTTTGTATTCCAAAACCACCTTATGCGTAACAAAGTAATTAGAATAAAATTGTATTTTCTTATTTTCTTTTAGCTGTAATTCTATTTGTATTTATCGCACATTTTAATACTACATATGAATAAATTCCTTATTAATAGTACTAATAAATAGTACCACGGTACAGATATGGTTCTATTTGGAAAAATTGAGTTTTGCCCCAAAAACAATTTTGGAAAATTGTATCTGTTCATAAATCACGTAATTTAGTGCTTTTAAAGGGATTTCGATTTTTGTAGCATTACACGGGTCATTTAGAATAAATCGGAACCGTCATGGCACACTTAAATGGAAAAATAAAAATTATATTATAAAAAAAATTGATGTTTGAAATGTCACTTATTTGGGATCGTTGGATTCAGAAAATTCTGCAGAATTCAAAAATGCAATAATATATAGGGTATTCCATTTAAAAATCAAAAGTTAGTGTCACTTGTGAAAAAAATCAATTGTATGTCAAAAAGTGCCGCTTATTATGTACGTCGCATATCCTAAATTTCAATCAGTTATCTTCAAAACTAAAGGAGAAAGGGGGTAATACCATGATCCTGTTGCACCCGGTATATTTCGATGATCATGTTCATTCTATGCGAGTGATCTATCTTCAGGCAAATTCTAACAATTGAAGCTGTGTGAAGGTTAAAACATTTGCCCTTCGTAATATGCATTTAATACTATTAGATCCTTAGCTATTTCCCTAGTGTCAAATTAATTAGATCAGAAATAATGATTACAACTAGTTTGTCTTTAAAGCAGCCTATAAATGTGAGTTTTCCTGTTACTAATTTCAATACGAATAAAAAACAAATATGAGGTGACAAGCAGGCATAAATGTGATCTCTACATGAAACCCTACTTTGCACAGAGTCACGCAGAAAAGGAAAATAAGGCAAATAAGACTAATTTCATTTTTAAAATTGTCTGAACAGAATAACAGTATAGCACACTTTAGGGGTATCAGCCTTTATAAACGTCATAAAAATAAATTATCTTAATTGAGTTTCTTTGTTTGGCATTTGTGCGAAATTTTAATTGTGTCATTTGTCACGTTTACAGCGACGCGACTGCTAGTCACAATTGTACCTATTCCATTCACGATCTCTGTTTCTTATAAACCAAAACATAATTTTAAGATACTTGAAGTGCCAAATTAAATCAATGATTTTACTTATATACAAATATTTATTTATTAATACACTGTTCTACAGGTAAAACCCAATTGTAGAACAGGAGGGTAAATACAAAATAGTATATAAAAACTAGGTACATAAAAATTTAATAAAAATTTAACATACTGTGTGCCCCGCCCTCTTACGAAGAGAAATGTAATGCCTGGTAGCAGAGTGAAAGGAGACCTGCCTATTTAACTACCAGAAATCGGTAGTTCGCCAGTTGGCCAGAGACGGTGCCATTATCACGGATAAGCTAGAATCATCCCTAATGACAGTCTGGAATAGCCTAGAGTGAAATGGAATGAATCGAAAATAAGCGCCACGGATATATAAGTAGTAGACCCAACGCGCTGGAATCAGTTCAGTACAGTTCCAGAATGTTATTTTTGAAACCACTGGAGATATTGAAGTACTTTGAACTGGAAAGTGATAGAAATATTAGACTAGACTTATTTGTGCCAGTGTGAGGAAATGTCCAGAACATTCTATTTAGAGACTAGTGTAGCTAGCTAGATTCTGTCATCTGGAAAGTGCATTTCATCTAGAAAGTGGTAAAGACATTAAAGAAGACCTATTTGTGACATTTTGAGAGAATATTGATTGTAAATGAAGACATGTTACTGCTGTTTTGAGAACTCTCTATTGGTAACAAGAAGCATGGCTGCTAAAAAACAAATTCTAGGTATGTTGGCAGAACTAAGAAAAATGATGTGAGATCAGGAAAAGAAACGTCAAGAAGAAGAAGATCTCGAGAAAGAAGAACAAAGAAGACGGCTTCAAGAAGAAAAAGAAGAACAAGAAAGACGTGAAGAAAAAGTAAAGAAGACGTCAAGAAGAACAAGAACAACGCGTAAGGAAGTCAAAGATGAGTTGTAGAAAATTATGGAGGACTTGGAAATAAAACACGACGGAAAACAGGAAGAAATGACGCACCAGGAAGAATTGAGAAAAATTATGTAGATGCAACAAGACGCTATCATTATATTACATTCTGTGAGTCGGATAGAACCTCGAAAAATATGAATATTTTTTAACATAACCCCCGTTTTCGACGACGCTGAACACGATAGCGGTGGTTAAATCTGTCTTTGAGGTCACCCCACGCCCTAACGGCCAAAAACCACCACCGAAAGGGGTTAACCGCGTATCCGTCGTCTCCTATCAGCCAAACCTGTATTGCCCCCGTTTTCGAGGATGCTGAGCACAATGGTGATATCGAAACTCTTTCTCGACCCCCGTCAACCCCTTAAACGACCAAAAACCACTCCCGAGAGGGTAAACCGCGGATGGGCCGTCTTCTCTCTGCTAAACCCGTGTTCCCCCCGTTTTCGAGGATGCTGAGCACGATGATGATGCTAATACCCCTCCTTGACTCCCGCCAACCCCCCAAACGGCTAAAAACCACCCCCGAAAGGGGTAAATCGCGGATAGATCGTCTTCTCTCTGCTAAATCCGTGTTACCCTCTGTTTTCAAGGATGCTCAGCACGATAGTGATGTCGAGATCCTTCTTGACTCCTGCCAACCACCCAGATGGCCAAAAGTCACCCCCAAAAGGGATAAGCCGCGTATCCGCCGTCGTCTCCTACCAGCCAAACCTGTGTTATCCCCGTTCTCAAGGATGCTGAGCATGATGGTGATGTCGAGACCCCTCCTCGACCCCCGCTGAGCGAGGAGAGGTCAAGATATTTTTTTCAAGCTCAGTATCCTCGAAAACGGGCGAATAACGGGTTTAGCCGAGAGAAGACGGCCTCTTCGCGATTTACCCCTTTCGGGGTTGGTTTTCGGTCGTTTGGAGAGTTGGCGGGGGCCGAGAAGGGGTCTGAACATCACCATCATGCTCAACATCCTCGAAAATGGGGGTAACATAGGTTTGGCTGGTAGGAGACGGCGGATACGCGGTTTCACCCCTTTCGGGGGTGACTTTTAGCCCTTTGGGGGGGGGGGGACCTCGGAGAGAGATTTAACCACTGCCATCGTGTTCAGCATCCTCAAAAACGGGAGGAGACATGGTCTCGTTAGGTTAGAAAATATTCATATTACTGTCCGACTTACAGAATGCACTATAAAGAGGATATCGGCAATGTAAAAGCCGAACTCAGTGAAGTCAAAGAAAAAGTTGGAGATGTTGAAAGGAAAGTTACTGACGTCGAAGAAAAGATTACCGATATGAAGGGAAAATTTCGTGCAGTTGGGTTTCTGGAATTGATTGGGAGGGTGGTTAATGGAGATTACTGAACCACAGCACTTAGGCCCCATTGGGTTGCCTTGTACTTCCTCCTTGTAGGCAGATCCTCGCCTAGGCCTCCAACCAACCTAATCTTACGAAATAAGTGGTGATGCTGCCTAAAGGCATCCCCGTTACATCGGCCAAAGTAGGCCAACGTTCTCCCAAAATGGATTCTCTGATTGATGAGATGGCAGAACAGTATGCGTTTGCTAACAACTGCAATAATGAAGAAAAGGCGATGCATTAGTTTTAGCATTGAGGAGCCAAGCATGAGAATTGCTTTAGACAATCCCAGTGGCGAAGCAACAGGATTTTAAAGTTTTGTAAGCTGCATTAGGTCTGAGATATGATGATCAATACCTTGCTCAACTATATCGAACCCAGCTGAAATCCCATATACAAAAAGCTAGAGAGAGTTTACAAGAATTTGGGACTGCAGTGGGGAGACGGGTACACTTGGCTTACCCGGGCGCCTCAAGGCAGTTTCAGGAGCAATTGGTAGTTGAGACGTTGCTTGATGGCATAAGAGACTGTACAGGCGGGTACATTAAATTCCCTTAGATCTCCGTCATGTTTATAACTATGCCAGTACTTGGGCTTAAGTTGAATGTTTTTTATTAGTTGCAAATTATACCACTGAGGATACCTATATGCTCTACTTGGCAGCAGGATATTTGGATACGTAACAATCAAAAGTGCAATAAAGCTTATTATGAAAACAAGAAACCATATCCTTCCTTTAAGTTTAAAAAGGTCCCGAGAGATTGCCAATCCAAATTAGCAATAAGGTCGTATTAGTACTGTAAAATTAGTCTTCCGAAAGTTGAAAATCACAAATTAAAACATACTTTCGCAAATGATTACAACACCGGCCGGTATATGACAGAGGTGTAAACAAAAAAAAATAGTTTGTATCGTTAGGTCCTTAAGCAGGGGAAAAGTATCGGAAAGATATTTTAATGTTATATTAATTTGATATTACTTTAACTTTCATTTTATTATAAAATTCTCACAGAATCTGTATGAAGCTAACAGATTTTTAAGAATTGGTAGTGTTTTATATTCATGCATCGTAAGGGTATCTTGATTGTTCGGTGGAGAAATTGTGGATTAGATATTGACAGTGACATCATCATATAGGTAATTGGAAGACTTGGGTACCTATTACGTTATTTTTTATAGATATATATATGTAATTTCTCGCTGTTGATGTCTTCTTATATATACTAACAAGGCTCTCAGAATGCTGTCGAGGATATCCTTACCATTGGCGTTCATCACTTCTACACTGTTTGATGATAAACATTAGCGACCCCACGTTGGGAGCCAAACTTTTTTATGAGCACCAGAATTATAAAAACTCGTGAAGCTTTACACCCGGCATCATGTGAGTGGCTGAATAGCCTGCTGAAGGTATCGTGGACCAGATAGTGAGCGTACCATACAGACAATAGATAATCTTGGACACCATTTTATTTTTTAAATGGAAAAATAAAAAGCCATTTAACTTTCCACCAACTATTTTATTAGAGCTATAGCCTAAAATAGTGATAGACAGATCAGTTTTCAAAGACAAGTGCAATATTACAATTTACAATTATACAACACTAATAATTACGCCTATTGGGATAAAAACATAAAGATTTGTCATCCAATATTATTTGTAAATAAATTTTTATAAAGTAGTATATTAGGCAAACAATCAATAAACGGTTCGAAAATAACTTTTCTACATTAGTAAGCCCTATAAAAAGAAAATAGCATGAGGTTTGATCATTTTTTAAAAGAATTTTCATATTTTCAAGCGACTGTTCTCAAAAATATTCATAGAGGGATATGTGATTACAATAATAATTTCTGTCAAATTAAAACTTCTTTAGACATGTTGTTCTCATCAAATTTCCTCGAAAATTAATTACTATTAACTTTCCCATGCGCATATATTACATATTCATCCATAAATAGTATATCGAGGCGTAGTTCAAAACAGATTACATATTTCTGAGAATGCTGCTACTGAAACTGTAAACTCGAACTAATTTTTTTTTTTTTTTTTTTATTTATTAATACTGCAACATCTTTTACAATTTTACATTTTCACAATTGTTTATACTCTATATACTTATTATTACATTATAATTGCATATATTATTTGTATAGGTTATGACACCTGAGGAGACCTCGTGTTGTGTCTAGCAGTATAACATTTTTGCTCACATAATTTTATATTTAACTATATCTAATTTATTGCATTTATACTTAATATTACAATACTTATAATTACGTTTACTAAAGCTAGAAAGGTAGGAAGACAGGAGACAGATAATAATAAAAAGAAACACAAATAAGATAAGATAAAACGAGTTTGACTAATACTTATTTACATATTTACAAATTTACAAAGGGCGGATAGTTAAGTTTTTGATGTAACTACTTGCTTAATTAGGCTAAAAGTTGAAGACATATGGTATAATTTTTTACTAGATATTTTTTACATTGTTTTTTGAATTTCTTTTTATTCTGGGCTTTTATATGTTCTGGTAGCTGGTTGTATAGTTTGATTCCATTGTATTTGATTTGTTTCTGGCAGACTGCTTTGCTATATTTTGGAGTTTGATATTTGTTTTTGGTGTTATTTCTTGTTTCATGTCGGTGATTAATACTCGAACCAAATATATGTTTCTTGTTGTGTGTATAAACTACAGCAGCGTGCATATACAGACCTCTCACATTCAGTATTTCATTTTCTACAAATATATTTCGGCAGCTATCTCTACTTTTCTTATTAAAAATTGTCCTTAATATATAATTTTGTGTAATTTGGAGACATTGGAGGGTTGTATTATATGCTGATCCCCAAACACTAATGCCATACCTAATTATGGATTCTGCTAGGCTGTTATACGTCACTAAAAGAGTTTTTCTATTTAGGACACTTTTCAGGTTGTAAAATTTATAAACTAGTTTCCTTAACTTCTCATTTAAGTGTTTGATATGCTTTTCCCATTTTAAATGTTTATCGAAGATAACGCCAAGGTATTTAATAGTAGTGGTGTTGTGTATGTAACTCTTTGTTTCTTCGTCAATCAGCATAGGTTCCATTGTTTGTGGCATTCCTGCCTTTGTTGGGGAGAATGTCATGAAGTTAGTTTTCGCAATATTTAGTTTTAGAGAGTTTATATCTAGCCATGTTTTAACTTTACTTATTGCGGCAGTCGCTTTTTGTCTCGCTAGACTCCAGGTTTCACCCGAACAGATTAGTGCGGTGTCATCTGCATATGATATGATTTTGCAACCAAAGTTTTTCTCAAGCAAATCATTTATGAACAGCAGAAATAGGGTCGATCCTAAAACGGTGCCCTGTGGCACACCCGTTTTTATTGTTTTCCTTGTGCTAAAAGCGTTGTCTATTTTTACTTGCTGGGGTCTATTTGATAGGTAATGTTTCAGAAGATTATGTACATTTCCCCTAATACCCACTTTGTTTAGTTTGTCCAGTAGTTGGCTATGTGAGACCGTGTCAAACGCTTTTTGTAGGTCTAGAAAAATAGCTATCACTTTTTCGCTCCTTTCAAAATTTGTTATAATGGTGTCTGTTAATAGTTGAAGAGGATCTTCTGTACTTCGATATTTTTGGAACCCGTATTGATTTTTTGAGAGAATTTTATTTTTTTCCAGAAATGCACGGAGTCTGTAGTAATTGTCTTGTGCTTTTCCATTGTATATTTAAAAACTACCTGTAAATATAATACTCTTCGTCAGTTTATTAAGGTTTTTCAATAATTTTTCGGTTTTATAAAGCAATTGCTTAGGTATAATAGTTACGTTTGCAATAATTCTAATCGTCTCTTGATGGTGCCAGCTTACTTAGTTAGGCGAAAAACTCGTCAATATATTGTGCGGCAATTTTGTTTATGTAGAATATAATCAAAGGTTGCAACACTATTCGCAATATATACATTATTAAGTGTGTTATAATTCAAATTACTGATCGACTTTTTTTAAACAATGTAATGGTGTTCCTTTAGCTAACACTATCATATTCTCCAAGGCTTTTGACAAGCTAGATCATAGTACCTTGATTAGTAAATTGGACACCTTCGGTCTTATAAATCTGGCAGTTTCTTACATAAATCCGGTGTGCTACAGGGGTCGATACTTGGTCCGCTTTTTTTGTTATGTTCATTAAAGATATTTTGGAGGGCTTCGATAGTAACACCTATTTCCTCCTGTACGCAGATGATCTAAAAATATATCGATTGATTGACTCAATAGATGACTGTGTTTGTCTTCAAAACTGTTTAAATACCATTAATACATGGTGCAATGACAACTATTTACCTCTTAATGCCAGCAAATGTAATGTAATGTTATTTGGCAGAAAAACCAATATGTACATGTTTAATTATAACATTGACAACGAAAGTTTACAAAGGCCTGAATTCATCAAATACCTGCTGTGTACACACTTCACGGTGAATATCCACCAAGAGGATTTCCACAAACTAAATTGCTGGAAATGTTTAACTTAAAAAGTCTCAGCAATCGTAGAGTAGCTAACTCCATAATTTTCCTCTTTATAATATAATGTAATAATATACTTTATTTCTCAATTAGTTGTATAAACAAGTCATTGTAGAGAGCGTCAAAGTACTAAAAAACTAACAATTAAAAATAAGTAAAAATATATAAAAGATAAAAAAAATAAAAGTCTATATATTGCAGTAAAATTAGTCATAAAAAGAAATCATCGAGTGAATAACAGGTTTTATTGATAAGAAAAGTATTGAGTATTTTTTTAAAAATGTGGATGTTTTTAGATTCTTTTATATCAGATGGAAGAGCATTCCATATTTTGCAACCATTAAAATAAAGGCCTTTTTGATATCCCGCCGTGGAATGTTGGTCCCGATGAAAGTTATGTTTAAATCTTGTTTCATAACTGTGATCAACTATATTTTTTTAAACATATTCAAGTTCTTATAAACAAAGTAACTAAGTTCATAAATGTAAGTGCCAGATAATGTTAAGATTTTTAAGTTTTTGAAAGTTGGTCTACAAGATTCTCTTCTTGGCAGTTTAGCTAAAATTCTCAAAGCAAACTTTTGTAGAATAAAAACGCGTTGACCCCAGTTAGTAATTCCATATCGCATATGAGAGTGGAAATTTGCGTAATACAAACTAATGAGAATGTACTGACTGCAGTGGTTTGTCAGTGACCGTAGTGCATAACAACAGGTCCAAAGTTTGTCACAAAGTTTATCTATGTGGATATTCCACTTTAAAGTGCAGTTGAAGGTGATTCCTAATATTTTGCCTGAGTTATATACATTAAAGTAATCCGAGGGTCGAGTGTTTAATTCACCTTGGTAATTACGGTTTCTAAAAAGTATCGAAATAATTTTTACACATTATTATCATTACACAAGTACACATTTTTTGTAAACATTTTCGCCCAAAACTGGTGTTAGTCTCTGAAATTAAGAAATTTGTGTCATCGGCATAGCATACAGCCACAAATTATTAATGTCTTTCAAGAAAAAACTAAATCATTGGCGAAGATTATATATAGCAGGGGACCCAAAATATACCCTTGTGGGACACCTTGAGTCACCTTCCTAGGGCTACTTGTGGTGTGGTTTATTAGTACAACTTGCTGTCGGTTACTTAAATATGAGTTTATGAAGTCTAATGGTGTTCATCTAATTCCATATCTACAAAGTTTCTCTAATAGTAACTGATGATCTACGCAGTCAAATGCGCGAGAAAAATCAATAAATAGACCAAATGGGCACATTTTTTTGTCAAGGGCATTTGTAGTTTCAACATGAAAGTTATTTAAAGCTGTATCCACTCCTCTATTTTTTACAAAACCATGTTGGGCTGGAGAAATTATAGTATTACGGATACACAATGTTAGTAACTGGTCATTTAATGCCGATTCATAGAGCTTAGACAAGCTAGACAATAATGTAATAGCTCTGTAATTGCCGTACGCATTTAAGTCACCTTTTTTATATAGTGGACATACTACGGAGAGTTTTAATTCTTTTTTATATAGTGGACATACTACGGAGAGTTTTAATTTTTCTGGAAAAACTCCTTGTTCAAATGACAAATTTATTAAATAAGATAGCGGTTGACAAATTAAATGTTTGCAATGTTTTAGTAAGTTATTTGATTGTCATATCCACTGGAATGCGATGGTTTAAGTTTATTTATTAATGAAAGTACATCTTTGTCACTTATAGGGGAAAGGAAAAATGAGATATTGCCTAATGGAACATTGGCTTTCAAAAAGTCAAAATCTTTTTATTTGTTATGCGTTATTCCACTGGTGGTAAAGTGCTTGCTAAAGTTATTTGCAGTTGCACTATCGTTTATTCGAACATTATTTTCTACAATTTTTATTTCTTTTTTGTATTTCTGTTTGTCTTGTACATCTGATATAATATTCCACATGGTTTTTGTTTTGTTATTTGCCTCTTGAATTTTATTATCGTAATACCTCTGTTTGGCTAAGCTCAATTTTTGTCTATATATATATTATTAAGGTTTTTACTATAGTTCCTTAGTTCGGGATATTTTTGAGCAAGATCAGAAAATAGGCATAAATCTTTTTTTAATTTGACTATATCCTCTGTTATCCACTCTTGATTATTTTTTCTTTTTATTCACAAAGCGTGTCAATGGAAAGCATAAGTCGAAATAATAAGTAATAACATTACTAAAATTTTCGAATGCTAAAGTAGAATTACTTTCTAGGTAAATATCATTCCAATTTTCCCTCTCTAAGTAATTACAAAATCTTAAAATATTTTCTGAGGTAATTTTTCTGCCATACGTATAAGATTTAGATATTAAATTTTTCTTATTTTTATTCAATTATTAAAATTGTTAATAATGGTCTGGACTGTATCAACCTATCAAATCAAATAAATTATATAGTTCCTAGGGCGTACACCACGAACAAATATAGTTTATCATCGCCAATCTATCGAATGTATGCCAATTATTCTAAAATTGAACATATTATTGATATATTTTTCTGTAGCGAGAGTGCCATTAGAAAAACTGTTTTTGGCATGTATATTTCCTAAGACGGTGATTTA
Source organism: Leptura quadrifasciata (assembly GCA_963675555.1). NCBI lineage: Eukaryota > Metazoa > Arthropoda > Insecta > Coleoptera > Cerambycidae > Leptura > Leptura quadrifasciata. The sequence continues at coordinate 115,540,925 of OY776677.1, forward strand.
TTATATCATTATAGTATATTATATTTCATTACATTTTTAAGTAGGTTATATTGTCGTATCTATCATATTTTATATATTTGTCTTTTTACTCCCCACTTTTACCTTTTTTACTTAGTTTTATTATATATTTTTACAGATACTATATTTTCTGTGCCTAATCCTGTAATTGGGCTTTGCCTGTTGGATTTTGTATATAAATAAATAAATAAAATAAATAAATAAATAAATAAATAAATAAATAAATAAATAAATAAATAAATAAATAAATAAATAAATAAATAAATAAATATTATCCGAACTTTAATACAATCGGACGCTTCCCTCTTTAGTCACCGTGTTTGCAATAAATGTGAGAGATGAGTGGGAGGATAAACATGATGCTGCTATGCTATGTTAATTGATTATATACATATGAGATTGAGAACCTGAATGACATTTCAAATGCAGCAGTGCTGTGCTTAGGCATAGTGATGTGATGTTGTTTCATATTGCTCTGTTATAAGCATTTTTCCGGAATTCTATTTTATCATACAGGTAGCTAGGTACATGAGTTTCAATTATCTTCTAGTTTTCAAAGTCGAATAAGGACAAGATTAAACTCTCTACAAGTATAATTTTAGTAGGCAATAGGTCTTTAAATTGATAAAGATGACGGAGCCACCAGTAGGATACCCTACATATTTTTGATAGCTGACTACTAAAAGATAATTGTGAATCAAATAGGATACCAAGGTTTTTTCCCGAGTCTTGTATTTCCAACTGTGAGCCGCCAAGGTAGAATCTTGGATTAAGCTGCCTTATGGTACCTACTCGGAGTTGTGAACTTATTAATATCACTTGACTTTTGTTGGGGTTCATAAGAATACATTTGAGGATGTTATTGAGATCTACGTTCAAGTGATCAACTTTTTGGCAAATATTAGAGGAAAGTGCTATAAACAATTGCATATCGTCAGCATATGTTGTATGACTGGTGGTCGAGAGGTGAGCGCACTTGCCTCTCACCCAAAAGTTCCGGGTTCGATCCCCGGCCGTGGCAGTGGAAAATACTGTGAGAGGGATTTTTTCACTATACACGGATATTGGGTGTGTGTCCCTTGTCTCTAAATGTGTAGCCCCCTCCCACACAAGGCTCTTCTAGAGCCTTCCGGGATAAAGGGGGTCGTCATTACCTGTGGTGTTATTTATTATTATTATTATTATTATATATAAATGCAGTTTTGCAAGAAGTGGGACAAATTGGTCAGCCAAGAATATATTAAAAAGAAGTGGGCCCAAGATAGGGCCTTGTGGTACACCAGTGAGCAATTCCAAACGTTGCGATAAATTGACATCACTTAGTTTAGTTATTTGATACCTTTGGTAGAGATAATTTCGAAACTACGGAAGGAAAACATCATTGACACCATACCTCTTCAATTTTTTTTGACACTATCAAATGCCATGGACATATATAATAGGGTTAAAACTGTAACTCATTAAGATCTTGACCTCGAAGGATTTAACCTGTAATTAATAAGTAATAATAAAGTGCTCCTGCTGTAATTTTTTCGAAAACCTGACTGGAGGGAGGGCAGTATTTCATGAGTGTTTAAGTAATCTACTAACTGCTTATAAAGAGCTCCGTCAGCTAATTTCAATGGTATGCAAAGAAGGCTAATGTTTCAATAATCAGACATCTCTTTTGGATAGGGAACTTTAGGCACCGGACAACTTATAGAAGGTTTTCAGTGCTCTGGAATAATACCTGTTTCATATTAAGAGTTTATTATGTGCGTAAATGGTACAAGAGAGATACGAAATTTTTGCCGAGATATTATCAATACCCATGCAGTTCTTTTTTTTTTATCTAAATATTAGTGATTATGTATGTCTTCGACACTGACAGGCTGGCAATAAAAACTTACGTTGGGAGGATTTATGTATTCTAGGGTTAGATTAATTTCATCAGTATAACAGTAACCGGTCGAACCAAGCCTAATAGAATACTCATTAAATAGATGGGATTGTTGAGCAGTTCTAGCACTTTTTAATAATTAGGCTTAATTCCAATACCCAGCTTTTTAGGTTGGCTCCCAGTTTTTTTGGTTTTGCGCTTATTTTTAATAGTAGCGTTGTAATATATCTTTTTTTCCTCATTAAGCGCAAAGTTGTAACAATTTTTCAGATCACAATAGAGACGTCTTTGAAATGAGTTGTTTGTTTTCTTAAACCGAAGCCAGGCCCTTTTTTGCATTACAAATTTTTTTCAAGGTAGGAGTATATCAAGGATCATTTTGTTTATCGCTTCTGCATATTACTGTTTTGTATGAGCACGTAATGTATGTCAAAAAAATATTCTAAGTTATCGTTTAAATTCGGAATCATGTGTATAAAATTCCAATCAATTTGTTGGGTATCACGATTGAAGCTGACTAAATCAAAATTACTATAGCCCCTGAAAGTTTTTACAATTGGATGACTGGAATCGTATATAATATTTATGCTACAAAAAATTAGATGATGATCGGAGAGGCTGCAATCAATAACGCCCACCTCTTTGATAGATAATTCATTATTGGTAATGATTAAGCCAATCAGGGAGTGTGAACTATTTGATACTCTTGTTGGATTTTCGATCAGCTGACGCAATAAAAGATCGTTAGGTAAATGAGACAGAACCATACTAGATCTGGACAATTCTAACATGTTAATGTTAAGATCATCCAGAATCATGATGTTGTTGAATCCCGTGAAACTTAAATAATGAACTGCATTTATAATTCCAATAGATGTTCAATTGGCAAATTAGGTAGCCTATAATAGCACTAATAGCGAATTTAAATTATCTGATGGTCATCCTTAACCACAATTGCTCTATCAATGATGTTCCCTCTAAAGGTTCCGTAGTACCTATTACATTTAAGACTAGACGTTACAAAAACAGCTAAGCCTCCGCTTCTTGTGTTCCCTATCTCTGCGATCAATATTATAACCTGGTATCATAATAAATTTAGATTTTATGCCGCTACAATGCCATGTTTCGATAAGACGAATATGTTAACTTATGATATTCCAACAACAACTCAAGGTCATTGAATTTATTTAGCATAGATGTAATGTTGAGATGGCCTAGCCTAAAATCGTTGACAGGTTTCTTTTTGAGGTAGGTTTTATAAGATGACCTTGACTATATTCTTTAAATTCTTCAAAATCAAAACTTTTAAAACCTACATTATATGGCCAGAAATCGGGATTATACATTATATCCTTTTTATCAAATGTTGCACTGACTACGAAAGATTTGTTTTGCTTATCGTTGGTAGAAAGTTCCTGAACATCAGTGTGGACTTTATCAAAACCTGGTTTTTGTGTATGTACTGTTTAATATCTTCGTCTTTGCCAACTCTTGACACCTGTATACATAAATTCATACTTTTTTTCAATAGCGTGTTTTCTATTGGATTATTTTAAATATCTATAAAACTATAAGTTGTACAAGAAAGAGAAAAATGTCAGTTCAGTTATTAGTAGTTGTACAGCAAATTAGACAACACAGAATTTGCTCCGATTACTATATTATAAATAAAATATTGCAAAATTTGGTATTTTTAAACAAATTATCATTTCTATTTTAAATCAATTTTTAAGATAAAAATGTGGGTCGATCATTTCGTAATTAAAATAGCGATCAAAAAGTTATCTTTATAAAAAGTGTATTATACTTACCATGAAACAGTTTTAAACTAGTCACTAGCTCGCTTATCACTAACGGATTGTCAAATTATCTACAAGAGGAGACATCTACTTTGAGGTGTACCTCGGCCCACTCAACTGTTATCGTTCGACTACGTAAATAATGAACATCTTATAACGCCTTATGTGTGGCAAGAACTTGAAAATTCATGTAATAGGATGCCTTCTACCTTACTTAACAAAAAGTATTTTTTTTTTTAATTTCCAATGAGTGCAAAATTACAAGCTTTATTCTGCACTTAACTGAGGAACGTAGTCCTTATATAAATTGAACTGAAACTAGCAGTCATTTTACGAACAGCGCTCCATAGTTCACATATAAACCACTCTTATAGAGATTTATTTTTAAGTTATTAGGTTTCTTTATAACGTACTGATGGATGTTGTTGATAGAATAAGTCCCACATTAATCAAAAGCTAACGTGTGAACCAGTGATAAATTACTGAAGCCCTATTTAGCTGTAATAATAAAGTTTCTTAGGTGAACAACCCGCCAACTTGAGTTCTTTCCACTTTAAGAGAAAAGTTATGTTACAAGTAAACTGTAAGGCGAATCATGAATAATTTCACTTTTCATCGGCGAGAGAGACTACTACGTTTATACTCTGATAATAAAATTGTTTTTAATTATAAAACTTCAAAGCAGAAAATAAAATTTAAGTTTTGTCGAAATAAAATAGAGAATATTTGAGCTCGCTCTTTTTGTACAGTAATTTATGGTCACAATTAACTAAAGTAAAAGAAGTAACAAAAACAGAAGAAGAATTAATAGGGTGCTATATCCAGGCCTGGCAATAGAAATTGTGAGGTTTGGTATACTAATAGTTTTGAAGCTCCGTCGAGTCGGCGTCGGGTCTTCCTAAGCAAGTATATTGATGAAGTAAATAAATAAATAAATAAATACCTTTATTGCCCAACAGATTACAAAGGAATCCAATTACAAAACAAAATTAATAGTTTATATTCAACTAAGCTAAACTACACTAAACGAAACTAAACTAAACTAAATTAAAATTATTGAATCTTTAAGTTAAATTACAGAAAACAGAATTATATTAAATTCATCAAGTTAGGTAAGAAAAACAAATAAGAAAGTACACAAAAATGATCAATATTAACAAAAGTAAGGGGTATAAATAACCAAATATATAATCCTACATTAAGATTATTATCTCTATCTTCGAGTTATAGTAAAAAAAAAAAAAAAATTACATTAAGTTGAGTTGGGTAAAAAAAATAAAGAAAAATAAAAAATATATAACACAAAAAGGAACAATAGTGATAAAAGTAAAGGGTAAAAATAAACAAACAGAATAAACAAACGAAGAGTAACAAACGTAAAAAGGGAGAAAGAGAAAATAAAAAATACACAAGTAATAAACAGAAGTACAAAACTTATTAAATTGATTTAAGTTAAGCAAGTTAATCAAATAGTAGCAAACAGTCAAACAATTAGGTGAGATTGCCATGATTTATGACAATTTTGGTCAGCTGATTTAAGCTATTGTGGTGTATATCGCAGATCATGCCAACATCATTCACACTGTTGCACATAGTACATATAGGTGACCGTAGAAATGTATTAGTTCTAGCCGCAGGTAAGTGAAAAGTAGTCGATACTCTTGTGTGAAATCGCGGAACCCGATATGATATTTGATTGACAAGACTAATAAAATCAATTTTATTATGTATTAGCTTGTAGATAAAGCTCACTGCAAATAATACTCTTCTTAGATGTAGCGACTGAATATTCAAAGAATTTAACAACAGATGTTGAGGGTAACCTCTAACAGGGTAGGCTTCTGAGGTTTTATATTGTAAGAACTTGAGAAATTTCCTCTGAACATTTTCAACAGCCAATTCTTGTGCATTACAAAAAGGACACCAAATCAAGGAACCGTACTCTAATTTTGATCTTACATAAGAAAAATAAAGTGTTTTTAATGCAGCGGGGTACTGAAAATTACGGCAGTTTTGAATTATAAAGCCTAACATTCTTAATGCAGAAGTTGTAGATTGTTTAATATATAATCATTGAATGACATTTTTGAGTCGAACACTATACCTAGATCTATTATGGATTCACATCGACTTAAGTCTGTGGACATTAATTGATGTGTAAATTCTGTATACTGTTTTTTAATGTAAAGGTTAGGCTTTTAAATTTTTTAATGTTTAAATGGAGGTTATAGCTGATTTTGAATAAATTTGCAATCTTCAACATTTTCTATAGAATGGTAAATTTTGAGATCATCAGCAAATAGCACTTTTTCACAGTCGATAACTTGTACCAAATCATTAATACAAAGCAGGAATAGTAAGGGACCAAGATTGGATCCTTCTGGTACTCCAGAGGTAGCGATGAATTGCTTAGAATCGAACCCGTTGTAAGAAACATACTGAATTCTGTTGGTTAAGTACGACATAATAAGTGCTATTAGAGATGCATCAAATCCAAAGTCGTTCAGCTTAATCAAAATTATTGCGTGATCGATGCGATCAAAAGCTTTGGCAAAGTCGGTATATATTACGTTAATCTGTCCATGATTGTCAAGTCCGGAAGCTACATATTTGGAGAATACTGCTAAATTTGTTATGGTGGAGCGGCTCTCCATAAAACCATGTTGGTGTGGTGAGATTACATTTTTTACCGCAGGGTAAATATATCCATAGAGTGATATCTCCAAAAGCTTTGCAAAGTTACATAGTATAGAAATGGGCCTGTAATTGGTCATTTGCGTAGGATCGCCAGATTTGAGAACCGGACATACTCTCGCGATTTTCCACATATCAGGAAACATAGAGGTTTTAAGAATAAGATTAAAGATAAATAATAGAGGAGTTATAAAAGCAAATCTACAGTCCTTCACTAAAAAACTAGGGATTTGGTCATGACCTGATGTCATTTTATTTTTCAACTTATTGGCAGAATTCAGTAAGTCTTGTTCAGTAAATTCTCTGATATTAAGTGTAGCTATGTAGTTAAAACAATTAAGTTCATTATTTAGGCTAGTTGAGGATGAGTAAACACTATTAAAATAATCACTAAATCCATCAACAACGAGTTGAGGAGCTTCAAAAACTGCATCGCCGTTAATTACTTTACCTGGTTGTTTCTTAGAATGAATGTAATTCCAAAAATATTTGGAATCAGTTTATTTTCTACACTTTCAAGGTATAATTTATAAGCTGCCTGGAGTTCAGATTTAATTATTGACCTTAATCTTTTAAATTGCTCCAGATACTTATCTAATTTCGTTTGTTTGTGTCTTTTACGGTAATAGCTTTTTAACTTGATATTGTTGATTATGTCAGAGGTATACCAGGATGGAATTTTCGCTTATAGTTTACAAAAGTTGGCACGTTTTTCAAATATATTTGTTAATTTGCCGTAGAACATGTCACATGCTTGGTTAACGTCGGTACAAGAATTAAGAAAATTCCAGTCAGTTGTTAGTAGTTCTGCATATAAATTAGGATAGTTGGGTTTCCGGAAATTGAATTTTTTAATATCATTATTATTATTAGAGAAGTTAATGTGATTATTGGTAACTAAAGCATTGATCAGTAATGGTGGGTGATGTAGGTCCTCATTAATAAGCGGAGCAGAGTCTCGATGTACCTCGCAACTTAAATCACTAATGACTAGATCTAATAATTTGCCACTACTATTACAAACACTATTAAATTGTTCAAATTAAGAAAATTCTGCAATTTTTGACTTTTTGAGTCGTTTACTAGTGGATTATTAAAGTTTGGAACATTGAAGTCTTCTAAGATAATAAAATTATCCTGAATTAATAAAATATCAAACATCTCCAGGAAATTTTCGAAATCCGCTGTTGATATGCTAGGTGGTATGTACAAAGTGTAAATAAAAATTGAATATGTGTCAAGATAAAGTCTACATCCAACTAAGTTTATAAATGAACAATTATTTTTTATATAAGATAAATCTAACCTTTCAACATTGAACACATTTTTATAGGCTATTAGTACACCCCCTCCACATGACAAACCAATGGTCTCAAATTTCCGGTCACATCGTAGCAATTTTCTCCAAAGTATTCTGAACTTAGCACGTCATTGGATAGCCACGTTTCGGTCAGAAAAACCAATGAATACTCATTATCACTGATTGCGGCATAGAACTCGTCTACCTTGGTCCTCAATCCTCGAACATTTTGAAAATACAATAACAAATCGGACAACTTTGTTCCATTGGGCTTATTTAGTTTAAAGTTGTTATTTTAGGTATGCCATTAACGTTTCTTATTCTAAGGTTGGCTTCTTCATTCGATATGCGCTCGTCCAGTTGTTTCTTTACGGCCTTGTAGTATTCTACTTGCTTCGGTGTATGATGAAGTGATATTGAGATATTTCTCAATTCGGAGCCCTTCAGTTGCTTGCCATTACGAATAATTGTATTAACTGACTGCTCATTATCAAATGTAATCCGAATTGATCTGGGCTTATGGCTATCAGGTAAATAATTCCCGAGACGTACAGGGTCAACATCCTGGGTAGAGACATCAGTGGATACAAAATTCACCACGTTCTTTACCCAATCTGAATCATGTTTTCTACGAGTTGCCAGTAAAGAAAAAGTAACAAAAAAACAGTTATTATTATCATCCCTTTCTTCTCTCACATTATTTTGAAATGTTTTTCATAATTAGGTGAGCGAGTTTAAACAAGTTCTACTTAATTAAAACGTTTGGCTATATTGCAAGTATGTAGCACTACTGAATTTTTGGCGGTTTATGAAATATGGGAATTTCTTTTGTTAGAAGTTAGTGTTTTTAGGATAATTGTTTTTAGTATTGAAAATACTTCTAGTAGTAGAGGAAATTAATGCATGTAAGTCTTAATCGGTACTACTTCAATATAAAGACTTGAAACCTTTTGCATTATATTAAGTTTCGGCAACATATGAAATGTATATCTTTGAAAAATTAGTGCACTCACCCCGGGGGTTGCAGCCCCCATTTACACCCCCAATTCAAATAACTCGTAGAGTTTTCAAGGAAATCGGCTAAAATTCATATCATGAAGGAATTTCGGGTCGCTGAATTTACGAATCTGGAGTGAAAATTGGAAAATTCAAAATGGTGGACCTAATATGGCGGATTTTAAGAATTAATTACTGGTTTACGCCGTTTCTATTGATTTTGCTGAAAAATATGCAGAATAAAAAAGTGTTTAAAATGCTATTTTGCATAAGAATACAGCATTTTGGTAACCACATTATCTAACTCTTTCGCTTCTCCCTCGTAGAAATTCTCCTACGCCTGTTTTGCAAAAATTGCGATAAAAACTTTTTTTTAAATCTTTTCTTTATAGTTTGATAATATTGAACTAATCAAGTTAAAATAACCAAAAAATATAACCCTAATCATTTCAACCATTTACTGGGGTAAACATAGAGTGACCTTGCAAAAAATACGAATAAATCTTTACTACAAACTGATGGGAAAAATATTTTCTCTTATGCAAAATCGCATTCTAAATAGTTTCTTACTATAGACACTGTTCATTAACATCAATAAAAACGGCGCAAATCGCGTTTTTATATCAATCTTTAAAAACGAAGAAAGTGATTCAAGTCGACAAAACGGAAGTGTTAATTGATGGTAGTTGCAAAATTTGTATCCTGATACAAAATGGCATTCTAATAAGTTCTTTCCCACTTGTATATGGGGTAAAAAATACTAACGGAGATATTCGCGTTTTGAAAATGTAATTTGTTGATTACCATGATTACCTACGAGGACAGAACGAAAGGGTTAAGGATTAATATTTTTAAAATTATATATTCTTATGCAAAAACGTATTTGAAACAATTTTTTAATCATTATATTTTTCTTAAAAACTAATAGAAAGAGCACAAATATCTTTTACCACAATCACATTATAATTGGAGTTTTATCCACACTTATGAAGCATATAAAGTACCACTTTATCCAATAGTAGAATAATGAAATTACTTTATTCCACCAGTGGAGTAATGAAAAATACAATCTTAAATCAATTACATTTTATTTATTTTTTATTAATATTAATATTAACATTTATATTACTAGGCATTTCCTTATTTGTTTTATCATATTTAACTTCGTTTCCATTAATAACAAGCTTGTCGTTGTCATCGGTTTCAGAACGCATAGTGCTTGTCGAAGTTTCAACATCTTCCAAGTTTCAATAATTTTTGACATTACAGCCGCTGACAGAGCGAAATGTCAAATCATTTTTTGTGAAATCTGATTCTAAATGACCGTGATTGAGGATAAAACGTTGTATTGTATAAGTGTTTTAGTCGCGTTTTATCCACTCAAGAAAATTCTCGAATTTCGTTCTCGAGTTTTAACTTTCTTGCGTCGATAAAATACTAGGTATCTATAACACTTTATACAATAAATAACTATTTTCTGTGACGGGAAAAAAGTTTGACGTTATCTCTCTTGACAGGTAAGAAAATGTCACTTTTTATGAAATTACTTTTTTCCCGGGAAAAAAATGAATACTTTTTTCCCGGATATGTACACATAAGAAAACGGAGATATTTAGTTTCAGAATATTTTATTATACACAACTTACATTTCCCGTCACAGAAAAAAATAATGTATTATACACGGGGAACAATATTAGATTTTAACTCTCGGTGTTTTGTCTCGAGCTAAAATCTAATACTTTTTTCCCTTGTATAATAAATAACTATTTTTTCTAAAAAAAGTTTATGAGGGCACATTTAACCCTTCCACGAAATTGATCAAAAATGAAATAAAATGTTGAAAATTTCCTGACGTATTCAATAATAATACAGAAATTACATACATAAACTCCAAGGGCCTAAAAAATAATTTCGGCCCTTTGATAGCCAAAAACATTTATTTCAAAACGAAATTATGCGCTTTTTCGCCCTTTAAACTATTTTTTAAGGGTGTATATCCATTATCACTGATAATTTGATAAAAATAGACAATACTAGTAATAAAGAAACAAGTTATTGCCTTATACCTCAAGAGAAACAACAATGCAGCTACGGACACGTGTTTCGGAGTTATTGCTCCTCATCAGCATAGCGTAGCTTAGCGAATATATCTTATAATCGAGTAAAACCAACAAAGGTCGGAAAGTACAGTGCACAGTACTCGATTTGTATTTTCATGCTTCATGTGCCACATTTAGGACCTCAAATGAGAGCAATCAGTACGACGAGCTCTATGCGTACTGCTCTATTTCCACCTGGCAAATACTAAGTAAAATATGATGGGGGTTTATGAGGCTAAATAATTAAATAAGGGAATTTGGGGTGTAAAATGATGGCTGCAACTAATTTTCAAATGGATACAGGTATAGTCTTTACATTGATGTAGTAACGATTAAGAACTTACACTATTTTTGGAACGTGTAGGTACATAGGTACTAAACTTGCATATTTCTTAAACGATATGAAACATACGTGCCTACCGGACAGCGTCGAGGCAGTGGAGAAACAGAGAAATACGAGATTAGATGCACCAACAAATTTTTAGTAAAATATCACCCTATCACAGTACTCAGAGTTTTTCAAGGATTCCACAAATATAATAATGTACATGGTGTTCCATTTAAAAATCAAAAATTGAGGTTATTTCCATTGAAACTAGAAGCGGGAAAGAAATGACAGTTATGTCACAAAGTATTTTCTTGGTCATATAATACATCTGCCAAGTTTCATTCCGATATTCTAAAAAATAAGGAAAAAAAGGGAGGTCTACCAAGATCCATTGACACCCAGTATTTTATTCCGGGGGCTAACAGGTAATTGTTAATTTCTGTGGTATACGGTGACTACGGTGTTTGAAAATTGTAGCTTACTGGTATAACGACATCAACAGTAGCCACCTCGTTCCTCATTTTGTGTATGTAGCTTGTGCTTGTCGTTTTACAGAATTTATCTTGGTTCATATTTAGATGTATTTTGTAAAGTTCATATTTGATTTTGCAAAACTGTTTCTCAATTTTTTATAAAAAAACAATTACTTTTACTTACTGCTTATTAAAAAAATTATTAAGACGAAAAATACACATTATAAAAAAGTTGTTATTAATTATTTTATACCAATAGGAAATAAAAAGTATATAGCAGTTAATATGTGGGGCTCAAGTTCTTCAACAGAAAGAATTCTTATTATGCAAAAAAGAATAATCAGGCTTATCTTCCCATTGGGGCCTTTAGAATCATGCAGACCCGTGTTTAAACAATATAACATTTTAACGCTTCAATCCATATTTATTTACGAAGCAGCACTATTTGCCCACCAACATACAACAAATCTTTTCACACGTACCGCAAGCATACACAGTCACAATACACGAAATGTAAATAATATATCAATCCAAAATTTTAACTTAACCACATTTCAAAGGAGCCCTTACTACTCTAGCGCAAATATATATAACAAATTGCCTCAACCTGTAAAAAATAATTGTACACATATATTTAAAAAAAAACTAAGAGAGTTCTTAATTGACGGATGTTTTTACACTATACGGGAGTTTTACGAAAATGTGTAACGTAAAATTTTTTTGCAGTCTTTATTCTAAAATATTTTAAAATGTTCATTGTATTTGTATTTATGTATGCAATAATTTATTTATTAACTTTTTTATTAATTTATGTTACCCTACTATTTGGTTTTATTACTTATTATATTACTCTATTTACTTAATCAAACTGTGTGTTCACATTATGACTTGTCACATCTGTTTTTGTATAGCTTACGTGAATAAATACATTTTATTATTATTATTATTATTATATTGCACTTAAGAAATATTTATTTGATAACTACTTCATTTTCAGTAATTAGTTTACTACAATACGAAATCAGGTAGCTTTGAGAAACATTAGGTACTTAATTATATTATTTCAACTTCGTAAGCCTTCAACCCACATATTAATTAGCCAACAATCATTAAATATATTTTCATTTCGTTAAAAAACTCCTGAAAACAAAGAATCAATTATGTTACATCCAATATAAAATCAAAAGGATTAATTTATTTATTTGGAGTTGTTTGTTTCTATTATACCTACGTTCCTAATTCTATAGATTGGGGGAAAATAATTAATCTTCTTAATTTCTGGTAAAGAAGTAGCAAAAAATAAAAATTTAATATTAAGACGTGGGCACTTTGAGCAAAAGAGTTCTATTTTTATGGTATTACTTTCCAATACAGAAATAAATTGATTGTTGTCATTAATTTTAAGAAGATTACCTGAAGTCATTGTGATTGTTTCAACGAAGAAGTAAGCGGTCCTTTTTAGGGAAACAATTGCAAATTTATATGTAAAAATAATAAATTCTTGTTTATTTTCCTGCAATATGCAAAGTTACTAAAAAATTAAATAGATACTAATAACAATTTAATGATAAATAGAATCAGTTATTTTAAATAAATGCACTCAATTATTTTTATACTGATTATTAAAACGTTTAAAACATCTCGAACTATTTACGAATCTAATATGTTCAAATAGACATAAGATTTTAAATTAATTTGTGCTGGAAAATGATAAAAGTAAAAATTGCTCAATATCATGAGATGACTGAATGAAAAGAAATACTTTTATTTTAGCTTCATCAAGTGAGAATATCACAGCAGTACATTCTCGTCTACAAGACAGTTGTAAATTATAGAAATGCTCATACCAGTTTTTTTAATATGAGGATATAGGGCAAACTTCCAAATCTTCCACCCAAAAGTTGTAAAAGTATAACGAGTTTAGGAATGGGTTGCGGGAATCGATGCATAATGAAGATCGTACAGTAGGCATTGCTACCACCCTCGGTATTTACGCAATTTTAATGATTCTCTTTGCAAATTCTATTCTTTTCAGTTGGTCTCTTCGTCGTTCCCTTGTCTGTCTTATCTTCTTCTTCTCTGACCTGGCTATTTTCTGTTAATTCTCCTCCCAACACGAAAGCATCTTTTGTACTCTTTAAATTAACAATAATTTTTTTTAATTTATGATTGATTCTTAAATTGAGTGAAAACTTCCATTTTGGTCAATATTTTTAAGAATTAGTTCATAGATAGATATTGCTAAAGTTAATATTGAAAGTAATTTCATTGATACTTCTGAGGAAGAATGAATTGAATTTCTCAGCAATTATATCTTCCTATGTTTCCTGTATATTAAAATATACAGTACAGGCGCCACTAGCAGAATTTTTAGTTGGTAGTAATTGTTTTAATTGTTTCTGTAGTTTTTTACATTTCGGTAACTATGTTCCTTTTTGTCGATATGCTTCCCAGTTCCCACTTTCACCTGTGAATGTCAAGGAACGTACCTAAGCATATCTAAAGTCATCATGCTTGAAGTCAGCAAAAATCCCCTTCGAAAGAAATTTTTCGAGACTGTGGCGAAATTAGAGGAAATATTTTTCATGAACACATAAAAATGCCGTCGGAAGATATTCTGTGGAAGTACTATGAAAGTTTCTCGAAATTGCAACAAAAAATTTATTTTTCGGAGTTAGCTTTAAGATAGTGCAGCGATGTCTGATTAGTACCATTTGATGGAAGCAGTTAACCAAAAATCTAAAGTATAAATTTTGTATTTTACGACTGAACCAGTCACATCCCTTTAGGTGAACGTTCTATTAGTCAATTTAGAAAAAGTAACAAAACGTCCCTCAGACACGTAAGCATGAATTGTTTTATATCTTAAATCCCTTTTCTTCAAATTCATTTATCATTTAGATTAAATTATGGTTTCTTTGTTAGACATATGTCGTCGAGAGATTTGATTATGTTCCTTACCAGTGAATAGATTAATGTGTTTACATTTGATATGTTGTCGCTCTATGGTTGATCTGGCAATACAATATTAAATAGATGCACATCATAATCTTTTAATAAGCTCTTTTTTAACTGCCGCATGTTCTTTTTTTTATATTTTTTTTGTATTTGATTAGCGTCTACAGTTATTATATTATGATCGCTAATTTTTGGGGTCAATTGCACTTGACTTATATACTATTCGTTGTCAATTACTGTTGAACTATCCTGGGCTATTAATTCTTGTTGACGTCCTATTAAACCGACTCAGTGGTTCAATGCTTAGGCCCAGCCAATGGAAATGTACTGTAGATGTATCCATCCTGAAAACAAAGAAGAACTCCAAATTGGTAGAGAAACTTGTCCTGATCAAGTTTGATGCTACTCAGGAGTAGCTCCATATCAGCGATGAGAGCCAATTTGGGTTCAGAAAGGGTAGAAGCACAGTGCAGCAAGTCGTCAGGATAATTAACGAAGCCAATGTGCAATACAACCTCGGGAGGAGCATCCCAGTGGTGCTCCTCGATGTTGAGAAGGCTTTCGACACCGTCTGGATCCCAGGGTTACTCTATAAAGTACACGACTACAACTTCCCAACCTATATCATCAAACTTTTTCACTCATTCACATCAGGTAGATCCCTATAAGTTCAAGTAAACAATAAGCAGTCGTGTCTGTCATCAAAACTGTACAACTTATATGTCTCCGAATATTAAACTGGCCAAGTACATCGACGACACAGCATTGTATGCGCATTCTCACAATGTACATGCAGCAAACATGCTTTTAAAGGTGCATATGGCCCGTGTCGCGGTGTATTACGACTGGTGGAAGATTCGGATAAATGCTGAAAAGTCGGGGGCGATAGTCTTTACGCGCCGATTTACAGAAAATAGGGTTATGACACCAATTGTGGTCCGGGGAAGCCAAATTCCAATCAAAAGGTGCGTGAAGTACTTGGGGATTAGACTGAAGACTAACATTTAACACACACGTAAACGAAAGAGTACGAAAAGTCTACTCTCGATCCAGGAGTCAATATCCCGTTCATTGCCAGAAGTAGCAGTCCTAACAGACAAAATAAAAAATTGTTGTACACGATGGTGAACAGACCAGCAATAACTTATACGGCACAGACGTGGTGCAGCACGTCAGTCACGACAATGAACAAACTGAAAGTATTGGAACATACTTTCAGTTTGGTACACCTCCCTCAGAAACCTATATGCACCAGACGTAACCGATTTTCCGGCAACCTCTGTAGCCAACTTTCAACTATTATATCTTTCGCTTACTCTATCCACCTTTCCTAAATTTCATACCTATAAAATCCCTTTCCTATCCCTCTTCTTTTCTTTTTATACTTTTTGTTCCCGTGTTCAGTTGCTTTTTGTTTCTTTTTCTATCGAAATTAAATCCTTTCTCATTAAATTTCCAGAAGCTAAAGTTTTTCCTAAATTAGAATTTCTATATATCATAGATTAAGCAGGCCTTTGCGCGGCCCGACATCTCTGCATCATGTTGACGGATTCTCTCGTTTAAGTTGAGGTACCCACCAACTTCAAAATTTAAATTCAGTAGATTATGCAACCAGTGTTTGTTTTAGTATTAATTGTTTTAAATCTCTTTTGACGTTTCCAATTTTATTGCCTATTTTAATTGGTTTTTAACAGAAGGAGTTCGGCCTAGATTAAGTTTTATTTCGCAGTTGTAGCACATATTCCGAGATGGATTCTGAGGAGGAACTTTATTGTATTTTAATGTTAATAAAATTGTTTCATGTCATGTTAGGCTTGCAACTATGGAGCCCCGGGTTCGAATCCTGACAAGGGTATGGATGTTTAGTGGCATTTTTTGTGTGTTACCAAGTTGGTAGAAGTGGACTAGTCGAGGTTGTGTGAGATACAACACTTCTAGTCGCTATACCACTCCTGAGTTCGAGTCTTAGCTGCGACAGATAGCAGTGTCGTAGGGAATGGTCGTTGCATAATTGTCTATGTGTATGTATATACAACTGTGTAAATGAGAACATCGTTCCTGTAGAGTAGTGATTAATAAATAAATAAATAATCCGATATACTCAATTGTGGTATAACATACTTTTTATTTTCTTGCTTTAGAACGTTTCCTTATGAAGAAAACATTTTACGAATAAATAAATAAAATTAAATGGTAAAAGTAGAAAAGTTCAACTTCTGAAAATATTAAGTGTGATAAGTTATTGTCTTATACCTCAAAGAGAAACGAATAGCAGTACACATAGTGCTCCTCGTACTGACTGTTCTCACTGGAGGCCCTAAATGCGGGATCCAAGAGAGGTAGTTTGGAGGATAGGGGTAGGAGGGGAAGGAAGGGTTGGTTTATCTATGTGAATGTTTTGTTTTGTAAGAGTTATGTGTATTACTCCACTGTTAGACTACCATGTTGTAGATAGGTAGATTCTGGTGGAGTAATTTGTGGGCGTGTCTAGGATCGTTGTGTCTGTTTATAAATTGTCTGATATATGGTGTATTAGCCCTTTCGTGCAATTCTGCGATCGGAGTGTATCTGTTTGCGTTAAGTAATAGTCTCAGCTATTTATTTTGTATTGTTTGTAAACGTAGGCACTGCGCGTCCGAGATGGCATTCCAGGACGCGCAGGTATAAGTCATTATGGATCTAAAAATTGTCTTGTAAAGCTTCAGTCTGTTATCTGTGGTCAATTTACTTATTCGGTTAAATAGTGAGTAGAGTCTGTTTAAAGCTATATATATCTTTTGTATAATATTTGTAATGTGGGGTTCAAAGATAATTGGGCAACCCAACCACTACACCTCGGACTGCTGACGAGGAACCTACATACTTCTTCCTATATCAATACGTTTTAACGTCAATCGCGCATGTGCAGCGTGAATGACGTCACACATCCCAAGGCTTTCGTGATTTGGAGTGCACCCAATGCTGAAAATAGTTTGCACTCTGGAGTGCACGTAGTCATTACGAATTATTTAACCTCATAAGGCCTTCATCTTTTATTGAGTACGATATCAAACTAGGTCCCTCTTGACTATGAAAACACCACAGCTTTCACCATTTTATTATAGTATTCTCCTTTAATTAAAAAGTTATTTTTATTCTTTTACTACTGCCAGAAATAAAAAATACTGCTGTAGATAAATATTCATTAAAATTACAAATTCACGTTAAGAATTTTATGCAAAATTTGTTTCCTTCCTTTTAGCATTTTAACATATTTATATGAAACTGAACGTTGAATTTTACATTAAGCTACATTTTATAACACAGAATATAGTACAGAATTCTAAATAAAAAATATTTAAAACTAAGAAAATATATGTTTAAAATTTTTAAAATATTTTTAATACGTTCCTCTTGTCTCTCAGAAATCAGGTGAACCTTATCAATATTATTAGGCTGTTGCAGGTATCAAGCAAAATTTTATTTATACCAACTTAGTCAAATTTATTTTGAACTGCTATTAATTAAAGTTTTTCAGTAAATCTCATTAGTTTAGAAATTTCTTCAGATCCACCCCAAATAATTCATTTCCTATACCCGCGTAGGGTTAAATATTATTATTACCTAATTTGACGAAAACCTCTTTCTTAAAAAATATAAAACATACATAAAAAGGAAAATAAAACTCATCACGTTCTACTGTTTTAAAGCATTTACAATTTTACGAGTCTGACGTAAAGCATACACGTTCCTGTTTGTTTTTATAGTTGACAAGTTGAGAAGCGTTTACTTTCGAATAGCTTTTAGAAAATGGTAAAGTGTTTAACTGAATTGCGGGTTGTTTAGACGTTTGGAATATCCCCTAATTGATTGCTTTAGCTTAGCACTTCACGGCTGCTCCAATCAATAAAAAAGTGCGTTAGACAAATGGAATTCCATTGGCATGTGAAGTAACCTATCCCTGACAATTCTGTGACAAAAGAAACCTAACATAGTTCTTTTCGGCACATACTAGTTGTCGATATATCAATTTACTTCGTTATTTATACAAGGCTGATTGAAAAGCAATACTTTTTGTTAATGAATAAATTACAAATTACATTCTCCTGAATCAAAATGTTTTTAGTAGCAAACTCCTCTATAAAATCCTTATTTTACTATAAGAACGTAACTGCAACTGCAACCAACAGCTACTCTCCGGACTATGTACCCCGCCGAGCGCTGAATTACCCCCCCCTCCCCCCGGACTTTTCACTAATGCAAGTTTGCACTTGGAGGCAGGTCCTGGGTCCACCGCTGAGCCGGCGCCGGCGGCCTGAAACAACTTGCGCTGCGCCGGTAAGAACATATCTGTCTCCCAAAACAAAATGCATTCGGCATCCCTGGCACTCTATACAGTCTAATAGTTCGTACTCAGATATACAAACATTTAGTAACGTAATGCTTTTCCTGGAGTTATTAAATAAAGAAGGATAACTGGAAAGCGCTCACGTCGGAGGTGAAAAAATTCTTTCATTTTATGGCATTTTAAACATTTGATATTGACCACAAACATGAATAATTATTAACTCGCAGTGGATTTTTTGGCTGTGATATTATCATATTTAGTTTTAGCGGTGTCAAAAA
The DNA here is from genome assembly GCA_963675555.1 of Leptura quadrifasciata. NCBI lineage: Eukaryota > Metazoa > Arthropoda > Insecta > Coleoptera > Cerambycidae > Leptura > Leptura quadrifasciata. Next base: position 115,560,074 of record OY776677.1, read on the forward strand.
CCCTCGATACGCCCTGCAATCCTTCTATAAGTACATATTTGTAATATTTTAAAAATAGCCGCCATATTGACCACCATCTTTAATTACGTACTTCTGGTGAGCCATATGACCATGGTATTATAAAATTTGGATTTAGCGATATCGACCACCACCAGATACGTACTGGATTCCTTTTATAAGTTCGTACTAACAATATTTCAAAAATTGCCGCCGGCTTGGATGCCATCTTGAATAACGGACTTCCAGTTTATTTTTTGATCTGGCAAAAAGCATTTTTGTATTCAGAAGGTCGACAACTCCTAAAAGCACTGGTTGTCAAATTGTTATACGAAACGCTTCTCGCATCTTGAATTTGGATTTCTGTTCTTAATCTAGATACAATAGAATTCTATTTTCCTCTCAGGCTGGCTGCAGCTTACTTGAATGATCGAGATTTTACCGTAAAGCCATCTACAAACATAGTCATATGCCCTCTGCTTATGTGGTTAGGCAATTCGTTGACAAACATCATGAACAGTAATGGTTCCAAAAACGGAACCCTGGGGAAACCCAAGAAGCAGTCCTTCTAACTTCGATTGTGTTCCTTTCAGTTCTAATTTCATCACTTGTCCTTCTATATATGAGATTACCTAAGATGATATCCCCTAAGACCGATGTCATGAAGTTTTTTTAGGAATTCTCTGTTTGTCATATCAAATGCTTTTGACAGAACAAAGGCTAAGGAAACAACATATTTACTTTTGTCAAAATAGTCATAAACTTAATCTAGTAAACGAAAGTCACAGTTTCGGTCGATTTATTTATCCGGAATCCATGTTGAGCTGTTGTTAGAATATTGTGTTTGTCTATGAATGGTATTATCTTGTTATAAATAATTTCTTCGAAAAGCTTCGATGTTATACTTAGGACAGAAATTTGTCTGAAGTTTTCAATCTCATGAGCGGATCCCTTTTTATAAATTGGTGTAACGGTTGCACCTTTTAGTATGTGGAAAGCACCCTTCGTTGATGAAGATGTTATAGAGATAGACAAGATGGTCTATTGCACTATCTTGTATATTCTCTAATGTTTTAGCTGTTAGCCCGTCAAAGCCGGAAGGGTTTTTATTGTTTTGTTTTACAAGGGTTTCATTAACTTCTTGGCCTGTAATAGGTGCAACGTATATTGATTGTTGTAAACATGCTTTTTGTGGCACTATGGATCTAGTCCAATCAGTCAAAAACAAAATGTTGCTGGTAAGGCCAATACTTAACACAATTATAGGTAATTGGAACAATCTATACTCAAATATACATGTATGCTTCTATTTTTTTTCTATGGATCTATAAGCCGCAAATCGAAAAGGGGGCACACATTCGATATGGTACATGGTAATGAAAGTGTTGCGATATTCTGTTCAATGCATCTATGGAGATAAAGTTAGCAAATATGCTGGCTATTTCTTTTGGATTATGTATTGTTTTGTTATCGTACTCGAATGTATTTTTTTTTTTTAGGCCGAGACTGCGTATGTCGGGCAAGCCGACAGCAAGTGCATTATAGTCTCCGGCGCCTTGCGGTAGGCCGTGCAGCTGACATCAGGGACCTCCATATCCATGACACGACGTCGATAGACGAGGGTGTTAAATACACCATCCTGGCAAGCCATTATGAATCCCTCGGTCTCGGACTTCAGCCCGGTTGACCTTAAAAAGGCGAAGATTCTTTCGGATAAACCGAGATCTTCTATATTTTTATAGAAGACCCCGTGCAATGGCTTATCCTTATGGGGCTGCAGAAGGATGTTGTGTTCTGCAGCTCTAATGTGGGCTTTTAGTCGAACGGGTTCCAACTCGGTGACAGAGTCGGGGTTTACCCGCTCGACGTCGAAGATGAGACCAAGTTCATCGGCTGCTCTCTGTGCTGCCTTAAAGAGAAAAGCTCCTACCTCTGGTCTCGAACCATGCACAGGAGGGGATCCGAACTCCTGATGACCTTACATGCTCCATCCAGAACCATCCTGCTATGGAGACTCTCCAAGCTCAAGAGTCCCCGATGTCGTGGGAGATATAACCGTAGAACGGACGATTTAGGATGCAAGCTCCTATTGAGATGCATCTTCTTGCGGGTTACTACATCAAGTTGACGCAGCTCTTCTCTAGTCCATTTCACTACTCTGAAAGGATAGAGAAGGATCGGAACGGCAAGAATATTTGTAGCAGACACCTTGTTCTTCCCCGACAGTACTCAAGACCACATATGTTATTAATAATAATAAATAAATAAACACCACAGAAACTAGACAACCCACAATTTCAATGACAGAATTTACTTCAATATAATGTTACAAAATTGTGAATTCGGAAATTCATATTAAAAAGGTACTTGGAATAGGTGCTTATAAAAGTTTCATGCCTGCCTAAAATGGACGGAGGGGGGGGGGTGCATAAAAGGGGCCGGACCAAGAGAACAGTCGAACTCGTTTTGGAGTAGTCATTATCTAGTTATGTGGAAGCATTTGGGATAGCGCCTTTTAGAAGACCACGTGGTGATTGAATATTTTAATAAAAAAATATAACAACATTTTTCTGAAGACGAAGCGAGTTTAAATTTGTAAAAAAATATCAATAAACCAATTGTTTTACTTAATAATTATTTATTCAAATTATTTTATTTAAATATACTTAAAATAGATTATTCATCGTTATACCATTTATTTAGTGAAAAAATAGTAAAATATACCTTAATAAAAATGCATACTGGGCCAATGAGTCTTAAAATGAGTCATTGAAATTTAATCCATTATTTACATACATAATAAAAATAAGTTGAAAATAAAAAATATTGGAAAATTAGTGATTCGAAAAGTAATCCTTCGGTTTTTCTCAATTTTAAGCGGTTTCATGAAAAATAAACCTTCATCATATATAGACCATTTTAAAGTAGACATATCAACGGTTAAAATGAGCCCAGACAGAATATTTAAATTAAAAAAACAATTTTGAAAATTTTGGTCTTTTTTGAAATATCTCGGAAACTACTTATTTCCCAGATTCCAAAAAAATCACGCTTATTCAATGCAAAAAAGATATACTTACACATAATTTTATGCAAATTGAATTAGATTTACGAGACAAAAAAATAAAAATTCGAAAAATCGATTTTCCGTCATTTTCTCGGAAATGTGAGGTTATGTTGAAAAATGCCTTATACAAAAGTTAGGCTAGGAGGTCACGTTTTGCCGAAAATCGCAAAGAACCACTTTCAACTCCTAAACAGCACCCCCATTTCACAATTTCACTTTATCTCGTGTTTATTTTTTTTTATCTCCTAGTTATAACCTTAATTAAATGCTGCTTGCTAATATTTTTTTTTCAAAAGGGTATTGGCACCAGTATAATATGAATATACCAGCGGGGTACCCCGACCAAGATATTTTTTTGTGTGCCTCTGAATTAGAAAGTATGAATACCTCTTTAAGTGTTTTTATTTCGCTATCTGTCTCCAATGTAAATTCACTGTTGCTGAATTTTAGGGGTTGCTTAGATAAATACAATAATAACGCCCTTTTCCATGGAATAGAACTTACTAGATTTTATATTTAGGTGCAATATTTGACAACATATTCCTGAAAGAAAGAAAGGTCGTTTCTAGGTTACAGAGAAAAAGTGAGAACACTTATTACTTATTATATTAAACCACAAGCCCAAAAAAATCCAGCCTTGTTCTATTTTTTCCCCTATTTTATTTAATATTCCTGGATTATAATAAACATTTATTTAATCTGTATTTATATGTCATAAATATCAGGAAAACGTATCGGATGGAATATGTTTATATGATAAAACAAAAAATATAAACTACTACCCGACAGGAGCTTGTAGTAAACGGTGTTAATCAAAGAATAACAAAATACGCGAAAGCTATTACAAAAAATGGATTAGGTGTAGACAGTAATGTAAAGTAACATTAAAAATAAATAAATGCCATCAAGTGATTAACTACCGTAAGAGCCTAGAAAGTACGTAAATGTATTAAAGCGTAAGATAGTGCTACCAGTGTAAATGGCTACGGTATCCCGGAATATACAAATGGATTCCTCTTTATTTTTGATGTAAAAAGTAAACAGTACAATCATTGTATCATTTAAAAAAAGTTATTATTTTTGCTCTTCCATATTTCATATTATTTTTCAGGATTAACGCCAAACTTTCGTACACTGTCGTATCTGAAACCTGATAATTATCTTTGAAGTATATTATCAGCCGACCTGATTACAGATAAAAAAATTTCACGGTTGGATTTGCTTCATGTGTTGACCTTTGAGCCGTTTGAATGTGTAGCAATTAATTGATTTGACTATTATTTGATGAATTGTAACTGAGACACTGAACGAAATGTTTATTTTCATGTAATTATTACAAATTACAATGAAAAAATTAAATATGAATTGAAATTAAGACAAGGTAATACCGAAAATTCTTGTCCAAACCTATCGTTAAAGGTGACACATTTTTTAATTAATTAATTCCCAAAAGTTGTAATAACTTTTGTTTCTTTACTTTTTAAAAGTGAAACATCAATGTTTTCATTAAAACAGTTTTCGAATTCCTCTAAAAGATGATTATCATTATAGCTCGGTCTAAAGGGAGTTATAATTCGTAAGGCATCCACAGCTGGTGATCGGGATCGTGGAGGATACTAACATTCGTCTAAATTTAAGTTTACGGGGTACTGTGACGTATGCATTGTCTGCTGAAACGCCTTCCGCCCCGTCTGTTAATTACTAAAGAAAATCCTTGTTTGTGAAGCAACCAAGAACATATTAAATCTCACCCAGTAGTGATTCATCTAAATTTTTTATTAAGATAAATACACAAATAGGCCATTTACGTGATCGTTTAGTTTTACAGAGTTAGGACCCAATGTTGAAAATAAAATAAATAAAATTAAATGCAAAACAGAGGGCAATAATCATGCCATGTCCGTGCATTACAGAATTTACGTGGTAAATGAGAATTAAATTCTCATGTAAAATATCATAAAATGTTGAGGAAATGTTCCTGACTTTAATTACATAAACGGCAACTACCAAATTGTGTATGACTGTCCAACAACGTAAAACGCAGTTGGTCAATGTAATTCAGACAGACAGACGTCCCGGTTTAGCGCCTCATCGAAAACGTAACACTCTAAAATATAAGCAAGGTAACTAGATCAATGGGGCCAAGCACTAACTGCTGACCTGTACAGATTGTAGTTCATAGAGTAATTAGAGTGACGAATTGTTATTCAACAATCATAGAAAACTAGGTAGTCGCCTGTGCGAAACCTCACATAATAATTTGAAAGGCAAAACATTCTTGTGACATCTTACGTGTCAACATAGGCACACGGTAAGCCATTGATAGTACAGCAACTGACGTGTAAATAGAGCTAATTTAGCTTGTCATTGCATAAACCCTGAAAATATACAGTTCTAGAATATAACCTTATTATTTAGCAAACGCAAGCCTCCCCATCAAAATATTCAGCTGGTAAACTTTCCCTAACATTATTGAAAATAATAACTGAGCAAATTGTAACACAATTTTGTCCTATTTTCTTGTTAAAAATCAAAGCTAATATTATTTCATAGAATCTAAAGTTCCTTTTAGTACCACAACACGTAAATTATCCGTTTTCCACCCGAAATCCGAATGTTAATTCAATTTTTAAATAATAACGTAAAGTCCGAAACAAATTTACCTGAGGCAATATAAATCTGTCATCCTCCGGGACTCTATCAGCGCCCTCGTCTATGCTTGCGTAAGTTGTAATTGTGCAGTGCACGACAGCGCCGAGTTGAATATTGAAGTGAAATCGAAGTAAATATGTTCGTTGTCAATGGCTACGACGGCCACTTTGATGTTAATAATATGCCCGAAAAGTATCCTCTAATATTCGAAAATTATAGATTAATTCTAATTGCTGTAGAGATTCGTTATGTAGAAATAATTTGTACAGCAAATAGTTGACAATTTATCCAGAGAGAAATCGCTCTAATCGACGTACAACTAGTTTCTTCTTCGTAATGCCGCTAGTCCGTTCTTTTATATGGTTCGCGGCAACTAGTGGCAGGGAGAGAATCATATTTTTTTTACCTCTTTTAGCACAATAGCTCCCTTTATTCTCTATAATTTGTCTCACGTAAACTTTTTTGTAGAGTTAATATTTTTCGGTTTATCGACCAAATATCAAAAAAAAAAATAGATTTTAAACATGTTTATTTCGTTTCTGATTTTGGGTGGCTCAAAAATTAATATACTTTTCCTAGATATCTGACATATTATTCAGTTGGTCCATAGTTAACAAGAATATCTTTGGTGTGTATTGTAATGAAAAGTAATAATTAATAACTAAGAGGGCGCCAGTTAAAAACACAGTTACCTTCAATTTACGTCGTTGATTACAATAATAATTAATTTAAACTTTAATCTTATCTTGCGATGAAAATACTTAATTAAAATATTCTTTCCTTTTATTTAGGTTTTCTACCATATGTATTATCCTCGTCAAAAACAAATCACCGACTCTACAAAATGATAGAATTATTGGAAAAAAGCCTCTGCGCCTGTGACGTTTACGTCAAAGGAACAGTTACAGGTTATTTTTTGCAAATAATATAAATCGGAATAAACACGGAAATAATGTATTTTGCTGACGTTTCAGAAAGTAGTCTCTTTCCGTTTTCAAGGCTTTTTTCGAAGAACTCTTCTCTGTTGTGTATGATAAATACACAGCTTTAAGATTTATTTATTCATCATACACAACAAATAAGAGTTCTTCGAAAAAAACTTTAAAAACAGAAAAAGACTTGGTTTTCAGGTTTTATCATCCCTGATGATGCTTAGAGAAACGCCTCGAGTAGTGTATTCGAGCGTAGTACTCAAGTGTTTTGGTCTTCTTTGAAAGTGGTTTTCATGAACTGAACATATTGATTTGAATAAATTAATCCTCACACGAAAAAGCCCCCACGGCTCGGATTCGGGCACAGCCTAGGGTCCGTAGTCCTTAAAAAGAATGATATGAGTTCAAGAAGATTCTCAAACAACTCTTCACAGAGCGTATAGATCTTGGTCTATTAGTTTTATATAGATTCTATGCCATCTGTCTATACGATACTACCCTAAAATGGTAATATAAATTACGCTGAGTTTTGAAAATAAAACAAAAATAAATGAAATAAGTATATTAATATGTTAAAGGATATAATATATCATTGATTATTCTTCATAATATATGTGACCTTAACACGAATATGCAATGAATATAAATATAAACTTCTGACGAAAAAGTAAACGAAACGAAACTGTAATAATACAAATGACTCAATTTTTTTCATTGTAACTCATAAATATAACGACGGATACAAACTTACTCTAATAGGTATTTATATAAGACAGTTGACTTGTTTGTAGGAAATAACAAAAAAAAAAGATCCATTCCCTTTTGATACACAAACATTTACTTCTGTGTCATTGTCGTTATTAGGCTTTCCGTTTTTCTACATGGTTTGTATACTAAGAATTAATGTATTTCTTCATGCATGTTACGAGTGTACGTATAATAAATATGTTTGTTTGTATCCACGATACCAAACAATTCCTCCGACTATATTCTGGTTCCTCTATGTGACTAGAGATATAACTGTATGTAGTAAACCTTAGGGAATAGGAAGGTTACATAATTTACAGCCGAAGTTGTAGGGTTGATATCACTGATGTCGTGATGAACTGCTTATTAAGGGTGTTTTGTAAGTAATTATACAAGCTTAAACGTTGATACAGGAGATCGAGATATTCTAAAATACTTCTATATGTATCCCCTGGAGCTCTTCGAACGCGGAAATCCTTAGTCGCAAGCTTAGTACGTTGTTTGTTATTGATTTATGTAGGTTTTATTTTACATTTTTTTATATTGTTTTTGGTGATTAATAAAAATATAAGTATGGTCAAATACAAATTTTATCACAACATAATTTGAAAGCTTCATAACGTAGTGAAACGCTGCTTACGGACAACAATCCCTTTATCAATAAATGTAATAAAATTTTAGAAAAATTTCGAGCACATGTTTAAATTTAGAAATAAGTTATTGACACTGAAAAGAATCAAATAAATGAAAATTTAAGTAATGCAAAAGTAAACTTCAGATATAATATCACCTGCGATGACCACTAATTTCTAAAATATTCAAAATAATTCTGACGGAAAAGATCAAAATAAGATAGATTAGGAAACTTCAAAAACTAGAAAAAAATCAAAAATCAGTTGTAAGTACTAGAATAAACAACAATATAAAAAAATAGTGTTCAAATTGGACTTAAATAAAATTTTCCGCAACAGCCTAAAATTTGTTAAGTTTGCTACGCACTTTTCTAAAATTTAAATATGTGGTGGACTGCAGCGTCGAGCGGAACAAAGTGCACGCTGGCTCTAGCCGATAGGGGGTTTTTTATACTAGGGGCTCCACTGGTTTCCCCTTGCTGGTCTAAACCGGAAGGCCACCAGATGTGAAGGAATCCAAGACCATAAACAAGTAAAATAAACAGAACCGATTTAAATTAAGACAAGTTATAGTGACCAAAATTTTACACACAAAAAAAAAATACTAAACATGACACCAGGCTTGGCTGACAATTCGTATTATAATGTATAAACTTTAAGTTCTACTATACAACAGAACGACATTAATGTATTGCGAGCCACCAAAAATTTCAAAAATTAAATGTTACAAGTTCAACTTGCCATATTAAGAAAAATATACATTCCTCCTCAACAATTATTAGTAATTAATTGAGAATATATAATCTTTAACATAAATTACGGAAATCCTAAAATAGGAACAAGAAATGAAATAATAAACATTATCACAATTTTTTTTAATGCACCTGATACAATTGAGAATAATGACAATAAAATTATATAAAAAAACATATAGAAACGTTCACTTTCCCAAAAGAATAAAAATACATTAGAATAACGAAATCTGATAAAGGTAACACCAACAAGAATACAGCAGAAAACTTTAAATGCCACAAGACCTAACATATGTACATTAAGAGAAAAAATGGCAGTCGCGGTTAATGGAGCTAGAATCTCTGTGTACAAGGACAAATTCACACGGCTAGCTAAGAAACATGAGCAGGAGAATAACTTGTACTCCATCCAAAAAGAGTCGCATTGAATATAGGAGGGGTACCTGAGACTCGGAGCCACTGATGAGAGAGCAAGGAAGAATATTAAATCCAGCATCGAAAAGAGGAAAACAGAAGTACTCTTCTTTCAAGATTTCGACCGGCCAGCCATTGACAAAAGAGCATCTACAATGTAGCTGAACAGAGCGGGCCTAATGGGGGAAACAGAAAGCCTGATAATAGCACCGCAAAGTCAAGCGTTAACTATTCGATACCAACATAGGATGATCCTGCAACAGTCTACAGACAGCAGGTGCAGGATGTGCGGTCTGGTAGAGGAACATGTCAGCCACTAGTGGCGGGATCTATTACACTGGCACCAAAAGCGTACACTCACCGACATAACGGAGTGCAAGTTATCTCCACCGAGTCATATACAAGCACTTCAATATACCGGTGTCGGAGAGCACATGCCCGAAAAAGTCATCAACACCAACGACGTCACACTTATGTGGGATGTGCAGGTCATAATCGATAGGGAAATACATGCGAATCGACCAGATACCTTCGTGCACAATAAAAAACATAAATCTTGCTTACTGAATGACGTATCATTTCTAATTGACACAAATGTGGTGCCTTAGGAAACAGAGAAGTTGAGCAAGACAAAGACCTCCAATTAGAAGTCAGCAGAATGTGGAATGTAAAGGCTACAGTCGTACCGTACCAATCATTGAAGTGAGGAGGAGTATCATACATGTATCTCATGTTTCTTCTAGATGCTATAGCACATCGCAGTAAATCATCAATATTTTCTTGTAGAAATCTTAAATGGTTTAAATGGTTTTCTCCATATAAGCGATTTTCAAGAAAAAACGGTCCTAATAAATATTTTTCTTTTTTTCTTGCCCAGGCGTTCATTTGGAATTGTCGTTGGTGAATTTCGAAGTGAATTGAGCTCATAGTTCTAACACTTATTGAAGAGTCTTAAGAAACAGCATTTCTTCTAGTAACGCTTTACGCAGAATTCTGGGCCCACTTTCATTTTTTTCTATTCCATACGCTTTACAAATAAATAGATTCTTTTTCAATTACTTTGTTTTTTTTTTAGTGACATCGAATTTTCTCCATTAACCAATTACATATTGGTGTATTTTAAATGTGCAACTGTATCAAATATTTTGTTTTTACTACCTAATCGGTTTCCTAAACGAATTAACCTAACACAGCCCTATACATATGTAAAGAAATAGAACACGAGGATATTACACAGACACACTCTTCTTGTCCAGGGGTCTATGAGGACTTTTATTATAACGTTATACAGATAGACCACGGAAATGGGGGTTTATGTTACAATAGGAGAAACATAAGGAGTGCGAAGTTAACCTAATAAACAGACAGATGTTAGTTAAATCAGTTATAAGGACAATTTTATAGCATTTAAAAAGTCAACTAATACATTGGAAATTTTAATATTTTTAAACGACAATAGATTAGTAATATTTGTGGGTAGAGGAATATTAATATTAACTAAATTTTTAAAAGAATATTAGTAGCCATTTGGTGATTCTGACAGTTAAAGAATATATGGTTCAGGTCACCAGAGCCGCATGTATTGAAAGTATCTGTATCGAGTACATTTTCAATTTCTATTTTTGTAATTTTTTTAATTTCCTTTTTTATTGCTAAAATCGTGTTTATCTTACATAATTTAAAAAAATGGGTAACTACCTGTTTCTCGTAATAGATGTTTACACGTTCAAAAGTTTTCCTATTTGGAAGAACTCTGTTCGGAGTGTGTTGCCATAAAGCTGCCTGGCTTCCGAACCATTACCGGCGGCAAGTTGTACATAAGTTGCATGTCGGCATATTCACCAGATGAAAATTTTCCATGTCAATAGAACATTATCAAAAACTGAACTGCTTACAGCTTAATTATACAGTACTTTGAAATTAATAAGTTTCAATTGACTCCTTTGTTAACTTATCACTTTGTTACTATTTGTCAAATTTGACGTTTAAATTTAACAACTATTTTCTCACAACTTTAATGCCGTTGTTTATAATTACTAGTATTTATTAGACCCTTGTCAGTAAAATTATTATTTCTCAAATACGGGTTGGTCGCTTTATTGATATCAATCATATTTTTTTTTCAAGAGAACTGTTTAAGGAATTTAAAAAATCAAAAATATATTTATATAAAAATTTGGGGGTAAAAAGCATTAGCAGTGGTCCAACCCTGGCTTCCTAGATAAAATATGAAGGGGCCATATCTCTGAATCAAAGATATTTACTTATTTTGCATACTGGCAAAATTTTATTAAAATTGATTGAGCAATATTGAAGTTAGGAGTAAAAAACCTTCTTCAGTATGTAACCTTAAGGAGGGCTCCCTAGGAAAAAAATTTAGGTACCTACTTTTCGTGTTACTTTGAACCAAACAATCCGTTCCCGAAGTATTTGCCTATACTCCTGGAATGGAATATATGTAACTTTCATCTGCTATAGTTTCTAAAGTCGACGATATTCTATCCGTGGGATATTTTAATTCACTTAATTTAGATAGTTTACATTCGCAAACCCCAGAACTTTATAATTTGAACAAGAAATTAATGAATCTACTAGAACATAGGAATCCGTATCCTATTAGATCTAGTTTTTATTTCTGCTGAAGTTCTAGCAATTATTGTTGAATAGTTAATGCGATCATATTTCCGGCAACAAATAGTTATTTTATGAGTTAAATCTAAATAAACTAAACTTAAACAAATGATAATTAGATTCTAGTTCTTTCATAATTTTCATTTATATTTATTTCGTATATGTAGATCTTTTGTGATATATTTAATTGTGCTGATGTAAATACTAGTGTAATTTCTCAATAGTTAAATTATGAACAATTACTTTCACGTCCAGTGGAAGTATATATTTTTTTTGTTAAAATAGGCTTAAAATGTCATGAAATGTCGAGATTTTAAATTTGAGCGAAAAAATTCCTGTCTGTCTGTCTGTCTATAACTTTTTTGTGCGTACGTTTACTCTGGAACCGTTTATGATATTGACTTGAAATTTGGTACACTTATGTACTGTAAGAAGACTTGGAACTAGATTACATTTTGATCTAATTCCGTTAAAGGGTTCGGGGGTAAATGGGGTAAATAAGGGTAAATAGACAAAGCAAGCAGGTAAGAGTCCAAAAAATTGCAACTTAGGGCATGTACGAAAGTCAACAAGGTCTCAAAATTTTTTTTTTTGCATTAACCACCCCCACCCTATTATTAAAGGGAGTAGAAAATTAAATTGGGATTTAGTGTATGTACGAGAACCGAGGGCCTCATTTTGGGATTAGTTACCCCCTCTACAACCCCCGTTACCATCCACACCCTATTGTTTAAGGGAATAAAAAATTAAATTGGAATTTATTGAGTATATGAGAATCAGGGGCTTCTAAATTTTTTTATATTAGCCACCCCCTCTACCACCCCCACTCTAGTATTAAAGGGAATAAAATATTACATTGGGATTTAGTATGTATAGGACTTGGATACCGTATAACAGATCACCTTGAAGACTGATTAAGAAACAAGATAAAAAGATTGAAAATATTTAAGATTTTTTGACATTCAAAATATCTGAAAATCGAACTCCTACTATCATCCTAAAGAAAAAAAACATTAATTGCATTTGAAAGTAGCAATGTTAATAGTGCCTGAACAATGGTGATTTTAATATAAAAGAAATTAAAATTAATGAACGGTCTGTTGTTTGTCTACATCCAGTGGGGAAGGTACCTCAGTGGGTTCAAGCCCTGCCCACTGCGAAGTAATTTTCAAATATAAATTATCCCGAAGAAGTGGTTCGGATTCCACTATAAACTATAGGGCCCCGTCTCCTTTACTTAAACAAATCTAGATCTACTTAAGAGGGTCGTTCAAATGTCCTGGAAGGCGGCTAAAAATACATTTATTAACATTATTATTTTTATTCATGATAAGACATTTTCTTCATTTTTTCCATTCTCAGAGTTCTAAATCAATCCAATTCAATAGTGTAACGTGTTTACATAACGCTATTGAAAAATTTGAGGGTGGGTAATGCCACAATTTATGGTTTTGAAGTGGCGCGATTGAAAATATCCAAGAAAAATTTCCATCTTGATAATAAAATTATCGGATCCAAACATATTTTTGAGAAAACGGTCATACAGGAGAAAATACGCTTGTTTCGTTTCCCGTGGGCCACCTTATATACTAAGTAAATTTATCCATTTACATATAAGTTGCTGTGTACCTTTGTACGTATTATAAAAAAAAAAAAAATATTATTGTCATTAGTATATAAATATAAGGTCATAAATTTAAATTTGTTCAATATTTATAACAGTTTCGACTCCGAGTACGGCAGGGTATATGCGTGTCACATTTAAAGTTGTATTATGAAAATCAACAACAGCTGTTAGAACTTTAATGGAAAAAGTTTGCAAAAATGATGAAATATTGTCTCATGTAATCAAAGTGCACTTTCTGAGGGAAATATGGTAATAGGAAGGCGAAATGTGTGCGTGTTTTACCGCGCCTTAACCTACTTGTGACAGACATTCACAATTATCACACACATCAAGAGCCGTTGTTGGGAAGTAACTTTTCGAATGGTGTTTATTTGACTGAATATTTTTCTATTAATTATAATTTTAACTAAGAGCTGCAAAATACTGTATGTTGTTCTTTTGTTTTTCTTTTGGAATTTAATAAATAAACTGCACATCTAGAAGATCAGCTAACATGTACATTATACATAAAAATTTAAAAAACAAAAATGCAGATATTGTGATAAAGAATGTTCACAAATAAGAATTATAATTAAATATGTTCAAAATGTCCTCCCCCAGCTTCGGCGCATTTCCTGGTGCGATTTACGAGATGACAGATTGATTTTCTTATCATAATAGGGTTATTTCTAATTTTGTTGCAGCATTCAACAATCCTCTGAATTAATTGAGCCCTGTCATTAATATCTACATTATAGACCTTACTTTTTAAGTGACCCCATAAAAAATAGTCAACAGGGTTCAAATCTGGAGACTTTGCCGGCAATAAATGAGAACCTCCTCGACCAATCCATCTGTCCGGATATGCTTCATTTAAATTATTTCAAATTTGGTTGGAGAAATGTGGTGAGGCTCCAACATCTTGAAAGAACATACCTCTAATATTTAAATTTTCTAAAAGATTCGATCACGTATGTTGTCAAAAATTAAGATAGACGTTACCATTAAGTGTACCTTCAAGAAATGTGGCCCTAACAAGTGACCGCCTACAAGTTCTATCCAAACATTGACTGAAAATCTATGTTGTGAACGACATTCACGTTTTGTGTGTGAGTTCTCTTGGGCCCATATGTGATCATTTTTCCAACGACGAACAGTCAGTCGCCTGGTTCAAGACGTACTAATTGAATGTGGTATGGGTAAAAATGTTCTTTTCGCAATGTCTTCCATATTCTAGTGTGACAAACAACATTCAGAGTAGGTACTAAATTTTCGTGTACTTTAACTTGTATTTTCGTTAACCATATGTAACATATTGTTTTCTAAGCTTACCTCTATATTGCGTTCCACAATTGCATTAATGGGAAACTATTCATGTTCTCTGGAATACTGATATACGAACCCGAAAGTTTTATGGTCAGGTTGTCGTCTTCGATATTCCTTACTTGCTGCTCTACTATTTCCGTTACAATATCCGTAGATGAAAATGATGTCAGTATATTCTTCGTTCGAAAATTGGCACGGCATTTTGAAAATATTAAATGACTAATTAATTGGCTTAGCTAATACAATAAAACCAAACACAAATTATCACCATATAAAATGTCAAATAAATATAACTACTAATCATTTGTTCTCTAATAGATGTCATTGTGAGGTAAGACTACTTTGATCAGTAGTATAAAAACTAACTCATTTAACGTTTAAAGATATAATTTAATCATTGGATTTGTAGGGATATATGTTCTTCTACAATAGTTCTCTTATAGAACCTGTACCTTTTGTTTCTTGCACCAAAGTTTTGTCCTTTCTTCCATCAAAGTAAAGACTGTTAATGCTTCTCTTTGCAGTCTGTAACTCTTTACAAAAGGTATTTCTGGTTTTCTGGCGTACTCTTCTCACTTTATTCTTGTGGGGATAACTTTAGAGGGATCATTTGCACCGACAATTCCTACATCTTTCAGTATTGCTGTAGCAATAGCAGCAGCTGATCTGTCAGAAATGCCATATTTATCACATACAATATCTAATGTGGGTAACTTCAACCTCATTTGAGTGTACTTTGATGTTGAAGGTAAGTTGCTGTCTATTAGTTCATCCTCCGATGATGATTCAAACCTTGAAGACTTGTCTGAATCTGACGGTAATATGCTTACTTGAATAGAAGTGCCGGGTGTCAAATCGTAACTTCTGGATCTGCACTTTTTTAGACTTTCCGTTTCTCTTGAGTGTCTATCTTTCTTGACAGTTAACATTTTTGTTTCTGCACGGTCAATATTTCTTATAGTCATCTTTCTAAACAACCTTTGATCCAAAAGAAATTGTTTCTCTTGAATTGGCACACTTTCCTTAATTTTTCACATTTACATGCAGAAAATTCCCATTTACATGAAGCAATGTCAAATAGTCTTTCCGAACAGTATATTTTAAAACTATTTGCTTTTAACTCATTGCATATTCCGCTTGCTTTTGGGATATCTTATTAAGCTCAAATACTTGTCATGGTACTTGCGTATCAGTTGTACGATGCGGTCCCTCGAAATTGTTGGAATTGATGTCGCTTTATATTGGCAATTTTAGGCAAAAGTTCATTGCAAACTTCTACAAAACTTGGTTCCTTCCCGCACCGTTTGTTATATTTTATTTCATACCGAATAAACAAATAACATCGAAGCATTTCTTCAATTGTCGGCAACGCAAGGCAGTTTAAATCGATAGGACTACCAAAAATAGGACACTCAAGTTCACTCCTTGTTATGTTTAATTTCGGTGCATTCATTATTATAATTTCTCGTTTATTTTATTCACTGCACAAAACAAAATTATTGTAATAATTTTTAAGAACAAATTAGACACCAGCTTCAGATGTTCACTGATTAACTTCTGAGTACGTAATATCATTCGATGCATAGGTGCAGCATATCTCACAGACTATCCTGTAAACATGTCAAAACTTGCAATATCTGGTTCAAAATAAACCGTTTTTTGTATTTAATGTTATTTTAAGATAAATTGTTTAATTTCAGTTGTGTTATAATTACTTTTACGATTATTATTACATAGATATGAAAGTACATATGGGGTGGTAGAGGGCTGAGGATAGTATTCAAAAATTGAAAAAAAAATAGAGTGAACACAATCAAATACAATATTTAATATTTTCACTTTTTTTAAAGATCATTAAAGGAATGGTAGAGAGCTGAAGATTATGTTATTTATAAATTTGAAAAAAAATACAGTGACTCTACACACTGAAAGGTAACTTTTGATGTATATAGCAAATTATAATTTCAAATTTAATTTTTTCGGCCCACCCTAGTGTCCAACCAGCTTTTTCTATGGGTGATTCTGATTACCCTCGATGTCGTCTATCTATCATTAAACTATGTCCGCTTTCTCGTGAAACACTCTGTATATTAAGTAGTTTAAAATAACGTCTTAGTTCAAGGCATTTTGTGGTTGTGACACCGAGTAATAATAAACGCAATAAAATAGTTTTCGACATGTTAGACGCATTTCTTTTGAAGAAATATTACTTCATAAGACCTTATTAGAGGGTTTACGTAAAAAAGATTAATAACATTAATATACGTAAGGAAACGGAGCCTCCAGGGACCAAAGAAAACTCCGAGAATTCATAACTGGTGATATCGTAATCGGTCAACGTTGTCCTAAATTGACCCTGGGTTGGTCTAGGCGAACTATCCATCAGTACTAAGTTATGGAAAATAAATGAGTCCATTTGTCTTAAACTAGTGTATCATGTGAAGACACGCCCAATCACGAGTTCCTTAAAAAATTAAAGTAACTAAAAAATATTGTAGTTTAGATTATTTACTTCTAAGACATGTTGAAAATTTGTATTAGTCTCCATATAACCAAAATATATTTAATCCATCAAAAATTGCATTAAAAAGAAATAGACAAGCGTACATGAACTACATTTTGTGTATGATTTATTAGATCCCTATACTAAATGCGTATATTCGGAATGTAAAAATAAATTTATTGTGTAATCCTCTTTGATATATAACTTGTGTTATGATGTGTTTGAAAGTGTTTATTTAATTCATAAAGACCTATTTTAATCGATGTTCAAAAACGCAAAATGAAAGATGAAAAGTTAACTATATTATACATTTTATCACTTAGTATTACACGGATATGTTTATTGTGAAAGAAAACAAACAAGGAAATTGCAAACATTGAAAACTATGAATTGGTTTATTTAATAAACATTCTGAATGGTTAAAGAAAATATAAGTAGTATTATTAGTTTCATTATTTTACGTGATCTTAAAATTTAATAGAGCTATTTAGATACAATGACATGCTGATAGTTACAAGGGGAAACATATCCTAGGCAATCACATAATGACATATTTATGTAGTGACCGCAATAATAAATCGTATGAAATTGTTAAATGTATTAGCAAAATATTAGTAGGCCAGTAGCATTAAACATAAAATTGGGAAATAATTCCTACAGAAGGTTTTTTTTTGTTTTAATGGCTTCACTTGTGACCCAATATGACTATCCCAGGTTTTGTCCCTCGGCGGAGTTGTGGAGAAGTGTAGGGGGTGAAAATGTACCCTTAAAAAGGGTGTTTTCACGAGTCTTCGCTTATAACTCCTAAACTAATTAAAATTTTGAAAAAATGCTTGAAATAAAAGTTGTAGAGCATTAAATTCTGCGTCGAATGAGACTTCTTAGGCTCATTCGACTGGACTTACTAGCCGTTGCCAAACTACAGCAGATGACAGTTCGAACAATTGTCAACATCAATGAATTTCAATTTCAAGTTTTAGAAAATATCTTCAAAATTGATAAATGGACCAATTGGACCAATTGCTAACATCAATTAAAATGGTTGTTTAAACTTCAGGTATATGTAGAATTGGGTCAGAAACAGGATAACAATAATATACGATACAAAATTAATAAAGCATACTTTCATCCTTTTCTAAAATCTTTGAGAAAATTGTATGTAACAGAATGATATGGTTTTTTAACGAAATTAATCTTTTTAACAAAAATCAGCATGGTTTTATAAAAAGTAAAGATATAAATACTGTAGTATTTGAGTGTGTGAACGGAACTTTGTCTGCCTTGGAACAAAAGGAAATATCTTCAGGAATTTTTTTAGACTTACCCAAAGCTTACGATAGTATAAACCATGAATTACTTATCAACAAACTTGAAATGTATGGAATAAAGTCGACAGCCTTACACTGGACTAAATCATACTTAAAAAATCGGTACCAATAGGTAAAAATAAACTCCTTCGGTAAAGAGATAAAAGCTGAAAGTAAAAAAAATAAACTTGGAATGCCTCAGGGTAGTATAATTAGGCCATTACTTTTTAATATCTTTATAAATGATTTATGTAATATAATAAATAACAGTGAACATCAAATGATTAATTATGCTGATGATACCACTCTGCTAATAAAAGCAAAGCAATGGAACTTATTAATTGGGGAAGCAAACGTAATGTTAAACATTGTACAAAATTGGCTACTAGACAATCAACTTATTTTGAATAAATAAAAATCAAAGTTCATAATTTCCAGCAATCTATCCATTAAATATAAATACAGATAATGCGACATTAACCTCTGCAACTTTTAAAACCAGTTATGTTGTCGACGTATACAAGGAACATAATTGGACCCAATATTGTTCCCTGTGATACGTCCATGGTAATAGCCTATGCTTCACTTAGAGAATTATCAATTGTTACTCTCCGAGTTAGATTTGTGAGATAGTTTTTTAGAGGATCATAACACCTCGTAAACCAATACTTTTCAGTCTCATTAATAGGATACGATGTGATGCTTTAGCTACATCCAGAAAAACTTCCAGACATTTCTTAATTGCATCTAGATTAGAAACTGTTTCATTGATTAAATCTATAACTGCATGTTCAGTGGATCTTGGGGTTGTTCACTCCACTGATCGAGGGTTGAAGTGGCGATGTTGAAACTCAGAAAACAAGTTTTCCCCCTCAAAAATGAAATTGACCTGTCTATGCGCTTCTCTATTTCTACGCTATTATCACCCAAAACCTCCATGTTAAGTTTTTGTTGGGTCATCCTGTATGTTAGAAAAGAGAAAGGACAAATATACGAATCTATTAATTTCTTCCCCATCATATAACACAGTTTTACATACACTACACAAATCGTGTTTGTTACTTATCGTATATTGTTCTGGTATCTTTCATTCATCACAGACAGAAAAAAATTTCCAAAAGATTAAAATTTTTAAAATACTTCATTCTTCACGCGCACACAGTCAAACTACTATAAAAAGTCATTCAAATACTTAATTTTACAAGGAACCATAATTTTACTCAACAAAATCTAAAGAAATTCACATAGCACTCATAATTCATAAATAGTCCAAATTCATGACCAACACCATTCCAACAATCATATTAACCGAATTACAGCTCAGAAGTTACAAACTACTACCCTAGAAAATACAGTCCCCTCACTAACTCAATTAACATCATATCCACTTTTCACACTCCCCGTAACAATGTTATGACTTGCTTTTACTAGTTTTTATAGATAATTTTTCTCTCAATTTCAACTTCCCATTCTAGTTTCAATCCATACATCAAAATACACTTCATTCACTTTCCCGATGAGCCAGCTGAGCATTCATCAAAACCTCTTTCCATTTTGCATGTTCTGATTGACATCAAAATTTATTTCCATTTCGCATGTTCCGCTTGCGGGCTCATTAATATTAAAACTTACTTCCAATTCATTTCAACGCGGACCTATAGGAAGGAACATTCTCATATGAGATCAAAATAGCTTAAAATATTTTCGAGACCTATTACGGGACTATTTTCAAATATAATTCTTTCGACAGTTATTACGAATAACTTCCCAACCCGAATCGATTCAAACTTCATTTATACATCAAAAAGTTCCCCTTTTTATGGCCAATTTCAGCATATAACTTTTCTGTCCCAAATATTTAAGTTTTCTTAATGCACAATCGAGCCTTAATGACTAGCGGGGGACCTCTCCAGACCTTTCCAGTCCTCTGCACTTGCTTCATCCGACGCTTAAATTAATAAAATCGAGTGACCGTGCTACTTCCTTGGCCGAACCAAGTAAAAAAGACTTTAATTCAACAAATTTTCTTGTATTTAAATAAATTACTTTCATTCGTTTTATATCAAAGTATTATTATTCCAAGAAAAAACCATATATAGAGTGTAGCATTTGACCCTGACCGGCAGATTCGGAGCAACACCCCAAACCTTTCAAATTCAAAAAAACAAGGTGCACATGCGGCCTCAGAAGCCTCAATCTAAGCTCTCCAGCCCAAACCTTTTATGTTTCCAACCAAAAGAGGCTTGTTTGTGTTCAATATACGTTTAATAAATTATGTTCCTCCTGTGCCATTCAAAAATCTAGTTGGTTCAAATGTTAAAAATTCCTTCTCAACATGACGCTTAATTAAATATTGAATGTAATAGGTTTTGTTGAGCGGACATACGAGTCGAGAACGGCAGACTTTAATTTTACAGAAAACCAGAAAACGTTTCGTATTGTTATGTAAATATTATTTCACAGCACGAATATACAAAGATTTGGTATTTCAGAGTTTCAAAATGTATATTTTGTTTTATGGCTAATAAAATTGAAATTCGCAAAGGCTTAATACCAATGTAAAAGTATGTATTTACATTTTTATAGAACCTCAAATAGTAATTACCAAAAACATATTTGCAACGATTCTACGTTTATGATCTAATAAGCTAAAGAGCTTTATATCATTTCCGCATTACGAGTTTTTATTTTTATATTGAATTTATTTTACGGCCTAAAATAAAATATATGTTGTGCGTAAACCATAAACAGAAACACCCTACATAAGTATATAAGGCCTTGGAAATATCATCATTTCTTTTATATTTGTCCATAGACTTTTACAAGATAGGATGAAAAATGGACCTTTTATTTGAGGGTAATGATCCTCACAAGCATTCATTATTTCAATAAAGCAGAAAGTGTGTATGTAAATACGATATGTTGAAGCGAAGGCGAGTTCTTAACACCTATTAAATTAATGTCATTAATAACTGTTTCTGTGGTTCTATACAGGGTGATACTTTTTGTTTTATTTTTTGAATATAGGATTAAGTGGGGTAATTACGAAAAGATTTTAAATGAGGCAAACAATATTCTAAAATTTTCAATAAAATCAATCTACAATATACAATTACTCCAAAAAAACTTAAAACAATAAATAATACTGGTTTCAAATTTATTTTCATGTATAAAATGGTAGCTTATTTACTTTTCAAAAACATCTGTAGAATGTTGGAAAGGATATAACATTTTTGTAAGTTTGGTATTCGAGCGTTGGTAGTGGTGAAAAGCACTATCCTACAAACCAGTTAAACAGAGCTTGGGCAACTCCAGTGGGGAAACAGTATGCCCAATGAATCAAAGGACAAGTAAATTTCGTAAAAGTCACGGTTATTAATATACAATATTTATGAACACCAAAACATACCATATACAAATGTACAGCTTAAAGCTTCTAAAAATCACGCTTACTATCTAAGATGTAATTTCTATCATCAACATCAAGGTATACTTACCGGTTTTAGATGGAGGTTATCAAGCGGTATAGCGGTAAGTCAGCGAAAATCCTGCAAAGCGGTTACCGTGCGGAAGCAATACCACAGACTCGAATTTTTTTTTTTATATACATTTATTTAACGTCGGCCTATTTCCGCAACTGAGGCCTAACACCGACGCCTGTAGACGAGCTACCACCAATCAGGAATTTTGCCGAACCTCTTCCCTTAAGAAGAGTAGGGATCTTTTACTTGCCTAACATTTAATAGACAAGGGACCGACTGCTTTACATCCCCTCCGAAGGATGGTATATCTCCTATACAATCCTCGCCTAAGGTTGTATAGCTTCCGCGCATAAACTGATATACAAGCCGTTGGAAGATGTGTGAGGCGAGAACGCGGTTTCCGTTGGAATGGTCACCCATCCAAGTACTAACTGCGCCTGTCGTTGCTTTACATCGCATACCGAGGTATGTACATAGTAAAGACGCACCTACGCTCGCCCCTCACAGACTCGATTATTAAAGAAAATACAAGCTCATGAAAAACTATAAACTTGGCTAATGCGCAGTACCCTAAAACTAGAATCAAATCAAATACTAGAATTGCTGCTACGTATAGACCTGAAAGAAGGCATGATTAGCTGTGACAAGCACTTTACAGGCAAGCAAAAACGCACTTGGCAGGATTACCACCGAAAGAAAAAACGTGGATCCTTTGATGTTGCATACAAAATAAGAACTTAGAGGATTATCACAGAAGAGTCACACTTGAATCCTCTGCTGATGTTTACGAAGTAAAATAATTACATATAAACAATGGGCAGCGGAATTTTAACGAAATTATCATTAAATCGACGTATGCCTCAATTTATTCTAATGAAATAAATCAAACACGCATTTAGGAGGTTTATCACAGAAAGGTCAAACTTAGATCCTCTGCTGTTGTTGTGCAAAAAGCAACAGGAAAACGGTGGACAGCCAGATCTTAAAAGTGAATAAAATTAGGAAATATCCTTCACAATAACAAAGTCTTATTATCATTTTCTAACTTACTTTCTCAATCACTGCTGGCACTTCTAATCGGTATGAGCAGTTGTGCTGGACGGACTGCCTAATTGTTATATCGGACTAGTGAACGGCGGCCGTTTTCTTGGTGAAATACTAGTTGAACACGTCTTGCTAGTCAGGATGAACGGCGGACTGAACTCTAATGTTCAGTAGTGAGATGAATCGCGGAATAACATCTGCGTAGATTTTAAAAGTTCTGTATATGCTCTTGGCGGTCATGCACATCTAAACGATAAGAGCGTTGAAACAAAACGAATTTGGAAATAAATTGACATGCACAAGCCGAGGTAATGAATGCGCGAGTAAATAATACTAGGAAACAATTTCTTCTGGCCTAATAAATACCAGATTATTGTGTAAAATATGTAAATACCAACATAATATTAGGATAAGTAATATCTAAGTATTATAATAATCACTTTAAGACTAAGAAGACTGGCGAAAACCGCATTTCATTAGCTCAACTAGTTCAAAAGTTATATAGGTTTAAAAAGGGTCAAAAATGTAATGGGGCACCCGGTATTATACAATATTTGAGATACCGTATAGAAACTCATAAGTAACTGTTAGCATATTTCAATTTATCCCAGGATATCATATTACCATTACGTGATGATAACAAATTCCCTCTTATCTTTCGCTGACTGTATTTCCTTTGTTATAAACTTCGAAATAAAGCAAATGCTGACTCTAGGCTATTTTGGAATATAAATTTCAACATGTATTATTACATGTTACATGTTGTAATAATCATGTCATATTAAACGTTATACATTTTAACTTCCATTTTATGTTCAGAGTCAAAGTTGACTCTTATTAATTTCATAAAATCATTTTAAAAAGTCTATTTTGAGAATAGCCACGCGGTTTCTCTGCTAAATTTTAAAAATTTACCATTAAATTGTAGCATTATCCGTAATTTTGTACTAAATCGATAGCTAACTTAGCTGATTGCAAATGTTAAATTTCTCATGAAGAACGGGGACAGAGCTTTGAAAATATTAATAAAATCTAATTTAACAAATGACTGGGAGGAATGTTACAACCATTTACATAATATCACATTATCATCCACTAGGACAGAAAATGTACATAATACATAAATAGCTTTTGTCAGACCAACGACAGTAAGAAAATCTGGTCTACATATTTAAAATATCAAATAAATGTAACAATCCTCTGTGCATCTCCCGAACAAAAGTAATATCGGAAACTATTTTTCTTCAGTTTTACATAAAATGATGTGTTCTATTATAACAAAGTTTCTTCAGATTTAAAGTCATTAAGTATCCTGTATTACGTACTGTTACGTATTCACACCCTCCAGTAAATAGCCCGAACGTAGGTTCAATAATTGCAGCACGAATTGTCACTAACCACTGATTTATTCGCTACTCGTCTTTCCTTCGATCTCCTCGTTTCTATGTCATCAATAAACAGCTCAACTGCCAATTTTTTCTGGAACTGCCTTGGTCCATCCAGGTAAGCCAAGTGTGCCAGTCTCTACACTGCAGCCTCAAATTCTTGTAAGCCTCTCTAGTTTTTTGTGCACATGATTTCAGCTGGGTTCGATATATTTGGGTGAATGAATTTTAGGTAGATTGCAACTTTCAAAACTTTAAAATCTTGTTGCTGCGCCACTGGCATCATCTCAAGCAATTTTAATGATTGTCCCTTCAATGCTAGAATTAATGTCATAGTCTTTTCTTCATTATTCTAGTTGTTGACACACGCAGCAGCTTCAAACTATCTCTTATATGTTGACAAATAAGTTTTTCTGTCAAATAATGGAGGTTGTAATCGAAGACTTGATGATACGACTAGCTGGCTTCCTTTGCCCTTTCAACTAAGTCGTTCTACCTCTCCCTCAACTACCAGAAATTCTCCTTCCTTCCAATTCTTCAACCTTGTTTACTTTTCCTTTGACTTCACTTACTTCAGCCTTCGTGTTGCCCATATCATCTTTAATTTCACTTTTGAGATCTTCAGTGGCTGCTTGTTGCACCTGTATAATTTTTCTTAATTTTCTTCATCTCTTCATTTCTTACTTCTTTCTAGCGTGTCATTTCTTCCCGTTTTTCTTCATGAAGTCGTATTTCCAGGTCTTCCATCATTTTTCATAATTATTCCGGACGTCTCTTTTCTTGTTCTTGTTGTCTCTTTTCCTAGTCTAGTATCATTTTTCCTAATTCTGCGAACATGTCTTGCATTTGTTTTTCAGCAGACACGCTTCTTTTTTCCATCAAAAAGCTTCAAAAACAGCAATACGAGTCTAATTTAAAGTCACAATACAAATATTTCCACGAAATAGATTGTTCTAGAAAATTAAAATATCACAAGGAAGTCTTATTTAATGTCCATACCACTTTCTAGTTGGGAGAACTTAACTATGTACACTAATTTCTGAACATAATGTTCTAGAAAATCCCTTACACCAAAGCAAATAAGTCTTAACTAAGGTCTATACAGTTCAAAGCACTTCACTATGTGGTTTCCAAATAGAACACTCTAGAACTTCCTCGAATTCTCCAGAACTCCTGTTGCAATTCCGCTTCTGATACAAATTATTACGTGTTTACACCTTTTTTTTATCTGATCACTTCGCTCATTTCTGAACTAATTGATGCGCTGGTCTCGCTTCTTATATACTCCGTGGCGCTTATTCTCGATTCATCCATTTCACTCTAGGCTGTTCCGAACGAATTGTCCTCGAACTGGCGAAAAAGGGTGTGGGCGTACACATAACTGTACGCTATACTGGATAAGAATAAAATAAATATTCCTTTATGTATATTTTTCTACGCCATTTATTCTATATTTATAATTACATTTATTGTTCTGTACAAATTTATCACTGGGTCAATAAGAGAGTTAATATTATTTCCTATTATTTGGGTTTTCTACCACATGTATTATTATCCTCTTCAAAACAAATCACCGAATCTACAAAATAATAGAATTATTGGAAAAAAGCCTCTGCGCCCGTGACGTTTACGCCAAAGGAATAGTCAGAGGTTATGTTTTGCAAATAATATAAATCGGAATAAACCAAAGTGTAAGAGTAACCATAGGCCAAACGCCTGTAAAGGAAAAGAACCACTTCTTATCTTTATAAATATTGTGCTAATTAATTGAAGCACACTCGATTTATTATTATTAGACTTCATTTCATTATTTCAATGTAATTATAAAAAATAGTGACACTTAATAATAGGTATTGTTATAATTTAAACACTACTTACTAACATAAAAATAGCTCTGTGCAATTTTGACTGTATCAATCTGTATATATATAATATATATTATCCTTCCATTCGTTAAGCAGTTTCTATCCATTTTATATTTATGTGTTACCTGGACAGCCATTCACTACTTAATATTTTTTTTAAAATCATCTTTTCAACAAGCTTCGATTTCATAAATAGAAACACTGTAAGATTCCAATCCACACCAATGACGTTATCTGATGCATTCTAACAAAATCAATACGCAGGTGGAGAACCTAAAACTGACTCTATTTACAAATGGAATTTATACGCATTCAAAACTTTGGGAGAAACTTCTCACACTCTGGAATTATTCCAGACTGCCACTCTCTATATCGATGAAATTGCTAAATCTTGACTTGGGAATTCCCAACTGTCATCTTATCGCAACTTCTTGTTTCTTCGTAAGGTACTAAAGTCAGAGATAATGTTTCATAACATTAATATTAGTGAAAAGAATTACCGAAGAAAATAATTTTTAGATTTATTTACAAGTCTTTTATTTAAACTATTCTTAATATTGTCTTCCAAAATGTATCTAGTTATTTCTCGTACATGAATGATTAGTTGCCGAATTGTTCTGCTAAATATCAATCCGACGTTAAGCAGTTGCTAACAATAATAATAATAGTTTATTTCCATACAGAATTTTACAAGTATTCGGATAATGTCATAAATATTAGGAAACAATTTATCTTTACAAAAGTTCTAAATATTGAAAGCAAAATTCGTCAGACAGAAAGGTACATATTGTTACATGGCCTATGTCCATTTAACAGTTTTATATAAAAACTAGTATTTTGTTTATATTTGGCACGATCTGTGTAACATTTTGATTCAGTTTTTGTAAGTGAAACTGTTTTCAACTAGCAGAACTTTACTTGTATAACTGCTAAATCATTTCACACTGTTTTATGTACACATTCTTATATCTTAGGAACTCAGTCATGTTTTTTTACACTATTAGGTATCTCTGTTCTAGTTCTATTACAGCATCTAAGGAAACAATTGTCTAAAAACATTTATTTACATTCAGATACCTATATTTAAATTTTTATATTTTTGTTTACTACGTAAGTACATATGGTTATTTTCCTTACCTTTCTCATTACTATATATGGTATATCCTATAAGATGTAATATATTTACTGAGTTCTCACAATACGTTTTACTATTTATTACGGCAGTTCATATTTTTGGTTATGTATAAAATAGAAATTACAAATTGTTGCAATCTAAGTCAGCTGTGGTATGTGGTATTATAGATTTCTTTTATCGATTCTGTAATTTGTTTGAGTACGGGACTCTACATAAGGCAGGAAGTTGCACTTAACTCAACAATTGACAGATGGCCATACCTGCACTCTTTATATATTTTATAGCTTTTAGTTTAATTAGTGGAAATAGATTTTTCAAGTTTGTGGCATTATTTTGCAGTAAGTGGGACAAATAAAGTTTACCTTATTAGTAAAACTCACCAGGAAATCATTTGCTTGTAGCTTTTGTACTGATTCGAACGTATATAAACTTAACTGTGGACTTCAGTAATTGATATTACA
This sequence comes from Leptura quadrifasciata, assembly GCA_963675555.1. Classification (NCBI taxonomy): domain Eukaryota; kingdom Metazoa; phylum Arthropoda; class Insecta; order Coleoptera; family Cerambycidae; genus Leptura; species Leptura quadrifasciata. The sequence goes on from OY776677.1 coordinate 115,588,012, forward strand.
TTTTATGTCCACGTTAACAAGTGTTTAACATGCAGGTAAATTTCATTTATTACTAATTTAAAATTTAATTAATCTTCAATTTTTGTCTTTGATGTAACTACGATCGGAACTTTTGTCGTAGCCTCAGCAGACGTGACTTTCTGTTGTTTACATCCTATGCGCTTTATATTTACAAATATAGAAAAATCGCATGTCGTTGATAAGTAACTAAATTTATGATGTGAACGAAAACATCCGTGATTTCAACTGTATACTATATATAGTGTTGATTGAATTGGGTTGGCCGATTTTTTGTGAAACCATATTGCCTATCAGATAGGAGATTACAACTGACAAGAAAGAAGAAAGTCTAATAAAGTATGCCTTTTCTAGAATTTTGAAAAAGATAGACAAGAGAGGCACAGGTCTATAAGTCTCTCGATTACAAGAATCTCCTTTTTTATAAATAGGAACAATCATAGCAGCTTTTAGTTGTTCTGGGAAGTAACCATTTTAAAAGATGAATTAATTACATGTGTTAAAGGATCCACAATATACTTAAAAAGTGCCCTTAATAAGAAGTAAGGAATTTCATCAGGACCACTCTCTTATTTCCACATGATTTTATTAAATGATATACTTCGCTAGCGGTAACAGGAGTTAAGAAAATAGAATGTGTGTTATGACAAATGCTAGGAAGAGTTCGTTGTGTCCTTTTTATTAGATTCAGGCAGAGATTTGACAGGCTCAATAAATTAACTATTAAATGAATCAGCAGCTTCACCCCTGCTAATTAATTCTTGGTTTTGCTGAGGATCGTGGGTATAAATTTTTTAACATTGACGCTCGAATTTTTCCCAGTAATTTTCCAAGCTATCATAACTTTATTGTCTTCTTCTCTAATGAAATTGTCATTGTGAGCTTTAATTGAGGCATTAATAATTGCTTCCTGTTTCTTTTTTAAAAAGTTATATCATATCATAAATCTGGCAAGAAAAACAATAACATAAATATTCATCAATGTTTCATTTAGTTTTATAACGGGTACTTTATAGTTACAACAAGCGAGTTAGTAGACTTTTTTATTATCTTGTATATATTGTAGAGAGTATGTAGAATCCAAGTTTTAGACCTCCAAACCCTTGGCAACTTTTTGTGTATCCAAAAAAACCATGAATTTTTTGCACTTCTTTCAGTTTGGGGCCTATAACTTAAAAACAGTGCATCCACTCGAAAAGTCATTTAGTATCAAAATTAACTAGCATTAAATTTCGCTTCGAACGAGTACCTCAAAGTTGAAATTTCATCAAGAGGTAAGGTCGTACTTGGCAGTCGAATAGCAATAATTTTCACCAACTTAAAAAATCGTTTGACGACATCAGGTTCTTCAGCAGACATCATTTTCAGTGAAGAAACAAATGCTGCAGGGTTACAAGAAAAGTTTCTTACAAACGAGAGCAACAAGAACCATTTGATTTTGATGCTTATACAAAAATTTAATGAATGAGGATTCCAAGCGCAACAGGCAGAAGAAGTTGCAGATTTATTAATTGTAGAAACAACTATTTCCCAAGCACCAAAATCCGATAGTGTGGTAATTGTTAGCGAGGACATTGACGTTCTCGTTCTCTTAATGGGCCTCAGAAGCAAGTCCGAGAACTTGTACTTAAATAAACCAGGGAAAGGGGGAAAAGCAGGTTTATGGTACTCAAACACTGCCTTCAACTTTCAACCTTGAACCCACACATGTCCTTTTCATGCATACATTTACTGGGTGTGACACATCTTTTTTTGGTCACGGGAAAGGAAAATTTGTATCCCTTATTGAACAACATCCACTCCTGAAAGCACAAGCAGCTACATTTCTCGAACCATCTGTTTCTCGAGACTTGATAGAACTGGCAGGGAAACAGCTGATCTTGGCACTGTACGGACAGATGCACAGTGGGCCTTTGGACGAGCTGAGATGCAAGCTTTTCATAAAATTCGTCTCAAAAAAAATTGTTCTACCTAAGATGGTTGCTACCAACATCAGATGCAGCAAGGTGGCACTCAATGCGCACATACCACCAAGTGCAAACTTGGCTGGGAAACGTAACAAACCCATGCCTATGGGATTGGAAGAAAGGCTCGTCAGGCTTATTGTCTATAACAATGTCAAATGATGCTGCACCCGACATGCTGCTGAAAATGGTTTCGTGTACATGCAAAAAAAGTTGCAGCTGTAAGATATCAAGCCTGAACTGCCTTTTGACCTGTAAACACTGCTCTGGCCTCTCCAGAATACTCCTGAGATTGAGTTGGATGAAGATGAAGTCGATGGCGAAGATTACTTCGAGCTTGAGGAAGTTGGTGGTGCTGCTGTATTGAATCGGAAAGATTGGTCGACGAGGAAATTAGTCAGCCCCAATCCAAACGGATTCGACTACTATAACCACTACATACAAATGATTCGTTTTTCTAAAACCCATTTTTATTTCATTTCAGTTTTTTCTTACACCTATTTATTCTATATATTGTTCTTGCAATTTGTATTTGTTTAATTCTTTTTTTACACTTTGTTGTATTATTACTACTACTATTGGGCAAATTTTTATTTTTGGTTAATAAACTTTGGGCTTTTCTTTACCTTATGCTTTTATTTCGGCAACCAATTTTCTCGAATTAATGTTGAAAAATTAAATAAAGAGGAATAAAAGAAAATAATAAATATATTTATATGTAGGACATTTTGGATTTTGAGGGTACTTTGCTCAATATTGATCGATATTGGAAAACCAGGTAATCTATGAACTTGAAATTACATGCTCTACAACTTTCATTCTAGAGTGTCAGAGCTGAAGACGTTTAAAATGTTGCTCAGTGTGAATTTTTTACAAGTTGGTAAAAATTGTTGTTATTCGACTGCCAATTACGCCCATACCTCATAACGAAATTTCAACTTTGAGATACTCATTCGAAGCGAAATTTAATGATTTTTAATTTTTAAAATAGATGACTTTTCGATTGGATGCATTGTTTTTAAGTTGTAGGCCACACTCTGAAAAAAGTGCCAAAAATTCGTGGTTTTTTCAGTCACACAAAAATTGCCAAGGATTTGGAGGTCTAAAACTTGGATTCTATATACTCTCTACAATATACACAAGATGATAAAAGAAATCTACTCCCCCGTTTAAATTAACTATCGCCCCCTTTCGATGACACCATTCCTTGGCTAATTCCTTAGTAAGGTTTTAAAGTATTCAATATTAATAAATTTCGCCTTCTAGTAATTCCATTTAACATACATTAAAGCTTATCATTTGCGAACAGTAATCAGAAAGACCGGGGTCATCACATTTTATTTCTATTTCATTCAAAGGTAAGTTGTGAATAAATATTGTCTAAAAGTGTTTTCGAAGTACTACGAATATTCGCCTTGAATATGAGACTATTCATTTTCAATACACTGATTAAAAGCATAAAAGGCAAATAAATTACTTAAATTATTTACCTCGTCTTTGTTTACATCCAAAAAGTTATAGTAGGTAAAGTCTCCATAGACAAATAATGGATCCATTAATTTACTGACAGCACTTAAAACATTTTCCAAGGAGTTAAAAAAATAATCATTGTTTGTGTTGTTTTTTGGAGAGCGATATGCGCAACATGCATTTAAATGTGAGTTATTTACTTGTATATCCTGTTGTATAACCTGTTATCTATCTTGTTAGATGCAGTTTTCTTTCTAATATTTTGTTATGTTTATGGAGTTTAGAGCTTTATTTCTATGGGGAATCAGCTTTTCAATTAGTGTAAATATAACTTCACTATTATAGCTATGCATATAAATTATATTTGTAATCCGGAAGGAATTAAAGTGCAGTGTACGGGCTCAATGAGTATACACGACGACAATGATCATTTGCAGGACAAATGGCACCACAAATCTAATAATATATGTCCGTGTCCACTGGTTGACCACTTATTGTCGTCCTTTGAAGTGCTTTCCGGCGTTTCGTTTAAATAATTCATGTGGTTTGGTGGTCGCGCTTTACGGACATTTCTACATCAGTTGTAATCTCATATAATTTTATGAGAATTACTGAAATCGTCGTCGAAATTTCTATTCAACTTTTAGTAATTAATTTGTGACAAAACTATTCAAAATAATTTTAATGAATAGCCCAGATTTAATCTAAATCAAAATATAAATAAGATTATTTTCATTGAAATTTCGAATGTGTAGATGTGCAACATTAATTTGTAACAGAATTCTAAGTCCGTAGTGCATTTCTTAATAATTTCTATTCAAATAACCGAGATTAAAATATTTCTTAATTGACTATAAAAAAAAAATAGTTATATTCGTTGTTTAAGCGTATTAATAATAGTAATAACAATAATGATTATGTATGTCTTCATTTACAAAGTGTTCAAAAATACCTATCCTTAAGTTTAGGTTATGATAATGTTTGCAAAAATTTGAAAAAACTTAGCTCCTGCTTTGAAAGTGGGGTTTTAGAATAGATTTTTCTTTAATATTTCGGGAGTGCTTTGTTCAAGAACGACGAAATTTAATACTCTACTTAGTAAACAGTGCAGTCGGGAGCAATAAGGCTGTTAAGTAGCGTACAAAGGCTGGCTTGCCTGTGCGCCACGGGGGCTATAAAAACTGCTCCTACAGCTGCACTTGAGGTTCTCTTGGACCTGCCACCATTACACATATTCATACAAGGCGAAGCTCGGTCAGTGGTGTACAGGTTAATGCAAGGCCAAACGCCAATTAGCCAGCAACACGGGACGGAGTACCAGAAGTTATACTCGGAGATGAGGGCAGATCCCATTCTAGGCATACCCACGGATGTAATGGTCCCAAGGTATAACTTCAATAAGAACTTTCAGACTGTAATATCAGACAGTGAGGATCGGAAAAACGGTCCTCCCATAACAGCACAAACTGTATGGTACACTGAAGGCTTCAAGACAGAAAGAGGAGTCGGAGCCGGGATTTACAGAACAAGGTCAAAAACCAGTATCCCGATAAGTATTTAAAATATAGAGGAAAATAGGTTTGTATATTTTAAATGGACTCTATTTTGAAAGTAAAAATTTCTATGTATAAGTTTACTTACTTTCTAATTTCAGTATTTAAAAAAGTTTTTCTGTTGCTGTCGGTATTTGCCACTGAAAAATGTTTGAATAAAAAAATAAACAATTCACAAAATTTTATTATCTAAAAGGTATATTATGTAAAATAGCTGTGGTAACAATAATATCTTGGGTGTGTGTTATTTTTCCAAGTGATAGACATAGATATCGTCATTTTTAAACTCCAATGCATCTTTCACCAGTGTTTCCTGTTCTTACAAGAGATTCTTGATATTTTATTTTATCTGGAGTGACAGGATTATCCAATGAAATCGTAAAGAATTTCTCCAACATATATCCGCTATCACCCAAAATCAACCAGTTTGGCATACAATTTTGTCATTTGCGGACCCCGGCCATCTGGCCACTATATTTGTAATTCTTAATTGGTAGTCATAAGTGACCATAGCATGTATTGAAAAATTACCATTTTCTGTTGCGAAACCATTCAACTTGATTTCCACCAGGACTTTGAATTCTAATATGCATGCCGTCAACCACCAATAATACCCTTGGAAAATTTGCTATATTAAAAAAATCGTTGTTGCACTGCAAGCATTTCTTCCCCTTAAGGCAAATTCGCATAATGATCACCCACTGATCTTTGAAAAGATCCTGCAGAGTTAAAATCAATTGCTGCATAGCGCTTAATGCAGAGTTTCTAAAAAAGTCAATTATATAAACTTAAAAACGTTAAAAAGGCTTTTTTGAATTTACCTTTCTGTCGGATGTTTCATTTCTTTTTTTAGTTCATTCAGTACGGTGTTTTTGGTGAACCGACATCTGTTAAAAAAATTTAAATCGTCCAAATAATTCAGATGATTCGCTTTTTGGTGGAGTGTACGAGGACTTCTAAATACAATATTTACGTAATGTTCTAGATCATTGTCAGAGTCTGAAGAATAGGAAAAAATGTTCTCATCAAATAAATGAGTGTTTCTTGGACTGACCATTACAATATTACAAACAATATAAATTGAACTAACAAGCTTTACTGACTGTATGTCAAAAATATAAAATTGAGGTTATAATTTCACATATATCTGGCAGGTTAACTACGAACAGCCAAATGAACCGGCTGATAAATAATGTTCATGTTAGCACCGTTTTATCTTCTAGTTATCCCTAACAGGGTATTTATAATTTCTATTTTTATACTAACAGGGAGATATCTTTATCAGATACCTTAACAGCATATTAATAATTTGGCCCGTAGTGCGATTACGAATCAGTTATTAAAAATTATTATTTAAACGGTAGGTAGATAATTATTATGTGTTATACAGCGTGTGTAAAAAGTATTGAAATATGACCGTAACTTTTAAAATATTGATTGTATAAAAAATTCTTGGACAGGTCTATTCTAGTTTTCAATTAAGCTACTTTTGGTGTGCAATTTATAATTTTTAGTTTTACACACCACCATCCCCCCCCCAACTTTTTTTTCAAATATCAACCTACCCTTTGCGATACCTCAAAATAAATGCATTTTAGTAGACAATAATTCAACAGCGAAATGCGATTTGCTTCCCGTACTCAAGGAATAAATTTTTTTAAATTTTCAAAATATTTAAGAATGCTATGCATTTGAAGCGTAAAAAAGTGTCAGAAAATTTTCGTACGATAGTCATTGTGTGAGTTTTTGTGGGACCTGATGACCACAAAAGAACCCAATATGAGGTATATGTGGTGTTTTACTTCGATCAGAAATATAGGCATTTTCACTCGAAGGAAGCAATGCGAATATTCGGGCATCATCACGTGGCAAAACTCTCTTTCTCGTGATTTCGTTAGGTTAATTTTTTAATGAATCTTAATCTTTGCTCGGTTAAAATCGGACAAAGTTAAAGGTAAGGTAAATCTTTGGTATTTTTACCGTAAATGATCACATTAAATGCCTAATATACACAGATATAATTTTACTTCGAAGAGACATCATGAAATTGAAATACTGACATTTTCACTTCGTCTGTTCAGAAAGCATCATCAGTCTCACATTTCATTAAAATTTGATACCATGAACTCGAAAGAAATCATGCATATTTGGGCATCATCAGATGGCTAAATATTTTTATTTATTGACCGATCAATTGTATCACAAGCGGCTTTTTTTGTGTTGAAGGTGTAGGTACTTGACAAGAAAAACCGAGGCACAATAATGGTATACCTATTGTTTTTTTAGGAGTAAAAGTGATACTTTTGTCACGAAACTATAGCTCACTTCTTTCGTCCGGCAATTATCGACAGTCACAAAAGTGGCTCTTACTCTGAATAAAATATGTTATTTTTCCTTCAAACGTCGATTAGCTATAAAAAAAATAAAGATAAAAATTTAGCTATTCGTTGCCATTAGCAATAGAAGTAAAAGACCGTTTGAGCGGAAGAAAAAGTATTCTTTACTTCCGTTGCTAATGGCAACGCACAGCCGTCTGAAATATCAAATTTTAATGTCATGAAAGTAAGAGATGTCATGATTTTCTGACGTTTGAAGAAGAAATATTTTACTCCTCGTAAAATAAATTATTTTTTCTTCAAACGTCGAATATGAATTAAATAAATAATACTGCTTTTCTTCAAACGTCAGAAAATCATGACATTTCTTACTTATTTCATGACATTAAAGTTTAACATTTCAGACGGCTGTGCGATGCCATTAGCAACGGAAGTAAAAGTACTTTTCTTTCCCTCGAGCGGACTTCTGCTTCCGTTGCTAATGATAATGCACAGCTAAATTTTTTATCTTAATTTTTTATGGCTAATCGAACCTTGAAAAAAAAATAACGTGTCTATTTGTAACTTGTCTGTAATTGTCGGATGAACAAAACAAAACCCGCAGAATCATCTCAAAAGTATCATTTTTAATCCTAATAATACAATATACTACATTTTTTCTTCAAGTACTTTTAGTGTCGCTTGTGAGTGGCAGTAAAATGATATTACTGCCGCCTAAAATGTTGAGAGCGGAAGAAGAGACTTCGACTTCCACTCAGATAGATTGTTAGAGAAATGACAGTTTAAGTTCACAAAACATGTCATTAAATTCGTTCTTTTGACGTCTGAAGAAAAGATTGTTCTTCTTTTTGTTGGATTCATTATTTAATAAATGCTTGTTATGTTGAAATCGGTCAAAGTTAAAGATAAGGTCCTTTTGGCATTTTTGCCGCAAGCAATTATATTCTATGTCTGGTATATGTACGTAAGCTTACACTTCGATTAGACATCATGGAATGAAATACTGACGTTTTCATGGAACTGATTCACTTCGCCCATTTAGTAGGCACCATCAGCTTCATATCCAATACGAGGGACTGGAAGTATCAGATTTTATATATTGTTTCAATATTTAGAGATCATTAGGTATCTATTTTTATTAAAGTTCCACATTATTGAGCAAAGTACAGTTTCAAGGTTGTGTTGTCATCCCAGATGTCGGAACCATTCAACTGACACCCCATATTATAGCGGAGCACTTTGAGGTGAAAGCCTGTTGCAGGCTTGTATTATCATTTTAGGCGTCCAGATGAATCATTTGATACCCCACAACGTGGGGGAGCCCTAATCAGTTTAGTTTGAAGTATCTACTTATACCTGTTATCATTTTGTCTAAATCTCTTTATTTTATGTTCCATCTTGTTTACTCTATTTATTTTACAATCAATTTTTATATTTGATTATCGAATCATTTTATTTAAATTTCTTCAAATTATACGAACACTACCAGCTGAGAGACTGCTGGCTCTTTCTGGACTACGATTGAACAAAATCTATCCTCTGGTCATAGAGTATATTATTCCACTTTCTTATTCTCCGATGCTACGCCGGACGCTGATTACCAGACAAATTTGACGCATATCGCTCTATTTCTACGGAAAAGGTCCTCATATACGCGGCCAGAAGTATTTTCAATACTAACAACCATGATTCTTTCGAAAATAATAGCCATTTGTTATTTTTAATAATGATGAGTTAAATACACTGTTGTAGATTACTTTCAATTAGTGTAAAGATCAAACTGGAGAAAACCAGCTGTAAAATTACGCATATCACTCCAGTCAATCTGCCTATTTTTAGCTCTCGAAGAAAACATTAAATATAGAGAAATTATTTCAGTATTGAAAGCGGGACCCCTGGTCAAGAAACGAGGCTTTCGCACTCGGGTGTATTTTAGCTTCTAACTTGTCATAAAGTGAGTAAAATCAATTCTTTTGGAATAGCTGGTTTCCAGTTTATGCTACAGAAAACGTAGCTATTATGAATTTTGTGGGTATTTTTCCGTGAGATTCTTTTTTCAGTTTAGTATTAAATAAATTCGGAGCATTCAATTTAGAGTTCCTCAAACTGCTGAAGATGCAAATTTGTGAATTATTCAGTCAACTGTTAAAATCTCAATGTAGCAGTTAGTTGTTGCGTAGACAAGGATATGGATCTCTTGATAATATTGACAGAATTGGCAAGACGGCAAGAAAAAATTTCCTAGAAATATTATTCTCCACAAAGTTTCCCGTATGAGAAAGCAGCAGCAAATATTATTTTTCTTCATGTATTCGGTAGATACATCTGCAATCTTCGGCATGATAAAAAACAAATTCATCGTGAACCTTAAGAATCCACAGGTAATTGTGCCAATTGAGTCATCTAAGCAAAAAACATTGACTCTGAAACGGTTACTTCAATCAGAGAACTTTTTTGACCACGCTGTTTATTTTGCTAAATCTGTAACAAAAAAAATTGAATTTTGCCATATTTCCCCCCCACAACAAAGGCAGCGCGAAACTAGTCCTTACGAACCCACCATCAAGTGCAGTACTGGTATGGTATGAATAGATCCCCAGAGAAGTAGAACTGACAAAGAATCCAAGATAGACTTACTCCAGTCAACAATGCAAAAGATTCAACTCCACCCACTTTTAGTTCACGCAAATTACACATTTTTGAAGAAATAATTTATAAAGAAATAATATTTGAGATGTGTACTCTCGATAGGGTAGAAATAGACATCCGAAAATAGATGGACCCTATTTAGGAACGAAAATCCCTTTTTTGCCAAAAACCACTCCTAACGGGGACTTAACGCTGATTTTTCACTTGTATCTTGTAAACCGTCCGTTTTAAGAGAAAAATTATAGGAAATACAAAATTTGTCATTAAATTCTGTTTGAAAAGTGTCCTATTGACCTTGTGGCTTATCCCCACCTATTTCGCAGTAACAGCGTCTAAGGGATAGTTTGGAGTGAACAGGTAAAAATCGATCGAAGTTTCACAGCGAATATTTCAAAACCGGTTACTTTAACAAGAAAAATGCTCAAAAATGAATTTATATAGCGGGATTTTCTCTATAAGATGCATGTCTAGCGGATTTTGACGCAAGTGATTTTTATTTATTTTCTCCTTTTTTCCACAAAGATGCGTTTTTCTTATTTGTGCTCATTTCCAAACCACCCTTAAAGTAGAACTCTTGGCGCATTTTTAAAATGGTATCCCCTGTAGGCCTCTATTCCACTAAAATTCTGTTCAATTTTACACATTAGAAGGTTCTTCAACGACGAACTGTTCGTCAAATTTGGAATTTAAACGTCCTTGCTCATGGCACTTAGACCACATCGTTGAGCAGCGCAATCCAACCTTAACACAGCTGCATAATTTTCCGCAACCCTTTTTGCAGCTGCAGGATACTAACTGAAGAGTACAAATTGGTGCAGGTAACTCGGTGGTATAAATGGGTGCTAAGATATTGCCCACTTTCTTCCAACCCCATTCCGTTGGTTTCAAGTTTTCTCCTCGCCAACATTGAATTTGATATATATATAGCCGTGATATTTCGAAGCTGTTTATACATATCGTCCTGTTGAGCTTTGCTAACGGCCATTAAATTGATCAAGTCTCTTTCAACACACACAATATCACCTTCTTGAAGCGTCTATTTGCAAATGAAACAATCACCTATTTTCTCAATATCGACAGATACACTTTCGCGCACATTTAACTCTATGTAGTAATAATGTATCTGCATCTATTTTTATATTTTTTTCAGTTTATCTTCACCATATTTCATGAACGTATTCTATGCTACTATTATACGCACGTTTCTTCCACAACTGAAGGTTTGAAAGACAAGGCACTCTTAGGCTTAACAAGGAGTCTATTCTGACATCACAGTGCTTTAAACATCTGCTCCGAAGGTCGTCTAGAATGAATGGTTTACATAAATTATGAAGGTACATATTTTTTACGTACAATTGGAAAACGCATCGTTCTGGAAAAAAAGGAAGAAAACTGAGAACCAATGGAATGGGGTTCGAAGAAAGTGGGCAATATCTTAGCACGCATTTATACCTGCACCAATTTCAACCCTTCAGCTAGTATCCTGCAGCTGCAACGAGGGTTACGGAAAACGTTGCAGCTGTGTTAAGGTTTGATTGAGCTGCTCAACGATGTGCTCCAATTGCCATGGGCAAGGATGTTTAAATTTTGAATTTGAAGAACAATTCGCCGATGAAAGAACCCTTTAATAAGTAAAATTTAATAAAATTCTAGTGAAATAGAGAAGGCTACATGAAAAACCACTTTAAAAAAAGGCACCTAGGACTCTACCTCAAGGGTGGTACCCTAAACGAGCTTAAATAAAAAAGCACATCTTTATGTAAAAAAGTGAAAAATAAATAAAAATCACTTACATCGAACTCCGCTAGACATACAACATATAGAGAAAATTCCGCTCTATAAATTTATTCTTGGGCATTTTTCTTGTTAAAGTAACCGGTATTGAGATATTCGCTGTGAAACTTCGTGAAGAATCGATTTTTACCTGTGTGCTTCAGACTACCCCTCAGTTTGGACGCTATTACTGCGAAATAGGTGGGGATAAACTAAAGGGCCAATAGAAAATTTTTTATACATAATTTAACGACAAATTTTTTATTTTCATATTTCCTATACATTTTTCTCGTCCAACGAACGGCTTACAAGATAAAAGTGAAAAACCCCGTTAGGGATGGTTTTCGCAAAAAAGGGACTTTTCGTTCCTGAATGGGGTGGGAACTTTTCGGGTAACTATTCCTAACCCTATCGAGAGTACGCATGTCTAAAATTATTTCTTCTATTCACTGATTTTTAATCCAATTAGCGTGTACTATTTACTATAATTTTCAACCCACGGAAGCAGACGTTGGGGCATTAAATATTAACAGACGTGGATTATCGAAACGAACTAAATGATGGTAAATTGAAGGGACACTCCTATAATTAATGAATATTTACCAGAATTGTTAATAATAATTCATTGTCGTTTTCCGTAGTAAAGAAAATTATTCAGTTATTTTCGACGTTATAACTTTTAAACTATCAAGAAACCCGGTCGGGTTTCGCAGCTAATTTTCTAGTGAAACATTACCTTATTCATATACAATAAGAAATTGGTTTCTGCGCCCTCTGGATATTTCTTTTCTTTTATAAGAAGAACATAATCATTTAATATTGGTAATTACATGTGAAATAAATTGTTTATCATTTCATCTTTCATATAAATACCTGTCTTTAACTTCTCATCTTATTACAGCATTGCTATTGATGTTTGGATTTTGAGATCTGTCATTCCGGTAATATTTGTGTACTAGACGGAAGTATGTTTTCAAAAACGGAAGTATGATGTCGACGGATACGTAAGTCGCTTAATTTAATCCTGTGACAGTGCATTTATAAATAACGTGAATATAGACACAAACAATGTAGTATAAACATAACCTAAATTTTTTTTAAAGGCATAGTTAAGTTCTCTTGCGTGTAAACTTAAAAGCCGAACATATAAGTAGGATTTTTTACAAGCATCCCCCGGTCGGGGGTACATAACCTCGAAGAGGTTTAGAACACTTTTTATAGAAAGACGGTCGGTGTCCTTCGAGTACAGGACGGGACGTTATCTACGGAGGTCCGAAGGCGGACAAGGTTGGGTGGGGTAACATTTTCGACTATACCAACAACGGGGACTCAATTACGAAGGTTACCGATTCGATCCGATCATGGCCGAGGGCGTTATTCACCGTCTTATCAACGACTTCGGTAATTGATAAACCGAAACAAGTTTCAGGGGAATTCACACGTATGGAAGCTAGGATTTTAAACAAAAGTCCGAACTTCGCACGAACACTTCCGAAGTTTCCCGAGGATCACCGAAGACACACGAAGGCGCGGAGGTGTCGTTATCGACTAAGTCGGCCACGGGGAATCGATTACGATGGTTATCAATTCGATCCGATCACTCCCTAGGGCGCTATTCACCGTTTTATCAACGACTTGGGGAATTGAAAACCGAAATAAGTTTCAGGAGAGTTCACTCGTGTGAAAGCTAGAATTTTAAGCAAAAATCTGAATTTCGCACGAACACTTCCAAAGTCTCCCGAAGGCGCGGGAGGTATCTCTATCGACTAAGTCGACCACGAGGATTCGCTTTAGACCGTTGCCGAATCGATCCGACCAACGGTACCGGGAAAAAGTGTGTTGTGGCCAAACTAAAGGTCAGATATAAGTAAAATGTTACTGGAGGACAAGTAGGATCTCGATACACCTTTTGCATCACTTGACCGACCACCCAGATTTTGACCGGGATACTTAGTGACTCTGGAAAAAGGAGTTAAAGCCAACTCGATCCCTTGTTTTTGAGTAACTTGAGGTCATAGAATCGATTGCCACCAGTTTCAGTTCGATCCGACCAACCGTTCGGGGAAAAAGTGTGCGGTGACTAAACTAAAGGTCAGAATAAGTAAAACGTTACTGGTGGTTAACTAGGACCTCGATACACCTTCTTCATCACTTTTGATTGACAGGCCAAATTTTGACCGGGATACTTAGTGACTCTGGAAAAAGGAGTTAAAGGCAACGCGACCTGGGAGGTCAAGAAGTACTAAAACCGAAATCAGTAAGTTCTTAGACACCGTCGAGACCAGTTGTAAAGCATTCACCGATTTTCTGTAATCCCCTCCCAAAAAATTCAAGTGGATTCAACTAAGGAGGATACCATGACAAAATAAGTGAAATCACCCCCACCCCTTCCCCTCACAACACTTTCAATGCATAATACTACAAGCTAATTTTCTATCTGCTTCCCTGCACCCTCTGACCATCCATCATGTTTATCTTTTTGACTATATACTTCATGATGAGCAACATAACATTTGATTAAACCAAACTTGAAGACAATAACAAAAAGCGCTTTATCGCTATCGTAGTCACCTTCTGACCACCTTAACTTTCTGGTACAGATTAAAAATTCATAAAATCGTGAAAGCTCATTTTTATCCTTATTTATTTCATTTGAACAGACTAAAATTTCTCCTATTAATGTGCCTTGATGGTAGAGAATAAAATATAACAAAAATCGCGTTACCGTTACCACAACAAAATACAGATTCGAAATTTATAAAGTCGTGTAGAGCTGATTTTTCTCCTTATTCATTTTAACAGACTAAGTTTTTTTCCATTTTTCCTATTAATATAAACTCATAGATGGTAAGAAATAAAATATTACAGATCAGAAATGTCTAAAATCGTGTACAGCTTATTTTAAACCTGACTTATTGTGAAATACATTTTATTAATACATAATGATAGCCAAAAGCAAAATATTGCAGGTTATAAGTTGTTGAAATCATGTACAGTTAATGTTTCAACATTGTTTTCATAACAATACAACCAAAAATCTGAACCTGGATTTCAAGTTTGGAATCTAACACGGGACTTGTTGCAGAAAAACTTTATTTTCCAATCGTAGGTAAATAATAGATTACTTTACTTGAATTTCTATTTTGTCTTTACTTCTAATAGTACTACGGTAGTAGGGGTACCTTTTTCGCTGGCTGGGATACCCTTTGAATTATACAAGAAAAGCAGCAGCACAAAACACATTCCATATTATTATGTAATAGAAAAAATTAGCGCTACTAATTTTTCCACGTACAAACAATTCCAAAGAATTACCTTTATATATGGAAATACATATATAGTGTAACACATGTACAGTCTAGCGCAATAATGCCTGATACTTTCGATATCTATCGTCCTTTTCTGTCATTATATGAACCTTAATGCCAGAAGAGGAAAAAATATCGAAAGTACCAGGCATTACTGCACGGGAAAAAATAAACTAATGCAGCACTTTCGAATCGAGAGTGCGTAAGTATCGACTACCTACACCGAAGATTCGATGTGGAACACTATATTTAGGCGACAGAACTTCACTACCTATACGCAACACTACTGTAAATTACTTTTAGTTGGCGTTTTTTTTTTTTTGGAACTGCAGCACTGTTTTGTTGGCAGTGTTTCGGCTCGACAGCGTTTCAGTTGCAAATGCCAACTGGATTTTTTTCAGCAGGGCCACTACATTTATGCCCGCTTCACAGTTGAGTTTTGTGCCTATGAAAAAAAAAACGTATCTGTTCGTTGCTAGGAATATTGAACCTGCTCCGAGTCATATCGTCGTCGGCCTGAAATTCTACACCTTCAGCCTGTGCATCAGGTCTACAATGAACCCTTATCAATACACATGTTGCAAGAAATACAAATATACGCATATGACCCATACTCATAAATGTGGTATATAAAAGTATAAAGTATATAAATAGAATTTATTACAAAGAAAAATAATGCTTTAATCCAGTCAACAAGCACAGCTAAAAAATGAATAGCACTAATTTGCTCTATTACATATGGAATGTGTTTTGTGCTGCTGCTTTTCTTGCATAATTCAATGGGTATCCCAGCCAGTGAAACAGGTACCCCTACTACGGTAGTACTACTAGAAGTAAAGACAAAATATAAATTGAAGTAAAATAATCAATTTCTTACCTAAGTTTTTTTTGTTATATTTTATTCTCTACCATCGATGCACATTAATAGGAGACATTTTAGTCTGTTAAAATAAAATAAATAAGGATAAAGATGAGATTTCACGGTTTTATAAATTTTTAATCTGTATCAGAAAGTAAAGGTGGTCAGAAGGTGTAGGGGCTACATAGCGGTAAAACGCTTTTTGTTATTGTCTTCCAGTTTGGTTTAAGCAAAGGTTATGTTGCTCATCATGAAGTATATAATTAAAAAGATAAACATGATGGATGGTCAGGGGGTGCAAGGAAGCCACATTAAAATTATCTTGTAGTATTATACATTGGAAGTGTTGTGATTACTTATACAACAAAGTTTCTTATACTAAAATGTATATAATTGTATACTGCGCAAGATTTATGTAAATCTATTTTTCTGTAGAATCAACAACAAACGGGTTATTCCGAAAAACTACTTACCCTCACATAAGCTGATAAAATAGCCCCAAGTAGAAAACTTGAATTCTTCCTCCCACTACACTACTAAAACAATCCCTTGTATTTAATACTGCTTTATATGTGTATATTGATTCGAAAATCAGCTTCAATAGAATAAAATATCAATGTCGAGCTTATAAAGTTTATTACCAATTAAGTCTCCCAAGGTTCTTTAATATTTTTTTTTTTAGATCAAAGTGAGCAGAAATTTCATCTAGCCCTGCTGTACTTCTGGAACCCCTCTTACGTTGTAATAGGCCTAATTTAATGGAAGTGCTATTTAAAATGTCTTTGACATATTCTACTTCGATTAATAATATATAAACATCTCCGCCAATTTCCTATCTCAATCACTGATAGCTTATAGCCTGGTTCATTCATCTGCAAGTAAAATGACAGTTAATTACCATAGTTTCTCTTGTAATGGTTATCATAGTGACAATAATTAAATGTCTTTAAAGATGAAATCTTAGCTAGGATATTTTACCCATTGTTACGACTTGACATCATTGTTATTAAGTGCTTGCCATATTTTAAAGTCTAATATGAATATAAGGAGAAGCAGGGCAAGAGACAGACACCAATAACCTATTTTTGGAAGTATAACGCGTAGTTGTCTGTTACTGTAAACAATATCGGGGTTATTCCAAAACGGATATCTTTTTGACAACATCCCATACACAATGAGATAGATCACAAATAATTGTGTAATTTATTTTAAATTTATAATTCATAAAATATATTAATAGGTGTAAGGAATATGAAATTTTACAAGGTACGATAAAATTTCAAAATTATAATTGAAATACATTGTTTAGAGGTTCCTCAAGCAAAACTTCTACACTGATAAGAAATTACCTACCTATTAAATATGATGCCCCTCTGCAAAACATATTAACTAACAAGGATGGTGTCCCAAGGCAGAAAAGAAACAAGGTGTTAATCGTTGATGATGACTACAGTAAAAATATGATAGTAGACAATTCACTATTCAAAGTTTTAAACAAATTCTCACATCATGGAATCTGTAAAAAACTTATTTATCGACTCTATTACATATGGTGAAAGAAAGGATCACGTTATATTTTTATACGATGCCAACAAATTTTATAGATCATTATTATAAATTAACTATGCGCTAAAAAAAGTGCTACATATAAGTAACTTTACGAATGTTATTATAAACATCAAATATGACAAAATAAAGAATGTTAATAGTAGTTTGTGCAACAAGAGTGGATATGAGTCATATCGCACGAGAAAGAAGATTGAGCACGACGCCGTACTCTTCACTCTTCACCGGAATCACTCATTTTAAATTATTTTCTAGCTCAAACTACGCGAATACACACTGACAATTACTTTGACAGCTTACGCACTAACTTGAATTTTTAAAACGAATAGTCGCCTAGGTACTTAATACACGAACTGTGATTGGTCGATTTCATATCCATCCTAGAACGTATATGAAATATATCCGTTCAGTTAACTGGAATGGCCCACTTATCCATTCTGCAGACTGTACGGAAAACAGCAAATTTACATAAGGGAGTAGAAAAAATTTATAATGTTAATAAACAGATTGTGCACACGTTTTTGGATTGCAACAGGAATGTTTCACTATAAACCATTGTTAATAACAGAAATAAAATCTATCAATTAACTAAATGCAGTGTGCCTCTCCAGTCGAGTAATAAGTAATTGTAGAACAGTTTCAGGGTCAACAATTGTCTTCAAATCATTTGGTTCGAACAAGTAAAACTATCAAGGGAAGTGATGTAATCTTTCCGGAAATGGCAATTGGATTAGTAGATACCGACTCTCCGCAAAACTTATCAATGTGCAATTACTCTGATTACAATGTGAGAAGCGATACATTTGTAACTTTGGAGTCTAGCAACAGCAACAACAACACAACCAACATATACAGTGTGCCCACAAAATAACCTTGGAAATGGCATTTATTTGCTATTCCTGGTCGGCTTTGGAATTTAGGAAATAAGTATACCTTGAATTTTAATAGAAGGGTATTTCTTAACAAATTAAATGTAAAATTAGCATATCTTGTTCATTTGCTTGGATTTAAAAATGTTTTTCCCATTTTTCCATTTCATGGAAATTCGATTTGTCAGAACTCCAGTTTTTCAAATAGCTCCCTGTATGTTTTCAGATAGAATGGTACATTTGCTTTAGACTGGTTTTTTTCGATTAAAAATTGAATACAAATTAAAATAAATATTAAGCTTTTTGTGGAAGCGTTGAAGCGTTTCGAATTGTGTCCGTATCTATAATAAAAAATTACACACAGCATCTGTCAAAACGTTATTATTGAGTGAAAAAGAAGCATATTTATTACATATAAATTTATAATTAGGTGCTTAATTCAAAATAAGATACGATATATGATGCAATATATACAAAATGAAAAGGTAGATTTACTATTAATTTACGGCGAATCTCGGAAAAATGCCCATGCGGCCACACGACTATATTATGAAAGATATCCCGATCATCGTCAGCCATACCGGCAGTATTTTAAATTCTAGATAAATTATTCCGAAATGCAGAAAATATGGAAGTGGCAGAGGACAGATTTATAGTAAGCGAAGAAATTGAGACATGTATTGGCTTACACACATGTGTACACGAATGTTTCTATAAGAGAGCTGGCAAAAGAGATATATATTGGTCGTGACAGTAAGATGTATATTAAAAAAACATGGTTTTAAATGTTACAAATACCAATTGCATCAAGAATGATATGAAATTGACGGAAAGAGAAGATTGATCTTTTGTTTACTCAACATGTATATTTAAACAATATAATTTTATTTAGCAATGAATCTCGTTTTACGAATAATGGTATATACAATAGACTTAATCTACGTTATTGGTCTAAAGGAAATTTACACGAAATGGTTGAAGGTAACCATCAGAATAGATTTGGAGTGAATGTGTGGTATGGAATATTCGGTACAAAAATTATTGGTTCCATGCTATTTCAAGAACCACTAACCGGCGCGCTTTACTTAAGCTTTTTGCAAAATGAAATAGAAAACGACCTGGATGAACTTTACTTGGAAGATATCAGAAATATCTACTTCCAACAAGATGGAGCACCGCCGCATAATGCTGGTTTTGTGGAAAATTACCTTAGTGCAAAGTTTGACACCCTGGTAACATCTACTAATGTAACTATTAGGTGGCCTGCAAGGTCACCAGACCTAACTTCACTTGATTTTTTCTTTTGGATTATCTGAAAGGCAAAGTATACTCAACGCCATCTGCAACATTAGAAGAACTACAAAATAAAATTTTAAATGCCTTTGAATCCATAACTCCAGTCACGTTACAAAGTGTTATGAGAGAAACTATTCGAAGAGTGAACCAGTGTTCTGAAATGGGTGGGCATCCTTTTGAGCACCTATTATTATAGGTTTGGTATTCAGTTGTGTTGTATTGTTCTAATTATAATATTTATATAGGTATTTAGTAAGTTGCTGTTCAGATAGGTATAACTTATAAATTGGTTTTGATTGGGTGAATTTTTGCTTTTATGCTAATGATTAATCAAAATTTTTGTTATATTTATCAAAATAAATTTTCTGCAATTACAAATAACTCATCTGTTTTTCATGCTTACTGCAAGATATGGACACATAATTCGAAACGCTTCTACAAAAAGCTTAATATTTATTTTAATTAATTAATTTTATTATATTCAATGTTTAATCGGAAAAAAACAGTCTAAAGCAAATTTACCACTCTATCTGATAAAAAAATAAAACATGCAGGGTACTATTTGAAAAATTGGAGTTATGACAATTCGAATTTCCATGAAATTGAAAAATGGGAAAAACATTTCTAAATCCAAACAAATGAACAAAATAGGCCAATTTTACAATTAATTTGTTGAAAAATACCCTTTTTTCAGATTCAAAGTCTACGTCGAATTTTTTAAAATTTTTTCCTGAATTCCAAAGCCAACTAGAAATATCAAATAAATGCCATTTCCAAGGTTATTTTTCATCCAATTTTAAATCTGAAAGAAGTGTTGGAGAGAGAAATTATAGCTTTATAAGAAAAGTGTATTAAATATACAGGGTGGTATTTAAAATGAGAAAGTTGTGGCAATTTCCGGCCATACCGGCAGTGATTTTTTTACCACCGAATAGTCAAAATGTGGCCTTTGATACCTATATTTGATTTCCCAAATTTCAGAATGTTATTTTTAAAATTGCAGAAAAATGTATAAGCAAACGGTATAACGGGTGTCAACGGATCATGGTAGACACCTTTTTCCTTATTTTTTAGAGTATCAGAATGAAACTTGATAGATCTATCATATGACCGAGATGACCTTTGTGGCATAACTGTCATTTTCTTCCCCCTTCACTGGAAATCACCCCAACTTTTGATTTTGATATTTCTGGAATCTGGCATTCTGAGTAAGTGACATTTCGTCCCCATGAAAAAAAATTGACTCGAAATTAGTTGGTGCATCTAGAGTGCCATGACCAGGGTTAGTTTTAATTTCGTTGTTGATAATTTAACTTGGGTATGACAGTTCTTTGAATTTTCATTTTAGACTTTTGCTTCAAAATGCATTTCTATTTAATTCAATTTCCTCTAGTATTAACTACGATAAGGTAGTTGTATTGGTATACAATGGTTTGTTTTTTAAAGTGTTTAATACTTTTTTGCCTAATATTTTGATGTGTTGATACATTTGAAATTAAGAAGAATGTTCATATAAATTCAGAATGGTTGACAATTTCTTATTAGCTTCTGTTTGCTAATAATAATTCTTTAAACTTAGTACTTTTATATAGCATGTTCAGATAAAAGAACATCAAAATAAAGGTAACGATTAAGTAATCTCTTGCAAGTATATAAATTCTGCTTGAGTCATTTCTAAATAATATATTTCTCTAGTAGTCATCTATCAAGTAATGACATGTAAAGAAAACATTCTATCAAAGGATAATTGTGTGTATTTGTATTTTAAAAGGAATATATTTTATATATTTGTCTACAGATGTGATGATGTGAT
This sequence comes from Leptura quadrifasciata, assembly GCA_963675555.1. NCBI lineage: Eukaryota > Metazoa > Arthropoda > Insecta > Coleoptera > Cerambycidae > Leptura > Leptura quadrifasciata. The sequence goes on from OY776677.1 coordinate 115,609,486, forward strand.
GATTCAACCATTAGTGATCGAATATGAAGTACCTCAAGGTGCAGTGCTAGGTCCGGTGTTATTTTTAATATACGTGAATGGTTTGTTTTCAATTGAGTATAGAGGAGATATTATGTCATTTGCAGATGATACTGCGATACTCTACAAAGGTTACAGATGGGAAGAGGTGGAGAACACGGCTGAATCTGTCTTGTGTAAAATAAAAAATTGGTTTGACCATAAATTATTAACTCTAAACTTTGAAAAAACTTTCTACTTATCATTTAGTTGTAACAAAACAAAACTCCCACCTTTTGATCAAATAAATATCAATACATCAAAAAATAAATATACCGTATTACAAAAACAGAAATAAAATACTTAGGCATCATCATTGACCATTACCTAAAATGGTCTTCGCATGGTACTTATATAATTAAAAAATTACAGTTCCTGTTATATAATTTCAAATAGCTACAAAAAATACTAAACATTGCTCAAATAAAAAACATATACCATGCTTTGATTGAGAGCCATCTAAACTAAGGCATATTAGGATGGGGTGGAGTAGCAAAAACTCATCTCGCTGCACTTGAGGTCTTGCAGAAAAGATTTTTAAAAATAATGTTGTCAAAAAGTTGTAGGTATCCAAGTGATCTTTGATATACAGAAGCTAAAGTTTTTGATCTGAGACAAATATTTTATTTTCAAATAATTATAAAACAACATTACCAAAGAAATCTAGCTGTACTGCCTCAACATAGTTATATTACACGTCAAAATTATAAATATGTCTATCCTTTAATGTTAAAAACTATCGGGCAGACATTCTATAACTTCTTAACTCCTAAATTATACAATACTATCCCAGAAGAAATATATAACAATAAAATATGTATTAAAAAAAAATTAAAACGATTTATATTGGAAAACGATAGAAATACATTTAGAGATTATATTGATTTAAAAAATGATAAAAAAAATAAAATCACTACACATAATTATTGTTTCATTATTATTATTATTAATATTAAATAAATTGTTTGTTATTCCTTGAAACAAGTGTTAACACACTTATTAAGTATTCTACGTATTTATTTATTTATATTCGTATATTCATATCTTCTATAACTATGCTGTTTTAATTATAATATATTTATTAATTTATATCCTATGAAACTATACCGTTGATAAATAAATACTATTATTATTATTATCTATAAAATTTATAATACAATATTTTTCACGTTATTAATACATATTTAATTACTATCACATTTACAAATACTTTCTGCAGTTCCGAGATGGTTTTCTATTTTTTCACCGCAGTAAGTAGAAAACGAAAGAAATGCCGTAGTGGAAGAAAAATCGAATTTGAGATGGCAGTACATTTTTCCACTTCGAAGGTCTCAGGAGTCCAAAAAACACATTATTTGAAAATGAGCGTGTTTTTATGTGAACAAACTAGGGCCCTGATGGCTTAATGGAGTTTCATCGCGCGATGCTTAAGGAGGAAAGAGGACTAGACATATTTCAACTTCCTGCAAATAAAGAAATGTAAACATAAAATAGAAAAATCATCGACATAGAAAAATTTAATTATGGGAACAACCGATTTCATAATTGGTAACTGCTATTAAAGTTCTTTAACTTTACTTATATCTTTGTATATCCAACTGATACCTGTAAAGTAAAGAAATATGCAGTGTGGAAACCATTTATAGAATAAAATATTTTTTTCGGTATTCTCACGAATGTCTATCATGAGAAAATTCAAAAATTACACATCTCTTAAGTGAAACTTGAAAAACACAGGGCAATTCATATACGCGCGACACATAAGGGGCGACAGGTGGGATATAACCCATTGATCAGTTAATTGCAGATATTAAAAGTATGATAGTGTTGAATATTTTATTTGAACGTTTCATATTTTAATATTAAATATTCACAATGTTCAGTATTTGCTTGTTGGCAGTAACTTAGTCTTTAGTAAAACCCCTACCTCACTTTCTCTAAAACTTGAATTCAAATATTCCTTATTTCTGCTTGTATTATTTCTATGCAAGATAAAACAAGTGAAATTATCTGTGTTTGCTGAAAAATTGGACACAAGCAGCAGTTATTCTAACAGTAGAAATAGTAAAAAGGCGCCAAATAACTAACAAAATTCTTAACAGAATGTTTCGTAAATGTTTCTTAAATTATCTTATCTTCAAGTAATAGATAAGCCTTTGACACTCAAATGTTTATTTATGTGTTAAATGTGGGCTAAACTGGACCAACAAATATTTCTTGCAAATATATAAAAAAATATTGAATAGGTTGAAAATTAGAAAAATAAAGGTCCTCTATCTCACAAACTCTATATTTAGCAAAATGTACAGTTTATGAGATAAAGGACCATTATTTGTCTAATTTCCAACCTATTAAATATGAACTCACACGGGCATCGGTTTCCCCATTTAAAAAATATTGTTTCCAGTAGAAAACATCTTGGTCAGATTTAAAGCTTCTAAAAAAATAAATGTTTTCTCAGGAAAGTAAATTCTACGTAATCATTGGGTTACAGTTTTGTCTTATTTTTGCTGATGTAAGATGAAAATTAACCGAAGTAGATCGTTTGAAAGTAGGGGTCAATTTACAAGTGGCACTCTTTTCCATTTTGCTCTATAATGGAAGATTGTATGATAAAACTCTGATTGAAAACATGTTCAATTCTCTGTGTTTGTTTTATTTATTTTCATAAAATTCAACGAAGAGAACATTTGGAAGCTAAGATAGTGTTTTTTGTTTTTAATTTCACTTAAGTCATTAAAATTAAAGCACATGCAATCGAAATCAGTTTTTGGTTCTGTATTTAGATACACGCTATAAGATAAAATACCGAGAAACGCTATCACCTGCATTTTTCGTTTTTTACTGAAGAAAATTGAAGCAAGAGAATTGGAATAAAAATTGTTGAAAATTTAGTGCTTTGTACGTTTCCAAATACATATTTTAGTCTATTTAAAAACGATGGTGATGGTTTCGAGCTCTGAAATTCTTGCGTACTATCCCTATCAATGAAAAACTACCCCAATTTCCGACTTCTTGGTCTTAGACTTGCGAGGGCTCGTTGTATCGAGTTTTTATGGGGAATAATACATTCAGTAAATTTACACTAGAATACCCAGGACCTGCCCTCGGGGGGTTGAACCTACCCCCGCCCGTAATAACAATATCCCCAAGAAATTTAAAAATACTTGAGAAGGTTTTTATGGGTTTCGAGGGTAGGGATCACGATACTGGTGGTGTTATTTTTCACCGTGTCCTCCCGCAACTACCCCCAACTTATATAACCCACCCCCTCGTCAATGTTGTCGGTCCTAGGCATGCGGGTAATCGCCAGATGGGGGTTTTATGGGAATATCAATGAACTGACCATTACTAAACCACAGTTGACTTAAGCGGCCCCCGGGAATTGAAACTACCCGCTCGCAACTCCAAAAAATAACCGATCCGAGGAGCCCTCGCAAGTTCAAGGCCGAGAAGCTGGAAATTGGGGTGGTTTTTCCTTGACAGGAGTAGTACGCAAGGGTTTCAGGACTCTAAAGCATCACCATCATTTTTCTCACCATCAAAAATGGGGGAACGGGATGTATTGCAAAGATCTTATAAACTTTTGATGTTTGGGACCTCATTAAAATTGACTATATCTGATAAATAGGTAACGATGTATTTTGAAAAAACTCTTTTTGCTCCTAAACGATTAGAAAATGCCTAGAAAATGACGTCTGCTACAGAAATGTTTAAAAAATTTAGTGACCTACAGCGTTTGATATTTTAATGTACAATCAACAATACAAAACAATTTACAAAAACTACTGTTGCAAATTTTGACACGGTGTAACTTATATAAATGCATAAATGGTTAGTTCCCACGAAAATTTGCGTGTGAATGTATTTGTAGAGATGCATATATTTTAGTCTGAAGATATGCCCATAAAAAAATCAACATCCTAAGGGTCTGGTGATGTAGCTGGCCGCTCAATAGCACACTTCGTCAAATCCATTTATTAGGAAATGCTTCGTTTAAGTACTCTTACGATCACAGCATCATGGAACTTGTCACATCTTGTTAAAAACAAACAATTTCATTCAATAGGGTTAGATTTAGAGTATTGGCATATAACTTTGCCAAAGCAGGAACACCTTCGTCTCTGATGATATAGAAATACTTTACAGCTGTCAAATTCCCTTGCTGATAATACCTGCCCAACTGCTTTCTCTTTGAAAATGATGTGTATGTATCTTATGTATCTAATGAGAATTTTCGGCTGACCAATACCTACAGTTCTCCCGATTTACTTCCTCGTTCAACGTGAATTCTTCGTCGATTCGTCTGAAAAAATCAATAGCTACCTCATTATGTCCAGCTTGTTTTTCAGAGAAGTTTAATTTTTTTATTTTCAGCTTTTTAATCTTAAGCAATGTTTTATAAAACTTCTCGACACCTAAAAATTCTTAAATAATTTAATCTGCCACCGCACATTTAATCATAAGTGAATTTTGACATTTAAAAAAATAAAACTCAACCGAATCAAATCTCCCAAGTTGGAATTTATTTGTTGTCGAAAAGTTACCAACTCGTAACTGTAAAAAGAATAATACTTTAATTTTATTTCAACCTGTGTTCGTTTTAAATAATAAATATTATAATTCGTTTTAAAACCGACTGTTTTAAGCTAAAACGACTGCATACAGGGTGCTCCAAAACATCTGGTTATCCAAATAAAAATTTTCAAATTAAACAAAAGTGTTTCTGCTCAAATCTTACATACAGAAGTATTATACTCTGAGAACTATATGCAGGGTGTTGGAAAATCACCTGCCAAAAAGAATCAAATTCAGTTTAAAGTCAATTTTACTTCAGAAATCAACAGAATACATTAGAAACAATCAGTAGGGGCTTATACAGGGTGAGCCATTTATTCTGTTCCAACTTTATTAAGTGCAACCCTCCCGAACTTCACTCTTTTCATAAATGAAATAAACTGAGTGAAGTACACTCAACGTCTCAAGGGTCTCTATTAAGCTCATAGCTCTTATTAGGGCGCGTAATTATAGCACCCAATCCAAAGCCAAATACCAGTAGCGAGGCGTGTTCGCGTGTTCAACCTACGCTCGCCCTTATCGAAAAGCTCTAAATGATACAATTACTATATCCAATTTCAAAAATGGTTATTCTAATAAAATAAAAAACTATCCTTATTGTCATACAGTGGAAATATAATGACGCCTTGGCTAATCAGGCTGTTGGTAATATTTGTAGCAATGAGAAAGTTGCATGTTTATTTTTTATATCACAGATAGATAGACGACAGAAAAATATGCTTTCTAGTATTTTTTTTTTTTAATTATTTATTTTGGCTGAATATAAAAGCATTGAAACGCTCTGTCCGTGCCGAGTGAAGTCATACGTGCCAGGTGACGTCACGTAATTATTGTTGAAATGTTGAAACATCTAAAGCAAAGCTGTGGCTATAGATTAATATGCTAAATATCTTATGAAATCATTAGCCGTCATATTAAATAGTTAATAACAAGATTAAGTATAACAACGTGAATTAACAAATTCAGGGCAAATCAGCGACGTCAAAATGACGTCAAGGCAATATCATGGCGAATTCAATTACGTGGTTTCGTTTACATAAAAGCTCAAATTTTAATGTCGAATATTTACGAAATTAAATGTTTCTATGAGTTTCTTTTATTATATTATCAACTTATATAGTACACGTTATAGAAAAATAATAAATTCAAGCATTTTTAAAATTCATGCATTTTCCTCATTGTAACATTTTAAGAGTAAGTATTTTAATGTGGTCAAAATAATCCTGATTTTAATTTTTGGTCGTTTTTACTCTTTAAAAAATTTATTGCAAACAAATTGAATTTTAAGCTACTGAAGGACTTTAACAGATTATGAAATACAAACAAATTGTAAAAAATCTCTATTATGTACATTGGCAGAGATATCTAAATTTTTTGCTTTGACATTTTGTTAATAAATACTTTAACCTTTTTAATTACCATTAGATTGCGACAGAAATTTCTTAACATTAGGTATATATCATGATATATACCTGCTCTGGGTATTATATCATGTAATGCTACTAATATTATATGTACTGGGGACTTTAATATAAACTTATACAATTTAAATAATGTACATGTTGAAAATTTTTATTCGATTCTAGGTGAATTCAGTCTGTCTCAAATAGTCGATTCTCCGACGAGGATTGCCAATATGTCCGCTACGCTAATTGACCTATACTTATTTTAAATGCAGAAAATATTTTTGAAAGTGGTGTCACGGATAGTGAAGTATCGGATCATCAATTGGTATATTGCAAGATAAAGATATATGGTAAACATAATGAGCCCAAAATGGTTACGTACAGAAACTTAAAAAAATTTAACTACAATAATTTAGAACGAGATTTATTTGCTATTCCTTTTTACAGAATTTTTGATTTCAATGATATAGACTCAAAAGTTAACTTCCTTGTTGACAGTTTAATGCAATTGTTTGACCATCGCGCTCCACTAGTAACATCAAAATATACAAAACAATATGCACCTTGGCTTACCGACGTACTAAAGATAATGATAAAGCTAAGAGACTGGGCATTAAGTAAATATAAACATACTAAAAATAACGAACACTGGTTATTTTACAAACAGTTACGTAATTATACAACTTAAGCAGTACGTAGGGAGAAGAAATCATATTTCAGTTTTAATATTAACAATGTGAACGCCAAACAGTCTTGGAAAATTTTAAAATCAAATAATATTATTCCTACTTGCAACAATAGTAACATTCCAGATCACTTAAATGATGCTGGTCAAATTAATAACTTTTTTGTTAACTCCCTACCCGCCACATCAGTATCAAATGTTGTTCTAGACAAATATAAAAGTGATACATTAATTGATCCCAATTTTAAATTCCAACAAGTAGATGAATTTACTGTACTAAAACTCATTAGTGAAATAAAAACTAATGCTACAGGGTGTGACGGATTAAATATAAAAATGATTAGTCTCTGCTGCCCACATATCATTCCTCACTTAACACATATAGTAAACGTATGTCTGCTTGATAGCGTTTTCCCGACTGTGTGGAAAAATGCCGTGGTAACCGTATTGCCCAAGAAGCCAAATCCATTGGAACTAAAGGATCTTCGGGCCATCAGTATACTTCCTACCTTGTCAAAAATTGTTGAATAGGTTATGGATATTCAAATTAGGGAGTATATTTGTGAAATATCTGTACTGCCTCTAACTCAGTCTGGATTTAGGCCAGGACATAGCTGCACCACGGCACTTCTTCATATCGTCGATGACATCATGAGAGCAACAAATCAAGGTTTATGTACAATCTTGATTTTACTGGACTTTAGTAGGGCTTTCGATACTTTGAATTTAGAAATTTTATTATCAATATTAAAATATATAGGGTTAACAGATAGTGCACTTAAATTAATTCAAAACTATATTGAAAACAGACAACAGAAAGTTGCAATTCAAAATAAAGAATCAAATTATCTAACCTTAAAGTCTGGTGTACCACAGGGTTCCATTCTGGGTCCTCTGTTGTTTACCATATACACCAGCCAATTAATTAAATGTCTTCGTTACTGTATACACCATTTATATGTTGATGACACTCAGCTTTATATTTCATTTAAGTCTGCTGATGTAAATAGAGCTTGCTACCAAATTAATCAAGACCTCAATATGTTTGTTGCTTTAGCCAGGGATCACTGCTTGATCACAAATCCAACTAAAACTAATATTGTTACATTTGGTCCAAAAAATATGCGTCATAATCTAAAGCAACATATCAATATAACTATAGACCAAAATAAAATCCATATAGTAGAAGAAGCAAAAAACCTAGGAGTTGTGATTGATAGTGATCTCAGGTTTAACAGTCATATTAGCAAACTTACGCAAAAATCACATGCAAAAATAAAGTATGGTAGCAGGCACTATCTCACAAGGCAAATTAAAGTTATGTTATGTGAAAGCTTAGTGTTGTCATTATTAAATTTTGCAGACTCTGTATATGGACCTAACTTAATCTCTGTGTTTAAACACAAAATACAAAAAATTCAAAACTCATGCCTGCGTCTAATCTACGGTACTCGTAGGCATGAGAGAATAACTTATAAGCTAACTCACACAGGGTGGTTAAACTTGGAACGTCGGAGAATATTACACTCAGCGTGTCGATACCACACAATTATTATGCGTAAAATACCTCATTATTTATACAATAAGATACAGTTTAGAACAGATGTTCATACTATTAATAACACCACCTACTCATAAGCATGAATATTTAAAACGGTCCTTCAGTTACCAAATATGCAATGTTTATAACAAACTTCCAAATTGTTTGAAAGAAATGAGCCTGAGTCAGTTTAAATCAAATTATAAAAAGATTTTATTTAAAGAACAATGTGAACAAAATTAGCCTTTTAATATGTATTTTCATCTATATGATTATGTGTTCTTCTTAATTTTTTAAGTATACTATTTGAGCACTAAAAAAAATTATCAATACTGTAGCATGCGGTGCAATTTAGGTTAAGTGGTAGAACAAATCTATAATTGTATTATAGTTTTGAACTTCGCCTTTTATGCCAAATGTATTACATTAATCTGTAAATTTATTGTACAACCAAAGTTGGCCAATAAAGACGTTTATTATTATTATTATTATATCATAAAAAATTACTCCGCCCGCAGTTCTGTGCACGCCTCTTTACTGACAAGGATTTCTCAACTTTTATAAGTATTTTAGTGATTTATCTCACGCAAATACGCCAACAAAAATGTAAACATTTACAATTCACAATTTGTTTATTAACAAAATCCTAAAAAATTTAATTTCAAATTGTTAGTTTTTTCGAAATGTTAAAAACCGGTAGAAAAGATCTAGAAAAGTAATTTTTTTAAATAAATGAAATGATGCCGAAACTAAAAAACTGTGAACATAAATTTGCAATCTGAACATGTTAAAACAAAAAACTGCCCTCATTATCCAATTAACATTAAACCATAATTTGACCCACTATGAACAGTAAGACAATAAATGTGATTTTACTTGAAGTGGTTGTCATTCAATAAATGAGATTGTAAGATTAATATTTACTTCTAAATCGTGTACAGATGGACCATTTAATTATTTGTCTTTAAAAAAAGGACTATTGATTGCATCGAATATAAATCACAGATCACAGAAAAGAAGGCTCCTTCCTTCAAATTTAAAACTATGTTATACAAATTAACGTCAATCTTAAAATCCCGTATCTACATTACAGAGATTGACGTAAAGTTCTCCATCAATCAAGAAGAATTAGCTGTAAAAAGTTTTCACCAATTCAGATTGGTTTAAAAGATGTAGGTCAGGTCAAATTATATTAATTGAGTGTCACTGGCCAAGTTTTCGAGCTTCCATTAGCACATATTTGTGGACGGGAACAAAAAAACCACGAGTTCCATAATGTATTAGTCTGCAAGAGAGATTTAACTAACATTTTACTTCAATCATGGGCGTACTTGCAGTGGCAGTGTTTGCTCAATGGCGGGTGGGCCCTGTGGCCATCTGATGAGGTGAGCTCCCTTAAATATTAGACAACATGCTAAAAATGTTCACCTCATTTATCTACTAACCACCAGTAGGTTTAGACAGAATCGGCCAAGTGTTTTGTAAATAAAATATAAAGTATCTGTTTCCATTGAATCTGCGTTGGTTAATTCATTTATCTCTAAAAATATTCCAAACCTTTTCAATAATATTTTTTCAGTTTTCTAAAAAAAAACGGATAATAGCGCGATTGATTGTAATTATTAGTTAAGCTGGTTTTTGTCTCCTTTCTTCGACACAGTAGTAATTTTCAAGATATTCAGCAGACTTAGAAATATGCCGTTTTCAAGACAGTAACTAACTGGATAGCATATCGGTTTTTGCTAACTCGTTGGCACATTATTTTTTTTTTTTTTCGATGGAGTACTTATCGAGACCGACTACATTGTAGTTTTTTTTCATTATTTATCTTGTTTATAATTTCAAATCCTAATTGATTTCTATTCAATCGATCTAATCGATTTTTATAGATATTGTAATGGTATTAATATACTTTACCTTATTATAACTTTATAAGTAATTTTAATAGAATCGTCGATAGATTAATTTTTTTGTCTGTTTCCTTTGTCAAAGTTATGGAAGGCAATTCTTATTTGCAGTGTATGGTAAATACACAGCTTTAAGATTGTGCTTACGTCATATCCATAGATACTTACTACTTACACAGAACTATTGATATTCTTTCATAACTTTGAGAAAGGCAACAGACTGGGTTTGTGAGGCTGATGGGCTTATGATCAGCTCTGATATCATGCATTTGCAGGGGCCTATTGCTCTAATGTAAATCGAATTTAATTGCACCACAATGCATCACTGAAATATTGAATTACATTAGTACTGAATAACCTTATTCTCATTTGATATAATAGGTTTTAAACCTATTATAACCTCCTAATATGTTTACTAAATGTTTTTGTGAGATACACAAATGACGGAGTATATATTGCACTATTTTTTTTTATATTTCTTCCTTATATTATAGTAGGAGAGCTGACGGACATTATGGTGAACGACAATGATCAAAATGTTTACTCATGAGAATCAATTCTTTGGCCTTTGGGTATGTCAAAACCGATCGTATGCCATCTCAAAATGGTAACATTAAGTTGTGGGGTGTATTAGAAAAGTGGTAGTTTTAGGTTATGGTGAACCACAGTGATCAAGAAAAGTAATGCAAGGGTGACTAAATATTTAGTTTAGATGGCTTTTTCACCTAAGCAGACGATTTTTTCGGTAGCTTTGTATATAGCAGAGGCCGCTGAAAATGGTAAAAATCACGTTTCGGTGAACGACCTTGATCAAAAATAATTTTGGCGCCAATCGATTTGTTTATTTATGGTGAAGCAAAAAATACGCTGTCAAAGTGGCACAACTCTGATTTTGATGAACGACATATACCAAAGAAAATAATCTCATATTATATCAAAAACAACTATTTTACATGACATTTTACATGTTTGCCCAGATAAACAATTGTGGCAACTTTCGAGTAGAGGTTGTCAAAGATCTAGTTGTTACAAAATAAAAATCGGATTTTACATAGATTTATTGCTTCTATGTAAGTAAAAAACAGTCCAAAATAACAAAAAACGTAGAAACATATTATTTTCAAAACATAATGTAAAAGTAAACTAAAATGTAGCAAAAAAAAATCGGCAGCTACTGGAAGCGGCTGGAACCTCCCCACTCGGTGGATCTTTGAAGCCGAAAAGAGCATTAAATTGTGTAACAAAACGGCACTAAACGTAATCCGATCTCATCCAAAACCTTTTCAGATCTTCTGGGGCACTAGAAACCCTCAACTTAATGAATTTACAATCATCTATGCGAGTTATTACCTACATTATCGCTCGTTGAATAATATACTATTAGGATATTAACAACTTTAACATCACTTGAACGACTAAGAAAGTCTAGTTATCCTAAATACTACAGATTTGTAAAGCAACAAACTGAAAATTGGTAAAGTGATAATCTATAATAAATTCACCAACGAAGGTACAGAAAGCATATGATATTGATATTGTTACATCTACCTTTAAAGTTTGTGACAATCCACTAAAAGTTACAAATGTGCCGAAATCTTATTAACATGACATGACACCAACGTTATCGGATGACAAACGATGACAATGACAATCATCAAAATTTGCCCATTGCAATCCGATCGCTCGCGGCTGTCTTTGTTAAATGAAACATTAGCATTTCAGTAATTTTACTAGATTTTAGAGGAATATTTAGTGAAAACTGACCCGAATATAGAAAAAATAGCGGTCGACTTCTCCGGTTGCATCTTTGCGAAGGACTGTGCATCTTTATTAAACTAAATCAGTGGAGGTGAAAAATAAAAGAAAGGAATCGATAAAGAAGTTTCACTTCTAGCTCGCGTTCTGAGATGCACGCGTTGTTTTTTTTGTTTTAATCCTCCATGCAATAAAAACTGCCACAAATAAATTTTTTTGATTTTAGATATGAATTTTACTCGAATTTTTCAAGAAAAGTATTACATGTACGAAAAATGGACCATTTCTCTTTTTTATAGAAAATTTTCATAGCTTTCTATTTGGCCTGATGAATTTTTATCGTAGAGGCAATGAAAACCGAGATATCTCGAAAAATTCGTTTCAGGGCACGATTTTAGCCTTTTACAGCGTTGCCAAATTTTATCCTTACACTCCCACTTGGGGAACTTTTGAAACCTTATTCAGGACACTGCAACCTACCTGGAAAACCATCATTTGCTTTTGTATGAATTGGTTTGAAGATTAATTCCTCATTTTTCACTAAATGCGGTGGATTATTTGCCAAACTGATGTACTCCCACTACTTGCCTGCAACCTTTCCCATTTAAATAAAAACGGCAACTTTCAAAATTTTCTGGATGGCATGCAACATATTTTCTACACAATGGCATATAAGTTTCGTTTATCACAAATGATCTTGGTTTTTTCGTTTTATTATGAGGTATTTTAACCAAAATCTTCTACGTCAAATTTAATCGATATAGTTTATCACGGCGCGGCGATCTGCACCGGCAACACCAAATGTTAAGGCAACCTAAAAAGTAAACACTACATAAATATCTAGGTAATATTAAAATTCTTGCATTCTAAACATACTTACCTTATTCATTAAATATATATGATCTGGTGCTTGAGTAATAAACATTTCAATTTGTTTATTTGACAAAACTTTTTATTTCCTTGGTTTATACTTATATTGATTGCGATTTCAGAAAAAAATAGTATGTGTACCTCGTAGTAAAAGCACATTATCGGACATCAGTGTTTGTTGGCCTCGGCTTAATGCCTCGGCTAACAATTTACATCGTCGGCGTCGTCCGGGAATGTATTGCTTTTACTAATAGATACACAATATACTATTGTAGCATCTTTTACGGTTTTACATGTAACTGAAATATCGGAAAACTACTGTACCAAATTGTGTGAAACCGCTTAAAAGAAAAAAATGATAACTCTTATAGTAGGAGAGCTGACGGACATTATGGTGAACGATATGATCAAAATTTTCACTCATGGGAATTAATTCTTTGCTCTTTGGGTATGTCAAAACCGATCATCTGCCGTCTCAAAATGGTAACATTAAGGTATGGCGTGTATTAGAAAAGTGGTAGTTTTAGGTTTTGGTGAACCACAGTGATCAAGAAAAATAATGCAAGGGTGGCTGAACATAACTAGTTTAGATGGCCGCTGAAAATGATATTTCGGTGAACGATCATGATCAAAAATAATTTTCACGCCAATCGATTAGGTTTTTTATACTGAAACAAAAAACACGTCGGTAGACGAAAAAATCGGTAACAACTTCGGAGCAGACGCTGTCAAACTGACACAATTCTGATTTTGATGAATGGCATTTATCAAAGAAAATAATCTCATATATATATTAAAAACAGCTATTTTACATGTTTGCAACTTTCGAGTAGAGGTTGTCAAAGATGTAGTGGTTATAAAATAAAAATCGGATTTTACATAGATTTATTGTTTCTATGCAAGTAAAAAACAGTCCAAAATAACAAAAAACGGAGAAACATATTATTTTCAAAACATGATGTAAAAGTGAACTAAAATATGCAAATATAACCAAAAAAAAAAAAAAACGTCATGTGCCCATAGTACACGAACCATAAAAATGGCTCATTAATAAAAGGAACTGAAAAATACTAAAAACTAAAATGACACAGTGATATCACTAAATCATACATTAGTTCTGTATCATAAGGAGATTATATAATTATAAAACGAAATGAGTATTATCGACATTCATTAAAAAAAAAAACTCTAGTATACTGACCTACATAAATAACTATGGTAATATCACAAAAAACGTAAAAAGATTATTTTTAAAAGGAACAAAATAAGCAAATATAAAATGAAAAAGTTTTGTACAGTACTTGTAGGTACACATGCAAAATAAAATAAACATAATACAAACCAAAATAAAAGCATTCAGAAAAATATAAACATTTACAAAAAAGTACTACTTAACTCCATAAATCTCCGAAATAATTTTACATCATAATCTTCGTCGCTGATTGACTCTACAAATGACAAATCGTCGTCACTTTCGGCATCGTCATTTTCGTTACTTGAATGCAGGATATCTTGTATTTCGTTGGGCGTTTGCGGGCCTTTAACCCAATAACCTTTATATTTGTTATTATTATATGTCTATCCATGGTTGATTGGCTCATAAAACGCTGGCCTAACCTCAGTTGCATTTGTCCAGATGGCTGCCACTTGATTGTTATGGCTATTTTTTCCATCAGTACCGCTCTATAAGGTGGAAAAACTTGGGCGTTTAAGGTATTTTTTAAGACAAGAGGATTTTTGGTTGATTTACATTTGTAGGTGTCTACAAAGCAATCCAGCATTGCTTTGTTAGTACTGTTAACCATATAACTTGCAAACATATTTCTCTATTACAGCAGAAGTTTTCTCCGAAATTGTTTTATTGGATCCCAGCAAACCAAATGCTAATTGGGTGTCTCTGCAATTTGTCAATAATTTTAAAGGTCTGTTCTTCCATTTTCCGTAAAATGCTGCTATATAATCGCAGCCGGTAAAAGCATGAAAAGCCGGTAATGCCCTACAAAGATCGGGAATTAAAGTTGAATACGGAAAATGAGAAAGTTATTAAAGAAATTGCCGAAGATTATTACTGTGAGCATGTAGAAGCAGATTCCAGAATTGTATTTCACCTAACCTAAAATCTAAGTGCAGAATATTATAATAAGAACCTCAGATACGGACATCGCGATCATAACTCTAATAACATAGAAAAAATCAACAAGGAAAAGAGGGTTTGGATGGAAACAGAACACGTGTCCAATAATTCTCTAAGATACGTTAACTTAAGTAAGTTGTATTCAACTTTAGGGCCCGATCTCTGTATGCCATTATCGGCTTTCTATGCTTTTACCGGCTGCGAGTATACAGCAGTATTTTACGGAAAAGGGAAGAACAGACCAGAATTATTGACAAATTGCAGAGAAACCCAATTAGCATTTGGTTTGCTGGGATCCAATAAAACAATTTCCGAGAAAACTTCTGCTGTAATAAACAAATATGTTTGCAAGTTATATGGTCGACCAAATGTTAACAATACTAACAAAGCAAGGCTGGGTTGCTTTGTAGACACCTACAAATGTAAATCAACCAAAAATCCTCTTGTGTTAAGAACAAGGTTTTCCACTGATGAAAAAAATAACCAGAACCAATCAAGTGGCAGCCATATGGACAAATGCAATTGAGGTTAGGTTAACGTTTTATAAGCCAATCAAGCATGAATGGACATATAATAATAACAAATATGAACCTTATTGGTTTAAAGGCCCGCAAACTCCCAACGAATTACAAGATATCCTGCATTCAAGTAACGAAAATGACGATGCCGAAAGTGATGACGATTTGTCATTTGTAGAGTCAAACAGCGACGAAGATTATTATTGAAAAGCTATTTTGGGAATTTATGGAGTTAAGTAGTACTTTTTTGGTAAATGTTTATATTTTTTTGAAGGCTTGTATCTTGGTTTGTATTATGTTTATTTTATTTTGCATGTGTACCTACAAGTACTGTACAAAATTTTTTCATTTTTATATTTGCCTGTTTTCTTCCTTTTAAAAATAATCTTTTAACGATTTTTGTGATATTACCACACATATTTATGTAGGTCAGTATTCTGCGTATTTTTCATATACTAAAGTTTATGTTTTTTAACGAATGTCGATAAAATTCATTTCGTTTTATAATTATATAAGTTCTTTGTGATACAGTATCATTTAGCGATATTACTATGTCATTTTAGTTTCTAGTTTTTTTGAGTGCCTTTTATTAATGAGCCATTTTTATGTTCCGTGTACTATAGCCACACGACAGTCTTAACCTCTCCACAATAAAATTGTGAGAGGTTACTAAAATTGGTTCAAAAACGAAAATTGAGATAACATCAAATCTTTACGTTTTGAGGTCCTAGGAACCCAAAAAAGTGGTTTTTGAAAAATGTCTGTGTGTGTGTATGTGTATATGTGTGTATGTGTGTATGTGTGTATGTATGTGTGTTAGCACGATAGCGCCGAAACTACTAAACGGACTTGAATGAAACTTTGCGTGTGCGTTTCTTTAGTGTCCCAGAAGATCTGAAAAGGTTTTGGTTGAGATCGGATTACGTTTAGTGCCATTTTGACGCAACAAGTTGTTTATTTTACATTTACTTTCAATTTACAATAGAACCATTGAAAAGCAGTTAAAATTCTGATTTCAACGATATATCACACTTCCACCCTTTCGATTTGGTTTCCGTGAAAAAAATTAAAAACAAAGCAAATATGGCATAGATCGCATTTCGCATGACATGATCGATGCTACGCGCATCGTGAAACTCGTCACATCACGTGTCAATTCACGTGTGAGGGTTTCTTCACTGCTCTAGAAGTAGAGCGGATTACGTGTAGTGCCGTTTTTAAATATATATACAGACAAATCGAAGAATTAAACTACAAATATTCCTCTAAAATCTAGTAAAATTACTGAAATGCTAATGTTTCATTTAACAAAGACAGCCGCGAGCGATCGGATTGCAATGGGCAAATTTTGATGATTGTCATTGTCATCGTTTGTCATCCGATAACGTTGGTGTCATGTCATGTTAATAAGATTTCGGCACATTTGTAACTTTTAGTGGATTGTCACAAACTTTAAAGGTAGATGTAACAATATCAATATCATATGCTTTCTGTACCTTCGTTGGTGAATTTATTATAGATTATCACTTTACCAATTTTCAGTTTGTTGCTTTACAAATCTGTAGTATTTAGGATAACTAGACTTTCTTAGTCGTTCAAGTGATGTTAAAGTTGTTAATATCCTAATAGTATATTATTCAACGAGCGATAATGTAGGTAATAACTCGCATAGATGATTGTAAATTCATTAAGTTGAGGGTTTCTAGTGCCCCAGAAGATCTGAAAAGGTTTTGGATGAGATCGGATTACGTTTAGTGCCGTTTTGTTACACAATTTAATGCTCTTTTCGGCTTCAAAGATCCACCGAGTGGGGAGGTTCCAGCCGCTTCCAGTAGCTGCCGATTTTTTTTGCTATATTTTAGTTTACTTTTACATTATGTTTTGAAAATAATATGTTTCTACGTTTTTTGTTATTTTGGACTGTTTTTTACTTACATAGAAGCAATAAATCTATGTAAAATCCGATTTTTATTTTGTAACAACTAGATCTTTGACAACCTCTACTCGAAAGTTGCCACAATTGTTTATCTGGGCAAACATGTAAAATGTCATGTAAAATAGTTGTTTTTGATATAATATGAGATTATTTTCTTTGGTATATGTCGTTCATCAAAATCAGAGTTGTGCCACTTTGACAGCGTATTTTTTGCTTCACCATAAATAAACAAATCGATTGGCGCCAAAATTATTTTTGATCAAGGTCGTTCACCGAAACGTGATTTTTACCATTTTCAGCGGCCTCTGCTATATACAAAGCTACCGAAAAAATCGTCTGCTTAGGTGAAAAAGCCATCTAAACTAAATATTTAGTCACCCTTGCATTACTTTTCTTGATCACTGTGGTTCACCATAACCTAAAACTACCACTTTTCTAATACACGCCATACCTTAATGTTACCATTTTGAGACGGCAGATGATCGGTTTTGACATACCCAAAGAGCAAAGAATTAATTCCCATGAGTGAAAATTTTGATCATATCGTTCACCATAATGTCCGTCAGCTCTCCTACTATAAGAGTTATCATTTTTTTCTTTTAAGCGGTTTCACACAATTTGGTACAGTAGTTTTCCGATATTTCAGTTACATGTAAAACCGTAAAAGATGCTACAATAGTATATTGTGTATCTATTAGTAAAAGCAATACATTCCCGGACGACGCCGACGATGTAAATTGTTAGCCGAGGCATTAAGCCGAGGCCAACAAACACTGATGTCCGATAATGTGCTTTTACTACGAGGTACACATACTATTTTTTTCTGAAATCGCAATCAATATAAGTATAAACCAAGGAAATAAAAAGTTTTGTCAAATAAACAAATTGAAATGTTTATTACTCAAGCACCAGATCATATATATTTAATGAATAAGGTAAGTATGTTTAGAATGCAAGAATTTTAATATTACCTAGATATTTATGTAGTGTTTACTTTTTAGGTTGCCTTAACATTTGGTGTTGCCGGTGCAGATCGCCGCGCCGTGATAAACTATATCGATTAAATTTGACGTAGAAGATTTTGGTTAAAATACCTCATAATAAAACGAAAAAACCAAGATCATTTGTGATAAACGAAACTTATATGCTATTGTGTAGAAAATATGTTGCATGCCATCCAGAAAATTTTGAAAGTTGCCGTTTTTATTTAAATGGGAAAGGTTGCAGGCAAGTAGTGGGAGTACATCAGTTTGGCAAATAATCCACCGCATTTAGTGAAAAATGAGGAATTAATCTTCAGACCAATTCATACAAAAGCAAATGATGGTTTTCCAGGTAGGTTGCAGTGTCCTGAATAAGGTTTCAAAAGTTCCCCAAGTGGGAGTGTAAGGATAAAATTTGGCAACGCTGTAAAAGGCTAAAATCGTGCCCTGAAACGAATTTTTCGAGATATCTCGGTTTTCATTGCCTCTACGATAAAAATTCATCAGGCCAAATAGAAAGCTATGAAAATTTTCTATAAAAAAGAGAAATGGTCCATTTTTCGTACATGTAATACTTTTCTTGAAAAATTCGAGTAAAATTCATATCTAAAATCAAAAAAATTTATTTGTGGCAGTTTTTATTGCATGGAGGATTAAAACAAAAAAAACAACGCGTGCATCTCAGAACGCGAGCTAGAAGTGAAACTTCTTTATCGATTCCTTTCTTTTATTTTTCACCTCCACTGATTTAGTTTAATAAAGATGCACAGTCCTTCGCAAAGATGCAACCGGAGAAGTCGACCGCTATTTTTTCTATATTCGGGTCAGTTTTCACTAAATGCGGTGGCAAGATCTGCGTCGAATACTCGAATACGACGATGGTGCTATTCTGTAAGATATAAAAGTTAAACCGACTCCATCCCCACTCTAGTGATTTTATTGAAGAAGTTCCTTGACCATGTCTGCCATGTACCGCTAATGAGACCAGGGTACCCTGAGAGAGACAGCTAGTAGCATACTCTTTGTTATATAATTTCCGGCCATCTGAATCTGATCTCCAAAATGCCACTTATGTCGTTGATGGGGGATTTCTCTTGCACCGAGTTATATGGCATCAACATAAAACCCTACGGTGTTATTTGCCAAGCATATGTTAATTATGTGCAAAATCACTTTGGCTCGAACTCCATTATTGTTTTTGATGGCTATGAAAATATTTGCAACAGTGTGAAGGCTATGGGGCAGCTTCGCCGGTCCTCAAAAGCTTCATCTGTTGACATTTATTTTGATGAGCAGATAGTTGCAACTGTAAGCCAAGAGAAGCTCCTTTCCAATAATAAGAATTAAACCAGATTGATTTAGATGTTGACAGGAAAGTTTCAGGCAAATAGTTATATTGTCAGACATACTAAAGATGATATTGACATTTTGACAGTCGAAACAGCGCTTGAGGAATCATGTAAAAATATTACGGTTGTAGTTGGGGAAGATGTGGATCTTCTTATAATTTTAACTGCTCGTACACCTATTGATAAAGAAATCCTGGGGAAGGTCGAACGATTTATTCTTCACGAAGCTTTGATCACCATAAAGATATTTGAGATTATATATTATTTGTGCACGCATTCTCTGGATGTGATACTACATCTGCCCTGTTCAATAAAGGCAAAACTGCAGCTTTGAAAGTGATGAAAAAACGGCAGGAGCTGAAACTTGTAGCAGAAGTTTTCAGTAAGACTGGTACTTCTCCTGACAGTTACTTCGAATGGGATAAATTTTTTTCTCGCAATCTATAACGCTCCAGTTAAAGAAGTTACCATCGATAACTATCGGTATTTTTGCCTTATTAAAGCTGTGAGCAAAAGCAAACCAGTGAAATTGAATTCATTACCACCCACACATGGCTCAAACTCAACAGCATCTATTTCGTGTTCATTTTCAGGTACAGCAATGGTTGGGTAATGTACTGAATCCTAAGCAGTGGGGGTGGATGTTAAAAGATACCAAATTGTGGCCAAAAACAACATCCTAAATTCCTGCACCTGAATGCTTTTTGAAGATGATTTTCTGCAACTGTACTAACAGCTGTGAATCATTCTGTGGTTGTCGGAGGTTGGGACTTAATTGCTCACCATTTGCGGCAACTGCCATGGACAATCTTGATTGAATGTTGAACTGATTGAAGACTCGTCAGAAATAGAAGCTGTCACTGAAGCAGAAACTCAAAGTTCTCAGATTGGCTCGGGCTTCCTCGAACAAAGATTCATCGATTCATTTATAGAAGGTGAAAGAAAAAAAATACTAATTAGACAACATTTTAATAAGTATGACAGTCGTGGATTAGGCCTGTCGAGGAAACCACATAAAAAGAACACACCTAGTATTCAACATCAAGACTGATGTGGAATAGAGTACTTAAATTATTCATATCATATAAGTTCAAATTCAATGCAATATGTATTATATGAAAAAAATATTGCGTATACGAGAAAAAGACCCCCACCCTCTATCATTTTTATAGAGAATTTCTATAGCTTTCTTTCAGAGTAAGATTTTAGTCTTTTACAGCTTTGCCAAATTTTATCCCTACACACCTACTTCGAGGACTTTTGAAACCTTATTCAGAACACTAGAACCTACCTGGAAAACTATCATTTGCTTCTGTATGAATTGGTCTGTAGGAAAATCCTAAATGCAGCGAACTAAAAATGCAGATGAACACACATGACATTGTTTTCGTGGGTCCTCTGAGATAATTTTGGTTAATGCTGGGATAAATTTAATTTCTTTAAAGGCATTGAGGATTGAAATCCTCAACTATTGCCGAAGGATATATAGAGGAATCCTTTACAAATAAATTAGACCTAGCAGATACAAAATTTATAAAGGACAGTGACAAAGAGAAATCTGCTAATAATAGTTATATTAACAATTAACATCAATAACGTCGTTGAATTTTCAGGTACAGTGTTTAATAGTTGTACAAACTGCTAAACTAACTGCTAACTATAAATATAAACAAATAGTTATAACAAACATTCCATATGTGCAATAATATATTCAATAAATGTTTTATTTACTAAAAAGTTTAATGTGAGTTGGTTGTCTGCGTGTATTTATTTACTGTCTAAAATGTATATAAAGAACCGGTACGGGAAAGTTACCTACTTTCCGGCTTAGGACGGAAAAGTCTGTTTTCTGAAGTTGGCTTAGCAACGGACTAAAATACTAGAATAGAGTATTTTGGTATCTGAAATTGCGCCGAGAAAGTAGGCATTAGGGACTCATTTGAGTCCATAAAATGAATCTTTTCCGGACTCAATCTCAAAAAGTTACTATTTTTGAGGATTATTTAGGCAAATAAAGCAAAATCGTTCAATGCAACAATTAAACAATCTGGTTACTATGGTCGCATGGTAATTAAAATTCGAAGGTCACTATGTTCGAGAAATATTTGCTTTGATGAAAAATTTGAATATGTTTTGGGGACCTTTAACAAAGAAATATTGTTTGTAACACCTACCTAAATCAGTTTTTTGGGACTCATCAACTAGAGACAGTTACGATTCGTCCCAAAAACATGATTTTAGGTACTTATTACAAAACTAACTATTTAAATATCACATTATGTTTAGTTGATGACTTCAAAAATGATGTAGAGTTTCTAAAACTGTCATATTTTAATACGCCTAAGACTCTTGCGTAAGATGCAAGTGCTGTTTTTTTTCTGTATTTTAATCGGTATGAAATTTCATTTATGGTCATTAAATAAATAATTAAGTGTTTTTACCCACTCAGAATCTATTCAGATACACTCTAATTGACACGAAAATACTTGAGCTTCTGTATTTTCAGGCATATTTGAGAAATAAGCCGAAGACATCCACGCCCAAATAATATAATTAACAAATTTACTATCGATGTGAAATCAAATCAAATACCCGATAATTGAAGGAAACGTAACATCAAACAGCAAACAGGTTTACATCCCATTACGTTAATGAAAGAAGCTGTTACCAAATCGTAATCAAAATCGACATGTAACATGTCGTGCTGTATTCGAGTTCCCAGAATTGAGGTGTAAAAATCATCGAATTGGGAGGTTTACTTTATTGAAAAGTTAATAATCACTAACCTTCAACAAAATTTTTTGTTAATAAAGTTGTATTTTGTGTTTCAGAATTTTAAGTCTAAACTAAGAACTTAATAATATGTGTATGAATAAAACAATATGCTCTATCCAATTATTTATTAATTTATGTATCGATAAAATAGGTAAACACATATTGGTGTTTTACTAAAGCACTTACTAAAACACTAAAGTTGTATAGCAAGGGTTGAATCAGTTGCTTGCAATAATAGAATTAATATAATCTAGTCAATAGTGTCCTTTAAATATTTAAGTCTGGTCGATAGCCGAGCGGGTTAAGGCGCGAGGTGGCAATCACGATTAATCCCTCGGACATCGCACCACCGGGTTCGAATCCTGGCTCCGGCACTGACACTGTTGGAGGAAATGGTTGTATGTCCACGTGTTTTTTCCCTTCCGCACAAGCTCTGGCTTCTGGAATTGGGGGTTGTCTAATTTCTGTGGTGTTATTTATTTATTTTATTTATTTATTTAAGTATTTATCGATTTCTACAAAAAAACATACAGGGTGGATCATTAATAATAGGCCATAGTTCAAAGGTAGATTCTTTGGGCCAAAATATAATAACCAAATATGCTTTAGCAAAATGTTGCTGTGGAAAAAGATACAGGGTGTCAAAGTTCAGATTATTTCTTCGTTTTTTCCAATAACTCAACAGCCTCTTGACTGATCTTCGCCAAATTTCCTAGAGGAACTTTTTCTATTCTAAGAAACAATAATTTATGTATTACATTACGTTAGATCTTAAAGGGCGCCGCAGGACCTGTATCTGATGATGAATTTTTTTTCATTCTTTTTACGAAACCTGATACTTCTGACCACAAAATCTGATGAGAGCGTCATTTCCACTTATAAAAGGTACACTTGGTGGAACTTGATAACTCCAACCGCTGCCGTTAAACATTTCAATAATTTTTTGAAAGATAAATTCAAATTTAATGAAACAAAGTGTATTTATTGAAAGGTGTGCTTTGGTTACGTTTTAGTTCTGTCATTTACATCATTTAATCATTTTATTTTGTTCTTGTGTTTCTCGAGCTAATTTTTTTAACTTCTTTATTTACAATGCCTAGACATAATAGATTTTCAAATAGGGAAATGTGGGATATGATATGTGTTTACGCACAAAATAATTTTGGCGGACATGCTGCAGCGAGGAGATACTCATTGCAATATCCAAATAGAATACAGCCAGACCATAAGATTTTCAAAGATCTGTTTCGTCGTTTGGGAGAAACGGGTTAATTTCGACATAAATGTAGGGCAACGGAAACGAATTACTCCAGAGCAAGAATTAGAAATTTTAGTTCGTGATGATGAAGATCCTAAAGTCAGTTCAAATCATTTAGCAGCGGCAACAGGGATTTCGCTTCTACTCATATCATCTTACTCCTGTACAAAACTTACTACGAAGGGATCTTCCACAAAGGCTACAATTTTGTCAATTTGTTTTAAGTAAACCCAACAGGGTTCGACATTTTGTTAAAAACACTTTATTTACCGGCGAAGCAACTTTTACTCGCCGAGGCGATTTTAACTGGAGAAATACCCATTACAGAGAAGTAAAAAATCCTCATGCCGTTAAAAAAAGGCATTTTCAGCAAGAATTAAGATTAGCGCTCGGTGTGGTATCAACGACGATCAATTATTGGGACCATTTGTCCTTCCTCCAAATTTAAATAGACAGTCTTATCTGTTTTTTCTTCAAAATACTCTTGCTGATATATTACATGCTTTCACGCTAGACATACGGAACAGAATGTGGTTCATGCAAGATGGAGCTCCCCTCATTTCTCCATTGAAGTCAGGAATTATCTTGATGAGACTTTCCCACGCAGATGGATCGGTCGAGGAAGTCAATTTGCTTGGCCACCAAGGAGTCCTGATTACAATCCTTTGGATTATTGTGTGTGGGGACATATGAAGTCCTTAGTCTATGCAAATACTATCAACTCAAGAGAAAACTGTGGGACAAAATACAAAACGCAGCAAATTTTATTAGAGGACAGGAAAATGTATTTTTCAATGTAAGAAAATCTTTTATGAATAGAATTAGAAAAGGCATAGAAGTAGGTGGAGACCATATCGAAAATTTACTCTAAGTTGCAGCAATGGGGGTTTTGCATGGGGGGAAAGTTTATAATGTTATTAAGTCAACTTTTATGATATTTTTGGGTCTACTAATAAGGTTAGATACTTATTTTAGACAATATTTTGATTTATGTATTTATCTCAACACCATGAAAATAATCCATTAGTTCATAAAAAAGTGAGAAAGAGTTTACGCTGTTATTACGATTTTGTTTTCCCTTACGTTTTGTATTTTTTTCAATAAATACGCTTTGTTTCACTAAATTTCGGTTAAACCGGAAGTGATATTTTTGTTCCTGTTAGTCTAAAAGTAGCCCACTTTTGTCTATTTTATATTGTCTCGTGGCAACTCGGTATATGGGTAAGTAAAAATGTAAAATGGGATGTAAACAATTATTGTGAAATGTAATTTGAATATTTAATAGATAGCGTTCATACATTAATAATTCAATATTACTACACAAAAAAATAGGAAAAATTACTATTCTTTATGCATACCTACCGGTGATCCAAATCTTGTTCTTATTTTTTGCTTTATTTATAATAGCGTCTTGGCGGCGAAATTTTTTCATAGTCTATTCCATCACTAAGCCATGATACACAATCACATAATAAAACAATAGGCGTTTTTTTCTACCGACAAACTTAGTGAATTTTTAGGTAAGTTGCTTACCTAAAGTAATTGGTAAAAAGAACGATAAAAAATGACCAGAAATTTGGCGTATGTACATTGATAAGATTGCTGACGTTTTCTGTTTGTTTATCAATTGTCACCTTTCAAATCAACTTAGACGAATTCCTAAAGTTTAGGAGGAAATACGGTAGATTTGGCGTAGGTAAAGGGGGAGGTATTTAACTGAGCTAACTTTAAGATACAAAGAACAAATAGAACGCCCACCTAGGCTAGATTCCTTAAGTTTAGCTCAGTTCGTTAGTAGAAAGAAAATACCTAGTACTCATTCCTTGCGACTGAGACTGGAACTCAGAAGAGGTAACGGCGAATAGCCGTGTTGTCGCTCACACAACCGCAATCTATCCCACTGCTACCATCTCGACAACACATGAAAAACACCACTAAATATTCTTACCTGACTAGGATTGAAGCCCGGAACCTTGTGACTTCAAGCCTAATGCTTAAGCACTAAGCCACTCGATTCTGAAAATACAATACTTCATTGACTGGAAAGAGATTATCTAAGATCTATACCACCCCCCCCTACTAGTAGCTTCCATCCATCTCAAAAAATAATATCCTTATTTAATCTATCATAAAAAACATAAAATATCTATTTTTTATGTAAATATAACAAAATAATTACAAGCATCTGATAATTCCGGTTATACCGGAAGTCGATACCAACTTGATTATTTTAAATGGAACACCCTGAATATTTTAGGTTTTTCGAAAAGAACGTAATATTCTGAGTCAAAAGCATGTATCATACAATATGCCTAGACCCAGCCGTTTCAGAGATATATGACATTTTAAATATAATTTGACAGGTGCAACGGTTTGCAAGAACCTTTGTAACTTTCTTCGTGTAAAAGATACTCATTTGCTCTTAGGCACGTACAAAGAACACAAGGAAAGCTGCACTCTATAATTGAATTACATTCAATAATAGTATACCAAGTGTTCCATTTTTGACGTTACATTCTGTAAACTTCAAACCGCGAAAACGTTTAGGTCAAATAACGGAATACCCTAAATTTTTTTACATCAAGTTATATAAAATTAAATTCTTTTTTTTAATATGATAGCATTGTGGGGGGTTTAAGTTACAACTTTTTGAAATATTTGCGGTTTTCATACATAAACTGTTTGATATTGAATTACAATTATTATAAAAAACAGATCTAAAGGAATTATAAGATAGATTTTTTTTCTCTTCTTTTCGTGGTAAATATTAGATTTTGAATATATGAAAGTTATCTGCAAAATATGCAAATAACATTTTTCAATAATTATTATGAAAGCAGAAATGATGTAGATGTAAATATTTAAAAAATAAACACAATCTTTTTAGCAATTTATCTAATTACTATTAAATAATAACAAATTACTTAATTGTCGATTTATAATATTGGTCTATCAATAATTAAATTATTTTAGTATTTTATATTTTATCTACATACATGAAAATCATTAATAATTTGGGCAATTATATTATATGTTAAAAATTATTTTAAAGGGCCGTGCACAACATCAGGATGTTCTCTAATTTTCACTAGAGACAGTTTAGAGTGCACGTCCTTATGACAACACCAGTGTCAAGTATTAATCATAATAATGTAAAATATATGCAGTTTGTTGCATTATGTAAAGTTTGAAATAAATACAAATAGATACAAAAATACAAATACTCACAATAACAATAAGACCTGTCAGTATCCTGGTCTGCAAGTTTATAATATGGTTCAATTTAATATTTTATATAATTCAACTTATTTAAATACACAAAGTACTATATTTTGTATTAAAACTATAAAATATATTGTAAACATGTCATTGATCAACAAAATGAAAAAGATCCAAAAACATTCATACCAATTAAAGAAAGAAACTATAAATAATTTTCCATAAGCAAGGATAATAAACAATTCAAACTCAAAATTAATCCACATTAAAAGAAATACAAAATAAAATTATTGAAAATAAACAATCGAAGTTAACACCGTAATTGTTTAACTCCAATTACAATTTACAATTTAAAAAGCTTTATTTGTTTAACTCCGGGTTGTTTCTTTTTGATTTATTTTTAATAGCATGCTAAACGGTATACGAGTATTTAAACACACAACCAGTCTTGTCCATGGTGTCCTTATGCACTTGATATCCTAAAACCGTTCGTGAAGGTATACATAATCTTTCTTTCAATTTCCAAAACTGCTACACCATTTTATGCATCTGAGGTCCGAATTCCTATTTTAGTACCTTTCTGCCTAATATTTACTACTGCTCCACATACTTCTTCAGAATTCTCAAAAGTTTCACCAATCAAACACAAAATAATATCTAACCAATAATGATCCAAGTCATTATTTCTTTGTTTCTTTTCTAAACTAAGAAGTCATCTGCCTCCGCTTTTATTCGCTTCGTCCTCCCCCATGGGCATTATGCCTTTTTAAAAAGGGAATAGTCTGTGCCTTGACTCAACTCACTAACAGGTTTGATATACTGTCTGAAAAGAAGCAATCTACTTTTGATTCTTTTCCCATGACTGGGTTCTATCGTTTTCAAGGTACCATAGTGTCCAGCAGTTTTGCAACGGGTGTTTTATTGAATAGTCCATCGGAATCTCTAATTCGTTATCACTTTTTTGGTCGTTTTTCTCGATCTCATTTTCTACAGAATTTGTGGACATTTTGATTGAAAAACTGCAAGCCTACAAAAGAGAAATGAGTTAATTTTGTCAACATTTTTTTTAAGTTTCGTGGGTTTTGAAATAGAATTTATTCCAATTGCATACTTTCTTCTTCTGAAATATTAGGGAATGTGTATTCAGAATTATTAATTCTGTTGCTATATCTGAGTGTAAAATAATAAAGGAATCTGCTTCAAAACAGACGAGAATTAAACAAAATCAACAAACACAAAGTCTCTGTACATTGTTCCTTAAATTCATATAAAATTTTACTATTTAAATCATAAATAAGTATTATTTGGACAGTATATTAGAATATTTTTTCTCAAACAAACGTTCGTTTTTTAAATAACAATTTAAGAGAAAGGCGATTCACTTTTTCTATCTCATTTTTGACATCAATATAAAAATAATAAGTTCAGAATTAAGTTATAAACTATAGATTTTATCTTTCATTTCAACGAAGTAAGATGGTTTTTAAGCAACACCACCCTTGAATTTTTCAAAAACATTCCGCTGAGAAACGAGGATTTTGTTTTATTTGAACAAATCTTCTTTACTTTTGTATAGAATGTATCTCCTCGTGTAGAAATGGCAAGTCAAAAACACTAACATGTTTGTTTTAACTCATTTAGATTAAATTACAGAACACTTCTTTGAATTTTTTTAATTGAGCTATTATTCCCGAAATAAAAGGTTTGTTCTAGAGCTTTGTTAATGTGGCTGAATTCTTTATGATAGAACCCGAGAAGGGGTAGGTCTTTTCTACCTCGTAAATATTCTTTTGTTAAAGCGAGTTTTTTACATATTTAGTAAATATGTCTCCGCTGTAGGGAATAGCAGCGCGGATATTTGTATCGGCTGCTTCTTGGGATGATAATATGGAACAGAACGTACACAAATTAATGATGCGCTGATAATCCAAGAGGTATAGCTGATATTTCTTCTGCTGAAGTCAACGAATTGTGGGAATGTAGTTGTCTGATGGATTGGGTGTCTGAATAGCTAGTGTAGTTGCTTTTGTCAACGGTCCCCTTAATTTTCACTGCAAAAATGAAAATTTGTTACGTTCAGATTCAGCGAATAATTCATTAATCATATAGTAATACTCAAAATATAATAAAAAGTCGTTAACTAATTTATTTTCAGGACTAAAGCGCATATTCAAGTTTCTTTACAGTAACCATTTTCAAAATTCAGAGTGCTTTTCAAAAATCACGACCTCGACCATATATTTTTATTGCAGTTACCCAATTTCAATTTGAATAAAAATGCTTATGAATATTAACTTTTCAAAATTGTAAATATAATCATTATTGCGTTTCAAATAATCATAATGTTTACTAAATTTTGATAAAAATAACTTTTAGAGCAAATACAAAAACTCACGAAATTTTGTTTTACTTTCGAAATTATTATTTTATTGCAGTTTGCAAATTTACTTTCAATACCGATATTAAACTATTTCAAATTCATTTCCAATTCAATTTCAACTTTTTAGAGCAGTTACCAAAAATATGAATTTATTTACTCATAAAATTAAGAGCGATCTAAATTTAACTTAATATAGATGTTCACAATTCTTAAGTAATATTGCCGATATGTTTACAATACGTATACTAACTTTTCGATATTGTAGTCCCGAATTTTAGTTTTCATTACAGTTACGAAAAAATAGAAAATATCTTGTAAAATCACAACCGGTTTAAACTGAACATTTAAACATATAATTTTATAATTTCTGAATACAGCTACTAATTTATATAACTCATTTCTTGTTGTTGTTTCTGTTTTGAATGCCCATTCTTGTTTTCGGTAGCTTTCTGGCAAATCTCAGACGAACAATTAATCAAAGACCGACATACTTTCTTCCTTGGAATTTTCTTCGGATTCTCTTTTCAAAACTCAGCTTTGCAAAATTCAGAAATCATTTAAAATATAAGCAATTTAATAGGAAACAGCTACAGAAACTATATGCATACGCATATACAAAATTAAATAATCCTTAATTCGAACAACATCCTATTATCAAAATTTCATGATTTCATATTGAAATTAAAATTTTTCAAAAACCCACGCTTAACACAACTTATCGTGCGTGCAACAGAGCCGACATTCTAAGAGAAGGTCGTACGATTTTTGTCGATAAACAACTTTTGCATTGCGCTGATGGCGCACCCGAAACTATAAATAGTAAAGCAAATAATATCACCATTGTTGTTGGGGGATACAGTGTTTCTTACTGAAATTTATGCATTAAACGACTACAAGAAACAAACAGTGCCTATTTAAATATTTTCTAACTTATTTTTCACGAATTTCTACAGATATTTTATTTTGTGAGCATTTTTAAATCAGTTTCTCGTTTATTTTTGTATATTTTGTGAGTAATAGTGCTTAAATAAGTCTTTTATTTGTTTTAAAATTCAATATACTTTATCTACATACCTGAAGACGAAATACACTCATACAGAGTGTTCGCTTCTTCAAGGTGCACGGGATAGCCTCTAACTCATTCAGAATTTTATTTTTTATACTCCAATCGTACTATTCGTGTTCTCTTTCACTATAGTAAAGTTGTTGATGATGTTTGTAAGAGTCTGTTGAATTACAAACAATTTTCCCATATGCACCTCAGTGCCGATCGCGTCATAGAACTTCAACGTGGTGGTTAGTGTAGCGACTGCTAAGTCTACACAATTGTCTTTTAGGGTTCATGGATGCCGGCATATATGCACTATGAGTTTGTGAGTATTGTGTGAAGAAAAAACTGTTTAGAATCACTTGCAGATGAGTATCTTTTTCTTGTATTTCAAAAGTTTTGTATTAAATTTAACTGGTGGGAGAATAAATGGGACTATACTAGAATTCATGGTAGACAAAGTTGTGGGTAGGAAATGAGGTATCTATTTAATCTGGGCTGATATTGGAGTTTTGATCATGAATGAGTTTAAAATGAATTGAAAATGTATGGACGTAGTTAAACTGTAACTGGTGCCTGACATTTTTTGACGGCATATGGAAGCGATATTACTCGTTCGGATATAATAGGCATTTCGACCACAAAACAGTGGAGAGACTTGTTATTGGAAAACCTGCAGAAATTATGCGAAGTCTTGTTTTCAACGAAAATCGCTGGTTTAAGGTACGTGTTCTGTATATTCCATAAGTTATCAAACCTTAGCCAATTCTAAATTTTATTATGGATATATATATGTTTCATAAATGCTTCATTATGTTCCTTAACTGTAGAGTGTAGAGTCATAGTACCTTTAGTAAATTGGTACCTTTTGTGAAACTCTGAAATTTGATAGTGCGACTTTCGAGTTCTGGATTATCTGTATTATTCTGTCCATAGACCTTTTCAATTTCAAAGAAAAGCACTAACAACTTTTGTTTTCTACCATAGGCTATCATTGTTTGTAGACTTATATTTATGAAAGCCACTTTGATATGCTGTTAGATTTGTTTGTCTAGGTACCACATTAATTGCGGACTGATGATATTTTCCAGAATTTGCACAGTATACATGTTAATTTGTCTTTATTTGGTTGTAATATTGGAAGGATAATAACCTCTGATCATAATTTACAGAACGTATGAGGGAAGTATGTCTTGTTATACAGCTTCAATTAAAATCTCCTTGCATTACCCGCTAGGTATTTGAGAAAGACGTAGCAAACGTTCTCAGATTGGGGACTGGACACTTTGCCTATATCTAGGACACGATATATCTCATCTATAGTAATTGGCAATAAGGGAACAATTTTCGTTAGTTAGATAAGGTAAACTGACGAATTTCTGCTGTGAGTTTTTATTGCAGGAAATCCATTGACCAATTTGCCATTTCGTTTGCAAATATATCAGCAATGTCTAGGTCGGTGATTATTATTTGTCATCTTGTAGATACTAATGATTAATGTGGCAAGAGAACTTTTTATATTCTTGACTTTATTTCATATTTTTAATATCGTGTCCAGGATTCTCTTTTACTTTTCTTACTTTTTACCACGGAACATCAAAATTGTGCTCTGTAGATGGAGTGAAATTTTGAACATACTGATCTGCTAAACTTTATGGTTGGTGAATATTTGATCTGTGGATTTTATTGTGTTCGATGCTTAAGGCATGGTTGTTTCTATAGATATTAGCAACAATTGATGCATTGCAAGGAGCTGTGTCGAAGCAGAAAATTCTTTTGTATTGAAGTTAAATTGTATGCCTTATCCGAAGCAAGGTTGTTATCTATAAATTATTTTACAAATCTTCCTCGATTGTCTCTTTTTCTAAAGCTTCATATGATATTATTGACATTAATTTCTCCTGGAAATATTCGAGGAGAAAAGTAGAATATTGATTTATCCTGTGATAACTTATTCGTTTGGAGAAAGTTAGATGTAGGCTAGTGGCATTTTGTCCGAGCAGTATTGGTTGCTTATCGCGATTATTGGAATATTGGACGTGGTGGAAATTTTTCGCCAGTAACAGAATGTTTACCATTTGTGCCAATGTACCAATGTTTACTCATTCTTTATTTATTCTATTTTTACAACAACATTGGTGTTATCTGATCGACAGATGGTAATTATCTATGAAGTTGGTTTCCTGGATGCACGTTACCTGTGGGGAATACTTAGACATTTTCTTGAAAATTTTCAATGTTCTATTATGATATCAATTTTAAGAACAAATTATTTGGGATGAACTGATCGAATCCAAGTCATTGCTAAATGGTAGGAAATTTAGTTGTTAGCGGATTGTTTTCGCATCGCGATTTAATGTTTTTAAATTAGAAGTGTGAAAAAAATCATTTTGGGAAGTATATTTTTGTTGGTTTGTAGGTTCTCTTTATGTGAATTTTTGTTGACCTATTTTAATCGGAGGAACGTACATGTTCTATGGAACCATTTTTTTTTAGCTTTTTGTGTATTTTCCGACTCGCGTTTTTGGGAGTAGAAAAAGTTAAAATGTCCTCTAGGTCTAAATGTACCCTAGAAAAAGCTATTGGAGAGGTGAGAGATCTCTTTGGTCTTTCCTTATGAGTTATAGCTTTTTGGGAACTAGCGTTATTTTCCGAAACTGTATCTTCTTGTAATGTTAGATTTATATCAGTAGGGACTATAGGTTGCTTGAAATGCACAAAGGATTTCTTATCAACGACGAAACGTATTACTGAATCAACAAATAAGGATATTTTATAAGACGTTCCTTTATATTGGATATCTATGGAAGCTGGTATTGTTATATCGTTATTTCGCAGGATATATATTTGTCGACGAAATCTCAGAACGTGGGCATATTCATCTCCAGAAATATCGGCTGGGATAAATGACATAGAAGAAACTGCCGTGCATCCTAATTTTGATATCTCGTTTTCTAAAATGTGATGTGGTATGATGGGAAACAATTCTTCTGTTAAGATCAGACGTTTTGCGGGTACCATAAAACGTTGTAAGTCGATGTCCAATCCATTTATTTTGATTGAGGTTTGTTGTGTGATGGTATCTACAAGGTCAACAGTCGAAAGATATATTACTATAGCACCACGTATTTTTGAGGCGAATAGTATGTTTTTGGCTGTTATTATTTTACCTATAGCTATGACGTAATCATTTAAGTTTAGATTATCATTAAAACTGAGAATAATGGCATGTGAATTATTTGGAAAAGAAGGTATTTTGGCTACTTGTAAGTGTTGAGGAGTATTACTGGCACCTGGTTGGTTTATTTCTGATGCGCCTGTATACTTTGTACTCATCCTGTTTTATAGTTTATGTACAGTAAAGGGGTAATGAAAACTAAACGTTAATTTATTCCTCCGGCTTTAGACCTTGCAAGATAACTGTTTGAAGCCTATCAAAAAAAGGTGCTGGAAAACTAATTAAGATATTTTAATTAGGGAAAACACTTATTGGAAAATTTCAGGATTATAATTAGATAAGTATATAAAAGTTATTCTCCCACTTACAGCGTGTTGCCGCACAATTTACAGTTTGATTTTATTTTCACTATTATACTTCAATAGAAACTTTCGAAGGATACGGCCGCACCATTCTGTTGTTCACTTTCACCCACTGTATATTTCTCATATAAAAATGTAAGATATTGAAAAAAATTTGTGTTGTATCTTAAACGTTCGTTTAATGTCACTGTACAGACAGTGCTAGAATTAATATCAGTTTTTATCAACGATAAGATTATATATAATAATTTTATATAAATGTTATCGTCAGATAACAAATTGCGGATAATACAAAATAAAAATGTTTATTTTCCAGTAAGACTACCACAAAATAAGCCTGTTCCCAAAATTTTAGCCCGCTCTGAAATACTTCATCAAAATTTTCTCATTTTATTGGGCTAATCAAACCGCAGCCAATTGTGGATTTTATTATATATTTATATCATATGTTTCGTCGATGTATCATTCTGTTCCCCAGCTGTAGAATGATAGTATCTTTAGTACATTGATACGTTTTGTACAACTGTGAAATTTGATGGTGCGATGTTCCAATTCTTGTTATTCTGTCTTCGTAGACCACCTGGACTTCAAAGAAAACCGCTGATAGCTCTTGTTGCTACCAAAAGCCATTGTTGTTTGTAAACTTACGTTTACAAAAACCACTTTGACATGCTGTTAGTAGATTGGGCTCCTCTAAGTACCACATTAATTGCTACCTGATAATTTTTTTTCTAAAACTTTGCACAGTAGACCTGTTTATAATATATGTCTATAGGATGAGATATCATATTTATCTTTAATTGGTTTTTACATTGGAAGGAAAATATTCTGATCATAATTCAAATAACATGAAAAAAGTATGTCTTGTTACGCAGCTTTAATTACAATTACCTCGAGTTACCCGGTAAGCGGCTTCAAAAGTTATCAGATGGTGACTGGACTTTTTATCTGTATTTATCTCGTCTATAGTTATTGGTGATGATTTTCGTTAGTTGCATGAGGTAGTGTGATGAATTCGTTTGCAAATATATCAGCAATGTCTAGATCTGTGGTTATTGCTTTGTCATCTTGTAGAGGCTAGTGATAATATGGCACTGGAACCTTTTATTTTCCTGATTATATTTCATATTTCTGATACAGTGTCCAGAATTCCTTCTTACATTTTTTAAGGACATATTATTTTTTTACTTACATTATCTTCTTAGTTTATGGCTGATCTATTTACTTCAAATTTGTGATTTGTAGGTGCAGTTAGATTTTAAATACACTGAACTTTCTATCAAAGTGTCATTATATACTCTCTCTCTGGTATACTCTCAATATAACTTTATAGATGATCCTGTATTCACCTCATTTAGTCACTTAAGAATACATTTTCTGTAAAACTTCTTTTTTAAACTTTTTGTGTATGTGCTGTGTTTTGTGTTTTTTACGATGCATGCATTTGGAAGGAATAATAGTTAAAATTTGTGTTGAATGAATATCCCCTAGGTTTACATCTACTGAATTTAGTATTGGAGAGGAACCACAGCTGTTTGTTGTATTCTCATGAGTTATGACTTTTTGAGAACTAGGCTTGGTTGCTACTTTCGCGGTATCTGCTGAAATTTTCTTGTAAAACTGGAATTGCATCAGTGGAGACCATAGGTTGCGATTCCTTTATTAACGAAGAAATATGTAACTGGATCAAGATCTATGAATATTTTATAAGATATTTCCTTATATTGGATATCTATTGAAGCTGGT
The DNA here is from genome assembly GCA_963675555.1 of Leptura quadrifasciata. NCBI lineage: Eukaryota > Metazoa > Arthropoda > Insecta > Coleoptera > Cerambycidae > Leptura > Leptura quadrifasciata. The sequence continues at coordinate 115,645,170 of OY776677.1, forward strand.
GGTGTTATATCGTTATTTAGCAGAATATATATTTATCGATGAAGGTTCAGAACGTGCGCATACTCATCACCTGAAATTTGAGCAGGAACAAATGACATGGGAGAGAGTGCTGTGTATCCTAAATTTGAAATCTCGTTTTCTAAAATGTCATGTGATATTTCGGGAAGTAATTCATCTGATAAGATCAGACGCCTTGCGGGTACCATTAGTCGTCGTAAATCGATGTCTAGTCCATTTATTTTGATTGAAGTTTGTTGTGAGATGGTGTCTACGAGTTCAACAGTTGAAAGATATATAAATATTGCAATGGGTTTTCTTACGGCGTATAGTATGTTTTTGGCTTGTACTATTTTACCTACAGCTATGACGTAATCATTCAAGCTTAAATTTTCATTAAAAGTGAGAGTAATAGCTTGTTCATTCTTTGGAAAACAAGGAGTTTTGGTTACTTGTGAGTATTGGGGAATATTAATGGTAACTTGTTGGTTTATTTCTGATCTTCCCGTGCACTCTGAATTCATTTTGTTTTATAGGGTTATGCGGTTTTAATCTGGAAAGGAAGAATGAAAAATAAACATTAATGTGTTGTGCCAACACTGAACCATACAAAATAAGTTTTCGGAAATATCATAAAAAGTTGTTGAAAAACTGGTTAAGATATTCTAATTAGAAGAATCAATTAGTGAAATTTTTCAGGATAATAATAAATTAGAATAAGAATATTACACCACTTACCGCGTGTTGCCACACAATCTTTATTTAAAAAATTTACACTTTGATTTTATTTTTATTACATATTCCAATTGAAACTTTCGAGAGATATAGCTGGATCATTCCGTTGTTCATTTTTGCCCACTGTTTTATTCTTATATAAAAATGTAGGATAATTAAAAAGAATTGTGTTGTGTTTGTTTCATTTAATGATACTATACTAACAACGCTAGAATTAATTTAATATTAATATTTATTCGCTATTATGTATAATTATCAACTAATCGCCAGATAATAATTGGTAGATAATACTGAAATTTTTAGTCAATTGATATCGCTAAGGAAAGAAAGTGCTGAAAAAATTATGAGGATCTAAAAATTCGTTCACACGTCGGATCGATTTAAACGCTTTAAAATAATGTTTCTATACAAGTAAAGGCCATAAAAGAGAAATATCTTGATATTTGACTATTTAACAGGTCGTCTAATCTGAAGAGGCAGTAATGTCAAAAAACGTAATAATTCATGGGCTGCAAGAAAACGATGGATTTAAATTTCATACGGCAGCAATGTATTATTTGAATTTACTAGACAATGTTAATTCTAAACTAATTTTGTTACTGAGGATTGAGGAATGTGAAAGTTTCCAAATTTATCAAACCATCACAGAAGTTATCAGACCAATAAAGTAACCATAATCATACCACGACAACATATAAACTGTACCATAAACACAATAACTTACCTCAAAATCCGTATTCCGTAAGCTCACTCAAATATATAGCGACACAATGTAGATTCTTTAGTTCAACTCAAAAAAGCTGGAACGATTCCTAAGCAGAAACCATTGCAATAGGCCCATCATTAAAGGTGCTTCCCAACAACAGTCCTTTCGTTAACGGCAACTCAAATTCATTCTCAGTGTATTTTGAAAATATCAGGGGACTTAGAACGAAACTAAAAACCTATCGCTAAGGAGTTTATTGTTGGGGAGAGTGTGTGGGCACCAGTCCAATATCTGTATGTTCGAAGTGCTAGTCGGGCAGTGAACTCGTACGAATTTAATAATGCTAATGGACAGAGTAAAGATATCCATAATGTCCACAATTTAAAAAAATATCCATCCATGGTAAGTATTGAAATTCTTCATTAGTCACTTCAACGGTGGTGAATGTACTGGATGCACACGAACATTGCGCGATGAACGTTGACTACTCGCTCACATCCAAGACGGGTAATGTTCCAGGTGCCTCCCGTACACACTGATATGTGGAAATAAGTGACACGAAAATCATAAAACATCAAAGGGTATTAATGCTCATTCTTTTTCCCCGGCAAAGATGGTTACGTAAAACTTTGGTTGCTAAAAATTATGAGAACTATATAGAAGGTATCGAAAATAGCATTCCTCTAAACAGCAAAAACTTTTAGAATTATATCAAATGAAAAAGGCACAAAAACTGTATTCCGTTAATTATCTAGCAAAAAAATGTAAATGAGATCCAACGCATATCAGTTTCAGTTTTGCTATAAAAAGGCCATAAAGCAGGTGTTCTACTTCTTTTAAACCATCGCAAGAAATGATCATACATATATTCTAACAAGTTGAGGACGTAGGCCAATCCCACTCCTATGTAATGGCTTGAAATTTGTACAACCGAATTAATGATTCGTTCGTAATGAACTTATCTCGTCAACGTGGATTTCCAGGAGTAGACTAACTGTTTTTTTCCCATGTAAGTTTAATGAAAAATATTATTGAATTTTCTCATTACTGTTGAAGTAAATAGTTTATCTTGAAGTTGAACAGTTACATGCCTACCTTGCACTGACGAGAGCCAACAGCTCGAAACTGCAGTCTGCAAGTGGTGTGTGATGACTGGCACGAGAGCTCCTTTAAGTAGGATCAGTCTTTCAGCTGGTGTTTGTTGCAATCGAAGCATTAGCGTTTTGATGATAATATGCAATTATTACACTTAACACGCTAGGCTTGTAACTTGTAATTCAGCGTTCGGCGGGGCACATAGCCCGGAGAGTAGCTGTTGGTTGCAGTCAGGTTATGTTCCTTATAGTAAAATAAGGATCTTATAGAGGAGTTTGCGACTAAAATTTTTTTAATATTCCGCCCTCTAAAAGCACATTTGAACTATGCTAAGACCAGTCAGGCTATTTATTTTTCTATTGCAAGAGACACTGGACCGCTAGATGGCGCCCGCTGACTGTTTTACATGTCGCTATCCCAAAGATACCGAAATGTACTAAATAGTCAAGTGATCCTCGTGTCGGTCATCACATGCCTACCTTGCACTGACGAGAGCCAACAGCTCGAAACTGCAGTCTTCAAGTGGTGTCTGACGACTGGCATGAGAGCTCCTTTAAGTAGGATCAGTCTTTCGGCTGGTGTTTGTTGCAATCGAAGCATTAGCGTTTTGATGGTAATATGCAATTATTGCACTTAACGCACCAGGCTTGTAACTATGTGCTCGGCGGGGCACATAGCCCGGAGAGTAGCTGTTGGTTGCAGTCTGGTTACGTTCCTTATAGTAAAATAAGGATTTTATAGAGGAGTTTGCGACTAAAATTTTTTTAATATTCCGCCCTCTAAAAGCACATTTGAACTATGCTAAGCCCAGTCAGGCTATTTATTTTTCTATTGCAAGAGACACTGGACCGCTAGATGGCGCCCGCTGACTGTTTTACATGTCGCTATCCCAAAGATACCGAAATGTACTAAATAGTCAAGTGATCCTCGTGTCGGTCATGACATGCCTACCTTGCACTGACGAGAGCCAACAGCTCGAAACTGCAGTCTGCAAGTGGTGTCTGACGACTGGCACGAGAGCTCCTTTAAGTAGGATCAGTCTTTCGGCTGGTGTTTGTTGCAATCTAAGCATTAGCGTTTTGATGGTAATATGCAATTATTACACTTAACGCACCAGGCTTGTAACTATGTGCTCGGCGGGGCACATAGCCCGGAGTGTAGCTGTTGGTTGCAGTCTGGTTACGTTCCTTGTAGTAAAATAAGGATTTTATAGAGGAGTTTGCGACTAAAAATATTATGTTTTAGTAGAATTAAAGTTTATAAGAAAATAAATTCTTAAAAATCGGTCCCACACAACTAGGACAAACTTTTCCATTTAGGACTTTTAGGAATAGTTTTGGAGAAAATAATTTTTGAATTCTATAAATCCTAACCTCCACAGCTTTTTCCAAATTCTAGGAGCAGCTAGTGATACCATCGTACACTGATACTAAGGGAGTGTTCAAGCGTTACATTAAAATTGTTAGAGCCGTTTTACACAAAAAAAAAATTCTTTAAACCTTACCCTCGGAGGCCCTTCCCTGTATTTTCTAGAAGGAACTTGTTATGCCATCTTATACTGGTGCTATGAAAGTATCTGTGTGTTAAACTAAATCAAAATTGGTTCAGCAGTTACAGAGAAAAAAAATTAAATTCATTAAAACCTACACCCTCACAACCTCCGTCCCTGCATTTTCTGCCATGTCATGCCATTTCATACTGGTATTAAGGAAGTAATTATTATAAATTTAATCAAAATCGTTTGAGTCATTTTTTCTTTCTTCAAGCACGTGCCAATTGATATTAGTATTAGAATTATATACTATATATACATTTTAAATTCATTATTTCTATAGTTTTTAAATTCTACTGTATACAGTGTATATTTTTCCTCTATAAAATATGGGTTTATTTTATTTCCTCTTTTTCTCTAATTTTATGATGATTATCCTTGTAGTATTTTTTTTATTTCTTTTTAAATTATGGTATATAAAGTATATATTATCGTGGTATTTAGTTGTGTAGTTGTCAATCACTAATAGTCGTTTGTCCGTAAATAAAATATTATTATTATTACTATTATAACAGACAGTCGTTAATGGAATCAAGCATGTCTTTTTATTTCTATTAAACATAAAATGCATACAATATAATCCTTAAAAACTGGTCTACACTGAATCACATCAATAAAGGAAGAAGAAAAAGAAGAAGAAGAAGAGGAAGAAGAAGAAATAGAAGACGAAAAATGAAAAATATGTTGAACGCAACTTGTAGAAATCAATAGATCTTATATTGACGTTTTGTATGCAATTTTGTGTCGTATTGTAGAGGTTTATGTTAGTTTATTCCTTATATATAATCAGAAAAGTGATGATGGATGTGCAGATTCAGACTCAGCGACTGACTGAGGAAGGGTGGAATGTGAAATAGAAATGTCTTTTATATCTTGGCTCTCGAGTTTTTCATTTCGATTATCTTTTTCTATTAATTCAACTCAGTCTTTCCAAGTATTAAACTTAATGCACATAATATACCAATAAATATTGTGAAGATTTCACATCAAGTCACTGAAGGAAACTGGAGTTCAATACGTTAAACATCAACTATCAATGCTTATGGAAAATATTAATATAAACAAATTTATAGATATTTAAAACAGTTCCCATTTAAGAAAAAGATAAAACTGAAATCATACGATCGAAAATTAAGAATTATCAAAAACCATACCTACTTATCTTTTCTCATTGAACATAGCAATCGACCTTAAGTAGCAATTTTACATAATTTCCTGCATCTGTCTTAAAATTATACAACTTAACTATTAGTTTCATATAAAATATATAATAAGGATAAAAACATCAATTGCGGTCATATGTATTAGCTATGAAGCAGATGTTAAGGGAGAATGACCTATATAACTCTTTTCCCTGGGAGACGAACATTGACCCTAGGTTACGTCTTAAATATCAACCCAGAAGATTCATCAGGATGAGGATGTGGCTTGAATTAACGGAGGAGACGATGAGAAAGGACAATAGCTATATTCGTGAATCAATATTTAACCATCTGTTCTCTACTTCCCGTCTTACAATGTGTATTCAACTTGGTGACGGATGTAATACATTTCTCGTGCAAGTTTATAGCCTGCTTCATTATATGATTTGAAATAGCAGGTGGATTGTTAAAGAAAAATGTTACATTATTCTCTGAGATACTTTTGCGGAATAAATAAGTTTTCGACTTTTTATAATTAAATAAGTCAGCTTGCGATATAGCTATGTTGCATTTTAGATAGGAGATAAATGAAGCCAGTTATTTAATTATTATCTAAAAATTGTTGTACGATGTTATATATTTATGCATTTTCATTGAAAGAGATTGTTCCTAAGTTTTCTTTAATTGAAGAAATCGTACAATAATAGTTTCCATAAATATCAAAAGTAGGGAAAGAGCCAAGCTGGTATCGTGGAAAGATGAGTTTCATCATAATTAGAAACCCTTTTAAGTGAAAACTTCTACCTCTTCTGGTACCAAAAATTTTTAGTGCATTGCAACATACACTTCTTTATATATTAATGTTTTAAAAATAAAAGCGAAATATCAGGAATTACTGAGAAAAGGTATATTTGCTCCCGTTCATTCTTTTCATTATTAGGCCATCATTATCATCGCCCAGCCGCTCTAGTGCACTGCTGAACATAGGCCTCCTCTAATGTAATTGGGAACTATCTTTTTTAAGTCATCCATCCATCGGCCAGGGGGTCTGCCTCTATTCCATCTGTCTTGTCTGGGACGCCATTCGATCATTCGTTTCGTCCATCTATTGTCTCTGAATCGAGCGACATGTCCGGTCCATCTCCACTTTAGTTCCGTGATACGCTTTATGATGTCTGTGAATCATTTTCTTTGGCTCTATTTGGTATCCTATCGCGTCTTGTGATACCTAACATAGATCTCTCCATGGCGAACTGGGCTACTCTTAGTTTTTGTATCTTCTTTGCAGTTAGTGTTAGTGTTTTGATTCCATAGGTAATCACAGGCGCCACACATTGCTCGAATACTCGCCGTTTCAAACATAAGAGTATTTATTTATTTTTAAACGTATCACGAAGTTTGCCGAAGGCTATCCACCCTAGACCTATTCGTCGTTGGATTTCTCAGGTTTGATTGACCCTACCCAGTCTGAGATTGTGTCCCAGATACTTATAGTCATAAACCTATTCTATAATTTGTCTCGAGACACTAAATTTTCCGCCCAGCACAAGGTTGGTCATAAATTTAATTTTGCTCATATTTATTTCCAGATCAGTATCTTCCACAGCTCCTACATTACCCTATCACCAATATTGTCGAGATTCCTACATTATTCTTTCACTGATATTGTTGGCTGTAAGCACAATATCATCTGAAAATCTGAGATGATTCAAGTACTTGCCATCTATATTAATTCCGACATTGTGCCGATTCAAGGATTCAAACGCAAGTTCTAAGGCAGCTCTAAATAGTTTAGAGGAGATAGTCTCCCCTTGTCGGATTCCTCCTTCAATTTTAAATTTGTTGGTATATCATGAAGTTTTACTGATGCTGTAGCATTGTTATATATATATATATATATATATATATATATATATATATATATATATATATATATATAGTATGAGATTCACATATCTGTGGCCAATTCTATATTTCTCCAGGGCTTTCAGTATTGCTGGAAATTCGATGGTGTCAAATGCCTTTTTGAAATCTATGAATACTAATATAAGGGGTTTATTGTATTCGATGCTCTTTTCAATCAGTATCTTCAATACTAGCAAGTGGTCATTATGACGAAACCTCTTCGAAAACCACTCTGTTCGCGCGGCTGATATAAGTCCAATTTATTGTTCAACCGTTTAGCTATTATTTTCATAAATAACTTACACAAGTGAGAAAGTAAACTTATTGGTCTCTAATTTATGATGTCAGATATATTACCTTTTTTACGAATGATGATCATAATAGCGTTATTTCACGTTTCCGGAGTGACGGTGTTATGTAAGCATAGGTTGAAAAGTTGAGATATTTTCTGCAATAGTTTATTCCCTCCCGTTTTCATTGCATGACCACTCCATCCTCGCCGGGGGCCTTTCTGTTTTCATTTCCCTTAGACTTACCTTGATTTCTGCTTGTGTGATATCTGGCACATCTTCGGAGCCTTGATTGATTAGCAGTTTTACCGAAGATTGCAATTCGTTTGGTACTCGTCTACTTCTATACAACTCTGTGAAGACATTTTCCATAATCTTTAGAAGTTCTTGTCTGTTCGTGATCATTTTATCCCTTTTCCTAAGTTTGAAAATTTCCTTATGCCTATTGAGAGCTTATTTTTGAGTACTTTTCTATTTCCATTTTGCGATATGATCTCTTTAATATTCTCTGTGTCAAATTCTCTGACACGATGTTTGTCTCTAGTATATTCTCAATTATATTTTTAAATTCCTCTTCATTTACGGGAGGTTGCCATTTATTTGAAGATGTCTTGCGTATTATTCATTTTTTGTTCTTATTAGGCCATAGCTAAAACAAAGCATAAAATTAATTATTCTCGTGAGTAGCAGTTAGAGGTATATACAGGAAGAACAGATAACTATAAGATCTTAACTTTAAATGTGCAAGGTTTACTACATAATAAAGATGAAATTGAAATATTAATACGTTCTGTTAAACCACTGATATTATGAATGACGGAAACATATGTAACCAAAGATATTAATAGAAATGAAATAAAGGTTGAAGGCTATTATTATGAAATCTGTTACACAGATAGGAGTTATTTTATATCTGAAAAAAGAGTTATCTATTAAATTAATAAAGAATATTACAACAGAAAGAAATTTATGGGTTCTTACAATTTCATTCCAAATAAGTGCTGTTAATTATATACTGATTGGTTTATATCACTCGCCTAATTCAAGCCATGCAGATTTTTTGAATATAATTGAAGAACTCATCGATGAATTTAACGATAAGCAGTTATTTTAATGGGTGATTTTAATATAGAGATGTCACAGAACACATTTTATGCTAATAAATTGCAACATTTTATTACAAAGTAGGTTTAGTCAATTGATTTAAGAACCTACACGAATAAAAATAAATCGGCAACAATAATAGATTCAGTTATAACTAACTGTGAGCATATAACTTACTAAGTTAATCACACTCCCAGAATATCAGATCATGCAAATATTTTATTAAATTTGGCAATTAAACAAAAACAGTGGGAAGTAGTGAAAATAAAGAAAGGGCGTTATAAGAACTTTAACGGAGAAACTTTCCAGAATTTCTTAAGGATTGTTTATTAAGCATATGGAACTAGATAAAATTTGTCATGTAAATATAACGAAAATGGCAATGAAATATACATAGAAGAAATGAATGAATCAAGAAAGTCTGGAATGCATGCGAGAAAGGGATCAGACATATACAGCTGCATCAAACGGGATTATTATGTATGAAAAATCGACGATAATAAAAAGGACTCAAAAAATATGTGGAAAACATTGAAAGAAATGTGTCAAAACAAGAATCACACCCAAAAAAATCCAGTTTAGGAATGAAGTAATTGGAAATGACTTTATAATAGCGGAGAAGTTTAATGAATACTTTGTAGTCAGTATTAATGAAGTTATTGAAAGTATTCCTAAACGAAACGGGTATGAGTTTACTCTTTAAAAGACTAAAATAAATTAACAGAATTTAAACCTATTGCAATGCACAATCTGAATTTACCTAATAAATCGGGTATTGATATTATACTCACAAGAATTATAAAAACTGCTTCTGAGGAATTTGGCATTAGATTAAATCCCCCCTACGGAGAGGAATTTGTCCTAATGAATGGAAAATATCGGTAATTACACTCATTCTAAAAATCCTGAATACAATAATATCTGAAGAATTTAGACCTGTTAACATTTTGCTAGTGTATGAAAAAACTTTAGAATTGGTAGTAAGAGAACAATTGATTACACACTGTATGGATAATAACATTTTAATAGAATCAGAGAAAGCCATTCTTGTGAAACGGCACTTCAATTCATCATATCCGACTGGGTTAAGACAGTGAGTAATAATCAAGTTATAGTTACAGTTTTCTTAGACTTTAAACGTGCCTTTGAGATGGTGAAGCGGCAGTTATTGGTACCAAAGTTGGGGAATATATACATTGGGGGAACTGTAGTTAAATGAATTGAATCTTACCTAGCTGCAAGAAAACAAAGAACAGGATATGTAAATAGTGCATCTAACGTAATAGACAATGACTTCGGAGTACCACAAGGATCAGTGCTAGGAGCTTTATTATTTGTGCTGTTAAAAATGACATAGTTAAATCAATAAAAAATTGTAAGGTAGATTTATTTGCAGATGACACGTTAATTTATTTTTATAGAGAAAATGTAAATGATGTTATCAATCAAGATTTAAAAGCTGTATTTGTTTGGTTGTGTGATAATAGCTTAAAAGTAAACATGGATAAATCCAGATACATGGTTCTCGGCAAAAAACATATACTAAACAAGTCAACAAGTTGGGCAAAGTATTGTATTAGATAATAAAAACTTAGAAAAAGTCTCGGAAATTAAATATCTTGGGTTTATAATAGATGAATGTTTGACCTTCAAATATAATACTGCCTATATCATAAAAAAGGATGCAAAAAAGATTTATTATTTACGTAGAATTTCAAACTATTTATCACCGTTCTCAAGAATATTACTATATAAATCTATAACCACATTTTTAATATTGTGCAACTTTACAGCTATATTTAAATAACAATGATATACAAAAGTTACAACAAATGCAAAACAAAGTTATGAGGATAATGTTAATATGTAACAAATATATAACCATAGACGCAATGTTAAATGTTTTAGATGTTTTTAAATGTTAGACAACGTATAGTTTCAAAATCACAATATATTATATTTGAAATAAAACATTTTATAGCTTCAAGGTATTTATTTGATGAATTGATTTTTGTGAGAGATATTCATGAATATAACACTCGTAGTGTAAATGACATAGTGGTAGAGAGGTTTGACAATTTACTAGAATCGAAGTCTTTTTTCTGTAATTTATTTTTAACATTTATAAAATTTATAACATCTATAACATTTATAACACTTATAACATTTATAACATCTATAACATGTATAACATTTATAACATTTATAACATTTGTATCATTTATAACATTTGTAACATTTATAACATTTATGACATTTATAACATTTATATCATTTATAACATTTATATCATTTGTAACATTTGTAACATTTATAACATTTACAACTTTTGCAACATTTACATTTGTAACATTTGAAGCATTTGTAACATTTGTCACATTTGTAACATATATAAGATTTACAACATGTACAACATTTATTTATTTATAACATTATATGTAAGGGTATTCAGTTATTCAACGGTTTAACAAATGAAATAATATATTATGAAAAATATAACTCTGACCAAATTATGTTAGTTGTATTATAAAAGAATACTGATTATTTTGTGACTAGGTTATGTGATTTTATAATAAACTATCTTGGAATACAAAAAGATTGGTAATTATTTTACAGTTATTGCTATATGTATAGATTTAAGATAAACTAGTGAATAGTTAATGAACTTCTGTTCTATATATTATTGTGTTTATGCTTTTTAGCTAATAAAAATACATCTTTCATCTTGTACAGAAAGTATTTTTTCACATCACGTATATTAATGCAGAATTTTCCTGAGTTGGTCTTTTTTTCTTTGAGACTTCAATCTTACATTTGCTCTTGCGCCTGGACTAAATGCAAATACTTGAAAATTCTCTGAACATAATGTTTTATGCAATCACTAATTTGGAATATTAGTGTCTACTTATATAAATGTATTTATTTTAACTGCCGAATAACAATTTTAGATTGAAGACAAGCTCCTATGTTTTAGTGGAGCGTGTGTTGTCCAAAGACACACTTACGCCATTAATCTGGATTTTAGGTTAAGTTATTTATAGCTCAATTTCAAAGCACCGTCAACCGTCAGCCGTCAAACACCCACCGGAATGGCATTCAATCTAGATATATTATTAGGTTAGAAGTTGCTGGGGACAGAGTGACCGGAAATTCGATGATTTCATTAGGTTTCGGTATATGAAATTCGAATAGTATTAAATTTTATTCTGTAAATTTTATGGGCACTCCTTAATCGATCTCGCATTGTATACATTTTCAAGTCAATAAAAGAGTTATTTTAAGTTGACACAAATTTTAAAATTAATATGAACATTGAGTGCAAGCATATGAGGTGACGGTAATTTAAGGTCGGCTTATTTTTTTTTATACAAAGTTTATGACTTTAAAATGAATCAATATTAAACCCACGAAAATGGCAACAATTTCTGATTGTGGAATGTGAACTTATTGTGAGTGATTTGCTGGGTGTTGTATTTAAAAGACTGACGGCCAGATTTAATCGAAGTCGTATCACATCCTCTCTAATTCGACTGTGTATAAAAAAACATTTGGTACGATGTAACAAAGCACTTTTCATCACTGAAATATGATTTATTTATTTTGTTATCCTCTATATAATTGTCCTTTTATTCTATTGCCGTTAAATGACTATTAAAATATATATTGCACCGCCTTGAGCGAATTGGCTTGAAAATGAATAAAACATTAATTTGCATAAAGTTATAGACGGAAAGCTTGTGAACCTTTTATATAACGGTCATTCTGTAAGGTTAGAAATTTGTGTCGTGATGAATTAAAATACATTAAACATGAAAATCATAACCTGGCAAGCATCAGCCCTGCACAGCATCAGTAGTCCTTATATTTTTGAAAGTGTCAAAAAAATTAAAAAAATAAACTAAGTTTTCAAATCAATCTAACCTACCCTAAAGAAATATTCGTATTACGTGGTTTACTTGCTAAACGAGCCGACATAAATATATCTCGTATAAAACGTAAAGAATTTTAGTACAGTTAAACAGTACAACAGTTGCTTCACCAGGACCTGCGTTGAAACCAATCGTGCACCTACCACGTTAACACGATGGAGGATTGCAGGATCAGGTGGAACAGGCCTTGATCGGTGAGAAGAAGTGGATAATCTAACCACTACACCATGGATGGCTGTTAAAAAACTGACATACCTGCTATATCAATACGATTTAATGAATACATCAACGTGCACATTTTTGCTGACCTGTAAGGTGCTTCTGCTCATCAAAATCGCCTCATCACTAATCACTACTGTATTTAGTAACCTGTAGAGTTCGGTTGAGGTAATTTTTCGTAACAAGTAGATTTGTAGTAGATAGTAGGTTTAAATAAACTAACATTATTGAGCAAGTTCTGAGTTTTAATGTTTATGTATGAACGTTTAATTTCCCAAATTGGCCCACTGGAGTACCGTTTCTCCACTTGAGCTACTCAGCCTCGCATATCCGGCTTGTGGGTAGTATAACACTTAAACTAGGACTGGCGCCAGAGCTTAAACCGAAAACTCGTTTCCGGAGTTCGAGTGTCAAAGCGTGGCCCTTTTTCTCTTCGTCACCGGCTGAGGTGGAGAAAAACGCGTCACAGCATATTACAAATTATAATGTTTAATTTAAATCAGGTTTTATTACTAAATTTGGGTACTTATGATAAAATTTACAATTTAATAGTCGACGCTAGTATCAATAATAGTCTCATCACTAAATAACAATCTTTGTTCTGCTGTTTCAAAATATCCCGAGGAAATAATAGTACAAACTACTGTTCCACTATATTAAAATGTAAAATTACGCTCAAATGAAGCAAGGAATTTCCGATCAAGTGATATTGTGCATTTTATTTATATGCTGGAATATTTTTAACACATAGGAAAATACACGAATTAACGGTTGTAAGTAAAAATGAGATTTAATAAAATATAATGACGGTAGCACAGTGGTTAGCGCATATAGCTTTCACTCTGAACATACCTAGCGCGGTGGGTTCGAGCTCCACCTACTGCAAAGTATTTTTTAATTATGAATTACCCCCAAGAAGTGGATCGGATCCCATTATAAACTGTAGACTACTATAATAACTTTTGAAACAGATTTATTTAAAATTTATTTCGGTGCGTTCAAGTTTGATTGCATATAATAATAAATTTATAATTCAGCAAATTCTTATAATGCTACTTCTAACCCCAAGAAGATATCCACTTACTACCGCTATACTCAACTACATATACGTGTATATTTAAAGCTTTAAAGTAATCCCTATAAATAATTACATGACAGAGTTACAAGTGCGCAGGCTGCCACGGTTAATAAATGTTCGAAAGTTTTGACAAATCCTTAGTTTGGGGACGTAATGCAACTGAATATCTCATTGCGGTAACATGAATCCGCTATAAACAGTATTCTCTCATATTAAGTCTCGGGTTTTAGCCTGTGACAATGAACGAAGCTATTTTATAAATTAGCATATCAGGCGAATGTTTCTCAGCGATATGTAAGTCGACCATATCTATTATCTTTTATGTTACAATTGCAAGTGTTCTGTGAATAAATGACATGGCTCAACTCTAGAAACCGCTAAAATTGTTTGAATGTTTGCACTGCAAAACTTTTAATCAGTATATTCAGTTCTTCAAAATAGGTATATTCTGTAGTTTTTTATCCTCAGAGAATATGGACTGGTTATAAAAATAGTACTTAAATTATCAAGTACAGAAAAAGTATCTTTATAAGGTAAAGCGGTAAATTTCAAGCAAATGCCAAACTGTAAGGCGTAACTACCAAAGCTTTTTCTTTTAAAAAAATAGTGAATCTCCAAAGTTTTTGTGAAAAATAATATAAAATATTTGCGGAACATGTTTTTTTTTTTCAAAACAAGAAGGCAATTTTTGAATTTCTATAATTTAACAGGCAGAAGCAGAACTTCCAAACACATGCTGTCGACTTATATTTGATTAAATTCATTAGATTCAGATTATAAAAAATAGTCTATCTTTACCGTCCGCAAAACTTTTAAGTAATTTCTAGCTGTTCAGTAACATAACAGTTTTCATTATTTATTAGTGTCAGTTTGCTTTTTCATTGTTATTAGTTTATATGCTTTAGTTCTATTTCCTTTTTTAAGTCTACGTTTACACTTTAGTTTTGTTTGATAATCGTATTTGATTTATAAGGCTTTGCATGTACCTACTAACTTCAGGGTTATATTATACCTTATTGAAATTCTATAAATTATATACTAGTCAAAAATACAAATTCAAGAAAGTATAAATTTGTCAAAGATCAGCATTTCAACGTTCATCTGTCAATTTTTTCTTATTCTGAAAAAAGGCAAATACTTTCACAAAAATTCAAGGGCACACTCCATTCTTGGGAAATTGTTTAGCAAATTACTATTATGATTAATTTCGTCATATATTTAATTTGGAAGAAAAATTCTAAACGCAACATTAAAAGGGCCGGTTTTATAATGTCGGATTTAATTGGGCACCGATTAAACTACGGCCTTGAAAAAAACTCTACTTTATAATATCAGTAATATTTAGTTTTCGGATCAATTACGTCACAGGAAGGTTAAACTTCAAATGGTAAAACTGCTGTTACACACAGTGTTATCAGATTTCAGGATATCCATAACCTCAGAATTCATAAAATTGGCTGTTTCATTTTATATTTGGTGGATACATTCGAAATATTTGATTATTTACTATCTGATGGCGATCAAAATGTTAATTTAATCGAGGGTGTTCAAAGTTCTAGAAATTTTAGAATCAGGTCTATATAGTCTGTATTCTTATCATTATTTTTGTTATTGTTACTTATGTTAGATTAATATTTATTATTTCGCTGTCAAATTTATCCGTTAGGAATACAACTTCTCCGTTAACATTATTATAGAAAACGTTATACCCTTTTACACTATACTTTTCCGTTATGTACAGTCCAGGTTTCTGTTAAAATGACTATAACTATATCACAATATTCTAAACTTTCACTTAATAATAAAATAAATAAATAAAAAACACTACAGGTAATTACGACCCCCCTTTATCTCGGAAGGCTCTAGAAGAGCCTTGTGTGGGAGGGGGCTACTACATATTTAGAGACAAGGGACACACACCCAATATTCGTGTATAGTGGAAAAATCCCTCTCACAGTATTTTGCACTGCCACGACCGGGGATCGAACCTGGAACTTTTGGGTGAGAGGCAAGTGCGCTCACCTCTCGACCACCGGTCATAATAAAACAACTTAAAATCTTACAAAAGAGATGATTTCTTTAAATTTTAGAAATGTACTGATTGGAGACGAAAAGAATGCTAACTTCTTGCCAAAAATGTAGGAACACCCTGTATGTATCTTTTTGTTGGTTTACTGTAATTTTCGAATTGTCTTTAGTATTCATAAAAAATAAGAAAATTATTAACAACTTAGGAAACACATTCAACAATAATCCATTGTTAATTACTGATTATAAATTATACAGCCAATGGCAATTTAGCTGCCAAACTGCCTCCGATAAAAAAGAGATAAACTCTTTCCAAATTCATTCATATTTAATTGGCACTGAAGTTTTTGTCTATTGAGTTAAATCTTTTCAAAAGTTTTGTTAATGAAGATGGGGGATTGTGGAATGAAATTCGAGGAAGATTTGAGTCTTGGATTTTATTGCAAGGCATTAACACTTTATTTCCCTTTCAAATCAGTTGTAGCGTGAAGTCAAAATGGACGTAATAAATTTTGTGAAGTACTTTGTCAATGCTCATTTAACAAACTTATGAGGGTATTTCTGTCAGTTTAGTGTACCTTTACCTACACATTCTTTTGTAAATCATATTTCGATGTATTTATAAATCCTAAATAATTATGGAAAATACTGATAGTAGAAAAATGTCTTTTCCGTTTTTCTTGCTATACGTTGCAATAAAAATTATATTAATCCCGAATTTCATTAAATTGTGTTACAACTGGCGCGTGATAATCTGTTTAGTATTAGAAAATTGTATTGTATTATTGTAAATACCTATCCCAAATCGAAGTATGGCGGTCTCTTAAACATCATAAAATAAAGACGTTTAAACCAAAATTTTTACACACATTTGCACTGCCTCATCACAGAATTGCAGATGGTGGGTAGTAGAAAATCCAAACTTTACAATCAACTGTAGAAGTTAGTATTTTGAAAAATAAATGTCTGGGAGTGGCATTTTAAACCAACTCATTTTGCTTCAATAATTATTTGAATGGCCAACGTTGTTTAAGTATTCTTTACACAGAATTTGAAAATGCGATGAATTGCCACTGTTACAAATAAGAAATTTGCATCTGCAATTAGATGGCTTCTTTGTTCATAACACTACTATTGTTCACGATTAGTTGAATCGAATTTTTTTTTTATGCCAATGCATTTTTGTAAGTAAACCCGATAAGGGTTACTGTCTACGAATACATCCACACATGTTTGCATGCTTATTTAATTTTCATATCTATACATATTTCGGAGTTTAAAGAGCATGATGTACTAAAAGCTTAAAAAAAATAAAAAATACAATAACAATCGGTCCAGATGGCGTGCCTGTATTTTTGCTTCACCATTGACATTAATTTAATTCTGAAATATAGTAGAGCTGTCCAGACATATGGAAACGTTCTAGGGTGTATCCAATTTTTAAGAAGGGTAACAAATTTGATATTTCCAATTTTCGGGCTATATCTATAATATGCAACTTTGCTAAGGTCCTTGAGGCTCCATTGCATGAAGTCATAATAGTATACTCTCAAGTACATAAACAAATTTTAATTCAGCAGCATGGTTTCATCGGGTATCGCAAGGGTCTGTCCTTGGACCACACTTTCTTATTGAATTGATATTGTAGATGGCTTAGACAATGTTAACTATTTAATATATGCCGATGATTTTAAATTTTCTTCTATAATTAATTCTATTGATGACTGCATTCGATTGCAAAAAAAACTTGGACAAAGTATGTGATTGGTGTATTAAATATAAACTCCTGTTAAATTCTCAAAAATGTAATGTAATGTCTTATATACGCAAATTGAGTACAATTTCCTACAACTACCCCTTAAATGATACCATACTTCTCAGATGTAAAGTTCTGCGAGGACTAGGGGTCGTATTTGATTAAACTATATGATTTTTTTTTATACATTTATTTAACGTCGGCCTATTTCCGCTACCGAGGCCTAACACCGACGCCTGTAGACGAGCTACCCCCAACCAGGAATTTTGCCGAACCTCTTCCCTTAAGAAGAGTAGGGATCTTTTACTTACCTAACATTTAATAGACAAGGGACCGATGGCTTTACATCCCCTCCGAAGGATGGTATATCTCCTATACAACCCTCGCCTAAGGTTGTAGAGCTTCCGCGCATACACTGATATACAAGCCGCTGGAAGATTTAATGTAAATATAAATACCATTGTCACTGAATTTAGTAAAATGTTTGAATAATAATAATAATAAACCTCTTTATTTTGAGAGCGAAGTGCACCAATAATAACTTCAAGATTCACAAAAGCACCTAGTCCCTGAATTACAGATAATATCCGCTATTTAATGAATCTCAGGGATAGAGCTTTATTAAAGTACAAAAAGTCGAAAAGAAATGAAGATTGGTTGTATTACAAAAATTTTAAAAACTATACCAATTCCGCTATAAAAAACGAAAAGAAGGCGTATTTACAACACAGAATTGAAACAAACAAATATAAAACATTTGGGAAAGACTTAAAAACCTTGAATGTAATTAATAGTAGTAAAAATACTGAAATACCTGAAGAATTGTGCGATGCAAATAAAATAAATAGCTATTTTATAAATTCCTTGCAAAACTTTAATACTGTAAATACTGAAACAGAAAATTTCTATAATAATAACGTGAAAAATCGAGTAACTGAATTTAATTTTACACTAACATCGCCATGAAACTGTTAAAAATATTTTATTTTCTATCAAAACCAATACAGAGGGAGTGGATGGTATAAATATTAAAATGATTTTACTCAGATGCCCCTATCTTGTGCCATTTCTAACACATATTATAAACTATTGCATTGAAAAAAGGTATTTTCCTGATAACTGGAAATTGGCATATATAATACCACTACCAAAAGTTAAAACACCTTCCGATTATAAAGATCTACGCCCAATTAGTATTTTGCCCATTCTCAGTAAATTACTAGAAAAAGTTTTAAATTTGCAAATTCAAAATCATCTTGAGAAAAATAATATATTACCCGATATTCAATCAGGATTCAGGCCAAATCATGGTTGTGGCACTGCATTACTAAAGGTAGTCGATGACATTCTGTCGGCTAGGGATACGAACAAATCGACTGCTTTAGTTTTGCTAGATTATTCCAAAACATTTGATACGATAAGTCACCGATTGCTTTTTGCAATTCTTCACTATTTCGGTTTTGGAGACGGTGCTATAGTTATGATTCGTAGTTACTTAAATAATCGAAAACAATGTGTCAAAATAGGTGGTCAACTTTCTGATTCGCTAAACATATATAGTGGAGTACCACAAGGTTCAATATTAGGACCTACACTTTTTACTATCTTTACAGCTAATTTTTATTCTAATGTGACCTTTTGCGAACTTCACTGCTATGCAGACGATCAGCAACTTTATTTGTCATTCGAGTCAGAAGATCTTCACAATGCCAATTTAAAAATTAATGCTGACCTTGATTCTCTATTGACTACTTCGAAAAATCACTCGTTGTCAATTAATCCTCGTAAATCACAAGTGATTTTATTTGGTAATAAAAATCAAAGATCTTTTCTTCTAGAAAACTTAAATATTTGTGTTGATGGTGAGCCACTAGCTTTTGTTGACTGTGCACGTAATTTAGGATTATATGTAGATCATTTATTGCGTTTCAATAATCATGTTACAAAATGTATAAAAAAAGCTTATGGTAATTTAAAATTACTTTATGGATGTAGAGCGTATTTGAATAGAAAATCTAAAATAATTTTTTGTGATTCAATTGTCATTTCGCAATTTAATTTTGCAGACGTTGTTTATTTTTCCTGTATAACGTATACAACGTGTGAAAAATGCTTGTATAAGATTCATTTATGGCATTAAAAGGTATGACTCAGTATCCACAAAACTTAAGGATTTGAATTGGCTTTCAATGAGAGAGAGACAAATTGCGCATAGCTGTTGCTTGTATTATAGAGTTATAAAAACAAAATCCCAATATATCTCTACAACAAAATATCATTTCGTGGTGACTTGCATAATCTAAATACTAGACGTCGATCACTAATTTCCTCATCTAATCATAGAACTGCCATGTATCAAAGATCGTTTTCCTACAACATTTATAAATACTACAATTTAATACCAACAAATTTGAAAGTAGCTGAATCTATTCAGACATTTAAAAAACATCTTAAGAATCTCATCATAAATGAAATTCTCATTTTTAACTAACTCGCAAAACTCGATTAATGAACGTGGATTGACAAGGTGCAAACATTAATCAGTTAAACCTTTATTTAGCAAGTTTTTTTAAAATTATTTCTTATTTTTGTATTCCTTATGACTGTGACTTTCTTATAGCTTATATTGTCTGAAAGTTATTTGTGGCATTCTTCGAATATTCTTTCCTATTATTTGGGTTTCCTACCACATGTATTATTATCCTTTTCAAAACAAATTACCGAATCTACAAAATAATAGAATTATTGGGAAAAAACCTCTGCGCCCGTGACGTTTACGCCAAAGGAAAAGTCAGAGGTTATGTTTTGCAAATAATATAAATCGGAATAAACACAGAAATTATGTATTTAGCTGACGTTTCGGAAAGTAATCTCTTTCCGTTTTCAAAGCTTTTTTTGAAGAACTCTTATTTTGCTGTGTATGTCAAATACACAGCTTTAAGATTCTGTTTATGTTATTTCCATAGATACTTACTACTTACACAGAACATAGAACTGATGATATTTTCTTTTATATAATGTTGAGTTTGTTAAGTTCTTCTTTTAACATTGGTAGCCAGGTTGTACAAATATCTACAGAACAATTCGATACGCACTTATCTTCATTTAATAAGATTATTGCTGATTCCTTAATTTTTCTTTTTTTGGTATCAGTTTCTTTTGTTAAAATTTTTGCCGAGTCCCAGTTTATTCTATGTCCGTTTTCACAAGCATGTTCACAAATCTTTGATTTCTGAATTTCATTCCTTCTAATGTAATTCTTGTGCTCATCCAACCTCACACTGAAATGTGAGCTACTACTAAATGATAATAATTTGGAAACTAGAACTAAATTAAGTGTAAATAGCATAATGGAACTCTTAACACTGTGTATAAAGACAACCTATTTTCAATTGGACAATGAGTTCTATCAGCAGGATTTTGGTATGGCTATGGGGTCTGCATTATCACCAATTTTAAGCAACATATTTATGGAGAATTTTGAGAACACACTTGTTCAAAATTGTATAAACAAACCGGTTGTCTGGTGGAGATATGTTGACGACATCTTTGCAATTTGGCCTCATGGTGTCGATTTACTAGATAGTTTTTTGGAAAATATAAATTCAATTAACCGTCTATTAAATTCACATTAGAAGTAGAAAGTAGGAATGAACTACCGTTTTTAGATGTTTTAATTAGAAGGGTAAATAATACAATTGAAACAAGCGTTTATAGAAAACCAACACATACTAATAGATATCTAAATTTTAACTCAAATCAGTCGATAAATGTTAAAAGGGGTGTAGTAAAATGTTTATACGATAGGGCCAAAATAATTTCATCTAATAATGAAATATTAAATAACGAGAAAAAATTTATCAAAGAGGTTCTAGTACAAAATCAATATCCTGAAGCCTTTGTTGATAGAGTTTTCATAAATGTTGAAAATGGAGACAATCAGGTACGACAAAAACCTGAACGTCATTATACAGCAATAATTCCTTATGTATACGGACTATCGGAAAAGCTACGCCGTGTAGGTGACAAATTTGATGTTAGGACGGTATTTCAAACGGGGAACACTTTAAGATCTATTTTAACAAAAACAAAACCGATAAACAGGGAGCAGAATTCAAAAAACTGTATTTACAATATCCCGTGTGAATGTGATAAATGTTATGTGGGTGAGTCATCCAGACCTTTCAGTGTGAGGTTGGATGAGCACAAGAATTACATTAGAAGGAATGAAATTCAGAAATCAAAGATTTGTGAACATGTTTGGGTAAATGGACATAGAATAAACTGGGACTCAAACAAAAGAAACAGATACCAAAAAAAGAAAAATTAAGGAATCAGCAATAATCTTATTAAATGAAGATAAGTGCGTATCGAATTGTTCTGTAGATATTTGTACAACCTGGCTACCAATGTTAAAAGAAGAACTTAACAAACTCAACATTATATAAAAGAAAATATCATCAGTTCTATGTTCTGTGTAAGTAGTGGGTATCTATGGAAATAACATAAACAGAATCTTAAAGCTGTGTATTTGACATATACAGCAAAATAAGAGTTCTTCAAAAAAAGCTTTGAAAACGGAAAGAGATTACTTTCCGAAACGTCAGCTAAATACATTATTTCTGTGTTTATTCCGATTTATATTATTTGCAAAACATAACCTCTGACTTTTCCTTTGGCGTAAACGTCACGGGCGCAGAGGTTTTTTCCCAATAATTCTATTATTTTGTAGATTCGGTAATTTGTTTTGAAGAGGATAATAATACATGTGGTAGAAAACCCAAATAATAGGAATGAATATTTTCTTATAGCTTCTATACTATTTTTTTATTTACATTGTAGCTGTATCTGTTTTTGTCCTGAATTCTTACAAGTCTTTTTTCTTTTCCTGAATCAGGAGTTTTAATTTGATTAATCTATGAATTACCTATTTATTTACAGTTGCTTATATTGCGTTATATTACTATTAACTATTACCATAATTTTGTGTTTTTGTTAAAAATATTCAGTTTAGCGGCGTAATAATTCTCCCTGAATAATATTTTGTATTAAATTTGGGTTAAGTGGTAGAGCGCGAATGCAATATGCTCTGTGATATTGCAGGAGCGAACTTCGCCCTTTCATTACTAGAAAAAATACACTCTATTTGTAAATTAAAAGCTTAATGCAATGAATAAAGACATTATTATTATTATTATTATTATTATTATAAGTTTGTCTATACGACATATCTGCACTTGCTGATAGGTACTACAGATAGCTAAATTTGAACAAGTTGGTTTCTGACTGAGATAACCCTATTGTTCTGGAGTTATAATTGTTTGTTATTTCGTAGTATAAATCTTTTGTAACAAATTATTTTCATATAAGTCAGAATTGCCCTAAAACTTAATGTTATTACAATTACTGTAAAATTTAAACTATTTTTTTTCTATTATAAACTTGATGCAGGAAATACTATTGATATTTAATTATTTTTTAAATATTTAATAACATGTAATTAATATGTTTTATGAATTGACAATTGCAGTAAAATTAATTTTATTAATTGGAATGAAAATAATCTACGTTAAACTTCTAAACAAGATCAGTGTCAAAGTTACCAACATATCCTTCGAAACTACAGTTTATTAGGTTCTTCTGAGGTCATACGCTAAGAAAAGGAAAACGTCATCGTATATACAGTACGGGAATTGTTACTAGACGTATAAGCAAATCTTATATTCTTATGTACATGTGCAATATGGGTTAGAATCAAGAGCTGATATGAAATGGATTGTGGGGCATAGACATGGCAGCTGTTCGATCCGCTGGAGTTAGCAATGTAAATGTATTTGGAGCGGAAGGTATAGGTGACCTGTCGTCAAATAAGAAATTTGCGAATTAATGCGTGTCATTCCAAAATATTAATTTGTTGAAATTAATTATGGTGGTCAACAAATAAACAAAAGTATCTTTCTCACAATAAGTGGGAGTGGGTCAATTTTCGTACGCTACAATAAGTAAATTTATTGTATCACACAGTGAATGCCCACCGTAGTACAAGTCAATTATTTGTGCTTTCTCTTATGTTAAATAAATATCCATTTTAACAGGTTAATATTATTTTGAGTGCAATAATAAATTTCGTAAGGTTATTTGTGATCTAAGCCCAACAGACTCTAGTAAATAATGAATTAATCCATAACATCGAAAATTACATCAGCATCAGCGTACAGGCCATTGGATCGCCCCACCCCAACCACATTTCATTGGATGCCATTCTCACCCGTATTGCACATGTACATAAGTGTATAGGATTTCCCTATATGCCTAGTAGCGATCCCCGTACTGTATAAAGGGCCTCGGTCAACGGTCATCGGGATATATATGGCGTATCCTGAGGAAGACACCAATGACATGACAGATATTACCTTGAAGCTGACGTGTGTTAAAGAAGTATTATAATTATAGTACGGCAACCAGTATATTAGGATGTGGTAGCGGAGAGACGGGAGGTCGAGAAACTTGCTATGTCTCCGAAAGCAGACCCCGGTTTAACTGTATTATTCGCTCATTTCACTGGGTCGGTACATTTATATATTATTAGATTTAATATTATTAAATTATACGAAGGCTAACTTATGCCTTCGATTATTTTTAATTAAATACCAGTAAATATACAAATAAATAATTATTCATTCGCGCATAACAATCATCTGTCTCTTCACGTAAGCGATGTAAAGGACGGACTAGGTGGCGCGGTATAAATTCCGCCCCATTCCGCCCGCCTCACCGCGACCGCATTCTACTATAGTGATTTCCTCGACAATAACTAAGTCTTTGTCAACTATATACGACGAGATCTTTCATGTTGATATATAGGGGCTTCACATCAAGCTTCCCAAATTGCATTTATGTTTATACTTCAGGTATATATTTACCATTTATTTCTCCAAACCAACATGTGTATGAATTTTTGAAAAATAAAGTGAATAGTGTACGTGGGGGCGTTTAATTTTAATTTTTAATTATTTAAAATTATATCTCCTATAGAAATTACTTTACAATTTAATGAATTATTACTTACAAGAAAGGAGATTGATTTCTGTGCGCTATTTTTCTCTTCGAATGATAAATTTCTTATAAATTTGGAGCTATATTAGTTGAGAATTTATATTTCAGTTGCGTCCTTCTCATCGGTAAATTTTGGTACTAATTAATGGTAAGCCTGGGGGATGAGGCCAGCATCTGTATAATTCTTCTAGTTAGGTGGAAGAACAGACATTCACATGAATCGTCTGTGGTTCAGGTTGCTGAACTGAACCTCTCCCGAATTAATCTATTTTCTCTTTTTATACATATATCGAAAATTGTTCCGTACGTAAAGATTAATAAAGACCTTTATTATCATTATTAAATGAAACTTTAAATGCTTTATTATTCATCTAGCATAAATTAATAATTTTTAAATTTTTGTTACAGAACTGTAAGAGAAAAATTGTGGGAAAGTAATTCTCTATCTGGGTAAGTAAAGGAAAAGTTTTCAAGAATCTTTATAATTTAATTTTTAGGATTAATATTCGCGCATTTTATATACATCAGATGACAGCGTGCATGTAGATAGATACTCAGTTTTAAAAAAATATGGCTAATTATAATCCTATTTCGATGGAAGTCAGCTTATTATAATCGCCTTTTGTATCTGACAACTGCATCAGATTTTTAAATTAAATTTACTCATCGAGCGCTAAAAGCGTGAAAGGTGAAGTGCACTCATATATCAATCAATGCTCACAATTGAATTTTATTGTGACCTCTGATATTTTATTCAGTGTAACTGTATTATACAATCAATTTATCTTTATCTAATATATAATTATGCTCATTTTTCACTTACTTTAGTCTACGGTATCCTGTGACGTTGCAGAAGTAAAATGGGAACAAAACATTGATTTTGTAGATGAAAAGTTTTAAATTCTTTGACGATAGTTGGTAGTAACCTGTATAGTTGTGTTTTATTAAGTGGGAGAACTATTTTACCTAAATCAAGAAATTTGGTTTTTAATTTTTATCATTCCCGATGATGCTAGCGAGGTTAGCGAGATGCCGTTGAGTAGTGTATTCGGGCGTAGTATTCAAGTATTTTGTGGAAGTGGTTCTCATAATAGGTACCCTAAAAATATTGATTTAGTTAAAAATAGCCTTCATACGAGAACGCCCATACTTTAACTACGGGCCCAACGAAAGGTTGAAGGTTGTTCTATGACAACTTTTCAACTTCAGTAGCCCTTTGTTTATTATACTTCCTATTTTAATTGGGCTAAATAGAATATATACTATATTTAACACAATTTTGGTGTCCTTATCAGGTGAAACTACCTCAGTAGTTCAACGCTTAAATAATGTTCTAGTATGGACGTTTAATGGCGTTTTCAATGTATCACCAAATCAATAGAGTAATAGTAGTGGTGGACTGGGTTGTGCGAGAAGCAATAGGGCCAGTTTCTCTATATTGCTCCTGAGTTCGAATGTCAGCCGTGGCCTATTGCAATGTCATAGATAATGGTTGTTGTGTAGCTGTCCTTGTGTTTGTGTATTCTGGTTGAGTCTATATTTTTTCTCTCACTGGGCGTGTGCCCTACAAAAATATTTAGAGCTATGCAATGAAGCTTCTTTAGTTCAAAATCTGACCGCAAAAATACTTACACATTTTATCATATCTATCGGTGTCCTTCATCTATTTCTTTATCACGTATTTTTCCGAAGACAGAAAACAATAAAAAATGTAAACATCAAGGAAAGAACTGGAAAGTGTTCTTTTAGGTCAGGAGCCAGCAACACTTATTTTTGAAATATTTGCTTAACATTAATTTTATTTGTTTGTGTCATGTTAAAGCTATAGGTACTTCTAGAGTCCATATGAAGTAGAGTCTGGCCATTCGAGGCAATAGGAATTGCTTTGGTTTTGACGAGGATTGTGTCATTAGACTCAAAGTAATAGGTTAAAATTAAAATAACAGTCTGTTATGACTAAGTTGGTCACGAAACAATTAATGGTAACGTAATTATTTACATATATTTTCCACTTTGTCAAAACAAATACCGCAACCGGCATTTGACACTTGCGATACGATGTAAACACACTGATGCACATGCGTATATTGAAACCATCGCCGCCATTAGCCACATCCACTTGGGTGGAGTTGGGGCTAAGTGGCCAGACTTTACTTTATAGAGACTCGAGGTACTTATGAAATCGACTCCTGCAGGCACACCAGCGGGACGGGACAGCAATTGATAGCGGTATGTGGTAAAAGTATCAATGCTAGAAATGTTCAAAGTTTAATTTATTGTTCATTGATTCTGATTAAGATATTGTGTGTACCACTACGCCACTGCCTTGTAGAAAGTTCGAGACCGGCGCCGGAAGAGTCGCGAATGACCGGAACATTCTAGAATAACGAGTACATTCGACGCGGGCATATATACAGTGGATCTAAACGCACTGAGGACAGTTTGATATTAGACAAGCAAGTGATAAGATGTAATAAGAACAGTAATAAGTTGTGAATTATAGTAGTGAAACTATAATAGATGGAACTTGTAATTTGCGTACTAAGTAATGTGTATAAGGACTTAATTAAGTGATTAATAAAGTAGTGAGTTATGAAAGTTCTTGTTGCAATTTATTGTACCTATATGCAGACTGTGACCTCTATCGTAGACCGGTGTCCTCCTCCTATTGATATACAGGGTGATCCACGGGAGCCTGACGATTTTTGAATGAGCAATGCTCAGTTATTTTTCAAGTCATAACATTACATCATAACAACAATTACATGTTTAATGAGCCAATTGCATGCCATTTTATTGTTTAAAAATTACATCAGCCATATGATGACTATCCTGCTCATAACACGATTCAAATCGGTTCATGAATTCTTGATGAACGCGCTCCATCTTATGCAGCTGAAATCCCTCAGCAGCTTTATCAGCGACCTCTGCACAGTCCTAAAGTGACGGTGTTGTGTGCAGTTTCATCAAAGCGTGTAATTGGCTATTTCTTCGAGGAAAATGGCGACACAGTGACTGTGCATTCTGCTCGTTACGTTCACATGATAAATAACTTCCTGAAGCCTGAATTACGCAGACGAAGGCGTACCATCCCTTAAGAGAATACTGGGTTTCAGCAAGATGGGGTTACCCCTCACACTGCAACTGATGAATGTTCTGCGCCAGATATTTCCAGGGCGCCTGATTTCTCGCCTTGGGAACGTACCATGGCCTCCGAGGCCAGCAGATTTGTCAACGTTGTGACTTCTCCCTCTGGGGGTATCTGAAGTCTCATGTTTACGTGAACAAATCCAGAACACTTGACGAACTGAAGGATCGACACACCTTTATTGGAGCGCGTTCACCAAGAGTTCATGAACCGACTTGAATGACATGTAATTAGCTAATGAAATATGTAAATAAAAATTTTATAAGTTGAAAAATAACTGAGCATTGCTCATTCAAAAATCGTCAGGTCCCCGTGGACTACCCTGTAAATATGTGAAAAAAATCAATTTTCACAAATGTTTATATCTGAATTGTTTTTGCCATTAGCGTAACAATTAAGATAGTGGAAAAATTTGCCACTCTTTCAACGGGACCTGGCTTTGGCCTGGCTACTTATATATTATCTATGGTAATTTATAAAATTATATTAACATTAGGCAGACGGAAAACTAATATCTGCTGCTCGGTAAAATTGTTAAATATTAGCGGCGTGAAGGTTATTATATTTTTAAATTGAGATTGACAAGGGTAAAAGCAAGTTTACTTCTTTTGTCAGAACACATCTTAACTTTTCAGTAAGGTCTATAAGTAACTGAATTATTGAAGATATTTCCATATTTTCTTTACTTATATTTAGATAACATGCGAACTGAGAAATCTGCAAATAAGATGATAATACCACAAGACACTGTCTATTTAGTTATACTTCAGAGCTTTACGAGTCTGGCCAACATAGACAATCTACTCTGAATGGTATTCTTAACACAAATGTTTTTTAATTGATAACTTTACTTCTTGAAGAGAAAGTTGAATAACAGTCACAATCATTTTGTTTGATTTTTATGATAAGGGTTGCCCTAAATAATTCTGTTTTACTGTCAGCTAAGGGAACTAACAAAGATAATTGGTTATATGAAATGCTGGGGCGAAATAAAACGAAGAGATAAAATTAATACTTCTAATGGAGCTGTTAAAAATATAATGAAAGATGAAAATACCGGAACAAATAATTTTAACGGGTCACCCTTTCTAGATATATAGAAGTTGACGTTTAGGTCGTCCCATATCAGTATAAGTTCTAATAAAAAATACGACCGCGGTATAATATTACTGTAAGATAATATTGTATTATATACCATAAGTATATCCTTTATTGATTTTTTATGTACCTATAATGAATCGCAATTCCGTTGACATAAATAATATGAACCAAGATGGAGATACAAATCAAATAAAAACTTTAAAACATCATACAATATTAACCGTTAAGCTAAACACAATGCGTGTTTCTGTTATTTAAACAAACTTAATTCATCAAAAAATCAGTCTTTGAAGTATCTAAACAGTGATAGACGATTAAAGTTAATGCTGAATTAATTATGTGCGAAGCATCTTCGAGGCCAAGAATATTCAATGTCTGAAAAATAAAAGGAAGTTGAAATCTTTCACGTTTAGAAAAAAATAATGACAATCTGTAATTCGGTAGATATATTTTAGTTAGTGTGCTAAATAACGTACTAAAAGTCCTAAGGCTTCCTATATTAGTGGAGTAAATTTAGATTTATAGATAAAATTTTACATGGAACAACGCGACATAAAAAATAAAGTTTGTTTTGGTGAAACTAAGAATACCCTGAGTTTTCTGCTATGAGGAGGTGGTTTTTCAATTTATTTTGGACCCTTCAAAATGCTTGTTAACAAACAAGAACGGTGCCCTTTTATTGCAGATGTTCAAGGAATGTTCAGTTCAAATTTCCTTAAAATCGGTTCGCCGCCTCCCACGATGTGTATATAAATATACTGAAAAAACGTCAAAAATTGAATTACGGCTAACTTGGCCAAAATTAAACCGAATTTGATGAAATTTTAGACAAAAGTAACGTATATAACCAGGAAATAGCCCGTCAACCGTTTGATCGCAATGCCATTTATAGTCCAAATTTCACAAAATTTTAAATACTCCCGAATTTGCACAAATGATCGAACGAATTTTTTTTTACCAAATGAAGGTATCCTCATGTACTTCCACATAATGTAACTAAAAAATATATTTTTTTAATTTAGCCGATTTTTTGCCATTTTTGACATATACATGCGCACGGAAATTTCCCTTCATTTTCGGTACTATACGTATGGGCGCATAAGTATACGTGTAATTATTCATATAAAAATTACAATATTAATAATAAAAAGTGATTGTGGGGAGGTTTTAAATATTTAGATTAAAAAAAATTCTCGTAGGTAAGATATATATCTTCTTCATAATTATTATCATCTTCGAATTCTTCAATATCATAAATATCAGGACTAAATTGCTCAGACTCCTCATCAACCACATCTTCGTCAACAATATTATCATTCTGCATTTTGACGCAAAGTATTCCTTTCATTGTGGCATAAATTGCTGCATGTGATGCCAATGGTTTTGCATGAGCAACGTTTAGTTTTGCAACGATCTTACAATTACAAGCACTTATATTGAGTAATTTATTAAGACGAGGACCTTTAATCAGTCCTTATCGGCATCAGTTCATTATCTGTTGTTTGCTGCCATCCAAAATCCTGTCAATTTTGGTACTTCAGAGAATATCTCAGATGTATATGATTTTAGAGATGACGAGGGTGAAGAATTCCAAACTCCAGTGACCGATTTGGAAGTAGACACTTCTTGCAGTAGCACATCTAGTACAACTACTAGAACAAGAAAACTTGAATAAAATAATAATCAATATACCGGGTGTAACTGGATCATGGTATACCTCCCTTTTCTCCTTTAGTTTTGAAGATAATTGATTGAAATTTAGGATATACTAGATACATAATAAGCGGCACTTTTTGACAAAAAAATCTTTTTCCACTTCCGGTTTCTCCGGAAGTGACACTAAATTTCGATTTTTAAATGGAACACCCTGTATATTATTGCATTTTTGAATTCCGCATAATTTTCTGAATCCAACGATGCCAAATAAGTGATATTTCAAATATCAATTTTGTTTATAATATAATTCTTAGTTTTCCATTTAAGTGTGCCATGACAGTTCCGATTTATTCTAAATGACCCATGTAATGCTACAAAAATCGAAATCCCGTTAAAAACACTAAATTACATGATTTATGAGCATATAAAATTCGCCAAAATTGTTTTTGGGGCAAAACTCAATTTTTTCAAATCGAACCATATCGGTACCGTGGTACCATTTATTGGTACTATTAATAAGGAATTTATTAATATGTTGTATTAAACTGTGCGATACATATAAATAAAATTACGGCTAAAAGAAGATAAGAAAATAAAATTTTGTTCTAATTAAATAAGAAGTAACTAAGGTGGCTTTGAAAACAACGAAATATTTAGCTTGTCAAACATTTGTTGGTTTAACGGTGTTTTTATTGCGTCTTTAAAAATTGTTTAAAATTCTTGTTAATTTTCTTTCCTATTATTTGGGTTTTCTACCACATGTACTATTATCCTCTTCAAAACAAATCACCGAATCTACAAAATAATAGAATTATTGGAAAAAAAAAGCCTCTGCGCCCGTGACGTTTACGCCAAAGGAAAAGTCAGAGGTTATGTTTTGCAAATAATATAAATCGGAATAAACACAAAAATAATGTATTTTGCTGACGTTTCGGAAAGTAATCTCTTTCCGTTTTCAAAGCTATTTTTTGAAGAACTCTTATTTTGCTGTGTATGTCAAATACACAGCTTTAAGATTCTGTTTATGTTATTTCCACAGATACTTACTACTTACACAGAACATAGAACTGATGATATTTTTTAGATAATGTTGAGTTTGTTAAGTTCTTCTTTTAACATTGGTAGCCAGGTTGTACAAATATCTACAGAACAATTCGATACGCACTTATCTTCATTTGATAAGATTATTGCTGATTCTTTAATTTTTCTTTTTTTGGTATCTGTTTCTTTTGTTAAAATTTTTGCCGAGTCCCAGTTTATTCTATGTCCGTTTTCCTAAGCATGTTCACAAATCTTTGATTTCTGAATTTCATTCTTTCTAATGTAATTCTTGTGCTCATCCAACCTCACACTGAAAGGTCTGGATGACTCACCCACATAACATTTATCACATTCGCACGGGATATTGTAAATACAGTTTTTTGAATTCTGCTCCCTGTTTATCGGTTTTGTTTTTGTTAAAATAGATCTTAAAGTGTTCCCCGTTTGAAATATCGTCCTAACATCAAATTTGTCACCTATACGGCGTAGCTTTTCCGATAGTCCGTATACATAAGGAATTATTGCTGTATAATGACGTTCAGGTTTCTGTCGTACCTGATTGTCCCTATTTTCAACATTTATGAAAACTCTATCAACAAAGGCTTCAGGATATTGTTTTTCTTTGATACATTTTTTCTCGTTATTTAATATTTCATTATTAGATGAAATTATTTTGGCCCTATCGTATAAACATTTTACAACACCCCTTTGTTGTTAATTGTGTTCAAGATGCCGCAAATTTATACAAGAGATGAAAAAGTCGACATGTTAATTATTTATGGGGAATGTAAAAGAAATGCAATTGCGTCTACCGACTTTTACGCCCAACGATATCCTGATAGACAATGTCCTGCGAAAAATTATTTTAAACGCGTTGAAAACCAATTCCGAAGAGAACCCAACAATGATCCCGAAGAAAACTTCATTATTGACGAAGGAACGGAAATTAATGTTTTGGCTCGAATAGAAGTTGATAAGGCTGTTTCTTCAAGGCAAGTTGGGTTTGAATTGGACATCAGTCACCAAACAGTAAGCCAAATTTTGCACAAATACCACTATAAATCTTTTTAAATACCAATTGCACCAGCGTTTGTACGAAAGTGATTACGAACGTAGGAAGGAATATTGCAATTGGATTTTATATAATAACGTGCAGCCATACAATGATGTTTTGGGACTGATTTTATTTTCGGACGAGTCTAGATTTACAAATTTGGGATTATTTAACCTACAAAATACAAAATATTGGTCATAAGAAAATCAAAATTTATTACGGGGTAACTTTCAAGTGTGGTTCGGTTTTAATATTTGGTTTGGAATAATCGGTAGTAGAATCGTTGGTCCAATAATATTTGAAGGATCCCTGACTGGTGCCAGATACTTGAAATTCCTGGAAAACGAGATTGAGGACATTTTAGATGAGTTACCTTTACATTTAGGACAGGGAAATGATTTCCAACAAGATGGCGCTCCTCACCATAATTCAAGGATGGTAATAGATTACCTTCAACGGAGATTAGGAGAAAACGTAATTTCGACGAATGGTCCTGTGAGGTGACCTCCAAGGTCACCTGATTTAACGCCCCTTGATATATTTGTTTGGGATCATTTAAAAAATATTGTCTATGCAACCGCCGTTACAACCCGTAAAGACCTGGAGCTACGAGTAAGACGAGCAATTAATAGCATAACGGTCCGGCAATTGGTGAACGTTCTTCGAGAAACAGCTATGCTAGTTCAGAAGTGCATTGACGTTAATGGACAGCATTTTGAACAACTGTTGTAATGTTTTGTGTTAATTTTTATTCCAAAACCACCTTATGTGTAATAAGGTAATTAGAATAAAATTGTATTTTCTTATTTTCTTTTAGCTGTATTTATCGCACATTTTAATACGACATATGAATAAATTCGTTGTTAATAGTACTAATAAATGGTACCAAGGTACCGATATGGTTCCATTTGAAAAAATTGAGTTTTGACCCAAAAATTATATTGGTGAATCAGGTAATTTAGTGTTTTTAACGGAATTTAGATTTTTGTAGCATTACAAGGGTCATGGCACACTTAAATGGTAGACTAAAAATTATATTATAAAAAAAAATTGATATTAGAAATGACACTTATTTGGCATGGTTGGATTCAGAAAATTATGCAGAATTCAAATATGCAATAATATGCAGGGTATTCGGTTTAATTTTGGCTAAGTTAGCCGTAATTTTATTTTTGAGGTTTTTCCAGTATATTTATATACGTGGACGGTAGCTAAGTGTGCTAAGGCGTCTAGCTAGCAAACTGAGTTGCTTAGCGAAGTAGGTTCGAGACCCGCAAGGCGAAACAATTTTTCATTAATAAAAATTGCCCCAAGAGTGGTTCGGATCCACAATAAAACTGTAAGTTCTCGTCTCTCTTTACCTAGCACAAGATCCTTGAGGCCTTCCAGGAGGTTACTTCGGTAACTTGAGAGGCGGTTAAGAAAACATTTTTATGAAATTTGAACATCTACAATAAAAGGGACCATTTTCGTTTCTTAGCTAGCATTTTAAAAGGTACAAAATAAATTAAAACTGAAAAACCACCCTTAGAAATGACCAATTTTCCCCTTTTTTCGCGAAAAAAAGGTTCTCCCTCCTACCCGAAGCAAAAAAACTCAGGGTATTCTTAGTTTCACCAAAAGAAACTTATTTTTCATTGTCGCGTTGTTTCATGTAAAATTTTCTCTATCCCTTTATTTCTGGCTATTTTTACTCCACTTTATTGGCTTGATGTCGTTTTTGATGCAATAAAAATGTAAGACATGTTTCCAATGTAACGTCGGCTTCGCATGTATTTTGGTTATGTATGCAATTTCCGTCACTTGCTGGGTTTATTTCTCAGAATTGAGATTAATAACGCATGCATTTTGAAAATTTTCCTTGCCACGCAAAGTTTAAAAAGCATCTAAACTTACCTTGCTGTCGAAATTGTCGCATGTCTAATGTAGGTCTGTTCTGGTCCTAGAGTTTATTTATTTATTTATACACGATCTAACAGTACCGTTCTTGTCCTGGAGTTTATTTATTTATTTGTATATTTATACACCATCTAATAGTACAAAGACCATTTAAAAGATGGGAAACATTATATATTTAATATACAGTACAGTATATAGTGCCCCTCATGCGAGTAAAATACTTTTTAACGTTTGAAGAAAGAGCAATTTATAATAGGATTATGCAACAAGCAAAAAAGAATCATTTTGGTAATCTAATCACAAAAGCTACAAACACATTTTTCGAACTGTATGTAAAGTAATTAATAGTGCTGTGAAAAATAATGGAACTTACGAAAGTAACTGGGAAACACAACCACAGAAAAAAATATGTCTAATTGTTTTATTTGTTAATTCACTTATTCACAAGATAAGATAAATATACTGATATTATTGCAATGCATATAATTGAAAAATCGGTACAATTAGAACGTTTAATCATATCTATTATTATAAATATCATAAACAATTTTAAAAACTTCCAATTTCTTCCGATGATTACTTCATAAAAACAATAAGTATGCAAATAATGGAAGTTTCAATAAAGGGGAAATTTTCGAGTCTGCTAAAAACCGTTTCTGTACCGAGGAACGGAGGCAACAACCCATTTATTAATTACCGACCAACTCTGCTATTTTCTGAAAAATTACTGTCAAGGAGAATAGTGGTTTTTTAAAAGTCAAATGAAATATACTCTCTTCTAGCCAGCATAAGTTCCAAGAAAACAAATCTACAATTTCTGCCTCAACGGATAGTTTATAATTTATCAACAAAAATTTAGGTGAACGGAAAAGTTATCACAATATTTGTTTAGCTTTTAAAGCTTCTGCCTGTGTACATTATGATATGTTAGTAAATAATATTGAACCATATGACGCACATGTGAATTACAAAAATTACCTTTCGTTCTACGGGAATTGAGAAATAGTAAGTAATATCTGACATATTTTGGGAAATGCTCTAAAAAGTTGCCGATTAATATTGGAGTACCAGGAGGAAATGTACTCGGGCTGTTGCTATTTCTATGATATAGAAATGTAGTCAATCTTTTCCAGAATCCAGAATGATGACATTGAAAATTTTTAGATAAATTAAATATTGCCATTAGTAGGCTTATTGAAAGAAAAATAAAAAGCATAATGTAATTATCTGCGGTGACTTACTTTAACTATAATTTTTTAACTACTTTTATTTTTTCGCAAATTAGCCGTTCAAATTCTAAGTGGAGGTGGTTTCAAACTCTAGGGTCGGGAGAGGTGGCTTGTAGTCGAAAATTGCTTCATTTTTCGGAATTAAGCAAGAAAACCGTTCCGACAAGTCATCGCACGCCCTAGCTCAGATAAGAAAAGCTAGAGAATTATTTTACCGTTTGGGGGTGGTTGGGGAGCGGTAGGTGAGAAAATATTGCAACCATCGTATTTCTCGCCCTCGAAAACGGGAGTATACCAATTTCTGTTCGATTTGAAGCATTTGCAATGCTAGGAAATGTATATGACTGGTGTTGTATGACTGGTTGTCGAGAGGTTATTGCACTTTCCTCTTGGTTCAACTCACGTAATAATGTAAACGGCAATATGTTAGCCAGCTTTTCAGATATTGAAAATGTTGCTATCATAGCGCCGGACACACCAACACATTTTCCAGCTAACAAGATGTCTCCCACCACTTTAGATATTATACTTGTTAAAAATTATTTGCACCCTATCATCCCAGAATCCCTTCCATTTCTTTCCTCTGACCACAACCCCGTCTCCTTTATTATCCCTTCCTTGGACGATACGCAAAACTATAGACAAACGTACAATTACAAGACCACAGACTGGAAAAAATACAGACAAATTTTAAACGACACGATGACTATTAATTCTAAAATCGAATCACCGCAAGACATCGACAACGAGGTCTCGCGGCTGACGCAAATTATACAAAACGCACGAAACAAGACCACTAAAAAGACGACAATTAAACCAAGGACAGAAATTATCCCTCCTGACATTTTGCAGCTGATCAAGTTTAAAAATAAAATTAAACGGCGGTGGCAAAAATGCAGGAGAGATATAGACAAATTGAGACTTCGTGACTTACAAGACGAAATAAAAAACAAACTGACAAGCCACAGGGAGGAGGCCTGGAATGAAAAGATAGCGGCCCTGTCACGCCAGGACAATACCCTGTGGCGCATGACTAAATTGCTCAAAAGACCATATATACAAATGCCCACCCTCGTCCGGGATGGAGTACCCTATTACTCCGACCTAGACAAGGCGGAGGTATACGCGATTTACTTACAACAGACCAACACGACGACACCAAATAGTACGCCAGAACATGACCAAATCACAGACGACGCTAACACGCTACAGGACAGGTACGACATACCGACAGATATACTGAAAAAAATGATATCTTCTCCCTCAGAGATAAAAGATATCATTAAGACGTTTCCGAATAACAAAGCTCCCGGAATAGATGGTATTCATAACCTATTGCTAAAAAACCTCACAAATAAGTGCATAGTACAACTTCTGTACATTATAAATGCAATTTTAAAATACCAATACTATCCGGGAGCTTGGAAAACCGGAATTATAGTCCCCCTCCTTAAACCTCGAAAACCTCCCCACCTCCCATCCAGTTACCGCCCCATCTCCCTTCTGAATACTTTGTCCAAAGTAACGAACAAAGTAATCCTAAGAATTTTAAATAAATACTGTAAAAAACAAAAAATTTTACCCAATATTCAGTTTGGATTCCGAGAGGGTCATAGCACCACTCTTGCAATCTCTAAGGTGGTGCAAGACACCTTGTTAGCTTACAATAAAAAAAACTGCAACGTGATGTTGCTTTTAGATATTGAGAAAGCCTACGACTCGGTTTGGCTCAACGGTTTAATTTTTAAACTTAAAAATATTTGTAAGTTTCCTGTGCATCTCGTTTCACTGATAAAAAGTTACTTATTTGGTAGGCAAATAAAAGTGAATATTAATGGTACCCACTCGGCGATTAAACGCATGTCAGCTGGCGTCCCGCAGGGGGCAATATTGTCGCCCCTATTATATAATTTATACCTTGCGGACACACCGACAAACCAGTCAACTGACGTATTACTTTATGCGGACGACACGGCAATCTACGCCAGGTCCTTTTACGCAGTCACGGCACTACAAAAAGTGAGATACCATCTAAATACCCTACTTAAATACCACCAAAAGTGGAAAATCAGAATAAACCCTGATAAAACCGAAATCATAACGATGCACAGGAAATTTACAAATATAAAAACCTTCAATAAAAT
This sequence comes from Leptura quadrifasciata, assembly GCA_963675555.1. Lineage (NCBI taxonomy): Eukaryota > Metazoa > Arthropoda > Insecta > Coleoptera > Cerambycidae > Leptura > Leptura quadrifasciata. The sequence goes on from OY776677.1 coordinate 115,683,034, forward strand.
TAAAATTGATGGAACGGTTATTGAGGAAAGGAGCACGGTCAAGTATCTAGGGGTAACCCTAGATACAAGACTACGCTTCGGACCTCACATTACCAGAGTAATAAATAGTACGTATGCTGCCTTAAGTCGACTATATCCATTAGTCAACAAAAGGAGCACATTAACTAAGGATAACAAGTTAACCCTTTACAAAGTTATGCTAAAACCGATCCTTACCTATGCATGCGCGTCTTGGAACACAATTTCAGATGCGCAATGTAATAGACTACAAAGGACACAGAATAAAATCCTTAGATTACTTACAAGCACAAATAGGTATACTCCTATTGAAACATTTCATAGAGAGTATAACATCCCTCTAATCAGGGATTATATTATAGAAACCTCACAAAAATTCTTTAAAACAAAGATACATAATTCCCCGCTTACCACTAATATGGTAGACATACGGGAACATCATAATTTTGAGCACACCCATAAGCTCATACATGAAAATCTTCCGATTTATTCGGAAAGATAATAAATTTTTATAACGTATAATTTCTTACAGATACTAGTGGAACTGCGATGATTTGATGTGTCCTGGAACATTGAATACACACTTGTTTAAATAAAAATATTATTTAATTATCCTGAATATTTGTTTCATTTTCTCTATTTATTTACCACATCTCTGACACCATCGGTGTATTTTTAAATGTATATATTATTCTCTTTTAAACAGGTTTTTTCTCTCTAATGAGTTTCCTGCAAATTTATTTCATAATTTCAATCTTCAGACAGAATTTCATTAATTTCAATCTTTTTTAAACTTTTGTATATAAACTAATAATTAGTTCAATCTTTTTTGGAGAATGTTTTTAATTTTGATTAATTTTAAATTTGTTTGTTAATTTATTTGGCATAAGATCGGCCGCCTGCCTCGTTTCTGAGTTATATACTCAATGTAACGCGTCGGGTAAACATATTTTTGTAAACTTTGTGATATGAATGAAATAAATGCAATACAAACAAATGAAATGTACATATAAATAAATAAAGCTTTTTAAAGTGTAATTGTATTGCCTCTCACCCAAAAGTTCCGGGTTCGATCCCCGGTCGTGGCAGTGAAAAATACTGTGAGAGGGATTTTTCCACTATTATTATTATTATTATTATTATTATTATTATTAGCCGTTACTCGAGTCCGAGTATAGAAATGTTACAGTCGATAAATTGCGTACAATAAAAAACAAGTAAAAGGTGTAGTCTATTGTAATTCCCATTCATCTACGGTGCACACGACTATGGCTATAGAAGCCAATTCGGGAGAGCACATGTCGACCGCAATCAGGACAAACATAGACCTGGTTAGGTCTTGGATTCGGCCTTCTTGCAGCAACATTTCCTTGATAGCTGGCCACAACCCCTCGCCATTCAGTTCTGTCCGCTGCAAGTTGTTCCCATTGCTCGTCTGCAATACCGCAGGATTTTAGATTTTCATGGAGAGCGTCTTTGAACCTCTTTCGTTGACCGCCACGCTTTCTTCTACCGCTTAGCAATTCACCATAAAGTGTACATTTAGGAAGGCGGTTATCATGCATACGATGAACGTGACCTGCCCATCTTAGGCGTGCTCTTGAAATAAGCACCTCAATTGGAAGGCTGTTTGCTCTCCTGAGTACTTCCACGTTTGATATGTGATGGAACCAACGGATTTTCATCATACTTCTGAGGTGTCTTTGCTGAAAACGTTCTAATTCTTTCACATGACGACGGTAAGTGACCCAGCTTTCACATCCATATAGCAGTGTTGGAATGACAACTGCTCTGTAGACAACCAGTTTCGTTGACAAAGCAAGGTCGTGGTTGTCAAATACTCTCTCTCTAAGTCCCCAGAATGCTCTAGATGCAGCGTTAATTCTATTGCGAATCTCGCTGTCCATGTTTTCCACTATACACGGATATTGGGTGTGTGTCCCTTGTCTCTAAATGTGCAGCCCCCTCCCACACAAGGCTCTTCTAGAGCCTTTCGGGATAAAGGGAGTCGTAATTACCTGTGGTGTTATTTATTATTATTATTTATTATTTGTGATGGACAACGTCTCGTATCAGTAACTTATATTTCAAATATCATGATTTGTATGAACTTTAAAGACTACAATTACCTAGACACTTATTAATGAAATATATGAAATATAATCTTGAAACATAAGGCTGTAGGAATTCAATAACATTATTTTTCAAACAGTAAAATAAATCTTAAACGGAACTTTTACTTCTAGCAAATAAAACGTGTTCTGAAAACAGCGGAAGATGGAGAAAAGTTTATTTATGTTTTCCTTCCTGTACATGATTCTCACGGTTATGTCAACATATCTGTGTACGCGATTTCATTTTATTTATTTTAATATCTCAACTAGCAAAATAAAATACAGCCACTACCACAAACTTTATCTGTCTTCTCCATAATTTCGCATGAACAGTTGTTATTATTATTTAGCACTGTCAGGCTATCAGGGAAAAATAGTGTATAGCGATCACTTCAGCCTGGAATAGTGTCGCATATTTTCCTAGACTTATCGGAGTTTCGGTTTTTTGCTTTGTCCCGTATATCCTGCCCCCAACCCCTAATGAAAAACTGGCCAGTATGGAAGGCAAGGTAAATTCAATGCAAAACTAAATTAATATATTAGAAAGTAAAGTCGAAATTGTGCATCAAAACGAGAAATTAAAAAATGTACCTATGCATATACGGCATTGAAGAAGAACAATCTGAAAAACTCAAACTCAATTGATATATTTGTTGGAGATATTAATATCGAGTTATTAAAAAACCAAGAAAATATTACCGATGAGTATTTAAATACAATGGTTGAAAATGGCTTTCCACCCTATCTAAATAACCCCACAAGAGTTGTAAACAATATTAGTTCTCGACTGATCTTTTTTTTATAAAACTATCGTCCAATAAAACAAATACTCTGCATGTAGTGCTAATTATATTACAAAACAACGTATCTGATCACGATCACTTTCGAATTATAATAAAAATACACTGCAATAAAAATGAAAATAAACTCAAGTTTCAAGATAATAACAAAATAAACAACAATTTACTTAAAGAGTTTATTAAAAATGATACATAGCATGAACTATAATATGAAAATGACGTAAACATGGCATATGATTATTTCTTAAACAATCTCTCGCATCATTTGGAAAAACCCACTAAAATTTTTAAGTAAAATCTTCTGAAAACCTTGAATAACAATAATACAATCAATTCGGACGAGAGATAAATTGAAACTTGAGAGAAGTCGAAACAAAAATAACGAAGCACTTTTAGAAAGATTTAAAAATTATTAAAGAGTATTATTGCATTAAGTTAATTGAAAACACAAGAAAAAGACAATATAAAGTTAAAAAAAATGTATATTATATCTCTTTAAAAAATCATGTTTTACAAAAACTTCAAGAAAAATGTACTGACAAACTATAGTCTGGCCCGTGTACAACACATGGTGAGGAACGGACGACTTATAATGTACCAACTACCATCCAATATGCGGTTTATAGTTAACGATTACACAAAAAGATTCAAGAAAAGTTCAATGTTTAAAAATTTTTGGTGGGCTTTTGCTTGCCTGTCTGTTTACGTATTATCAGTTCAATTATAATTTGGTTCGCTCCTCAGAGCTTAAAAATGCTTGAATCGCAACGACTTTGAATTATATTGTAGCAATTATAAATTCATACGTTCAGGCAAGGCGGACCCCATGCACATATAAGTACATGGTAACTATACTTTTCTGACATCTAATCACTGAGGAACCGGTTCAGGGCAAATCCCGTTAAAACGCATAATTTTCCCGTCAAAATCGACTGCTAGAGAATGATAGGGGACCCTTGTCACTAAAAGCTATTTTGGCTAAAACTATCGATATACTTTGAATAGAGACTGGATTAACTTGTCCTCATATTTAACACAACGCATGAGTTGCAGTGCTGCACAACGTGGATTCCTTTAAGGGTTTTTAATTTTGAAATTTTCGAATTTTCGATTTTAGTTACACTTTCTAAATTTTGGTGGTCGGGGCGACATTACGTCCCCGTGCAGCGACATTTACTACACTTTCTAAAATTACACTCCTCGATGAGTTTCTGAAATTTTTGCATAAAAAACGCTCCGTAGAGCGAAAATATGATTTAAAATATAAAAACCTCTCCCAACGGCATTTTTACATGAAGCACGCTTTTCATTCGGAGGAAGTCGGATTTTGTTACAGTTTTGAAAAGTTTATGAGGGTTTTGGCATGTTCTTTAACATGAACTCCTCTGAAACTTATTCCTGTTTTCAATTCTCCAAGTCGTTGATAAAACGGTGAATAACGCCTTCGGGAGTGATCGGATCGAATCAATAACCATCGTAATCGATTTCTCGTGGTCGATAACGATACCTCCCGCGGTATCGTATGTCTTCAGGTGACCTCGGGGAACTTCGGAAGTGTTCGTGCGAAGTTCGGACTTTTGCTTAAAATCCCAGCTTCCACACGTGTGAATTCCCCTGGAACTTGTTTCGGTTTATTAATTATCCAAGTCGTTCATAGAACCGTGAAAAACGCCCTCGGGAGTGATCGGATATAATCGATAACCATCGTAATCGATTCTCCGTGGTCGGTATAGTCGAAAATGCTACCTCACTCGACCTTGTAAGCCTTTGATAAAAAGTGTTCTAAACCTCTTCTAGGTTATTATATGGTGCTTGCAAGAAATCCTACTTAAGCGATAGATATTTAGGTTAGAGAACCCGCTTGCGCCTAACTTCACAAAAGGCGCTTCCCTTTTGCACGAAATCTCAGTTTATTCTCACATGTGACGTCATTACTTAGTTGTTGGTACCTTCCTTTTAGTTCCTGCAAATAAAGTAAAGTAAAGTGAGAGTTTCTACCGCCACTTGGGAGCAAACTCACTTTGTACTCAGTTGAAGATTGAGGTTAGTGTTTATTTGCTTTTGAGTTGTTTATATTTTTGTACATCAGTGAGTGATAATTTTTTTTTAATTTTATGAACGGATCGTAAAAATGAAGAAATCTACAGCAGCCTTAGAGAACACAGAGACTTTTTTTAAAGTCACAAAATCTTTAATCACTGCAGGAAACCAAGATGACCCCGGCCAAGGAGATCAACTTCCCAGGATACCACACCTACAGGATGGACTGGGTAAACAACCCTCAGCGACCCGCGAGAGGAGTGGCCCTATTGGTGAAGAAAACCATAGCCCACCATCCGACAGTACTGCCTGAGCTAGAAAACATGAACGCCACCGCCGTAGTAGTGTCCACAGCACGAAATGGTGACATACAAGTGGTCTCATGCTACCAGCCACCCCGCAGCACGCTTACCGAGGGGGATCTGGACGCAATCTTGCCCGCCAGGACACAGGTCGTCGCAATTGGCGATTTCAACGCCAAATCCCAGGAATGGAACAGCGGCATAACCAACACTCGAGGACGAGAGCTGCTGAGGTTCCTGGGACAGCACGCCGGCGAACTGATGGTGGTAGGACCGGACCAGCCCACCTTCGACAACGGCAGACACAGGCCAGACGTACTGGACATCGCGATCCTAAAGGAGATGACCTTCGAGGCAGAGATCACCACCAGAACGGAGGGATCTACCGAGCACAACCCGATCTTCCTAACCCTAGGAGGACAGGCGAGTGAGGACAACGCCACCTTCACGAAGAGACGAACGGACTGGGAATCGTACCGGCAGCACCTGCAGCAGTACATCGCACAAATTCCCAGGCTAGAAACCGTGGAGGACGTTGAGAGGGCCGTCATTACCCTAGAGGAGCAGATCCTGGAAGCGATAAGGGCCAGCACGACGGAAATAGAAGTAAGAAGGCACCCAGCACCGATGGCAAACCTCCCAGAGGTCACCAGACAGCTGATAAGGGACAGAAGGAGCGCCAAGAGACGGGCTCAGAGGACCAGGCTCCCCGCCGACAGAAGGGAGTACAATGTCCTCAGTCGAAGAGTGAAAGCCGCCCTCCAGGAACACCGTCAGGAGGGGTGGCAACGCCACCTTGAGTCACTGGATCCACAGGACAGAAGCATGTGGAACACACAACGTGCCCTGCGAAACCGAAGGAAGCCTATGCGCCCGATTCACGGAGAGCGAGGGATCGTCTACACTAACCAGGAAAAAGCCGAGGCGTTCGCCGACAGCTTAGAACTGCAGTGCAGAGAGAACGAGCTCGATGACGAGGACGAGGACTGGGTGGACGACGTCGAACGCAGAGTACGAAGGATCCGTCGCCTACCAGATGACAACCACATCCGTCCGACTACCCCCGAGGAAGTCAAGGAAATCCTGAGGAGCCTAAAGCCGAGAAAAGCTCCGGGATGTGACAAGATAGGAAACATCGCTCTCAAAAAGCTGCCCAGGAAAGGAGTAGCGGCGCTAGTCAACATCGTAAACGCGATGTTAAGGTTACGGCACTTTCCAGCCAGGTGGAAAAAGGCCGACGTCATTATGATCCCTAAACCAGGGAAAGACCTAATTTTCCCGTCTTCTTACAGGCCCATCAGCCTCCTCCCAGCCATGAGCAAGGTTGCAGAACGGGTCATCTTGAAGAGGCTAACAGAGAAGACAGAAGAGCTGAACATCATCCCGGATGAACAGTTCGCATACCGAACAGGACATTCCACGGAACTCCAAGTGCTTCGCCTCACTGAGGAGATCACCAAGGGGTTCAACCAGCGTCAAGTCACCGCGGCGCTGTTCCTAGACGTCGCCAAAGCATTCGACACGGTCTGGCACGACGGTCTCTTAGCTAAAATGATGAGTATGGGTTACCCCATCGAACTCGTCAAACTAGTGAGATCCTACCTACACTGCAGACAGCTAAGGGTGAAAATCTCGGACCAACTCTCCACCTACAGGACCGTGGAGGCGGGAGTTCCACAGGGATCGGTGCTGTCACCGCACCTGTTCGCCATCTATACCTCGGACCTCCCCCGGACCGACCATACAGCCCTAGCCCTGTATGCAGACGATACCGCCCTGATTGCCAGATCCTGGAAGGCCAGAGACGCAACCAGAAAACTCCAGGAAGCGGCCACACTCCTGGAAGAATGGTGCACGATGTGGAAAGTCGCAGTCAACGCCGACAAGAGCCAAGCCATCCTCTTCAGACGAGTGCGGAAAGAAATTCCCACAGGACACGTCTCCATGAACGGCGAGGACATCCAATGGCACGACACCGTCAAATACCTTGGCGTGGTCATGGACAGAAGCCTAACATGGAGACAAAACACGGACGCCATCACAGCTAAGGCCCGACGTACGAGAGCCCTAATCTACCCAATGACGGGAAATGGGAGCCGACTTAATTTGAGGAACAAGCTCACGCTTATCAAGACCCTCATCAGGCCGCAGCTGACGTACGCCTCGGTAGCGTGGGGCTACCAGGCGAAGTCCTACATGAAGAGAATCCAGGCAGTGGAGAACATCGCCCTCAGGACGGTAGTTGACGCCCCATGGTACGTGAGAACCGCAGACATCGTCAGAGACCTGGAGTACACCACGGTCACTGAAGTCATCCGGGAACGAGCGAAGAAGCTGTACGCCCAAGCCGAGGAGCATGGGAACCCGCTGATCAGGCAGGCCACTGATTACGACCCCGCCGACGCCCCGAGGCATAAGCGACCGAGGGTTCAGCTACTGGACAACGGGTAAGTATAACCTTTATTTCCCGCTAACAGATCTGTTTCAGATACACCAGGACGGACCACCACTACCAGAGACATGACGTTTTCAACCCTAACCCAACCTCCTTGTGGGCGTCGGACAACATACCGTCCAACGCCCGTTGTCCTACCTGCTCCGTGGAGACCGAAAGTGCTAAAAGAAGCACTTAGGTCTCCACACTCCCGAGCGACACAGCTCATCCTTACCTTTCCGACGATCCGGGGTAGGATATCAATTGATGTCCTACGTACCGGCAGTCAGTCCCAGCCAAAACTTCCTAAACCCAACTCGACCGATGACTACCCCCGGGGGTGACAAGCTGGCGAAGAAAGAAAACATCAAGATAAGAAGAGCGCCAGAAGAGACCTCAGCCAGCGAGGTTCAACAGCCAGGACCAGGGGAGGTCCGCAGAAAATACCACGACACATCTCACATTTGTGAGCTGGGTCTGGTAGAAGTACGCGGGCCCACCTATCACGAAGGCCGGTCCAGGTCTACAGAGATAATCTAGGTGCAAAGAGTAATAGTCCTACTCGGCCCTAGTTATCGAGACCGACATCCAGCCAATGGATATTGGCGCGCGCAAAATCTTTAACAGACATTTAGGTTAGGAGTGCAAGAGAAGATCGTTTCTTTTGCACAACTGAACAGCAACATATTCACTGAGATTGTACTGACTTCACTGATGTCAAATGTGAGAATAAACTGAGATTTCGTGCAAAAGGGAAGCACCTTATGTCTTTAAAAAATTTTAGGTTATGTTTATACACAATGTTTTATGTCTATATTCACGTTGTTTATAAATGTCACTGTCACAGAATTAAATTAAGCGACTTTCGTATCGGTCGACGTCATACTTCCGTTTTTGAAGACGTACTTCCGTCTAGTACGCAAGTATAACCGCAATGACATCTCAAAATTCAAACATCAATAGCAATGCCGTAATAAGATGAGAAGTTAAAGACAGGTATTTATTTGAAAGATGAAACAATAAACAGTTCGTTTCAATGTAATTACCAATGTTAAATGATTATGTTCTGTTTATAACAGAAAAGAAATATTCAGATGGCGCTGAAACCAATGTCTTATTGTAGATGAATAAAGTCCTGTTTCGCTCGAAAATTAGCTGCGAAACCCGACCGGGTTTCTTGAAACAATGTATAACAATTTAAATATTTTTTGTAATTTTTCTTGTAGATAATAAAATAGTTAGGGGCGAGCGTGGGTGCGTCTTTACTATGTACATACTTCGATATGCGATGTAAAGCAACGTAAGGCGCGGTTAGTACTTGGATGGTGACCGTTCCAACGAATACCGCGTCCTCGCCTCACACATCTTCCAGCGGCTTGTATATCAGTGTATGCGCGGAAGCTATACAACCTTAGGCGAGGGTTGTATAGGGGATATACCATCCTTCGGAGGGGATATAAAGCCGTCGGTCTCTTGTCTATTAAATGTCAGACAAGTAAAAAATCCCTACTCTTGTTAAGGGAAGAGGTTCGGCAAAATTTCTGGTTGGGGGTAACTCGTCTACAGGCGTTCGGTGTTAGGCCTCAGTAGCGGAAATAGGCTGACGTTAAATAAATGTATTAAAAAATAAATAAATAAATAAAATAGTTAATTTCTGGCTTATTTTCTAAATCTATAATTACCAGCCTACTAATTTTGTTTCATCACTGATTTAAAAGTTAGTTTCTTTTCCTGTAACAGTTGTAATCCACCAAAATTATTTAGTTTTACAAGTGATCTACCTCCAATCTCAAACAAATATTTCCAGAATTACTTATATGGGAAAACGTGCGGGATAGCATGATATGATTTAATTAAATAATCATGAGTTCTGCTCAGGTAAATAAATTCTCTTTGATCAAATATATTTTTCAGACAATTGCTTGGGGCGTCGGAGTCTCAACTTTTAAAACACTTTTTATAAGTACGATGATGTTTTATATTACACTCAGGTATGAAAAATCTTTTTAAAAAGCGATGTTGGACTGCTTATTTTGGCCAGGGGCATTCATGAAACTGTGGTTTAAAACATTACAAAGCATATCTAGCAAGCTCAAAGCTTTCATTGAAAAGCTGGTTTTTATGTCAGTTTTCATAATGCTTGTCATTTTTTAATTGTTTACTTAAAATAGCCGCACAAAAAATTTTAGATGATCTAAAAAAATTAATTTACGATGGCCCATATAAAGCAAGTCACAGATTTTGCTATTCCGTTTAGTTGACCGTGAATATATTCATCTTTCGATAGCTTGATTTCTAACATCGGTCATCCACGCTGGGAAAACAGATAAATTTATTTGAAGCGCTGGACACATAGGAATTGAGGGTAATGAATTAACAGACAACACAGCTTGGCAGGCCGCTGAAAACGGAATACCTGAGGACATTCCTGTAAGCGCCCAAGATGTCAAAGCACATATTAACAGTTCGTAATATCATGACTTCGTTCATGGCAGAACGAATGGAACAGAAATGATAGCAAACTGAAAGTTGTCACACCAATTGTAGAACAATGACTCTCAAACGAAGAAGAAAGGTATACCAATCTTAGATCACTTTACCTGTTAAACAGAACAGAACCTCTAAATTGTGATATATGCCAAATCATAATAAATAGTTCTCTCCCATTTTTTATCAAACGGGTTATCTACAATATAATGTAATACATTATACTTAAAAATGGCTAATGACCTAAGCTGTGAAATAAAAATATCTATCGTGGGTTCACTGTTGATAAATATTTGAAATATTTCGAAAATGCACCTCAATCAACCGACGCAGTTAATACTTTACTGGAATAAAAATATTCCTGGGACGAGCGTGGGTGCGTCTTTACTATGTACATACTTCGATATGCGATGTAAAGCAACGTAAGGCGCAGTTAGTAGTTGGATGGGTGATCGTTCCAACGAAGACCGCGTCCTCGCCTCACACATCTTCCAGCGGCTTGTATATCAGTGTATGCGCGGAAGCTATACAACTTTAGGCGAGGGTTGTACAGGAGATATATCATCCTTTGGAGGGGATGTAAAGCCGTCGGTCCCTTGTCTATTAAATGTTAGGCAAGTAAAAGATCCCTACTCTTCTAAAGCGAAGAGGTTCGGCAAAATTCCTGGTTGGGGGTAGCTCGTCTACAGGCGTCGGTGTTAGGCCACAGTAGCGGAAATAGTCCGAAGTTAAATAAATGTACAAAAAAAAACGTTTCTACAGCTTTTTCTATATTTGAGATTGTATATTAGTCTCACTAAACGTTTTTGTAACATTAATACGGTGGAGACTTCACTAGATTATGCGTTTGAGATATACATGAATAGACCAAAGTATAGTATGCCGAGCATAGTTTTTAATTGATAAATTGAATAATATGATGTATTTAATTTACAACAAACATACTCTATATGCCGTCTCCCTGACAGTGTGCTCTTGATATCAGCTCAACAACTTTGTGTTTATTCAAGGGGATATCACAAAGTGGATATACTTTTCTATGTTTAAAATATATGTGTAATGTTTTGTTCTTATCTACAATTAATATAAAACATAATTTTAGTCGCAAACTCCTCTATAATATCCTTATTTTACTATAAGGAACGTAACCAGACTGCAACCAACAGCTAGTTGAGGCTATGTGCCCCACCGAGCGTTGAATTACAAGTTACAAGCCTGGCGCGATAAGTGTAATAATTGCATATAACCATCAAAACGCTAATGCTTCGATTGCAACAAACACCAGCCGAAATACTGATCCTACTTAAAGGACCTCTCGTGTCAGTCGTCACACACCACTTGCAGACTGCAGTTTCGAGCCGTTGGCTCTCGTCAGTGCAAGGTAGGCATGTGACGACCGACACGAGGATCAATTGACTACTAAGTACGTTTCGATATCTTTGGGATAGCGACATGTAAAATAGTCAACAGGCGCCATCTAGCGGTCTAGTGTCTATTGCAATCGAAAAATAAATAGCTTGACTGGGCTACTTAAGTAGGATCAGTCTTTCGGTTGGTGTTTGTTGCAATCGAAGCATTAGCGTTTTGATGGTAATATGCAATTATTACACTTAACGCGCCAGGCTTGTAACTTGTAATTCAGTGTTCAGTGGGGCACATAGCCTGGAAAGTAGCTGTTGGTTGCAGTCTGGTTACGTTCCTTATAGTAAAATAAGGATTTTGTAGAGGAGTTTGCGACTAAAAATAGTATGTTTTAATATTCCGCCCTCTAAAAGCACATTTGAACTATACAATTAAATTGTTTTAGCAACGCCAACCATTAATTTCATCTAATGTTGTTTCAATATCTAGATGCAGAGTAGTATCCACTACGTATCTACATACGTAACTGTGACACCCTTGCTAATGAACGACGGTAGTAGAAATGTACCAAAAAGTCTCATGGCCTGGAAGAAATGGTACGCTCGAATTTGTCATGTTCAATATTATCAAGACCACTTAGAAGGTGTAAAACCAAAAAAGTGACCTTCCCCCTTTTGCTTCAGCCGCCATCTTGTAAAATTTTTGAATTGTTTTATCTCGTGTCTTATTAGGCGCACAGAAAAAAATATTGAACAAAAAATGTTGTAAATAAAATTCTACATATTTTTGTTAATTTCCGCGATGCACAGTGGGCCAGAAAATTCGAAAAATGGCAAAAAATCTGAAAATGGGCTAAAGGGCTTTATAATCCAGACTTTATATGGAAAAAATAATTTAAAAAATTAAATTACCCATTTAGGGACTACACTGATTTTTCTTGGACTTTTTGATCATTGTGCAATAAACTATTTATAAATAAAGAAATTACTAACAAAAATAATTGAATCCCAATGAAATACGTTACCTATTACTAAATACAGTATATTTAATATTAAGATGAATACTAAAAATCTATGTCACTGACGTCCTCGTCATCTTCGTCGGATGAAGGAATTTCGCTGTTTTTCGTCTCAGTTTGGGGAAATCTAGGAGATTCTGATTCCATTGATTCTAGTGAGGGTGCCTCTAATAACGAAATAACTTCAGGAGATATATTCAAATATTTTCGTGGTGGGCACTGCCGCAAAGATGAAATTGCTGGATCAGAAGTTACAAGGAGTCTGTTCAGCAAATCGTGGTTTTCTGTTTGTACTGGAAATTTTTCGAGTGTGATTCTCTCTAAATATTTTGAGATCCTAATTTATTCATGCGTGGGCCTCTTCTGACGTTTGGTTCTTTCACTGCTCGCAGAAAATTGTTAAGCGGGCTCCTTTCGCCTCCAGATGAGGTTTCTGGTTGTGGCTCAGCATACAATCTATTCATTCTTGGGTTTGTTCAAATACAAACTGAACACTTAACCACCCCTTATTTTTGTCCAAAAATCTATTTGTTTTTCTTGCGCATTGATCAAGCTTCCAATACTTTGAATCGATATTCTTCAATTTTAACATGGCGTCTTCGTCACTCTCCATTTTATACTGTTCCACCAAATAATTTAATAGATGCTCTGTTCGATTTGAACGACTTAAACCATTCTTTTCATATAAGACGTCAAAAAGTTGCCTTCTGGTCACCATTTTCACTCTAAAATTGGTACCGCCACAGAAGAGAATAAATGTAAATCTGAAGACAAAACTAAAGTAACGACCCGAAACGGAATTGGTTATAGGATAACTTGATTTTCTGTCAAGTCAAATAAAATATCGCAAATATGGAATAGAATCAGTAGATATTACAATTATAAAATAAAATGTACAGTTACTGTTTCAGAATGCATGTGTTCGTTATTGTTGGTGCATATTCATGAACAAGACCTAAGCGAAATCGAAATATCTTAAAAAGGCACTTGAATGCGCCTATCAAATTTTAGTATGTTATTAAGGAATTTTCAAGCTACCTTTAGTTAAGTTCAAACCGGATCTGGCCTGGAAATTTTTATGGCTCAACATAAAAAATTATAACATCAAATCTTCAATAAAATCAATTATATACTTATTTTATATGTATAGACATGAAAATAAATACCTTGAGGAAGTTTTTTGTACAATTAAACTTTTGATTCAAACACAATCACTGATTGAGAGTTGCCAATATAATGAACAAACGCTTGTATCTGTACGGACGTTACAAGAAAGTCTGTGTTTGGGAGCAGGTAGCTGAATGAAAATACTTTCAGGTGCTCAGAATTCCAGGAACACATGCATTATCTATTTTTCTAGGTACCTGCAAATTCTCGTAACGTTGCTATTACTTTTATACATATTGATTTTTGGCCGCTTTTCGAATTTTCTGGCCCACTGTGCGATGCTGAGAAGTTAATATTTCGAACGGCAGAGAGCACCGAAGTTACCAAAAAACAATTATAATTAATTGGAAATCTAAAATCAATGGAATCAATTTATTTGGATATGCATGTGCGGCTAAAATTTCCACAGCACTGCTTTCAAAAAACTGTTCTTTGGTAACTTCGGCGCCCTCTACCGCTCGAAATATTAACTTCTCGGCATCCCGGCAATTACAGAAAATATATAGAATTTCATTCACAACATTTGTTGTCTAATAACTTTTTTCGTGCAACCAATACAACACGAGATAAAATGATTCCAAAATTTTACAAGATGGCGGCTGAAGCAAAAGGAGGAGATCACCTTTTTGATTTTAGAAATTCTAAGTGGTCGTGATAACATTGAGCATGACAAATTCGAGCGTGCAATTTTTCCAGGTTCCAAGTACTATTTGACTGAATTAGTAATGTAAATGAAAAATATTAGCCGTCTCAGTGTAGATCCCAGAAACATTCCCAAAGTAACAGTAGCAACAGTATTTAACAGTTTGGGTTGCGTTATCCATGAAACATTACTACCTGAAGAATGTTATCCTTGATACCTATACTTTTCAATTAGCTAAAAATCGAGGCTATTTATAAAATGAAAGGCTTTAGATAAATCAATTAGAATTTCTTTATACGCCTCACTTTAAATGAAGACGACAAAAAGTTCAAATCTTTTACCCTGAGAACTATGTTGGCTATTTCTTAAATATTCTATCTATCTAAATAATCGACGAGCCTGTTGCTGACACTAAGTAAGGCAGTAATTTCCAACATCATCTTCTCGACTTTTTTTATGAATAGGCATTACCATAGAACTTTTAAGTTTTTCAGGTAAATAACTTTCTATGACAGTTTTGTTGAATAAATATAGTAAGATGTCAGTGATATTTACCGAGAGATTTTGCGGAAACCCTTTTAACAAACCTTCCACTTACTATAACTTCATCTTACCCTACTCCCCCTTTCTAAAAAAATTCAAATCGTTAATTATATCCTGCCCCCTTCTTCGTTTCTGTTTGCATATTTTCGTTTTCTAAACTAATCTTTCACCAACCTTATCTTGCCCTATTATAATCAAAACATATCTTAAATATGAACGTCGAAAAAATTACAGACAAGGTAGATGTGACGTTGTTTCTCGGTAGTTGTCTCAAACGGGTTTTTTCTTTTCGCTATTTCCCGTATCAACTATTCGAATTGAATTAGTGTGCTCTTACCTTTATTAATTCTTATGTTGTAATCGTTTAAATCCTCCTCTTTCTCGAATTTTTAATTGTATTAATTTCTACCCTGTATCTACCCTATCCAGCCCTTCATCTACCACACTGCTTTGCATTGTGGTTGACTGGCTAGCTCCAGGCCAGATTTGGGGAGGATATTTGTATTTTAATGCAAATAAAGT
Organism: Leptura quadrifasciata; assembly: GCA_963675555.1. NCBI lineage: Eukaryota > Metazoa > Arthropoda > Insecta > Coleoptera > Cerambycidae > Leptura > Leptura quadrifasciata. The sequence goes on from OY776677.1 coordinate 115,698,484, forward strand.
TATTTTGAATTAAATTGAATGAAACACTTTTAACAGCTTGGGCTGGTAAAGCAAGAAGATTACTTCCGCGTCCAGTGGAAGTATAGTAACGCAAAAAAAAAAGTTAATTAAAATGTCATGAAACGTCGAGATTTTAAATTTGAGAGAAAAAATTTTCTGTCTGTCGGTCTGTCTGCCTGTCTGTCGGGCTGCCTGTCGGTTTGTCTGTCTGTCTGTAACTTTTTTTTGTATGCACGTTTTCTCTGGAATCGTTTATGATATTGGCTTGAAATTTGGTACACTTATGTATTGTAACGAGATCTGGAACTAGATTATATTTTGATCTAATTCCATTAAAAGGTTCGAGGTAAATGGGGTAAATAAGGGAAAATAGGCAAAATAAGCAAGTAAGAGTCCATAAAATTGCAATTATTGCAATTGAAAAGTTAAGGTCTCAAATTTTTTTTTTGGCATTAGCCACCCCCACACTATCACCCCCATTACCACCCCCACACTATTATGAAAGGAAGTAAAAAAAAATAAAATGTGATTTAGTGTATATACCCTCACCTACTGTTAAAGGAGGTAAAAAAAATTAAAATGTGATTTAGTGTGTATACAAGAACGAAACGCCTAAAAAAATTTTTTATGCGTTTCGTTTCGTTCTTGTATACACACATTATTATGAAAGGGAGTAAAAAATTCAATTAGGATTTGAACCAAGGGCCTCTAGAATTTATTTTGGCATTAGGTACCCCCTCTACCACCCCCATTTCCACCCCCACCCTATTGTTTAAGGAAATAATAAATTAAATTAGGATTTAGTGTGTATACGAGAACCAAGGGCTTCTAAATTTTTTTTACATTAGCCATCCCCTCTACCACCCCCACTCTATTATTAAAGGGAATAAAATATAACATTGGGATTTAGTGTGCATAAGACTTGGATACAAAATCTGGATGTGGAAGTAGTGATTCCTTGGGCAGCGGTTTTTTTATTTTAGTTCTCTGATTACATCGAGAAGTTTAACGTTTGATACTTGATAGAAATATAATGAATTTGTTTGATGCTTGGAGAGAGTGCATGTTAATGATAAATTATTCACGAAGTAACTCGGCATTATTAGGCACAATATGAGCAAAGTGTAAAGTAGAATTATTTCATCATATATATTTATTTTATTGATATTTAAACGAATGGATATTTTGGATAATTTATATTTTCCCATTCTTGGGTTCACAATATATCAGGTTTCTTTAGATTTGTTTACTACATACCGCATTTTGTGTTCATATTTTGTACGCTTATACCCATGTATATCAATGTTAATGCAGTCACTTAAGCCAAAAAAGAGGGTCAACCTCGGAATGAGAGATAATAAGTTGTAAACTTGTATAAACCTTTATTTTGGTATTCTAAAAGTTGTCTCAAAAGTCTCATAAAATCCCGTGTCCGCGTCTTAAGATATTCAAGATCAAAGGTCACTAGAATCGGTTTTTCATAAATATCTCGCTTCCTATGGTTTTAATGATATTTGCATTTATTATAAAAATTATAGAGCATAAAATTCTCTAAAAATTTTATTACAAACATTTTTTTTATATATTTAATCGTTTTTGAGATAGAGCGCGGAGAGCTCGCAGTGCTTAGCCATACATAGCATAATGCAAGGTAAGTAAGTTGAATAATTCGTCGTTTAAAGTTAATTAATCACTAAAAAACCCATAATTATGAATAATTTGCATTGTTTATTAATTAATACATTATGTTTAATAATATTTTTCATTTATCAAATATATTCGCTTAATAATACTTACCTACTTCGTGTAATTAAAAAATTGTTAAGTGAAATAATTTAAGTATATTTTAATTATATTCTAATATATCTTAATTATATTTTAAGTAGAAAAAAATTAAATATTTTTTCTTTAAAATGTGTAAACTCTTAAATACTTATATTACTAATAAGACAAGGAAAATATTTTGAATATCTTTAAGACCGTGTGGCAGTATAAAATTCTACAGTTTTAATCAGAAAACTATGTAAATTGTTTCACGCCATATCATACACATGTATCATATAATTTTCTATACAAAGTCTAAAAATTATCACCATATATTACCGGGACATACGGTTGACCTTGCATTATGCTATATATGGCTAAGCACTGCGCACTCTCCACGCTCTATCTTAAAAACGGTTAAGTATAAAGAAATGTTTGGAATAAAATTTGTAGAGCATTTTATGCCCTCTACAATTTTCAAAAAAAAAAATCATTAAAACCATAGGAAGCGAGGTATTTGCGAAAAACCGATTTTTGTGACCTTTGACCTTGAATATCTTAAAACGCGGACACGAACTTTTATGGGACTTTTGAGACAACTTTTATAATGCCAAAATAAAGGTTGATACAAGTTTACAGCTTTATCTCTCATTCCGAGGTGAAACCCCTAATGTGACTGGATCATAATCCAGTCACATTAGGGGTTAGCAATAGTGATTGACTTTGTCGATTTATAACATTTATTATCCAGTGTTTGCTATTACAATTTTTTTATTTTACTTTTAGTATTTAGAAGAGGACATAATATATTGAAATACCATATTAGGTCACTCAAAACGAAGGTAAAAATAAAACTTATTATTGTTTTTGTCAAAATATATCTCAAAGTGTTGCTCGATTGAATTATTTTCTCAACAACTTTATAATTTGCAAAGAGTTACAATCAAATGCATATTAAATAAACCCTTCTAATTATGTCAAATTATGTTACCTTAGTTACTACAATTTAAAACTTGATTCATTCTTATGGCGCACCTTGTAACGATTCACTTCAAACAAACTCAGGAAACAGAAGAACACTGATACTAACAATATGGAAGAGTTTTCCAACTTTGATAAATACGTTCATATATCAACCAGTAGCTTTGTACGATCGATACAAAAGCGATATAGGTACACCTAACTTGCCCAAATGTGTCAAATCATAAATATATCGATGGAGGACAGCAAACTGCTTGGAAGTGAATATCCCATTGGGATTTCGTTATATCAGACTTTGGTTGTATAAAAGTTATTCATAGACATTACAGGCGGCACTGGAAATTGAACATTAGATTTATTTTAATTCACTGTGATAACGGAAACCTTATTTAATATTATGTTGATATCAAGGATTGAAAAATGAAATAAATACATCCTATATTACATTTATATGGCGGTATAAAGTATTGGTTATTTTATTGTTTAGCATTTTATGAATATCCGAAGTAGTGTAATTTATACCTAGTAGGAAAAGTCTAAGAACGATCGTGAAACAAGCAACGCGGAATGTGCCCTTTCATACAGGGTGGACCATTAATAATAGGCCATAGTACAGGGTTAGATTATATGGGCCAAAATATGATGATTTAACCAAATGTGGTTTAGTGAAATGTTGCTGTGGAAAAAGATACGAAGAACTTTTTTTATTGTGTAGAACACTAATATTGAACCAATATTGGTTTAATATTACAAAAACGTTGGCTCAATGTAAAAAACGCAACATTGAACCAATAAAAAATGTGAACATTTTTGTATATAGACTGGTTAAGCTATATTCAACAAATATTTAAAAATCATATCATATAATATTTTATTCCAATATAATTTATTATTTGAAATCATATATCGGCACAATATTTAATGAAAATTTAGCCTAATGTCCAAAGATGGTAAAGCTATTTCTTGTAATTTTCCTAAAGTACAATTTTTGAATAATTATTATTATTTTAAGAACCTCACTAACAAGATCTAGAAGTGATTGTAGTAAAACCTCCAGCTGAAATATACCTCCACACCTGTGTATGGTAGGTAAAACTACATCATCTGTAAAATTACTAAAGGCATCTTGGGCCTTTGCTAGTACAGATTAGGTGAGCATCACCACAGTATATTTCTCTTTGTCATTATTGAATCACATTGTCTGGAGATCCTAAGTAAGAAATTGTACGCTTGTACAAGCATATTGCAAGGAGAGCCATCTATGCAACTTATTGCAATCAACCTAGGCGCAGCATGACTATCGAATATAGATATAAATTGGTTAAACAATATTATTTAAAAGAGAGTTTAACAATATAATCTCAATATGAGTATCCCGATATTTTAAAATTAATAAATATTTGTCGTTATCAGTCGATGTTTGTTGTGCAATATTACTAAAAACTTCTATAACAACATAATAACATATACACTTTCCAATATTGGAAAATCAATATTTATTGGTATTAGAAAATATTCCCTAAACAATATAATTTTACACATAGTTGACAAATATGAGTTAAATATGAGTTTTCAAATATTTTAGAATCAATATTTATCTTTATCAATCGATATTTTTTGTACAATATTATCAAAAAATGTAATAACAATATAACGCGAATATAGACTTTTCAATGTTGTAAAGTTAATATTAACAGATATTTATCAATATTGTCTGCGTATATTTGGATTGCAATGTGTTAAAACAATATACTACCAACATAGGCACGCCGATATTTTAATACCAGTGTATATTAATATTAGTTCAATATTCTTGTTACAATTTCAATGTATCTATATTGATCCAATATTGAACCACGGTCCAGCCAATATTACGTTCTACCTGGGTAAGAAACAATAATTTATGTATTACTTCTCGTTAGATTACAGAGGGCGGCGCAGGACCTGGTAACTGATGATGAATTCTTTTCATATTTTTTTTCACGAAATGTACACTTGGTAGAACTTGATAACTCCAACCGTTTTAGAGGAAAGTGCCGTTAAACATTTCAATAATTTTTTGAAAAACAAATTCAAATTTAATGAAACAAAGTGTATTTATTGAAAAGCATGCTTTGGTTACGTGTGCTTTTTAAAAATTATACGCCTTTTGATCTATGTTTGGTGTAAACTTTACAAGACTAGGTATGAAGATGGTTGGTTTAATAAAAAGTGCAGGGTGGTGGGCATCTTCAGGCACTTGGGGAGGGGGGGTACTATCGTGTAATATTTCACACTCAAGATTTGAACATACTAGATCTAAAATGCGGCCAGATGAGTTGAGGATGTTACTAAATTGCTTCAAGTTAATGAACGTTAAAAAGTTTTGCATCACAGACGTTTTACTATCATTATTATCATGTTCAAGTAAAGGCGGTACATTGAAATCACCCAACATAATAATCTTATTATTATTATATACATAATTCAATTCCTCAAATGCCTCAAAGAACTTCTTAAAAGTGTCCATATTAGTTATTGGTGGTACATAAACAACAAAAATATAAACGATTATTGACTTAATATAACACTTACATCCTAATATATCAATGGACTGAAATAGTTGAGCCTTTCGGCTTTCACATTACTTTTTAAAGCTAACAGAACACCACCCCCGGTAGATATGTTGACTTCATTAAATTTCCTGTCACTTCTTTAGACTTCGTAACTGGGTAGAAATAGTTTACTACTTATCACGCCACTGTGAAGAAAAGTTTCACTTATCGCCATGATGTCAAATTCTGACTGACTGAATTGTAAAATACATCAACCTTTGTATTTAACCCACGTACGTTTTGATAACTACATGGGATATCATAGCGGGTGTCGTTGGACACACTTAGTTTAACTTATTAACGATTTTGGGTAGACCATTAATATATTTTATCATTTTATCATTATTACCAATCTTCACACGATCCTCGAGCTGCTTCTTGACAACTCTAAAATATTCTAATTGGCGCAGAGTTCGGTCCAGAGAAATTGAGATAGTTTTGTATTCACGGCATTAATTTTGTTTTTTAGCAGATCTTATCAAATTGTGCATTGTATCCTAATTTTTTTAAACTTGTTTAACGACTGCCTAGTTGCTGGTTACTTTCGGTCCGCATGGAAAAGGGGGATCCTGGTTACTACACTAAAATCGCCTGATAAGGATCTATCAGATCCAAAAGCGTTCAGACCAATAACGCTTCTCTCCGAACTAGGGAAGCTGTTCGAACGAACACTAATTGTCTTACTATGGGAACATATGGGACCTAACTTGTTGTCGCCGCAACAGTACGGCTTTACTAAAGGCAAATCTACCATCGACCCTCTTTCTGTGTTGACGACTGTGACTGGCAATGGCAATTCGAAGTATACCTTAGTTATCTTTTTAGATATCGCAGGCGCTTTTGACAACTTGTGGTGGCCTTCCATCATCTTAGCCATGGGAAGTAAAAACTTCCCCTCCGGTATCTTGAATGTTATTTCAAGTTTCCTTTCAGATCATGTTGTCAGTTACTCGTCGCTCCACTACTCTGTAGAGAAGCGACTCACCAAGGATTGTCCGCAGGGCTCTGCCCTCGGACCTTTTCTATGGAACCTCGTTCTTGATGACTTCCTAACGCCTGTCCTGCCGATCGGATGCAAATCCATCGCCTATGCAGATGATGTGGCCATCATTATTGAGGGAGACTCCAGACGTGCCTTAGAGACAAGTGCAGAAGCCTGCATGAGCCTTTTCGACAGCTGGTCCTCTTCTCGCAAATTGGCCGCCTGTCTACACAAGACCAATTACATGGTCTTTGGAGCGCGCCTAGATAGGGACACCACGGTTCGCCTACGGGGGCAACCGGTCTCTAGGACTGCGACTTTCAAATACCTCGGCATCTTCCTTGATGATCGCCTGAGCTATCTGCAGCACGTCGAGTATATTGTCGGGAAGGTTAAGAAATTATTTTAGTTTTAAATATTACTATATTTTTAATTTAGTCTATTCATTAACATTAAATTTTAAGTATTACATTGCGATACTAACATTAATTCTAGGATTTTAGTTTAAGTTCTACGCTTCACGAGTGGAGTAAGAACTAACTACATCAAGCCGTTCCCGGTCAGAGGTTAAATCGCTTTCAGCGATAGGTACTCTGGCGAAATGTCTGGAACACCTTTCTTAGGCAATAACTTTATCTATTCTGACACGAAGTAGTATTGGCAAACAATTGAAATTTTCGGTTTTAATCATCGGTGCCGCAGGGAAAGGGAAGTTGTTCTTGAAAACCTACTTCTAGCGTGTATCCTCATTTGGTAAGGTAATTCGAATAGGACGACATTTGTCGCTATAGTAGTGACCCAGTCTAACAGGTTTAAGGTTATCAAAGTTAAAGTTAGGCGCTTAGCTTTTTCATTTCCTTAAAGTAACTCAGGTATCCGAGTTGCCAATAAACTAATTTGACGTTTACAAGTGATGTCTTTAGTTTCCATAGTCTACTTTGTGAATCATTATCATTTTTCGTAGCATTTCGATAAAATGCAGTATAAGCTTATAAAACCATCACTCCGTCTAATAACCATGACAAATATGGCATTTTTGGAAAGGGGAAACTATGGGCTTTCCAACTGTGAAGAAATATACAGAGTATTTCATTTGAAATAACAAAGTTGCCCCATCCCCGAAAATATACTATGTCATTTTCGGTTAAACCGTAAGTGAGCAAAAAAGACGAATACTCAGAAAAAAACTTATCAAAATTAGAAGAAGACCGCATTTCAGTATCTCAACTAGTTCAAAAGTTATATAGGTTTAAAAAGGGCCGAAATATAACGGGGAACCCGGTACCTATCAGTCGTGATAATTTTATCTTTATTGATACGAGATTCAGCAGGTTAGGATTGGTCTTTCTCCTCAACAAAAAAATTTATTAGATTTCTTTTACATTTATTGCGTTTATTTATCTCCGAAATAATGTCCTCAAGGTCGAGGCTATTGTTATTCAACGATTTTTCATTCTTTAATTTCGTTTTGCAACTTAATTGCTGGATTTCACTGCTTTTAAATCGTTACCAAATTCTCTACATTGTTCACAAGTCCAGTCAAATCCTTTTTTCGCTTTTATCATAGGAATTTCATTATACGAAATACTGACACAAGTATTTTTGAATAACCTGGTCCAAACACAACAAGAAATTATTCATATACAACGTGAGCAAACCGCTAAATGTTGCGGCATATAATCCAATAGGATTAGTTAAAATCTTTAATCTATAAAATATTTCGTATGATGACATCATACATTCATTTCAGAGTGTATAAACGGATAATAAGTGGATGAGACCTACGGTCCGGTCTTGCGGAGATATTAATAAAGGCCACCTTTTACAGCAGAAACACTATCAAATGAGTGTTTTTGTTCAGTTTTTTTATTTCCACTTTGCACCCAAATTCACAGCGGCGATCAATATTATTAAATAATTTTGTCATTACTTATTTATATATTATTGTTATTAATATATCATGTGCTATGCTACATTCATTTATTTATAAAAAAATATGCAAAGAATTCTCCTCAATTTACACTAAAGAACATGTATTCAAAAATTTGTGACCCTTAATCAAAAATACCCTGTATACTGTAAAATTAAGTAGCCGTACAAATAGAGCTGTAGCACTGATAGGTGCTGTTAAATAAGCTATTCACGTGATTAATGCTTAAAAAGAAAATAAAATGATGAGAACATAATCTCTGTATCGCTTATGGAGTCTAAATTCAATAATAGCATAAAATCCATAATTCGTGTTCGACATCTTGATTGATATTCGAAGAAGTTATTAAGGGTGCGTGGTGCGTGAAAAGTGCGGAAAACAGAGAAAAATGAGGAGTAATTTTTATGAATAGGGAAAGTTCCGCAACAATAAATCTTCTAAGGATTTACCCTGAAACGGAAGAGATATCTGTTTTCTTCAATGTATCTATGGAACATTCGTTTGTGGTATCCAAATGTAATTGGTAAATAAATTTTAAATTTAAATCCTTCCGTATACATAAATACATAATAACATATTATTTTATAGAAAAAAGTTGTATTTGTTTTTTTATAATAACTAAGCTGTAAAAATGTGCTGGTTGCAATATAAAATATACTTTCCATCATTCGTTTTATCTGTAGCAGCGAATGTACGCCAAAAGCAAATGTTGCATTAAATATATTGGAATATTTCCAGCTGCAACATATTAATCTTACTAATAGTGTTAACAAAATTCTATTTAAGTTTTTTCCTTTGGGTTTTGTACCGCAAATAAACCCCCTTCTACAAATAAATTCAGGAAAAGGGAAATATCCTCTATAGACTTGCAATATTTACGCTAGAAGATTTTTTTACAACCAATGGAAATTGCAGTATGACAGAAATTTACTTAACATATCCGTATACAGCACATGAGGTATTTTTATAAAAGTTTTGAAAAAGGAAAATCAGTATTAGCCGGCTTAGTGTCTCATTACCCTTTAAGCTTCAGATCAGGGAGATTCAGGTTCAAATCCTGGCTATGGCATGGATGTTTAGTGGCATTTTCCATGTGCACCAACACGGTGACAGTATAGATAGGTGTGTGTGAGAGACATCACGGTTAGCTTCTATACCACTCCTGAGTTCAAGTGTATTTGTGTGTTTGTTTATATGCATGTGTCCTGGTTGAGTAGTGGAATAGCTAATGCTAAACTCCGCTAGGACTGTAGTCTAAATAAGAGTCGAATTGCTAAGTGATCGACTTAGTTGTTAAAAAGCGTTAGATTGAAAGTAATGCCCAGAAAAATACAGACATACAGTTGAAGGGTTCTGAGAGTTCGCAGAATGCCGATCAGACATAAAGCTCCATCTCAGAGGCCTGCGATATATACTCTAAAAGAATTAGAAGACACAGCAGTAGAGCTTATTTTCCAGTGGTATACCAAATAATTGTGTTTTATAAATTTCTTGGGGTTCTTTGGAAGAAGACAAATATAAGGCAGAAATATCCATATGGGAAAAGGAAACTTTAAATAGCATTTGTAGTCACTATTCAACTGAACAAAAGTTGTTATTTTTAAAATCGCATTTAGTAAACCAGCCTATACATTAGTAAGAAGCACTGTGTTTATGGTAAGTGCGCTTATTCGGGTATACATTCTAGAATCTTAGCGTATTGCTTTATTCATGGACAAACGTTCACATGTAGTTATCCCTGATAAAATGACGGAAGTGACTTATTTATTTAAAGTTCGTTAAGAATACATTAAAATATGCTTCTTCTACTAAAAGAAAAATAAGGAAATATATCAATCATAGTTTTTAATTTTATTTAATACCGGAGAACCTAATATTTCCGTTTTTACACTTATAAATTTTTCTATTTTAAATCGAAGCAAATTCATAATTCATTTAAATACTCTATGTTGAGCATTTTAGTTCAGTAAACATAAACATTTCCTATTTTAATGTTGTTTTTTTTTATACATTTATTTAAGGTCGGCCTATTTCCGCTACTGAGACCTAACACCGACGCCTGTAGACGAGCTACCCCCAACCATTAATTTTGCCGAACCTCTTCCCTTAAGAAGAGTAGGGATCTTTTACTTGCCTAACATTTAATAGACAAGGGACCGACGGCTTTACATACCCCCCCGAAGCATGGTATATCCCCGATACAACGCTCGCCTAAGATTGTGTAGCTTCCGCGCATACGCTGATATTATTGTTATTTGCACTTACATGCTAGCAGAGAAAATGATATGTGTGATGTTATAAATATAATAAATTAATTTCTAAAAATATTTTTTCAAAACTATAATTGTGTACACATAAGTATAACTGAAAGCTTTCATTTAAATTGATGCCACCAAATCGTCATTTCATTGTTACTTATTTGAATCAGACTTTAACGAATAATAATTTAACATTAGAGATTTTTTGCTACATTTAACCTAAAACACCAATGGATTTTCTGACTATATAATACCAATTACTTCGTAGTCGATTGCCTATACATGTGGCCATGTACCTTATAATCATTAGTGAAAGCCCTGTATCATAAATTTTGTCCACTCTTAGTCTATTCATTGAATAATTATTCAAATAAAATATCTTTTACTTTCGACCACATCACGTTGGATAGACCCAAAACTAGTAACACTGTTTTGTTGTAATGTCAGTTTATGATAGTTGATTGAATCCAAACATCATAAGTAAACTGGCAAATAGTAGACAGATGTTAAACAAATAAGATTCGTATCCTCTAAAGCAATATTAGGATAAAGCAAATACTACCAAAACTCACACTCGTCAAATGTCTTAGATATAATATATTTTCTGCTTTTTACTTGAGCTGATTTAAATCCTGCGATTAAAATATTAATTAATCATTAATGAACCAATTTTTATTTAAAAAATCGTTAGTATTTTTAACTATTGAATAAATTGACCATAAAGTCAAAGATATCATTTTTATTTGCCAAAACACAGCTTTCTAAAGGTAGCGAATATATTGAAATATATAACGATTATACCGATACGATACGATATTCTGTTCAAGAATACCTTGATACTGATATTAACGTTTAGTATATCGTATTCGTATATTACATTCTCTACATCTCTGTGAATTCTAGTTATATAGATATATGTATACATTTTTCTCATTTTTATATGTATGTGTGTGTATGTACATATAAATGTTTTGACTTTATACGTAATTCTATGTGTATATTTATATATTTTAATATTTGTTTATATTTTATGTGTTTTGAGTTGTCCAATAGCATATATGTAATGCTCCTACTGGATCAATAAAATATTCTATTCTATTCTATACAGAAATATTAATGCAGAAACCGTTCCATATTCAATATATCTTTAATTATAGTAAATAATTAGTCTACATATACTGAAAAGGCCATACAGCACATGAAATTGGTATTTCGTGACACAATACCTCACTGGTATCTAGAATGAGGACGTCTTTTAAAATCTCCACCAATGCACTCAATTTACATTCTCGAAAATTTCTTTAGAATACATTGTCTTTTGAAACAAATCTAATTTAGTTTCCAATTTAATTCTTAAAGATATAGTTATTCTGTGCTGGGTATTATTTAAACATTGTGTTTAAAGCAGCATTGTCTTCTTTATTTGATAGTTTCTATTCATTTTTATTTCTAGTGAAATCTGATAAATGTACTAGAAATGAAATGGTGTTCACTTGTTCGCATGCACTCTTAAACAGTAGATAAGTAAGGGCAGTTCTGGATCAAAATCGCCCTCTATTATGAACGTTCATTTTGCAGAATTTTAATTCGTAAAATTAGTACATTATTGAATTGAGATTTTAAAAATTTGGACTTTTTAAAAGTCACACAGAAAGTTGACTGATACTAGAGAATGTTAAATTAGTATACTTAATGTATAGTTGTATATAAATTGATTTAATGGGATTCGAGAAAATGGGAACAGTACAATTACATTAATGACTGTCGTCTATAGTTTAATAAGTTTAGAAATTAAATTTAATAATTTGCACACATGTTATTAGTATATACAATATATTTATTACTGTTGGAGGACTTCTTTAACTTGGATCTAAATTCAATGAGATACAGAATTTTGTTTGATTTTAATATCGTATGCTTGACTCAATAGTTGCAATCCCCATTTTTTTCTAATTTCCACAATTTAATATTTGGCTATATCTCCTATAGATGGGCCCCTAGAAGTTTCGATTTCACACCAAGGTCATTCTTTTATCAAAGTTTCCGGGCACATTCTCCAATATATTGCTTCTATTGATGTAATCAATTACTCCAATAATTTTGTCCCTCAATTTATCGATACCACCAGAACTTTTTACAAATTTCAATTTTCACATAGCCCCATGAAAAAAAAAAACTTTAAATAATATAAAATTGGAGTTTCTAGGGAGCCATCTAGAAAAGATACTAACACAAAATATTGCTGAAATCAGAAAATAATTGGAATTGTGATTCTCGCGTCAAATGCAGCTGTTCTATTTAAAAAAAAAATAGCAAAACAATTATATTTTCAAAATGATGCATAAAATAATATTAATAATGACAATAAACTCCTTTATTATTTCCACCACAATAATTTACAAAATACAAAACAAATGGGAAATAAAATAATTGGCGAAATTAAATTACTGTAACACTACAGAATTTCTTTTAGTAAGTGTCTTACGCTTAGTAAGAGAAAGTCACAGAATGATCGATATCGCATACATATATACAATAAATATACCTACTATAAACACAGTAACATTTGATTAAATAAGCCAAAAACAGGATCTGCACAATGAAAACCAAGAAATAATAGTATAATTAGGCAGACAATGCTTTAACCATAAAAATAAATAAAAGAGAGAGATTACATTTGTTTAATCCGGAACAGGAAATTTAGGAATGTAATTTAAAATATATTTGATAGATGAGGCAATAAATAAATAAATTTGAAAAATATATATAACTAAACATTTTCTTATTTACATTGAGTCGTAAATAATAGTGATTTATATTTAATAAACGAACTTAGTTCATTATTCTTTAGTATTTGAGGAACTGAATTATGAATTTTTCATATCCGAGGGACCTTTTATATAGTTCAGTGCAATGATGGGTGGAGTTGACAAACCTTTGAACCGAATATTTAAATTATGAACATCAGTCCTAAATTTTATTTTCCTGCGTAAGTATTGAGGTAATTTCTCTTACCAGTTACCATTATCATATAATATATCAATTTATGATCCAGGCCGTAAAAACTCCCTTCTCCATTCCTTTTTCATTTCTTCCAAATAGTGTAAGGTCGCGTTTCAATATTCTTTAAACTACATGATCCTAAAACATAAAAAGTTGCCTTTTTGTCTAATTTCAACATATCGATGTTGATGTCACCTACGCATATAACAAATCTTACAAGAAAATCATTTCATCTAGTTTTTTAATTTTGGATTTAGTCTCTAGGTAAGGGTAGACGATAGACGGTAGAGGACAGACAGCATATACAAATTGCAGAGGACAGATAGCAGACAACACATGGCAGACAATACATTAATCTTTTTTTAATAACCTTTATTTTCCCTTTTTCTAAATTTTGTAAAAAAAATTATTTGTTTTTTTAATTTTTATTTTTTTTATTTTTATTTTTATTTTTTTCCTACCTATAATTTAGTTTTTAGTTTATATATAATTTTTTCCACAAAACAATCTAGTCTACAATCTACTATTACAATAATTTAGGCACTCTGTTTACACTTTGTTTCCTACCTTCCAATAAAACTATTGAGATAAAATATTAATATAGTTATAAATAATGTAATATATATTTGTATTCTCTGAACTTAACAACGAATCCAAATTTATTGGAAAATTAACTTTTAGTACTTTCAGGTCTTTGTATAGGAGGTCTATGTTATGAAAATATTGAGGGCATTCGAGAGCATTAAGAGTTATGTGTTGAAGATCTGCAATTATTTCTTCATATAAACACTCAGGAGTATCAGCTATTTCCATCCTATGTTTATATGCTGGATATAATGCATGTTTTCTTTCATCCTGCTTATGGTTTTTATAAATTGTCGATTAGACTCTGAAAATCAACAAATTTTTTTGAATTTTTTGTTGAATTATTTTGTATCTGATCCCTTGATGGTCCTGTTGTAACTATGTTGCCAGCTATTATATAATTGTTCTTTGTATATGTAAGAGAAATCTGAAGGTGGTATTAAGTTATTTTGGATATATTTTCCTATGAGGGGCATTTTTAAAAATCATTTTTATGGGTTTGGAGGACATGAAAACTTGTAAATTCATAAAAAGCTCAATTCGCGATAATATTTTCCTTCATACTACTACATATATGGGATAGTAAAAAAGTAAAAATTCTCAAAATTAATTATTAAATGCAATTACTTTTTTTAAATCATGATTTTTATCAATCTTAATTTCTACAACTACTAATTGAGGTTTTATTTACACTGTTAAGTCTTGATATTAATAACTGGTGTTGTAATAGATTTTATATAAAAATACTAACTTTTTGAACTCATTATAATGTTTCTACTAGAATTGTTTCTTGGAAATATACAAATAAAGTTTAAAACGCATTATCTAAAATGTCAAATGAATTGAGCGAGTTCTGCTCTAATTTTAGCACAAACTTTCGTCTGCTCTAAAAATAAAATTTAAAAATAAGTTAACGTAACCTCTGACCCAAAATAGCCCTTATTAAGTCATTCACGAAAATAAAGACAGGTAAGCGTTTCAAAGTAAACTACGTGCGTAACGCATTTCACATATTAATATGTGAGCACGTCTAGAAATCGATTGAATGTATGGAAAGAACCCACTGTTGACTAATAAAGTCAATGAATGGAACACACCTTTGTCTTAGTATCATTCGATAAGCCCAGTTGACTGTGTTCATGCCTGATAATAAAAACTATCCAACAATTACGTAACAAACAGTGGAAGTAATGGTAATATTAATTTAATTCTTAGATTAAATCCGTAAGTAGCTGCACCGAATAATTATTGTAATTTTGTTGACGTCATCTAATCTCTCTTAGATATTAAATAGTACCTAAAGATTTTTATCATTTTCTCTCTAACTTAAACAACTTTCCGTTCTAGTGTATATGTACACGTTTAAGAACTTAAAATCAGAATTCAACCACAAAATATGTACCTCATGATGTGTGTTATGAACCTCATGATGTGAATTCAAAATCATTCCTTATTCTCTCTCGTCGTTTATTAAGCATTCTTTTCAACGTTGTTTCTGAAGATTATTTTTCGGCATGCTTAGTCCCTAAAACATAAAAAATTTCACCTAAATCGTAAAGGTGCTGATTAAAAATATCACATATATGACAAATTTTATTGTAATTACTACATATATAGGCGATTTCAAAAGCAGATTCGTCCTGACATAAGGATAATAAAATGTGTAGTTGTGTCTAGAATGATAATTTGGTACATTGAAGCATAATTGAGACAATAGTTCCGGACAGTCAGTATTGTCATGCAGTAAATTGTAAAAAAAAAAGTTGAATTTTCTTCTCATTTCTAAGCTATACATTTCAAATCTAGTAAGAGGCGCCATTTACTCTATATCTCTAAGTTGCATCTACTTTAAATGCCAAAATTTTCAAAAATTTTCTTTCTACATATTCTAGTGTCAGTTTATGATTATCGTAATAGGGAATCCAGATAAGCGATCCATACTCAAGTTTAGACCTAACCTAAAAGAAGTAAAGTATTTTTAGTGCTCTGATGTTGGTAAATGATTTGCAGTTCTAATTATGAAGCCAAGCATCTTAATGGCAACTTTGACCTTTAAGTTAACGTGTTCAATAAATAACGTTGACCATCGAATACGACACCAAGATCCTTAGTGGAATCAACTTTGGATAACAACATTCCAACTTACATTTGGAAGCATTAAGGTATTACCTATTACTCACACACCAATTATGAACTCTGTTAATATCATTTTGCAGTAACATACAATCATCAAAACATGGTTACTCTCATATATAGCTTAAGACCATCCGCGAATAATAGCCTATCGCTCTTGCTAATGATTGAAGTTATATTACCAACAAGGAGCAAAAACAGAAGTGACCCCAAGTTGGAGCCTTGTGGGACACCTGTTGTAGCTATGTATGGCTCAGAATGGAAACCGTTATACGATCATTGCATAAATAATGGTAGTTAATCATTTAATCCCCAGATACCTAATTTACTGATTAAGATGTCATGATCAATGTTATCAAATGCCTTCGAGAAATCGGTATAGATCACATCTACCTGCACGGACATATCAATGACTTAGGAAACAAAACTGTCAAGTTGGTTACTGTAAAAAGGTGGTTTACAAATTAGCTTAAAAATAGCCCAATAGAAAAAAATATATATAAAGTTTTGCCACTTGGGAATTAAACTTCTCAAGGGATGTACTTTCAAAATAAAAAGAGTTCCCAAGCAACAAGTAGGAGCTTCATCCCTAAAACACACCCCTAACGTGCAATTCGGTAGCTTTTTGCGATTTTTTCTAAAACCGTTTGTTATACAAAAAAAATTATACTTACAAAAAATATTCCCAATAAAATTCTGCATAAAAAAGTTTTTATTATCTAAATTTTTTAGAACAGAGGTTTTCGAGAGATCAGGTATTGAAATTAAGGGTTGCATTAACAGTGATTCACGGGCATGGTATATAATGTATCACTTATAATTCTAAGAGGCAGCCGGTATCGAACACGCGACATTCCAACACATTCCAATCTATAAGTGGAAAATAGTGTCAGCACAAAAGTGTCGAACGTCAAAGACGACTGTTAAAACGCTCTTTTCTTGATATTTTTTTGACAAAAACACAGTATAAGTTGAGCAGCAAAGTAAATTTTTAAATAATCTTAACAATAAGGAATGACTTATTTCACAGCTTGCTGAACATCTCAACAACCAAAATGTAGGCACATATATTGCAGTAGATGATGCTGATGTTGAAATTGTTGCTACGGCTATCATAAAATCTCAGAAAAATGAGCAAGTTGTAGTGGTTGGTCAGGACGTCGACCTTCTTATTTTATTAATTGCACTTACACAGATATCATATTTCAAAAAGAGGCTCAAGGTAATGTTAAAAAACGGCTGTATAATTCGAAGAACTTACGATCATCTAAGAATCTGTCTTATCCGCTGCGATACCATGTCAGGATTCTTTGGAAAGGGAAAACAATAGTTTGTACATCTATTTAATCGCAGAAAGAACCTTGATAGTGTAATTCAGATTTTTAATCAACTCTAACAAAAATTGAGCAAGCTGGGAAAAGGTTTATATTGGAACTTTATAAAGTTAAATCATTAGAGGGAAATCTCAGTGAACAAAGATATTGTTACGTGCTTACAATTTTCAGTAAACACTTTGTGAATTCCAAATAACTTGCAACAAGAATTTTCACAAACCACTGATTTATTTAATCACTAAAATTACACTAGCAAATACTTAAAAATCACACAACTAATAATAACTTAATCTAATATAATTTCACTACTTTTAAAACACTAAGCACTTTACTTTTCTTCTTAAACTTGTCAACTCTTGTTTAACCTAAAAACTCTCTTGTCTGTTTACTTCACTAAACTGCATACTTCACTCAACTGAACTGTTCCCCCATCTGCTGGATTCATCTCCTTATATACACCCATAGAAATGTACCACAATTTTCTGGAATTCTACAGAGTTTTCTACCATGTAATAGATGATTGTTCGTCAATTGGCTCATAGACGGCGCCACCCTACTAGTCAGGGAAGTAACTAAGCTTCTGAGGAAAACTTTGAACATCAACTTAATCACATCTTTCCTTGTTAGAGGGCAGCACATAACACTGCTCCCTCCTTAAGCCTGAACGTCCCGGTCAGGCAATTCAGATTCCCCAACATACTTCATACTTCGCCAACCTATCCAAGTGCACGATCTTCATCTTGGACTTCTTACTACGTTGAATTCGGTAAACAACGTCATTGATCCGAATGATGACTGAATACGGTCCTTCCCAGGGTGGGTGAAGCTTCGGAGATTTTCCCTTCTTTCGCTGTGGGTTATATAGCCAAACCAGATCGCCCTCCTTGAATCCTGCTGACGTTCCCTTCCGGTCATAGCGAGCCTTCATTCTGTCACTAGCTATGCTAACTTGGTTTCGAACCAATTCGTGGACATTCCTCAGCTGTTGACTAACTTCGTCTGCGTAGTCATCCACGGACAGTGGCTTCTTATCTGGTGTACCAAACATCAAATCACATGGCAGTCTGATCTCGTGCCCAAATATTACACGAGCCGGTGTCTGTTTAGTCGTCTCATGAATGGCAGCCCTGTATGCCATTAAGAAAAATGGTATATGTCTATCCCAATCTCGCTGGTTCTTGTGAACTACCTTAGAAAGATGTTCCTTCATGGTTTTATTATGTCGTTCCACCATTCCATCTGACTGGGGATGAAGAGGGGTTGTCCGAGTCTTGTGAATGCCCAGCAACTCACAAATTTTCTGAAATACCCCCGACTCAAAGTTTCTCCCTTGATCGGAATGTAGCTCCAGGGGTACACCAAATCGGCATACAAGGTTATCCACCAAAACTCGAGCAACAGTAACTGCTTCCTTATTCGGAATGGCATAGGCTTCCGGCCATTTACTAAAATAGTCCATAGCGACCAGGATGTATTTATTCCCATCATCTGTCACTGGGAATGGGCCCGCTACATCTATAGCAATCCTCTCAAAAGGAGCTCCGACGTTATATTGCTTCATTTGGCCCCTGCTCTTCGTCTGTGGCCCTTTGGTAGCTGCACAAGCCTTGCATTTGCGGCACCAAGCTTCCACATCTTGACGGCTATTTATCCAATAAAATCGTTCCCGTACTTTAGCCAATGTCTTATTCATACCAAAATGTCCCCCGGACACTCCATCATGTATTTCCTGAAGTACTTTTGGGATCCGACAGCTGGGTATCACCAGACGCATGGTAACTTCCTTCCCATCTGGACTTTCCCATGCTCTCTTTAATAGCCCATCTATAACCTTAAGGGAGTCCCATTGTGCCCACAATGCCTTCAGCTCCACACTTTTGTCCGAAACATCCTTCCATTCCGGTCGCGTTCCTTTTTCTTTTGCCCTTAATATAGGACCAATTACGCTGTCATCCATTTGTTCTCGTCTTAGAACTTCCTTTGTCCAATCATCTGGAACATCTACCTGAACTGTGTTTATTATTACCGTGCCCTGTGCTTTTTCAACCCGATAGCAGTGCTTGCAGTCATCTTTGCACGGTCTTCTTGACAGAGCATCTGCATTTTTATGAGACTTTCCAGGTCGGTGTTCGATTGTGAGGTCATATTGCTGCAGTCTTTCTATCCAGCGAGCCAGTTGACCTTCTGGGGTTTTCAGCTGCAGTAGCCATTTTAATGCAGCATGGTCGGTCCTGATTTTGAAATGTTGACCATAGAGGTACTTGTGAAAATGGTCCACGGACTTAACAATGGCCAGTAGTTCCTTCCTTGTTACACAATAATTCCTCTCTGGTTTGGACAGTACCTTACTGAAATACTCGATTACTTTTTCCTCTCCATTTTGGACTTGAGATAGTACACATCCAATTGCGGAGTTGCTAGCATCCGTGTCAAGAATATAGAGGCCCTTTGGTTGGGGATATGCTAGCACAGGACTACTGCATAACGCTGCTTTCAGCTTCTTCCATGATGTTTCACACTCCGGTGTCCACTGATATTTAACTTTCTCCTCCGTTAGCTGGTGTAGTGGCTTTGCTATATCCGCAAATCCTTCCACAAAACGTCTATAGTAAGTGCAGAGGCCAAGAAAGCTTCGTAATTCGTGTACATTTGAAGGTCTTGGCCAATCACGCACGGCAGAGATCTTGTCCGGGTCTGTCTGTATTCCCTCCGAAGATACGACATGTCCAAGGAATTTCACTTCTTTTTGGAATAGCAGACACTTCTTTGGATTCAACTTTAGGTGTGCATTTCTGATTCTCCCAAATACTTCTTGAAGATTTTCCAAATGTTCCCTGAAGTTTCGTCCCATAACCATTACGTCATCAAGATAAACTAAGCACGTCTTCCAAGTTAGTCCTCGGAGTACAAATTCCATCAATCTTTCAAAAGTAGCTGGCGCATTGCAAAGTCCAAAAGGCATCACGGTGAATTGATATAATCCACTACCTGTTGAGAAGGCAGTCTTTTCCTTGTCGTCAGGGTGAAGTCCCACCTGCCAATACCCACTTCGAAGGTCTAGAGTTGAAAACCATCGTGACCCTGCCAGCGTACTTAATGTATCGTCAATTCGTGGTAGTGGATAGCTGTCTTTCTTCGTAACATCATTCAGCTTCCGGTAGTCGACACAAAATCTCAAAGTTCCGTCCTTCTTGGCAACTAAAACTACCGGTGATGACCAGGGACTGGTTGATTCCTCAATTACTCCATCTTGTAGCATCTTTTGAACCATCGCAGCAGCTTCTTCCTGTTTAGCTATTGGCAACCTCCTAGGTTGTTGGCGGATTGCGGCTGAATCACCAGTGTCTATCCGATGCTGTACTATATCAGTTTTCGTGAGGATGTCTGTGTTTTTGGCAAATACCGTACTTTCTTTTTCCAAAAACTTGATTGCCTCTCTACGTTCATCCTCAGATAGGTGTTCAAACTGGGAACTCAACAAAGTCACAACTTCCCTGTCTACGCTGGTTGACGAACATTTCTCCCCTTGCTCCTCGCACCTTGCTATCCACTGGACTGGTTCGTAGGATCCTATTGCCTCGCCTTCCTTGAAAGTCACTGAGTGGGAATTTAAATTAGCCACTCTAATTGGAATTTTGTCTTTTGTCCGGGTTAGAGTTCTTGCTAAGACTACGTTTTCTGTCTTAATTGAATCATCTTTTTCAACAAGGCCAACACGGTATCCACTAGAGTTTCCTTCCAGAATGGCCTCGATTATTTGTTCTGAACGAGCAGGAATCTTGATTGTCTCAGCCGTTAGTAGCCTCACTTTTTGAAATCGGTCATTTGCTGTTGATAAAATAAATTCTTCATTTCCAATCTTTAGGACTCGTTCTACCACGTCAAGTACAAATTGATCTTGTACTCCCATAACATCCAGCCCCAAAATGAAATCATCTGTGATGTCAGCCACAATAACCCTATGACTAAAGCACAGGCGTCCAAACTGCAGATCTAGGTCAACTTCTCCATGAACCCTTACCCTGTCTCCTGTGGCTGTTCGAACGACCAATCCATTTTGGCTTTTATCAACTCTTATTCCTGATAAAAATCCGGGTCGCACTATTGATGACATGGCACCTGTGTCGATAGTGAAGATACATCTTCTTTTGTTTACATAGCCATCCAAAAGCAGACTACTCGGGACTCTTCTAATCTGGGAAACCCGTATCTCTCTGGGGGCACCGTGTTCACCAGCCAGCACAGCCCCCAAGGTGCTGGCTATCTTTAGTTTTCCTGCGGCCCTTCAGTCGTTGCGGCATTTACTCTCTCAGGGCTCCGCTGCCGACAGTTCCGCTTAATATGCCCTGGTTTGCCGCACTTATAACAACGAATCACCTTCCTTGGCTGTTCGTCGTTCTGCTCTCTTTCCTGCTTCCTTGGAACATCTGGTTTGGTCATCAACTGGCTTATCAGTTTGTGTATGTCAGCCATCAAAGATTCCATATTTGATTTTTCTAAATGGTCCTCTTCTACCTTCATGGCTCGTACTCTCGGACGTGGAGTCTCTTTATAAGCGGCTTCAACTTCGAGGGCATGGATCAAGGCTTCGCTACCAGTCTTATCTCGAGATAATCTAAGGACTCGCCTGATCTCCTCGTCTCTTATGCCATCGATGAAAGTACCAACTGTTAATTGTTCCTGGAATTCTTTGGGCGCATCCGGGTAAGCCAGGTATGTCAGTCGCTCAACAGCTGCTTCAAAATCTTGTAAACTTTCCCCAGCCTTTTGTGTGCGTGATTTGAGCTGAGTCCGGTATACTTGGGCGAGGTGTTGGTCGCCATATCTTAGATCTAGTGCAGCCTCCAAAACTTTAAAATCTCGTTGCTGCGTCACTGGGATAGTCTGAAGCAACTCTGATGCTTGACCTCTTAATGCTAGCACCAATGCCATAGCCTTGTCTTCATTGCTCCAATTGTTTGCGTATGCCGCTGCCTCAAATTGTCTTTTATAGGTTGACCAAGAAGTTTGACCATCAAATGAAGGCGGTTGTAATCGAGGGCCTGACGATGATAATACTAGTTGGCCTCCTTGCGTTCCTAACTGTCGCTTAAGTTGTTCTACCTCCCCCTTAACTACCTGAAATTTTCCTTCTATATCGGTAACTTTCCCTTCAACGCCAGTAACTTTTTCCTCAACACCAGTAACTTTTTCTTCGACTGTAGTCACTTTTCCTTCAACGTCGGTAACTTTTCCCTTAATGTCACTAATTTCTCCTTCGACGTTACCAACTTTTTGTTCAACTTTATCTACTTTTTCCTTGACTTCATTAGTGGCTGACAGGATAGCATCTTGTTGCACCTGTATAATTTTTCTCAATTCTTCCTTTTCTTCTTGTCGTTTTCTTTCTTGTTCTTCCTTTTCTTCTTGATGTCTTCTTTCTTTTTCTTCTTCACGTCTCTCCTGTTCTTCTTTTTCTTTCTGACGTCGTCTTTCTTTTTCTTCTTGACGTCTTTCTTGTTGTTCTTTTTCTTCTTGGCGTCGTTTCTCTTGTTCTTCTTTTTCTGCCTGACGTTTTCTTTCTTTTTCTTCTTCGCGTCTCTCTTGTTCTTCTTTTTGGTCTAGCATTATTTTTCTAAATTGCTCGAACATGTCTTGCATTTGCTTTTCGGCGGCCATGCTTCTTGTTTCCATTCAAACAATTAACTCGAAACAGCACGAACAAGTCTTATTTAAAGTCTATATCGCTTCTCAGTTGAAACCACTTAAAAACTACACTAATTTCTAAATAGAATGTCCCAGAAATTTCCTCACACTAGCACAAATAGATCTTGTCTAATGTCTATATCACTTTCCAGTTCAACTCACTTCAATATCTCCAGTGGTTTCCAAATAGAACACTATGGAACTTCGTCGAATTCTTCAGAAATTCTGTTGCAATTCCGCTTCTAACACCAATTGTTACGTGCTTACAATTTTCAGTAAACACTTTGTGAATTCCAAATAACTTGCAACAAGAATTTTCACAAACCACTGATTTATTTAATCACTAAAATTACACTAGCAAATACTTAAAAATCACACAACTAATAATAACTTAATCTAATATAATTTCACTACTTTTAAAACACTAAGCACTTTACTTTTCTTCTTAAACTTGTCAACTCTTGTCTAACCTAAAAACTCTCTTGTCTGTTTACTTCACTGAACTGCATACTTCACTCAACTGAACTGTTCCCCCATCTGCTGGAGTCACCTCTTTATATACACACTTGGAATCCTTCTAGAACTTTTTTCTAGAATTCTCCATAATTTTCTACCATGTAATAGATGATTGTTCGTCAATTGGCTCATAGACGGCGCCACCCTACTAGTCAGGGAAGTAACTAAGCTTCTGAGGAAAACTTTGAACATCAACTTAATCACATCTTTCCTTGTTAGAGGGCAGCACATAACAATATGCTTATTTTAATAAATTTGTTGGCCAAGCGGGCAGTGCCGTGGTTCTTTCAAAATTACCTCCCACGTCAGTAGCAGTACAACAGCATTGCCGTCGTTGTTACCTTCAAGTGCAAATATGGCGTGGACAACATTTGCATCCTGAGCTTTGGGGCTGGAAAAAAATTATGATGCCCTGTCACCTGTCTATACCACTGAGCCACTCGCCCCGGCTTCTATTTCGAAACTAATAACCTGCAGTTGCAAACAAGGTTGTGGAAAGAGATGCAGCTGTACTAAGGCAGGCTTACATTATACAACTGTGTGAAGAAATTACCGTGGCCAAAACTGTACCAATACAGATACTACAGATGATGTAGATATTACCGAAGACGTATTATAAATTTATTTTGACTTAGTGGATTAGGTCTCAAGGAGAAATCATTTTTAAAAAAACGCGCCGATAACTCTACCTCAATGGTGATGTGGAAACGAGTGCTCTTGTATCAATTGCAAAACTTTTTTTATAAACCTCTTGTCCACTATAATACAACTTTACATTGATTCACAGAGTTCCAAAAGCATCATGCTCTTGAATCTCTATTAATGCAATCCCTAACTTCAATAGCTGATTGCTCGAAAACCTCTGTTCTAAACAATTTAGGTAATAAACACTTTTTTATGCAGAATGTTATTAAGAATATTCTGATAAGTATAATTTTTTTGTACGACAAACGGTTTTTCAGAAAAATGCAAAAAAAACTACCGAATTGTTCTTTAGAGGTGAGTTTTAGGGATGAAGCTCCCACTTGTTGCTTGGGAACTCTATTTATTTTGAAAGTACATCCCTTGACAAGTTTAATCCCCAAGTGGCAAAACTTTATATATATTTTTTCTATTTATGCTAATATGAATGGCCTAAAATCCATGTTGATATAGCAATATAGGTTTACCGGTTGGCAAGTAGATGCGATCATATAAAATTATTTCAAACACTTTAGCAAAATGTGATAAAATGGCAATCGCTCTGTAATTACTAATATTAAACGAGCCACTTGTCTTGAGGACCATACAAATGCTTGCTCTTTTCCAGATGTCGGGAAATGTTTGGGCTCTTAGAGCCAAATTAAATATAATTAGTAAGGGTACGCTTAATATATTTTGCAGTCTTTGATAAAAAATAGGGTATTAAGTCGAGGCC
Organism: Leptura quadrifasciata; assembly: GCA_963675555.1. Classification (NCBI taxonomy): domain Eukaryota; kingdom Metazoa; phylum Arthropoda; class Insecta; order Coleoptera; family Cerambycidae; genus Leptura; species Leptura quadrifasciata. The sequence continues at coordinate 115,723,666 of OY776677.1, forward strand.
AGAGGTCATTTTATTCTTTAATTTAGCAGTTGCTTTTTAAACTTCGAATTCGGTAACTGTGTCCACATTAACAGAGTGATGATTCTCAAGTTTTACAACGTCATTATGTTCTAATTCACCCAAATTTTAAAAAAATTGCATTGGTAGTTTCTGAGAGGAGCGGTTCAATGAAACCAACACATTGTATATCTCACCTCCATTAATAGTTTCCATTAACGGAGGTGAGACTTTTATTCAAATATTCTGCCCCATGTACAAAACGTCATTAAACAAAAAATTTGTACCTGAAAAGATCTTCGTCTATAGCAAACAACATGCTCCCCCAATAAGAAAATAATACGTTTTTCATCGGAGACACTAAAATTCACGTTTCATGAGAATGACATCATATGCCTTTTCTAGAAATTGTATGAAGTAATTTTCTTTTAGTATTTATATGCATTTGAAACAACTAAGTGTAATAAATAATTTTAATATTATTATCTTTTGATGACTTTCATAAATTGGATCTTAAAAGAGATCGTTAAAAATTTATTGAAAAGTAACTTTGTTGCCATTATGTTATCATAAAATATTCTGGGTGCGTATATAATGAGAGTTAATTTTATCAGATCATTTTAGCATAACACTCAAAAGCTAAGCTGAATAAGAATAAAATGATTCAAGCGGAGTAAAAAAATTCAAATAATGCTTTGGTCTTTGTGATGTTACTCTTCAGTTCATTTACCTGCGTCCTAAAATTCTTATCTGCTATTCGCAATAAATGAATATTGAATTCGTGTCGAGTATATGAATCCCAAAGAATATATAAGAAGTACTTGTTTCTTATCGCCTTCCAGGAAAGTCGTAGGGTTTTTTGTAAGTTTATGTATTTTTTTTATTAAGTATGCTTTTTCAGCAGGAATATTTCATTGATTTGTCTAAAGCTGCGGATACCGAAAGGCAAATTGTTTAAAAAAATGTAAACTCAATTTTAGATAATTATAGCTTAAAATTAATAATAATATAATAATAACTTTATTTTAACCCAATTTAACAGTATTATTTTACCAATTTTACAATATTATTTTTACCTACGATCACTACTGTAAATAGTAATAAACATAATTCAGGCGATGCACGTCACAAGTGACGTACTTGAAAACATTTTAATGCCAACATAATTTTTAAGTATTAATTACATTAAAAAGAGTAATTCTTGACACCAAATTGTTAAGCTTTTTTCAGAAATAAGTACACTTCAATGCGGCTTCATAATCCTTTTGTCTTATTTTTAGAATAGAAAGTTAATTAAATCGTATTTCGTCGCGAAAAGTTGGTAGTATAAATTTACTAAATTTACAAAAGCACCGATATTTTAAATCGATTTACTGTCGATATTATTGATTCAAATTATTTTATTGTTGATTTCATTCTCCCGTGCTTTTCATTAATTGTTGTTTCCTTGTTTTATTTACCATCAATTCTTTTCAGAACTAATATAATTGTATTATTAGTGTTATTCTGGTAAGTGGAGCAAGATTTATTTGTGTGAAAACAAATTAATGCATTATATTTTTAGGTTACCTGTCATAATGCCGAAGGCATTTGGTAAAGATATCCAGGAATTAATTTGTTCTTTAATAAATTATTTTGAGAGAGAACGTGATGCCGGTGGACCACTGTTACCTTTAACTGTAGTAAAAGAGGCAAGTATAATTCTAGAATTTAACTATATATCATAACATAACCAGTAAATTTCAGAGAGTTGCTAATGTTTTAAGCATAAGTTTGAGTGCTGTTAGCAACGTTTCCAAAAAAATGTAGACTGGGGAAGTTTTAGGTAGCCCTAAAAGAACTGAACCAACAACAAAGCCTGTATGCGACATTGATAACTTTGACCGAGCAGCAATTCGAAATGTTATTTATGAAATGTACGGAAACAGTAAGTATTTATTAAAATAACGTATGGAAATATTTATTAAAGTATTTATTATTATTTTAGAACAACATATTACCAGACAATCCCTTTCAGAGCCGTTGATTGAACAGGACATTTACAAAGGAAGTTTGAGTAGCTTGGGCAAAATATTGAAAAAAATAGGTCTCAAATTTCTGAAAGATAATCCACGTAGAGGATTAATGGAACTGCTAAATATTGTTTTCAGCCGCGTCGCTTTTTTGCAGAAATATGTAAAAAATATTTCATTGGGGTATCCTCGACAATAAATATGTAAATGTTTTTTCTCTTATTATGAATAGTAAATAACTAAAAAATGTATAATTGTTTAATATCGTAGTAATTTTATTTAATTAGCAGAACTTAATTATAATTATGATTGTACTATAATATATATTATAAAACTTATTGTCCAGTTGTTAAATAAAGTTCATTTGAGAAATTATTTATAATCTATTTTTGTTCCAATGAATCGAATTTTGATAGATTTTTGTTATATGTATTGTGAGTTGCAGACGTTGCAGTTATCACAGGCACAACATAAAGCTTTATGCTGTGTCACAATTCATCATTTTAATGATACATTTTCAGTTACGGCAATACAATTTGCATGTGACCTGAATTGGGGGTTGCAGCTATTTCAGGTGCAATCGCTTTGATTGACTTCATATAATTATAGTAATTTTGTCGATCTGTGACGTGCATCGCCTGAATTCTTGCCCCGACTATACCAGTGAATTGTTGAATGTTATATATTGTAAACAAGACGTACTTACTATAAACAAATCGCACGGTCAACAAAACGCACGGGACACAGAGATTCAACAATAAATTCATCAAATATTATGTCAATTTTGACAGCGCTTGAAAGTTACGTAGGCGCATTTGTTTCTTTAAACCACTTGTCAGCGATATAAGCCACCTATTATTGCTCTGTGTCCCGTGCGTTTTGTTTACCGTGCAGTTTGTTTACAGTGGATTTTGTTTTCAATATGTAATAGTTGCCTTTTAATTTTAACAAATATGATCGTAGGTAAAGTATAGTACATAATTCGAGCTATAAAGCAATTACACACTCATGGAAATACGCATGCGTAACTTTTCCGTTCGTACGTAATATGCCTCCTGCAACACTCATTACGTAATATACTATTACAGTAGTTATTTTTAGTATAAATGCACCTGGTTTCACAAGGAAATCGTTTTCTGTCTTAATATTTTACTAAAATATTATTCTATGTAACGTTATACAGTATCAGTTTTAATAATTAACAATGTGGACTCTATTTATGTGTTACTGATTAAGAACTAAAACTATTCTAAAATTATGGAAATTAAATGCAATAATTGAAATAAAAGCTGCGAGAATATTTGTTCGAATAAATATAAATTATGCATGATAAATATTTACAACTTCTTACAGAAAAATTTGCAATTGTTTATTGCTTTTATGTATTCACTAATAATATTATGCCGTCCGTCTATTTTATGAGGGCCACACCAATATATAATTATAATTCAGTAATTATTTATTACAATTTAAGACACACAAACAAATATCTTATAAATAAAAATACAAGTACAAAATGAACATAAAAAAAACGAAAAACTATGTATAGCATTACTACCTACTACCATACTGGAAAGGAAATGTGTGTATTTATTTTTCTAGCTACAAATCCTCAAATTGTGCACCATGCACACTAATACACAAAATGCTCTACGAGACACGTAACTCATTACACATTTTGGAGCATTTCAGGAATAATTGCCTCACATGCGTTTCTAATTCCTGTCCTGATGTCCTCAATATCTTCAGGGGCAATTTGAAATACCTTGTCTTTAATGTAACCCCAGACGAAAAAATCCAAGCGAGTAATACCTGGTGATCGAGCTGGCCATATAATTGGTCCGTAAGTACCTATCCAGTTATCTAGCATAACTTGATTTAAGTAATTTGTATATATTACAGCAGTGTAATGTGGAACCCCACCTTGTTGATAATATGAATAATTTAATCTTTCTGCCACCGTAAATTTAAAAAGAAAAATTTTGAAATTCTTTCTGTAAGAAATTAAAGTATCTACGAGCGGTTAATTTGCCATCATAAAAAATTACTTTAGTCCCTAAAAGACCCACCCAAACATTCATAAAAAAAATTTCTTGGAAAGCAGTCTCTTTGCACCAATGAGTATTTCCTCGTGTCCACTTATAATGCATGTTTTTATTGAAAAATCCATTGTTAGAAAAATTTGATTCGTCCGACCAAAGACTTTTGCAACGTATCAACGGTTCTTTTTTTATTTAACGACCATCTACAAAATCTTACTCTCCTCGGCTTATACCCTTCATTTAAATTTTGAACTTTCCTCATTTTGTAGCATCGAAATTCGCTTTTTTTATGCAACAGTTCACTTCAGTTCAGTTAAAATTTTAGTGACATTGTTATATCATTGGAAAGAGAAAAAAATAAACAGAATTAATGGTGTCATGGCTTACTTTGAGATTTGTTCTTTTCCTTTCTGCACAAGAGCGTATCTTTACCGTCAACTTTCATCCCTTTAACTATTTTTCGTATCTTCTCAAATAAGGAAGTTATATGCGAAAATCATGGAGTGAGCGACATCTACATTTTGACAGTATAACCATACCTATAATGAACAACAAATCAATTTATTATTGAGGTTAAATGAAGCTTAATTTTGTTGACTTGATAATTAAGTAAGTAACTTCTATGATTTTCCAAATAAAAAGTGCATTGAAGTATTATTTTGTCTAAATAGTTTTATAGGCAAAATGATGCAAACGGTTAACAAAATTATTTCTCTGAAAATTTTATGTTCGTCAGTGTTCCAGCTGAGTTACTAATCTTCCCTGCAGATCCAAAATTACGTTAATACGAAAATGTATACTGAGAATTTGAAAGTCTATTAGTAAATTTGTGTGCATGCAAGTGGCATTTGTTATAAGTGTTCATTCCAAGTAAATAAATTGCCAATAAATTTAACGAAATATCAGCCGACTGGAAAAAATAGTCTCTTGTAATTAATTACCTATTTCCACTATTTTAACAACCTGTGATTACTTGTATTGTTGGAATGTTTTATACATCACTTAAAAAATCTATTTTGGTTTATACCTCTTTTTTGAAATGTAATGAGGGTTTGAGGCTATTAAATACCTATTTTATAAATAAACATGTGCAAAGATTATTATTGATAATAAATTGTCTTTATTACAAGAATTGTGACATTCCCCTATTTTTTATTAAAATATTCTGCCGTACTTTGTTAGAATAAATTGACAATGACAAATTACCGAAGTAATTCCCTGGAATTTCTCAAGGATCTTGTGCTAGGTAAAGAGAGACGAGGCCTTACAGTTTATTGTGGACTCCGAACCACTCTTGGGGCAATTTTTTTAAATAAAAAATTGTTTCGCCTTGCTGGTCTTGAAACCACTTTTGCTAGGCATACTCAGTTTGCTAGCCAGACGCCTTTAGCACACTGAGCTACCGTTCTTAGTTACTTTTCTGAAGCTCTAATCAAATTCAGATTAGAGTGAAAACACAAAAATATAAGCAAATAAAAATATAAATAACATACTATAAATTTAAAAATAAAACGGAGCTATAATTTCATTTATTTTATTAAATTTCTAAAATAAATAACATGAACTTTGACGAACTTGCATACAACATAAAAATTGTTTTAAATATTCTCTGTGTTCCTAAAAACTTCTTTAGAGTCTCGTTTCCTATGCAGCTCAACATCTAGTTCTCTATCCTGGACTTTTTTAAAGTCAGGTGGGTAAGTATGCTAGTCGCAGATTATAATAACCTGTACCTACTTCACTGAGCGTTATAAAAAGTTTTGCGTTTATGGATTCCATTTGCAGCAATCTGTATTGATTTTGTTTGGTTATAGTGTGATATAGCGTTTTCAATAGCCATATAGAGGGAGGAGATATTACAAAAATAGTTGCAAGTAGTTTTTATAAGATGCCATTTATATATGCAATAAGTTTTCTAATGCTATATCTCGCTCCAGCCTTTCGATTCGGTTTCAGGTACTTGACTGATTTGTTTTCAATTATCACAAACAGTATGGGTAAAACTAAGGAAGGGCAAAGATCTATATATTATCTGATAGCCAGGCAGCACTAAAAGCTGTAAGGTCCTATACCTTTGAGTCTAAAGTTGCCTGGGAATGTAGACAATCCTTGAAGCAACTGCAACAACAACGTTACCTTGATGTGAGTGCCAGGGCATGAGGGAATACAAGGAAATGAACTTGCTGACAGCCTTGCAAAAAAAGGATCTAAAGCACCATTTATTGGACCCGAACCGTTCTGTGGCCTGGCCAAGGGACACATAGCGAAGGAGATCCAAGAATGGGAAAAGGACCAGAAGAAGTCCTCCAGGCCAAAGACAAGCGAAAAAGTTTATAACTTATTCGACAAAGAATGCCACAAGGCTTCTCGAACTTGAAAAGTCCGAATTAAGGCTAATCACAGGCATTCTAACTGGCCACTGCCTCTTGAGATATTATCTTAAGAATATGGGCAAGGCAGTAGATAACAAATGCAGATATTGCAATACTGCAACTGAAACTGCGGAACATATACTTTGTGAATGCAAGGTGTTAGTCCGCTTTAGGCTGAAATTCCTAGAACAGGAGGAATTAACGCCTGAAGACATAGGGAAATTAGCCCCCAGGAAAATCACAAGCTTTGTAAAAAGTCTTGGAATCCTGGGCAGCAACTAAATGTAGGGTAAATCACAAAAGATCTTTTAGGTCGAAGTGAAGTAAGGCTGTTCGAAGCCAAACGACCCCATAAAACAATCTACAATCTACAAGGATACGTCCCGCCAAAAAGATATCCAACCATTTCTCCTCCGGTCTGCATCATACTAGCAGGAGAGAATGCTTCTAGTAAAGTGTGGAAGTAGTTGTATTTTCCACATTTTATCTTATAGTTAAAAAATAGAGTAAAGCCAACACAACTTTAGTTCTAGTGGTAGACCATGTTTTCGCTGTTATCACATACTGACAAAAACTATTCTTTTGCCTCTTTGTGGGTGAATACAGCCCTCAGTCCCCTCCTCATTATCTGTATTACCGGAGTCCAGTTGAAGCAGATACTTTTCTTCTGGACATAGTTAATTTTGTATAATATGCAATTTACGTGGACTATTTTCTTTTATTGTCAAAATATCGGACAATAAACTCTTTAAATTGAATCTAAGCCACGTAATTAAATATATGCCCACCTATGGAAACGGCCTCTTTTTATTTTAAAGGCCTCACACGATTAGTACTACAACACACGATCATCAAAATATTGGAAATCGGCATTTTTACTTTTCAGATACTGTCTGACACTACTATACAAAACTCAGAAATTCCATATATTAAAAATATGCTAGGCATAACTTCATGCTTGTTCGTCTTGTTAGATATTTTAAGAAGTTATGTATCTATCACAAAACACAACTTTCATTCAAAAAACTGCTTTCTTTATTGTTACAATTACTTAAATCCCTAATGGTAAAATTTTGTTGTTCACTATTGGTACTGTCAATTCAGAAATCAGCAGCGCCATCTATTGATGCGTAATTTTCGCCCATAACCTTTGTGGTTTTACTATTTTTCAGGTTTTTGTAATATATCTCACAAAGTAGGCTATGGATTTCAAATTTCTTCTTACTGAAATATAGCTCACAAAAAATTGGATAACTGTTTCTAAAACTTTATTCTTCCGCAATAGATATTAAGCGAGATAAAATAGACAGACGGTATATTTTTGGACCCGTGAAGTCAATAGATTTTTTGTATAAATTAGAATTTGATAAAACATTTACCCCAGTCAAATTAGACAAACATAAGGCGATCGGTGGAAAAAATTACTAGCGAGTTGGAGTTTCTTAAACGTTTCCTTTACACTTGGGTAGACATATATCAGAAGCCCCCGATGGTGGGGGATAAACTTGAGGGTGGGGGTGAGCTCGAGGAGGGGGGGGAGGGTTTAAAATTACCATTTTTTAGTTTTTCGCTCATGTCTCGGAAACGATGACTCCTATCGGTTTTTACCTTCTTACCTAAATTAAAGCCGACAAAATTTACTACAAAAATTGTTGTATAAATTTTTGTCGTAGGACTAACCGTAAGCGAGGGGAGTCAGGTGGGGTACAGGATCAACCATCTCAGTGATATTCAGTCAATATGTGACTTACATAAAAAACACTATGGTGAATGCTGCACAATCGTTTTTAATGGCTACTTGGATACTGCCAACAGTACAAAACGTGCAGAACAGAAACGTCGCACCACCACCACCACCGCATCAGTCGACATTAATTTCACCGAAGATATGGTAGCAACAACACTTTTTAGGTAATGAAAAAAATAAGGACAGATTCATCGGTATGCTGTCTCGGAAAATGCTTGTAGAGGGGATAGAAGTTAGACAGGCCGATGCTGATGCAGACACAACTATTGTACGGTGCGCCTTGGAGAAAACTAAATGTGGCTGTTCAACGGCTGTCATCGGCGAGGATGTGGATCTGCTGATCCTGTTGGTCGCTTTAGCTCCAAGGGAACAAGAAATAAATCTTTTCAAATCTGGGAAGGGGAATGAGGAAAGCAAACGTTATTCCAAGGAATTGCAGGAACTTGACTTTGCCAAGAGCATTTTATTCATTCAGGGTTTTAGCAGCTGCGACACAACCTCTGCAATTTTCCGAAAAGGCAAGTCAATAATTGCTAGATTACTCATGATGGACAGCACCCTACATTTAATCTCCAACGTATTTTACGCAAAGACTTCAACGCCAAAGGCTCTGCACTGCAACATTCATACAGAGTCTATTTACAAGTTCAAGAATGGCTGGGCAACAAACTGGAACCTACTGATTGGGGTTGGATGAAAGGAGCAGATGGAGATCTTCAGCCCTTGACAACCTTAGGTCAACCTGCCCCAGCTGCCATCCTTTCAACAATATTCTGCAGCTGCACCAAAGGCTGTGGTGCACGTTGCGGATGCCGCAAGGCAGTTATTCATTCCTCATAAATATTCGGTAACTGTGAAGAACGCGTGTACTAACGGCCCTTCAGTTGAAGACGACAATTTAGCATATCAGGATGACCCGGGAGACTTGATAGGCCCCCGTGACACCCTTTGATGAACTGTTGGACCTAATACATTCAATTTATTGTAAGTTTTATTCAAATCATCTATATTAAATAAATCATCTATCTATTAATATTGTACTGAACAAGACTGTAATTTGGTTGTCAATGTTTAGGTTGAAGACGAAAATGCAGCATATGAGGATGATTCGAAAGACTTCATGGACCCCCGTGACTCACCCCCCTCCTCTAATAACGTGTTGAACCCAATAAATTCAATTTAATGGCATTTTCTTCAAATCACAAGACTAATTCTGTATTAAATGAGGGTAAAGTACATTTTTCGAAATGATGTTTCTTTGTCAGGCCTATAACTCGCTTAAGGTTAATCCTACGGCAAAAATGCATAGGACCATTTTTGTAGTAAAAACCGATAGGAGTCATCGTTTCCGAGATATTAGCGAAAAACTGAAAAATGGTACATTTGCACCTGCCCCCCTCCTCGAGCTCACCCCCCACCCTCGGGACTTTTGATATATGTCTACCCAAGTATAAAGAAAGCGTTTAAAGACAATTCCAACTTTCTAGGAATTTTTTCCACCGATTTGTCTAATTAGACTGAGCTAATTGCATTAATTTTGCCTTGTATTGTTTATGTGGTTTGTTGGTACTCTTAGTTCCTTATTTCTGTAGATAAATTTGTCTACATTAAGGATATATGATCCATCAATATTGAAAACATTACAATCTAGAAAAAGTTGTTGTATAGAATATCCTCGATTTTTCCACAGCATTATTTTAAGTGTCCATTTTTGAGTTATTTTTATACTTTTCAATATTCTGTGATATGTCCCACCCCATATTATAATGCCGTAGGCAAGTATGGATTCTATCAACGATTTATGTGTCATTCTTAACATATTAATTGGAAGAATGTCGGGAAGTTTGTAGAATACATGGACAAGTTTTCTTAATACTGTGTTAAGATATTCGGTATGGTCATTCCATCTCATTGTCTCATTTATTATAAGACCCAAATATTTAATGTTTATAGTGTTTTCCATTACATTTTCGCACATGCAGGCTATTAAGTCGCATTGGGTCACACTATAGTAATCGGTAATGGCAGTATCGTAAATGATTGGAGCGAAATTTTATGCCCTTATAGGGTCAGTTCTTTTTTTATAAATATGCTATATAATATTAAATATTCTAGTAGTCTTATCTTGATTTCATGTGATGAAAATCTTAACGTTAATAATACATTAAGCTGAACATGATAAACTAAAGTCTAAACCAGTATAAAATAAGTTTCTACTCTACAATATCAAATTATAGAAGTTATAGGTTTGATGCGTTAAACTGTAATCACCTTAATTTATTTACGATAGATAAATACTATTTAACTTCGTTGAGAAAACTATTTGCGAGTCGAATTTGGGATTATGAATAATAATCTAGATTATATGAGAATATCTCGAATACAACCGAATGAAATTGGAGTGGAGACAATGTTTTACCCAATCTGATATTTATATTATGTGTATTATGCCGAAAGAAGAGTTTGTGTTGTAGATAGAGCCCTTGAAGGAAGACGATGCACAAACAACACGATAATTGGTATTTGACCATTATTCAGCCCTAGCCAATGAAGTTCATTTACTTTAGAGGGCACTCCATCAAATTATCTTATACCAAAGACAGGTGTAACAAGAGCTGTTTTGAAAATTGAAATGGGTAACATACAGATACTACATGGCTTTTTTGTTAGCTTATAATTTAATGCAGTATAAAATTTCTTACCAACACAGTAAGATGTTCCTAAAATCTAAATTTAATATTAAATGTAGTTTTGCCCTTTTAAAATTGTCCAAACAACAACTTAAATATTTTTGAGATTTATTTAAGATTTATCAGTGTTTTATAACGGTCACTTTATAAACAAGTGGTTTATAGTGGAGTACGGTAATCGAAGTGTTATACAATTTTTCGTAGAGATTCCAAACTTTGGGTAGTTGTTAGTTCTCTTAAAAATAAGATATTCCTGGAGTATCTATCTTCTGCAAGTGTCGGAAAGTTGTTTTAAACTCGAAAAAGGGGTAAATTAACCCTCTTTTGGAGCAATTTCCGATTTAAGATAAATTTTTTTTAGACCCCTTAAACAGTAAATTAAGCAACGAAAATGTAGTCCTCTTATTACCAATATTCAAGGAACCTCCACTTAAATTTTCGTGATGTTAGGTTCACTCACCCTTCTGTAATTCATATATATGTACGTTTTTTTTTTTACCAAAAATTGATATTGAGATAACTTGGGCAAATCTTGCCGAATCAAATGAAATTTTGAGTGAAGATGGCTCATAATATCTACAAATAGCCTGCCACATTTCAAGTCAAAAGCTTCATTAGTTTGGCTACAATGCCATTTTATCGAAAATATTACGAAATATTTAAAATGCTGTAACTTTTTGGCCGTTTATCGTACGACAATTTTCTCTCCGTCAAAATGTGAGTTTTTTATGTCCTTTTGGGTGACATGACTCACAAAATGTGGAATATGGAAATTCTATTCATTTTTCAGCCATTTACAGTATACTGTAACATTTGAATAATCAAATTTATCATTTATTCAAATTTCTCCATATTCCTTATGCTTAACATGCCCTGTATAACACATAGGTGGATTTTGTAGTTGAAATCCATTGAAGATGTCAACTATTTGTTAAATATAGTGTATAACTATTTTGATTAATTGGATGAAGTCTGCGGTAGGTTCTTGATGAAACATATTCAATAGAATAATTATAAATATTCAAAAGAATAGTTACAATTTAGTTTTTAAGAATCTTTGATAATGGTCGCAAGGCCGAAACATATGTCAGAGAAATCTGAGAGAAAAAAACTAATGAAACAATAAGCCAAGTATTGTAACTATTCTTTTGAATATTTATAATTTAACCATTTTGTACTGTTATTGTTAATACCATACTTTAGTAAGCCTTATTTATTAATCATACTTTAGTTATATTTTATTTCATTTTATCATTTTACTTCCACGTCCAACCTTAAAAATGACCAATTTACCCCTTTTTTGCAAATAAAAGGGTTCCCCCACCTACTCGAACCGGAAAACTCAGGGTATTCTTAGTTTCACCAAAACAAACTTATTTTGCTCCATGTAAAATGTTCTCTATCGCCTCAGTTTTTACTCCATTATACAGCGTTTTAAAAATTTCGTAAAATTTAAAAAGGAAACGGCACTATAGCCAAATTAAGAGAGCTTCTGACTTGAAATGTGGAAATTTGTAGGTATCATGGGCCACCTTCATCCAAAATTTCATCTAATTCGGGCAAGATTTGCCCAAGTTATCCCAAAATCAATTTTTGGTAAAGAAAACATACACATATATCAATTACAGGAAGGGGGTAACATCACGAAAATTTAAGTGGACGTTCCTTGAACATTGACAATAAAAGGACCACATTTTCGTTGCTTAATTTACAGTTTAAGGGGTCCAAAAAAATTCTTAAATCGAAAATTTCCCCAAAAGAGGGTTAATTTACCCCTTTTTCGAGTTTAAAATAATGTTCCGACATTTGTAGAAGGTAGATATTCTAGGAATATCTTATTTTTAGGACAACTAACAGCTACCCAAAGTTTGGAATCTCTACGAAAAATTGTATTATTCCCCGCTATTTTCAGTTTACCATACTTCCTTCCACTATTATGCCAAATTTATTAAATGCCCAATGCACAGCTTTATTTTAAAGAAAGCAAATATATAAAAAGAAGGCTTTTAAGAACCTGCATTAAAACTAAATTATTTTTTAATCATTATTACCATAGCTTATTAGTTTATTTGTGAATTAGTCTCTACAGTTGCTAAGTCTAAGTTAGTAGGATCGAGTTTTATAAAGAATTTAGTAAAGATTGCGATTTAATAATTGCTCTATAAAATTATCTCAAGATTGTTGTTAATGCTGAGCTATAAATCTAATATGTTTTAAGATCGCGAAGTTTTTAGTCGAACTTTCAAAAACCAAGTACTTGTCAGAGTTTTAATGAAGCAGCAAAAATCTCTTATTATTCATTCTTAAGCGTAGAATGATTTGGTTTTCCTTTCAAGAATATAGTATATTAAGATGCCTAGGTAGTTTTAAAACTGTGATAAGAAATATTTGCCAGAATCTCTGAGTTCGTATATAATGTGTGTGTGGATGAATTTATGGTAATAACGATGACTATCAATCTAATATGCTTTAGGGTCACTAAGTTTCTGATCTAATCTTCATAATAGTAGTAGCACTAACTTTTCCAAAAGTGATAAAATGTTAAATGGACAAGTGCATGTTTTCGATCCTTTTCAAAAACGCTGAAAAAATTAAAATCAAAACGTTAAACTTATTCAATTATTTCTAAAATAAGAAAGCCGTTAACCAATTTATTTTCAGTAATATAACCAATATCCAAGTTCATTACAAAATTTCAAAACTACCTAAATTTACGCCTTTGGCCAATCATCTTCATTTCAGTTACTAAAATTTACTTTTTGAATTTTACGGAACTTATTTTCAGATAATAAATATTCATATTTTTCGCTAAATTCAACAAAATACCATTTTTGTAAGCAAATAACAGAAATCATAAAATGTTTTCATTGCACTCCCTAAACTCACATTTTATTGTAATTCCTAAGAAATGGAAATTTGCTTACATATTCACGTAATAAATTCAGTTTTCATAAAGTTTAAATTATATTAGCGATCTACTTGGTCCTATTAAAGAACACGCCAAAACCCTCGATGAACCGCAACAAAATCCGAGGAAACATTTCGCATGGAAAGAGTGCTTCACGTAAAAATGCCGTTGAAAGACGTTTTTATACATTCAATCACATTTTCGCTCTACGGTGCATTTTTTATGCAAAAATATCAGAAACTCATCAAGGAGGGTAATTTTAGAAAGTATACTAAATGTCGCGGCACGGGGACGTAATGTCGCCCCGACCACATAATTTAGAAAGTATAATAAAAACCTTTTTACGAATTCACGTTTCACCTCATGCGTTGTGTTAAATATGAGGACAAGTTTCAAAGTATTTCGAAAGTTTTAGCGAAAATAGCCCTTAACGTCGAGGGTGCCCTATCATTTTCTAGCAGTCGATTTTGATGGGAAAATGATGAGGACCCTAAACCGGTTCCTCAGTGATTCGGTGTCAAAAAAGGATAGTTGCCATGTACTCAGAATGTGCATGGGACCGCCTTGCCTGAACGTATGAATCTATAATTGCAGAATATAATTCAAAGTCGTTGCGATTCAAGCATTCTAAGCTCCGAGGAGCAACCAAAATTGATATTGAACTGAAAATACGTCAATAGACAGGCAAGCAAAAGCTCACCAAAATATTATAAACATTGAACTTTTTACTGAATCGTCTTATGTAATCGTTAGCTAAAAACTAAACATTGGATGGTAGTTGGTACATTATGAGTCATTCCGTTCCTCACTATGTATTTTTCTTAAACGTTTTGTAAAAACATATTTTTTTAAAAAAGATTTAATATATATTTTTGAACTTTATTTGTCTTCAAACGTGTAAAGATGGATCGTTCACATTCCCTCATGCATCCAATAAATTTTCATTTCAGTTCCTAAATTGAATTTTTACTGTTATGGCTCTAATATAGAACCTTTGTGGTAATTATCCTAAACCACAAGAATAACGTATAACAACAACTTTCTGTTATCTATTGCTGAGTTAATTAATAAATACATATAATGAAGTGTTACAGACTTAATAGTTTAATTTGATACATAGAAGTCTGTAATCTATGCTATTGAAGTACTTCCTAAAATATCTAGAGCATCTAGAGCAAAAATAATATCACCTGAATAATCAACAAGTCTTAAAATACATAATTTATTAGTTTTATTACAAGAGCAATGAAAATTAGTTGATATTAAGCTAAATCTTTTGGATTGTATCGAAGCACTTTAGAAAACAGTATATAATAATAACGTTATCGATGGTCCGTTGGCTAACCGGTGGAAAATATTTATTAAAATTGTCATTTGTAAACTTTGCTCTCACTATATTCAATCTGAAGATAAGGCCTGAAAGGGTTTATTATCGATTTCTTGTCTAACGGGATGAAAACTGACCATTTATCATTTTTTAAAAGATAGATCAACCTGAGGCACAATGTTTATCGCTTGCCATTTATTTAAAGGGTGGCTTAAAAACCACATAGACTTTTTGGGAGTTTAAAAACAGAAACTTTTCAAATACGATCTATTACCCAGCTTATGTTCTCTGTAATCAACACAAATTTATTGTCAGAAGAGATTAATCGAATTGGATTAATGTCATTTTTACTGTTTATGTCCAATAACTTGTTATTCGCGCGGCGGTATTACTACTATTTTTCTTTTTGATATTGATTTATTTAGATTGATGCATAAAAATATACATTTGCTCAAATACTGATTTACGTCGTTATTTTGCGAACTTGAATTTATAGCCTCGTATTAACAATATATAATAATCTATTATTTTGTTTTTCTAACATAATTTAATGTATTTGTACAATTCACAGCAGTCTGCTTAAACTTTAAGTCCAACGTCAATATTAAATGATTAAGTAAGGCTCCGGATGTGTTTGCTAGGTCATATCAACAACCCGCTATTGGATTATAAGTTTCTAGAGTTCTGAAGCCGGCGACATAGCAATCATTATGATAGCCAAATGTGATTGCAAATAACATCTGGAAAGTTTACGACAAGTTAAACACGTGGTACAGGTTGGGGATTAATGTTCCACTATACGCTGTCTGGAAAGGAGAGAGAGTGCGCCATATTCTTTTAAATAGTTATTGGTGGTAACGCTGAAAATTTACTACTTATTCCCTACGAATTGATCTGGGCTTAGGTAAAAGGTGAAGTAGGCCAAAATAATACCGTTTATTTGTATTTCAAGAATCGAAGATAGTAGTCAGAATGTTCAGGGGAAGAATTTATAATAATTTTTGGTATTCTATCTTATTGTACTAAATTCCTCTGAAGAAGATTTTCGTGGTCAATGTGTCTTCGATTTTTCAGAAAATTTATAACTCCAATGTTCATCAAGGTGGCTATCTTTGATTGAGATACCCATATTTCGTGTGAATAGAAATGTGACTGATAAAACTTCTCCGTCGGCTAGCGGACGTTAATAAAGAGGTAAGAGTGGAGTTTACAATGGATTACATTATTATAAATTGATCTTTATTTGCAACAAGTGTTTTTTCCGACGAAAAAATATTTTGTCCTTGTTGCAATAGTCAACTATAAGTTACTGTCTCAGGGATCATGTTCGACAAGCAGTACCTGCACACAATTGACAATATCTGAAGGTATTTCGTCCACGCGTGGACGTAGTTATCTTCATAAAGGGTCGGTGGTATTCACATCTTAGAAGGTCGATTAACTGGTAACCGATATGTGGAGATTTCGAATAATGTTATGTTTTCCCTCAATCAATCAATGGATTTTATTTGTCTTAGCATAATGCATATTTTACACAAGTCAATACATATACTATGTTATTAATTATGTAATTATTATGGATAATATGTAGGAAAGCACAAAAGAAAAACGTAACATTTAGTAAAACATCACATTATGAACAGTTTTCTGTTTAGGTAAAAACTTAAGAATATCTCGATTACATAAGTTTACTATGAAGGTTGCAATTCAAGTATTCGTTCATATCGTAAAAACCTTTCTTTGTTAAGAAAGTTCTGATAGTGCTACTCATATATTTTTCGGGAGTCTTTTGACGCGCATGGACAGTTTGCTAAAGAATTTTGCTCCAAAAAATTTTACCCGTGTTTTCTTGAGTTTAGTAAAATAGATTCTTAAGTTATGATTATATCTAGTACTATGAGATTAAAAGCTTTCTTGGGTATTAAATAGATAAATATTTTCATATGTGAATTTTAGACAGAATATGTTATTACATATGATTTGCAGGAAACAACTACTGAACGGGCAAATACCCCGACCTGCAATGAATTATACCTTACAAATCATGAAAGATTGGTAGCCAATGTCATTTGTCAATTCCCTGACCAGACATAGACCGGTTTCGAACTTATTAGTTCTCATCAGTATGCCATAGGTCATGGAATAGACAAATGACAGTGGCCAACCTGTTAGTTGTATACAAACTGAAGTAAATGGTGTACCGGTGAGAGGTAAGTGAATCCTCTCATGTGGTCAAATGCTACTATACACCAGACATCATAGATGTCTCCATGGTGTATAGCGACTTGCTATTTTGCAAGTACCGAGAGCGGTGACCTTCAGCCCGTGGTGGACTTAACCTATACTGTTATTACAAAGGAAAGAGAAAGAAGATATCTTTCCTTTGTATTTTACCTTGGGCTATGGAACTCCACGCAGGCGGCTTACAGTTTGCCTCCGTGGCAATGTTGGATGTTGCCTTGAAACCTCAAGGTCTTCCGACTGCAGCCACAAATGTGCAACTGGATTCCTGTCAGTGGTTTCCATTTGTGTCGTTTTTTCCTAAGTTGTGCCTATCCTTTCAACTTAGCTGATGAGGACCAAAAAGTCCGAAACACGTGTACACGGTTGCACTATCATTTCTGCGGGCTTGCCCACGAATTTTTTTCTTGACTTATTGTCCTGTTCCCGCGATAACATCTTTATTTTATGTATATATATATATATATATATATATATATATATATAGAGCAATGGTATGATTCTGAACCAGAAATAGTAATTTGTAAGCACAATCCTGAACCAGCCGGACGGACCTGAACCATATATGTGGTTCAGGTTCGTTTTCCTTTCTTTTTTATTTAGTGGTATCTCACGTAGATAACTGAAACGTTCGTTGACAAACTTAGGATCGGATTCTTTCTTAAGATATATATTTGGCGGGAAAAAATGCGCGGGAGAATTAGTTACAGACTAATTAATGGTGGTTCAGGTTAGTTAGGAAGATGTGTTTTTTAGTTCAGTGTTTGGCTGCATTAGCGGGTGGCGCTGTTTTATATACAGTATATTGCCATTCATGTCTTCCTTACTAACCTGAACCAAGAGGTTTGGCAATAGTGTATTAATATCTTTGTACTTATAACAATGTTTTGGTATCTTTAAACCTATACTAGGATGCAATACGTTGAGAAATTTTATTTATAGTTTTACCATGCGTATCTATGTAACCTGTTGGAATATTTTTATAGGATATGAGACAAAATAAAAATCCAAAGCATTATATTATTTTTATTTGTAGCATTTCGATGATTTGGGATTTATTGGAACTTGCGACATTTAATGTAATTAATTTAATTCAATGCAATGTAATCCTAAAAAATTATAAATCTGTTACGAGACCAAATAAAAATTATTTTAAACTTCCTAAAAGATCAGACGACATAAAAAATACAAAATAAAAAGCTTTATAAATTTCTATTTGATCAAGAATTGAGTTACTGAGATTATACGACACAAATATATTCATCCGTTTGAAAAAATTCATAAACTACAACCTTATGTTATCCTGATAATCTCAGAATTATTTTTCTCAGTCCAAGAATGATTTAAGTAAATAATTATAATAATTATTAGTCTTATTTCCGTAAGGTATATAGGTGTGAAGTTTTCTTCTTTTATATCCATCAATTCTTTAAAAATAATTTATACCCAAAATTGAAATACTAGAGATCTTTACATTTTTATAAGGTCTAATATAAGGCCAACAACGGAAAATGGTCCAGTTGATAATTTAGCAATATATTAATGGGTTTTTCATATTCATTTTCATATTTTCTACGAAATTTGGCTTCTATAATTTTCTAAATGTATATGTATTTTAAGATATTAATTATTGTGAAAAATATGCTTTACTATTATGAGATGTTTGGCATTTGTTACTTTTGAATAGTTTACCACAAATTTGTGTGCTATGTAATATGACGTTAAATTGACTTAAGTATACAGGGTGATTCACATAAAACTCCCCAGGCAGTTTCCATAATAACGAAAAAAGGTATTAAATTTCTGTAAAGGCCAGTCGTTACATATTTTTGGTGGCTTTATTTTGTCGTTCAAATGTTGCCAATGACAGTGGCGTCCGCTACGTCGCGACGCGATGCCGGAAAGAAAATTTTCGATGAGTGGGACTTTGAAAGTATAATATTAAAGTTTCTTTAATACTAAGTACTTTTTGTAGCATACACTTTTCTGTTAAAATCAGTGATTTTCGAGATAAATCGACATAATATAAAGTCAAATAAGTTTTTTTAATAATTTGTTTTGACTTTTCAATAAAATATGTACATATGTATGTATTTACTTTTAAAGTAAATGTTTAAAACTGTTTCTTCTTTTATGGATACACATGTTAAACCATTGCTTTCAATAACGATCTACTGTAATAACACTCGCATATATATTTTGTTGTATGGGTCTGCCATATCATCGATTGGTTCGGTGCAAACTAAATTTTTTAGATGTCTCCATAAGAAAATATCTAATGCAGTTAAGTCACGTGATCGTATTGGCCACCTGATTACTCCATTAGTTCCTATCCATCTTCTAGGATATGTTCGTTGTAAGTGTCTAAATGTTATTCTTAAATTATGTGCCGGTGCCCCGTCTTGATAAAACCAGATTATGTGCCCATCATGAGGAATGTTTCTTAATAAATTTGGCAGCTCCTCTTGCAAGAACCTCCGATATCTACCACAATTTAACGTTTCACGAAATAGATAAGGTCTGACTATGTATCTGTTCAATACTCCACACCATAAATTTACTTTAAAAAGTGTTTAATTTTTGGTTCTTCGTATCTATCTCGGATTATTTTGAGACCAATTCCGAGTGGTCTGTATAGTCACAAGCCCATTACTATGGAAGCGGCTCTCATCGCTCCACGACACATTTTTCAAATAATTTGGATTTTTATTATGTAATACTGACAATTCAGCAATAAAATTCATGAAACGCTGAAAATCACCAGGACATAAATGATGAACATAATGAACTTTATACGGACGGTACTTATTTTTCTTTAAAATTATTTGACAAGTGGAGTAGGAAATATTTGTTTCAGACGATAATTTCCGTAAAGATATATTTGGATTATTTACAATATTGTCAATTACTAAAGCAGTATTTGCAGCATTTGTAGCCGTCAACTGTTTATTATACTTTAACTTTTTAGAACTTCCGTAATTTTTCAAATTATTGGTTAAAGAAATAAAGATTTTATGGTCTGGCTTAGGCAAATTGGGAAAATGCAAATGGAGTAACCTTTCCGCTTCATGGGAATTTTTTCTACATTCTCCGTAGATCAAAATCATGATTAATTTGTCTTCGTTGATGTACACAACCATTTCTGAATTATCTTGTAATAACAAACGCATTCAAAAACTTAAAAATTGATTATATGTGAACAAACCTCAAAATAAATTACTACGCAACAAGTATGTTGTTAATAATATACAGTCAAGTACTGTATATTATTAAATTAGACTTAGGACTACTAGTTTATAGAATTAAGAAAACAATACAGGTGGTAATGAAAATTATACTTTAAAAAATAAAAAAATAGGAAATATTAGATAATTTGAAAGACATTGGTCTTTTTAAAAAACGTCATTATAAAATTATATATATATTATTTGGTTCTTTATCGTGTGTACTGTTTCAATGTTCCAGCTATCGGAAAATAATTTTGCACTTCAACGCCATCTTTGTATAATCATTTAAAAGATGGCGAATCACTTTAAACTAAGTACTTATTGTATGTAGCGCCCGCTCTTGAGTGAATTTAAATTTTTTTGCTTGTTAAAAAATATTGAACTGAATAATTTTTTTTGATTTATCTCCAAAACCACTGGTTTTAATAGAAAGTGTATACTGCAAAAAGTACTTAGAATTAAACAAACTTTAATATTATACTTTCAAAGTTCCAGTCATCAAGAATTTTCTTTTCGTCGCGGACGCCACTGCCATTGACAACATTTTAATACGGAAACTGCCTGGGGAGTTTTATGTGAATCAACCTGTATAGAGGCAATTAATAACGTGAAAATTGCTTATATAAATATCTTTCTCCTAATTTCAAATTAAATTGTCCTCATTATACTAAAAATTCATATTTAATAAAATACATTTTCTGAATTTAGAGACCCGTAACAATTAATATTGTTTCATTGCTCTATAACAATGTACAATGCCCAATATGTATCGAAGAA
Source organism: Leptura quadrifasciata (assembly GCA_963675555.1). NCBI lineage: Eukaryota > Metazoa > Arthropoda > Insecta > Coleoptera > Cerambycidae > Leptura > Leptura quadrifasciata. The sequence goes on from OY776677.1 coordinate 115,745,006, forward strand.
TACTTATGTTGCTGTGTTTAAACAGAAGTTTTATGATATAAAATCACGTAGATCAATTAGTAAATGCTTTAAGTACTAACTTTTTGTAATTTTCCGCCTTGCATATATTTTATTTCCTGGTCGAAGAAATATATCTGGTGTTTATATGATATGTTATACGTAAATAATCCTAATGTTAGCTATTCTTCTAACATACTGTATACCTAATATAAAATAATTTTAAAAAGTGCTAGCTTACAGCAATGCGCGAGAGGTTATGATCTCATTTTTCCAATATTGAAAGAATTATTTATAGTTTATGTTTTAAATAAAGGTAACTTATCAAATTATATAATATTAAATAAATAAACTCAGTGACATTATTGTTTTTGCATGTGCCCGGTCAAGAACCTAGGAACCACTAAATACACTAATAAATGAGTGCTTGATACTAACCACTTTAAAAGAAAAATATTTTAACACTAGTTGAATTTTTATAATTAGCATATTATTACGCACAATACTATTTTATCTAAGCATATAATTTATACATACCAAGAATCACGTATGACTGCTCGCTTAAAAGAATATTTATCAATAACTGAAATATTTTTCGTATTCAAGCTTCTACAAGGAGCTTTCCACAAAAAGACTTCTGTTCTGTACTGTGTTAATAAATTGAGATAAATTATTATTAGTACCTATATTGTGTTAAAATTTGCATCCTGTTTCATATATATTCTCTAATCCTGCCAAATCAAGGATATAAACAGTGCAATTATACTTTTTCATACAGATACATTTTACTGTTATAACAACTTCCATTTTAAACCTTAATGCCATGCGAAGAAAAAATTACCACTTCCTAAATATACTGAATTTTGTAAAAGCAATAAATAATTGTTATTTTGGTTAATATTATTTACGTATTAGTTTATGCCAAAAATACCAAAAAGAATTATATTTCAGCATCAATTCCGAAAATATTTTTTTAAGACTTACGGTCATGTTTCAATACACACGCTGTATACTAAATATTAGAAAAGCGGTAAATAATTATATATATTTTTATTAATACTATTTACGCATCAGTTTACGCCAAAAATACCAAAACCATAAGATAAATATTAAGAGTTGTTAAATATCGGTTTAATCCAATGTAATTTAAAATAAAATCGAAACACCGATATAAAATTTTTTATTAAGTACAAGTGACTGGAATGCTCAAAATACAATGAATGATTTTTAAATCAACAATAGTAAATTAATGTAAGTCTTCTACTAACCGTTGGTTCATTTGTTATATAAATAAAACTAGATCATACAAATATTACAATATATGGGTGTCTCAGATTTGGCGCCGGACTCTAGTGGACCACACAGTGTTATATATTGTGTCCCTTTAATATTTAAATACCCTAATTTTGTTTTGTTTATGGGTAACATGTGTAACAAAGAACAGCACTTTAACCATTGACTTTTGTTTTATCTTATCGTCTTACTCTATTCTACTATGAAACTATAACAGCTACCATTTGAAACCTTAATGCCGAACGAAACAAAAAATTTTACCACTTCTTAAATATTAAATATTGTAAGAGCGGTAAATAAATGCCATTTTTATTAATGTTATTTGTGCATTAGTATATGCTCAAAGTAGAATAAAGTCTTTTAAATTCACAATAATAAATTAAAGTCAAGTCTTCGCTGTCGGCCGCTCGACCACCCAGGCTCTTTAAAATTTAAATACCTAAATGGTCTATGGGAAACATGTGCGGCACTTGACATTTGTTTCACCCTCTTTCCAAAAATGTTATCATATACAAATTATAACATAACTATCCTACGTGTAAAATTTTATTTATATTTAACATATATTTGTAATCTAATTCAATTTGTGATTGAAATTTTGTAATTGTAAAAATATCGTTAATAAATAAAGAAAAAGGAGGAAAAACGTGATTCAAGAAATAAATTGTTGCTAGCTATCGTTAAACTTATATTGAAATGTAATATGGTGAGGGTATTTATTTAGAGTTTTACAGTGCGCATCTTTGTATTATAACCGGTTGGAATATTTTGATGGTATGAGACGAAATAAAAAGACAAATTTATACTTTTCTATTTCTAGTTTTTACACATTTTAGGATTTATTTGCCACAATTAATGTATAATCAATTTAATTTCATCCAATATACATGAAAAAGTTAGGCATCTGTTACGCAACCAAATAAAAATGATTTTATACTTCCTGAAATAGTAGTTGTAGACTTACTGAAAATATATAACACAAGTATATTTGTTCTTTTGAGAAAGTGAATTAGTGAACTATGTTATGTTATTGTTTCATGGTCTCAGTATGGTTTTTCTCAGTCCAGAAACGACTTATGTAAATAGTTGTAATGATCATTACCTACCCTTACTTCTAAGAGGCGTCTTGGAATGAAAGGATAAACAGTGAGAAATTAGGTAGGATTCAAACGGTAAACCCGTGTACAGGTTACTTTTCACTTTTTTTTATTCTTCCCGTATCTATACATTTTAAATAAATGCTGGAGATTCCAGTATTATTTTAGTCAAATAATTTGAAATGTAGGTAAAGTAAGTACAGGTAACAAACATTGTTGCAAAGAAGTATGTGAAGGCTAAATTTGACCCGTATATTTGTTTTAAAAAAACTTGGATAAAATTAGGGTTAAAACTAGAGAATTTGTATTTCGTTTTTCGGACCCAAATGCATAGAACAATGTTTCCGTTGCTATTTTAACAGAATATGTGTGATTGTTAAAAATAAGAGAACTTTCTGTAATTTTTTGCTTTGTATGTAGAAATATAATATTGTCTGGTGTTTATGTAATATGTTATATGTAAATATTCCTAGTGATAGCTATTTTTGTAACATACTGTATATCTATAAAGAGTAATTTATTAGCGTGCAAATATTAAAAAAATAAATTGTGCTAAGCTAACAGCATCCCATTCTTTGAATATTGAAAGAATTATTTATAGTTTAAGTTTTTCAAAATGAAGATAACTCCTCAAATTAAAAATTAATTTAGTAAGCTCGGCGATACTATTTTTGCACCTGGACGGACGATAACCTATCCGTTTTATGTTCTAGCTAAAATATATTTTAAAGAATAATTTAATGCGGGATACTTCACAGATACACTATCAAACAAAAATAATCTTTTAATACTGCCTTAAAATGTATTTGATTTTCATAATCGGTATATTTTTAGGCACAATGTAAGTTTTTAGGTATATTACTTAAAATTAAGAATTAAATATTTCATTTCTCATTGCTCACTTAAAAGAATATTTATGAATATTTGGGACTTGTTTCATATATTCTCTAATCCCCCTACAATGCAAAAAGGCTTTAAATAATGCTATACCATTTTTCTTTCTGACAAATTTTAATGTGAATTTATAGCAAGGATTGAGGCTAAAAGTAAGAAATACACAACTAAATAAATTGACATTTTGACCTAAAATTTCAATAGTCTACTTTTTAGACGCTGACTGTTTTACATGTCGCTATTGTAAAAATACCGGGATGTTACCAAATAGTCAAAGGATCCTCGTGTCAGTCGTCACATGCCTACCTTGCACTGACGAGAGCCAACAGCTCGAAACTGCAGTCTGCAAGTGGTGTGTGACGGCTGGCAAGAGAGCTCCTTTAAATAGGATCAGTCTTTCGGCTGGTGTTTGTTGCAATCGAAGCATTAGCGTTTTGATGGTAATATGCAATTATTACACTTAACGCACCAGACTTGTAACTTGTGATTCAGCGCTCGGCGGGGCACATAGCCCGGAGAGTAGCTGTTGGTTGCAGTATGGTTACGTTCCTTATAGTAAAATAAGGATTTTATAGAAGAGTTTGCGACTAAAAATATTATATTTAATTTTGTTTATGCTTAACATGTATTTTTATTCCAATTCATTCGTGATTGTGATATTCCTCTCTTCATCCTATAACCGAGCACTGCCCCTGTCGGATATCGCAATTAAATAAATGAATAAATAAAAAGAATAAAACATGATTCAAAAAATAAATTATTTAAAAAAATATGTTCCTTAGGTTGGGCATTGTATGTTATTCTACAACTTGTATCTATCTGAACTATTTTTTCAACTTTCCAGACAATACCACAATTCCACATACAGCAATAATTTGGATATATCCACTCCATTATATCCGTTTTCAAAATATTGACGTTTAAAATTTGACTCTTTAATTTTTTTTATCATTGTTTGGTTCTCTCTAAAAAAGTCAACCTTAGGCATAATCAAAAGTCATTCAGAAGTGAAACTTCCTTTTAAACCAGAACGGAAAATAATACAGTTAAATATAGAATGAAAAATTAAGATAGAAATATTAAGGGAATTGTTACAAAAAAGTGATGATTATTAGGGGAACCTCCCATATATCTGAAAACAACTTCTAATGCATACTCTTTAAACTTTTTAAAAGTAAATGTATATATACATATACAGGATGTTTGGAAATAACATGCAAAAAATTTAACTGTAGATTCTCTGTCGAAAATTAAGACGGGTTCTCCGTATAAAATAACTCTTTTCTGTCCAGCAACAATACCTTAAAGGAGCGTGCCATAAACGGTTTTTAATTTCTATCTCAAAATAGCGTAATCGGAAAAAAAGATGAATTTAGACAGTAAAAAAATTTAAACATGAAGACAACGATTGTTGTTTTTAGATATTAAAGCATTTGTTCAAAATGACGACCTCCAACTTGAATACACGTTTGCAACCGTTTCCTAAAATTGCCATACCTGCCTTCTATATGTAAAACATATGGAGTTTCGAACTTTATTGGCAGCAGTAAAAATTTTCTCTCTTAAAACTTCGATGCTAGGGACAGGTGTCGAGTAAACAACATTTTTCAAGTGGCCACAAAAGTAAAAGTCCAGTGCATTCATATCTGGGGACCGAGGGGCCATTTAATTGTGGCTTCTCGTCCCCTGCCAATCCATCGATTTCGAAATGTTGAGGGTAGCCACTCTTGAACGTCTAAAGAATAATGAGGTGGCGCACCATTCTGCATAAACCAAAGTGTTTGACGTAATCCAAGAGGTAAATCGTCTATAAGTTTATACAGGTCATTTTATAAAAAGTTTAAATAAGCTGGACCATTTAATCTGTTTGGTAACTCAAAAGGCCCTATTAATTTATTGTCTACAATTCCGGCCCAAATATTTATTGAAAAGTTGTATTGACATCCTCCATTTACAACAGCGTGAGGATTATCGTCCCTCCATAAATGCTAGTTACGAATATTTAAATCTCCACGTCGAGTAAAGCAGCATTCATCTGTGAATAGTACTGTAAAATGTAATGGCTTCTAAGTATAATTCTACAAAAATCAAGTCTTACTGGAAAGTCACGAGGGAACAGCTCTTGTATTCTCTGTAAATGATAAGGGTAAAGTCCTTGCATTTTCATATTTTCAAAATCCTCCATACTGATGTTTTTGTTGTGTGGAATTGATGAGCAGCCAGTCTAATACTACATTCAGGATGTTCACCAAAATAATGTATTTAATATGTGTGTTTTAAAACACCTCCTTTTTTTTAACCTCAAGTGAATATTAGAAAAAGTACGAACGTTTGACACAGTACGTGTAGAGAACTTACGACGATATCGTTCTTTTGCCGCTGAAGCATTTCCTTTACATTCACCATAAATTAAATGTATGTCTGCATATTATTCCTCATTACTAGAACTATGCATTTTAAAATCTGGTTAGAAAAATACTAGTATTAAGTAATAAGAAATGATTATCTTATTATTTCAAAGGCAAGAAACAACGTAATATTGTCAGATTATAATTTGACACCAGCCTACTTTTAGTATTTTACACTAATATAATTTTGCTCATAGCTTTTGATTGATCACTTTGGCAGATGTAATTTAATTTTTTTGTAAAAAATGGTCGATTTTACGAATTTCTTTGAAGAGATGAAAAAGTTTCTAAATTAATCATAATGTTTAGCTATTTTTTTTAACTTAAGAAAAGAGTAGGCACAAAGATATTTACAAAATTTCCAAAAGGGTAGTAAATTTCACCCCTTTGTGTACATGCTAGGTGGATGACATGATTTCGTTAGATGCCCTTTGATGAGTAACAGAGATGTGCCAAATTTCGTCTTTTTCCGATTACGTTATTTTGAGATATAAATTAAAAACCTTTTTTTTGGAACACCCCTTTAAGGGAGTGTAGCTGGACAGGAAAAGGTTGTTTTGAAAAGTTTTATACGAAGAACCCGGTCTAAATTTTCGACAGGCAATCTACAGCTAAATTTTTTGCACGTAATTACGACACCCTGTATATTTAAAATATATATATATATATATAATTTTAAACAGCAAAAATTAAAAATAAACTGTATTTATTCTAGCCTTTTACAATTTAAATACCTAAAATTTATCCCCTTTCTTTCAGAAAGATACTTACACTTGAAAAATATAGAATTTCATTTGTGCGTAAGAAGCATATGCGAGAAGTCCGAGTATTTTATGACCCTTGGCAATACAAACGTAGCAGGTAGCTATCCTATAGTATTTAAATATGGCAACATTGAAGTGGTTCAGGATGTAACATTCAGCTATATATTACTGTATAAAATGGTTCAGCTTTGTCATATTAACGTATTGGTTCAGGATGATGTCATTAGTGTGTAGATATACACCTATATTTAGTTATAAAAATATCAAAGTATATTTTACAGAATAGGTTATCCGACCCCCTATATACTCCAATATAAACAAATATTTTTTGTCTATCTCTTCTATAAATAGCTGGTTCAGGATTGTATGAATTGTCTAATGGTTCAGAATTGATAGAAAGATGTATATATATATATATATATATATATATATATATACAACGACCATTACCTACGATATTGGCATCTGCCGCAGCTGTCCTCATCACTTCTGCTGCGCCTAAATCTTTGCCATAGTGCTCTTTTATGCCTAATCATTGTCATGATATCCTTATTAATCCAGGGTTTTGATGGAACAATTACAACAATTTTGTAACGGGAATTTTTATTGACAGCGTTAAAGAAGTTCGGTTTAAAAATATTAAGGATGAATATTATGGATGAGAAGAAAATGAATGTATATTTTACATGCTTGTATAATGTTGACCCAATTAATATTAAGAAAGTTTCATTACTATGTTCCACAATTCCGTGTAGAATTATGTAAATCTCAAATATTGCTTATAAGGCAGCAAATATGGGAGTTTCATAATTGAGACACTTTCACATAATCTTCATTAAAGTTTCTGAAATTTCTTACAATTGTCGTTGAACTAATATAAGTTTGCACCATTCTGTTAATACACTAGTAACTTTATATTTAATCATACTTATAAAGTTTTCATAGTACGGAAGTTTTAATTCAATAACAGTCTATTGATTCCATCTTCTTACATTTAATTAACCTTAACGTTGTATTAAAACAAAATACCAGATTTCTACGTCGCTAAAGCGGAATGAATTATCCCTCGTTAACATTTATCATGATTAAATTTTACCATTTTTACCGCATCGTTTAGAAAAGGATATATATATTATTTTATAAACTTGAAACAAAGAACTTCTAAAATTTTGCAAACTTGCATGTTTTTCTATGTAGTGTATAAAAAATAATAATTCTCAAATTTGTTTATTGCATCTTGAAAAGCTGAAATACATTATTAAGTTTTTATGATTTTTACGTTCTTGAGAGTTATATTAATTATGCCTATTTAAATTCAGCTGAGGATTAAGAACATTAAAAATACATAGGGAAGTTAAAACAACTCAAAGCTAAAACAAATCTAACTTTTCATTACTTTTCCAAGTTAATAAAAATAGCGAATAGATATGTAAATGAAAAATTCTAAGTGAATAGAAAAGGTAAAGCTAGTTATTCAATCGAAGACTCGGTTATTTATTGCAACAATTTGTTTGTCTGCTAAATATTGCAACAAAACTTAGATCTTGTGAACAAAAATATATGAATATTTTGTATCTAAAAAAAAATAAGCTGCTACAAGGAAAAAAGATTTTTGGGGTGCCGTCGGCTGCTCAGCTTCAATCGGTGGTGTCGTGGTCGGTTTCGGGGTTTTAATTACTTATAGTATTGTAAAATAATTTTTGGCTAAATAAAACATTCAAGGCCTCTTTAATGTTTCCGCTTTATGTAGGCGCCAGCTTCTCTAGCCGAGAAACAAATTTCAAAAGAAAATTATAAAGAGATAGTTTGCAAGATAAGAAAGTTGTAAAACAGAACCGAAATAGATTGTAAAATTTTCTCCAAATAAAAAAACGACCAGTTTAAACAATAACAAATTTATTCCAATTTATTCGTATATACAAATGTTATGAATAATTAAAAATTAAAATGGTAATTCAGGTGGGGCTGGCAATGGGGGTGGTAGAGGGGTTGGCTAATGTCAAAAATTTTTTAGAGGTCCTTGGTTCTCGTATACGCACTAAATCCCGATTTAATTTTTTATTCCCTTTAACATTAGGGTGGGGGTGGTAGAGGAGGTGACTAATGCCAAAAAAATGTTTAATGTCCATTGGATCTCGTATACACACTAAATCTCAATTTAATTTTTTACTCCCTTTAATAATAGGGTGGGGGATTTTTTGAGACTAAGTCAATATTGCCATGTCCTCGGCCTGGGCCCGAGGACTATAATGTTCATGCCACTTTTGATTTATTATCGATTATATAATTGTTATGTTATTAACGTTTACATTATTTTTTAATAACTTTTTCCACGACCGGGAATAGAAATCGATTTCTATAGCATCGAAATTGTGACAGAAGTAAAGCATTTACTCCCTAGGGACGAGATAAGACAATAATTTCCCTAGGGGAGTTTTTATTTCATGCCCAATAATTAAACAAAATGTAATTCTTATTTATTAATTAATAAGACATTGCATATTTACTTATATAAGTTAATAGTTAAACAAAATGTAATTCTTATTTATTAACATTGATAGTAAATGTTACATTCTCACAACTACTGAAATTAATATTCGAAGGAACAAATATCTGTTGCCATGATACGTTGAATGGAAATATCCCAAAGGCTTCTAAATATTGTAATTTCGCTCCAATTTATTATAATTCTTTATTTATGAAATAAATGTTTCTACTCCCGATCGTGGAAAATAGTACATTATACAATAAGGGAGAGAAACGTCTTATTTTTCCTGAGGTATAATTTGAGGCCCCAGGGCGAAGTCCGAGGGCAACAAATACATCGAGGGAAAAATAAGACGTTTCTCTCCCTTAGTGTATAATGTACTATTTTCCACGATCGGGAGTAGAAACATTTATTTTATAAATAAAGAATTATAATAAATTGGAGCGAAATTACAATATTTAGAAGCCTTTGGGATATTTCCATTCAACGTATCATGGCAACAGATATTTGTAACATCATAACATCATGGCAACAGATATAAAAACTCCCCTAGGGAAATTATTGTCTTATTTCGTCCCTAAAAATATTAAAAAAATTATTTGTCGAGATATCGCGAGTTGACATTCGACAACATTTGTGATATAAAAAAATTATAGTTTTTTGCGGTTATTTATATGTTCCGATCAACTAACTTTGGCTAATCTTTTACTGTAAGTACTCTTCGATGTAACTTTAAGAAAAACCAAGTTAGAAGTGATTACCTCGACCAAATCGGTTACTCAGTTTCTAGAGCACTTATTGGGGGTGATCTGCACGCTTATTACTTCTGTCACAATTTTGATGCCATAGAAATCGATTTCTACTCCCGGTCGTAGAAAAAATAGTATATACATCTCGGGAGAGACCGCTATTTTTCCCTCGATGTATTTGTTGCCCTCGGGCCTCAGGGAAAATAAAACGTATCTCTCCCTTAGTGTATAATGTACTATTGCTTAATGCTAAATTGACAAAAAATATTGGTGTATTTTGTCAGATTGAACCTTATTTTTCACTACACCTTCTTTGTAATCGACTATAAAGGCTAACCAGTATATAATTTCATTATTTTCACTTTGAAGCCGCTCACAGATCACGAGAATGGAAAGTTTCTACAGTAATTATGTAATTTATTTTATTTGTTGGAAGATTTCAGTTACGCTTCTGTTGTAAAAACGTTTTGGAAAAAATTGTGGAGAAAAATTTAAAGTAAATGTTTTCTATCGATAATCCAAGTTAGTCCAGTATGTAAATTTTCCACGTCGAATACCGGCCTGATTAAACTGAATTCACTTTTTTTGTAACTTTTATAATTGTCCATTCCGCTTCAGGCTCATATTAAAAAAAGCGTCCGGCTTTGTAAAAACAAAATTGCCTGTTATTCTGGAGTTATTAACAACTGGCCGTCAAAAGCTAAACGAAAACGAAACTTAGGTATATGGCTGATAAAAGTGTATATTTGTGGAAATTTAAAAAACAACTTAACAGCTGTCGTAAATGGATCTCAATAAGGCTTCTATGAACTTGATGTTTTTGTAAACAAACTCTAACTGAAACACAGTAAAAGTTGTCGTCCACAGTGGCGTGTAATGTTATTTACAAGGAAAGTTTATACGTCTAAAAGTATTTACATAATATTCTATGGTGGCTTCATAAAAAATCTCTTTGTACACTTCATCAGTTCTAATGCATAAAAAAACAAACATGATTTTTTATTTCAAGAAAATATTGAAGAGAAAACATAGAATTACGAGTCGTTAATATTAAATGTTGTATTTTCATTCACATTTTATCTTTAAATTGTATCGTCCCATTTTCAACATCCAGAATATGATACCGGGTGGCACGGCTGGCCGTAAAAGAGTAGAGACCCTATAAATTAGTTTGGCCACTCGGCCCCCACACCACCCAAGTGGGTGCATAATGGCGGCGATTGTTTCAGTTTGCGCGTGTGCATCAATGCGTTTACAATGTATCGCAAGTGTCAAAAGCACGTTACAGTATTTGTTTTGACAATGTGGAAAAATATATGTAAGTAATAACATTACCATTAACTGTTTCGTGACCAAATCAGTTATAACAGACTTGTTGCTCGTCAAAACAAAAGCAACTCCTATTGGCGCCGCTATTATGTATACACTTTTCATACGGACCAATCAGTGCCTCCCACTCGAGTGGCCACACTCTAGTCTATAGGGCCTCTATAAAAGAGCTTTCATCATCTAGTGCATGATGGAAACTATTTGTAAGGTATGGTGCGCTGGAGGGTTTTTGTACTGTAAGAAAATGTTCAGTCTTTTTGACTTTCTTATTTACGTACTATTGGAATACAGGTAATAGTGAAAATCTGATCTGTCTCACTCTTCCTCGGATGGTTTTGCTGTTGGAGCGTACTTTTTTAATATACTTATTCAAATTACATCTTTTTTTTATTAGAAATTACTTGAGGTAATGCATCTAACACCGACGCCTGTAGACGAGCTACCCCCAACCAGGAATTTTGTCCAATCTTTTCTTCTTCGAAGAGTAGGGATCTTTTACTTACCCAACATTTAATAAACAAGGGAGACTTTACATCCTCTCAGAGGGTGGTATATCCACTATACAATCCTTGCCTAAGGGAGCATAGCTTCCGCGCGTACAGTGATATACAAGCCGCTGGAAGATATGATGCGAGAACGCGGTTCCCCTTGTGAATACGATTGACACTCCGGCAATTTAATAAATCAAAGTTACATCGCGAATAGAGACTCTTACAGCTTCTCATGCACTTTATTTAGATTGGGGACGTGAGGAACACTGATTTGAAATTTTGGTAAGGGTTAATTGCTACACTCTGTACATATGGGTTCTCTGGAACTTGCTGTACACTCTAATTAGTTGTAAAAGTCAAACAAGCACTTTGACTGTTTTTACTATTCTTGTCAGGGTGGAAAGTTACACATATTTGTATTTTATGCATGTATTTTTTGGCATTACGTGAAATTACAACACTTTGTTTTAAACAAAAGTAAAATTTACTTAGGTTAAGTAAACACATTTGATAATGGAATTATAAACTGAATATTTGATTTTACAGGGTAGAAAAATAGTATAGTTATTCGATAGCAGAAATTCATCGTAAATGAAAATGTTAATAAGCGGTAAAATAAGTAAAAATATAACACGCGATAAAATACTGAGAAAATTCACTTGTGTGAAAAATACGCGACTGCAAGGGCGTCTAGGGGCGTTTTACTTGGCTCTAACAAAGAAGCAATCACAATGGTTTGGTTATATGGAAATAAGAGGTGGCCAAAGTAGGCAAGCTACTAGGTGGACGGCACTAAAACAATATTACATAAAACTGACGGCTATACTGATATTACTTATTAAGGTGAACTACTAAAACTTCCACTCGCAAATATGCATAACACTTAATGGATTACCAGAAACTCTCCTCGGCCTTATGTAGGCCCGTTAGCTTTTCGTTTAAGCGGGGACTCGATCTCGCCCAAACGTTTAACTCCATTTATTATGATGGTTTGGAGTGCTTCGTCCATTCCTTCGGGCTAGGAAGCGATTATCGAAGGGAAAACAGAATATTTTCAAACAAACTTACATAGAAATGTGTGTAATGACAAGGGGCATATTTTGAAGAAAGAATTATGTTTATGTCTAAAACGGCTATTGAAACATTTAAAGTTAACTGTTGTATATAAAAAATCAGATTTTGGAATGACCAGGTATCACGAAGGATGGCGCAACTAGCTGGCTGATCTTTGCGTATCGGTGAGCTTTCCCAGTTAACTCCGCGGGCTGAAATTTATCGCGAAGGCTATAACATGTAGGCATTTGGCCTGCACAAGTCAGCAAAATTTTGCCTTCTTGGCTGGGCAAAATTATAAAATGAACTATTAGCACCCAAGAGGCACCCTCTCATAGTCCACACTCCGTACTCACAACCTTCTGCTCTCACGCAAAAAAAAACCAGCTACCGCACGCAATAGGAACCGTTTTATGCAATTACGTATAAAACTCGTTACGGACTTGGCAAACATTTTAATAAAAGAGGCAGATAAAAAAATATTAGAGAATCCGCAATTATATTATTAGAGATGAAGATAAACGCGTGTCGAATTGTTCTAAAGATTTTTACACGATATGGTTACCAAATGTTAAAGAAGATCTTAACAAACATAATAGCATTCAGAATATTATATCAATAGTTCTATGTAAGTAGTAAGTATCTATGAATATGATGTAAACACAATCTTAAAGTTCTGTATTTAAATTAAATGGCTATTTTATGTCAAGAAATTATTACTTAAAATGTGAAATAATAAATTAGTTTGTAACCTTACGTAAAATATTTGTGTATTTAAAGGATGTCATTGAATAGTTCATTAAAACAGGTATAAGTTAAAGGAAACGATTTAGTTTCCTTTTTTGTATACGTACAAGCTTTAATTTCAGCGCTTTTCCTAGAAACATCCCTCCCTACAACGCCGCTGGTTATATGAAGGAAGATAATATACCTTGTGCGTCAGTTGCTAGTGATTACTTTTCTCAGACCACAAAGAGACATGATATGAGCTTTCATATGTTGCACTGGTTTTGTTCTCTACTCCAGAAGAGAATTACATGAGTCTGTGTATATCAGATTTGTCTTTATTTACAAAGGTTTTTGATCCACTTACTCTTCATTGTTGGCCACTCGTCTTTGGCACGATCTTGTCTTTTGTGGATATTAGTCACGTTTATTTCAAACTTACTATAATAATTTGTAATAAATTTATAATTATAATATCAATATTACATACTATTTTATAATACACTTAGGTTATCGAATGTAATCTATATTTAGAATTCAATAGTGACTCATATATAAACCATATTTCGCGTCATATGCGCAGACATCGACTCAAATTAATATATTTACATCCATAGTTTATCAAGGGGAATGGACGGGTTTCACTTATATTTTCATTGTAAAGAATATTCATGATTTAAAAACGATAAAACGTGATCCATATATGAGCTACAGACCTATAAATTGAATTTAATATGTGCATGGGCAAGAATAAAGTGCCTTTATTTCACGTCAAAGTTCACTAATTATTAAATTTGATGCACAAGTTAAATTAGGATTCAAAATTAGTTAGCATATATAGATCATTTAATTATTTTGAAACTATTTGACAAGGAAATTTAAAAAATCATTCGTGTTGTAGGTAGCTCAGTGTGTTAAAGCGTCTGGCTAGCAAACTGAGTTGCCTAGCGAAGTGGGTTTGATTCCCACAAGGCGAAACAATTTTTCATTAAAAAAATTACCCCAAGAGTGGTTCGGAGTCCACATTAAACTGTAGGGCCCCATCTCTCTTTACCTAGCATAAGATCCTTGAGATCTTCAAGGGGGTTACTTTTGTAACTTGAGAGGCGGTTAAGAAAACAACTTATTTTAAAACGTTTTGGTAGACGTTTGGGGGTAATATTACTTTGAATTATGAAAATCTAACCATTTGTAAAATAGTTAGTCAGACCAACATTGTAGTTCATTGAAGGAGTGAAGTGAACTACCGAATATTTCTGCTTCGGACTATGCCAAATAATTTGAATTTTAATTATTATTTATTAATTATTGGATGTATAAACAATTTATATTATGATATACTTAGACATTTCCAAACATAAACTGCCTGATAAAAACATTTTTGAGTGTAGAACTGATAATCGTGTGTACCCTATTATCATCTATTTCTGCAGCTGATACGTCAGGTTCATCCTCTCGTACAATTTTGACATTCGGACTATTGTAGAATATTTATTAAACAGAATATTTGGACTATCAAAGATTTCTAAAATGCGAACTAAATTTTTAGCAAATGTATTTTAAATATATTTTTTATCATGCTAATACCAGAGAAGTGAATTAAAGATGAATAAAATGCTGTAAGATGTAAGATTCTGCATGCGATAATACTACTCTTTTTACATTATACAGCAGTATTCATGTCCAATTTCAATCTTGAAGTTGAACGAAACCGTATTCTACAACTCAATAATCTTTGAAAATATTTATTTTAATTTAGTCTACAAGTTTAAAATAAATCATTGATCTATCAGATTATTTTCTTTAAATCACTTTAAATACTACTAAGTACCATTTAACTGCTTATAAATTTGACAGATGTATATATATTTAACATTAATAAAATATATTACTCCAGGTTGGAAAAGGATATATTAAATAATTAATATAAATAATTATTGTCATAAATTCCGTAAGTAGTTTAAAATTATACAAACATATTTTTAGAATATGAATTGAATGTTTGTACAAGAACTGTTTAGGTGTATTTCAAAATCTTATAATGATAAGATTATGTTTATGCTCCAGCTACACTGAATTTAAAAATAAATACTGTGTACAAGGTGTCTACTTTTCATTCAAACTGTAATGTTAATTTCTAAACCACGAGAGACAGAAGATGGGTTGAATTAGAGAAAAGTTTTGCATTTTAAAGCTTGTTAACGTGCTCTTTCAGATTTGAAAAATATTCAGTAGCTTCATAGATATCCTGAAATTAACGATAACTGCCATGTGATATTTTTAGCATTAGTACTACTGACTTTCTCGGTACTACCAATTATTTTTTTGCAAAATAACTCAGAATTAACCGTCGCCGTCGCCAGCTATTCGTTTATTACAAATGTTTTAAAAAGTTTATTCTTGAAATGCGTCTACTTTGATATTCCTTGTTGAAAAAAAAAACGGTTATAAACGATTTTAACATGAAGCATTCGATGATAAGAACAATTCTGACATATTCAATATTGTGTCTTATCACAGAACTCTTATTTTTGACTTAAATATGGTAAAAATTGACAATAGTAAAACATCATTTTTGAAAAGAAGCTTTAATGAAAATGCTGTTTTGAATTTTAGTAATATCATTTATAATGAAACATGGGACCGTCTTTATAATATAAAAGATATCATTTGCTTATTTTAACAATATTGTTTATTATTTTGAGACTTGTTTTCCATTCCGAAAATTTCATAATAACAAATCGGCCGACATCGGCACATTTAAAATATATGTTTGTCCTGCAAAAAGTTATCCTGAATTATCTGTTGCTTATAAGAACCGGAAAAAGATGTATTAACTGTTGACTGGAAAAACTAGAGAAGATTATTATCAAAACTAAATTGTTAATTCTGAAAACCAGTCTCAATCTGCTTGAAAGGTTATCTAAATTATATAATCGCAATAAAAACCATAACAATATATTAATAAACAAGGATGGTATTTTGCATGAAGCTCCTAAGATGCGTCACTATTTATTAACTCCAAAATATTTGGTTTACTTTCAAATAGTATTTAGCAGTAGCAAAATATGTAGATAAAGATAAAACAAATAAAATTCATTCAAAATGATAAATCCACAATTTGTTCTCAAAGTCTGAAGATTCATGTTATTCTTTCCTTTTGAATGGATAACCACGTTTATATATTATTGAAAATTTCTGGCAATTTCCAATAAAATCTCTAGCTCACGATACATTTTTTTGTTTTTCCTGTAAAAGAATATGAAACGAATTTAGCCGCTTTTGGAAATGGGCGACTCATTTATCAAATACATAGAGCTGATCTATGTATTTGCATGCCTATCGATTTTTTGTCACAAGTATAAAATGTGTGTCATTATAAATTCTTATTTGTTACAGCCATTAGAGGGAGCGAAGAGAGAAGAGAGAGCAATTTTCATTTCAAGTTCGTAGAGCAGTGATATCGTTATCGTCGTCATAAAAGGTAATTAAACAGCCCGATTAACAATTTATTTAATGTCATCGTTACGCAAAAGGTGCTCTAAATGATGTTAAAATCATCATTGTTCTCCATTATAACCACCGACTAGTATCTTTATAGTTTGAACTCATTTTCTTAATTTACTGCTTTGATTAAACAGAAGCGTTTTATTATATAAGAAGTATTGTACTGGATGAAGCACAAAATAACATTTTCTTAAGCTTGCGGAGTTTTAAAAGGCAAATGTATCAAGTTAACATATTTATGAAAATTTAATGATGAATTTCGTATCAGTGATTAAATTAAGTGTCTACTATTCAGTTATACATCTGTATAGTGGTATGTAAGATTTGATTTAGGACACTTGTTTAATATTTAATAATGCATTACTTAGGTTTCTTTTATCTCCTTTCTTTGTTCTCATTATGCATCTTAACGCATTTGCTGTCTTCTTTCAATTCCCCTCCAACTCCACTATGCACCTAATTAGGTTATCAGAGTACTAGTCGTCTCCTTTTACTCTTTGGGCCCGCCACCGGTTGCAGTAGAAAACGGCATATTCCCATTAGGGTCTAGGTGAGGTAAAAGCTGACCTCTTCGTGTCCTCTCATCACACGCGTTCTTACGTCTGGGATAAAGCGTCTTGTTTATCTCTCTTTATTTGAGTTACTTCGCTTGATCTGCCCTATGGAAGAGTTCATCTCTTGTTTCCTGCTTCCCCGCCCTCCCCATTTGCATCTCTTCCCTCATTGTCTCTTAGATCTATCGGCAAGACCTCCGCCACCATCAAGACTCCCTTGTACGACTCTGTACGCACTGTAAATTCTAAGTTCACCATAGCATTGTACACCTTCTGGTCTCCTCATTCTCTGTACCTCCATTGAACATTCACATACTGGGGCTGCATCAAGTAGGGTGGGAATGTACCGAAATGTCCTTTGGCCCATTCCCGTTCATAAATTCTTCCAGGGCAGAGGCAGATTTACCCGCTTTTTCTGGTATCTTCAACGCATGTAGCCCATAAGTTAGACGTGAGTCTAACCGTATCCCCGGGGATATCCGAATATCTTAGGCCCCTGCTATGTCTGATATTCACCTGCTTATTGTGAGCGGTGAAAGAATTGTTTCTCGGGTAATTATTTTCAGCTTTCTCCGGGGCCAGTTCTAATTGCACCCCACTTAACCACTGCTCTATTCTCCTGATGGGTTCATTTAGCCCTGCTTCCACCCATGCCACCTAGCTTCCAGTTATGTCCAGTTCATCAGCATACATACATTAGAAAATAAAACTTAACTAGGTTTGGTATAATTTTAAGTCGCTTTTCAACGTTGATTAGATATTGATATTCGACTATATGGGAATGATAAATCTACTACTAACGTTGATTTGACGTTGGCATACCAATGTTGGTTAGACATTAGTAAGTGACTTAACAGGCTTAATTCTACTTAGTTATTATCAATATTGATTAAATGTTGATGACTAACTGAACAGATCTAGTTAATTTTCCGATAATCTACTTAAGTCGATTAGATATTAATTAGGTATATCTTTACATTTGTAAGTAATTTGCTAAATTAGAAAACAAATTATAGAAAGCCAGGAAACATATTTGTTTAATTTAACGTCGAGACTACCTAAATTATATATAATAAATTTAGTCGCAAAATTAGATTTAATCTTTTTTAAATAAAATGTACCTTGACGCAACGTTTATTCGACATAAGTGGAGAATAAGACTACGTCGATATTTGGTTGTATTCAATAAAATAGGTAGAACTACATCTAAATCTAAAAAAAGCCCAGTACGTTTGGTTAGTAATACCTGCCTAGGGAAATTTGACGTCAGTTTAACGTCAATTTGATATTGATTTAACTAACTTCAGGTAGAAACTATGAACACTAAATGAGTAATCGATTATTTGGTTGATATTAAGTTGATAAGAAAGGTAGAAGAACCTAATATTACTTTAAAGGAAAGTAAATAAAGCCACCAAATAGATTACTAGGGAGGCAAAAAATTGCGTAGGATTTCCAATCAAATCTACCTAGTAGGATATTCTACTATAAAGACGAATTTTAGTTGCCAAATAGGTAGATGTTACTTAATTATGGTACCTAATTTTACTTCAAAGGAAATTGGGGTAAGTTTTAGTAATTGTTTTAGTAGTTTTTTCCTTTCTGATGTGCTTAAAGTTAGTTTTAAACAGATTTGTGTATGAGGTAGATTTCTTGGTATAATTTACGTAAATTTAAATATAAATTAGAAACATCTGGTAAATTTAAATCGTAGGTATCTTTTTCTAGTCAATTTTATGTAATAAGTACCTTAATAAGTAAATTCGACTTTTACCAAGTCGAGTTATAGCCAATTTTATGGAAAATGTTTGCTGAAAAGTTCTTCAGTTGCAATCAATGACCTATATAACTTCACATTTAAGGCAGAAATGGTGTATAATTCTGCACTTTGGATTTATAGGCCAAGAAATGTTCCATTTTACAGTGATTGTCTCTGTAGTTGATATTAATTACAGGAAAAATTTTTGCGACAATCGCAACTGTGCGGAAAGAATTAACGTTTGTGCTGGTACAGATTTCTGCACCTAAGCCTAATAAACGTGAAATTGTGAAATTTTCTGAACTTAACATCATTGCTGGTAAAAATAATTGCCGTGATCATAACCGTAAACCGGAATTACTGTATTTATTTTAAACTTTGAAGACAGGGGTAGCTCAGTGGGTTAGCGCGTCTAAATTTCTCTTTG
This sequence comes from Leptura quadrifasciata, assembly GCA_963675555.1. Lineage (NCBI taxonomy): Eukaryota > Metazoa > Arthropoda > Insecta > Coleoptera > Cerambycidae > Leptura > Leptura quadrifasciata. Next base: position 115,764,542 of record OY776677.1, read on the forward strand.
AGCATACCTAGCGAAGTAGGTTCGAGCCCCACTTACCGTAATGTAATGTTCAAATATAAATTATCCCCAAGAAGTGGCTCTGACCCCATTGTAAACTGTACGGCCCCGTCTCCTTCAGTCAGACAAATCTAAATCTCCTAGACTTAAGAGAGTCATTCAGGTGACCTGGAATACGGTTAAAAACAGTAAAACATTATAAAATAAAATTTATTAAATGGTTAGGTAAGTTTAAACAATAGAAACTAACTTCGCCATATTTATTGGTTTTGTAGAAAGCAGTGGTTATGTTATTTAAATATTTGTAAATATTTTAGAATTTTATGATTAATAATTTAAAAGTAGAGTATGGTATGAAAAGTACTAATTTATTCATATTCGTGTATATTATTTCTTATTTTTGACAAACCATTATTTTTTATTAAAAATAATAATATTGCTTTAATATCTGCAGATAAACAAATTTTTACAATTTGTTTAGACTTACCTGACATATATTCTTTCCTATTATTTGGGTTTTCTACCACATGTATTATTATCCTCTTCAAAGACAAATCACCGAATCTACAAAATAATGGAATTATTGGAAAAAAACCCTCTGCGCCCGTGACGTTTACGCCAAAGGAAAAGTCAGAGGTTATATTTTGCAAATAATATAAATCGGAATAAACACAGAAATAATGTATTTTACGGACGTTTCGGACTTTAGCATTGTACGTAAGTATGTCCTGCGATATACAGTGTGTCCCGAAAATGGTGGGCAATCTCTCGAATTTGGGTAGAACTAGTGAAAATAAGGTCACAAGTTCGTATATTTTTCCTTCCCCCGAGGTACCCCTACAAAGATATTCGCTCTTGAAGTTGAAGGTTAAAAATTGATTTTTCGCAATAACTTTTTTATTGTTCAATCGATTTTAATAATTTTTGGATCAGTATCATATTATTCCATATTATCCAGTTAGGTTAGTGTATTAGAACCTTGGATAACATTCTTGGGGGCTCGAGGGCAGAGCACCCATTGCCTTAATAAGTTGTAAAAAAAAATTTCAGCCTATTTCCTTTTATTTCTAAGGTTATTTTCAAATTTTAGGGCCATTTTACGTAAAAAACATATACTTGTTTGATGTCGGTAATATGAACCGTTTTCGAGATAGATGCACTTAACGATAAAATTGCGATTTTCAGTCGCACAAATAATAGTAATTTTTAAAAATTAAATAAACCGGAGGATTATGTACAAAACAATATTTATTTCCCTATGAGGTAGTAAGTACTTACCTAAACTTATAAAAACAAAAAATCTTGAACACACAAAACACAAAAGTTGAAATATTACTGTAGAAAACTTATTAGGGACATGGGAAAATGAAGATTTATGAAATTTCATAACAAATACTCAATATTAGCACCTCCTTCTCTCACTAATGCATGCTTGTCCACGACGAACTGACGATCACTGGAAGTAGTTATAGTACTCCGTTTCTGGATCACTTTCAAGGTCAATCGCTCCGGTTACAATGACGTCATGAACTGCATGGCATGTGTCCATCAGGAGTCATTGTGAGTTAAGACCTGTTTTTATCTGTTTAAAACCTGTTCAGACCTGTTTAAGAGCTGTTTGAAACCTGTTTATTTTTTGTACAGAACTGTTTGTAGTTGTTTGAGACCTGTTTAAAACCTGTTCAGACCTGTTTAAAACCTGTACAGACCTGTTTAAAATCTGTTTTTATTTCCTGATGGATGCCATGCAGTTCATGATGTCATTGTAACCGGAGCGATTGACCTTGAAAGTGATCCAGAAACGGGGTACTATAACTACTACTGGACTAGCCACAACATTCCGTCGTTTACTCTAATTGCATTTGAATGGTACATAATTCTCTCGTATAATTCTTCTCTTGTCTCTACTGGTGTGGCATATACGAGACTCTTTAAATGCCCCCACAGGAAGAAATGAAGGGGATTTAAATCGGGTTATCGGGGAGGCCAAGGAACAGGCCCACCCCGACCTATCCACCGGTTTGGATATACTCGATTCAAATGACCCCTCACTATAAAACTAAATGTGGGGGCGCCCCATCATGCATAAACCACATGTTCTCTCGAGATGCAATATCAACGTCTTCTAAAAATTGTGGTAATTACTGTTGGAGAAATTCAAGATAAAGTTGCCCATTCAATCGATTTCGTAACACGAATGGGCCCAACAAGTACCGGCCAGTAATTCCGGTCCAAACATTAATATGAAATTGCCTTTGATGGCGCGTTTGAACTGTGGCATGTGGGTTTTCCTCGCTCCAAACGTGTAGTGGGAGTTAATCTGTATACAAAACCGATCGAATGAAGGCATGGTTTTGTTCATATTTCTGTATAAACCACTGCGAAAATTGCACCCTAGCAGGAAAGTCATCTGGACTAAAGGCATGCACTTTCTGTATATGGTACTGATGAAGCAGTTGCTCTTTCAAAATTCTTCCAACGATCGATTTTGGGACATTCATTTGTAATGATAATGATCTGATACTGACAGATGAATTCGCAGCGACTGCATCCAATACGTTATCTTCTACTTCAACAGTACGTGTTGTCCGCGGAGTACCCCTGTTTACGTCATTTGGCGCAAATCGACCTCAGTAGAGATATAATTCTTAGATTTTTAGTTTTCAAAAAAATTACCATATTTTTTACCAGTTTATCTCAGCCGTTGATCAACACGTTTAAAAGTTTTGCGATCAGGAACCCTTCGATGGCGATACCGTCGAGCGTATAGTCTTCGTTCTTTCGAGGCATTACAAGAAGCTATTCCATACATTAAATTCATATCTGCGTATTCATTGTTAGTGTAAGCTATATTTCAACCAATTAATTACTTAATTAATGTCGGATTAAGCTAATACTGTAAAATTATGTCACTCCAATTATCTGAGATTTTGATCCATTGCAACCATAAACTGTCATTATTACTGGTTTGGTTTTGTACATAAACAGCTACATCGTCTTATCTACATAGATAAGACGATGTAGCTGTTTTTTAAAAATATTTAAAAAAATTAATATTAACACGTTCAATGCTGACACCAGAACTTGGGCTTCAGCATGTGCGGCACCATTTTTTGTCGTTTTTTTTTTCAAATAATCGACGGGAAGGTCATACATAATATGACAAAGTAATACTAAGTAAATAGTCTTTGTTTATTTATTTTTAAAAGTTACTATTATTTGTGCGATTGAAAATCGCAATTTCATCGTTAGGTGCATTTATCTCGAAAACGGTTCATATTACCGACACCAAACAAGTATACGTTTTTTACGTAAAAATGACTCAAAAATTTGAAAATAGCCTTAGAAATAAAAGAAAATAGGCTGAAAGTTTTTTTTTAACTTATTAAAGCAGTGGGTGCTCTGCCCCCGGGTCCCCAAGAATGTTATCCAAGGTTCCTATACACTACCTTACTGGATTGAAATAATATGATACTGATCCAAAAATGATTAAAATTGATTGAACAATAAAAAAGTTATCGCGAAAAATCGATTTTTAACCTTCAACTTCAATATCTTCGTAGGGGTACCTCGGGGGAAGGAAAAATATACGAATTTGTGACCTTACTTTCACTAGTTCTGCCCAAATCCGAGAGATTGCCCACCATTTTCGGGACACCCTGTATATGGCAACTTGCAATATCTTCTACTTTTGATGAGTAATTTGTTAGTAAGATCCCAATTATGACAAATTTAGAAAAGAAGATTCATTTTCATTCTCATTTATTTGCATATTTCCTAAATAAAAGCAACAATCGATAAAAAGAAAACTCCAAGGAAACGAAGTTACCAGGAGATTTTATAAAAATAAAAATTCTGATTATAGAGTTAATAGAGTTTGACCTCCATAGAATACATGGAGCAGTGGACGCCACAGGCCTACTGAAGTCGGATGGAATATAGAAAATCGAAAATTATTCGTCAATTTTACAAGATTATAAATTGGATTACGGTATTTTCTTTACATGAAAGATGCTGCGTTCTGAATTCAAATTCATTCAATTTAGTGTTATAAAAGAAACGTTCCGTGCTTTAAATTATTCAGCTTAAATGATTTAATTCAGAAATATAACCTTTCTGAACTTTCGCAAAGAACTGCCCTTTCCCCAATAATCATACCCACAATTTAGTTCAGGCAAATTATACAGAAAATTAAAATAAAGTAATTAAGCCCAGTATTTCTGCCAATCGGTATAGCTGTTAAAGTGTTAACATCATATTGATTTTAAGATCAGGAAACAACGGAATGTAGTGCACGAGTTTTGATGTACATAAATACCATAGTAGTCTATCATCATCATCGGGTAGGTAATTACTTCCACGTCTGTCTGTCTGTCGGTCTGTAACTTTTTTTGTGCGCACGTTTACTCTAGAACCGTTTATGATATTGATTTGAAATTTGGTACACTTATGTATTATAATGAGATCTGGAACTAGATTATATTTTGATCTAATTCCATTGAAGGGTTCGAGGGTAAATGGGGTAAATAAAGGTAAATAGGCAAAGCAAACAGGTAAGAATCCATAAAATTGCAATTTAGGGCATGTACGGAAAGTCTAGGTCTCAAAATTTTTTAAACATCAGCCACCCTCCTCCACTCTCACCCCCAATACCACCCCCCACTATTATGAAAGAGAGAAAAAATTAAAGTGTGTATAAAAGAACGAAACGTCTCAAAAAATTGTTTACCTACTAACTTAGCCAATTATCATCGTACGGAGGTAAAGAAAATAATAAGTTGTAGCTAATTATATTTTCTGTCGGAAAGAAAAAGTGCATTTTTTCAAAAGATGCATTGTTAATAAATAAATCGCAAAAAACACGCTATCTTTTCAGAGGCCGAAAAATTATAGATTTCAAATTGTGTCGCTATGCTAAAAATTGATATACTTGACAATTCTTCCAGATATTAACAAACTAACAAATTTATTTTGGTTCAACAAAAATAAAAATCTGAGGTCTTCAAGGAATTATTCTCAAATGTACTATTTTAATGTTATTATTATTAGCCGTTACTCGAGTCCGAATATAAAAACGTTACAGTCGATAAATTGTGTACAATAAAAAAACAAGTAAAAGGTGTAGTCTATTGTAATTCCCATTCATCTACGGTGCACACGACTATGGCTATAGAGGCCAATTCGGGAGAGCACATGTCGACCGCAGTCAGGACAAACATAGACCTGGTTAGGTCTTGGATTCGGCCTTCTTGTAGCAACATTTCCTTGATAGCTGGCCACAACCCCTCGCCATTCGGTTCTGTCCGCTGCAAGTTGTTCCCATTGCTCGTCTGCAATACCGCAGGATTTTAGATTTTCATGGAGAGCGTCTTTGAACCTCTTTCGTTGACCGCCACGCCTTCTTCTACCGCTTAGCAATTCACCATAAAGTGTACATTTAGGAAGGCGGTTATCATGCATACGATGAACGTGACCTGCCCATCTTAGGCGTGCTCTTGAAATAAGCACCTCAATTGGAAGGCTGTTTGCTCTCCTGAGTACTTCCACGTTTGATATGTGATGGAACCAACGGATTTTCATCATACTTCTGAGGTGTCTTTGCTGAAAACGTTCTAATTCTTTCACATGACGACGGTAAGTGATCCAGCTTTCACATCCATATAGCAGTGTTGGAATGACAACTGCTCTGTAGACAGCCATTTTCGTTAACAAAGCAAGGTCGTGGTTGTCAAATACTCTCTCTCTAAGACCCCAGAGTGCTCTAGATGCAGCGTTAATTCTATTGCGAATCTCGCTGTCCATGTTTGCTTTGTCATTAACAACGTTGCCTAAGTAATTGAACTGATCCACCACTTCAAGAGAATTTCCGTTAAGTGTAATGTCTATTTGGTTCACTTGATGAGGAGTTGACATAATCTTAGTCTTTCCAATGTTGATTTTAAGTCCCAAGGAATCATAGCTCTGGGCATACACATCTAAAAGTTCTTGAAGCTCTTCCGGCGTAGACGCTAAAAGTGCACAGTCATCCGCATACTGGAGATCACAAATGAATCGTGTGCGTGTCTTCGTGAAAGCTCTAAAGCGCCCTATGTTAAAGAGACCGCCATCAAAACGGTATCTGAGACCTATTCCTCTGACTGTCAGTTTGTTGTCAACAATAATTGTTAGAGCAGTGGTAAACAAATTAAAGAGTAGGGGTGCCAGGACACATCCCTGCCTAACTCCAGTGAGGGTTTGGAAAGGTTCGGTTACCTCATTATTATACATAACCTGGGCGTTGTTGTTTGTATGTAGACTGCGACATACTTCCACAAATTTTCTAGGGATACCTAAACGGAACATAATTTTCCAGAGCACTTCCCTGTCCACCGAGTCAAACGCCTTGGTTAAATCAATGAAGGCCATGTGAATTTCTCCTTGATGTTCGAGTGCTTTTTCTTGAAGCTGTTTATGTGTGAAGATTAAATCCGATGTGCCTCGGTTTGGTCTAAAGCCACTCTGTGTTTCAGGAAGTAACTTTTCCATAACAGGTGTTAGCCTATTTGCCATCGCTTTAGTGAGTATCTTCCCTCCAGCAGCCAGGAGAGCTATACCCCTGTAATTTCCACAGTCCGTAGCGCTCCCTTTGTTTTTGAAGAGGTTGATTAAAAGTGTATCACGAAACTCCTGCGGAGCTTGACCACTTTCCCACACAACATCAAACAGTTTTTTGAGGTAGGGTATGAGCTCTGACGACACAGCTTTAAAGATCTCAGCTGGGAGTGAGTCGGCGCCGGGAGATTTGTTATTTTTTAGCTGCCCAATGGCGGTTAAGATCTCTTCCGTTGTTAGTGGTTTATCTAAGTCTTCGAAGGTGTCATATTGAGGGATAAGATTTATAATATCGTGATCGGCTTGACTTTGCTGGTTAAGAATGTTAGAGTAGTGTTCTTTCCATCGGGCTCTTATTTCCTGGTCTTCTTTGAGGAGATTTCCATTTAAATCTTTAATAGGGCACATATTTTTCCGACTGGGGCCGTACACTGCTTTTACTCCTTGTAAGAAATTCCTGTAGTCGTGTACCTTTGAAGTTCTCTGGCCTTGCTTGCCCACCACTCGTTCTTTATTCTTCTGATTTCGCGTTGCGTTTCATACTTAGATTGGATAAAAGCTTCTGCTTTTGATGAGTCGTTGGGGTGGTTGATAGCGTTTTGGAAGGCAGTATGTTTGCGGTCAAGAAGTTCTTGTATAAACGCTTCATTATCATTGAACCAGTCCTACTGTTTTTTACTTGCTGCAGTGCCAAGAATTTCCTCACTCGCACTTTTTAAACTGTCTTTAATTTGTGTCCAGGTAGCAGCGACATCTACAGAATTGGTTTCTTCTAGTGCACTCAAATTCTCTTGAACTTTTTGCTTTAGCTGTTCGACGGTTTGTTGGTCACGCAATTTACTAATACAGAGACGGGGTCTACGTTTTACTTGAGTTCTTCGGTGTTTGGGTCTCAGAACAATTTTCATTTTAGAGACAACAGGACGATGATCGGTCCAACATTCGCAATCAATGCGCGCCTTTGTAATTTGGACGTCCTTGAGATGCTTCCTACGTACGATAACATAGTCCAGTAGATGCCAGTGACCTGATCTGGGGTGACGCCAGGTGCCTTTAAATTTATCCTTTTGTCGGAAAATGGTGTTTGTTATAACTAGATCATGTTCGGCGCATTTAGTTAGGAGTAGTTGACCGTTAGCGTTCATGTTGCCCAAACCGTTCTTGCCTATGATGCCTGGCCAGGTGTCTGCATCTCTCCCTACTCTAGCGTTAAAATCGCCAAGAATAACGAGTCGTTCCGTTTTAGGTATTCTACAGAGGGTTTCTTCCAGCTGTTGATAGAAGCTTTCCTTGGTTTCGTGACTTGCATCCAGAGTGGGAGCGTAGGCGCTTATTAGATTTACCGCGTTGCCATCTGATAGCTCATAGCGTAGCAGCATTAGACGCTCGGATAGGCCTTGTGGTACTTGTGTTAAGTTGGATACAAGTTTATTCCGAACGGCAAATCCTACTCCATGTTGTCTTCTTGAATTGGTGGGAAGACCTTTCCAATAGAAGGTGTAGTACTTTTCTGTGAGAGAGCCTTCCTCCAAAAATCGAGTTTCGCTGAGAGCTGCAACGTCAACATTGAGTCGGTGAAGTTCTCTATCTATTAGAGCAGTTCTTCTTTCAGGCCGATCGGTGCGAGTGCTGTCGTTCAAAGTACGAACATTCCAAGCGCCGTAGATGAAAGAATTAGTTTTGTTGGATTTAACTTGCCGGTGTTTTTTCGACATTCGATGAGGTGTCCCTGTGGGCACCCTCCCCCGGAGATCCGATCGGGAGGGTATTTTACCTCCGGATGATTTTATCCAACTTGAACGCTCCATCATTTTTTTAAAGCCTTAATCGACTGAAAACGAAGCTGCATTTGAAGTTTTAGCTGGAGCAGGTATGCAACTGACCAGCTCGGTTGCGGAAGGCGAGTGGTGTGGTCCCATGGCACAGAAGGAGACTGCGACGATGGGGTAACCAAACAATTCCAAAAGCAACCTTTGTGTGCGGCGGGTTATTTTTACCACACTCTTCGTGAGAAGGTGGATGTGCTTACGGCAAAAGGTAAGGGTTATTCCGCCCTTGCTCGGTCGTTAGAGCCTCGTTAGTGAAAACAGGGTGCACCAAGTTCAAATTGAACTCATCGCGAAGGTGAGGTTAACAATTGAGTAGGAGAGGCTATAACTTGCGCTTCACTACCCCATTACACCTATTATTTTAATGTGCTCAACTATTAAATGAAAATAGTATAATCAGGAATAATTTGGGAACAAGTATTATATTATAATATCTCGGACTACAATCTTGGTAAACTCCGTGTAGTCGAGAGCAAATTTCACTTGCTCGAGCCCGTAATTTATATCTCCTAGTATCTGCAGTTTACAAAAAAAAAAATATTTTATCCAAAAGCTTCCTTATTGACACATCTTATTCAACGGCAGTTGGATAGAATTCCATCGGACGATTGAATGCAAATATTGAGCCCGTGTCCTTGTTATACATCAAAAGCTTACATCACCTCAGAAGCCACATCACTGCTTTTGACAGGCTCATCATATCCCTGTCTCCTTACCCGGTGTGTATTTTGAAATAGTCTTAAACTTTCTTTCGCAACATTGTTAGTGTGTTAAAGTATAATAAATCGATCGATATTCAAAGAAGTAATACTTCTGTCATAGCTTGGTTCTCCCTGCTTACGATGATCAAAGGCAATATATTATCAAAACTAAGGTATAGCTTTATTTAAACGCTAACTATTAAATAAAATAACGTTTGTCTCAATGCAGACAAATTGCTTTGTTTGAATTGTCTACAATTGAACGGCGAACAGTTATTATAATGCTTTTAATTACGAACAGTGGTAAACTTAGAATAGATCAAAGAGACGATATAAATTGAAGTGGTTTATAAAACAATGTGAGCTTTTCAAATTTGTCACTAATTTACACAAACTTTTTTTTGACATATTCAACCCCGGCCTAGTTTCGCTACTGAGGCCCTAATACGACGTCTGTAGACGAGCAACCCCCCATCAGGAATTTTTCTGAACCTCTTCTCTTTTGGAGAGTAGGGATCTTTAACTTGCTTAATATTTAATAGACAAGAACCGACGGTTTTACATCCCCTCAAAAGGACGGTATATTCTTTATACAATCCTCGCCTAAGATTGATAGCTTCCGTACATACACTGATATACAACCCACTGAAGACATGAGCCGAGATCAAGGTCTTCCTTGTGAACACGAACGGGACCTCGCAGTTGGGAAAATAAAAAATGTTTCAGTCGGGGAGCTTGAGTAGGGACCTCCTTGAGGTCGTTCGTGCACTTTATTTTGTTGAGAAAAGCCTTGGGGTTCGATTTTCTGCAGAAGTGGTTTGGATCGAATGCTACACCCTGTATAGAATTTTTTGAGCTTGGAATGCACTTGAATCTAAAGTTTGTTTTATTTAGCACTATTTGAGTTTTTATTGTTTGTGTCAGGGTCGAAGGCTATACCTTGTATAGTGTATATGATATTCTTGAATTAATAACACTTGGTTTTTAAATGGAACGAATAAATTATTTATTTTATTTTTAGAACGGGTTGTATTTTATTTAACAAGTTTCTTTTAGAATAAGTAACTATTCGACAGAAGAAATTAAAAAAATATATATTTATTAAACGTTTGTATTAAAATATTCTGAAAACATTCATTTTTATATTTTGGCCGCGAAAGCGAATTGAGTTACTTAAAACTACTCTGTTTAACCAAGTTTCGGCCTGGGATGCTAGATTTCAACAGTTGGTGACGAAAATAATGTTGGGACCGAAATAGGAAAGCCTAACTGGACGGTGGGAAACTACAACTTGAGTTAAATAGAAACCGAACCGATTGCACTAGTATATTAACTTATTACACTTAAAATCACTTTTAAAATAACACTTTGGATATGACTCGCGAAAACTTAACATAGGAGCCACTGTCAATTTCTGAACTTTGTTTGGGTTCGCGGTGTTCCGGTATTTATATTATCAGTACGTTTCGTTTTTTGTGCCCCGTGAGTCAAACACGAACGTTTTTACCCCCTGTTTAGAGCTGAAAATGTTACCGTCAAGTCTGAATCCGCACGATTGCGCAATATTGCACAACATTGCGCAATAGCTTAGCAAAAGTTTAAATTTCGGAAACAGAAATTATATAGAAAAATCGGCTATGGAAAGGAGAAATTTTCAATATAAAAACAAAGTTGGAATCGATTCGGGTTTAGAAGTTATTGAAGTTTATTTTCTGGAAATTTAATAAATAAATAAATTTGAATTGACCCCGTAAATTCGTTACGAAGGTCCGACGTTTTACGGTTGCGGAGATATATGCGAGGTGAATATAAGGATATGAGAATGTTCCCGATAGGTGTAAGTTGAATGGAACAAAAATAAGTTTTGATATCGGTTGCAAGGAAAATCCCGATATTGTATGTAGTATTACGAGGGGCGATCAATACACAGTGAAATTTGAAGTAGTAAACGGGTTGTATAGGATTATCGAAACGAAATAGAATGTTGTGACTAGAGGCAGGGAAAGTAATTTTGAGATATTACGAGGGGCGGTCAAAAAGTAGTGAAAATTGAAATAAAAACGGGTTGTAGAAAATTAACGGAACGAAGCAAAATTTTGTGATTATAGGTACGGATAGTAGTTTTGATATTGTTGATGGCCATATTATATTTTTTAGGGGTTCTTTTGTAATAGTAGAATGCAGGTTTTCACGGCCGTTGTCTAATGAAGTAGATTCTTCCGGGTCTTGCCGTGGTCGTCGAACTTGACTTGACGTTTCGCTGATCATCCTGTCAGCTAAGAAGCTGACAGGATGATCAGCGAGCGAAGACCCGGAAGAATCTACTTCATTCTTTTGTAATGTTTTATTTGTAAAATAACTAGATTCAATGTTAAAAGTTCGGTATCGGTGAATTTAGGTTATTTTAGAATTATCAAATGTTCGTGAATTTTTTTCAGATTTTGTTGACTTGAATGTGGCTTTTTGATGATTTCAGTGTCTAGATGACTTTTTTTTTCATGGTTTGCTATGGTGATTGAATCAATGTGTTTTTTGTCAATTTTGAAAATTATTGTTTTTATGTTTTCGCTTGTGTGTGAAATACACTATAACACTTGAAATAGTCACCCATCTAAGTACTAACCGCGTCTGACGTTGCTTTACATCGCATATCGAAATATATACAATAATAAATACGCGTCTTCGCTTACCCCTACACACAAGCTTAAAGTTAGTATCTTAATTGATAGTATTGAAGATATATTTTGTAAAGAGTAAACTATTACTTTGTAGGCGACTCAACCCTGACTATCCGTTTAATGTTAGAAGCTTAACACAAGACGTTTTTGAAATACAGACATATATTCAAATTTATCAATCGTTAAATTTTTAAAGTTTGTAGAACAATATTTATTTATCCAAAAACTAAAAAATAAATAAGAAAATAAATTTTGAATACTGCAAATAATTATTGATTATTGTCGAGTTACGTCAATTTCCACATAGTACTTGACCGTGAACTTTTTGCTTATTTTTAGTACGCCTTCGCCAAATAGCAGGTAGTAAGTAGTAGCAGTTGTGGCCGTCGACAGTTTACGACAGATCTCTAAGTGTTAATGGTGAATTACTGCGTTTAAAAGTTTTTAATGACGGAGTATATTACAAATATTGAGGGGACAAGCATTGTATACTTTGTTATGATGCTGCAGGCGAAAATGCCCGTCAAGCTCGCATGTTTACACAGAACGGATCCTGGTATGCGCGTTCCTCATGAAAGAACGTTTGTACCAGCAATTCAACATTTAAAGTACCATAGATATTTTCAACCAGTTACTCATTATAGGGAGGACACTGGACGAGGAACCACTAATTTTAAATGCTTTTAGGTGTCCATGAAAAGTCTGGAGTATAATCGAAATCAGATTTACGGTGCACTGAAAAAAGGCAACAAAAACTTTACGACTTCATTACTATTGCCGTTGGGTCATTCAGTCTGGTGTCGTCAAACAAACCGACGCACATTAAAAATTTATAAAGGTAAGAGAGTCAACTTGCGAACGAACTAGTACAGAGCCGTACTTATAATTCGTATGTATTAGAATGTACATATTAATAATACTAGACCGTAACGCGCTCTTAAAATTGAATGACTGAGTTGCCGATCTAAATATTTCAAGTGCGTATCTGGGCGCAATTACTTTTACGACTAGTTTAATAGTATTTTAATGAAGTTGAAGTTGTAAATTTGTTTTTGCCTTTTTTGAGTGCACTGTAAATCTGACCTCGACTATACCTAAGTATTCGCAGACTTTCTACACAAATTGTAGTGCCCGAATTTGTAGTGTGACGCACTCTAAACGAACAAGAGCTGCATCCTTATCACGTGCAGAAAGTGCAAGGCCTACAACCTGAAGATGAGTTTCGACGGCAACAAGCATTTATTTTAAGTAAACTAAATATTAACTTTGTGTGAGTTTGTTTTCAGTTTTAAGTATGATTTGATCATTTTGTACAGATTTGGCAACACTGTAAACTGGACTGTATAAGAGTGAATAATTTACATTGCGCGCGTCGGAATTGGGGTGGATAAGTAATAATTTTTTTTTTTTTGAGTTTTTAAATTTAGAAAATGTTATTATATTGTTACATGTTTACAATTTTCAGCAAACCTTTCTTCCTTCCTTCGCGGCGTTTTTGGTCCTTAACGTATATTCTATGACGCAGTGGCGTAGATGTATACATAACACTGTCCCCTCCTTAAACCTGAACGTCCCGGTCAGGCAATTGAGGATCCCCAAAATACTTCACCATTCTGTCCAAGTGCAGGATTTTCATCTTAGACTTTTTACTTCGTTGAATCCGATAAATAACGTCATTAGTCTGGATGATGATAGAATACGACCCTTCCCAAGATGGGCGAAGTTTCGGAGATCTTTCCTTCTTTCGCTGTGGGTTATATAGCTAAACCAGATCTTCCTCCTTGAATCGTACTGACGTGCTGTTCCGGTCATAGCGAGCCTTCATTCTGTCACTAGCTATGCTCACTTGGTTTCGAATCAAGCCGTTCACTAACCTTATCTGCATATTCACCCATGGAAAGTGGCTCCATATCTGGTGTAACAAACATCAAATCACATGGCAGTCAGACCTCGTACCCAAATATTACACTAGCAGGTAGCCCCATGATTGGCACATGCCATTAAGAAAAACAGTTCCAGGGGTACACCAAATCGACACGAGAACTACGGCAACAGTAACTGCTTCCTGATTTGGAGCGGCATAGGTTCCGACAATTTGCTAAAATGGTACACAGCAACCAGGATGTACTTATTGCCATCGTCTGTCACTGGGAATGGGTCCGCTATATCGATAGCAATTCATTCAAAAGGGACTCCGACATTATACTGCTTTGTTTGGCCCTTATTAATTGACTGTAGCCCTTTGGTGGCTTCGTAAACCTAATAATTGACGGCTATTTATCTAATAAAATCGACCCCTTACTTTAGTCAGGGTCTTATTTATGGCAAAATAGGGGTTTCCCATGCTCTCTTTAACACTGCATCTATAACCTTCAGGGAGTCCCATTGCGCTCATAACGCCTTCAGCTCGACACTCTTGTCTGAAAAATCCTCCCATTCTGGTCGCATCCCTTTTTCTTTTGCCTTTAATATAGGACCCATTACGCTGTCATTCAGTTGTTTTTCTTTTAGAATTTCTTCTGTCCAATCGTCTGGAACATCTGTATAATTTTTCTCAATTCTTTGTTTTCTTGTTGACATTTTCTTTCTTTTTCTTCTTCACGTCCTTCCTGTTCTTTCTTTTCTTCTTGGTGTCTCTTCTTCTGGTCTAAAATTATTTTTCTTAAATCTGCAAGTAAGTCCTGTGTTTGTTTTTCTGTAGCCAACCGCATTAATTTCAAAATAGAATATTCTGAAAATTTCTTCACACTAGTACAAATAAGTCTTGTCTAATGTCTATATCACTTTCTAATTCGAGGCACTTTAGTATCTGCAGTGGTTTCCAAATCGAACATTATCGAATTCTTCAGAAATCCTGTTGCAATCCCGCATTTGACACCAATTGTTATGTGTTTACAATCTCCAGTAAACACCCTGTACGTAGGTTCAAATAATTGCAACAAGAATTTTAACTAACTATTACTTTATTGAATACTTAATTACAATAATTAATCGTTATTATAACAGACTAAGTACAACTATAGATATTTATACAATTCACAACTACTTATTGCTGTTCTTATTTTATTGGTTCACTTGTTCGTCTAATATAAAACTATCCTCCGTGCGAGGCATCCACTCATTATATACCGAGGCGATTTATTCTCGAATGTTCCAGTCTATCATTCGCGGTTTTTCTGTCCCTTCTGTTATATTCTATGAGGCGGTGGTGTAGGCGTGCACATAACAATATTAATCTTCACATTCCATCGGGAATTCATCGGTGTTTCAAAAATACCCTGTATACCGCATATTAATACCTGCAACTTCAATATTCCCTTGCACAAAATAATTTATTTTATGGGATTATTTACTTTTTATTTGTAACATTAATCGATTTATTGACAGGTTATTAAAAGGATAGTAATTGACCAATCGCTGGAGGAGTCAGTGACAATCATTCGTGAATTATCGATTTGCGTAGTGATAGCTTGGAAAAATTAGCCTTGAACTTGAAAATCTTAATAACTTTTTAGATCAAAAGCTATTGAATATTTTAATTTGTATTTAAGTACCTCCTTCAATGTATATGGCGTATTGTCCTGTTGTAGGGGACAACCCTATGGTAAATAATAACAGTTTTTTGGTTGGTAACATAACGTTCAGTTTAGCACTTTTTAATTTGGATTTTGGGAAATTATTGCATAGAATGATTGCATTAGAAAATAATTCTGTTTTTCCATTCAATAATTAATGACAACAATTTTTCATTCGAAAATTTCATCATTTGCCGTTTGCTTATTTATTTTCTTTCTGGATATCTCGACGCCATTTTGAATTTTAATCTAATTTAATTATATGAAAACACATTTGCAGTAAGCTACCCCACTCATATAACGGCTTTCTCAGAAAATTTTAATTTCATCTAGACAAAAATAAAGTAGTCACATCCAATGGTCAAAGTGTTTAATTAAACTTCTTATTATAAGCCCACCTAGTAGTTGGTAGTAACACTTTTATGCTCCTTACAAAGTTACAAAACTTTTTAATGTGTCAGAAGATAATGTCATTGTGGAATTAGAAAATTATTAAGTGCATTCATCTGATTACGAAAATACGTTGGCAAAGTACTGTGAGCTTACGATAGTCAAAACAACAATTTAGTTACACATTTTAGAATGACTAGTGATTACATTGAGCTATAAATGCTTGGAGATATGTTGCTATCACTAATTAAAGCTTGGTTTTATTTACGTAGTTATCTCATCAAATACAATATTATACGTTAGTGTATGCCTCTGAAAGGTAATTTTATCTCGAACAGACGTCAGTAGTTAAACGAAAATAAAGCTGATAAGGGTTTAGCATTTTTTAAATATATTTCTATAGTGATAATTTGTTGTACTTGTGTGTCTTTATAATAAAAAAACTATAATGAATTCACAGTATTCATACGTTGTTGCTAAAAATGAAGGAAACATTGATTTAAAATTAAGTAGAAAATTGAAAGTTTTTTAATTGCGCGAACCCGAGGACGTAATGATGTTTATGAATGGAATAATATAGTTAATATAATTTGATTTGACACTGAAAATTAACCAGAAATTCAGAATTGCAAAATCTTGCATAAAAAACTGCGATATGCCAACAACTATACAGGGTCGCTGATATGTATAATAAATAATAAACAATAAATACAGCACAGGTGATGACGACCCCCTTTATCCCGGAAGGCTCTAGAAGAGCCTTGTGTGGGAGGAGGCTACACATTTAGAGACAAGGGACACACACCCAATATCCGTGTATAGTGAAAAAATCCCTCTCATAGTATTTTCCACTGCCACGACCGGGGATTGAACCCGGAACTTTTGGGTGAGAGGCAAGTGTGCTCACCTCTCGACCATCAGTCATACGGATGGAAATAACTATCGATTATCTCCTAAAGTGAGATAGCTAGCGAAACATAAATACACCACAGTTAATTACGACCCCCTTTATCCCGGAAGGCTCTAAAAGAGCCTTGTATGGGAGGGGGCTACACATTTAGAGACAAGGGACACACACCCGATATCCGTGTATAGTGGAAAAATTCCTCTCACGGTATTTTCCACTGCCACGATCGGGGATCGAACCCGGAACTTTTGGATGAGAGGTAAGTGCGCTCACCTCTCGACCATCAGTCATACATGTTAAGATACAAAACAGTCAAACATGTTAAGATACAAAAGTTTTTGGATTTTTTAAAATCTATTACAATAAAAAAAAATTAAGCATACAGGATCAGTCAAAAGATCATGACGAAACAAAATTGTTTTTTCTTTAATGGAACATATGCATATTCCGTATTTAAATTCTTCTTGAAATTCTAAACAAAATTCATATAACACAACATATACCTAAACTTAACAGTTTTCGAGTTGTCGAACTTTGAAAATCATTTTCTTTTAGATTAACAAAAATATTGTATCTTCAAATTATTCATAGGCTTGTTAAAGGGATTGTTAGTTAGCGGGTAGATAAATTTTATTAATATCATATTAAAATTGTCGTGTAGATTACATGCAAACAGCCAGATGAACCGGCTGATAAATAATGTTAGTGTTAGCCCATTTCTAGTTATCTCTTACAGGATATTTATAATTTTTATCTTTATACTAACAGGGAGATATCTTTATCAGATACCTTAACAGCTTATTAATAATTTGGCCCTATGTGCATTAAGTTTATAGCCCATTAAGTTATCTTTGAAACTTTCTACCTCCATTATAATGCCGCGTCGATCTTATGTCCAACAGCTATGATTTTGAAAACACATGTCAAAAATCATTTAATGTGATGAATTTTCGCGCAAGAATGTCACGTTTAAGTGAAACTAAGCGTATTGAAATTTTAATGATCATAGGATATGGTGATAGAAGACCAAATTGTGACCATTTCAAAAACATTGCAGCATTTTCATGAAACTGGAGATGTCAGAGGTCGAGCAACAAGTAGAAGACCAGTAAGCATTACAAATGAAAATAATTATTTGAATGTCCTGTTAAAATGTGGTGGAAAATCCAATAAATTCGATTCAAAATCATAACATGAGTCGATATTCCATTCAAAAAATTGGCAAACGGGAAAAATTCTATCCATATAAAATTCATTTGTCAGAAGAATTGAGTGAAGACGACTTTTATCGCAGAATCAAGTTCTGTGGAGTTATTGTGGATAAATTAAACGAAAATGTCAACTTTGACAACCAAATAGTATTTTCTGGCGGATCTATATTTTGTTTAAACGGACACAACTGTAGGTACTTGTCAGACCAAAATCCACATTGAATGGAGGATGGAGGAAGTTCATACCCAACTACCACAAAAAGTAAATGTTTGGTGTGGTATTATTGGTGGACACGTCATAGAATCCTTATCCCTCAATATGACACCTTCGAAGAATTAGATAAACCACTAACAACGGAAGAGATCTTAACCGCCATTGGGCAGCTAAAAAATAACAAATCTCCCGGCGCCGACATCTAAAATCCTGCGGTATTGCAGACGAGCAATGGGAACAACTTGCAGCGGACAGAACCGAATGGCGAGGGGTTGTGGCCAACTATCAAGAAATGCTGCAAGAAGGCCGAATCCAAGACCTAACCAGGTCTATGTTTGTCCTGACTGCGGTCGACATGTGCTCTCCCGAATTGGCTCGTGTGCACCGTAGATGAATGGGAATTACAATAGACTACACCTTTTACTTGTTTTTATTGCACACAATTTATCGACTGTAACATTTTTATACTCGGACTCGAGTAACGGCTAATAATAATAATAATAATATTTAATAAGCAGGAGGGGCTAACTTTCATCTATTAAGCCTTTGGTGAGTAGCGCCACCACTTACTCCAGCTAGGGGTGCAAAACCGAACCGGCAGCCCTAGTGCACCCGGGAGGGGAAAGCATTTTCCCCTCTGGTGTCGGTCGTGGGCCTGCTGGGCTAACCACCCACAGGCTCTAACCTTTGGTTCCGGCAGGCCGAAGAGAGGGCCCCCACGATCGACCCCGTTCGGATAGGGGTCAAGGGCAAGGTGGTGGGGCCCAACCGGATAGACCGCCCGTTGACGACTTACGCAATGTTCATGGACGCTTTGAGTGGACGGATGAACTGAGGGATGAGCTTCTGCAGTGTTATGAAAGCAGTGAGCCCGCGCGAAGGGGGTACATGGCGCGGATGCATGCTCTGTGGTGTGAGAGGCTTCCAGAGCATAGCGCCTTCACGCCACAAAATCTGCGTGACTATGTATCCCACCTTCGTAGTAGGGGCTACGTGAGGGCTGCTCCTGGACCGGTAAATGAGGCGGCGGAAGAGCCGCCACATTCACCGGTTGAGGACGTAGCTCTCCTCGTTCCGCCAATACCAGAGGGCCTCAGTACCAGAAGGGGGTTACACCATCTGAAAACCCCCGGGCCACAAGACCTGGCCAGAGTGGACGCTGAACTTCGTACAGCGCTACCGGAAGATGCTGACATCTGGCACATAAATTGTGCCGTGTATGCCGCTGCTCAACGCTCGTCTCAGGTGGAGAGGCGAAATACCTCTTCCCCACAGGGGAGAGCGCAGCGGCGCATACAAAAGATGGAGGCAAAAATCCGGTAGGCGAGACAACACGCATCCCGTGTCCAATGTGTGATGGACTACATGGCGGCCAATAGGCCTTTCACGCCTAAAGTTCGACGTATAGCCGCCAATTTAAGACGCGCCCATCACACACTCAACGGGGCAGTGCTACAAACCACCAAACAGCACTGCCTCGATAGGATACGGATGCTAGTGGCTTGCAAAAAGTCACTAGTGAGGCGGGCGAGGGGGCTGGCGGAAAATAACCTTTTTCGCCAAAAGCCTTCGCGCCTATTCGAACCGCCTCAGCGTGTTGCCGACAATCCACCGACCGTCGATCAGGTGGAAATTTTCTGGAAAACGTTGTACGAACAGAGGCTTCCGCTCAACAGAGACTCTCCGGCCCTGGCACACTTTGAAGCCTTTTGCCAAAGGCTTCATCTACAACAGGAGGTGTGCCAACCAATAACCCCAGAAGAGGTTCGAAGAGCTCTTGAAGGCTCTAAGAATTTTGCTGCTCCAGGTCCCGATGGGATTAATAACTTTTGGTGGAAAAAGTTAACCAGTACCCACCACCATTTGGCCAGAATTTTTAATTCTTGGCTAAATGGGGAGCAGCAAATTCCTTCTTGGGTTGTTGAGGGGCGGACAGTGCTGATCCCCAAGAACGGAGATTTGTCCAACCCAAAGAACTATAGGCCGATAACCTGTTTAAACGCATG
Source organism: Leptura quadrifasciata (assembly GCA_963675555.1). Taxonomy (NCBI): domain Eukaryota; kingdom Metazoa; phylum Arthropoda; class Insecta; order Coleoptera; family Cerambycidae; genus Leptura; species Leptura quadrifasciata. The sequence continues at coordinate 115,784,641 of OY776677.1, forward strand.
TTACAAGGTGTTCACACGCATCTTGTACATGCGGGTACTCCAAGCAGTTAACCCAGTTTACGAACGGATATATGAGCAACGAGGGTCGAAGAGAGATGTCGCTGGCTGCAAGGAGAACTTGTTGATTGACAGATGTGTCACGCAGGACTCCGTGCAGTATAAGCGGAATCTCTCCATGGCCTGGATCGATTACCGCAAGGCATTTGACATGACATCTCATGAGCTTATTGTACACTTGCTCCGATGTCTTGCGGTCGCCGGTCCCGTAGTGAGATGCATTGAAGATCTGATGCCGCTCTGGAGGACTCGCTTTACCATAACATCTGGTAATGATAGAGTCCAAACAGAGCCGGTAACGTTCAAAAGGGGAGTATTTCAGGGAGATTCCCTCAGCCCCCTTTTGTTTTGTATCTCGCTACTGCCATTATCCGTCTCGCTCCGGAAAACCCGCGGTTACAACTGTGGTACCCCCGGCGACAGGAGGCATAAGGTCACCCATTTGTTTTATATGGATGACCTTAAACTTTATGCCTCCGGAGAAAGGGATCTCCAACAATCCCTTAGGGTGGTACAGGAGTACACGCAGGCTGTCGGTATGCAGTTCGAATTGGACAAATGTGCACTGGTCCATCTCAAGAGAGGACGATGTGGGGACTACGGCGAGGACGCGCAGCTCGTAGACGGAAGCATCCTACACCACCTAGATGCCGGAGAGTCGTACACTTACTTGGGTGTCGAGCAACGCTCCACCCAAGAAGTGGGTGTAGTGAAAAACGCTCTCCGCGGCAAGTATCAGCACCGACTCCGACAGATCTGGTCTTCAGAACTGTCGGGGAAGAACAAGGTGTCTGCTACTAATATGCTTGCCGTTCCGATCCTTCCCTACTCCTTTGGAGTAGTGAAGTGGACTCGAGAGGAGCTGCGTCAACTCGATGTAGGAACCCGGAGAAAGATGCACCTCAATAGGAGCCTGCATCCTAAATCGTCCGTTCCACGGTTATATCTCCCACGCCATCGGGGAGGCCGTGGACTCTTGAGCTTGGAGAGTCTCCATAGCAGGATGGTTCTGGATGGAGCATGTAAGGTCATCAGGAGTTCGGATCCCCTCCTCTGCATGGTCCGAGACCATGAAAATGCAGAGGTAGGAGCTTTTCTCTTTAAGGCAGCACGGAGAGCAGCCGATGAACTTGGTCTCATCTTCGACGTCGAGCGGGTAAACCCCGACTCTGTCACCGAGTTGGAACCCGTTCGACTAAAAGCCCACATTAGAGCTGCAGAACACAACATCCTTCTGCAGCTCCATAAGGATAAGCCATTGCACGGGGTCTTCTATAAAAATATAGAAGACCTCGGCTTATCCGAAAGGCTGACCTTCGCCTTCTTAAGGTCAGCTGGGCTGAAGTCTGAGACCGAGGGATTCATAATGGCTTGCCAGGATGGTGTATTTAACACTCTCGTCTATCGACGTCGTGTCATGGGTATGGAGGTCCCTGATGTCAGCTGCAGGGCCTGCCGCAGGGCGCCGGAGACTGTAATGCACTTACTGTCGGCTTGCCCGACATACGCAGTCTCGGCCTATATTCATAGACACAACGCAGCATTACGAGTGTTTTACTATCATCTAAGGCACTCGTATGGGATAGACGAATCACCAGTGCTGCCTTACGTTCCGGGGGATATTGAGTCCGTTTTGGGGAATGAGAAGTGCCTAATCTATTGGAACTACTCGTTTCCCACCGTCAGGCAAATACAAGCCAACAAGCCTGACATAGTACTCCTCGACCACCAACTCAAGACAATGTATGTCGTGGAATTCTCGGCTCCCGCTGAGAGCAACATTGTCTTGAAAGAGGAGGAAAAACGGACAAAATATCGAGATTTGCTCTTCGAACTCCGCAGGCTTTATCCAGGCCATTCTGTTAAAATAGTGGTACTGATTATAGGAGCCCTCGGTGGAATGAGACAGACGCTGCTTTCAGAACTAAAGATCATACCGGCATGCCGAGATTCGGCAGAGATCTTAGCCGGCAGAATGCAGAAGGCTGTCATCCTCGGATCATTGCGTCTACTTAGGGGACACGATTCTCGGACCCGGTAGTCACTCACCCCACGGGCGTGGGGAGTGGCTATTGGTATTACCAGCTCCCCTCTGTGAGGGTCGGAGCCACAGAGTAGGGTGACTGGTTTTTTGTAAAAAAAAAAATAAAAAAAAAAAATAATAATATTTTATAAATGGAAATTTGGCCTCTGAACGATATTTATTACTTTTGCCAGAGCATATTATTCCAGAGCTTAGAAGATTATTCCCGAACAATAACAATTGTAATTTACATGCAGGACAAATATGGTTTCAACAAGATGGGGCTCCTCCACCTTTTGGACCTGTGACACGGGGATATCTAGGGGAAACTTTTCCGGATAAATGGATTCAATGCAGGGGGGCAATTGAATGGCCAGCTAGATCTCCCGATATGACTCCGCTTGACAGTTTGCTATGGGGTCAGAAAAATATATTCTACAAAAATAGTCCACAAAACATGGAAGAGTTGCAAGAAAGGACATGACATGAAATTTCCACTATTCCTCCCAACACCCTGTTAAATTCACTACAAATTTTGTTTCACCGAATTCATTACCGTCAGGAGGGATATGGTGAATACTTTGAGCACCTTATAAAATATAATTCCAAGGAAAATATCTGTTGTTTATGAAAACTTGTTTTATCTCTTTTTTTCTTATGGCATAACTATTGTTTTTATAAAATACCCAGGACATTCATTAAAAAATACATTTTTTTCGTTTCATGCATTTTTATCAACCTTGAACAATTATGCTATTTTATTTTCTGTAATAAATAATAATATTAAAATTTAATCATATCCATATCCTCCATCTTGCGTAATCTTCATAATAAATAAATATCCATCATTTCGGGCTTTTTCTTTAATAATTTTGAGAGTAGTAAAAAGTTATTTTCAAACTTGGATATCTTGACAGAGGTTAAGTTTTAGGTATATGATGTGCTATATGAATTTTGTTTAGAATATCGAGAAGAATTGAAATATGGAACAACATACAGAGTGTTCCATTAAAGAAAAAGTAACTTTGTATCGTCATGAATTTTTTACTGATCCTGTATACTTAATTTTTCTTTGTTGTAATAGATTTTTAAAAACTCTGAAACTTTTGTATCTTAACGACCGTTTCCATACATATCAGCAACCTTGTATAAATTGTTCCGTATTTCTGCACACATATCACGAATGAAATGCGGTGTACGCATTGAAAAAGTCGAAAAAAATTTAGTTTAACGGTTCGCAAGATACTGATTTTTTTATTTGGGTTTGACCCGGTAAATCGAAACACCTGATACTGACAGAAGAATCGATAATACAAATATCCTTTTACCACAGCTGTGGCAGTCGGTTTTTAGTTATTTGCCAAGTGCTTTATATGAACATTCGTTTATTAACATAAGTATTAATAGTAACCAGTGACAAATTTCGAAATACTTTTAAATACAGAGCAAATTATAAGGGTAATAATATCACTGGAAGCAAATCACGAGAAAGTGGACACATGACATATAGATTTAAGTATACTTTTTGTCAACTAAAGAAGACGGTTATGCAAGTTATGCAAGATAGGTACTTTTAAATTCTAGTACTATTCGCCCATTTGAATAAGAAATTATGATAAAAATCAGTGTAAAACTTAAATTTCGGTTTTCAGAAAAAAGAAAAGAAGAAGAAGAAAAAACTAGCAATATTACTGTTAAGTCATACGTATGTGCAATTAAAATTACTTTAGTTACTTTCTGATATGTAAAAACAAATTTTTTTTTAAATGATACGCCCCAGATTTTACTTAAATTCCTAATTTTACATTAAAAATTGTACAAAATTGTTTATTTGCCTACATTAAAAGTATACCGTTTTCAACTTATTTGGTGTTATAACAAAAACACGTGAGCTTAATCAAACTTTCCCTCGCAACTCGTAACGGACATGTAACAGCCAATATTGAGGGATTTGCTGTGATGAAAGCGCATATTGCAATATACATTTAACTGTCCCTATTGATTCACTGCAAATTAGGTGTAATTACTAAACTTAGCAGCCTTAATTGCATGTTCCTGCAAATTTAATCTCACCACGTGATGGGATGTACTAATGTGACCCTCTTCAGTAATAATAATAATATAGATTTTCTGGCGCGGCGGTCACAATCAACTAATCGTGTTTTAATTACAAGAATGAATAATAAAGTGATAATTGTTAATAAAATTAACGATGCTATATACAAACAAAATAGAAGAGACAAACCAATTAAAAAAAAATTTTTGATAAGCCTTTATAGGCCAGTCGTCAGGGAGTTGAGTATGCGTAAATACCCTTTTAAATCGGACAAAATATTTTGCTGTTAGAACCAGTTCATTATAGGCCTCTTTGAGAAATACTCATTTCCCCCCCTCGCCCCGGAACACTACTAATTTTGGGGCAATAGCGCTTAAAAATATTTTTTTTGCTAATATCTCGATTCTGAACGGTCCTGCGAAAATAAGATGGTTATCAATGTTAAAGATAAGTAAATTCTCTATCGTAATGGTTCAGTTATGATAAACGGGGGAAGTCAAACACCGTTTCGAATTCACTCTGTATATTGACACTTTCCTATACACTTCCACGCTGTCTACCTCCTATGTGTGAAAGAATGCACTTGTTATCGATTTTCAAATTGTAAATATTTAAAACAATTGATATTTACAACCATTATAATTTAGTGAGTTATCTTAGCACTTTACGGAGCAGAACCCGAACAGCATTTTTGAACGAATTCAGGTACAAATGCTTTATTAAGTTAGTGGCAAAAAGTACATGTAACCTTGATCGTTACCTCTAACTGAGTCTGCTGCACGCCAACGCTCTTTTAGAACATACTATCAAATTCAGCAGTGGTACAGCAATACCAAAAGTCCTCAAGATTGGGGGTGGATTAAAAAAACGCTCATAATGGTGGTAACCACCGATGGTTGTACACATTTGTAATTTCAAAATTTAGCTATTTATGTATCAAGTCCATAATACAAGGCTTTATTGAACGAGTCTGGTTTATGGCCAAGCGAGCGTAACGAACAAGGCCATAAAGAGTTGCACACACAACTTTATGTCCGACTGCTAAATTTGGCTTATTAACGAAAAAAATTAATTCAATGACATTTTTATGACTGTTGTACATATTTGTTTGAAAACGTCAAAATCTGATATCGGCTCATTATTGGAAATGTCTAAATCCGATATAATAGTAAAATAAAGTAACTTTATTATAAATTTGTTTGAATCATTTCGATAGAAAATTTACTTATATTTTAATTTTGGTAACCATCTTTTTTTTTGTAGGACCATTCAGAATTGAGATATTTGCACAAAAATGGTTTTTAAGCCATATTTCCCCAAAATTGCAGGTGTTCTGGGGGCCAGGCGAACGGGAAAAATTAGTATGTCTAAAAGAAGCCAATAATGAATTGGTTCCAACAGTAACATCTTTTGCTCGATTTAAAACGAAGTCAATCTACCTGACGGCTGGCCTATTAGAAAAAACTCGATAGATTAGTACTGCATACTGTGTGAAAAAGATTTTTTTTCTTGAATTTTCAATAGTCCAGTACCATTCTTTTGAGTGTTGTCTAAACGCCTATCAATTTTTTTATAATAGGTTTAGGGATGTAAGAGAGACTGTCGAATTACGGAATTATCTTTTTAAAATGGGCGCCGCCACTCTTAAAATTTTCCACTAAGTTTGAGGATGGCATTATTATTCTAGACGCTTTAGCGAAGGAAATAATTATCGTTTTATAGTCATCAATAAGTAAGTTACTCTATACAGCATACTCGGAAATACTGCTTAAAAACTACTGGTGAAGATTATACATGGAGAAATATGAAAAAACGTTTATATATACCTACATATTTTCGCAAATGCTTCTTAATGGAACTGCGGCTCGTTGAACATGGTGCCTTAAAACTGATACTTATCACTGTTTTCAATTTTTTGTGTATTGAGTGTAGTTGGACAAAATCAGAAAAAAAATCCGGTCAAAAGTATAATAAACTTGCAAAGAACTTGACTAGAATACGGCTAAAAAAATCGCATGAAAGCATACGTATTGTTATGCTCAACCCCCCGGGCCCTCTTACGGAGAGAGGTTTTACCCCTAGTAGTAGACAGAGTCAAAGGAATCCTGCCTAATGTGCAACCAGTAAAACAATAGTTCACCAGTCGGCCCAAGGTGGCGCTGCTTTATAGAATACGCTGGAAGGAGTAGACTCTGGCCGAAAAGAGTAGATATTAGAGCCAACGAAGTGCGGATTTACGAATTTCGTAAATTCTATAATTCCATAATATTTCGAAAAAATGAAAGTTTTCGGATTGTGTTTTTTTTTTTAGATACTACCACCTAACAGTTAACTATTTACGTGAAGGAACATTACAATGAAGAATATGAAAACATTATCATAAAAGTGTATTACAAGATAACATATATTTCAATATTAAAAAAAAAATTATTTATTATTATTAGCCTTTACTCGAGTCCGAGTATAAAAAAATGTTACAGTCGATAGATTGTGTATAATAATAAAAAAAAAACAAGTAAAAGGTGTAGTCTATTGTAATTCCCATTCATCTACTAAGTCCCCAGAGTGGTCTAGATGCAGCGTTAATTCTATTGCGAATCTCGCTGTCCATGTTTGCTTTGTCATTAACAACGTTGCCTAAGTAATTGAACTGATCCACCACTTCAAGAGAATTTCCGTTAAGTGTAATGTCTATTTGGTTCACTTGATGAGGAGTTGACATAATTTTAGTTTTTCCAATGTTGATTTTAAGTCCCAAGGAATCATAGCTCTGGGCATACACATCTAAAAGTTCTTGAAGCTCTTCCGGCGTAGAGGCTAAAAGTGCACAGTCATCCGCATACTGGAGATCACAAATGAATCGTGTGCGTGTCTTCGTGAAAGCTCTAAAACGCCCTATGTTAAAGAGACCGCCATCAGAACGGTATCTGAGACCTATTCCTCTGACTGTCAGTTTGTTGTCAACAATAATTGTTAGAGCAGTGGTAAACAAATTAAGAAGTAGGGGTGCCAGGGCACATCCCTGCCTAACTCCAGTGAGGGTTTGGAAAGGTTCGGTTGCCTCATTATTATACATAACCTGGGCGTTGTTGTTTGTATGTAGACTGCGACATACTTCCACAAATTTTCTAGGGATACCTAAGCGGAGCATAATTTTCCAGAGCACTTCCTTGTCCACCGAGTCAAACGCCTTGGTTAAATCAATAAAGGCCATGTGACTTTCTCCTTGATGTTCGAGTGCTTTTTCTTGAAGCTGTTTAAGTGTGAAGATTAGGTCCGATGTGCCTCGATTTGGTCTAAAGCCACTCTGTGTTTCAGGAAGTAACTTTTCCATAACAGATGTTAGCCTATTCGCCATCGCTTTAGTGAGTATCTTACCTCCAACAGAATACCTAAAAAAAAAATATACAAAATAAAAAACACATTAAGACTGGTATGGAAAGCGAAACTTATAAATTATAAATCAAGTTATTCAATTGAACGAATGCTACAGTTGAATATATCAAGTTGCAGTAGATTATAATTTTTATACTTAAAATGTAAAGGGGAAAATTTCAATAAGTTAGGTGTAGGAAGATAAAGTGTTTCACAATTCCGACTTGATATACGAGGTATATGAAAATTCAGCTCTAAAATGAGAGAGGAATCAAACATGTTACGCAAAATTTTGTAAAGAAAAATTATTGAATGTACTATTTTTTTATTTTCCAAATTAGACATGTGAAAGCTTTCCAACATAACATTTTGCGGATATACAATTATTGTATAAATATTATCTTCAATAAAGCACAAATATTTAACAAAACGGCGCTGAATATTGTCAACCCTATTCATGTAAATAGCATACCCTGAGGACCATATCGGCGAGCAGTATTCCAGTATTGAAAGTACAAATGAATACATAAATAATAAATAAACACCACAGAAATTAGACAACCACCAATTCCAGAAGCCAGAGGCTTGTGCGGAAGGGGGTTACACATTGAAAAAACGCGGACATACAACCATTTCCTCCGACAGTGCCAGTGCCGGAGCCAGGATTCAAACCCGGTGGTGCGATGTCCGTGTGATTAATCGCGATTTCCACCTCGCGCCTTAACCCACTCAGCTATCGACAGATCGTACAGTAGTTTCATAATATCAGTACTACTGAACCCTTTGCAATTTCCAATCATAAAACCTAAACTTTTTAAAGCCGATGCGATGGTGAAATTAATGTGTTCCTTAAAACTTACACAATTATCAAATATTCTTTACTACTTTCTCCAAGATCCTTTGCTGTATCCAGTCTCTGCAAGATTTGATCGATTATATGATAACTGCAATTGATACGGTTACGCATTTTAGAGAAAGTGAATGAGTTACATTTAAATATGTTGAGAGGCAAGATATTAGATAGGCACCAGTCATTTGCCATATTTAGATTATTCTGAAAATTTTTACAATCTTGTTATGCGTGGGCTACCATGCCTTAAATTAAAATATTATGGATCCTCTACATAGTATAAAAAAATGTTACAGTCGATAGATTGTGTATAATAATAAAAAAAAACAAGTAAAAGGTGTAGTCTATTGTAATTCCCATTCATCTACTAAGTCCCCAGAGTGGTCTAGATGCAGCGTTAATTCTATTGCGAATCTCGCTGTCCATGTTTGCTTTGTCATTAACAACGTTGCCTAAGTAATTGAACTGATCCACCACTTCAAGAGAATTTCCGTTAAGTGTAATGTCTATTTGGTTCACTTGATGAGGAGTTGACATAATTTTAGTTTTTCCAATGTTGATTTTAAGTCCCAAGGAATCATAGCTCTGGGCATACACATCTAAAAGTTCTTGAAGCTCTTCCGGCGTAGAGGCTAAAAGTGCACAGTCATCCGCATACTGGAGATCACAAATGAATCGTGTGCGTGTCTTCGTGAAAGCTCTAAAGCGCCCTATGTTAAAGAGACCGCCATCAGAACGGTATCTGAGACCTATTCCTCTGACTGTCAGTTTGTTGTCAACAATAATTGTTAGAGCAGTGGTAAACAAATTAAGAAGTAGGGGTGCCAGAGCACATCCCTGCCTAACTCCAGTGAGGGTTTGGAAAGGTTCGGTTGCCTCATTATTATACATAACCTGGGCGTTGTTGTTTGTATGTAGACTGCGACATACTTCCACAAATTTTCTAGGGATACCTAAGCGGAGCATAATTTTCCAGAGCACTTCCTTGTCCACCGAGTCAAACGCCTTGGTTAAATCAATGAAGGCCATGTGACTTTCTCCTTGATGTTCGAGTGCTTTTTCTTGAAGCTGTTTAAGTGTGAAGATTAGGTCCGATGTGCCTCGATTTGGTCTAAAGCCACTCTGTGTTTCAGGAAGTAACTTTTCCATAACAGATGTTAGCCTATTCGCCATCGCTTTAGTGAGTATCTTACCTCCAACAGAATACCTAAAAAAAAAATATACAAAATAAAAAACACATTAAGACTGGTATGGAAAGCGAAACTTATAAATTATAAATCAAGTTATTCAATTGAACGAATGCTACAGTTGAATATATCAAGTTGCAGTAGATTATAATTTTTATACTTAAAATGTAAAGGGGAAAATTTCAATAAGTTAGGTGTAGGAAGATAAAGTGTTTCACAATTCCGACTTGATATACGAGGTATATGAAAATTCAGCTCTAAAATGAGAGAGGAATCAAACATGTTACGCAAAATTTTGTAAAGAAAAATTATTGAATGTACTATTTTTTTATTTTCCAAATTAGACATGTGAAAGCTTTCCAACATAACATTTTGCGGATATACAATTATTGTATAAATATTATCTTCAATAAAGCACAAATATTTAACAAAACGGCGCTGAATATTGTCAACCCTATTCATGTAAATAGCATACCCTGAGGACCATATCGGCGAGCAGTATTCCAGTATTGAAAGTACAAATGAATACATAAATAATAAATAAACACCACAGAAATTAGACAACCACCAATTCCAGAAGCCAGAGGCTTGTGCGGAAGGGGGTTACACATTGAAAAAACGCGGACATACAACCATTTCCTCCGACAGTGCCAGTGCCGGAGCCAGGATTCAAACCCGGTGGTGCGATGTCCGTGTGATTAATCGCGATTTCCACCTCGCGCCTTAACCCACTCAGCTATCGACAGATCGTACAGTAGTTTCATAATATCAGTACTACTGAACCCTTTGCAATTTCCAATCATAAAACCTAAACTTTTTAAAGCCGATGCGATGGTGAAATTAATGTGTTCCTTAAAACTTACACAATTATCAAATATTCTTTACTACTTTCTCCAAGATCCTTTGCTGTATCCAGTCTCTGCAAGATTTGATCGATTATATGATAACTGCAATTGATACGGTTACGCATTTTAGAGAAAGTGAATGAGTTACATTTAAATATGTTGAGAGGCAAGATATTAGATAGGCACCAGTCATTTGCCATATTTAGATTATTCTGAAAATTTTTACAATCTTGTTATGCGTGGGCTACCATGCCTTAAATTAAAATATTATGGATCCTCTACATAGTAAAAAAAAATGTTCAATATGAACAGTATTATTATTATTTTATATATACCTATACCGGGTGTCAACGGATCATGGTAAACTCCCTTTTCTCCTTATTTTTAAAAATATCGGAATGAAACTTGGTAGAAGACACTTTGTGGCATATCTGTCATTTTTTCCCACTTCCGGTTTCATCGGAAATAACCCCAACTTTTGTTTTTTAATGGATCACCCTGTATATTATTATATATGATAAAGTGTCTTCTTGGTCATATATCTACCAAGTTTCATTCTGATATTCTTAAAAATAAGGGAAAAAAGGGGTTCTACCATGATCCGTTGATACCCGGTATAAATATATGTGTGGCGCCACCGGATGACACGATCTAAACGAATATTTGACTTTCGTCTATAAAAGCTTCGCCTATTTCACATCAGTCAACAAATTATTAGGTATAAATGCACGTTCACACATTCAACCCATTTGGTCGATTATGGCAATTACACAGAATGTTCAAGTCGTGATTTTCATTTCTGGTAGGAGGCAAAAACAGATAAAATTTAATATATTTCTATGGTAGAACGAGGTGCCGCTTCAATGTTAAATAACCGCTAAATCCTTTGACGAGAATGTCGTTGATTTATTGCTCTACTATGTACTCTTTTTGGAAAATGGAAGGAATCGAAAATAAGTGCCACGGGTGTATAATAGGGTGGGCCGAAAAAATATTAAAATGTTTTTTCATGTTGTAATACCGCGGAAAAGTTGCTAATTGGGGAGACTAAAAGGGGGTAAAAAAGAAATAAAATCGGTTCATATCTTCCGTTCGCGCATGTGCTCTAAAGTTGGCCGAAATTCGGAAAAATTCACATTCTTACGATAATTTTTAACATTTTTAAATTAGCCTCTTCCCGAATGTAATAGCTCAAATTCTTATGTATTATAACCACAGAAAATATTGTTTATTTATTATCCATCAACATCTTCCGGTTGCGCACTGCCTTCAAAGTTAATGGAATTTTGAAAAAAATTTACAAATAAAGGTAGATCACAGTTCAAGAAACAACATACATATTTTGTTTTTCTTTTTATTTTCTTTATTGAATATAAGGTAAATGTTTAAAAACAAATTATTTTAGACCATTAGTAATATTTATAAACAGATTTTTGTGTGAAGAGTCCAAGAAGTTCATGTTGAATTGTTGAGCAATTGAACATCTACGTGAAAGTTTTTTTTTTAATTTTTTCAGCCCACCCTAGTGTATAAGTAGCAGAGCTGACACGCTGGGGTCCGCTGCGAACAGTTCTGAATGAGATAAGATAAAGAATAGTAATAAGTTGTGAATTATAGTAGTGACACTTATAGCAGATGAAAGTTGTAACTGGTATGTTATTATAAGGACTAATTATTGTAATTTAATGATTAGTAAATCATTGGTTAGTGAAAATTCTTATTGCAATTATTGAACCTACGTTTGGAAGTGTTTACTACAGGGTGTAAACACGTACGTACGTAACTATACTACTACACTAAACTACACTAAACTACACTAAAAACGATAGTTTTATTTGTGTTATTATAAAATGACATATCTGATACATTGCATTGCTTGTTACAATACAGTACATTTATGTTATATAGGAATATTTATTAGCCTCATATTGAAGTGCCCCATAAATCACGAGGATATGAGGCCATAAAATTTCACACGGGCCAATCTAAACTATGACCATAAGATGAATAGTAATGGACTTATTCGCAGTAAAGAAATGTAAACGCGCAGTTGTCTACATTTAACATATTAATTTCTGTAATAATGTAATTTCGGCAAACAATTATCATGTAGCAAAATGCACCACTAATACCAAATTTCTAGCAGAACTGAATTCTATTTTACCGAAAAGTAAACAAGGATATTTGTTATAACAAATAGATAAAACATGTTTAAGATATCAGCTGGTAATTAGGGAGTTCCCAAGGAGTTTAAGGAAGGCGCGAATATAGAAAGTTTTCAGTTGCTAAAATAATACCAATGTAATGTAAAAATAAATATCGAGAGCATTCACTGATTTTGCGGAGTCAGGTAATAAATTACGGTAGTAATCATAAACTTTGGAAGATTTCATTGACTGTTAAATAAAATTTAACTACTGTAAACGATATATAAAATGTGATTGATATGATCCAGTAATCGAAGTGTAGTTACATTTTGTAACTTTGTTTAACTTCACACCTAGTGACGTCAATTTATTTTTCAAAAAATGTTATGGAATAAAAATGTTATTATTGACTAGATCACACATGTATAATATTTGCACATTATATAAGCACCACATTCGATTCAGATTGATAGAGATCAGATAGTTTTTAAAGACGCCCAAAACAAAAATCAGGTTCATTTCAATAACTATTTTCAGCATAGGCAACGTTCAATTCTGCCCCCCCCCCCCCCCCCTCTTTTCAAATCATTTTGTAGAAAACGTCAAAGAGCAAGGCAATAAACAATGTTATAATTTTAAGTTATCCTTCACGTTAGTTCAATAAGAATTAGAATAAAACTTAAAGTAAAATAAGGCAAACACTTTGTTGTTAAAATATATGTTTGAAATGAAATAAAATAACAAAATCTTTTTTTTGTAATTCATACCGTAGTGTTGTCGCATTTTTTATTTTTCCTATTTACTTGATACAGAAAACATTTTGTTGTTTTAATTGTCTACTCGAGATTTGTTTGGCGTTTGGCGCCCCTAAATCGTGGCGCCCTAAGCAGTTGCCTGAGTTGCCTGGGCCTATGACCGGCCCTGACAAAAATATGAAACTTAAACTTGAAAAATAACAAGGCATCTTATTGCCCATACTACACTCATTGTGTTTACTACTACACCATGAATATTTTTTGATCCCGAATTAAACCAGTTTAATGTTTATGCTGTAAACTTAGAAGTGTCAGTGGAATTGGATAAACTCTTACCTGACCATAATTCTCGTACTAGCAACTAGAGCTCAGGAAAATAATACATTTGTAAACAGTTTTTTTTGTGAACTCGAATTTTTTTATGCTATAAATGATAGCACTTTAGGTACTTATAAACAAAAAAAGTTCGAGCAAATATCTCTGGAGGTTCATGCCCAAATTCGCCACTAAATTTAAAAATAACATATTCTTTGTGTTTTTCTGGGGGGGCCTTAATTTCTGGGAAAATTATCATATACAATGATTTTTACTACTTTTAAGGCCCGACATTTTGATGCCACACATTGAATTTACGAATTTTTTAATAAAGTTAATATTTATCAATCACCATGGAATTAATTTAAAAAAAATAATATTCCGTGAAACTATGAGAGATACTGAAGAAAGTTTTTGTACAACTGAATTACTTACCTTAGGATGTGCTCGTTTCTAATGTTCTACAGGGTGTTACTACTTTTCTACCAAACTTATGGTATTGTGTACATATACCTCCGTCAATAACTAATTGTAGATCATGATATAATCACATATTAAGGCATCCTATTTAAGTATATTGCATGCCAAATTTGATTTAAATAGCTGCAATAATAATGAAAAAGTAAATAAAAATGGGTATCTTTTTGGAAATATATTGTCACGTGTTTTTACCCTCCAGTAAACACCCCCAAGTAGGTTCAACAATTGCAACAGGAATTTACTAACCACTGATTTTTTAGTCTTTAAATTAATTACACAATAATCAGTCCTTATAATAACACACTAATTATAACTTTTATCTACTATAGACTCACTACTAAAGTTCACAACTTGTTACTATTCTTTTTCTTATCTGATCACTTGACTTATCTCAGAACTCCAGCGCGTTGGCTCTGCTACTTATATGCTCCACGAACCTTATTCTAGAGTTTTCTCTTTTATTCCAGTCTGTCATCCGTGGCGGCTCTACTGCTTTTATCCATAGTAGAACCAATGGCGTCATCTCTGGGCCGACTGGTGAACTATTATCATATGGCTAGCTCCTTCCTATTACGAGATTAAACCTGTATTCGTAAGAGGACTTGAGCATGCATGTAACAATATCAACATCTTCAAAACCAAGTGTTTTTGAACACATCTATATGTGAATTTTTTGTGATGTACGTCTCGTCTCGGCTTGCGCCTTGACATCACGGTCGCCCGAAGATGTTAGGCTTTTCCTATTAGGTATACACGTATACAGTACATTATTGTTAAGACAAATGTCTTCCTTTGCGACGAGTTTTTCTCCACCCCAGCTCTTTGACACTCGAGCTCTGGAAACTGGTTTTCGGTTTAACTCGAGCGCCAGTCCTAGTTTAAGTGTTAGGACATACTACTCACAAGCCGGATAAGCGAGGCTGAGTAATTCAAGTGAAGGTACGGTACTCCAGCGGATCAATTTGAGAAACTAGATGTTCACATACAAACAGTGAAACTCGAAATTCGATAAATAATGTTAGTTTATTCAATTAAACATACTGCATACAAATCAACTTGTTTACTAAAAAATTACCTCAATCAAATTCCACAGGTCACTAAAAAACAGTTAATGGAGGCAAGCGATACAACGAAGATGGTAGTACCAGATGACTCAGGGATGACAGGGATAGCAAGCGGCAAAATGGTAGCACAGAATTTGCTACCTAGTAACTAGGAAAGCGATAAAACGGATGCAGACTAAATGCGAATATCAGGTGTGAGAAGTAAGACCACAGATATATAAAAAATTATAGTGCAAAATTATAGAGAAGTTTGATATAGTACTTGGCTAATGCATAAAACATGGTGATAACTAGGGGTCTGAAACAAAAGGTGGATTAGTGTAATCTGAAAAGCAAAATTTGATTAGTAGTCCTGAAAAATAAGGTACGATTAGTGACCACTATGTATAAATTTTCAGTGCCCCGAGACCTATAAAGGTTCCCACCCCACTGAAAGGCACTTACGAGTTACATGCCTGCTGGAACAGAAACTGGAAGATCAAAGTATGATTAGAAAAATTGTCGATAACTTTTCAGTGCCTCGTGACCGTCTACAAGTTGTACGCCTACTAGAACGGAAGTTGAAAGTCGAGGTACGATTAGTAAAACTACCTATTTATAACTTTTCCGCGCTCCGTGACTCTGTACAAAGGTTCCTATTGAAAGACACCTACGAGTTATAAGTCCAACGGAACGAAAACTGAAAGTCAAGGTATGATTAGAAAATCCTGAAAGAGTAAAGTCTGATTAAAAATCCTGAAAAGTTAAAGTATGATCAGTAAAACTATTTATAGCTTTTTCGTGCCTCGTAACCCTATATCAAGGTCCCTGCTGAAAGGCACCTACGAGTTATAAGTCTACTGGAACGGAAGTGGCCTGGGCCCTCGTGGTTGGCCTGGAGCCTCATGGTCGGACTGAACTGGATGGCAGTTAGCAACCTATTGCACGAACGAAGCTTACCTATTAGTTTACTTGATTTCTCTATTGTCTTTCTTACTATTAGAATTTACTCGTAGGCACGTTTGCTGCTGGAAGGTGGTCGGACCGGAATGCACTTCATAGCTCCTCAGGTCTTGTCATGAAATGAAATAACTTATTAAAGGAGTGGGAGTAGGCGCCAGACGGAGGCGCTGGCTGGTCGATGACGTAGTACGGACTTTGCCAAAATTCTGCTGCTCGAAAATAATATATGACACTAACGATAATAATCATCATTCATTTTATTGCCATCACCCTTCACAAAATATTTTTAGTTAATCAATACAAGATGTGGCTTATAATTTAAACTCTTCTTTTATGAACAATGAAATGCGTTAAATAAGATAGCTAGTCCGTACCTGCTGTTGACTCAATATTATTTTGCAAAATGAGTACTAGATGAAGTATATTTCAACTAGTCAATTGTGTTTCTTTAAACAATGAATAAGTTCATAAGAAACATTAATTTCATAAGGAAAATTAATTTATAAAAATTGCCCAAAATATCCACCACCATTCTTCTGAATACAAATTTGCGTTCTCTTAGATGTCTGTTTAGTAGCTTTGGTGTAATTTGTTTGAGAGCTTCAACAATTCTATTGCATCTTGGACTTCGTTGTAGTATATTTTGTGTTTTGTAAAACCTCATACAAAATAATCTAAAAGATTTAAACATGGTAAGCGAGGCCACCTGCCGGTCGATTGTCCTTTAAGGCACCCTAGAAGAAGAAGGTAAAAATTATCGAGTTAACAACAGAACTAATCTTGTTAGTTAATGCATTGGATTGTTCATAAAATAAGCTTTTAAGTGATGATCCATACCTTTTATTGCTTAAAATTGTTTTTGTGATGGGCAAAAAAGCAATCAAGTGATAAGTGAATGATGATTACTTTCCGATAAACGTAATAAAATTGTCAAGTATGACATATCCTTAAATTTATAATTTCAAATACTTTAAGGGGGCGAGCGTAGGTGCGTCTTTACTATGTACATACTTCGGTATGCGATGTAAAGAAACGCCAGGCGCAGTTAGTAGTTGGATGGGTGACCATTCCAACGGAAACCGCGTCCTCGCCTCACACATCTTCCAGCGGCTTTTATATCAGTGTATGCGCGGAAACTATACAATCTTAGGCGAGGGTTGTATAGGAGATATACCATCCTTTGGAGGGGATGTAAAGCCGTCGGTCCCTTGTCTATTAAATGTTCGACAAGTAAAAGATCCCTGCTCTTCTTAAGGGAAGAGGTTCGGCAAAATTCCTGGTTGGGAGTAGCTCATCTACAGGCGTCGGTGTTAGGCCTCAGTAGCGGAAATAGGCTGACGTTAAATAAATGTATATATAAAAAAAATACTTTAAAAATTTTAAATAAAAGAAACAGGTCCGCATTTAAAAAAATAAAGTTGATGGTGACCCCGAAGAGACGAGTTATAGCAAAGGTAATTAATAAGGAAATATTCCCATAAAGTTTTTTTATATGTTTTAATAACAGCCCTAGGTAAAAAAAAAGAGAAAACGATCTTTTGGATTTTGCTGTATATCACTGAAACCAATCAGAATAATTTCAATTTCTATAACCCATTTCATTGACATTCAAAATACGAAAGTTTTTCCCATTAATTTAACCGATTTGTAACTGGAATGGTTTGCGAGATACCAATATTGTTCAGTATAAAAAGTAGCCTTGTATAGCAACTTATCAACGAGATAACTAATGAAAATTTAGGGATATAATTTCATGTTGGTTCGTATAATGACGTATTTTGATTGATCAATATAACAATGAATACAACGACCAATAAATGAAGGGAATTATAACCAATATTTTACTGTTATTTTGTAACATGCTTTCAAAAGTACTAGCATTATATTTCGATGTCTAACGAACCATTACATCTTTATAGGCGAGATATAAATTAAACGCATTTGCTGTCGCCATGGACCCATAAATTCGACAAGCAGCAGACGAGATCGTTAAGAATCAGAAAAATAAATAATTATTTAAAAATGTTGACAAAAGATGTTGATTATATTTAGTACGTTCACGTTATAAAGTCAACCATTTTAAGTTGGTAATTATATTGATTAGTGGATAAGGCGTGTTTGAAAAATAATTAAAATATACATCTCTTAAAGCAAATCCAAAGCAAACAATGTAACACAGTCCTCTTTACATAATCGAAATACACCCAAATTTTTGATGTGTCACCTAGTTGATAGTAATGAACTGGATGTGGTTGTGTGCAAAACAATACGACTAGTCGCTGTGCCATTTCTGAGTTCGAATCACAGATGCGGCAGAATACCATCTTGTAGTGAATGATCATTGTGTAATTGTCTGTATGTATGTGAATCTAAAAAAATCACCAAGTGAATTACTATTAATAAATACGTATAAACAAAAATTATGCTTTTTCTTGCAGAAAGGTTTATTATAACTCGACATGTGTTTCGACTTCTTTAGACCTTTTTCAAGGGCATTTGAGGTACTTTGAGCACCTCATTAAGTTCACGCAATGATATGCCAATGAAACTTTCCAACTTGCGAAGAACCTACTGATGACAAGTACATTTAAAGAGTTGATGACTCTAGAATCGCTAAGGAACTGATCTTGGGAAAATTGTATATTTCGTGATATGGTTACGCGTTCAACGACATGTAACAAGTCTGAACTCATCTTAAGAATATTATGGATGGATATCACATGTTACAGCAGCAAGACACAGTGTACCAACATTCGTCATATACTACCAATAAACAATATTGCTAGGTTATGAAATTTTGATTATTATATTACTTAAATGAAAAATGTTTTCTCAATTTTTATTAGCTTTTACACACACAACGGCAAAATCAATATGATTGTACTTCTCTTACTGAAAATAAAAAGGATAAAATTTAATCAAATTCAATTATTACCCCGGTCTACGGTTGCATAAAATAAATAAATGGAAAACCGAACCTAAATAAATAAAATATTTGACGTTTAATAAAAGCCCTTCAGTGTTAATTCAGAGAAAAATTTAATTTAGGTTGTTGTAACAGATGGCAAAATGTTATTAACGATAAATATGGATTTTTCACGTATAGATAGAACAAACTGCCGTAATGCGATTTATATTACATTTTTATTGATAATTTGTACTTATGTTGATAATATAATTATCTTTATGATATAATTTATTATTATAGATTTTATGCATGTTAATATAGTTGAAATGCATATATTATTATTCAGTGTTTATCGTATCGTGTAATATCACTAGCGCTTGGAATTTTATTCTTTTACTAGACTGCATATACAGCAGTCCTTTTCGACGAAAAAATGCAAATGACTCTCAGCCAAGAAAAGTTCCTATCCAATGGCTAAAATAAAACCACATTAAAATCAGTGCTAATGCACAAACTAGTCTATCAACATCACTCTGAAACAAGGTTGACGTATTAATAATAGAAACGGTACTTGAAAGTCGCTACAGAACATCACAACTATCGTTGGGCAGATTGTAGATTTATTTACGGGGTCGTTTGGCTTCGAACAGCCTTACGTCACTTCGACCTGAAAGATCTTTTGTGATTTACCCTACATCTAGTGGTTACCCAGGATTTCCAGACGTTTTACAAAGCTTGTTAGGTAAGATTCTTTCAGTTCTCCTAATGCTCTGTTCTTCGAACCAGGTAGAGATAAAATAGAATCAAAGATATATTCTTCTTATAGCATAGATAAGTTCCTAATTGTAAAAAGCATCTATTGTTTCTACATGCCATCACTGGGTGCAACTCAACATCTGCATACAAAGGAAAAATAAAAGTTCTTAAAATGTTCCAGAAACGCACAGACTTGCAGCAATCAGCAGAAATTTTTAAGCAAAAAAATTGTCCAGTAGAGATCTTTTCGCAGAATGGAGTCCGCATTCTTCTGGCACTGTATGGATCTCCTAAATCAGAAATATTCATTGACAAGTACCTATACGTGTAATTCGTGAAGTCAACAAGACCGCTGCGAAAATGACTACCTACTGCCCCAGCCGCTCACCAACATCTGAGTGGAGAGTATTATCAGGTACAGAATTGGCTTGGTAATGATTTGAATCCCGAACATGGGGTGGACGAACAATGATGATATTTTGGACACTATTTTTATCTGTGTCAGATGTACTTCTAAATATCATATTTTGCAATTATACTAAAGGATGCCCCACAAATTGCGGGTGCAGAAAAGTTAAGCTATCCTGTTCAATACTTTATGGCCATTGTCATGGCTGAACGCAAATGTCGATACTGCTATTGAAAACTCAACAGAAAATATTGAAGATGAAGAATATAATGAGATTAATTTTGTTGATTTCGTTATATAAAATATTATAGAAGCAGAAGAAAATGATAAGAGGAAGGACGACAATGAGATGTGTAGAACGTACTGAAAATAATGAAAAATACGAATTGGCAGGAAACTATGTAAAAAACGCGCCTTGTACCCTATTGCGGAGATGGTGTGGGAAAAAATGCGCCGCTGCTCATTATTTCTTTAGAGTATCGCGTGAAAATGGCTGGTTGTACGTAAAAGATGTGTATAACCTTTTTTGTAGATAATTTCATATTCTTAATTTTTTTGTAATAACTAAAAAGTCATACTACCCATAGGAAGCGAGATAATTGCACAAGCTGATTTAAATAACTAAAAACGCAAGCGCGATATCGATGGGGACTTTTGAGACGTTGCTTCTAAGGTCATAATAAGGTGCATGCAAAATTTCAGCTCATTTGGACTCTTTCGGCAGATGATGATTTTTTCCGTCTCCAAGTAACTGGACCAATGAAGAAAAACTTGATAGCTTTGCTTCTAAAATTCTTTATGTTAAAGTGGTGTTTGTCTGATCTATACAAATTTGTCCAATTACCTAATGTAGTCACTTTCAACTTGTCGACCATCAATTATAATGCATGCTGGTACAATCAAATTAAGAGGAGAAAGAAGAGAAGAGAAATTTGGAAGAGATGCTTTTTTAAATTGCAAAAGAATCGACAATATAAGTTCTATTAGATCCAATTTCTAAACAATGTATCGAGACAGACAGTATAGTAGTAGTATAAATTAAAAAATAATAAAAAAGTATGTTTTTTTATTAGTTTTAAAATTTAATATAAATATGATTTTTAGAAGATTGTGTTTAAGATTATTTGTATAAGAATTGATGTCACTATGAATATTTCTATAGTAGGAGGCGATAGCACTCACGCGCTGTTTCAACGAAGACACAATCCCAACACCAGTTTTGGTCCGAGGAAACAAAATTCCAACCAAGCGGTGCTTAAAGTACTTGGTGGCCAGACTGGACCAGCGGCTGACGTTTAACACGCATATAAATACAATACGGATTGTCTAACTCCCTGTCCAGGAGCCTGTATCTGCTCAAGGTCAGGGATAGCAGACTTAACCGACAAAATAAAAAATTGTTGTACACAATGCTGGTCAGGCAGTGCATCACATACGTGGCGTTTGTGTGGTGCAGCACGTCGGCCACGACAATGAAAAAACTAAAAGTGCATGAACACAAATGTATGCGCCTCATCTCTAATTCTGGAAGGTACAACTCTCTCAGAGATCTGTACGCACTTTGCCACGACATTACCCCAATAGCAGACTACGTCCAGGACATTTTTTTAAAATCCTGTTCTTTCAAGCTGGGCGACAGTCTGCTAACAAAGAATGTAACACAAATTAGACACCATAATGCCCCATCTCGGATAAAACACACCCTACTACATCAGACGTTACCGATCTTCCGGCAAACTCTGTAGGCAAACTTCACCAACTGTAACTTCTGCCTACCTTATCCACCTTTACTGATATTTCATATCTTTTGAATATTTAAATCTTTCCTCCCCCTCTTCCTTTCTGTTTGTTTCCTTTTATCCTTTTTGTTTCTTGTTTTCTGTTTGTACCTTTTTGTCTCTCAATAAAAAACCAAAATTCTCGAAAAACCATAATTTTTAAAACCACTGATTAGGCCAGCCTATGCGCAGCCTGGAGTTTTCACACCTCGCGGATGGCTCCTCGTTTAGGTTGAGGTGCTAGCGTCAGTGTCAAAATTAAGTGGTGAAAAGTGAAAGTTTTACAAAATGTGGGGAGTTCTCACGTTTTATAAGGTCTGTTTTTTAGGTATATGTAATTTTAACACATTTTTAAATCTATTTGTCAGAAGGAGTAAGTTTTAACTGTTTTTCTTTTAGCCAAGCCATACCCAATCCACACGGCCCTGCAATCCGTCACCGCAAATCTTCCGGTGATTGCACAGCCGGCCTCGGAGTGGGTTCTGGGGAGGCAACTGTAGTTAATAATATAGAATAAAGTTATATTGAATTGAATGAATATTTCTGTCGATTACGCTAAATAATATAATTAAACGTGCATAGAAGTTATTAGCAACCAGCAGAGAAGAATTATGGAAGTTCTGAAGAGTTGTCTGAGAACCTTTTCCAAGTTCCTGTAAATAAAAATAACCGTACATAGTGTTCAAGCTGAAACCATGGGATCGTCTTTGCATGAGACCTATTTTACACAAATCAATATGTTCATTGTCTAATGACCACTTTCACAAAACAGCAATACACTTGAATACTGTACATTTAAATACCTACTCGACGCGCGATTTGCTAACCTTTTTAGCATCATTGGGAGAGTATTATAACTGAAAATTTTGCTGATATTTGATTGGAATATCTGTTGATAAATAAATCGAAATGTTCGAAGCACTTTTCCTTTTAATTTTCATGAATTTATTCCTTAATTTTGATAATCGGTATAGAAAGTTTTCCTCTTCAGTTGGTTCGTAAATTTTCAATTTTCTTTTGTCCATGATTTTAAATGACAATGCACTAGACTCAAATGGTAGGTCTTCAAGTTCATCCGAAAAAATGCACGCATTATGTTCAGAAGGTCCTAGGGTTTCGTTCGCTAACCGGGAAACTTATTTTTTTTATAGAAATGCATAATATAGTCCCAGTCTACTCCTTCCATAATAGTCGTGCCTCCATTGTTGTAGATTTATTTTGATGGCTGTATTACCTGAAGTGATATTTTTAGTTATATTAAAGTACAGTAATTATGTGCATGCCTGGTAATTGAACTAAATGTAACGAGATACGTGAAAACCTATTTTGGTACTTTTGTAACAGAATAAATACTGTTATCCATTAATAGTCATGTAATGTTTATATAGTAAGTACACATAAAACAAAGTTCAATGTTTTAATCTCGATTCTAATCGATAGGCAAAGTATTTGTAATCATTGTGGCGGCCTTTGATTTTATTGCATTGCTACTTTAATTATAATACATTTAACCAGTTGTTCTCACTTAGGGCGTAATTGATATTTTTTCAGTATACCTTTTATTTCATCGATAAAATGTTTAGCGAACGCATTAAGATTAGATAACTGTGAACATTATCATCAAAAAATATGTAATCCGATTTGTCATCGGCGTACACCTACCGTATATTGATTTTTATACACGGGGTGATTTAAAATTGACATACTGAAAAAATCAAGAACAGATAATGGCGACATTTAGCTAGTAAGTGCTCTACACCCCCATATGTAGAGGAAATTGAAATTATCATTTATGAGAGAGGTTTCTACAATGCAGATTGTAGTAGCTTTGTACAGTCAACACGCGAAATCACTACTGATGCCAGGACAACACCTACATAAAATTAATTCTACTATTATCACCTACTTATCACATCGTACAATACTAGATTGAATAAAAATAGTCTGTTTATATAACTTTATCGTATTACTTCCACGTCAAGTAGAAGAATAGTAATTAAAAGAATTTTTTTTTACTTGAATCTGATACAATGAAGATGTTAGATGTTTAATACCATTCATCAACGCTGTTATATAATTTAGTTAATATATTTGAGGGTGAACGTTGAAATTGGTGATTTATGTTTAAGGATAGGTAGTATATTCTTTGATCTAATTAGTATGGATTCCTACTTGCTTACTTTGCCTATTTACCCTTACGCCTAGAGAATACGCCCGCCCCTATAAAAATTATTCTTGGCCAGTTTTATGCAACTACTAGTACCAAATGTAAATATTTCGTTGCAGTCTATTGGAAACTAAAAGGCTTATTTTTCTACCTGCTCACAATATAATTATTGAACATTCAAAAATCTTTACAACCCATTTTGGGAAAGTTCATTTTGTTTAGGGATAGTAGGGCTAAATGTCCCAGAGGTACTTACTGAAAGTAAATATATACATTCAGTTTTAGAGAAGTCTTAGAGAAAAGTGTCTCAGTTCATAAAGTAAACTCGAGACGAAACTTATTTCGTTACCATGGAGAGTAAAATTAAGGACGCAGTTCGTTGTTTGAAAAATTTAGAGGAATCTTTTCAAAAACTTAACGTTTTAATGCAAGCCTTTGATAAAGAAATGGTTGAAATTAAAAAAAATATGCAAGAGATTAATGAAATACTAAGCAAAGCAGCTACACAAGACGCAGAAGGAGACGCAACACCCACAAATGAATTCATTATTTTTGGAAAATTCGTACAGGATAGTTTAATGAGTTTTACAAAGGATAAGGGTGAAAGTGCCGTATTGGAAATTGTGGAAGTGCTGCACAGATATAAAAATGCACAGGAAATGTAAAATGCTATTGGTCTATATGGGTAAGTAAAAATTAGTCATATTAGGCCAGTCGCTAAAGAACTCAAAAACAGTCAATTGTAAACATGAATAATTTACATCTAATTTCTTTGTTCTATCTTGTAAAAAGACTAGTAAATGAAATTTCGGTAATTGTTAGTGCGGAGTTATGTTTAAATAATTGAAAGTGTGGCTTTTGCCAATAAAAACTTGACGATTAACTGCATAGGATAAAGGCCTAGTAAATAATAAAAAATTACACAAATTTGGAATTTTGAAATTTCGGCAAATATTTATCGCATAAAATTGTGGCAACGAACACTGAATAGTATTTATAGAACCACAAACTGAAAGGGAGAAACACATATTTCAATTTTTTTTTAGAACTGAAATTATTTTGTAAAATTATTATATAAATTTTACATAAAAATGTTACGTAACTTTATATTAAAAAAATGATATATTGTTTATGTAAAAATTACATGCACATGTTGATGTTATTTGATGTCACATGTACTCATGAATATAAGTCACATGTGATGTAACATGTTACAGGGTCATTCACTAAATTTTTACTTGCCCTTTATTTATGTTATTATTGGAGACAAAAAAATTGTAGAGTTGTATATATACAGGGTTATTCACGGAAAGCGGATATTAGATATTTCTCGGGATCTGTCAAGTTTAGAAATATGAAAATTCGTATAAAGACGTTTTTGGATATGGCAAATTTAACGAAAATATTTTAAACTTTTTGTCACTTCCGGAAGTATCACCAAACCCTGTATATTATTAGGCATTTGGATTCCTCATAAAATTTTGGATTTGTGTAGCATAATGTACCCTTAAACCTGTTATTTCCGAGATAATTAATATCTTTGAAAAATGTTGACAGTTTCTATCTTTTGGAAAAAAATCGATATCTTCTATCATGTTCCAGGCTAAGATATTTTCTTTACAAATTCATAGAAGTATCCTATGATCCAACTAAAATCGTCCTTATGGTTTCACAATGTTATACAGGGTGTTTTATTTTCACAGTTAAATATTATTTTAGTTCAAACGTCAAAAAGTCTTTTTTTTTTTAATGAAACCCTTATATATTTTTATAGAATCTAATAGATTATTGAATTCTACATCGATTAATATTACCATTCCCTGTACCTATATCTATTCGTTCTCTCCTCATAGACGTTCAGAATGTTATCCAGTACGCTGCAAATGTAAAAATGTTTTATTTTTACCAATGTCAGCACCGTGTTAGTGTTGTGTGCGCAGTGTCACTTATTCGAATTATTAGTGGAAAATAATGGCAAACGTGTATTCAAATGCTGTAATATTAGATTTGTTTTCTATTTATGGAAATAATAACAAAATAATTAGTAGAACATGCAGAGAATTCAATGAGAAATACCGACAATTACCACCAATTACAAACAATAAAATCCGAAGAATCATGTTAAATTTTCTAAAATTTGGCAAAGTTAAAGCCGTAAAAAGAATACCGAAGCCAGTTATAGCTAATGATCCGCAGGGATGGATTCCTGGTAATAGTTAACTTTTTGTATCAAAAAGTACAATCATTGAAGCCCGAAGATTTTCAATAAAGAACAGATTACTGTGAGCGGGTGATCGCACATCTTCAAGAA
Organism: Leptura quadrifasciata; assembly: GCA_963675555.1. Taxonomy (NCBI): domain Eukaryota; kingdom Metazoa; phylum Arthropoda; class Insecta; order Coleoptera; family Cerambycidae; genus Leptura; species Leptura quadrifasciata. The sequence goes on from OY776677.1 coordinate 115,811,066, forward strand.
AATCATGATTTTTAAAAAGGATTATGTGGACTGACGAGGCTAAATTATCCAAAGAAGGAATTTTTAATAGACGAAATTTGTACCACTGGGCACATCGTCATGTGACAGGGGAATCGAATTTCCAGACCAAATTTAGTTTTAACGTTTTCTGCTTATTAGTATAGATAAATGCAATATATCCACGAGGATAATTTAAATAGTAATAAATACATATAGGGCACACGAACTTAACATCCATGCATCTATTACGAGGAGAACCACCTCCTAGATGCCAAGTATGTGACGAAATCCTCACAGTCGAACACTTACTTTTTCTGTCCTAGATTTACAATAGAGCGAGATAGAGTGAACCTAAAAAATACAATGAAAGATATACTTAGTGACAATGAAATACAAAAATTACTTAATTATCTTAAAAATTGTAACCTGCTCTATAAAATTTAAAATTATAAATTACACAATGAAATTGTTACAAGTATTCTAGACGCAATTTAACCACGGCTAATGGCCATAGCAGTCGACGCCTGGTTCCACAAAAAAAAAAAAAATGTAAATCATGAGAACAGTAGTTGACGCGTCTATTGATAGTTTTCCATTACATATTCATAATTCTATGTATTATCAAATGGATAGTTGCGGCCCACATAATACATGGGAGGTGTATGACGAATTAGTGCCATTGTTCGAAAATAGGTGATTTGGAAAGCGAGAACTTTGGAGGTGGCCAGCAAGGCCCCCTGATTTGACCCCCTAGATTTTTTCCTTTGGTTAAAATAAAAAATATTGTTTATGCCACGCCGGCTACTTCCAAAGAAGATCTAAAGTACAGAGTACGAGCTGCATTTAAGCAATTAGATCCCCACGATATCCACGGTAAGTGCCGTAATTCGCAGAATATTGGCTTCTTTGGAGCAAAATTGAAGGCATTTTGAACAGTTCCTGCATTAAATATTTATTCAATGTGTTTGCTAATTCTGTAAATTTTTTGTTGCAAAGCATTTTTTATAAATTTAATAATAAAATTATCTTTTTTGTTTTGGATGTTTATTGATTTTATTTTCTTGATAACTAACAAATAATTATCAACTATTCACATGATGATGATGATGAAATAACTTGTATTGCGTAATAATAAATAGTGCTGATGTATGTACATTTTACAAATATTCGTCTATGATGAGAAAACCAAGAGAGGCAGGTATAGCAAATGGTAATATCAATCAATGCAGAATTCAATAATTCATTAGGTTCTCTAAAAATATAAGGGGGTTCCGTTTTAAAAAAATGCCTTTTTGACGTTTGAAGTAAAATGTTTAACTGTGAAAATAAAACAAAATTGTGAAAACCATAAGGACACTTTTAATTAGACTGTAGGTTAATTTCTTAATCTGGAACATGATAGAAGATATCGATTTTTTCCGAACCGTCAAAATTTTAAAAAATTATTAATTACCTAGGAAAATAGTAGGGGGTACATTATCATACACAAATCCAAGGTAAAATTTTATGAGGAATCCAAATATGCATTAATATATAGGGTATTCCATTTAAAATAACAAAGTTTGGCGGTACTGTGAACGATCCATCTCACCACGTCTGAAAAACTTTTACTACTCTTCCTAAAACGAATATTAAAATGTTCACCTGAAGGGTTCGAAGCGACTGATTCAGACGAAAAATAAAAAATTTATATTTACTGTATCTTTTGCGTAACTGCTGTCACTGATGGTATCAATTGGATTTCGTGGCACTGTCTTAAATCTAATACTGTAAATACTAACACTCTCTTAATTAACCTGAAAGGGAATTTTAAAACACAAGAAAAGTACGATATTTAAAGTTCAAAAAATGTATATTGTTCTTTTAAAAAATATTTTTTACAAAATTCAAGAAATGCGTATAAGATTAATAAAGTTTGGTCGCTATACCACACATGGTGAGGAACGGAACGACAACGACAATGTCTCCAACTACCATCCAATGTTTAGTTTTTAGTTAACGATTGACACAAAAAGATTCAATGTAAGAATTCAATGTTTATGAATAGGTGGGCTTTTGCTTGCATGTCTATATATGTATTTTTAAATTGCACAGTGAAAATTTTTGTCGCTCGCTCTAGAGCTTAGAAAATTCTTGAATCGCAACAATTCAGAATAATATTATCACTTATATGTATTCATACATGATAATAAGTTTTTTTTGCCACCGAATCTCTAAGGAACCAGTTTAGGGCAAATACGTGGAAAACGCAAAAAAGTTGTATTTCGTAATAGTTGCTAAAATGTTGGAGGCCGGCGCGACGTTACGCCCCCTGCAGCGACATTTATGGTAGTTCCAAAAATTTAATCTACGGCGTGACGTTACGCCCGGTGTAGCAACATTTATGGCAGTTCCAAAAATTTAATCTCCGACGTGACATTACGTCCGGTGTAGCGACAATTATGGTAGTTCCTAAAATTTAATCGCCGGCGCGACGTTATGCCTCAGTGCGGCGACATTTATGGTAGTTTCCAAAATTACACTCCACGGAGCAAACATTTTTATTTTGCATAAAAAACGCTCCGAGGAGTGAATCTTTCTAATACTTCCAAAAACCATCCTCCGACGGCGTTCTTACTTGGAACACGCGTTTCATGTAAAATATTTTCTAAGTCTCGACAGATCCTGAGAAACGTTTAATACCCGCTTTTCGTAGGTCACGTGATATAGCGATGAAGATTGTTTTCTAAATGGAAAACCCTGTATATTATTATATGTTATATTATTTTTTTATATACCTATATTTCAATATTAACTAAATAGATAAGGATAGAATTATATTACTAGTTCAGAATATTCCTTGCACAATCAGGCTGTTCAGTAATACATTTTTTGTTTATTAAATTTTTATTTTTTTAAGTTTTTTATGTATAGAAAAAATATTTTACTAAGATAACAAACAAGTTTTCATGTATGACTTTTACTTATCAATGATCAATGTAGAAACACGATTTCAGTCAATATAGTTGTATAATTAGGAACCGGGCTGAAATCTTTTTGTCAAACATATGTATGTACAGTGGTAACAAAGATACATTTTATGTGGAGGAATGCGGTTGTTTTCTTTAAAAATTATCTGTATTATAGAATTTTGAGCTGTTAGTACAATTATTGGTACATTATTATAAAGTCCTCCCCAGATAATAATACTCAACTATTAAATTTTTACTTTTTAAATATGTGCATTAAAATAAATAATTTATGTGTATATAGGTATGCTTATTTTCTTGTAACATAAAATAGCTCATTCCACCTTAACTATGATAGTTGAGCATAATGGTTTGCCAGAAAATTTGTAGGACATTTTGACCATTCGATTTCAAAAATATTAATTAAACAATAGTGTAAAAATCAGGTCTTTAGTAGTAAAATTTCAGACCTCGTTATTTTTTTTACATATTGGGGGCAGAGAACTCGTCGATCCAGCCTATCGCTTTTGTAGGACAAGCGCAGCTCCCTGTTTTTTTATACTAAGGGGCTGATTTTACACTATTATTTAATTAATATTTTTGAAATCGAATGGTCCTACAAATTTTCTGGCAGGTTTTTCAGTCCTACGCCATGAAAGTGTCAATTCCACGGTTAACATATTTAGCATACTTCTACCGAGAATTTTCGCAGGGAGAAAAGTTGGAAGACTCGTCAAAATGATTCCACTCACGAAAATTTAACCTGTTAGTAATCACTTTAAAAAAGGGGCGTTGGGCCGTGGACTGTAACTCCTAACTTTTATCTTAAAACATTATATTTTTAGTCGCAAACTCCTCTATAAAATCCTCATTTTACTTTAAGGAACGTAACCGGACTGAAAAAAACAGCTACTCTCCGGGCTATGTGTCCCGCCGAGCGCTGAATTACAAGCCTGGCGCGTTAAGTGTAACAATTGCGTATTACCATCAAAACACTAATGCTTCGATTGCAACAAACACCAGCCGAAAGACTGATCCTACTTAAAGGAGCTCTCGTGCCAGTCGTCACACACCACTTGCAGATTGCTGTTTCGAGCTGTTGGCTCTCGTCAGTGCAAGGTGGCATGTGACGACCGACACGAGGATCACTTGACTATTTAGTACATTTCGGTATCTTTGGGATAGCGACATGTAAAATAGTCAGCAGGTGCCATCTAGCGATCCAGTGTCTGTTGCAATTGAAAAATAAATAGCCTGACTGGGCTTAGCATAGCTCAAATGTTCTTTTAGAGGGCGGAATATTAAAACATAATATTTTTAGTCGCAAACTCCTCTATAAAATCCCCATTTTACTTTAAGGAACGTAACGACTGCAAAAAACAGTTATTCTCCGGGCTATGTGCCCCGCCGAGCGCTGAATTACAAGTTACAAGCCTGGCGCGTTAAGTGTAATGATTGCGTATTACCATCAAAACGCCAATGCTTTGATTGCAACAAACACCAGCCGAAAGGCTGATCCTACTTAAAGGAGCTCTCGTGCCAGTCGTCACACACCACTTGCAGACTGCTGTTTCGAGCTGTTGGCTCTCGTCAGTGCAAGGTAGGCATGTGACGACCGACGCGAGGATCACTTGACTATTTAGTACATTTCGGTATCATTGGGATAGCTGGTGTTTGTTGCAATCGAAGCATTAGCATTTTGATGGTAATATGCAATTATTACACTTAACGCGCCAGGCTTGTAACTTGTAATTCAGCGCTCGGCGGGGCACATAGCCCGGAGAATAGCTGTTGGTTACAGTCTGGTTACGTTCCTTATAGTAAAATAAGGATTTTATAGATGAGTTTGCGACTAAAAATATTATGTTTTAATGTTCCGCCCTCTAAAAGCACATTTGAACTTTATTTTATCTGTTTATCAAAAAATTTCACCAGTTTGTTTTGAGACATTTTTCAAATATTTTTGCAAAATTACTGATAAATGAGATAGGCCCGTAGTTGCTATAATTATTACAATCGACAGGTTTATGTACAGGTGTGCACTTGATTCCTTCCATTGATACGATATTACACCTCTTTTAAGTGTTAAATTTATTATATGTAGTAAAGGTGTAATGACATATAAATGTATGGATCTTACTAGACCAGGCTTGTTCAAATAGTTGAGGTCTAAAATTACGTCACATAGTTTATCGTATTTTATTATTCGTCAAATTATTTCATTTGATACCCATATCAAGGGGTTGTGAAAAAAGGTAATCCTCCATCTTGTGGTGTCCGCCATATTGGGTCTCGAATGACACATAGCTTATTGTATTCTACTTTCATTTGATACCTATGTCAAGGGGGCTGTGAAAAATAAGGTAATCCGCCATCTTGGGGCGTCCGCCATATTGGATTTATAACGATATTAGATATACTATATTGTATTGTCACTGAACTTATGCACGTGTACAAAATTTCAAAGCTCTAGCTAAATTAAAACTAGTCGAAATTTTGATAGCAAAACTTTTCCAGGCAGAGAAAGTGAAATAATAAAAGCGTTGTAAAAAAATTTTTTATAGAGAAGTAATTATACATGATATTAAGATTTTTATACAATTTAAATGTTGTAGTTTCTGATGCTTTTGATCATTTTATTTAAATATAGAATAATTTGCCATCATGTGCCTGTTGTAGACGTATGTTTTAGTTAACTCTGTCTCACTAACTTCCTGTTATTATTTCAAATTATTTAAAATAAATACCCTAATTCTTATTAAAAAATATTGAACTAATTCTTTCCTATAACTTTATACTCTAGAATACAGACTATTGCCCCAGCCCTTTCACTATTTATGTAAAATTAACAGATAATAATTAATGAAAGAATATTAATTTCAGTTGTATATTTCATCGCCGCTGGTAGACAAAACCTTAATATGGAGATCAAATAACTTTGAAAAGGATAATACTGAAAAAAAATAATTTTTAGTTATAAATAAACAACTTTACAAGCAACTTCTTCAGTTATTTACCATAATTTTGCAATTAATGTAAAATTTGAATAAAACAGTCCTATACAATGATGCATACCTCTAAGAAGGAAATGAAATAAAGGTTTAACATTCCTGTAAACTTTAATTTCGCACATTTAGTATACAAAACTTCCAAAAGAACGAATTTTACATTATAAAATGATTTTAAAAATTTTTCAGAATAAAATTAAGGAGGCAGCTTGACGGTTGAAAATTTGTAGACATCTGTTCGCTAAATTAAAAAAATATGAACTTTTGTAAGTGAAATGAAATTGTCAGATTATTGGAGTAATTAAGAGACAAATTCAGCACAAGTTCCTAAATATACAAATGGCAAATACATACCATACATTTTTGATAATATACATATTTGTTTATTATAAATAAAATCAAAGTGTAAATAATAACTGTTGCATAATAAAAATAATACTAGTAAGTAAGTATTTTTCCTTTATTTATTACCTACCCAAATGAAATCTGTAAATTATCTTTAGTAGTAGTAAGAGTGAGAAAAAAATCGAAACATATTTAACTAATTTTTTTGTTTATCGAAATTGTAACACAGCGTATTTCGGTGCTGCAACTTGCACTATACTAGTACAAGCGGGTTTTTGCCTCGAGCGCCAGTTTCTATTTAAAGTGCAGAAACACCACTTTCTTTATTAACGATATAATAAAGGCCCCAGATAGAATTAATGAAGACGGTTTATTACCAGTGGTCGAAACGTAGGCCGTCTTTCTCAAGGAATGGACAGCCGTAATGATTTTATTATTTGTAACACTTTTATTCTTTCAGGACAGTACAAAGTAGAGTAGAGACTCAATATAAAGCACACAAAATAGTTTAATGATATATTGAAAGTATGTACAGTTCAAAGTAAAACAAAATAAATGAAATTACGGTACGTTACGTATTTTACGAAATGTGTATATTTATATTTACAGGAAACAAGAAAATAGCACAGATAGTTTATTTCAAGTATATTAAAATTTTCAATTACCCAAGTTATTTTATTTTTCTAATTTAAAATTTCTACTAATATTTTACCCAGGTATTTATACAAAGTGAATGCTAGCAAGTAAATGATATCCGGTGACAAACTATTATTGAAATGTTGAAATTTCTAGCAAAACAAAGTGACTTTTTGGTATGAAACAGTTAAATTTTACGGATTTGACTTGGTGAACTCCGCAATGGAATGTTTAACTATTAAATAAATAACGGTTCGTCTCAGGTAGAGTGTTCCACTTAAAGACAGCGCGCCAATATCCATTGGCTGGATGTCGGTCTCGATAACTAGGGCCGAGTAGGACTATTACTCTTTGCACCTAGATTATCTCTGTAGACCTGGACCGGCCTTCGTGATAGGTGGGCCCGCGTACTTCTACCAGACCCAGCTCACAAATGTGAGATGTGTCGTGGTATTTTCTGCGGACCTCCCCTGGTCCTGGCTGTTGAACCTCGCTGGCTGAGGTCTCTTCTGGCGCTCTTCTTGTCTTGATGTTTTCTTTCTTCGCCAGCTTGTCACCCCCGGGGGTAGTCATCGGTCGAGTTGGGTTTAGGAAGTTTTGGCTGGGACTGACTGCCGGTACGTAGGACATCAATTGATATCCTACCCCGGATCGTCGGAAAGGTAAGGATGAGCTGTGTAGCTCGGGAGTGTGGAGACCTAAGTGCTTCTTTTAGCACTTTCGGTCTCCACGGAGCAGGTAGGACAACGGGCGTTGGACGGTATGTTGTCCGACGCCCGCAAGGAGGTTGGGTTAGGGTTGAAAACGTCATGTCTCTGGTAGTGGTGGTCCGTCCTGGCGTATCTGAAACAGATCTGTTAGCGGGAAATAAAGGTTATACTTACCCGTTGTCCAGTAGCTGAACCCTCGGTCGCTTGTGCCTCGGGGCGTCGGCGGGGTCGTAATCAGTGGCCTGTCTGATCAGCGGGTTCCCATGCTCCTCGGCTTGGGCGTACAGCTTCTTCGCTCGTTCCCGGATGACTTCAGTGACCGTGGTGTACTCCAGGTCTCTGACGATGTCTGCGGTTCTCACGTACCATGGGGCGTCAACTACCGTCCTGAGGGCGATGTTCTCCACTGCCTGGATTCTCTTCATGTAGGACTTCGCCTGGTAGCCCCACGCTACCGAGGCATACGTCAGCTGCGGCCTGATGAGGGTCTTGATAAGCGTGAGCTTGTTCCTCAAGTTAAGTCGGCTCCCATTTCCCGTCATTGGGTAGATGAGGGCTCTCGTACGTCGGGCCTTAGCTGTGATGGCGTCCGTGTTTTGTCTCCATGTTAGGCTTCTGTCCATGACCACGCCAAGGTATTTGACGGTGTCGTGCCATTGGATGTCCTCGCCGTTCATGGAGACGTGTCCTGTGGGAATTTCTTTCCGCACTCGTCTGAAGAGGATGGCTTGGCTCTTGTCGGCGTTGACTGCGACTTTCCACATCGTGCACCATTCTTCCAGGAGTGTGGCCGCTTCCTGGAGTTTTCTGGTTGCGTCTCTGGCCTTCCAGGATCTGGCAATCAGGGCGGTATCGTCTGCATACAGGGCTAGGGCTGTATGGTCGGTCCGGGGGAGGTCCGAGGTATAGATGGCGAACAGGTGCGGTGACAGCACCGATCCCTGTGGAACTCCCGCCTCCACGCTCCTGTAGGTGGAGAGTTGGTCCGAGATTTTCACCCTTAGCTGTCTGCAGTGTAGGTAGGATCTCACTAGTTTGACGAGTTCGATGGGGTAACCCATACTCATCATTTTAGCTAAGAGACCGTCGTGCCAGACCGTGTCGAATGCTTTGGCGACGTCTAGGAACAGCGCCGCGGTGACTTGACGCTGGTTGAACCCCTTGGTGATCTCCTCAGTGAGGCGAAGCACTTGGAGTTCCGTGGAATGTCCTGTTCGGTATGCGAACTGTTCATCCGGGATGATGTTCAGCTCTTCTGTCTTCTCTGTTAGCCTCTTCAAGATGACCCGTTCTGCAACCTTGCTCATGGCTGGGAGGAGGCTGATGGGCCTGTAAGAAGACGGGAAAATTAGGTCTTTCCCTGGTTTAGGGATCATAATGACGTCGGCCTTTTTCCACCTGGCTGGAAAGTGCCGTAACCTTAACATCGCGTTTACGATGTTGACTAGCGCCGCTACTCCTTTCCTGGGCAGCTTTTTGAGAGCGATGTTTCCTATCTTGTCACATCCCGGAGCTTTTCTCGGCTTTAGGCTCCTCAGGATTTCCTTGACTTCCTCGGGGGTAGTCGGACGGATGTGGTTGTCATCTGGTAGGCGACGGATCCTTCGTACTCTGCGTTCGACGTCGTCCACCCAGTCCTCGTCCTCGTCATCGAGCTCGTTCTCTCTGCACTGCAGTTCTAAGCTGTCGGCGAACGCCTCGGCTTTTTCCTGGTTAGTGTAGACGATCCCTCGCTCTCCGTGAATCGGGCGCATAGGCTTCCTTCGGTTTCGCAGGGCACGTTGTGTGTTCCACATGCTTCTGTCCTGTGGATCCAGTGACTCAAGGTGGCGTTGCCACCCCTCCTGACGGTGTTCCTGGAGGGCGGCTTTCACTCTTCGGCTGAGGACATTGTACTCCCTTCTGTCGGCGGGGAGCCTGGTCCTCTGAGCCCATCTCTTGGCGCTCCTTCTGTCCCTTATCAGCTGTCTGGTGACCTCTGGGAGGTTTGCCATCGGTGCTGGGTGCCTTCTTACTTCTATTCCCGTCGTGCTGGCCCTTATCGCTTCCAGGATCTGCTCCTCTAGGGTAATGATGGCCCTCTCAACGTCCTCCACGGTTTCTAGCCTGGGAATTTGTGCGATGTACTGCTGCAGGTGCTGCCGGTACGATTCCCAGTCCGTTCGTCTCTTCGTGAAGGTGGCGTTGTCCTCACTCGCCTGTCCTCCTAGGGTTAGGAAGATCGGGTTGTGCTCGGTAGATCCCTCCGTTCTGGTGGTGATCTCTGCCTCGAAGGTCATCTCCTTTAGGATCGCGATGTCCAGTACGTCTGGCCTGTGTCTGCCGTTGTCGAAGGTGGGCTGGTCCGGTCCTACCACCATCAGTTCGCCGGCGTGCTGTCCCAGGAACCTCAGCAGCTCTCGTCCTCGAGTGTTGGTTATGCCGCTGTTCCATTCCTGGGATTTGGCGTTGAAATCGCCAATTGCGACGACCTGTGTCCTGGCGGGCAAGATTGCGTCCAGATCCCCCTCGGTAAGCGTGCTGCGGGGTGGCTGGTAGCATGAGACCACTTGTATGTCGCCATTTCGTGCTGTGGACACTACTACGGCGGTGGCGTTCATGTTTTCTAGCTCAGGCAGTACTGTCGGATGGTGGGCTATGGTTTTCTTCACCAATAGGGCCACTCCTCTCGCAGGTCGCTGAGGATTGTTTACCCAGTCCATCCTGTAGGTGTGGTATCCTGGGAAGTTGATCTCCTTGGCCGGGGCCATCTTGGTTTCCTGCAGTGCCATGACGTCTATGTCGTACCTGATCAGGAGCTCTTCGACTTCAAGTCTCCTTTCTCGCAGGCCATTGACATTCCAGGCCGCCATCTGCAGGACTTCCGGTTTAACCTGTAAAGGCATTACAGATTAGTTAAATTTGGCATTTGTGCAAAAAATGCGCTCATCGCTGAGCACATTTGTTGCATCTGTGCGAGCACCGCTGTGAGGTTTTTGGCCTCTGGCGATGCTTGTTGTTTTGCGGCAGGGACGGTGTTCTGTCCTGCCTTGCCCTGGGCTACTCTGGCGTAGCTTGTGCCTGGCGCTACGCCGCCCTTCTGTGTTGAGGTCATCGTTGGCCTCTGTACCGGCCTTTGGGTGGCGCTGGCTGATTGTTTGGGGTACTTTGGACATCCCCTATAGCTGGCCGGGTGGGCCCCCTGGCAGTTCGCGCACTTGGCCGGTTCGTCTGCCTTTTTTTTGCACTCCGTCGTCCGGTGTGCCTCGCCGCACTTCACGCATTTCGGCTGCGCGGTGCACCTGGATTGGCCGTGGCCGAAACGCTGGCAGCGGTGGCATTGAGATGCCGCTACCTTGGCTCGCTGTCTCTCAGTCCTTACAACTAGAGAACAGCACCTCGTTACTTGGAGTATCTTGTCCTGGTCCTGTGGGACTAGGACAAGCATGAGGGGCACCTCCTGTTTTGTCCGTCTTGACATCATTCGCTGGACCGCGGTAGGTGCGAATCCTTGGTCCTGGAGGTCTTCTGCCACCTCTTTGCAGGTAACGCCGCTCGGGATCCCTCGAATGACCACACGTAGCTGCCGTTCCTCTGGCAGGGCATACGTGTGGTACTCCCTCTTTTCATTTGCGAACATCCTTGTCATCCTCCGATAGTCCTCGGACGTCGCGGGCTCGATGGAGATTCCCTCCCCGGTAACTTTGGCCTTGTTGAAGTTTATACCGGTTTCGGTTAAACGACGGCTCACCGTTGTCCACGTCTCTTTGTTTCGCAGCACTACCGGGGGTACACGCTGGCTTCTTGTCCTTGTTTGAGGAGCCTCGGTCTCCTCTTTCCGGGTTTCTTGTTGGGGGACGCTAGCCTCCTGCTGGGGGGCTCTGGATCCCGATCTGCTCTGTCTAGGTGACTCGGACTCGGGGGGGCACTTGAGGGGCTCTTCAGCCACCTTCTTTGCCGCCTTAGGGGCCTCTTCGTCTGAGTCCGTGTTGGCAGCGGGCGGATTTTTCCTTTTCCGCGTTTGCGATTCTCCCCGAATCGCACGCAGAAGCTCTTCATGCTGGGACTTCTGTTCCCTCTGCATCTGCTCCAACCTTTCGGTGAGCTCGTCTATTTTCTTCTTGAGAGCATTGTTCTCCTCTGTGAGACGTTTTATCGTCTCCTTGTCGTCCCTTGGGGTTGGGGGGCCCCCTCGGAAGCTACCGCTCTGGGATGTTTCGTCTTCACTGTACTCCATGTTACCGTCCTCCACGGTAACGTCGTTGTCGGTTTCCTGTAAGGGAATACCTATATTATTATGGGAAAAAGTTATGATTAATAACAGAAAATGGTGTCTTGAAAAAGACGTGTGAACTTCCTCTTCAACACTATCGACGTCACTGTCTGTGGGGCTTCCACTTCACTGTGCACTCTGATGGCTCGGTGTACGTCCGTACGCTTTCACTTCTCGATGCACACTGGCTTAAAGACAGCGTCTCCGCCTGAGAATTTCGCGGAAAAAAAACCGGTGTAACTATTATTGTACAGAAAATTTTACTAGCAAACAGGTTCAAACGTCAAGTTTTATTTTACTAGGTATTAATTTATCTTGGCTTATTTTGCGATCGTGCTTGGTACGAATTTACTACAGTTCGGCTCAGGTGGAGTGTCCCACTTAAACATCCCGGCTGAGAATTTAACGGAAAATAGTAATTTATTGAAAAAAATTAAAATCTCAGCACAATGAATTGCATCAAAATTTCGACGTACACCTCTGGAGCGTCCCACATAAGGGCAGCGTCCCCTGAGGTTATTATTCACGGCGAATATTTTCCCGGATTTACTAGGCACGATCGGTTATTTGAAATCTTACTACAAGTTGCTGAAGGCACAAGTTGCCAAAGTATAACAAAGATAAATTAAAATTATTTACAGAAACTACCGAAAATATTCCCGAAGTTCAAAATTACCAAGAAAATAAATATTTATTCAGAGCAGCAAAATTTTACCAAAAGTCGGCTGGTCAGGTCGGTAATAGGAAACCAAAGATATCTTTAGCAGAGGGCCTAGGCAAGATATCTCCGTGCTAAGCTAGAATTTATCCTCTCGGATGCACATTACGCGAGCATATGTGAGTCAGGCAGTCATCAATTGACGGTGTAGCAAAATGTTTATACTCGCTAGCGTCAATCAATATCAAACATTTCTGGACAATTTAAATGACTGGAATCGATCGCAAATAAAATATTTATGTAGTTTCAGAAAAGGAACGAATTTAATAGCGCCGCTATTACTAGTTACAATTCTAAATCAAAATATTATTGTTGAATCTGGTGTATATCGATTATTTCGAGCATTAATTAGTTTAAACAATTGACTCCCACGGTTTAAACTATTTACAATCAGTTTGTACTTAAAACTTTGCCTGGTACTTGAAAAGAACTGAATTTTATCGGCCCTAGTTTCTTATTTCTTCATCTAAATAAAATTAATGAGTTCCAAATGGTTCTCTCATGACTTTTAAAAAATAATCTTTCCTTGAAATTAAATTGCTTGATAGCGGTTCCTTCCCAATTTACTCTACATTACTAAGATATACCCAGTGGATAAAGAAAACCTATTACTTTTAATCCAAATTGAAATGAATATTTTCAAAACAAAAATGACTTAATTACAAAATTTCGAATACAGACGATTCGGTATATTACGTAATGAGTATGGAAAGAAACAACATACAAACGAAAATGTTGAGACACGAAACGATAAGCCTGGTTATTCTCTTAGTTTTTTCCGGAGAAAACAGAAATATGGAAATTCAGTCGATGATGAACTTAACTGTTTTTAACTCAATACACTTTGATTTACCTTTACAGGAAATTGTTACATTTGTCATAAGATAGTAAATTATATATATATAGTTTTCTTTGCCAGCAAAAAATGCTATAAATATTGATCTGAAGCTGTTCTATATAAACAAACACAGAGTGCCTACTGTGATATATGTAACGCAATGAAATATTTATTCAATTTCCTGAAGTTACAGTAGCTAACATCCCGATAAATATCAATATCAGAACATTCTGCCGTAGTGACGAGTAGCATTATCTTCTGTAAACAATGTAAACACCAGCAACAACTGTTTTTGTTTTCGTAATATGTTTTATCGTTCCCGATCGCAGCTTTTAATATTTCAACTGAGACGAAATTTATGTATATCTATATAATTAGTAATCTTATCGATTCTGAAAATACAAATGTACTGGTAAGTCTGCTTTATTTTTAAATTGGAAAAAGAGATGATATATTATCCAGAGTACATCTGGCAGCTAGAGATAAGACAGGCCTGGCTTAGTCAGTCGTGAATTTATTTTAATCAATTTTACGAAGTTGTGAACTATAAAAATATAAAGCATATGTATCAAAGTTATATATTTATAAGAACAGTGTTCCGACAGATTGAGTTGTATTTTAACGCGCACAGCTTTTGCTGAATTTGTAAACACACATGTTTGAGACTTTACTTAGGTGTTATTATTGCAAATTCTATTAGGTTCATATAGGTATATATGGGCTATTGCTTACATTTTTTTTTAAATGGCCTTGGGTTTACTATTAGCCAATGTCCTTCCCTTATAACCGACCTCTTGTGTACTTTTTTCTCTCTTTTTCTTCCTCTCTTCTTTCCTTTATTTCTAGCTCTATTGCGCACCTATAGCATTCCCGGTTAGAACATTAATATCTATAACATAAAAACGAACAAAAAAAACAAACCAAACAAACAAATTAATTAACAAGCATAAATGTAGCAAACTTATTCTTCAAATTTCTGTTTTTTTTTTCATTTTATTCTTTTTTAAACTATTTTTTCATTTTCTATCTTTTTTTAATGATTTTTTTCTTTTTAAAATATTTTTCCTTCTTCTCTATCACTTTTTAAAATTCTTTTCTTTTCTTTTTTTCCCCTTTTTTTTCTTTTTCTTTTTTTCTTTCATATTGCTTACATATTTATCAAACGGCATGCAACAGATTTGTCCATCGGACGACGTCGGCGCAACTGTAGAGAATTAGAGAAATACAAGGTTCGCGTACAGTCGGCGGCTGGTCATCTAAACGAATGCAGATCTCCCGAATTCTAAGTTCACTTATTACACTCTTTTCAATTAAGTATTGCTAGATTGTGTCGCGTTATAAATAATCAGGCAGACATTTCCTTCGATTTCATGACATTCTATTTTAACGAAACTTAAAATATGAACCTCATGATGTGTATTTTTTTTTAATTTATTTATTTATTTATTGCCCAACAGAAAAATCCAATTACAGGACAATATAAAGAAAAAATGCAAAACGCTAATATAGCGCAAAACATAAACATACTAAACATTAAAATTATGAACTAAGATCTTATTAACTAATTAATAGTAATTAGGGTACAGTACACAGATAAAACGGAGAACAGTGGAGAAATATAACTGCGTAACTACACTTAAATAAATATATACACATATATACATACATATGCACACATACGCATATATACACACATATACATACATACATTATACACACATACACATACAAATATATAAATTTCTAACTTTACGAAAAGTAATTATTAGCTACACTCACTAATTCGGGTAATGAACAATAATTAATATCACATAAGTGTGCTATTTTGTTAAAATTATCACTCATAACATATATAGGAGATTTGACTAGCGTGTTAGTTCTGGCATTATTGCAATAGAATGTTTGATTAATTCTTAAGTTCTGCCTAGGAATGTGGAAATTGATCATGGATAGTAAGATTGGTGCATCCACAGTATTGTGTAATAGTTTGTACAGGAACGTGAGACTGGATAATAATCTTCTGTGGCCCAGAGTTTGAATGTCAAATCTGGAAGTCAATACACCATGTGCAATACCACGCGTTGGATATATGCCATCGACTTTAAAAGCTAAAAATTTCAAGAAGCGCCTTTGCACACGTTCTAACAAATTTATGTGATTATTGTAGTGAGGATACCATATCAAGTTACCATATTCCAGCTTAGAACGTACAAGAGAAACAAATAACGTCTTGAGAGCCTTTATATCTGTAAAAGTTCGACAGTTACGTATAATAAATCCTAGAGTCTTAAGCGCAGATGTGGAAGTTAAAATAATATGTTCATCGAAGGAGAGCTTACAATCAAAATAAATACCTAAATCACGCGTCGAACTACAACGTGTGAGTTGAGAAACGTTAAAAGAATAGTGGTAATAAATAGGATTACTTTTCCTAGTATAAGAACAAACCTTACATTTTGATACGTTCATAAATAGTTTATTTTGGTTGCACCAGATTTCTACGAGATCGATATTTAGCTGTAATTCAAGGCAGTCATTTACGCTACTTACAGCGGTATACAATTTTAAATCATCCGCGAAAAGGAGGCTTCCACATTTAATCTGTGTTGTTAAGTCGTTAATAAATAATATGAATAGCAGAGGACCCAGATTGGACCCTTGCGGGACACCAGATGTTGCTATATATAGATTAGAATTGTGGCCATTGTAGCTAGCGTAAAGTTTTCTGTCATCAAGGTAAGATATCATTAGGGAAACTAGGGGATTGCTAAAACCGTAATAGTCTAATTTATTCAGTAATACAGAGTGTACTATTTTATCAAAAGCCTTTGAAAAGTCTGTATATATTACATCTACTTGGTCCCGGTTATCTAGTTATATGACTTGAGTAATTTCTACTAAATTTGAAACCGTTGATCGTTTTTCAATAAAACCATGCTGTTGTGGTGAGATTAGGGGTTTTACTTGTGGAAATATGTGTGTATACAGACATATTTCAAAGACTTTTGCAAAATTACATAGTATTACAATTGGTCGATAGTTCTGTATGTTGTCGGCTTTGTCACACTTTAGTATCGGGCATTCTCTTGATAATTTCCAGACATCTGGAAATGTATAAGATTTTAGAATTAAATTAAATATAGCTAACAAGGGTGGGGCTAAGGCACGCGCGCAGTCTTTGACTAAAAAGCTTGGAACTCGATCGTGGCCAGACGTCATTTTGTTTGCTAGTTTCTTTATAGCTGCTAATATGTCAGTTTCATTAAAGCTCGTGACATTTATGTATGGAAAATTTCCGAAATCTTCAGCACTCGAAGTAATATTAGATGCATCCACGGGTGTATACACACTGCTAAAATAATCAGCAAAACCATTTACTATGCCCCTAGGATCATCGTAACTTGATGTATCGTTGTACATTTCCCCTGGAATTCTAGTACTAGCTTTTTTGTCTTGTATGTAAGACCAAAAGTTCTTTGGGTCGGTGGAAATATTGCTCTCAACCAAAGCGAGATAATTGTTATAGGCACGGATGTTTGATTCTTAATAAGTATACGAAGCCTTGAGAATATAGGATATTGCCAGACTTTTTGTATTTTTTACGGTAGTGATCTTTTAATTTAATATTGTTTTTTATTACGGGAGTGAACCATTTGGGGTACTTGTTGGGTCTATTATTTCTATACAGAGGGACGTGTACGTCTAAGAGAGAATATAGCTTTCCATAAAATTCCTCGCATGCAATATTTACGTCATTATAATTGTCTAAAAATGACCAGTCAGTGTTTAGTATATTGTTATAAAGACCTAAGTAATTAGCTTTCCTGAAATTATAGCTTTTGTTTTCTCGGTTAGCTGGAAAGTTGACTAGTTCATCAGAATCTAACTTAAAATTAATTATTAAAGATGGATGGTGGTCATCCTCTTTAATTAAAGGTACATAATCACGATTAATTGTACAGTTAACATCAGTAATAACCAGATCTAATATTCTCCCATATATGTTACGTATTGTATATTGTTGATTTAAGTTGGAAAAGTTAATGAAACTATCCAAAGTTCTATATTTTGGATCGGTGAGATCTCTATTTACAAAGTTCGTGACATTAAAATCACCCATAATAATCACATTTTCTTTATGAATAATAGCTTGTTCAAAGTTTTCAAAAAATATCTCCAATTCCGCACTTGTTACTCTGGGTGCTATGTATATTACAAAGATGTACACAGATATGTTTCTTAATGTACACTTACATCCTAAAATATCTATAAAAGGTACTAAATATCTATAAAAGGTATTGACGAAATCACAGGGGGAAATATTTTTGATGTCAATAAATGAAAATATTTGGCCGCCTAATGATAATAAATAAATAAATAAACACCACATAAATTAGACAACCCCCAATTCCAGAAGCCAGGGGCTTGTGCGGAAGGGGGTTACACATTGAAAAAACGCGGACATACAACCACTTCCTCCGACAGTGCCAGTGCCGGAGCCAGGATTCGAACCCGGAGGTACAATACCCGTGTGCTTAATCGCGATTGCCACCTCGCGCCTTAACCCACTCGGCTATCGACCAGACGTCTAAATGATGATGTCTAAATAAATATCGAAACAATATTGACATATATGTTTTCTTAACCGCCTCTCAAGTTAGCGAGGTAACCCCCTGGAAGATCTCAACGATCTTGTGCTAGGTAAGAGAGACGAGGTCCTCCAGTTTAATGTGGACTCCGAACCACTCTTGGGGCAATTTTTTTAATGAAAAATTTTTTTCACCTTGCGGGAATCGAACCCACTTCGCTAGGCAACTCAGTTTGATAGTCAGTTATTACCAATTAAAATGTCTTTATTGATTATTATGTATAATTCATTTTCTAAGTTAGAGTATCTCATTTATTTCATATTACATTTATTTTATATATCCTAACTGAATACAAAAACAAATGATGACGCTTTAGTATACTGAGCTACCGTCCCCGGTAATGACATGTTATTCACAAACGGAATTATATCCTTAACTTCAGTTCATGTTGGGAATAAAAATAGACTTCTAGATCATGGTGTTGGAATTCAGTGAAACATGACATATGAATCTAATGATACCTACTGAATCGTAACATGACAAAAGGGCCGTGCCTTAAAAAAGATTAAAATTCATTAAAAAACTAACTGAACAAAATCATAAGGGAGAATATTTTTCATATATCAATAAATAAAAATTTCAGACCACCTAGTGATGCCTAAATATCGAAACATTCACACAATATGTTAAATTATACTTCCTTCTGGTTCGTGGCATTCAAGTTCAATGAAACTTGAAATATTTACCTAATGATGCGTACTGAATAGGCGATGGGAATCAGTTCCATGAAAACTTCGGTACTTCAATTTCATGATGTCTGTGGGTGTCTCCTAATAATTTTCATCTTCAAACGCCGAATAAATATTGTTATTTTTTCTTCAAATACCTTTAGTGCCACTCATGATCGGCAGTAAAAGACTATTACTGTCGCTCAGAGCTCGTTAGCGGCACGAACAGACTAAGTAAACTGGTCAGGCTAACTGTCAGACCAATTACAGTTTAAGTTAAAAAAACTCGTCATAATTTCAATTATTTGTAACTTCTCAAGGTATGACCGTACAACAACTTTAGTCAAAATGTGTGTCATTTCATATTTTTTATTCGATTCACTAAGTTCTGTTATGGTATTAAAAAAAGTATTGAAATTTTCAAAATAATTCACTCTTTCATCGCAGACAGTCAAACTGTTATAAAGTCCACTAAAATTCACAAAAAATCACAGTTTTTCACAAACAAATCGGAAAATTCGCATAACAGCGATAATTCTCAAATAATCTATATTCATTAACAAAATCATTCAGATATTCAAATTAACCGATTTACAGCTCATGCGTTACAAATTACTGCCGTAAGCCCCCACAGTATCTCGATTTGTATCAAAACTACTTTCCACACCCTCGGTTAGAATATTTTATTTCGCTTCCACAAATTTTCTATAAATCATTTTTCTCTTCAGTTCAACTTCTAGTTCATTTTTACGTTCTCACATTGAAATACACCTCATTCACATTCCAAATGTTCCATAGTGGTGCCAGTTCTGCATTCGTCAAAACTTACTTCACGACATGCTGGCTTTATCGACAAAACTTACTTCCACTTCGTTTCAATGCAGACCAGGAACATTCTCATATGATATCAACATAGCTTAAAAGACCTTCTTACATCACGAGACCATTTCAAAATTGAATAAATTTCTTCCGACAGTTATTGCAAATAACTTCCAAACTTGAATCGATTCAAGCTTCATTTATACATCAACAAGTTCCCCTTTTTATGGCCGATTTCATCATATAAATTTTTATCCCGAATATATAAATAAACGAGGTCATCGTGATTAGAAAAAAAGCACTCACAATTTAGAAAATTTTCACTTGAAAAAATTGAGCCCTTGCTTCCAAGAAAGTTTAAAGAACAACAATTCGGAGAAAAAACATGTTTATTTGTAAAAAAGTTTGCTTGCTTCTTTTTCCCTGAATTATTGTTAAAAACGAAGTATTGCATGTAGTTTCATTATTTTTATTTTTCAATGTCTATTCCTCTTTCAACTTTCTTGACCACAACAACAGCTCAATTTGTTCAAGTGAAAATTTTCTAAATTGTTAGTGTTTTTTTTTTCTAATCAACGATGTCCTTGTCAGAGAGGGAAAGAATAACTGTTCTCATGATGCGTGGATATGGTGATAGGGAAAGATCATACCAAGAGGCCAATTTATTCCACATCACGTTTCGTGATCGTGAAATTTCTAAATCGACTGCTTATCGTTTTCTACAAACTTGATCAATCGAAGATGAACCATGATCTGGAAGACCTAAAACTGCTACAAATGACCAGAAGTCTTTGGAAATTCTGTTAAGTTTAGAAAACGATTCCCACACCTCAATCCGAAAAGTAGCAAAAGAAACTCAGTCAAATAAATCTACTGTTCAGAGAGTTTTAAAGTTGCATAATTATTTTCCGTGCAAAATAAAATTAGTGCAAGAACTTATTGGAGATTGCTTTGACCGCAGACTGAAATATTGCGATGAAATCAATCAATTCCTGTTCTGGACTTGTTTCTCCGACGAAGTTATACTTTATACGAGGATAATTGAAACTGGTATCGAGATTCGAATGGTAGTTGAAACTGTGCAGGCGAGTACGAGACTGGCAATTTAATCAGCCTGAATGAGCCATCTACGACTGCATTGGTTTAAAGATAATAAAACGGACAGGCCTACTAGCATAAAAAACTCGTAAATCGTTTCTCAGTAGTCAACGGTGGACTTATGGGATGTGCTGTCAATGTGCCAGTGCAGTGCGTAAATACTAATAAATAATATCAAGCGTAGGAGTTTAGTTAGTTATTGTTCATATTTATAAATATTTACTACTATATAAAAGGTAACATATTTTAATTATTTACTAATTTACCATGACTTTCTGGAGACCATTTGAAACAGAGGATAATATAATAACGCTCGAAAATCTTATCATTTTCTTATGACAAGTATTCCTATTTACCTCCGCCCATGTACAATAAAGAGATGCCGACTATGTTTGCCGGCTTTTAGTTTTTATACGGTTTCAATTAAGTTCGTTTACACTTTACCTTTGACATGATGGGCTCTGTTAACCGGCAAAACATGAGTTATTGGGTCACTGAGAATCCCCATTGGATGAAAGAGCATCACATGCAATACCCGCAAAAAGTTAACGTTTGGGCGGGAATATTGTGTAACCATATCATTGGACCATTCTTCATTGACGGTAATTTGACTGCCCAAAAGTACGTGGATTTGTTGACCGATGATATTGTACCTGCAATATAAAATTTAGTGGGGCGTGACTTCGAAAATGTTTGGATGGTGCGCAAGTGCACTGTGCTTTAATTGTACGCAATTTGTTAAACAACGTTTTCCCTCAGAGGTGGATTGGTAGAAGAGGCTCCATAGAATGGCCAGCAAGGTCACCTGATCTAACTCCTCTCGACTTCTTCTACTGGGGATGCTTAAATAGCCAAGTTTATGGAACTAAACCCAACGATATCGAGGAACTAAAGAATAGAATACGCGA
Source organism: Leptura quadrifasciata (assembly GCA_963675555.1). Taxonomy (NCBI): domain Eukaryota; kingdom Metazoa; phylum Arthropoda; class Insecta; order Coleoptera; family Cerambycidae; genus Leptura; species Leptura quadrifasciata. The sequence goes on from OY776677.1 coordinate 115,832,663, forward strand.
TGTGTCAAATGAAATAACTCCAGAGGTATGCAGAAAGTTACCGATGAAGTATACTTTCGGTTAGGACTTTGCGAAGAAAAAGGTGGTTATCAAGTTGAGCACGAAAAGAAATTAAAGCTGTTTGAGGCAACGTGACTCACGTTACGTGAGCCACCTAAACTAAGCACCACTTTTTACAAAAAATGGGGTTTCCCATTTAATTTTTCAAAGAACCAAACTAACTTTTTTACAAATAAACATTATGTTTTTTCTCTGAATTGGTGAAAACAGTTACCTTTAATAACATTTCTGCGAAGGATTGCATTTAGTTTCATTTTTTAAAATATTGAACATGTGTTTTTTTGTTTCCGGTGTAACCCGATTATTTCAAACTTACGCCTGCATGTTAATTCTTTGCGATTACAGCGCCATCTGTAGCGAATCCAAAAAAATGTTCCTGACGAACATTGCGTAATTTTAGCCGTACAATCCGTTTCTTCAATAAAAAATGGGGGTTCCCGTTTAATTTTTCAAACTTATCCCCTCCCCTCTGCAGAAGGGAGTGGGGGAGTCAACTTTGGTGTCATTAGATAGGTTTTTTAAAATATTGAACACGTGTTTTTTATTTTCCGAAAAGATTAGCATTTTGCGATATATTTGACTGTAACCTTTGACCATGATAAAAACATTACAAAAATATTAAATGCCAAATAAAAAACTATTAAATTAAAATTCAGCGTACAATACTACAGAAAAAGCATATACAAGGTGTAGGATTTGACCCTGTCCGGCAGTTTCGGAGCAACCCACAAATTTTTTCAAATCAAAAAAGAAAGAGCAAGAGGGTCTCCAAGAATCTCTACCAAAGCGGCGAAAAAATACCCGAAGCTCCCCCACTTTCAGTCCGCTTCCGACGCAATCAAACGGTAAGTTTATATTTTCAAAAAGACTTTGTTGATTGCTTAAACAATAATTAAACAATACTCCATATTTATAATATTATTACCAGAACTTATATTACTACTATTTATTACTATTTTTATTATTGTTTGTTAAAACAAAAAAAAAGTCCAAACCCATTCATAGTTCATGATATTTTTTCCAACGACTGATGAGCTGTAAGGAAAGCGTGAATATCTCTTGCGTCAGTCTGCGTATACAAAAAAGGATTTATCCTCCATGTGGGTTGAAAAATAGTTCAGCTAAAGTTTTCTCCTATAATAACTTACTATGTGAATGAAAGGTTTTTAAAAATAAAGCAGTGTCCGATTGATCAGATATATTCGAAGCTAAGGTCCACTATTTATACTAACAACGTCAACAAGGAAATCAAACTCTAACGGACCCTCAAATCGATGGTCCCGCTAATTAAACCCGAATGGGAACGGCACACATGAAAGAAAAACACCTACACTAAGGACCCTGCGGGTTCATACCCACGCATATGTACAAACTTTTTCAGTGATATTATTAATTACGTCTCCACAGGCCTGAAGCCCTGCTGATAAACACCAGTCAGAAAGTTATACGAGGGTGACGGCCATACAACGCAGCGTGGAAAACCTTGACGATAATTTAATTTCAACGAAATAAAACTCGGTACATTATTATTTCGGTAGATAAAGTACAAAGTTAAATACTTTTCAGTATACAAATAAATCATATATTATTATACAAGAAAGAAACTGCTGCAATCTGTTCTGAGATCTACCTCTCTGCCTGTAAGTTAATCTTGAGAATATCTGAACCGTGGAACAGATATTGTCATTACAGTTTATTCTTTGAAGAAACTTTAGGTGCTATATAGAAAGACAAATAAAACATCACATCGCATTACATTACATTGCATTACGTCACATTAAGTTATGTAACGTTACGTTATGTAAAACAGATTTGACTACTATAAACACAATCGTTCACTCCAAAAGGCATAGAAATACTGATGGTAGTCAGAGTGGAACCAAGAATAAGCCGTTCGAATACCTGATGTTTACAATCTAAATATTGGCCAGGTTGTCTACCTGCACAACAGAAGACCGATCTCTATAGCTATTATCAATGACTTCAGAATAGGATAGACAAAGCATGTCCTATACATTAAGAGTAGTTGTGTTTCCCTACGATCTCATACATTCTATTATTAAAAAAGGATGGAGATAGTTTTGTTTATGTTTTGGAACTCGTTGCCAGTGGCGTATATGTTAAAGAGGGTGATTATTTCATATAATTAAGGTAATTCTAAAGGAGAACGGAAACCTCGAATATTTGCGTGACTTTTTCAGAATACCCTATTTTGGGGTCGTAGAACACGAATCTCAAATTAGTTTTGCGTGCGTACGAACCGTTTGTCCAAAAAAAAATTTTGAAAATTTTTCTTAAAACGCACTTTTTCATGCACCTATTTATACACCAACAGCATTTATATATCGTCTTTTTCCTTATTAAGATCACACTATGGCCTTTATAGAACAATAAACCCTTCACTTATGGCAGAAAACTTATTTTCCTTTAATAAAAAAAAAAAACAGATAGTTTGTAAAACATCATAAGACAGCTACTGAAAACTGTACAACTGTCAACCCGATGCGCATGCATTTACAAATTTGTGTCTAAAATACCGACACTGACCAATATTATGAGGCGATTTTTCACATTTTCAATGTTAAATTAATCTTCCTTTTGAAACCGGTATGGGTCATTCTATAGAACACCCCCCTCTTCTATCGAAAAAACAGAAATACTAAACGAAGGTGCTAAATACTATTATATATCCCTTGCCCTTCAAGACACGTTCGCGTCCATCGACGCTTCAAAATCCCTTGCTAAGCGTCGACCGGTCGCGAATGTGTTTCGAAAAATGACGTCGCATAACCAAACCCGTCGTGCCTTTAGACACCAAGCTTTAATATTGCACACATGCGCAAATAACGCATGCAAATATATATAATCACATGACAGATGGACGTTCATCTAATACAATTTCAGCGAATAAAATTCTGATTTTTATGCAAAAGAAAGTGAGTTTTCTGCTATAACTGAAGGGTTTATTGTTCTATAACGGCCATAGTGTGATCTTAATAAGGAAAAAGGCGATATACAAGTGCTCTTGGTGTATAAATAGGTGCATGAAAAAGTGCGTGTCATAAGAAAAATTTTAAAAATTTTTTTTGGACAAACGGTTCGTATGCACGCAAAACTAATTTCAGATTCGTGTTCTACGACCCCAAAATAGGGTATCTTGAAAAAACCACGCAAAAATTCGAGGTTTCCGTTCTCCTTTAGGATTACCAAAAACATTTTCTGTACTACCAATATTATTGCACTGAACATTTACAATTTTGCTTATTTGTCATTCCAACCCGAGGTTACGCTTATGAGATAATTTCACCTACCTGTGAAAAGATCGATTAACTCCAATTTTAGAGAAACATCTACATACAACACAATATTTTCCCATTGTTTATTCAAAATAACAAATTCTGTCTTCAAAAACACTACAAAACCACTGTAATAACATTGTTTAACTTCGGTTTATCACAAACGCTTTAATGGCGGCCAACGCTGCAACTGAATTGTAAACAAAACGTGTTGAGAGGGACTGCGTGCGCATATACCACTTGCCTTTAGCCAATAGAATACTGAGTAGCAGTATTTATTTTTAAAGCAATGTAAACAAATAAATGATACACAACAAACCAAGAGGATGCTTTGTCTATCCTATTCTGAAGTCATTGGCTATTATAATATATATTTTTTGGAACTGTATACATATTATAATATCATATTCGCTGTTTTAAGATGTGGACGATAAATTGTTTATAAAAATATATAAATAGTTAAAAATTAATATTTTTCAATGAAATTTTTGTTGTTTTTACACTAAAATATATTTTTTAAACTAAATCCTAAAAAATACTTTCCATTAAATACCATTAGATAAAAAATAATTTTCCTTATAAATTAACTAAGTATACTATTTAAACAATATAAATACTTGAGTCCGGTTGTCGGAATATTTCGAATCTCAAATTCTGTATTATAAGAAAAAGTTCTTAAAAAAATGTATCCAAAGCCGACCTGCTTCTGGGAATTCCAGATACCGTTTTTTAGTTATTAAAATGGTTTGCAGTGAGGAAGAAAAAGTCGAAATATTAACTGTTATATACAAAAAAAAAAAAATAAACGTGCAGCAAAAAGAGCATGTAGGGTGTTGTATCCAAATCGTCCAATACCATCAGAAAATACGTTCAAAAATATTTACCGAAAGGTGAATAATAGATCCAGTATTATTAGAAGAGCAGCTAGATACACTGCTTGATTTCGAAGGTAAGCCCAATAGACTTTTTTGAATCATTGCATTATTTTTTAGAAAATTCTGAATGTACTATAAATAACGCAGTGGATTAATTAGGTAAAAGTTATTCCAAAATTCAGCGTACGTAAAAAAATAATATCTACAGACCATAAAGTTTCGCCCGTACAAGGTTTAACAGAGGCTCATAAAAGGAAAAGACTGGACATTTGCCGCCAGATGATTCAAAAGTTGGATGAAGATCCCGATTGTTTTACTAAAATAATATGGGCTGATGAATCATGCTTTTCTACGGCAGGAGTTTTTAATAAGAAAAATCGAAGGTCGTGGGAAAACAAGCATAACAATCATAACGATGATAAAGGGTGGGTAATTTATAATGAATTACCCTATGATAACAAAGAATTTGAGAGCCATCCCTTAATTATTTATCCTAACTTTAGGTAAAGACAAATAATTTTTAGATGTATTTCTTAATACGGTTGGCGCAAGAAATTGATTGAAGTACAGTTGATTTAAAAAAAAAACTGGTACGACTCTTGTAATCGAAAATCTTAATAGTTTAGTTGTGTACATATGTCTGTAAACAGGGCTGGCCAGGCATGTCGAGAGGGGGGTGGAGAAGAGGTGATTTACCCTGGACCTGGGTTTTTTGGAGGAAACCCGTTTTCTTAGTGTTTTAAAACTTATTAAACCTTTCTTTTTAATTTTATTCAAATGGAATTTTAAAAAACAATTAGAAAATAACTTTTTCAAAACATTTTCAAGCCTGCCATATTATTGTTTAAAAAAATAATATTTGTTACGGATAATTCTACTAATGGTTATAATTAAAATACTAACTGAATAATGATAATTCTATTTTTAAAATAAGAACGCAAAAATACCACTTGAGATTAAAAAAAGTGTAAACAATGTAAACTGAACATAAAAATACAATAAAAAAATAAAATAAATGAACTTCAACTACGTAATACAGAATTAACTAATATTTTGTCATTGCTCCATTAGCGTCTAAAACTGCCTGAAGTCTTGCAGGCATGGACAAAATCAGATTTCTTGCAAGGTCAACTTCTTCTCCCAAGCGTCTTCAATTATCCCTTCCAATTCTTGGGCATTATTTGGATGGTTATTTAATTTCCTTATATGTTTCAAAATTAGTCCCCAAACATTTTCAATTGGATTTAAATCCGGACATTTAGATGGCCCCGTTCCAACTCTATGTTTTTATTAAGAAACCATTGCCTGACACAATGGGTCGTATGTATGGAGCAGTTGTCTTATTGGAAAATAAAATTATTTTCCGGAAACACCTCTATTACTGACGGCAACATAATATTGTCTAATATTTCAATATATTTAATGGAATTGAGATGACCACCACTGTTCCAACACACACCTAACCCATTTAGGCTCATCCAAGCCGAGACATTGACTGAAACCCTTCCTGATATTTGTGGATCGAAAGTATATTTTTCGTCGTATCTAGTGGAAGGAGGCCTATATACGCGAACACGTCCATCGTTACAGGATTTAAAAACCTTTTCGTCAGAAAAGACAACTTGTCCCCAGAAGTTTTCATCACTGATTATATAGTTCAGTGCAAAAATAATCCTACCCTGCTTCTTTTCTTCTGAAAGTTTGTATTTTTTAGCCGCTGAACAACTCTTCAATTCGCTTTCTAGTTTTATTCTTCTGTAAGCAGTAGGTACCGAAGCAGGGAAATTTGTCTCTGAAATTGCATTTACTGCAATCTGAAAAGGGTTTTCTCTTAGGTAATATATAAGATTTTCATCTTCTTGATTCTTGCTCTTTCTGGGCCTAATGGAACCAACTTTACGGGATACCGTTTGGTTAGTTTCCCATTGTTTTTAACACTCATTATCGTGGTTTTACTCACATTGCATTCAGCAGCAAGTCTTCTTATAGACCAACCATCTTCAATTTTACAAACAATTCGAAATTTTTGAATATCTGTTAGATGTCGAACCCTTTTTAATAATGACGCCACTGATTAACGTCAAAGTGACATTTGTAAGATTATTAATATCAATCAAAGAACGAATGATTTACATAGCTAAAAGAAAGTGTACCAGTTTTTTTTTTTAAATCAACTGTACCTAGAAGCGTAAATTATAACAAAAAAAGACAGTTCAAACAGTTTGAAAATAATTTAAAAAACAAATTGAAATAATCCTCAAGTATGCTTTGCAAATGTAAATGATTCCCATCCGCTTTACAGAAATGCTTCAACCGCGCTGAAAATGTTAATTCACATGATGTCATTTAATGGAAAGTTTACTAATTTCAAGTACGTGCTGCTGCGAATGCAAAGTATACTTCATATTATGTAATTGAATGATAGTTTTAATGGAGAGTACAGTTCTATAGGTCCTTTTCACATTATGTCCACTCAATTATGGAAAGTCGTTCACATTCAGGGGCAGGATCCACATTATAATAATTTCCGCCTTTTCGCCGAATAACCGTCATAATCCAATTATAATCTGTTTGATAACATACAAATCTGTACCAATCCTCTTAGTATAATTCTGATTGTTCTGTTTATTAAATAAGGTTATTAAATTAAGTGAGACGAGTACTAACGGCTTAAATCCGATTCAATCCTTTTAGAGGCAAGTGTTCTGATATTGTTTTTACGTACATATCTGTTAATTTACAAATAGCTTTAACATTTGGGTTGAGGATCGTTTGTAAAGTGTTCAATTTTAATGAACAAGGGGGTTTCAATTTATAGACGGAGTTGTGTCCCGCACATATAGTGGGGTACATAGGGTATTAAAAATGGCTTGAAACGGACTCGCTTTTTTCGAATATTTTTTTGTGATGTTATAAAGTCGGACCCCTCTACCATCCGGTAGAACTTTTCCCGAGGAGGGTGGTTTACATGTAAAGATAGGGAAAATCAATTTTTCGGACATAACTCGCTTAGTTTAAGTCGGATCGAAAAAGTATATAGGGATAAAATAATTTTTTTTTTTTATTATACATTTATTTAACGTCGGCCTATTTCCGCTACTGAGGCCTAACACCGACGCCTGTAGACGAGCTACCCCCAACCAGGAATTTTGCCGAACCTCTTCCCTTAAGAAGAGTAGGGACCTTTTACTTGCCTAACATTTAATAGACAAGGGACCGACGGCTTTACATCCCCTCCGAAGGATGGTATATCTCTTATACAACCCTCGCTTAAGGTTGTATAGCTTCCGCGCATACACTGATATACAAGCCGCTGGAAGATGTGTGAGGTGAGAACGTGGTTTCCGTTGGAATGGTCACCCATCCAAGTACTAACTGCGCCTGTCGTTGCTTTACATCGCATACCGAAGTATGTACATAGTAAAGACGTACCTACGCTCGCCTCGATAAAATAATGAAGGGCTCGCGAATGCATGTAACTGAATTTGACTCGTCGGTTCCCGAGATATTGCGATTTAAATATAAGGATTAGTATACGGATTTTTCGCTGCGGCGCCGGCGTGCGGCGGGAACGTACCGAGAGCCGTTTTCGCGTTTTTTTTTCGGGGAAGAAAGTGACTTGGCAACTTTTTATTTTTCCCCCTATAGACAATTAAGACCTAAGTACTGTGTCCAAATTTTAAGTCGCTAGGTTGATTAGGGGGAGGGGGCAGGGTAAATGTAAATGAAATTAAAACCGCTATAACTTCCGCAATTTTTTCCAAATATCGCGCATCAAACGTGAGATTGTGTACTAATGTGTCTACTTTGAGTTCCGCTCATGCATTTTCAATTTTCGGCATAAATAAATAAATGGTTGCGAAAAAATCAATTTATTGTTATTATTTCAGAAAAAGTCATTTTTCGCCAGGAAGGAAAGGGATGGGAGAGGTTTTTTGCCATAGAATGTGAACTTTTTTTCTCCTTGATTTGAGCCCGGCCAGATTACGAACGGATGATGAGGAGGGGAAAGGGGAACCCGTAAAATTTTTGCCCTGTAGAAGGACAAGGGAAAGGGTTAGGAACTCTAACTTCATTAGGGCGTGCACTAGTGCGTGATACATTTATAAAAAAGAGGGCGGCAATTCAGCAGCCGTGTAGCGAGATGCCGGGGGAGGAGATCACAAATACATAAATATTGTTTTTATAAATGTATCACGCGCGCGTCCATACCCTAATAGAGTTAGAGCTTCGGGGTAAAAAAATCTTGAAAGAGAATTAATTGCTCTTAAAAATGAGTTCAACCCGAAGTCCCTATGCTTACCCTTGCCCTTTTACAGGGCACAAATTTTGTGGGTCTCTCTCTCCCCTCCTAATCATCCGAACGTAATCTGGCTAGCTCAAGAGAAAATAATTCTACATTGGATGGCAAAAAAAATCTCCCCCACCCCTTTTCTTCCTGACGAAAAATGACTTTTTTAAAAAATAACAATAAATTGGTTTTTTTCTCACTTACGTTTACCCTTCACCCTGTTCGCCTAATTAACCTAGCGATTTGAACTTTGGACACAGTACTTAGGTCCTGATTATCTATCGGGGGAAAATAAAAAGTCGCCAAGTGACTTTCTTCCCCGAAAAAAAAAAAAAAAAACGTGAAAACGGCTCTCGGTACGTTCCCGCCACAGCGAAAAATCCGTATACAAATCCACACATTCAAATCGCAATATCTCGGGAACCGCTGAACCAATTTTGACGAGTCAAAATTCAGTTTACGCGCATTCGAAAGCCCTTCATTTTATTCCTATACACTTTTTCGATACGAATCAAACTAAGCAGGTAAATTCCCCCCCCCCCCCCACCTCCTCGCGAAAAGTTCGACTGGAAAATTTTCAAAATGATAAGGGGGTTCGACTTTACAACACCACAAAAAACAATTGAAAAAAGCGAGTCCGTTTGCAAACCCAGATCGACCCCACTAATATAGAAGATACTTCTTCTTTTATATTATCACACCAATTTCAAATAAAATTTTGTAGTTTACTGCCAAAGAGATTTATTAGCTCTCTGTTATCGTTTAGCTGTACTCCTTAGTTCAGTGATTATAAAATTTGTTAAAAAATGACAAAAGATGTGAAATTAAACAGTTCACCATCTACTTGGAGACATTTTTTCATTCTAAATGACAATGCATCCAAAACTTCATTGCTGCGGGTTATACCAACTGATTTTCTTCTTCTAATTTTTGCTTGTAATATTTTCTGTTTATGTCCCCTAATTTGCTGTTTTTAATTTATGTTAACTAAGCAATAATTAGTTTTAATAATATAATAAAACAAAACATTAAATTCATTAAAGTGCCTATTAACGTAATAGAAATAAAAAATAAATATATGTCAACGTTATTAATAAGATAATTTACACACATTGTGAATAAGTCCGACTTATTATCCTTGTACTTTTGAAAAACGACTAAGAAGCCGAAACAACAACAATAAAACTTTTTGGAACATTAAAAAGTAATCATAACAATTGCCACAATCGTTTTTGCACAATGAAACACAACCCATAATATCCATAATAATACACACTTTGATAACTTTACTCACGAATTGAAAATACAAATAAAAATGATTGTGTTTTCTGCCTGATTCTAATCTACCTTCTCTAAGTAGAGACATGAGTAAAGTAAACACTACCAGTCACATCTTGCGATCAGTGTGACACACTATTGAACAATTTCTTGATCTTGGCCATGTAAGTTTCCCAGCCGTGATCCACCCTTACTGTTTCCAACGGGACATTAGTTGTTTACACGTATAAGATCCATTGTCTCGCTGAATACTTATCCTCTGGTTACGAACTAACCCTGCACTGATAAACTGATTTATTTTATTTATTTGCACTGCTCTACTACAACAATCCAATTACAGAGCAGGAAGTAGTTCCGCAAAATTATAAATAACATACATAAATACCACATATAACATATATAACAACATACATAATAACAATATAGTAAGTACTTAATATAAATCATAGAGGTAGAAGAAGAAAATTTATACATTATTTTAATAGAAGTGATTTTAATGTTTTAGGGCTGGTGTGAAAAATGTAAATATTCGAACAAACATTATCAAAATTGTGACATATTTTAGATAATGGCGAAAAGTTCATAGCATTAGTACGGGCATTTGGTGTATAAAAAGTTGCTCGGTTACGTGTCGATACAGATGGAACTCTAAAATTAATTTGGTCGAGAATTTCTGGAGAATCTATTTTACTATTTACAATGTTAAAGAGAAACATAGACATGCAATAAATTCTTCGATGTTCCGGGCCGGGTAAAAACCATCAATTTTAAAACTAAGAAATTTCATTAATCGTCTTTGAATATTTTCTAAATTTTTAACATGAGTCTCATATCCTGGACTCCAAATTATACAGGCGTATTCTAATTTCGATCTTACGAAGGTATTGAATACCATTTTTATAGTATCGATATTTGTAAAACTACGACCAGTTCTGCATATGAAGCCTAACGTTTTGAAAGATTGCTGGATTATGTGATTCATATGAGGAACAAAAGGTAATTCACTATCAAAGACAGCACCTAGATCTTTAAACGCATCAGGTCTGTTGAGAGATATATTGTTAATTTTATAATGGAATATAATTTTTTTCGGACTTTTACTAAAAGTAAGAACATTACATTTTATCGCATTAAAGTGTAAGCCATTGTTTACACACCATGTATTTAATCTGCTGAGGTTACTTTGCAAATTTAGACAGTCATTAGAGTCTCGAATTTTTGTAAATAGTTTCATGTCATTCATGTTATCGGCTTAGAGTAGGGTATTACAATTAAGGTCTTTATTGATGTCATTTACAAATATATTGAAGAACAGGGGTCCCAGGACTGATCCTTGTGGAACTCCAGATTCGACTGTTATTTCATGAGATTTATAGCCATTATAGTGTACAAATTGGGTTCGACCGCTTAGATATGACTTGAATAGCTAAAGCAGTCCATTAGAGAGGTCATTTAGATCAAGTTTGAGTAGTAAGATTTCGTGATCCAATCGATCAAATGCTTTAGAAAAGTCTGTATAGATGACGTCTGTTTGGACTCCCTCATCTAATGATTGTGATAAAAATTGGGTTATGCAAAATAAATTTGTTGTGGTAGATCTACCTTTCATAAAGCCATGCTGCTGTGTTATTATGTTTGGTTTCGGAAAACAACTGGTACTGACAGATAGATTAAATATAATAGTAAGTGGGAGTACGAAAATATGTGAACAGTCTCTTAAAATAAAAGCTGGTATTAAATCTGGACCGGCTGTCATTTTTGGTTTAAGTATATTGAGCGACTTTAAAACGTCATTTTCATTGAATTCTTTTATTGTGAGGATATTGTTATTGTCTGGAGTGTCATTAGTGATATTAAGATTAGTTGGTTTGGTATAAGACTCTTGAAAGTAATCAGCGAATGCATTTGATATTTCCGCTGGTTCATAAAAATTTTCATTTTTGTATGTAACATAATTGGGCATACCTCGATCACTCTTAAGTGAATTCACAAATGACCAGAATTTATTCGGTTCGCTGCAAATGTTGGATTCAACATCATTGATATATTCTCTATGTGATCTTTTTATATCGTTTTTTTATGTTTTGCCTAAGTATTTTAAATTCAGTCAAATACTCTGTGTTTTTTGTTATTTCATACAATTTTAATAATTTCGATTTATGTTTAATTTTTTTTATTATATATGTCGTATACCAAGACGGATAATCATGCTTAGTCATGGAGATATATTGCTGTTTTAACTCCCTGTTGCTGTTGCTACACCAGCTTAAATGGTGCCCCCGAATTTAAAGATGTATTCCTCGTCAAGACAATTAATTCTTAAAATATTTTATAGTAAATTTAAATTATTTAAAAAGATTGTTTTAAGTCCTGCAGAGAAATACATCATTTAGTCTGCTCATCTAAAGTTTTATTATTTAAAGCTATACGTTTGACGAAAACCTCATTCAGATCATGTTTGTAATCGACGATGAACGGTCAACAATTATGTAGAAAATGTATTTCATCCTTCCATTGGATACAGCTTTTTCAATTATAGAGACTATTAAAAATCCTTGTAATTTAAAGAATCGTTTTCCAATAAAAGAGATTTTTTCCAAGAGCTGTACAAATTTAATTGTATTTAGAAGTTATTTCTAAATTGGTTTGTACCGTAGTATATTCACTAAAATTGTAATAGATAGTATAATTTTTTTATTTAATTTGTACGACTCAGGTCTAGTTTTCAACTTCCTTTGAAAGTAAATAGACGCTTATTCAAAAAGTAAATAATTTTAAGGTTTGAATAACATAAAAATTTTATTCGTGTTATTTACCTAAATTATGTATATGAACATTTATCAGAGAAATATGTACCAGAGTGCAGACGAAACTTTAAAAAAACTCCTACACATAAGGAAATAAAACATGCACAAATATTATAGTTAAAGGTATGAGATAATGTTAATTATTAGTGGAATAAATTGAAACCATTGTTTAAATTTTATGTTCATACATATATGTAGGAAGCACATATTATGCAAATTTAGAATTAGAAACACGTGTGGCTTGCACTTACCTTGTGAATCGTGTCTTATGATTTTCCAGGCAGATGTTACATATATTGCATTTAGCAAATGACTAATATCCCTACGCTTAACGGTTACCTACCTACGTATCTACACACGCTGCCTATTTAATTTTACTAGCTTTTGCTCAGTTCACTTGCTTGTTTGTTGTCTAGTATATTAGGTAGGGTCAAATCTTCCAATCCAATTTTGACTCACGTCCACATATACAATCTATATGAAATTTTGCATACATATGTGTTTCTGATTACAATACGATTAACAATCACAAAATTTTGATGATTCCTTATTGGAATTTTTGCCTAAAAAACCACGAACCAGTGCAAACTGTGGAATTTAATTGTTTATATTTAGAAAAGAATTACAAAGAATGCCAGTTATTGAATTCAAGAAAATTCGATGATTTTACAAGGTGTCACAAAAACGAGTTAGACAAGAAAGTATAATTTTTTTAAATGGAACGCCCTACATTTTTTTTGGCAACAGTTAAGCTTCCAAGGGTTCTTTATTATACCCTAAAATTTTTCACCAATCTGATGCCGCGTTGCCAAGTTGTGGCTTTTTCCTGTTATTTTTTTTTGCAATTTACAAACATTCTTTTTACTGCCATATCTCCGCGATATATTTATCGTTATTTCTAAAAATGTAGGACGTTATTTGATAATGTATTTACTGAAAAACATTTTTGAAATAAATTATTATACCAGGAGTCCAAAATATATGTTTACATTTCTCGATATTTAATTAATATTTTTCTCAATTTTTTTTAAATGGAATGCATACAGTACCTCACATTTTAGTATCACACAATTTATTTTCATTTCAGACGGTTTTTGAGATATGATTATTTCAAATAACTTTTGCGTAAGTTAAAGTGCTCTTCATTTTAACATTAAAATCTAATATGGCTACTCGATTATGAACAAGCGCGTTACGTACTAGCTCAGCTGGGGAATGTTACAATCCTGCGCTGTTGGTTAGCAACAGAACGGTAAGGCTTTTTATTTTCTTTTTAACAAATGGTAGTGTATTTTAAAAATTGAAAAAACTTCAAACGCTCAAGGACAACTCTTTTGAGCAGCGATATCTTTATGTCGAAAATTGTAACTAATTTAGCGTTCAAGCAACCAAAATACGGAACCGTTTGCAACCAGTGTACTGTTTGTTTGAATGGTGCTACAGTAGAATGCGGTCGTGGAGAGACGGGGATGCCAATCGTGCGCACAATCATCTGTTTCGCTTTCACGTAAATTATGTGAAGGATGGACTAGGTCCCTCTCCGTAACCGCACGTACTATAGCGATTTTCTCGACTAAAATAAAATATTCAAAACTGAGTTTCAACACTCCAAGACTTTTTTAGGTAGACCTCTTTTTTGCACCTTATGAATGGATCTAGGCTACTGCTTAGACGCAAAGAACGAGCAATGTTTTAGTATATGGGTTAATAAGGGAAAAATACGGAGAAACTTTTTAATTATCGATTTTCAATAAATGTCGTTCTAAATAAAAGTTCGCCCTTGACTAAAATATTTCATGCATAAAACGTCAATCAATTTTTATATATTTTCCAAATCAGTAGGGAATTAAAATGTTATTGAAATTACTTGGCTCATTAGAGAGATTTATCACAAAATGTTATTTGCATATATTAAAATATTTAAAAAATATTCTTGAAAGTATGTCTCGCCATTATGATTTACGTTTATTATCAGTATTACAAATAATAATAATTTTCCGATTTGTCATATATCTTAAATGCCGTTGAGATATCAGTACATCAGTTATTATCATAAGAATATTCCAAATTAGATTGTATTTCTTTTCGTAGTGGTACATAGCGTAATGTTTCTACAAATCTTGGAACAATTTTATAAAACATAAACAAAAGAAAAATTATTATACGAAACTGACTGAGTGATTTAATGACGAAGGTACTAATTTGAAGAAAATGTACAGTATTTAATGGTGGCAACATATTAAGATGTGTATTTGATATGATCTGGCAGCTCTGACAGTTAGTTGTTAATTACCATTTGTCTATTATTTTGTATACTTACCTTAAGTTAGCACCCTAATAAATCTCTTTATTTGTCGAATAATGGTTAGTATTTTTTTAAAATTAGTATTATCAGGCTAAACAAGTGATATAATATAGTTCTCGTTCTTAAACTGTTAATGTAAAGGATATCTAATGATATCCTCTACCTGAAGGCCCCCTTCCTCATCGGTGCCATTAGCTGGTATCATTTACATCATCCTTACTGTTACCCGACTGTCAGACGAGAAACCCTTTTCTTGTCGTGCTTTTAAAGATGATTTTCTTTTTATAGCGTTTGTACTCTAAACTCTTTTCCTTTTTTCTTTCTGTTCTTTCTTTTCCTTCATTCTTTCTATTCTTTCTTTTCTTCCTTTTCTCTGTTTTCTCTGTTTTCTATCTATTATTTCTTTTCTTTTTTTACTCTTTTCCTTCTTTACTTTATTTTCTTTCTTTTTTTTCTTTTTTTTTCTTTCTATATACTATTGTGTCATTAATCTTTACTGTATTCATCATTCTCCTTTAATGATTAAATTTTTTATTTTATATTCTAGCCGTCATAATTCTTCATTCGCTGCTCATTACTCAGTTTGCGTTCTATAATTAGAATTCCCTCAGCATTAAAAAAAAAAACGACACAACACAAGCACCGCATAATGCTTAAGTGAGTCTTCTTGTTCGCCAGGATTGTACTAAATATTGTATTTTTAAGGTTTTCAATATGAAATATACAAAACTGAAAATAGTTATTAGTTTAATGTCGATCAAAGTAGATCAAATCACCAATCTATAGTAATAAACTACACTTTACCGATAGTTGGCACGTCACTTAAGTTAGCACCTCAATTAAGCTTCCCGCCAACAGATGGCTCTCACTAGGTAAAACTTTAATAAGTTATAAAATAATTGTGTATGCCAGGGAAATCTAAAACATAAACTATTACTGTAATTAGCGTATATAAATTGTCTACAAAATGATAGTGTAAGGAGAGTTATTGATGACAACCGTATCGTCGAACTGTCAGTTTAAGTAATTTCATCTTGTTTTTGCGAGTTAAAAATGGTTATAAATATCGCTCAAATTGCTTCATATTTTCTTTTTAAATCAAGAAATTGAGCTGAAAACTTTGCTAGTGATTAGTTTAGTTAAAAGGTACGTGGTTGCTAGTCGGTTTGATACCGGATCAAAAACTAAATTTAACCTAATTTTCAATTAATATTTTGGTTTGTTTAATTGAAATTTCGATTTATTTGGATTAATTAGCAAGTTCGTCCAGAAGTAGCATTCTGGGTAAGTAATTTCTTTGATTTGTTATAGGCACGTGCTCACGTTAGATGCTAAATTTGAGAATAATTTTGTAACTTTAGTTATAGATGATTTTGGAAAGGTCAGATTTCGATTTGGCACAGCTAAATTTTGGATATAGAACTTACCAACTATTCTGTTTTTGATTATTTTGGATTGGCCTTTTGGATCATTTGCTATTCTTTGGTACACGATTTTTGGTATATGATTTACTCTTTACGATTGAGAAAAAATCTACTTAATTGTGTTGTGAAGATTTCTACAACCTACAAGGACCTCGATCAACAACCTTCAAGTCTGAAGCGCCTGGAAGCTCCAAATTTTGTAAAAGCTAAGTAATTAGTGTACAGTGTACATATATAATTTTCATTGTAAAATTGTTTAAATTAATAATTCTTTTCCCATAGCGTTATCTTAAAAACCCTAGACTTTGCTGTATTCTTGGTATTTATTCTATTGTAAGATTTTACCTTTCATTGTACTGTACTTGCTGATTTTTATAATAAATTGTATTTGTTTTTACTTATTCTTTTCACTGCAAAGATTTATAAGATCTGGGACCTCGTTTGCTTGTCTTGATTTTAGGTCGTAATAAATGTTAAACATGTATAGTTGAAGTTGCATAAATTGAAATGAATTGAGTAATTATGTGTAGTCTAAAGTCAATACTAACGAAAAAATTCGATGCAATTAATAGGCGTTGAAAACAAAATACCATTGCCGAACTCACTTCGCTCGACCCTCAAGTGCATCCTCGATAAAAAAAAATCACTTTTACGCTATATAAAACAATATTATATACATTTTACAGTTTTTTCTTTTCTTTTAGTTAACACTTATAATAGGGAAGCCCAATAGGGGATTTTGGGATTTACTCAAGATTGACATATGGGGGATACCTTGCACCCTGTTGAATACCTCCACCATATCTAAGCCCTCTATATAGGGCCGCGCGTATAGGGCAACCGATCAGAATAGTAAAAAATAATCGATAGTTGGAAAAACTCGAGCACGTCAGATTAAGGTATGATTGGTTAATTACATGATGAAAAGTGTGTACCTCAATAATCTGACGATTTGAGCGTGATGTGAGTGGTGGGTCACAAACTTGAAAAAAAAAAAACGTCATCTCGACATTCTCGAGCGCGGTCGAATATTTTTTTTATTTTGAAGGAAATAATTCTAGGATAACGGAAAAAATATAATCTTCCGATTTCCACAAGCAGAAGTAACAAAAATCGTCAATAAAGCGCGTGCAGCTGGAAATGACTTGGTTCGTTGGTGATCAATTACCAGAAGCGTATGACGATGTAGTTATAACACCAGATATTCTGAGGGATACACCAGATTCAGGTATATTTACTTTCCAATACTTTAATAACACGCTTTTCATGAAATTAAAAAATATTGTCGAGTATTATAACAATTTCTTTTTACTAATTTTTTGTGAATTCTGCAAAGTTATTACCCATCAATAAAACTATCAAAAAGTTTAAATTCTCGTTTTTATGGACCTCGGCCATATATTTTTTTTTTACCTCTTATTTGTCTATCATTTATAATTTTATCAGAGACAGAGATTACCAAAAGTATATATATATATATATATATATATATATATATATATTGAGTAGTGGTGAGAGGTAAGTGAATCCTCTCATATGGTCAATTGCTACTATACACCATAGATGTCTCCATGGGCGTATGAGAGGACTCACTTACCTCTCACCACTACTCAATTTACTATAGTTTGTATAAAACTAGCAGGTTGGCCACTATCATTTGTCTGTTCCATGACCTATGGCGTACTGATGAGAACTAATAAATTCGAAACCGGTTTATGTCTGGTCAGGGAATTGACAAATGATATTGGCTACCATTCTTTCATGATTTGTTGTCGGCAGTCACTGTGCTAATAGCTAAAATTGCTCTAGCCATGCATTCGATGGAAAAAAAAGGTGTAATTCAATGCAAGTCGGAGTATTTGCCGGCTGAATAGTTGTTTCCTGTGAATCATATGTTATAGCAGTAGGTTAAATCCACCTAGGACTGAAACGTCGCCGCTCTCAGGTACTTGCAGAATCGCAAGTCGCATTACGCCCATGGAGACATCTATGGTGTATAGTAGCAACTGACCATATGAGAGGATTCACTTACCTCTCATCACTACTTAATTTACTATAGTTTGTATAAAACTAGCAGGTTGGCCACTATCATTTGTCTGTTCCATGACCTATGACGTACTGATGAGAATTAATTAATTCGAAACCGGTTTATGTCTGGTCAGGGAATTGACAAATGATATTGGCTACCATTCTTTCATGATTTGTAAGGTGTAATTCAATGCACGTCGGAGTATTTGCCAACTGAATAGTTGTTTCCTGTGAATCATATATTATAACAGTAGGTTAAGTCCACCTAGGACTGAAAGGTCGCCCGCCGCTCCCAGGTACTTGCAGAATCGCAAGTCGCTATACGCCCATGGAGACATCTATGGTGTATACTAGCAATTGACCATATGAGAGGATTCACTTACCTCTCACCTCTTTGTTACAAAAGAAATTATTTTTTTTACAACTAAATAAAACTTATTAATGATTTTTCTGTTGGATACAATATTTTGAAATTCAAATTTAATGTTGTCTTTGCAAAAAAATTGTAAAAATTTATGTACATGCATTTGTTTCTTGTTAGTACAAAATCGTACGACTCCTTTTTGATCATCTTTTTTTTGTAAATATCGCAAATTTGGTTAACACCGTGTAAAAGTAGACGACGCGAGGAAACATTTGCACGTTGAAAAACTTTTGGTTCATTTGAAGACATTAATTTGTAACTCATAACAACTTAATGAAAACGCCAGTAAGTAAATATTCGATAAAAATTATCTGCCAAAATACAATTACTGCATGAATTTCATGCGCGAAACTGTTTAATTACGTACATTGATTATCAAGGCAAAACGTTCCATAACTGAATTTAGTTTATAACGCTCAATACAAGAACACTCCATTATTTGGCTTGTGAAGCAAGTTATAGCACGATATTAATTACGATGTATTTACATATTCATTTACAGTTCATTTGCAAAGCTAATACAAACTCTCATCACGTATGGATGGGTAGGCAATATATTGGTTGAACGTTATTACAGTGCCCCTTAACTCAATTAAAGTAAGATGGAATATTTGACTATTACATCCACACCAATCTGCAACAATAAAGGATGTAGAATGGTGGTATGTGAATTATCTACTCGTATAAGTTAAGAAGTTTGCTTGCTCTATCTATCCACTTAGGGGTTTCGTTAATATGCTCCTTCGTCACACAATTTCCTCTTCCTTTGGTAAACAATTTGCTACAGAGAGATATTAATCGAAGAGGAGAGGTGGTTTATTATAATATGGTTGTAGATTTTAACAGTATGTGAAGCAGCCAGTTAAAACAAGCTGCGATTAAAATGATTACCTACCTAAACTTATAAAGCATATTGTTCTGATTGTTGACTTACAGTGTGTTATATTTTCTCAGATACATTTGATACAAATATAATACACTAAAGTGAACAAGTTTTGGCATCTAGCAATGACCCCAAAATACTATACAAATACGTTTGTTGTTTAGACTCGAAAGTCGCTATGCAATACAACACAATACAGTATAGTACAGCACAGCACAGCACTTCACAGTACAATACAATACAACACGATACGATACGATACGATACGATACGATACGATACGATACGATACGATACGATACGATACGATACAATACAATACAACACAATACAATATAATACGTTTATTGAAAGAAATAAGCAGTACAATTACAGATTTTCTCAAAGGGAAGTGTGCCAACAATGTTGTTTTTCAACACTTCCTGAGTATAGAAATAAAAAAAGATATAACATGTACACAAACAAAACAACTTATTCATTTTAATGTCATATAAAAGTGTTGTAACTAGCGCCCTCTATAAAATGTGATATTGGCAGTATCGCCATTGTAATTAACAACCTGCAAAACATGTCGTTACCAAGTTTGAAGTAGATACTTACTGAACTTTTCAGCAACGAGGAGCAGCAGTAGGCAGCTGTCAGTGAGAACCTGAAGATGGCAGATGAGATTCTGCCGAAACGTCATTAAGACAACCGTGACTCCTGGAGGAGTCGACCATCGACACGGGAGAGCACCCGGAAGTACAATAACACGATACATATATATATATATATATATATATATATATATATATATATATATTAAACATAATATTTTTAGTCGCAAACTCCTCTATAAAATCCTTATTTTACTATAAGGAATGTAACCAGACTGCAACCAACAGCTACTCTCCGGGCTGTGTGCCCCGCCGAGCGCTGAATTACAAGTTACAAGTCTGGCGCGTTAAGTGTAATAATTGCATATTACCATCAAAACGTTTAATAATAAATTATTCTTAAATTTTGTTTTATTATCTTATTTGTGAATATAAATATTCATTAATAACAAATTAACTTGAAATACATTGTTTTATCGAGAAAAATAATGGAATTTTTTATACTTTTACTTTTCGCACAAAAAAATTGTTTTTTTATTTTTTTAAATAATCAGTTTCGAAGGGAAATTTGATTCTCTACTAAAGTTTCCTATTAACTATACCTGAATTTTGCTTCGTTTTCAAGTGATATTTAAAAAACTGAAAAGGTTGCATTTTCATCCCTATCTGCAATTTTCATCCTCTAATTTTATAGCACTCCACGGTTTCCTCATGACCAATTGAACGATTTATGCAACAAAAACTCTTGAACGTCTTAGTTCCTTTCTATATGATATAATCAATAGCCTATAGAATGTGCTGTCGGTGTTAAACAGGACTCCTTCATGATACTTAAATCGAATTTTTCGTTAATTAATTTTGCGTAAGTACAATTTTTGCTATACTTCAAATGATCTTTAATAACCATATCACCAGCTTTCCATCTATAAATTTCTACTTTACACCAGAAACATCGCACAATATCACTTTCACCTGTATAGTAAAAACCTGCTAATGCTAGCTCAACTGGGGGTAAAGCGCCAGTCTGTCCTTTGAATGATAATAACCGTTCGTCAAATGTGTTATGTGAGAGATAACTATTTATACCGGCAAAATCTTCAGGGCACATTTTAGTACGGGTGTTTTGCTTATATGAGAAGGAAATTAATTGCGTAATAGTCATCTGAGTTAGACAGTAACGTCACAGTAATGACAAATGGATTTATCGTGAATCACTTCTTATATGATCATTGGTCAAAGAGATTGATATGTACGAAGGTGTGATCTCGTTGCAGGTAGGTACTGAAGCTACTATGAGAAAACTAGAAATCCTTCCCCATAGTCTTTTCCCAATTGAAGTATTTATTTATTAACTTGAGAGAGCCAGAACACCATCCAGCTAATTTTATCAATGGGAGAACTGAAACGTACCCCTACCACATCACCAGCTTCCCCCCACCACATCACCCTCACCCACCTGGAAAAGACCAAGACTACAAGCTTATTTTCTGTGTGGCTTCCCCGCACCCCCTGACCATCCATCATGTTTATCTTTTTGACTATATACTTCATGATGAGCAACATAACCTTTGCTTAAACCAAACTGGAAGACAATAACAAAAAGCGCTTTACCCTTATAGTAATCCCCCGCACTTTCAGACCACCTTTACTTTCTAATATAGATTAAAATTTCACGAAATCGTGTAAAGCTCATATTTACCCTTATTTATTTTATTTTAGTAGACTAAAATTTCTACTATTAAGGTGTATTGATGATAGAGAATAAAATATAACAAAAATCGCTTTACTATTTGTTACCATACTGAAATACAGATTACAAGAGCTGATTTTTACCCTTATTCATTTGAACAGACTAAGTTTTTCTATTTCCCTTATTAATATACACTGATTGATGGTAAGGAATAGAATATTACCAATCAAAAATTTCTAAAATCGTATAGATCGTATATTTTAAACCTGATTGATTGTGAAATACATGTTTTAAATCAAAATATTGCAGGTTATAAATTGTTGAAATCATGTACAGTTAATGTTTCAACATTATTTTCATAACACTACAACCAAAAAGCTGGATTTCACAGTTGGAATCTAACACGGGGCTTGTTGGAGAAAAACTTTATTTTCCAAACGTAGGTAAATAATTGATTAATTTACTTAAATTTCTATTTTGTCTTTACTTATAGTAGTATTACCGTAGTAAGGGTACCTTTTTTGCTGGCTGGGATATCCATTGAATTATACAAGAAATGCAGCAGCACAAAACACATTCCATATGTAATAGAAAAAAATCGGCAGCTACTGGAAGCGGCTGGAACCTCCCCACTCGGTGGATCTTTGAAGCCGAAAAGAGCATTAAATTGTGTAACAAAATGGCACTAAACGTAATCCGATCTCATCCAAAACCTTTTCAGATCTTCTGGGGCACTAAAAAACCCTCAACTTAATGAATTTACAATCATCTATGCGAGTTATTATCGCTCGTTGAATAATATACTATTAGGATATTAACAACTTTAACATCACTTGAACGACTAAGAAAGTCTAGTTATCCTAAATACTACAGATTTGTAAAGCAACAAACTGAAAATTGGTAAAGTGATAATCTATAATAAATTCACCAACGAAGGTACAGAAAGCATATGATATTGATATTGTTACATCTACCTTTAAAGTTTGTGACAATCCACTAAAAGTTACAAATGTACCGAAATCTTATTAACATGACATGACACCAACGTTATCGGATGACAAACGATGACAATGACAATCATCAAAATTTGCTCGTTGCAATCCGATCGCTCGCGGCTGTCTTTGTTAAATCAAACATTAGCATTTCAGTAATTTTACTAGATTTTAGAGGAATATTTGTAGTTTAATTCTTCGATTTGTCTGTATATATATATAAAAACGGCACTAAATGTAATTCGCTCTGCTTCTAGAGCAGTGAAGAAACCCTCACACGTGAATTGACACGTGATGTGACGAGTTTCACGATGTAACCGCTACGCGCATCGATCATGTCATGCGAAATGCGATCTATGCCATATTTGCTTTGTTTTTAATTTTTTTCACGGAAACCAAATCGAAAGGGTGGAAGTGTGATATATCGTTGAAATCAGAATTTTAACTGCTTTTCAATGGTTCCATTGTAAATTGAAAGTAAATATAAAATAAACAACTTGTTGCGTCAAAATGGCACTAAACGTAATCCGATCTCAACCAAAACCTTTTCAGATCTTCTGGGACACTAAAGAAACGCACACGCAAAGTTTCATTCAAATCCGTTCAGTAGTTTCGGCGCTATCGTGCTAACACACATACACACATACACACATACACATACACAGACATTTATCAAAAACCACTTTTTTGGGTTAATAGGACCTCAAAACGTAAAGATTTGATGTTATCTCAATTTTCGTTTTTGAACCAATTTTAGTAACCTCTCACAATTTTATTGTGGAGAGGTTAAAATTATCATCAAATTATTGTGAATGATGTTACTCCAATTTAAGACGAAAATAAACTATATTCCTCAAAACATAAAATATGACCAAAATTAGCGATTACTTTTGATCTGGTCGCTTTCTCGTGTTTCTAAGCGACTTCTTGGGGGTGCCCCGCTCACCTATAAGTCACATACACATATTGTCTGAAAGTTATTTGTGGCATTCTACGAATATTCTTTCCTATTATTTGGGTTTTCTACCACATGTACTATTATCCTCTTCAAAATAAATCACCGAATCTACAAAATAATAGGATTATTGGAAAAAAAGCTCTGCGCCCGTGGCGTTTACGCCAAAGGAAAAGTCAGAGGTTATGTTTTGCAAAAAATATAAATCGGAATAAACACAAAAATAATGTATTTTGCTGACGTACATACACACTTACGTAGCCTTTTGTTTTAAATCGTTGGGTGGCTCAGAACGAATGTATCGAATGAGTTCTTTTCTAATGCTTTTTGTCTAGTAACTACAGTTTGAAATTGACGATGTCATAATAAAGAATAATATTACGCACTAAATGCAGTGAATGTAAATAATCTAATATGTAAGTTGAGTTTTATGGGCTAGGATAAAATTTATAGTCTATACATAAATTGGGCATATTCGATCTGATAATAAAATATCTCATACATAATATTACTAGCAATTTGATAGCAGGTGAAATATGAATTATGATAATATGATTTGATATTGATTTTTTCAGATAGGAATGATTTGAATTTAGAAGAGAATTTAATATGCATTTTACATTACTGACTTCAAAGAAATATAACTGTTCATTTAATGTCGTTGAACGGTGGGGCGAGCGTAGGTGCGTCTTTACTATGTACATAGTTCGGTATGCGATGTAAAGCAACGACAGGCGCAGTTAGTACTTGGATGGGTGACCATTCCAACGGAAACCGCGTCCTCGCCTCACACATCTTCCAGCGGCTTGTATATCAGTGTATGCGCGGAAGCTATACAACCTTAGGCGAGGGTTGTATAGGAGATATACCATCCTTCGGAGGGGATGTAAAGCCGTCGGTCCCTTGTCTATTAAATGTTAGGCAAATAAAAGATTCCTACTCTTCTTAAGGGAAGAGGTTCGGCAAAATTCCTGGTTGGGGGTAGCTCGTCTACAGGCGTCGGTGTTAGGCCTCAGTAGCGGAAATAGGCCGACGTTAAATAAATGTATAAAAAAAAAAATTCGAAAATTAAGGGTAGGACAGAGTGAAGCCCCATCCCAAGATCGCCTTAAGCCTCGACTCGGCAGCGGCTATTCTATTGCAATAATATTTAGGTATAATGTTTACATAAACTCTATGTACTTACTTTTTATGCATTCTGAAATAACTACCCACTAATTATTAGTTGCTTGGGTTAAGTGTATATCTTGTCCTATTTTTGCTTATATTTCATACGCTTAACCAGGGTAGAACTACTAAATATTGAAAAAAAAAACTAAATTATTAGTTAGGTTTTCCTTTAAAAATTATAATTTTAAAAAACGAACGTATTCATGGTAAATGAATGATTTTAGTATTTTTATATAAGGTGATCCAGAATTTCCGCCCGATATTTCTGCGGCTGATAGTACATAAAAAAATAATGCAAGCCTTTTATATTGTTACGTTCTTACAAATTTCAGTAAACACTTTGTGGATTCCAAATAACTTGCAACAAGAATTTTCACTAACCACTGATTTATTTAATCACTAAAATTACACTAGCAAATACTTAAAAATCACACAACTAATAATAACTTAATCTAATATAATTTCACTACTTTTAAAACACTAAGCACTTTACTTTTGTTCTTAAACTTGTCAACTCTTGTCTAACCTAAAAACTCTCTTGTCTGTTTACTTCACTAAACTGCATACTTCACTCAACTAAACTGTTCCCCCATCTGCTGGAGTCACCTCTTTATATACACACTTGGAATCCTTCTAGAACTTTTTTCTAGAATTCTCCATAATTTTCTACCATGTAATAGATGATTGTTCGTCAATTGGCTCATAGACGGCGCCACCCTACTAGTCAGGGAAGTAACTAAGCTTCTGAGGAAAACTTTGAACATGAACTTAATCACATCTTTCCTTGTTAGAGGGCAGCACATAACACTGCCCCCTCCTTAAGCCTGAACGTCCCGGTCAGGCAATTCAGATTCCCCAACATACTTCATACTTCGCCAACCTATCCAAGTGCACGATCTTCATCTTGGACTTCTTACTACGTTGAATTCGGTAAACAACGTCATTGATCCGAGTGATGACTGAATACGGTCCTTCCCAGGGTGGGTGAAGCTTCGGAGATTTTCCCTTCTTTCGCTGTGGGTTATATAGCCAAACCAGATCGCCCTCCTTGAATCCTGCTGACGTTCCCTTCCGGTCATAGCGAGCCTTCATTCTGTCACTAGCTATGCTAACTTGGTTTCGAACCAATTCGTGGACATTCCTCAGCTGTTGACTAACTTCGTCTGCGTAGTCATCCACGAACAGTGGCTTCTTATCTGGTGTACCAAACATCAAATCACATGGCAGTCTGATCTCGTGCCCAAATATTACACGAGCCGGTGTCTGTTTAGTCGTCTCATGAATGGCAGCCCTGTATGCCATTAAGAAAAATGGTATATGTCGATCCCAATCTCGCTGGTTCTTGTGAACTACCTTAGAAAGATGTTCCTTCATGGTTTTATTATGTCGTTCCACCATTCCATCTGACTGGGGATGAAGAGGGGTTGTCCGAGTCTTGTGAATGCCCAGCAACTCACAAATTTTCTGAAATACCCCCGACTCAAAGTTTCTCCCTTGATCGGAATGTAGCTCCAGGGGTACACCAAATCGGCATACAAGGTTATCCACCAAAACTCGAGCAACAGTAACTGCTTCCTG
This sequence comes from Leptura quadrifasciata, assembly GCA_963675555.1. Classification (NCBI taxonomy): domain Eukaryota; kingdom Metazoa; phylum Arthropoda; class Insecta; order Coleoptera; family Cerambycidae; genus Leptura; species Leptura quadrifasciata. The sequence continues at coordinate 115,859,315 of OY776677.1, forward strand.
ATTCGGAATGGCATAGGCTTCCGGCCATTTACTAAAATAGTCCATAGCGACCAGGATGTATTTATTCCCATCATCTGTCACTGGGAATGGGCCCGCTACATCTATAGCAATCCTCTCAAAAGGAGCTCCAACGTTATATTGCTTCATTTGGCCCCTGCTCTTCGTCTGTGGCCCTTTGGTAGCTGCACAAGCCTTGCATTTGCGGCACCAAGCTTCCACATCTTGACGGCTATTTATCCAATAAAATCGTTCCCGAACTTTAGCCAATGTCTTATTCATACCAAAATGTCCCCCGGACACTCCATCATGTATTTCCTGAAGTACTTTTGGGATTCGACAGCTGGGTATCACCAGACGCATGGTAACTTCCTTCCCATCTGGACTTTCCCATGCTCTCTTTAATAGTCCATCTACAACCTTAAAGGAGTCCCATTGTGCCCACAATGCCTTCAGCTCCACACTTTTGTCCGAAACATCCTTCCATTCCGGTCGCGTTCCTTTTTCTTTTGCCCTTAATATAGGACCAATTACGCTGTCATCCATTTGTTCCTCTCTTAGAACTTTCTTTGACCAGTCCTTCGGAACCTCTATCTTAACTGCCTTCACTTCTACTATATCCTGCTGCGTTTTTACATTCTCGGCATTCACTTCCTTAGGGCTCCTCTGGCGACAGTACCTCTTGACATGCCCCAATTTGCCGCAATTATAACAGCGGATTACTTTTGTCGGACCTCCAGCACTTCGCTGCTGCTTCGGCTCCTGTTTTGGCGGTTGCGGTTCCTGTTTCAACTCCGGTCGCGAACTTAATTCGTTTAGTAATTGTGCGACCATTTTCTGTATGTCTGTTAACATAACAATCAATCTCATCTTATCAGAGCGAACTTCCTCTTTCTTTGCAGTGTTTACTTCCCCAGGATTCCGTTCTCGACACTGCCGCATCATATGTCCTGGTTTGCTGCACTGATAACACCGAATCACCTTCCTTGGCTGTCCATCGCTCTGTTCTCTTTCCTGCTTCCTTGGAGCATCTGGTTTGTTCATCAACTGGCTTATCATTTTGTGCAGGTCAGCCATCAAAGATTCCATATTTGACTTTTCTAAATGGTTCTCTTCTTCTACTTTCATGGCTCGTACTCTCGGATGTAGATTCTCTTCATAAGCGGCCTCAACTTCGAGGGCATGGATCAAGGCTTCGCTACCAGTCTTAGCTCGAGTTAATCTAAGGACTCGCCTGATCTCCTCATCTCTTATGCCATCGATGAAAGTACCAACTATTAATTGTTCCTGGAATTCTTTGGGTGCATCCGGGTAAGCCAGGTATGTCAGTCGCTCAACAGCTGCTTCAAAATCTTGTAAACTTTCCCCAGCCTTTTGTGTGCGTGATTTGAGCTGAGTCCTGTATACTTGGGCGAGGTGTTGGTCGCCATATCTTAGATCTAGTGCAGCTTCCAAAACTTTAAAATCCCGTTGCTGCGTCACTGGGATACTCTGAAGCAACTCTGAGGCTTGGCCCCTTAATGCTAGCACCAATGCCATAGCTTTGTCTTCGTTACTCCAATTGTTTGCGTATGCCGCTGCCTCAAATTGTCTTTTATAGGTTGACCAAGAAGTTTGACCATCAAAGGAAGGCGGTTGTAATCGAGGACCTGATGATGATAATACCAGCTGGCCTCCTTGTTCTCTTAACAGTCGCTTAAGTCGCTCTACTTCTCCTTCAACTGCACGAAATTTTCCTTTGACTTCAGTTACTTCCTCTTCAACCTTAGTAACTTTTACTTCAACGCCAGTAACTTTTTCTTCAACGTCGGTAACTTTTCCCTTAATGTCACTAATTTCTCCTTCGACGTTACCAACTTTTTGTTCAACTTTATCTACTTTTTCCTTGACTTCATTAGTGGCTGACAGGATAGCATCTTGTTGCACCTGTATAATTTTTCTCAATTCTTCCTTTTCTTCTTGACGTCTTCTTTCTTTTTCTTCTTCACGTCTCGCCTGTTCTTCTTTCTCTTCTAGACGTCGTTTTTCTTGTTCTTCTTTATCTTCTTGACGTCGTTTCTCTTGTTCTTCTTTATCTTCTTGACGTCGTTTCTCTTGTTCTTCTAGCATCATTTTGCTAAATGCAGCTAACATGTCTTGCATTTGTTTTTCAGCGGCCATGCTTCTTGTTTCCATTCAAAAACTAACAAACAACACTAACAAGTTTTATTTAAAGTCTATGCCAGGTACAAGTAGAATGTTCTATAAATTTTCTCACACTATATGGCACAAATTAGTCTTGTCTAATGTCTATATTACTTTCCAGTTCGACTCACTTCACTATCTCCAGTGGTTTCCAAATAGAACACTATGGAACTTCGTCGAATTCTTCAGAAATTCTGTTGCAATTCCGCTTCCGACACCAATTGTTACGTTCTTACAAATTTCAGTAAACACTTTGTGGATTCCAAATAACTTGCAACAAGAATTTTCACTAACCACTGATTTATTTAATCACTAAAATTACACTAGCAAATACTTAAAAATCACACAACTAATAATAACTTAATCTAATATAATTTCACTACTTTTAAAACACTAAGCACTTTACTTTTGTTCTTAAACTTGTCAACTCTTGTCTAACCTAAAAACTCTCTTGTCTGTTTACTTCACTAAACTGCATACTTCACTCAACTAAACTGTTCCCCCATCTGCTGGAGTCACCTCTTTATATACACACTTGGAATCCTTCTAGAACTTTTTTCTAGAATTCTCCATAATTTTCTACCATGTAATAGATGATTGTTCGTCAATTGGCTCATAGACGGCGCCACCCTACTAGTCAGGGAAGTAACTAAGCTTCTGAGGAAAACTTTGAACATGAACTTAATCACATCTTTCCTTGTTAGAGGGCAGCACATAACAATATATACTTATTTCCGAATATGAATAATAAGGGAGATATACAGATTAAACGGGGATAATAAATTTCAGATTTTCTGCAGTATGTTCTAACTCCCTTAAAATATCATATTCATATTTTAAACTTAGTCATAGACAATCCGACACTGGTTTACATGGTATCAGTTAAGCCCTTTCTTCTGCTTAAGGGGCAGTTCTAAGGGGTGACTGTCAGTATTTTCCTCATAACTTTATAATTTTTTTCATATTTCTAAAACTTATAAAAATAATTTTCACATCATTAAGGTATGTTTAGATTGGGCACCAGTATCTGGATTTGTATCGAGATTTATCCATATACATGTACGAGAAAATACTGTTTGAAAAACATTTATATGCATATATGTCTGAGGTATGATAAAGTGACATTTAGAATGAAGTTAGTTCGTTCGTTTTGAACAAACTAAACACAATCACTAAACAGCCAACTGAGTTGAGATATTTTTCAAATTCTTGATTTCTATTGGTTGCTTACTAATTACAATCACTTTGTTCAAGACGAACGAAATTGCGAACAATTTTCTCTTTTTAAGTGCATGCTCTGTTATTATTCATAAATTAAAAAACAAACGTCTAAAACGCAGATGGTGGCATGTACATTTCTAAAAATACAGAGAAAATCAAGGGGCATACATGTTAATTTCTGAATTAACGTTGGAGGATGGAACTTGTTTCAGGAACTATGTGAGAATGGGACTTGCTAACTTCGAATATCTGTTGCAAAAGGTCGCACCACATGTACTGAAAAAAGATACAAATCGCCGAAAAGCAATTCCCACGGCTGATAAATTGGCTGTGACGTTAAATTTTTTGGCAACAGGTGAATCATTTACGTCTCTAATGTACGGTCAGCAAAAAAAAATTAGGACAGTGTTTTTCTAAAATCTAGTTGTATACATCTAACTTTAATTTTTGTGATATTGTCAGTTAGTTGTCATAATTCATCGCAAGTGTGCAAAAAACAAATGTGCCTCATATAAGCGATTTAGTTAAATCTGGAGTTATTGCTAAAGCAGAAGATGGATGGTTAATGAGACAAATTGCACTGCGTTATAATATTGACAAAAATTCGGTGTGTAACATTTTAAGAAAGTGGAGAATAAACGATACGATTAGTAGAAATCCTGGTTCAGGGGACGAAGGATATCAACTGAACAACAAGATTTGCAATTGGTAAATGCTTTAGTAGAAAATCCATTTTATTCAGATATTCAGGCTGTTGAAGAAATGAGTTTTCCTGGATCGAGTAGTACTGGTCGTCGGCGAATAAGAGAATCGGAGCTATGCTGTCATGCAGCAGTACAGAAATACATACTTAAAGCTGAACATAAAGAAGCTCTAGTAGGATTTGCTCTTGAAGTTTTAGTGCATGATGTAAATTTTTGGAACAATCAATGTAATCTTTACAGATGAAAAACTTTCCAGTCAACACATTCGCGGTCGTATTCGTGTTTACCGCCCTCCGAATACTCGATTCGTTGAGAAATATACATCTAACAATGATAAAAGTGGTGTTTTGTGGCGTATTGAGGAACGATTTAATAGTGAGACGTATATTAGGATTTTAGACAATATTGTGCTCCCTTCTGTGTCACAATTATTTCCTAATAATGAGTTCATATTTCAAAAAGACAGTTGTTCCGTTCGTACCGTAACTAACTGGTTTCAAGATAACAACATCATTATTCTTAACTGGCCCAGTCATAGTCCAGATCTTAACCCTGTGGAAGAAGTATGGGGACTACTCGTAAGAAGTATCCAAAAACTAATGTGAGACCACGGAATGCCGAAGAATTACTGCAAATAATAAATAATGCATGGGAAAATATTATTACTAATGATTATTATATAAGGTTATTTAATTCTATGCCAATAAATTTTTGTTAATGTCATAACGCAGTGCAATTTGTCTCATTAACCATCCATCATTTACTATAGCAATAACTACAGCATTAAAATAAGAAATAAATTAAAAGTGATATCTGTTTTATTTCGGCTACTCATTACATATTCAAATAGAGACAGGTTTACATTAGAAAAAAAAGTTGTCCTATCTTTTTCTGCTCATGACAGTACTCTCACAGAATTTCAAAGAGCAGTTTAAGTCATATAATTAAAAGTGTATGTGAGGCTATTGTTACAGAACTATCAAATGAAATTGAAGTGAGTATTCAAACACTAATTATTTTATGCAGTTTTGTTTTAAAAATGTATAAGTTTAGACACTATGCGTAGTGTGAGTAATTGCTTAAATAATTGGACTGTTGTGGTTGATTTGCATTATAATTATCACTATTTTGTAATATCGTTAAATTGGTTGCTGTTCTTATCTCAGTTATTGAGGTCTCTATATATATTGAACTGGACGTTGATGGTCGCATTGTGCCACACTCTTCTTGAATTCTACTCATTTCCGCATGTGAAATAGCATTGTATATTAATCGATATTTTGGACCTTCAAAAGGCATAATTCACTTGTTACGTGTTCGCCGAAAATATCAAAATTATCTGGTGTCTTGTTTATTAGATTATTTCCTACAATTTTCATGCAGTTAACGGCTTGTTTGAAATCTGTATTTTCATGTTTACGTTTCCCACCAGTCTTGGCAGATGTTTTTGAAATTGTTGTTGGTACTGCAGAAGGAACAGCTGAGGAAGCTCTAATAAAATCTACATTTGAATTTTCCTGTTCCATTCTCAATGTCTAGATTTCCGCTCTGTTCACTTACGTCTTCGAGGTGGATTACCTAAAAATAATTAGTATAAATATTCTATAAAATTGTATTTTTTTTCAATTGCCAAGTTGTCCCTCCGATTGGTTAAAAGTTGCCTCAGGTTATAATGACAAATGGAATTTTCCACGTTGCCTTGGTGCCATGGACGGCAAACATGTACGACTAATAGGTCCACCAAACTCAGGAACTGAATTTTATAATTACAAGAATACGTTTAGTAATGTATTGTTTGGCATAGTTGATGCGGATTATAAATTTATATATGCCAACGTTGGAGTATGGGGACGAATATCTAACGGAGGTGTTCTCAAAAATACTAGTATATACGAGAAGCTACTGCAGAAGTCCAACTCCCTATATCTTTATTGCCGACGATGCATTTGAGTTGGACGAAAATGTTTTAAAAGCGTTTCCGGGACATTATCCAAAAAATCATGGCAAAGAATTTTCAACTACAAAATCTGAAAAGCTAGAAGAATAGTGGAAAATGTTTTTGGTATTCTAACTGCTATTTTTAGATTTTTAAGAACAACAATGCCTTTAACTCCAGATAAAGCTACCATAGCCACGCTGACTGTAGTTTATCTGCACAACTATCTTAGAAACAAAAAATATAGTTAAGTACATTTATTTCTACTTACACATTGGATTTAGAAGTCAAAAATGGAAGTGAAGTACGTGGTTCATGGCGAAAAGAGGCGGGAAGAATATGAGAATTGTTGATAGTCGTGGAGAATTTGGAAATTACTTTTGTAGTATAGAAGGCGCAGTACCTTGGCAGTGTAACAGATAATATTAGATATTTTTGTTAAAGTTAAATAATAATAAATAACACATTTTTATCAAATTTCGTTAAATTCTTACATCGCTTTGCGTTTGTGAAGTACGTTCTTGCATATCACTGCTTCTACTAATAACTGGTTCATAATGTTCTTTTAAAAATAATAAATTATTAAACGCACACCAGCTTGGTACATAAACATCTTCAGTACCAACACCTTACTTAATACTCAATTTCACTTTGGAAAGTTCTCGACTAAATTGGATTTTTATATTGTGCCACTTGCCTTCGATTTCATTGCTGGTGTAGTTCAAACTGTTTCAATTTCTTCATATATACCGCCTCGAACTTTTGCGTCTTTATGCTGTTTACTCCTTACATCCCAAATATTGGATTGCTTTGCCTTTTCAATATGTAAAAGGGATTTTTCTTTCGTCTCTATGTCACTGCTTCCGAATTATAAAAGTATGCGCTAATTTGTCTTGTATATTGAATTAATTCCATATACACAATGTGTATCTGTGTGTCACTGCGCACACAAAATGTGTTGCAAGAAATATGAGGATTTGTATGGATTTGTCAAATAGACAAGTATTTCACACAAATTCAGATACTTGTGCCCAATCTAAACGACGCTTTAGAAATAAAAAAGGTATTCTCATTGCATTTAGGTAAACCAAGCTGTTCTCGAGTAATTTATGTTTAAAAAACATCGTGCATTTACAACATTTTATAAGACAATTTTGGGCCAATTCGTATATAACTATTGAATAATAAACATGTTTAAATGTAGAGCCGTTCTAATTAATTTCGGGAACATCGGAGGCACGGTAAAAAGAGGCTGCCTACAAAGTGGCGTTCTATCACCCCAACCGTGGGTCAGGCTGGCTACCTCATCGAGATGGTAGATGGAACTGGCGTTCTATATAGCGACAATACCGCTACTTACATATATCACAACATTCCAGGCGAAGTTATGCAAGCGATAATTAAACCACCAACATAAAAACATTGATGGTAAAGCGGTACGCATATCTACGGATCGCAGAACAGCTCTGGTTGCCTTAAGCAACTTTGGGACCGTATCAGGTCTTGACGTGCAAATTAGGAAGGCCCCTACATGTTCTTCCAAAATAACAGCGTCCAGCTCTGTTGGTAGGTACAGTAGAATGGCTTTGGCTGGTCTCAGTCATAGGCTAGGCAAACACTGTTTTGATATGCCCACATATAACCTACGTATGTCCGTATTATTATTAATAGGACACTGCATACTAAGTACGCACCTTCATACACTGAAAGCTGCGTAGACAATCCCAAGTATAGAGGATGTAATAAATAATAATAAAAAAGGAGACTGACAAGCATGTGCTGTTGTCAAAGAACTTATCTAAACATATCCAAAGTTATTATGCTTAAAATCAGCAAAAATCTCCTTCGTAAGAATTTTTTCGAAACTGTAACGAAATCAGTTGAAATATTTTGACGTCCTACAATGCGCGACTTGTGGAACTATATCAAATTACGTCGCAAGGTGTGTAAATTTAGCAACTACCTCGAAAACCGGCTCCAAATAAAATTGTTTATTACGAACCGACGTTGTGTAGTAGGTACTGCTTTTCATGCATGGTATGGATTACTTATATATTTATCAAATACAAATAGGCAAAAAAGTCTACAAAGTAGTAAATATTACATTGTTAGTTGAATCTTTTTTGTGTCAGTCGATTGTTTAAGACAAATATTGGATGGCAGTTGGAGAAAGCATTGTCTGCGTCATCCTAATCCCCACGAGGTGTGGTATGGACCGACACTTCTGTTAATCTTATACTCTTGTTAACCTTATACCTATATACCCCAAATTTGTAACTAACAAATATTTTTTAAAAGAACAATCTATACCTGTACCTAAATCTTATGCTCTTTCATTGTGTCTTACTGACATACTAACAAAGTTTGCTTTCAGGTTAATTAGGGAGTGATAGATATTAAAGTGTTAGATTTAAGACAGTGCAGCGCCGTTCCAATTAATACCATTTGTGCAAGCACCTAAGCAAAAATCTTAAGTAAGTATAAACTAATAAGGCACATCGAACCCTTCAGGTGAACATCATTCATTTAGGAAGAGTAACAAAATGTCCCTCAGACACGTAAGCATGAAGCGTTCACACTGTAACTGCGCAGTACTCTCGACAAAAAAAGGATCCATGCCTAGAGAATTTTGGCCCACTGTAGCCAGTAGAGGTAACACCCTGCCAGATCTCCTTCTTAAATTCATCATAAATGCTGGTTGGTTTGAGGAACAAGGGGCATGGCAGGAATGTTACTAGTAAGTATTAAAAAGGCTAAACAAATGTACTTTCACAAAATCATATTAAATTCCGAAAACAAATCAACTACTGTTTGGAAAATTATAAATAATTCTGTGACAAGAAAAACAAGAAATTTATGTCAAAATGCTAATTAATGGTAAAATATCTTCAGACAAGCTTGAAACTGCTTTTTGCATTTATACATTTTTTTGTAAACCTACCTAGGTGATTGTTGCAAATAAACAATATCCTCAGTAATAGATTATCCATCAAATTTTCCCTGCTTTCATCCTTTCAATGACCCAAATTTTAATTTTATTTTAAATCTTGTGTCAAAATCTGAAATTCTCGATGTAATAAACAGTTTAAAAAATTCCAAGTCTGTTGGTCCTGATTTATTTTCAATAAAATTGTAAATAAATTGTCAATAAATGCTTCTATCATGGTTGCTTTCCTAACTTACTAAAACTTTCCAAGGTTATTCCATTGCATAAAAAAGGAGATACTACGCTGCTCTGTAATTATAGACCCATCTCATTGTTGTCTGTTTTTTTAAAAAATCTTCGAAAAGCTATTAGCTAATAGAATCATAAATTTCTTAGAAAATTATATCATCTCGATAAATCAACACGGATTTTATAAAAATCGATACAAATATTGGCTCTCAAATAGTTTAAATTGCGTTTATGAAAATCTGGATCGAGGAAATAAGGTAGTCTTCATTGATTTATCAAAGGCGTTCGACTGCGTAGATCATGACATTCTACTGAAAAAGATTGAATGTTATGGTCTGCGGGGTCAGTACAAATCTATTCTCCAATCTTATCCAGTTAATCGAAAAAAGTTGTTGATTTTTGTAATACCAGGTCAAGTGGACATAGGAGTCCCTCAGGGAAGTATACTAGGATGATTACTATTCTTATTATATACAAATGACATAGACAGTATCTTTTCTACTTTTTATAATGCATTTTCAGATGACATAACTATCATTGTCAGTGTCGAAAATGAAAAACAAGCTATCGCCAAGCTAAACGAAAGTTTATCTGCTGCTGCTAATTACTTTAAAAATAATTACTATTATTACTTATTCTAAACCAAGAAAAAACATACTCGCTACAGTTCCATCATATTTCTTCGAATTATATGTCTAGTCCTTTATTTAAGCTGAATGAAAAAAGTATTCAATAAGTAACAGAAATTAAATTATTAGGAATTTTCATTGATCTATCTCTCGACTGGAAATTTCATAAAAATTTTCTTTGTAATAAGTGTACCCGTTTTGCGTCGAAAAGGTTATGCCAAATTTCCAGTTCTTACGTGGTAATTTTTTTAAATTATTCTAATTTCAAGTCTCGTTTGAGATACGGTATCGTTTTTTGGGGAACTCCTCAATGCCAAATCGTGTATTTATGTTGCAAATAGAACCATATGCTGTATGTTTAGACTGAAGTACCGAGAGTCGTGCAAGTTGATATTTATTGAGAATAATATATTAACCTTACCATTTCTGCATATTCTTGAAATATTAACTTTTTTGCGGAGGTAGCACAATGGGCCCACTTTTAAGACCGGACGTATATGAGCGCCACTCACTCCTAACCTAATAATGAGATTCACCGTGATAATATTATAAGGAAATCTAGTGTCTGCCTAAAGCCCTGTACAAGATGTCTGTTCATATTAATTTACATATTGACAGATCAACTTGAGGCGTGTAGTACATCTAGAATAAATTATAATTAAACAATTTCGCAGCATGAAAATATTGAAAAAGATATAAAATAGGCATTTGTTTGTTTTAACGTTAACCAAGCGGACATGAGTGAATGAAGAATTCAGAAACATTAATTTAATTAGGTTTTCCAGTCTGTTTGTCATCGATTTTTTCAACTGAAGCCAATTATGTGCTATCGATTGAATAATGTGTCCATTTTATTTAAAAGGGAAATTGGTTTAGACGCAAACTTGAATAATTATTTCTTGTATTCAATACTACAACGGCTAATTGAAAATGAAATTATTCTAATATTATATTGTTATTAACGAGGCTATCTACTGTAATAAATAACATAATTTTTTGTTCCAGTATCAAATTATTTGATAAATTGTAGCATCTGCTTCAACGGTAAATTGAGTTATAAAATTCGTTATTTAACGTATGGGTATAGTCGAGGCAAGAATTCAAGCGATGCACGTCACATATCGATTCTATAAATAAGACAATACTGTTAAGAATCATGAAGCCCCATTAAACTGTACCTATTTCTGAAAGAAACTTAATATAACTGTGTGTCAAGAATTACTCTTTTTAACGTAATTAATGATTAAAAATTATGTTAGTATTAAAATTTCTTTAATGAGATCACTCGTGACGTGCATCGCTTGAATTCTTGCCTCGACTTTATCACTCATATGAGTGAAACTTCTAGGGAGTTTCAATTTTATAAGAAGGGGGTATTTAAAAATTAAAAATATGTAAACTCGCCTACATATAAATCTGCATTACCGAAGAATTAATTCCAAAGTTTAATATACATATGCTCAAGATTTATCTACGTCACATCTTCATTAATTTAAATTTTAATTTAAAGACTGTACAATATGATGTAAAATTTTATTTAAAATATAAAACATGGTACAAGATGTTGCCATGTAGGTTGTTGTCATCCTGTACTTTGTATTAAATTTTATATAAAGTTTTTACATCATTTAAAATGAAATATTTGTGCAACTTGACTAAGCCATTAATATAATCTATAACACAAGGATATCATAAAAGTTTGTCGATATTAAAACTGTGCCTTCTCCCCTGCAAATCTTATTGTTTACTATTTAAAAACCATTTAGATGTAGTTTGGTTAGCATCAAAGTCAAAAATCACTTTCAAAAATTAAATTAAAAACAAGAGAGAAATTCGTTATAGTAAAAACATTTGAGGTTAACATCACCGTAGGCAAGACAGTAGCAAAATAATATGTAAATTACTTGCAGCCATTTTGAACGCTTGATGTGAAAACCAAGACCTGTTATTTATTTTTATTTTGCTGTCAGTAGCATCTTAGCTTCATAAGATCCACGTGGGAGAAACGACGACACCTGAAGAATATCCAATATGCACCAAACATGCGCGACTCAACATCTCGCATCTCTGGTGCGCCAGCGCACAGAGGTCCGAAACCCGAATTGGTAGAGCAGGCGAAAGAAGAGAGTTATATTACTGCTCTTACACTAGCGTCTACGGGCAGAGTATCACTTTCTATTATTGGCTCCTAAATCTTGCGCAGACGGTTCATCCGCCATTTACGTATTGATATAGTAAGAAGTATCAACAGTCTGTGGTGTAATGGATAGTATTACGCGAGGTCGAGGGTTCGAATCGGCTGTTACGGTCTTTTTTTAACAACTAAAATACGCAATGCGAATATTTCTTTAGGTTACTTCGTTAAGTTAAATATGTTAATATTATTTGATGTAGTAGAGCTGCTTATGATAGATAATTTTCCTTGCCTTCGACATTTTGTTTACTAAAATACATAATGCGAATATTTTTTTTTGGTTAGTTCCGTTAAGTTAAATATGTTATATTAATTTGAAACGACGCGATGATGACCCATCTGCGCAAAAATAGAAAGTGATACTCTACCCGTAGACGCTAGTCTGCTCTTACTATTCATTTATTTGCAATTCACATAAGTATGAAGGCAATCGGTATATGTAGACTCGTTCAAAATTTTACTGGACAAGGGCGGTTAAAGCATGCATTCTGTTTATTGTGAATGATATCCATTTTTGCTTCTTGCCATATGCCAATATGATCGGAGATATTTGCAAAAATGAATAAAAACTATTTTTCTTAAATTCAGTTGTTTAAAAGAAGGTGTTATCTGATCTCGGACTCAAACTTCCAGTCATACTTCTTTATATGACCTATAACGATTCTCAACAATTTCTCTAAAGCCTTCGAAATATTATTATATGACCCAACATTTTCTTATGCAAAGAATCGCATTACTGAATATCAGCACGGTTTCTTCAAGGGAATGTCTACTTCAACCAGTCATTTCTGTATCACCCAATATATAGCTGAGGCTATAGACGGTAACTCACAAGTTGATGTAATTTACACATACTTCACTAAAGCATTTGACAGACTTGATCATGGTATTCTATATTCAAAATTTCAGAAGTTTGGCTTCTCAAGAAATTTTTTTCAAATCATATCTGAAGAATAGACACCACGATATCGAATAATATGGTCAACGGACTGCTGAATTTGTATCTACTTCAGGTGTACCTCAAGAGTCTGTGTTAGGCCCATTATTCTTTAACATCTTCATTAATGACATTGCAGTTGAATTGGGTGTTGAGTGTCTTTTATATGCTGACGATATGAAATTGTATAATAAAATAAATGATGAAAGTGATTGTGTGGCTTTACAAAATGCTCTAGATAAAATCAGTGAATGATGTAGCTTAAACAAATTGCAGTTAAATCTACGAAAATGGAATACTCTTACATTTACTAACAAACATCAATATATCGTATTTAATTATAGCTTAGAAAATTCAGTGCTCACACGTCCATCAAAATTTCGTAACCTCGGTGTAACATTTGACAGCAAACTTATCATTTAATTGTCATATAAATACAATCACAAATGAAAGCTTTAGAACACTCGGATTTGTAATAAGGTGTTCCCACGACTTTAATGACATTAACACACTGATACTACTATATCAATCTTTTGTTCGATCCAAATTGGAATATTCGTCAATTATTTGGTCTCCTCACTATAACATACATAATACAAAATATAGAGAGCATTCAGATTCGCTTCTTAAAAACATTATGCTATAAGGAAGATGGTGTTTACCCTGCTATTGGTTTTCCTCGTACTACACTTTTAAATAGATTTTCATTTTCAAGCCTAGCGACACGCACAGCAAATATTTATTTTTAAAGTATTACATAATATAAGAGATTGCGGCGCTATATTGAACTCATTAAATTTTCGAATACCTAGACCCGGTTCTAGGCAAAACTCACTACTCTATCTGCCGAATTCCAGAACTAACGTTCTGAAATTCTCACCACTATATAAAATGTGTGAAAATTATAATAATCTTCAAGACCGGTTTGATATTTTCCACTGCAATGTAGCTGAGATAAAAAGATCAATTGTATACATTTAAACTTAGCTTTGTTTTTATTTCTGTTTTTAATTATCTGATATTCCTACATTTATTTTTTTATATTTCGTAAATATTTACTTGTAATTTGTAAATATTTGTAATCATTTACTTGTAATTTCCTGCCCAGTAAAGTAATTGGAATCTTCTGTTGGGCAGTGCATTGTTAAATAAATAAATATATTTACTTCATATTCCATCAAAAAATTCCCCTATCCAGATACTTTCTTTATTCTAATTTAGCCACTGTCTTTCAAATTCCGAAAATAATTTCCGGCATTGATGCTAACGTAATATTTGGCAAACAATGACAGGAACGTATTTTCATATTGACAATCTTTTTTGATATCCCTGTATGTGACGTTTTAATACTTAATAATAGTCAGTAGTGTAAATAAAATGTGACAGTTTTGCGTAGGTCAAACAATTCAGGGAAATAAAAACACTTTAGCGCTGAATTCGAACTAAAACGCTTAATTAGCTGGTAGCATGACAAACATAACTAGAGAAAAGAGGGTGAATGTAAACAGTATCTAGGTTCTATTAAAAGTAACCCACTGAGATGTCGAGTTTGAGATGTTTGCCTAACGAATTATGTCCTTCATAATAGCGTCCGCTCTCGTTAAGTTTGTTTACATCGTCAAGAAAATTAACTTAAACAATGTCTAGCGTGACAATATACTTGTGATAAGTCACTCAAGAACGTGAATGGAATATTTCACTTGAGACAATTCAATCACCTTTTTTTGAGCCCGGACAGCTGAAAATCTTTTAAAAATTAGATACTTCTGCGGAAAAATAGGTGTCAGAAGACAAAACATTTACTAGCTGGAAGCATTTGCGGTATAAAATTATTGTTTTCGGTGTTTTAGATATTTGTGAAGAACGCTTGAACAGGTTAATTTTTAATCTAAAATGTATGTCTTTTAAATGCCATTTGGAAAATACAGTAGCAAAGTATATTTTACTTTGACTGTTTCAGACACCTTTAGCATTTTATTTCAATTGTAACAGCTGATATTTTTCATAGAAATTTATTTCGTTAACTGTACTTTTTCGCGGCTTTTCAACACCAGAATCATATGTAAATACGTAATTTGTGGCCAATGTCAGGCAGGGGCGGTCATATATCTTCTTCAAAGGGAGGACCACTTCAACACGTGTAGGTAAAAATTTAATCACGTATTAAACAAAATTTAATTCTATTAAAATGAAATATATAAAAATGCTTATAAAATAAAACATATACTCGTAATTACAAAATGTCTGTTATGAACATAAAAAATATGAAAATAAATAAAAAATAAAATATATAAAAGACATACACAGCATAAAAATAACACAGTATTTTTATAATGAAACTACAAATTAAAATCTAAATTCCTCTTCCTACATTTTGAAAAACGCTCAATTATATAGTCAATATTACTTTCCAATTCTCTATGCACATTTAATAAAGAGAGATCATTCAAGCGATTTTCGTGCATTGTTGACCTTAGCCAGGTTTTTAATCTTCTTAATTGGGAAAAGCTTCTTTATGATGATGCAATGCTTACTGGCAATGTACAGTAGATGCTTAGCAACTTGTGCACAAAAGGAAACACGTTTTTATTACAATTTGATAGAGCACTGTGCTAAACCTTTAGTCCAAAATTTAAAAAAAATAATTCTATTTGAAATAATGTCAGTCCGAAAATATAATTTTAAGTAACTTACAGATTATTTGACAAACACCTAACAGCTTGCGTTTAATTTAAAACAAAACACACTTTTCTAAGAAAAGAAACACATTTTAATTATATTTTTGTACTTGGACTTTATTTTAACGGAAACCGCGTTCTCGCCTCACACATCTTCCAGCGGCTTGTATATCAGTGTATGTGCGGAAGCTATACAACCTTAGGCGAGGGTTGTATAGGAGATATACCATCCTTCGGAGGGGATGTAAAGCCGTCGGTGCCTTCTCTATTAAATGTTAGGCAAGTAAAAGATCCCTACTCTTCTTAAGGGAAGAGGTTCGGCAAAATTCCTGGTTGGGGGTAGCTCGTCTACAGGCGTCGGAGTTAGGCCTCAGTAGCAGAAATAGGCCGACGTTAAATAAATGTATAAAAAAAAAACAAAACTTTATTTTAAACAAAATCTTAATATTTTTTTTAATTTTGATGAAATTTTAGACCCAAGGTTTTTAGACAATTCTGGACAACTTTCAATAATAAAAATTTCCGATAAGAAATGTCTAATAACATTTTCTGATTTTTTTCCCGATAATTTTGGTATCGTAGGTAGCTTTGCATTTGTAGAGGTCGAATGTTTTTTTTTTGGCCATAGGTAAATCCTACTTTGTTCTATATCTGAGTAAAATTTTTCTCAAATCCGAATGCTGTATATAAAGTATCATACTTATTTTAGCAATCACTAAGTAGTCAATTTTTAGCAAAATAGTAATTTCTTAAACTTAAATAAAAAAATAGGACGGCCGTCTACCATCGTAATTTATTCTAGAGTTGAATTGAGATTCCATGTAAATTCTCAAAGGGGGGGGGGGCGGCATGGCAACTTATTATATATTTAATAAGTTGTAAAAAAGGATTACTAATAAACAATTTAAATTTAGTTATCAACTTCCCCCGACTTCATCACGTAATTTGATGGAAGAATTATTTAGTCTAACCTTTCCCCTATATAAGAGACTCCTTCCTCCTGTTTGCAGACTGCAACACTGCGATATCGGCAGGGACATCTAGGTGGCTTACATACAATTGTTGTTATCCAACGAAAAAGGCGTATCTTATAGGAGAGGACCGCTATTTGTTGACGAGCACGTCTTCGGAAGAATTCCAGTATAATACCCAAAAAACTACCAGAAAAAGTCCGGCAAATCTACAAATGATTATAAATACTTAACATAATATACGAATTTAAAAGACAAACTAGAAATGACCATTCGGGGATGCTCCCTCCGGTCGCATCCCCTCGTTTGAGGACGCATGGAGGTCGGAGATATATTCAAAATTCGTCCTCGGATTAGCCTCAAAATTCTAAGGAATTGTCTTTGAATGTACGTCATAAAATTATTTTTCAGTTTTCCGTTTTTCACTATTTCATTTTTCAGTTTTTCGTTTTTTAGTTTTTCATTTTTCCATTTTTCAATTTTCCATTTTCAGTTTTTCGTTTTTCAGTATTTCATGTTTTTCATTATTTCATTTTTCAGTATTTCATTTTTCAGTTTTTATTTTTTAGTTTTCCATTTTTCAGTGTTCCATTTTTCAGTTTTCTATTGCCAAGTTTTTCATTTTTCAGTATTTCATTTTTCAGTTTTTCATTCTTCAGTTTTTTATTTTTCAGTTTTTCATTTTTCAGTATTTTATTTTCCAGTATTAACCGAACATATATTTTAAGTTCGTATACGTTATAAAATATTGAAACGACATTCCCCGAATCGTTCGAGGTACGAATTCATGAAAGAAATATCCATAAAATGTATTGAAAGATGAGGAAAATCTATTTAAATTTTTTTCTACTCCCTTGCGTATATTTGCCGTTTGCCGTACAGTCTATAGTAGAATGGGTATGAAATCGGTCAATCACAGCCAATCTTCCCAAAAACGGTATATCACCTAAAATATTTTTGAATACACGAATTTAAAAGACAAATATAATTTTATTGCAAGAGAAAATAGCGGCTGAAAATAGAAATATAATTTTAGATCTAAATTAAAATAAACACCTACAACATAAAAAGGAGCATAACAAAATTTTTTGTGATACTTTTTAAGAGATAAGAGATATATATCATATTGTTTTGACACTTTTCTACATATTTAATAGTGTATCGATTTTTTTTTGCCAGCAGCAAATCAAACATCAACAAAAGTATTCTGTAATTCTATCAATGGCCGATCATCGAAAGTTCATAACTTCCCTTAAGAGTGTTTTTGTTGATCTCCCGGCATTAGATAGATATATCTTGAATTTATTTTAAGTTCAAAGTCACATTTTTCAATGGATCATGACAAACCTATTTGTGTTCTCGTTCTTTTATGTCAGCGTTATATAGATACAAATTCAAGTAGTAAAAATTAGGTCCTAAAGAAAAATAAAAAATAAAATGGAGTGATAGAGGGATGGTTAATGAAAAAGAAACTAGAGGCCCTTGATTCTCTTATACACGCTAAATCCCAATTTAATTTCTTATTCCCTTAAACAATAGGTTGGGGGGTGGTAGAGGGGGTAACTAATGCCAAAATAAATTTTAAAGGCCCTTGGTTCCTGTACACACACTAAATCCCAATTTAATTTTTACTCCCTTTAATAATAAGGTGGGGGTGGCAATGGGGGTGGTAGAAGGGGTAGCTAACGCCAAAAACAATTTTTGAGACGTTTCGTTCTTGTATACACACTAAATCACATTTTAATTTTTTAACTCCCTTTATAATAATGTGGGGGAGATATTGGGGGTGATAGTAAGGGGGGAGGGGATGGCTGATGCCAAAAATAATTTAGTGTCTTTTGGTTCTCGTACACACACTAAATGCCAATTTAATTTTTTACTCCCTTTAATAATAGGGTGGAGGTGGCAATGGGGGTGGAACAGGGGGTAGTTAACGCCAAAAAATGTTTTGAGACGTTTCGGTCTTGTGTACACACTAAATTACATTTTATTTTTTTACTCCCTTTCATAATAGCGGGGGGTGGTATTGGGAGTGATAGTGAGGAGGGAGGGTCGCTAATGCCAAAAATAATTTTGGGTCCCTTGGTTCTCGTATACACACTAAATCCCAATTTAATTTTTTAATCCCTTTAATAATATGGTGGGGGTGGCAATGGAGGTGATAGAGGGGGTAGCTAACGCCAAAAAAATTTTTTGAGACATTTCGTTCTCGTATACACGCTAAATCACATTTTAATTTTTTACTCCCTTTCATAATAGTGTGGGGGTGATAGTGAGGGGAGAGGGGGTGGCTGATGCCAAATAAAATTTTGAGACTTTGACTTTTCGTACATGCCCTAAAGTGCAATTTTATGGACTCTTACCTGCTTGCTTTGCCTATTTACCCTTATTTAGCCCATTTACACCCGAACCCTTGAACGGAATTAGATAAAAATATATTTTAGTTCCAAATCTCGTTACAATACATAAATGTACTAAATTTCAAGTCACTATCATAAACGGTTTAAAATCTCGACGTTCCATGACATTTTAAGCCTGTTTCAACAAAAAGAAATAATAATTTTTTTTGCGTTACTATAGTTCCACTGGACGTGGAAGTAAAATAATGCGCTTTTCTTTTCGGGCGATATATAACACTATGCGCCGCAAAATTAACGGATATACGGTTAACGTAGATTATTGCCAGAGTAATTGGCTCACTCGGTTCGATTAGGCTTTTGGACGGGTTTAGGAACTCGGGGAAGTCTATTAGTAAACGTCACGCATGAGTCTCATTAGCAATATATGAGTTTCAGCACATTGCACCCATAGACTAGAAAGGCAATTCGAACTTAATACCTTTCCATTTAAATGAAACGTGGTAATCAGTAAACAAATACTTAATAAGAAATTGTTAAAACTTCAATTAGTTTAAACAAGATTGAATCGGTTGGTAAATTAAAGCAAATTATTAAAATTACTTCACGACCCAAAAATTACTTTAATATAATGCATTTATTATTCAAGTATTGATATCATATTTGATAAATTTATAGCAACAACTAAATATTATTTATACCGCTGATTTTATCATTGATGAGATCTGGCTACATATTTGAATTATTTTACATCGATTAAAAATTAATTGGATTGAATCTGCGGTAGGTTCTTGATGAAACATATTAATAATAAATACACCACAGGTAATGACGACCCCCTTTATCCGGAAAGGCTTTAGAAGAGCCTTGTGTGGGAGGAGGCTACACATTTAGAGACAAGGGACACACACCCAATATCCGTGTATAGTGAAAAAATCCCTCTCATAGTATTTTCCACTGCCACGACCGGAGATCGAACCCGGAACTTTCGGGCGAGAGGCAAGTAAGCAAACAGACTTTATTAGAATTAATACATAATATTGCCTCCCCGGAGACTACCTTGCGACCGACCGTGCAACCACCGCGCTGTTCGCGGAGGCTGGTTGCATGGCCGGGCGGGGTGACTCCGGTTCGGCTAAGAGAAAATGGGGAGAGAAGTCCTGACTCCTTTTGCAAAAACAAATTAAAAAGGACAATATAGTTAAAAAACATTTTAAAAATAAAATTTAACAAAGTTAAAACTAAAGACAAACTCGAAACTGTCGCACTGCACTGAAATAATTTTGCTGCTGACACAGGTACCCAAATCTAAAACTGGGAACCTTCATCGAAATGAGGTACTGCAGGGCTACGCAAGGCTGCCTAAACTGTGGTTTATCGAAATTTTATGTTTCTTACAAATTTTATAGTGAAGCTAATTTTGAATGAAAAAATGCACCACAAAAAGAGAACGATAACAAGAACAGAGACAAGAAACGCACAAAAAGAGATCAAGAACACGAAACAAAATGGACAAAATGAAAGGATGAAATGGACAGGAAAGATTTAAAGATACGAAAGGTATGAAATGTCAGTATAAACGGATAGGGTAAGAGGAAGTTATAGTAGATGAAGGTTTGGCTATAGTGGTTGCGACCTAAATTATTTCTATTCGATGATATTGTATTATACTAATTTATTTAATCTATTACATACTGAGTTGCTAAACCTATTTACAAAATTTATACAATGCCATATTTTGTTTTCTATATTTGCCACGTTATGAAATTGTTTCTGTATTAATTTTCTTTGTTAATTTTTTAATGATTTGTCAATAAGTAATTCATCATAGCAAGCTTTCTGTAAATATCGATTTCTAGACCATGTTCCTTGTGTATCAACGTAATATCTAAAAAGTTTATTGACTGTTTTATTTCCATTTCAACTGTAAACTGAATTTTGTTGTTTAGGAAATTAATAAAATGAATGAAATATGACAATTGTGTCTCAGTACCGATCCATATACAAAACTTGTCGCCAGCATATCTTATCCAAAAATGTATGTATTTAAGGAGATTATTGATTGTGGTAAAGAGATCAGAAAAGTAACCTTACCCAAAAATGCCAAATTAGTTTTCTTTGATGTTAAAAGTTTATTTACCTCTGTCCCTATTCACAAACTTAAGGGTACATTACAACGTCTCATCTAGAATAGTGAATTAAATTATAATGAACAAAAAGATTTACTAACATTAGTCAACATATATATTAAACAAAAGTATTTTAAATTCAATATAAAAAAAAAGTTAATGACCGACCTATGGATATCCGTTATGCCCATTATTAGCTGAAATATTCATGGCAAATTTTGAAAACAATCTTTTTGCCACAAATAATAAACTCCTTAAATACATACATTTTTGGGTAAGATATGTTGACAGTGTGTTTTGTATATGGATCGGTACTGAGAGACGATTGTCATATTTTATTCATTTTGTTAATTCCCTAAACAACAAAATTCAGTTTACAGTTGGGATGGAAAAAGAACAGTCAATAAACTCTTTAGATATTAAGCTGACACGTAAAGAACATGGTCTAGAACTCGATGTTTACAGAAAACCAACTTTTACTGACACTCTTACACATGTAAATTGTAAACAATATTGGAAGATAAGAATATCACCATTTCATAGCTATGTCCACAGACTACTGTCTCTGAATTTAAACAGGGTTAACTTCGAAAAAGAAGTTAGAAATCTTAAAACACTAGCAAAAAATAATGGATATGATGAATTACCTACTGATAAATTAATAAAAAAATAAACAGAAAGAATTATTTAAAAAACATTCTTATAATGTACCAAATATAGAAAACAAAAATGGCATAGTATAAATTATGTAAATAAGGTTAGCAACTCAGTACGTAATAGATTCAATAAATTAGGCCTTAGTACAATATCATCCAATAGAAATAATTTAGGTTGCTTGTTGGTTAATAAAAAAGATAAGATATTAAAAAATCGGGGTATATGAAATAAAGTGTGACGACTGTAATGCGGTATATATAGGTCAGACTGGCCGCAGTATAGATGTGAGGTTAAGAGAATATAGAAAGTCTATTTTAGACAATAAAAAATCAACTGGTTTCGCCAAACATTGCATTGAGCAAAATCACTTTTTTAACGATAGTGGTGTTAAACTTTTGCATAATGTAAACAAAGAAAAAATCCTAGATATGCTTGAAATTTTAGAAATTAAGAAGGCTGTAAGAAACCATAAAAATGTTACAAATACACAAATAGAATGTATGAATGCCCCTATAATAGACACTGTAGTAAGTATGTATTATAATTATTATTCTTAAAAAAATGTTTTTTTAAATGTTTTGTTTTCTTAAAATGTTCTATCGAATTCTACCGAGCAAAAATTAATTTAAAGAGTGGGTTTGTAGTGGGATTTTACCCAACGCACAACACAGGGCTCCTAGTGGTATGGTGGTCTTATTTACTCCGATCAGTTGCTTCGGACAAGTTAAGTCAGATTCAAAGGCTGGCATGCTTGGTCATAAATGGGGCAAAGCGCACAACTGCCGCTGCGGAAATGGGGATCCTATTAAACCTTCCCTCACTCCATACAGTGATCCACGGAGAAGCTAGGATGGGACTACTAAGCTCCAAGACTTTGAGGAGCTTGACTGCCATTGTCTAGATCACGAGAAAATAAAGGAAACTACAGCGGACCCTATTTTCGATATAATAAGACCACATGGTATTAAAATTCTCCTTTCACTAACCTTTCTGTTGATGACACCGGATCGAAATAAAGGGAAATTTTCACATAAAAGATTGACCTGGTACACAGATGGGTCCAGGACTAAAATATGAGCAGGGTCTGGAATATATGAAGAAAACACAAGGACAAGCGCCATCGTTGCTCTTGGGAAACACAGGATAA
Organism: Leptura quadrifasciata; assembly: GCA_963675555.1. Classification (NCBI taxonomy): domain Eukaryota; kingdom Metazoa; phylum Arthropoda; class Insecta; order Coleoptera; family Cerambycidae; genus Leptura; species Leptura quadrifasciata. Next base: position 115,882,231 of record OY776677.1, read on the forward strand.
TTTTCCAGGCAGAAATATAAGAATAGTAGAATGTATTCATGAAATTACAAGGCTTTCAGTAGGTTTGTCAGGATACCACAATGAACAGGTTTTACCAATGTCCAAAACTATACGTGTTAATGTTTTTTTTATATATTCCTTCGTTGATTGGGCTATTAACTCATTTGTAAGGTTAAGACTTGTATACTTCAATAGCCTGGTTATGAACATCATAAATCTGGCATTGAGAAACCTCAGAGGCGTTTGCTTAAACATTTTTAATTCAAAGGTTCTGGAAATTATCCAAATAGAAAGATTCCAAATTACGACTTATTGCATAAACAACAATTATACGCGCATTTAATTTCAAATATTTTGAATTGGAGAACGGATTTGGATAATAGTTTGCATGAGGATTTCTTCAGTGCTCTAGAAAATCTGAAAAAGTTTTGGTTGAGATCGGATTACATTCAGTACCGCTTTTAAATATATATACAGACAAATCGAAGAATTACACTACAAGTATTCCTTATTCCTCTAAAATCTAGTAAAATTACCGAAATGCAAGATAACTAATGTTTCATTTAACAAAGACAGCTATGAGCGATCGGTTTGTAATGAGCAAATCTTGATTGTCATTTGTTTCCCGTGCCATGTTTTATAATAGTTTGTCATCGGATAACGTTGATGTCATGTTATGTTATGAGATTTCGGCATATTTGTAATTTTTAGTGACTGTGCACCAGTGGATTGTCACAAACTTAAAAGGTAGGTGTAACAATATCAATATCATATGCTTTCTGTACCTACGTTGGTGAATTTATTATAAATTATCACTTTACTAATTTTTAGTTTGTTACTTTACAAATCTGTAATGTTTAGAGTAACTTTCTTAGTTGTTCAGGTGATGATTAGACATGTTAATATGATAATAGTATATTATTCAACGAGCGACAATATAGATAACTCGCGCAGATGAAATTTGCAGCATTAGCCGCAGACGAGTGTTGTAAATTCATCAAGTTGAGGGTTTCTTTAGTGCTCCAGAAGATCTAAAAAGGTTTCGGTTGAGAGAGAATGATTACATTTAGTGCCGTTTTGGAACACAATTTAATGTTCTTTTCGGCTTCAAAGATCCACCGGGTGGGGAGGTTCCAGCTGCTTCCAGTAGCTGCCAATTCTTTACACTGAGGCTAATCATGAGCATAATATTTATTTTGTTTCTGCTTAATGTCATTTTATTTATTTAGTTTAGTGATTTAGATATAATTGTTTTTTAGTTCTTTGTATCTGTAAAGTCTCTGCCTTATAACTGGACTTCTGTTTGGGTATTTATAATAAAATAATACGTAAATAAAAAATAATTTAAGTAAGGCCGATATTAGAATGTGTTATCTTAATAATTGTAAACAAAAACAATATAATTTAAGTGCCATAATACTGAATTATTAATAATTAGTAATTTTCTCCCAAAGTCAATAATCAATATCCATAATTTGCTCCTTCTGAAGGAATTAATTATTCGTCTATGTATGAAATTCAACCCGGTCATTGCATAATGTATATGTATTTACATATGTCTGAGTAAACACAGTATCAGTTTCAATTATCTCTTGATTGTAGGTATTCAAAAAAACTCAGTCAATACACTACACATGTTTACTGATTTCGAATATAATAGGTATTTTCGTGGTTAATGCGTGAACGTTTATTGTCTGTACCAAATGAGGTGGCCGAATACATAGAAGCGATTTTATTCATCATAATACATAGATATGGAATGAAATCAATTCAAACGGAAATAATGTCGTGATTTCCAGATTACCATGACGTGGAAAAAAATAAAGAAAGAAGGGTGGAGTTATAAGAAGTAACATAAAACATAATGATGATAGATAAGAGTAAGAGTAGATAATGTTCAATTAAACACACATACAGCGTGAAACAACCGAATGGAATGAATTCAACATTTCAGTTATTGTGCACATTTATAAAACATCCTAAGACCCGTGAAATTTGGATACTGAAATGGCATCCTGCTACGTACAAATGCAACCCTTTCAGTTTTTTATATATGACTCTAAGACGAAGCAAAATCCAGGTATAGGTATAGCGAATAGGAAACCTTTTGTAGAGAATGAAATTTCTCATCGAATGGCTTATATAAAAAATTAAAAACAAGTTTTGTGCGGAAAATATCCAGAAAAACAATTTAAAAAAGCAAAAAATACAATTTATTTTTTACTTTTTTTCCTATAACTTTTTTGTGAGCAGAGATAGATACAGGGATTGTAGAAAAAAAGTTGATGAAATTTCCTTTAAAATGGTGGTCTCAAAAAGCTTTTTCGATGAAAATTGACTGTGATATACGCTCGAACTTAGCAATTTTTTTCGATTTTTATCACGTTTACCTTGATATTGTTTTAAATCTTATTTTTTATAATAAAATTGACTGTACTCAGTAAAACAATGTATTTCTAGTTAATTTGTTAATAATGAATCATTATTTTCATAAATGTATAAAAGTGTGATTGTTTTTTATACAATGTGACAATTAATTATACTAAAATATTGTTTTTTTTTATCTAGCTGATATATAGAGATATGTCTTTTTTCAAATAAAAATATAATTTTAGTAAAATCGAGGATTTTATTCAATAAATCTTATTCAGGTAAAAATATTTTATTAAACTATTTGCAAATTATAAACAATTCATTCCATCTCTTCAATAACAACATTTTGAATATCAATATCTTCATCCACGTCTTCAAGGTCATTATTTGCAGAACATAGAACAAGTTAGTCCTAGTTTTCTGCAACTACAGCTTCCGTGATAACCTGTGGTACATCCGTAAGCCATTTTTTAAGCAAAATCTCTGGTGCAAGAAGTTCATTCATAGAATTAGCTATCAATCCATATTTTGTATTTTTCCAACTCCAGTCAAGAGGGTTTAAATGCTTACCATTCCACTGCTGTATTTGAAAATATGTCCTTAAGCCGCACTGTTTAGCGGTATCACGCGTTGGCGGTAATTGAGCCAGAGAAAATTTTGCACTTTTTGATAATTTCTAAAAAAAGTTGAAAGTGACAGCTACTAAGGGCCTTATTCAACTTGACCCCATACAAAGAAGCTGCAATAAATTCTGATGCAGAACCTATGTCTTCTTCAATTGCATTGTCGCATAAAAGCGTGTCCATATATGATTTTAATTGTACAATATTTTTATGTTGAAAAATGCAGACGTAGTATCGCAACCGCTAAAGGCATGTATAAACCCAAAGATATTGTTGTTATTGCGGAAAATCAACACTGGTTCGATCATACAATTTTGCTGTTACTTTTCCTACACTGCGTTTCAAAAGATACACCTTTTGATATTGCTATGGTAATAATGACGAAATGACAAGAAGAACTATATCTTGGCCAACTACAACCACATTATTTGTCTGGGATGCCTGTTCTTTTCCACATTGTAAAATAAGTACATCTGCATCTTCAGCGGCTTGCTTTGTGTCTATATTAGCGAACAAGAATTTTTATATAAGTATATAATAAAGTTTCTTTTATTGCTTTCATTTGATAAAAATTTCTCGGGTTTTGAAAGTGGTTTCACTTGATCTTTAATTTGAACTCCTGGGCCAACTTGTTTGGTTCGGCATGGATGAAGATATTGATATTCAATTTGAAAATGTTAAAGAAATAGAGATACAATGAAATGTTTATAATTTGCAAATAGTTTAATAAAATATTTTTACCTGAGTAAGCTTTATTGAATAAAATCCTCAAATTTATTAAAATTATATTTTTATTGGAAAAAACAAATCTCTATATAGCAGATAGACAAAAAAATCAATATTTTACTATAATTTATTGTTACATTATTTAAAAATCCATCACAGTTTTATACATTTGTGAAAATAATTATTCATAATTAACTTAACATTATTTTATTTATTTTTTTACTCAATTTTGTTACAAAAATGAGATTTAAAACAATATAAAGGTAAACGCGATAAAATCGAAAAAATGGTTAAGTTTGAGCGACTATATATCAGTAAATTTTCAGCGAATAAATTTTTTAAGACCACCATTTTAAAGGAAATTTCATCAACTTTTTTTGTACAAAGCAATGCCTATATCTATCTTTGCTCAAAAAGAATTATAGGCAAAAAAAAATTTTTTGCTTTTTTTAATTGTTTTTTTGGATACTTTTCGCACAAAAATTGTTTTTATTTTATTAAATAAGCCATTTCGATGGGATATTTGATTCTCTACAAAAAGTTTCCTATAACTATACCTGAATTTTGCTTCGTTTTCGAGTCATATTTAAAAATATTTAAAAAACTAAACGTGTTGCATTTTCACCCCTATCTCCAATTTGCATCCTCTAATTTAATAGCACTCCGCGGTTCTCTCGTCTTAAATCACCCATTGAATGATTTATAAAATAAAATCCCTTGAATGAAAATAAGCCCAGTCAGGCTATTTATTTATCGATTGCAATAGACACTGGACCGTTACATGGCGCCTGCTGACTATTTTGCATGTCGCTATCCTAAAGATACCGAGATGTACCGACAGAGGATCCTCGTGTCCTGAAGATGGCAGATCAGATTCTGCCGAAACGTGGTTTAGACAACCGTGACTCCTGACAGTCGACCATCGACGTGGGAGAGCACACGGAAGTACAATAACACTTCATATATATATATATATATATATGGTATAGTGGTGAGAGGTAATTGAATCCTCTCATGTGGTCTAATGCTACTATACACCAGACATCATAGATGTCTCAGTGGTGCATAGCGACTTGCCATTTTGCAAGTACCGAGAGCGGCGACCTTCAGCCCTTGGTGGACTTAACCAATATACTGTTATTATACATGATTTGCAGGAAACAACTACTCAGCGGGCAAATACCCCGACCTGCGTTGAATTACACCTTACAAATCATGAAAAATTGGTAGCCAATGTCATTTGTCAACTCCCTGACCAGACATAGACCGGTTTCGAACTTATTAGTTCTCCTCAGTATGCCATAGGTCATGGAGCAGACAAATGACAGTGGCCAACCTGCTAGTCTTATACAGACTAATGTAAATGGTATAGTGGTGAGAGGTAATTGAATCCTCTCATGTGGTCTAATGCTACTATACACCAGACATCATAGATGTCTCAGTGGTGCATAGCGACTTGCCATTTTGCAAGTACCGAGAGCGGCGACCTTCAGCCCTTGGTGGACTTAACCAATATACTGTTATTATACATGATTTGCAGGAAACAACTACTCAGCGGGCAAATACCCCGACCTGCATTGAATTACACCTTACAAATCATGAAAAATTGGTAGCCACCTATGGCATACTGAGGAGAACTAATAAGTTCGAAACCGGTCTATGTCTGGTCAGGGAGTTGACAAATGACATTGGCTACCAATTTTTCATGATTTGTAAGGTGTAATTCAATGCAGGTCGGGGTATTTGCCCGCTGAGTAGTTGTTTCCTGCAAATCATGTATAATAACAATATATATATATATATATATATATATATATATATATTATATATATATATTTTTTTTTTCTTGAAAATGGCTCCAAAACGGAAGCTGAAACGTCGAGACATTAACAATCGCAGACGCAGTTCAATCCGAGAACCTAGCACTTCAATACATGACTGAGTTCCTAAGAGATAAAAATAAGTATATAAAGTAATGTGATGATATTTAGCAATGATACATATAATTCTGCTAGGTTGAAGTAATCTCACTTACAAAAACTAAATCGAGGTACTACCAGATCGTGTTAAACTTAAAAAAAAATACCAGTTGTTTTAACAAACTTGTTAAATGGACATAGGCCCTGTAACAAAACAGCTGCCAACTAGAATAATGTATGGGTCACAGCATGATTCACAAAAGATGTGCGAAAACGTTGTGACGTTGTTAGCAAGGGGATTGGGGGAAATAAAAAGGTATAAATCACCTAAAAGAAAATGTGCATCTGAAAATGTTTCAGGTAGTCTTATAATTTAATAAGCATAAATAAACTCATTGAATTACCCTTTCTTTCACTTTTAAACGGTATTTTCCAACGTAAAAATAGCTGTCAGTCGCATATTTACAGCAGAGTAAGCGAGAGAGATTATATCCTCTCAGAACGTCTAGAAAACTAAAAATAATTGAAATGAAAACTAGATTAAGTTCACTATGAAATATTCAAGCAAGCATTTAAGTTATACATTTAATAAATGTATTGCGAAACCTTTTATAAGTAGATTAGCATGAAATTAAATAACACCAAGATCCTTTTACATCTATACCTACTCATTTAAAATAAAATTTATCGCTAGAATAAAAAATTAAGACATATTTAATTACTGTGTGGCAACAGGAATTTGCACTGGAATCCTTTACGTGTTTTCGCTATATTCCTTTGATTAAAATAATTGAGCTGTAACGTGCATCTCCTATCCTACCACTTCTAATTTTTTTGTATCCATTACCGATCGTCGTTTGCTGCAAAAGCAGTAACAAGTTATAATTTATATTTAGGTAGTCTACGGTACACTGCGATCGGCTTTTCGCTACGCTTCGCTACGCTTCGCTCGGTTACTCGATTTAAATCAAGAAGATATGGGAAAATAATGTCTCTTTTCATTGCCATGAATCTATACGTTCCATTTTTTACAGTCTCTTAATTTCTTCCAATTTTTTCCGTTTATTAATTTTTTATACAGGATGTTAAGTTTTCGTGAGTAAATCCTGAAACATTAATTAAAGATAAAGTACCAAAATTGAACACGAAAAAATTAGTCAATAAAATTCCATTGTCAAAATACATAAGAAAATCTGACACACTCCCTTTACAAAAGTAAATAAAATTAAGTGCTGTGGCAAAAAACATGCTTAAAAAAGAAAGATTAATTTAAAACTGGTTAAAACGATCACTTGACTTTCGCCGTTCGTGCACTTCACTGAATTTAATTTGGACACTGACGCTTACTCCGTAACTTGCACGGGGTGCCATCCGCGAATTGCTCCAACTACGGGTTGCGCAAGGCAGGCCTAAACTGGGATTCTAAAAATTTTGATTGTTCTGATATAAAATTTGGATTCTGTTACGAGTTTAATGAAGGAAGGATGAATTTACAGACAAAAATGTACAAACAGAAACGAAGAACAAACAAACGCGACACACACAAAAACAAAAGAAGAGGGGGACAGGAAAGAATTAAAGTGGACGAAAGGTATGAAATATCAGTGAAAGGTGGATAGTATTAGAGAAGTATAGTAGGTGAAAGTTTGGCTAGAGTGGCTGCCGGAAGATTGGCAACGTCTGGTAAGGTAAGGGGTGTTTAATCCGAAATGGGGCATTATGCTGTCTAATTTGTGTAATGTGTCTTGTTAGCGGACTATCGCCCAGCTTGAACAATAGAAGTTTTGAGAGATGTGCTGGACGTAGTCGGCTATCGGGGTTATGTCGTTGCATTTCATGGTGGAGACACACCTACTCTCGCCCCTAATTCCATTTTAAAGAGGCGTCTCTGTTAGGTATTCTATCTCTAAGTGAGATCCCCAACATCGATCTCTCCATTGCTGCTTGTGTTGTTCTTATTTTAATAATTGATTTTTTAGTTAATGTTAGTGTTTCAGCTCCATATGTTATGACAGGCAGAACACATTGGTTAGAGAGTTTGCGCTTCAAGCATATGGGGAGTTCAAACTTGAATGATTCTCTGAGATTGCCAAATGCTGCCCATGTCAAACTTATTCTCCTAAAGATTTCACAGGTCTGATTATCCCGACCTATTCGAATTTCGTGGCCCAAGTAATTATAGGATATCACTTGCTGTATTTCAATGTCACCTAAAGGTATATTTTTGCATACTACTAGATTAGTCATAAATTAAATTGGGTTTTTGATATGTTAGTTTTTAGCCCAACTTGTCCTGATGCCTGGTGGAGTTTTTCAAGAATTGTTATAGCATTGTCAATACGGTCTGAAATTAAAACTATACCATCGGCAAACCTAAGGTGGTTAAGGTTTTCCCCGTTGACATTAATACCCATATCATCCCAATCTATTCGTTTACACATGTATTGTAGTAATGCAGTGAATAGTCTAGGGGAGATAGTATCGCTCTGTCGAATTCCACGATTTATACTAAATTTGTTGGTATCTGCATGAAGTCTAACATGGGCTGTGGCATTGTCATATATGTTCTTTATAAGTGTTATATAGCGGTGATCGATACGGCAATCTGTTAGGGCTAGGAGCATCTCATGTTGGTCTATAATGTCGAAAGCTTCTTCATAATCTACAAAGATCAACACTAGTGGTTTATTACATTCGACACACTTTTCTGTTAGAGATTTTATCACTTGTAGGTGGTCGTTTGTACTATGGCCAGAACGAAAACCAGCTTGTTCACAGAGTTGATAGCTGTTGAGTTTCTTCATGAGCCTTTTTGTAATAACTGACATGAATAGCCTGAATACAGTACTGAATACAGTACTAATACAGTCCGAATACAGTACAGTAGGCTTATTGGTCGATAATTTCTCAGATCTGTTATATCTCCTTTCTTGTGCATTATGACGATGACGGCATTTGTCTATTGTGAAGGTGTTGTACCCTTTAGACGGCAAGCATTGAATAGTTTTTGGATTGCATGTAGGTTGCATGTGTTGGTCCTCCTTCTTTGATATATTCAATTGTTATGCCATCATCGCCAGGCGATTTATTGTTCTTCATATTTTTTAGAGCTGATTTAATCTCATCAATAGTTATCTCTGGAATATATGCCGATCCTACGTTCTGAACTTCTGGTATTTGCTGTTGGTTTGGTGGTTCAGCTTAGTTTGAATACAGCTCACTATTTTAAGTAACTCATCCCTGTACGTAGTTATGTTCCCATATTTATCTGCTAACTTACAGATGTTTCTTTTGTCCAAATTAAGCCTACGTCGGAGTACTTTCGTGTTTTTATTTTCTTCAATCGTTTTTTCTACCTGTGATGCAATATATGCCCTGATATCTTTTCTGATAGCTTCAGGGATATCTTTATTTAACTGCCTAATTGAGTTGTAGTTTGTTGTATATTTGTCCGGCATTTCCTTTCTAATCTTCATCATATTGAACGTATTTATACTCAGTTTTCTTCCCCTTTCCTGATTCTCCTACAACTTTCTTTTCTGGCTTCCTGTATCGTATAGATAATTTGTTTCTTTAGGTCTTCAATGATTATTTATTTTTCGTTTGTGTTTTCAACATGTTGTAGATTAGATGTGACCATTCTTTCATAGGCATCTATATGATTTATGTGGTTCTGTTTAAGCTTTCTAGTTCCAGTTCTCATCTTTTTTCGTTCTTTCCTTGTGTTGATAACAATTTTTGTTCTAATTAGGCGATGGTCGCTACTCACGGTGAAATTGTTTAGTGCGGTGACATCTTGTATTATATCTTTTCTGTTTGACATTATAAAATCTATTTCGTTCTTCGTGACACCAGCAGGACTTAGCCAAGTCCACTTGCGCTGGTCACTCTTTTTAAAAAAGAAGTTCATATATTGCAGTATTGTGATGTAACATGAAATTCAAGAGCATGCCGCCTCTATCATTTTTCTCTCCATAATCGTGTAGGCCCAGAGCAAGTTAACTATGGTCTAGCTTGTGGCCTTATTTTGCATTGAAATCACCAAGGAGGATCATATACTGTTCTTGATCTTGTTGTATTGCTTTCGAGAAATCTTCATAAAAGCTTTCGACTTTATCGTCATTGTGCGTTGATGTTGGTGCATACACTTGGATAATTTTCATTTTATTTCTCTAATTTTTAGTATTTGGTATATGAACCTTGTTGAGATACTTTCGCTTTTTAATATGCTGTTTTTGTGAATTTTGTTAATGATGAAGCCTACTCCTCCTTCAAGTATCTCTTCTTCTCCTTTGTCCCATTTAATGTGGCTTAACTCTTCTTCCATTTCGTGCATTTTTTGGTCGGTTGACAGTGTTCTTATATTATAAGTGGCAATATGCATTGTCCTTTTTCCATGGTAGCAGGATCTATCCCGAGGATTCTTCGCACCCTTTGCTCTTAGTTTTGTCTGATTGCTACCGTAATCAGGGACTATTGAGCTGCCAGGGACTAAGGGCCATTGTGTGTTTTGTGTGCTCATGTTTTTGCGTTTTTTTTTGTTTAGCCTGATACGCTACCACGCTGTCATTGCGGGTTGGTAGAGGGATAACTTGATAGATTGCATTTCCTTAATCCTCGGTTTAACAGTTATACCGCTGTAACTCGGTCGTCAGAGCCTCGTTAGACATCTAGCAGGAAGTACCGAGTGGTTCAGAAGGTCAGCCACCACCACGTGCAGGTCAGGTTGACATTTGAGCAGGTTTTTAGTCCTATTCACCTTCGCCCCTTACTTCCCTTACTACCATACTGAAAAAAAGTGTGTATTTATTTTTCTAACTACAAATGCTCATTACGCACCATGCATTCTTATATACAAATATGCTCTAGGAGACACTTGACGCATTATATTTTGGAGCATTACATGAGTAATTGCCTCACATGCGTTTCTAATTCTGGTTTTGATGTCCTCAATATTTTCAGGGGCAGTTTGAAATACCTTGTCTTTAATGTAACCCCAGATGAAAAAATTCAAAGGAGTAATATCTGGTAATCAAGCTGGCCATAGAAGGAGTTCATAGGTGCCTACCCAGCTATCTGGCATAACTTGACTTAAATAATTTGTACATATTACAGCAGCCCCATCTCCTTAAAAGTATGAACATTTTAACGTTTCTGCCACTGTTAATTCATAAAGAAAATCTTGAAATTCGCTTTGCAGGAAATTAAGGTATCTACGAGCGATTAATTTGCCATCATAAAAATAAAGTCCCTAAAAGACCCACTCAAACATTCGTAGAAAATCTTTCTTAGAATGCAGTCTCTCTGCACCAATATTTATTTTCTCGTGTCCACTTATAATGCACATTTCTATTGAAAAATTCATTATTAAAAAAAATTGATTCGTCCAACCAAATTATTTTGCTACATATCAGCGAGTCATTCCTTTTTTTATTTAACAACCGTCTACAAAATCTTACTCTCCTCGGCTTATCTATCTCATTTAAATGTTGAACTTTCCTCATTTTATAGCATCGAAATCAGTTTTTTTAAATATTTTTCTTGCAATTTCTCTGAATTTGTCTCAAAGAGGTTTCTTCATTTTTGTTAACATAATTCAATACTCTATTCACTTTTCTTACATTATCCGCAACATGCCCTCGCCTTACTACTTTTTGTTGAAAATGAACCGTGTGTTTTTAGATTTTGAATTAACTTTCTAAACATAGTTGGATTTGGCTGTGGAGCATCTTGAAATTTATCTCCGTAAACCGCGACTGCCATATCAGCGTTAAAATTGCACTGATAATAAATGCTATTCATATCGAATATGTTATTATTGGTGTACACCATAATTATTACTAATATAAAACTTATCTTGGAACTCGACAACGCAACATACAACAGTGACAATCTGTTAAATTTATTAACAATAATTCTTCTTTATTCCCCAATTAATTGTACAGAGAAAAGATAATACAAGTAATTGTAAAGAGCGTCAAGTACATTTAAAGTACAAACATTACACAGTATACACGTGCATAAAATTGTATAAAAACAGATACATTTACAGATAATTGTATATTATAGATACACTTTTTATACAGCATACACACCGGTAGATGTATATAAAATCACTACACGAGGCGAAAAGACAAAATAAAACAGATAGACTAGAATATTTATGTATATATGCATATACATTTAAAAAAAGAAACAATTACGGTAAAGATGTAATTTAGGTTAAAAGTTATTTGGAGAAAAATTCTTCAAGAGAGTAACAGTTTTTGTCAATAAGTAAAGCGTTAAGCCTTTTTTTGAAAATGAAGATGTTTTGAGAATTTCTTATCTCAATTTGCAAAGCATTGAATATTTTGCACCCATTAAAATATATACTTTTTTGATAAAGTGCTGTCGAATGTTGACTGAGTATAGGATAGTTTTTAAATCTGGTGGAGTGATTGTGGTCAGTCAGATATTTTTGAAATGTAGGAAAATTTTTATAAACAAAACAGCCTAGTTCATAAATATATGTGCCGATTACTATTAGAATTTTGAATTCCTTGAATGCTGTTCTGCAAGTGTCCTTTTTGACATCTTAGTTAGTATTCGCAATGCATAAAATGAAAACGCGTTGAGAGCAAGTACTTATTCCCCAATTTATAATACCATATCGCATCTGAGAGTGAAAGGCATAATATAGGCTAATTACAATGTTCGAACTACAGTGACTTGCCTTGCATATCAACAAGTGCGTAATTTATTACACAGTACGTCAATGTGAATATTCCATTTTAAGCAAGTCAAAAGTGACACCTAAAATTTTACCTGAGTTATTAATTAGAACTTTATTTATACTGCACATCATACAGAATACAATATTCCACTTACATGGTGTACAGGGTTTTAGTAGTGTGTATACTACAGGCTAAAACTAAGAAACAGTAGTATGGAGGAAAAATATACATTTGACATATAAAGCTAATATTACATATAATTATATACAAAGCTAATATAATATATAATTTATCATATTATGCTAATATTACATACAATTTAACAGTTTACTTCTACTTATGTTAAAAAAGTCAATGTCATGATTTTTTATAAATTCATTTGTAGTAATCAAACATTGGCTAACGGGCGAAATTGTGTTTGTTATTTTCAAAGTGTTATCTCTCCTTCTTAATCTAATATCAAGAACATTAATAGCAATTTCTGCTAAGATATCAGGATCATTAATCTTATTAAAAACTTTAAATATAAACAATATCTCAGAGTTATTTCTTCTATTCTGAAGTGAGTTAATATTAAAATCTAGTAGTTGCGTTGTGTAAGATATAAATAATGGCCATGAATTATGTTTTCTAAAGAATAGGGTTCTCAATAGTCTTTTTTGGATTTTTTCTAGCATATCAGAATATAAAATAGTTTTTGGATTCCATATTATAGCCCCATACTCTAGTTTAGAGCGGACATATGAATTGAATAATAATATACAGGTATCATAGTTAAACTCTTTACTAGATCTAGTAATAAAACTAAGCTTTCTGTAACCCTCGGATATTAATTCTAATACATGACTGTTGAAGCTAAAGTTACTAGTAAACTTGACACCTAGATCTTTTATCTCACAGACACGATCTAACATCGTGTTATTGATCTTGTAGTCATTTATAATAGGATTTTTTTTTCTTGTGAAACTGACTGTTTTACATTTGGACTCATTGAGAGTAAGGTCACTTTTGCTGCAGTAGACAACAAGAGCATCTAGGTCATTCTGTAATAAATTACAGTCTTCCAAAGTATCTACTCTAAGGAACAATTTTAGATCATCTGCATACAGTAAAAATTTAGAGTGTTTAATATAAAGGTTTATGTCATTAACAAATAATACAAAAAGCAAAGGTCCCAGAATGGACCCCTGTGTAACTCCTGATGTGGGATTAAAGTTATATGATTTATCACTATTAAATTTTACAAACTGTGTCCTTCCTGTTAGGTATGAGTAAAGAAAGTCCAAAGTGTTTCTGCTACTTGGTGATTGACCCTATCAAATGCCTTCGCCAAGTCTGTATAAATGACATCAAGTTGTGATTCATGTTTAATCTCGTTGGCAACTGAGTCACTAAATATACACAAATTGGTAACTGTTGATTTACTATGTACAAAGCCGTGCTGTTGGTTGATTATGACTGGGCTAACATGCAGGTACATTCTGTTATATATTACCCTTTCAAATATTTTTGATGGGCATGGTAGAACTGTTATGGGTCTATAATTGTTTATAAAGCTAGTGTTTCCGCTCTTGTGAATAGGAGTTATACGTCCTATTTTAAATTTATTGGAAAATACTTTTTCTTTGAGACACAAATTAAATAACATGGCAAGTGGTTTCGCGATCAGTTCACCATATGCTTTGAAAAAATAAGCAGGTATGCCATCTACACCAATGGCTGCCTTAGGCTTTAGTGATTTAATTGCTATTAATATTTCATTTTCAGTTATATTGTTTATAGTTATTTAGATTATAGCTAGGAAAATTCGAGTCAAAGTTGTTAGGCAAATTACTTGGACTGTGCACAGATTTGAAAAAGTCTGCATAGCCATTCGCTATTGCTTCATCATTATCAAGATCAATATCGTTATAATTAAATCGGTATGATATGTTACAGTTCTTTCTTTGTTCTTTTATATATGTCCAGAAATTAGTCGGGTTATCATGTATGTTGTTCTCAATATTTTTTACATAATTATTGTGACAAGTTTTATAAAGACGTTTTACTTGTGTTCTCAAACAATGAAACTTTTGTGTATAGTGCTCATGTAATTGTGACCTTTTCTTTGACATTCTAAAGTAATGCTCTTTTTCTTTTGTTTTAGAGATAAGTTCTTTGCCAAACCATACTGGGAATCTATTTTTGTGAAAACTTTTCTTTTTTGGTAAGCATTGCTCGAAAATGTTATTTAGTGTACTATAAAAACTATCTACACAACTGTCGGCATTATCTATACGTAATTTTTCGAACCAATTACATTGTGAGAGCAACTGATATAGCCGGATATAATCACCTTTTCTAAAGTCGAAGGGATTATTATCGTTTACAATGTTTGTTTTATTTTCAGGTATTGCATTATTTAAATTAAAGGTAATATCTAAACATGGATGAAAGGTATCAATGCTTACCATAGGCGTATCACATTCATTTACCCTTGCTTCAGTTACATTTGTTAAAACCAGGTCTAGCGTACTTGTTCCGTTATTAATATTATTGATAGAGTACAGGTCGTATTCACTTATTAGCTGATTAATTATTTTTGCTTTGGACGTACCGTTGCCGAGGTTAAATTCCGCCCCAGTAATTTCCGTAATATTAAAGTCTCCTATTATAAATAACTTACTAGCAAAATTAAAATCTTCGGAAGTTTGTAAGGATTCCAGAAAGCTTTCATAAATATATAATGGTGATCCTGATGTTATATATACACAACAAATGAGTGTTTCGAGGTTTTTTATAGTAGTTCTAACAATAATCCACTGAAAGTTAATATTTGCACTTTTCGATACTAAAACAGGCTTATATTTTCGTTTTACACAACACAAGACACCGCCACGACGGCTGACTTCAGCTTCGTTATAGTTTTTATCATTCCTAAACACTATGTAACGCGGATCACATATTTCGTTGTCATAGAAATTGTTATTTAACCATGTTTCGGTTATACAGAGTATATCCCAGTTATTTTGATGTACATTGTCATAAAACTCTTTGACTTTTGTTCGAAGACCTCTTACATTTTGGTAGAAAATATTTATACTTTTTCTAACTTTTATCTTCTTGTTTAGGCTAAAAAATTGCTATCTTTTGTTACATTAACTTCTAGTGACTCGTTGCCAGTATCTGTGTTCCGCTTTTTTTGCGGCCAGTAGTTGAAACGCCTAATTTCCACTTTCGGTGGCCAGTAGTTCTCGTCATTCAACTTATTCAACATATGGAGCGGAGCGCCTATTTTAAATGCTGCAAACCTACCTAGTGTATTTAACTTTTTAACTGTAAAATCAGTTTCTTTGTCTTTTAATTTTAGATAATCGCGCATGTTCTCGGTGGTTGCATCTTTATTTTTAATTTTGCCTATATAAAACCATACTTGCTTTGGTTTGGCATCCCCGACCAATAAACCATTTGAGAGGTCTACCGAGGCTGTGCCTACTTTAACATTTGGTTTGGTTCTGTTCTGTCGACGTTTTTTAGGCTCCACAAACTCCGTGAATTCCTCTTCGCGTGACTCCGCCTCTGATTCTACATTTACTTGTTCTTTACTCGTAGATGCTTTATTTAAATCTCTTTTTTTGATTGTGAGTTATTAAACTGATCGTAAAATGCTTAGTAAAATTATTTTCCATTTCATCATCATTTAGCTTAATATTATTTTCCACAATATATACTTCCCTTCTAAAGTTTTGTTTTCCCCGTATTTCTTTTATAATATGTCATATAGTTTTTGTTTTATTATTCGACTCATTAATTTTTTTATCGAAATATCCCTGTTTAGCTAAAGGTAGTTTTTCTTTATATATTGTTTTTCACTAATCATGGCATAGCTTATTCTTACGATTCAAAGATATGAATTGTGGTTTTCGTAAAATATTAAATATTGACAGTTAAAATTTTTCTGACATGTTTTATATCGTTGGAAAGAGAAAAAATAAACGGAATTAATGGTGTCACGGCCTACTTTGAGATTTGTTCTTTTCATTTTTGCACAAGAGGGTATGTCAAATCCAACTGCGTTTTTCAAATTTTTTGAAAAAACACTCTATTACTCTCATGCCTTTAAATTTTTTCGTATCTCCTCAAATAAGGAAGCTATACCCGTTTGTGGTTTTCATATTTCTCAGGTTTTTGTAATATATCTCATAAAGTAGGCTATGGATTTCCAATTTCTTTTTACTGAAATATAGCTCACAAAAATTGGATAACTGTTTCTAAAACTTTAATGTTCTACAATGGATATTGAGCGAGATATTTGGTATCGCCCTCGTAAAATAGACAGACGGTATACATTAAAATATATTCATCAGATAACCAGTATATCTGATTTTCAACTGCTTTAAGTTGATTTTATTTACAGATTTCTGTTTAATTTTGCTCAGTATAAAGGCAACTTATCTAAAAACACATTTTTCATTTTACTTTTATATATTAGCTCTCCAAACATACCTCGTAGATTTATCACCGTTTTTTAATCTCTTCATTAAGAAGATTTGCCCGCAATGGTTTGCTTTCCTTGTCAGTAAAAATGAACTTTTTTCTGGTAATCGATAGGGTTACTACGCCTCGTCGCCATAACTACAGCCAAATATGTAGAAAATTCTACAAATTTAATTTTGCAGATGAAAAATATACAATATGTTGAAGAAAAACAATTTTCTACGCCCTATGAGCATCATCGATTCCCGGTTTAAGAAGAACAAACAATAAGTAGAAGTTATTACTTTTCACAGAGGGTTGTTCAAAAAAAATATTGTTTGTTAGTCTGCCTAGCAATATTCAGCGAATTTCTTTGTAAATATATCTTACGTAGGCTTTATGTTTAAACAGAATACAATGAGGAACTCCTCTTTTATTAGTTAAATTTTGCTTTAAAGTATTAAAATTAGCATTTTTTGGCGATTAGTAAAATAATATCAACATTGCAGCTGTCATAACTCTGATATTTTTAAAAGGTATTGATAAATGCATTGCTTAATCATCCCTTGTATATAGGGCGTATCTAAACCTTAGATAAACTTCAGGATGCAATTTCTCATTACAGTCATTTGATTCCTTTACTTTTATGAAATAGTCATGATATTTGCGGAGATCAAATAAAAATCTGGATGGATGAATGAATACAGATCATATAGAAATCCACCACAAAATGAATTTTTAATGTTCCGTCAATAAGGTAGTTGCAACAAACAATAAAACTCTGAAAAGCTATATCGTAAAATATACCTCTTTAAACCTAACGGCAATATTTGGGTATGGTTAAAATTAAAATAAAACTCCGAATATAGCACCCTACCAAAACAAAAATTCTATTTAATGTTTCTGGAACTGTTTGACGATATTTGGTACACGAACTATCTTTCATAAAGCCTAACTTTAGAGATATCAAGTATAGTATACTAGTTTGAAATTGAAAAGGAAAAACATATATATTAACAACGATTTGTGTAAGGAGGATCAGGAAAAACATAGAATACTACGCAGTCACCTGAAAGAAGCTCAAGAAAAAGGCTATAAGACCTATATAAAAAAAGATAAAATTATAATAAATGACGAAACGCGTACACCTCAACAATTAGAGGCTAACCTAGCTCTTGAATCATCATCCGATCTGATACCATCGGATGATGATCTTTTGACAAATAGCGCACCTTTTCTACTCCAACACCTGCTTCAAGAAATATACAGCTTGAAAAAGATTTTGCTGAAAATATCAAAACCCCAACACCAAACAATATGCAGGAAAAGGAAGGGCACAAAATATGTAAGCACAAACCTGAAATACAGAAGAAAGCCAGATCAAATTCTACTAGTATAGGCCCTGGTTGTTCTACAAAAAACGCTTGAAAAAACTAAAACAAAATAACTTGATTGATTTCACTCAAGCAAATTTATTACTTTTGTTAAAAGATGATTTAAGAGTTTCTAAATTAATATAGTTGTTCCAGATCTTTTCTTCTGTTTCTCTTCTCTTTTACATTACCGTGGGCCACTCTGTATGTCATATAGTGTCGTGATCGGCCCCTCGATCTAGAAGATTGTCCTTGTCACTTATCCTTACCAATCTCATTTTTGTTTTACTTTGCCTTGTCCAATATGGAAACGTATTTAAGAGACTTTGAAGGCCAAACCAATGAGACATATACATTAGATTCCGCCATTGAGTTCGATGAAATTCTAGCTATATATACAGAAAATGCAAATTTTACTATCTTACACCAGAGCATTAGAAGTATAAGTAAAAACATAGATGAGTGTAAAATATTTTTATATCAAATAAATGCAAATATTAATTGTATTGTTCTCTCAGAAACATGGAAAATAGCTAATATAGACATCTACAAAATGCAAGATTACGAAATCATTTACAACTGTGGGAGCTTTAATAAATCTGATGGGGTAGTAATCTACATAAAAAATAACATTAGATACACATATAATCTGATTTGAGAGTAACAATATAAAAATAATAAAATTAATTCTAAAATTAGATAATGCAAGTATAAAAATATTCTTGATATATAGAAGCCCCACACATTGTGTTCTTTTACATTTAATAATGACCTTAAAACTTTATTAGAAAATTCGCAAAATACCTATGATTATACTGTCTTAATTGGAGATCTAAATATAGACACCTTAGTAGACAGAGACTATGCAAATGATTATCTTAATATCATGTCTGAAAATTCATTCTTACCAACTATAAATAATGTAACCAGAGTAAACAACCAAGGGGGTACTTGTATAGACCATGCATTTTTAAAATCAAAAAGGGAGTTTGAATACGTTATTTCTTTATTGTCAAAACTGATATAACTGACCATTTAACTGTTGCACTGTAAATAGTTTTACCTAAAAAATATGAAAACAAGGCAACATCACAAATGTACTACAAGGAGGAAGTAAACATAGAAAAACTGAAAAAAGCAATATCAAAAGGTAACTGGGAAAATTTATATGCAGAAAAAGCATCTAAATTAGCAACAGAATATTTTGTTAACATCTTACACTGCGAAATTGAGAAATGTACAGCCAAAGTTAAAATAAACGCCAAAAACAGAAAAAGGAAGGTGGATAACTCAAGGTTTGGTGAAATCAATAAATAAGAAAAACGAGTTAAAGAAACAATTGACCAAAAACCCAAATAACAACCAGTTGGAAAAAGAGTATAAAAGTTATAGAAATAAAGTGAACAACTTAATTAAAACAACAAAATGTAACTTTTACAAAAAGCAAATAGATGTAAACGAAAACGACTCAAAAAGATTATGGAACGTTGTCAACCAAGCTACAAATAATAAATCTTCTATGAATAAACAAATTACTAGAATTAAATGTAAAGATGGGAGAGTCACAGAAAAAATACTGAAATATCAGAAGTATTTAATAGCTATTTTACACAAATCGGGCATACATTGATCTCGGAAGTCATGATAGTTAACAAAAATAAAACAATAGCTGGTTATACACGACAAAAAACAATGTTCATTTTCCCAACTGATGTTAGTGAAGTTATAAGAGAGATAAACTCATTGAAGATCAAAAAATCCACTGTATTTCATGTTTTCTCAGCCGAGATGCTATACAAAATGAAATTGCTCATCCACTAACATTTATAATAAACAACATTTTTGAAACTGGAGAATACCCTTCACACTTTAAAATCTCGGTAGTAAAGCCTATATTCAAGAAAGGAGATGAGACGGACATAGGGGACTATGGACTGATTTTCTTAATCTCGAATTTATCAAAGATCTTTGAGAAAATTTTAAAATCGAAAATAACGGACTACCTCACAAAAAATTCAATATTATCAAAAAATCAGTTTGGATTCAAGGAAGGGCATAGTACACAAGATGCGATTAATATACTAACTCAGAATATATATAAAAGTCTAGATGAAGGAACAAGATCATTATGTATATTTGCAGATATCAAAAAAGCGTTCGACACTGTTTCACATGACCTACTACTAGAAAAATTGAATAAAATTGGAATTAGGCGAATGTGACACAAACTAATACTTTTCGTTTTATTAATTAATATGATATAATCAATTGTCTCGAAGGCTCGCTTCAAGTAAAGAAATACAGCAATAATATATTCACCTTTCTCAACTGACTTTTTCCATTTATTTATTGTGAGTTGTAATGCAGATTCACAGGGGTGTTTAGGTCTAAAGCCTGATTGATTTGTTATAAGTATATTACTATTATTTAGATAATCTATAAGCTGGTTGTAAACAACCCTCTCAAGCATACTGATGTCAACACAAGGCATTGTATTTATAGGCTTTCACTCCCATGACTTTATTAGTATTAAGAACTTTTTGAATTGATACTATCACACTAATTATTTTCAGTTTATTAGCAACCTTACCGGTTTCCAAAGATGTATTTATAATATATGTATATTAAAACAAGTCCAATAACTCCAAATGTAGATTTAATAAACTTTACATCTAAGATTTCACTGCCTGATTTATTTTCTTAAAGTTATTAACTATTTTAGCTAGTTCATGTAGATCAATTAATTTAATCAATTACAATTTAATCAACACAATATAGATTAAAATGCTCAGCAATCTCTTTGACAATGACATCATAAACAAATTTAATTTCACCCTCATATACATACTCTTCCCCATTACAACACAATGCCCATTACTTTTAATGTTAATAATTCTCTTCAATGTTTTCCACATTTTCTGTGTATTATTTTTATTTAAATCTATTTTTCATAATAAAATTTTTGTTGCTTCTTTTTTAATAAACTAACACATTAATTATGAATGTTTTTTAAAACTCTGCCAGTTTTCCTACTATTAATTTTAAATAACTTAAAAGCATTGTCTCTATCTTTGGCTTTAAATCTCATTTGTTAAGGTAAATTGTTTTTCTTGAATTGATAAGTTGTAATTGGCACAATTTTATCAATTATACAGGGTGGACCATTAATAATAGGCTATAGTTCAGTGGTAGATTCTTTCGGCCAAAATATGAGGATATAAAAATATGCTCTAGTAAAATATTGCTGTGAAAAAAGATACAGGGTGTCAAAGTTCAAATTATTTTTTCGTGTTTTTGCAATAACTCAACAGCCTCTTGACTGATCTTCGCCAAATTTGCTAGAGGAACTTTTTTTTATTCTAAGAAACGATAATTTATGTATTACATCACGTTAGATCATAGAGGGCGCTGCAGGACCTGTATCTGATGATGAATATTTTTCATATTTTTCTTTAACGAAACGTGATACTTTTGACCACAATATATGATGAAGGCGTCATTTCCACGTATAAAACGTACACTTGGTAGAACTCGATAACTCCAACCGTTTTCGAGGAAATTGCCGTTAAACATTTCAATAATTTTTTGAAAGACAAATTCAAATTTAATAAAACAAAATGTATTTATTGAAAAGTGTGCTTTGGTTACGCTTTAGTTCTATCATTTACGTCATTTAATCATTTTATTTTGTTCTTGTGTTCCTCGAGCTAATTTCTTTAACTTCTTTATTTACAATGCCTAAATATAATAATGTTTCAAATAGGGAAATGAGGGATATGATATATGTTTACGCACAAAATAATTTTAGAGAACGTGCTGCAGCGAGGAGATACTCATTGCAATATCCAAATAGAATACAGTCAGGCCACAAGATCTGTTTCGTCGTTTAGGAGAAACGAGTTCATTTCGCCATAAAAACGACCGAAACGAATTACTCCAGATCAAGAACTAAAAATTTTAATTCGTATGGATGAAGATCCCCAAGTCAGCTCAAGTCGTTTAGCAGCGGCAAAAGGGGTGAGTTAACAATCCTAAGAGTCTTACGTAAAGAGCGTATATCATCTTACTCCTGTACAAAACTTATTTCGAAGGGATTTTCGACAAAGGTTACAATTTTATCAATGTGTTCTAAATAAATACAACAGGGATCTAAATTTTGTTAAGAACACTTTATTTACCGACGAAGCAACTTTTACTTGCCGAGGCGTTTTTAACTGGAGAAATACTCATTACTGGGAAGTAGAAAATCCTCATGCCGTTAAAGAAAGGCATTTTCAGTAAGAATTTAAGATTAAAGTTTGGTGTGGTATCATGGGGGTCAACTATTGGAAACATTTGTCCTTCCTCCAAATTTAAATAGGCAGTCTTATCTGTTTTTTCTTCAAAATACTCTTGTTGATATATCAAAAGCTTTTATGCTAGGCATAAGGAAGAGAATGTGGTTCATGCAAGATGGAGTTCCTCCTCATGTCTCCATTGAAGTCAGGAAATATCTTGATGAGATTTTCCCACGTAGATGGATCGGTAGAAGAAGTGAGTTTGCTTTGGCCACCAAGGAGTCCTGATTATAATCCTTTGGAGTATTATGTGTGGGGACATATGAAATCCTTAGTCTATGTAAATACTATCAACTCAAGAGAAGAATTGTGGAACAAAAGACAAAACGCAGCGAACTTTATTAGAGGACAGGAAAATGCATTTTTCAATGTAAGAAAATCTTTTATGAATAGAATTAGAAAAGGCATATAAAGAAGTAGGTGGAGACCATATCGAACATTTACTCTAAGTTGCAGCAATGGGGTTTTGAATGGGGGGAAGTTTATAATGTCATTAAGTCAACTTTTACGTTATTTTTTGGTCTTCTAATAACATTAGATCCTTATTTTAGACAATATTTTGATTTATGTATTTATCTCAATACCGTGAAAATAATCCATTAGTTCATAAGAAAGTGAGAAAGAGTTTACGCTGTTATTACGAATTTGTTTTGCCTTACGTTTTGTACTTTTTTCAATAAATACACTTTGTTTCATTAAATTTAAATTTCTCTTTCCAAAAATTATTGAAATGTTTAACGGCACTTTCCTCGAAAACGGTTGGAATTATCGAGTTCGACCAAGTGTACCTTTTATACGTGGAAATGACGCCCTCATCAGATTTTGTGATCAGACGTGCCACAACGTTACGTCAAAAAAAATATGAAAAAAATTAATCATTAGATACAGCCTGCGGCGCCCTCTATGATCCGATCTTAGAATAAAAAAAGTTCCTCTTACAAATTTGGAGAAGATCAATCAAGAGGCTGTTGAGTTATTACAAAAAAACGAAATAATAATTTGAACTTTGACACCTTGTATATTTACATTTATCAAATACGTACTGGAAATGGTTTGTGGATCAATTCCCGCAATAGGAATTTAGATATCTGATTAGGAAACTCCGACGGTCGCCGTTTCAATTATTGCGCCACCTTCAGCTTTTTTTGAGATCCCCGTAGTTTTGTTTTACGCCTGTATTTACGAAAACCCAACGTAAATGTGTTTTTATTAATAATGAATATTATAATTAATTGTGATTATGATTTGGGGGTCTTTCATATGTTATTAGTAAAATTGTAGTGAAAAATTAGAGTTCACAGCAAATAGCTATCCAAGAAAAATTTCCATTGATGTGTGCTCGATTCAATGTTTCCTTAGAGAACGTAGGCGGTTGTCAACATTGGAACGTATTCAGCCAGAGGCGTCTACTAACTGTCCACATGGCATAGCAAAAATGTAATAGGGTCACAGGTTGGTAAACGTTTCGCTTGTCACCTAGAAGCTCTTAACCACGAGCGAATGTAGGCGAACATAAACTTTCGGAAACATTAAAAATGTAATTAGCATATTTGTTAATATTGGCAAAGTTCTTATTAATAGATGAATAAATAGGGAATTTATATCCAAAACAATATCTGTGACGAACTCTTACAGAAATAATACGCAAATATGACGGTGAGAGACTCATCGGTTCAGGAAAACTTCATTCTTTTATCAACGTCTCGTTACTTAAGCGTAAACTTCTTCAAGACACAGGGTAATTGATTGTGGCATATTCAATTATCAGTAGATTGAAAACTAATTTATAAATAAAAACAATAACTTGGGTACTAAAACATTATTAATTTGAAATTATACAATGGTTCATAATAATTAAAAATTGGATGTTTAATTGTTAACGGTTATGAACTGTGTAGTATTTTAAGTTAAGAGCGTCCTGAACCGGATTCTACAAATACTACAAATAGTGGAGTCAAAGCTCTTGCAAAATTAATCCACTGCATTTAGGATTTTTTACAGACCAATTCATACAAAAGCAAATGATGGTTTTCCAGGTAGGTTGTGGTGTCCTGAAAAAGGTTTCAAAAGTCCTTGAAGTGGGAGTGTAAGGATAAAATTTGGCAACACTGTAAAGGGCTAAAATCTTGCTCTGATACAAATTTTTCTAGATATCTCGGTTTCATTGCCTCTACGACAAAAATACATCAGGCCAAAAAGGAAGCTATAAAAAGTCTCTATAAAAGAGATAGAGGGTCTTTCCGCTTTCTCCGTCTATAAATTCATCGATTCATTGTTCGAAGAAATCCGAACCAATCTGAGAACTTTGAGTTTGTGCTTCAGTGACAGCTTCTATTGGTGATAAGTCTTCAATCGGTTCAGCATTCAAACAAGACTGTCCATGGCAGTTGCCGCAAACTGATGCGCAATTAAGTCTCAACCTCCAACAGCCACACAATTGTCCATAGCCTTTCGTACGGTTGCAGAAAATCATCTTCAAAAGGCAATCAGGTGCAGGAAGTTGAGATGTTATTTTTGGTCACAATATGGTATATTTGAACATCTACCCCCACTGTTTAAGATTCAATGTACTAACCAACCATTTCTGTACTTGAAAATAAATCCAAAATTGACGCTGTTGAGCTGCGTCATGAGTGGGTGGTAATGAATTCAATTTCACTGATTTGCTTTCGCTCACAGCTTTAATAAAGCAATAATACCGATAATTATCGATGGAAACTTCTTTAACTGGAACGTTATAGATTCTGAGGAAAAATTTTATCCCGTTCGAAGTAACTATGTCAGGAGAAATACCAGTTTCATCGCTTTCAAAGCTGCAGTCTTGCCTTTATTAAACAGGGCAGATGTAGTGTCACACCCGGAGAATGCGTGCTCGAAATAATATGTGATCTCGAAGATCTTTATGGTGATCAAAACTTCATGATAAAGAATTTTTTCTCCTCAAACCAGGCAGAGGAAAGGTCGAACGAGAAATTTATTCTTCACGAAGCTTTGATTGCCATAAAGATATTCGAGATCACATATAATTTCTGCACGCATTCTCTGGGTGTGACACTACATCTGCCCTGTTCAATAAAGGCAAGACTGCAGCTTTGAAAGTGATGAAAAAATGGCAGGACTTGAAACTTGTAGCTCAATTTTCAGGAAGAAGAAAGGGTGTAAGAATATATTCTAATTTTTCTTGAATTTTTACTAATTTTGAAACATACGAAATACAGTACAAACAAAATTAAACAATTTAGTAACCAATAAAAAACCTGCCCGAACTTTTTTTAGGAATTTTTAAAGTTCATTCAACTTTGATTGACAATATCTCAGAAACTTCAAAATTGCACTTATACTCCTTTTCTTCTAGTCCCTTCAATTGTTTGTATGTGGAAAAAATTAGTAGCGCTGGTTTTTTCTATTACACATGGAATGCGTTTTGTGCTGCTGCTTTTCTTGCATAGTTCAATGGGTATCCCAGCCAGCAAAAAAGGTACCTCTACTACGATAGTACTATTAGAAGTAAAGACAAATAGAAATTCAAGAAAAGTAATCAATTATTTACTTACGTTTGGAAAATAAAGCTTTTCTCCAACAAGTCCCGTGTTAGATTCTAACTGTGGAATCCAGCTTCAGATTTTGGGTTATATAATTATGAAAATAATGTCGAAACATTAACTGTACATGATTTTACCAATTTATGACCTGCAATATTTTTATTTTGGCTATCATCATGTATTAAGAAAATGTAATTCAGAATAAATTAAGTTTAAAATAAGCTCTACACGATTCTAGAAATTTTTGATTCCTAATACCATCAATCGGTGTGTATTAATAGGAAAAATAGAAAAAACTGAGTCTGTTAAACTGAATAAGAGTAAGAATCAGCTCTACCCGATTAATAACAGTAAAGCGATTTTTGTTATATTTTATTCTGTACCATCAATGCACATTAATAGGAGAAATTTTGGTCTGTTAAAAAAAATAAATAATGGTAAAAATGAACTTTTCACGATTTCATGAATTTTAATCTGTATCAGAAAGTAAAGGTGGTCAGAAGGTGCAGGGGACTACAATAACCGTAAAGCGCTTTTCGTTATTGTCTTCCAGTTTGGTTTAAGTAAAGATTATGTTGCTCATCATGAAGTATATAGTCAAAAAGATAAACGTGATGGGCGATCCGGGGGTGCGAGTAAGCCACATAGAAAATTAGCTTGTAATATAAATTGTCCGGGTTGCGGGGGGGAGGTAATTTCACTTATTTTTTTCATATACAACATTTTCAGGACGAATACCAAATGCTAAAGAAACAGCAAAAGCTAATGGAAATACTCTACAATCAGAACCATTTGTCTGCTGTTATACAACAGTAGTTTCACTAATCTCTAAATAAGGATATAATTTCTGCAGAAAGAGTTTTTGTTCCAGATGTAAAAGATTAGCTCTACTACTTAAAGAATCACAAATATAAACATTGAGACCATCATAATTACTGCATGTCCAATGTTTTAGACGATGCAAAAGTTGTATATGGACTTTTCCAGGTGGGATAGGTTGAATCGCATTATAATTTTCCACATAATTTGTAATTCTTATTTCGTAATGAACATTTGTAAGTAAAATGTACGAAAAAATGAGAATCTTCGAGCCACTAACCTTTTTTGATAATTTTGACATCTGTTTTCGTTAATTCCCTGCACACCGTCCCCTAAAATTTTTTAAAGCAGTATGTGTAATACTTAGAAAACATCTATTTCAGAACCTATCGGGTACGTAACTCGACACGATACTCAATGAGTTTTTGCGATTAAGCATTTTCATTTTTTATATCAGATAATTAAAAATTTATTGTTTTGGATATTTTGAAGTTAACACAATTTGCATTTTGGTGTTTGATTGAGCCAAAAATTCTAAATTAAAACTGCACAAATGTGGATTAATACGTATTATTTTGACGTCTCAAAATTCAAACATCAATAGCAATGCCGTAATAAGATGGCAAGTTAAAGACAGGTGTTTATTTGAGAGATGAAATGACAATGAAATTACCAATTTTGAATGATCGTGTTTTTTTTTAAAAAAGAAACGAAATATCCAGATGGCGCAGAAAGCAACATCTTGCCATATATGAACCCCGGTCTCGTTTCGCTTTCGCATAGGAGAGAGAATTAGCTGAGAAACCCGACTGGGCTTCTTGATGATTTTTATATTGGCAAGCAAAGTTTTCTATAATTTGCATTAATATTTTATTGAAGAATCATGGACTGAAATAAAATATGTGGATTGCCATTAAAAATATATATATAGTTTTGACATATTTTTAAGTGTAAGTTTAATGTGCCATCCCGTATAAATCTTTTTACTTCTATTTATATTAATTTGACCATTCAAATAGTGCCTCTTTGCAATTTAAAACTAACATTTATTCGTTTTTGAAAAATCTGGGAGTTGTTTTGATGTCTTCCTCCTCTTGTCTATTGTTTTTCACTGTCTTCTACCAGTTCTTGTTAATATTTATGGGTGACAATTTTTAATATTTCTTAATCGCAATCCATAATAAGTCATTATCATGTCGAAGCTTGTTAGGTGAAAAAAAAAATTATACACTTTGTAATTTTCAGTAGAAAAATGCCGAGCAAAATCATCTGATACATAAATAGCTTGCTTTGAAAGATAGAATCCATTATCGCGGAAAATCCATTGGTATTTATTTAAGTCTAGCCTTACAATACGGGTTCGTGCATGCCTATAATAAAAATAAACATGGCTATTCCTTTCATTAAAAATACAATATTTCACTCTCCCCATATCCATTTCACAATAATTATTTCTGTAACAATAGCTATTGTAGTACTGTTGGTGGAAAGCTGCGGAATATCACGTAATATATGAGCGCAGAGTTTATTTGCTGAAAGAAGAGTTTTATGTAGAAAAAGCAACAAGAATTAATATCATTGTAAAAAATTTGTTTGATATACACCAAAAGTGGATGTGACAGCACATTTCCTTATTGTACGGCACTACTAAAATATTTTTTGGGATGAATCATTTAAACTGATTTCTTGCGAAATAAAATTGACTACAAACTTATAGTTCATATAGTTTATAAACACCAATTGAGAAGGGCTGGGCTTTGAAATAAGATACAATACCAATAGTAAATATTACTTAACACTGGTACCAAAATAAAACAGCAATGATGGTTTTCCGCGTCGAATAATTAAATAGACGTATCAAGATTGATATAAATTTCTTCAGACGCATACAATTTTCAAAATGGATATGTAATTGGATGTGGAGGAGGATGAGGACAGTCAATTGCCACCTATAGAGTATAGAGTACCTTAATGGCATTAAAAACAGGCTGTTTTATGAGGGTCTTGCAAAAAGTCTCGGCACGTGAAAATGTAACTATCCTGCAATCTGAAAACAATCCAAAACACTATTTAATATTTTCTGCAAATATATTCATTGTATTGATATTATTATTATCTCTCTTATACTATCCAAGTCAGCTGTTTTGAGCATAATAGAGTAATCTGAATAACAGAAATTAGTGGAAAGTATATCCCATCTTCTTTTTAGCCACAGTATTTTAGAATCATATATAAACTTACTGATATGGCTAGTGTCGTTATAGATTCTGACAATGATTTTTAGTGCTCAAAAACAATCTGTAAGAATAAGTAAGGGCCTTAATAAGATCTACAAATATTATGTTGATTTAGAGCGCAATGAAAGATAAACAGATTCATATTGTTGTCAGATCGTGAATAGTATATTACACTACAAAGGAGGTGAGTAGGTTTAGTCGAGGATGATTTTGCGAACGAGCATAGCGAGGGCTAGCAACAGAGTACGAGACTGGTCAAAACTTACCTCCTGCGAGGTGTATAATGTTTTATCTGCTCCCCTACTGTCCATGAAAAAGAAAATCAGGTTTTACATTTCTTGATCAATTTATTTTGACAGAGATGCTAAGTATTTTTTTGACATTAGTGGATGTCAAGTAGTCAAGATTTTGTTGTTACTAAGGCATAGTTAACAAACGTGAGGCCCACGAAATGCATGTTTTTAAATTTGTATACCCGATTTGATTTTTTCTGGTCATAACACTCTAGATGCACCAACAAATTTCGAGTCAAATTCTTTTCATGGAATCGAAATGTCATTTATGAGGTATCACCATATTCAGAGTTTTTCAAGGATTCCAAAAATATAATAATATACAAAGTGTTCCATTTAGAAATCAAAAGTTGGGTTAATTTCCTGTGAAACCGGAAGGGGGAAAAGACAGTTATGCCACAAAGTATCTTCTTGGTCATATAATACATCTACCAAATTTCATTCTGATATTCTAAAAAATAAGGACAAAAAGGAGTGTCTACCATAATCATTTGACACCCGGTATTGCACGTTTGCATTTTTAGTTACTCTTCAGTATAGACCAGGGGTTAGCAACAGATTTTTGGCCGTGATTTTAGTCAGTATGCCTTTCAGAGGGTATTATGCTATGTAAATTCTCATGATAATAAGTGATATGAATCAAAGAATCATCCTCGGTTCTTCCTAAGGAAAATGAGTCTGCAGTTGTTCGTAAACTATACATTTTGGTACGATTTTAGTCAGGCTGCCATGTCTTTTAAAGTGAAGTTTAAGATAAAAAAAATTTAAGGAAAACCATAGGCACACCGTTAACGTGGGCCCAAAGAGCTGTTATGATCACGTGAACTTGTATTTGTATAATTTTTTTTTTCGGCATTTCTAAACAGGCTGCCAATAATATGTATACAAGTTCTTATTGTAAACTGCGGGAGGAAAAGATGGCATACCGTGTATGCCCAAATACAGTGTACATTGAAACAATTTTGTAAAATCTTGGGATAACTTTCCGTGATTTTAGTCATTATGCCATTATAATTTTCATACAGATTATGATAACGTATACTTTAAACGAGGATAATTGAAACTGGCCAGTGTTAAAGCACAGGATCGTGCGCTCTGAACTTGATATTTTGTTCTATATATTTAGCAATGGTATCGAGATTCGAATGGTAGTTGAAACTGTGCAGACGAGTCCGAGACTGGTAATGTAATCAGCCTGAATGAACCATCTACGACTGCACTGGTTTAAAGATAATAAAACGGACAGGCCTACTAGTATAAAAAAAATTTGTAAATGTAGTCAACGGTGGACATGTGCTGTGCTGTTAATGTGCCAGTGCAGTGCGTAAATACCTGTTATAATATCAAGCGTAGGAGTTTAGTTACTTATTGTTCATATTTATAAATATTTACTACTATATAAAAGGTAAAATATTTAAATTATTTACTAACTTATCATGGCTATCTAGAGACCATTTGAAACACAGGATAATATAATAACGCCCGACAATCTTATCATTTTCTTATGACATGCATTTCTATTTACCTCCGCCCATGTACAATAAAGAGATGCCGACTGTTTTTGCCGGCTTTTAGTTTTTATTCGGTTTCAATTAAGTTCGTTTATACTTTACGTATGTACATGAAATTGACATATCGATTATGTGGGTAAAAACTACAGGCATACATAAAAAACATTGCAAAATAGAAATAGTAATTTTCGTCTGGTTAATCGGTATGTCACTCTGTTTTTAATGCAACTAGGATGTATTTAGGTGGAATAACAAATGGCATACCGATAGATAAGGTGTAAGTTTGCCAAAATATAAAAAAGAATGAAAACAGAAAAAACCGATGTAAAATAAACGAAACATTTTTTGTGTTTTTTAAGCAGTATACTTTTCCCTTTTTAGAATAATCCTGATATATATATATATATATATATATATATATATATATTGTGCTGTTCTACTTTCTTAATTGCACTTAATAATTTGCAGTACTAATCAAACCTTAACTTGCTTATTTCCAATAGATAAAAGAAAAAACTTTAAAACCAAAAGATCGAATTAAAATCTCTTACCTTTTGATCCGAAAGTATGTCAAAATATTTAATGGGCCGGCTAGCTTATCTTTCCCTTCAGGAGCAGGTTCAAATTCAGTTCCTATTTAAAATGAAATTTTTATTAAAGTAAAATTTTTAATCTGATATAAATAATTTATTTTCTTTGATATTTAGATAATTTAGCTTTATAACAGGTTCGAAAGTCTAATAAGTACACTATTTAAATTTTAATATACGACCTTGTCCAAAATTAAACACACAAAAACCTTCCTTCTTCGTAGCTACACACTTCTCTTTCCAAATCCAACAATTCTCCTTTCATTAATTCTTCACCTTATCTCGTCCTTATCTCCTCTGCAACTCCAAACCACAATAACACCTCTACCTTCTTATTTACAGTCTATTTTTCTCTTCTTCGCTGATCTCCGCAATTTCTGACTTTCAATTCAATTTCAAAATTCTTAATCCTTGTTTATTATTTTTCTTCTTCACTCCCTAATTTTCACTTGTTCTTTTTTTCTTAAATTTGTTTTTCCAATTTTACAACCTCTCTTTTATCTGTTGTTTATTGTTCTATCTCACTAAATATCAAAGTATCCAAAATAAACAAAACAAAACACCATATGAATTTTGATTAATTTCATTCCAAACATAACCTAACTTAAACCTCCTTGTCTTTCTCCAGGAAAAGATTTACCAACTATAAAATAAAATTTCCTACTTAAAAGAAATGTCATAATGACTTAAATGTCAGAAATTATTTCAACAACTTAATAATTCAGGAAAACATTTACCAACTATAAAAATAAAATTTACTACTTAAAAGAAATTTCATAATGACTTAAATGTCAGAAATTATTTCAACAATAACTTAATAACTACTAAAATAGATGTCAGTATCAAACTTACTGTTGACATCAAATGAAAACTTTAAAACTATTAAAACAACTCTAAATAAGTATTAACATTCTAAAACACATATCTTTCGGATCTTTAGCTAATTTAAATAAATTTTGAAAACCATCTAAAGGAAATAAACAAATTCAAACCTTGATTCAGCAAATAACACAAACATGCAATCTTCGTAATCGTCCAATATGCAAATACATAGCAATATATATATATATATATATAAATCCTGATATATATATATATATATATATATATATATATATATATATATATATATACACGAAGAAGTTCTAGAATTACTAGAACAAGGCCCTTCAATAAGTACCATATACCCGAGAATCGTTTTTGTTTTGCCCATACCACATAAGAAAGGAAGCGATTTCGTTGCACCGTATTACGGCAGATTGGTTAGTCATAGGCGGCGCACTTCTACAAAAAAATAAGGTAATTTTTTTCCAAATTTTTTTATTTCTTAATTTTTTTAACTCTTTTTGGTGAAGACAACCCACTGAATAATTTTTCGCATGTTTAGGTAAATCACCCTCTATATACGTGCGAATTCGTGTCTGAATGTTCGGACGTAGTGTCCGAATACGAACTATTTACAGATTTAGAGAGATTTAGATATATATATATATATATATATATATATATATACATATATATAAATCCTGATATATATATATATATATATACGGTCGCTCTGTAAATAGTTCGTATTCAGTGGGTTGTCTTCACCAAAAAGAGTTAAAAAAATTAAGAAATAAAAAAATTTGGAAAAAAATTACCTTATTTTTTTGTAGAAGTGCGCCGCCTATGACTAACCAATCTGCCGTAATACGGTGCAACGAAATCGCTTCCTTTCTTATGTGGTATGGGCAAAAACGATTCTCGGATATATG
Source organism: Leptura quadrifasciata (assembly GCA_963675555.1). Lineage (NCBI taxonomy): Eukaryota > Metazoa > Arthropoda > Insecta > Coleoptera > Cerambycidae > Leptura > Leptura quadrifasciata. The sequence continues at coordinate 115,915,502 of OY776677.1, forward strand.
GTACTTATTGAAGGGTCTTGTTCTAGTAATTCTAGAACTTCTTCGTCTACTTCAACAGGACGATTTACTACACGTTCTCTGTCGTCTGGTAAACAAAACCCGGTGTCACAAACTCGTTGCACTGCACTTAAATTTTTTCTCTCATTAGGTTTGCGCCTATGGGGAAATTTTCTTCCATATTTTCGTACAGCCCCTGCAAGACTTTCATTCATTGCACCATAGGTTAATATCATGTCGCAGTACTCTTGCGAGGTGAACTCTGGCACAATCGATATTTGCGAATACAGTTTAAAATTTAAGAAAAGTGGGAAATGCTCTAAACGGAAATCGAAGAGTTACTGAACTGAACAGTGAGAGTAAACGCGTGGCGCACTGACCTTAGGCAACTAAGACAGCTGATATTACCTGCTAAACAAACAAGCGACACGTGTGTGACAGCCTGACTAAAATCGTACCAAAACGTACAATTTACGAACAACTGGAGACTCATTTTTCCATAGGAAGAACCCAGAATGACTCTTTGATTCATATCACTTATTATCATGAGAACTTACGTAGCGTAATGCCCTTTGAAATGCATACTGACTAAAATCACGGCCAAAAATCTGTCGCTAACCCCGGTCTAGTATTACTAAATTTCGAATATGAGAGCGTTACAAGCCATTGTTGCCTCTTTCTAGTTAAACTTTAGCCTAAACAATTTAGACCAATGAAAAATACCATTTCCACTAACACTACCGTATGCCGTATTATGCCCACTAACAGGAAGAAGCACTTTAGTTCAGAAATTGGAAGGAAAAGTCTACATTCTCACGTGGTGCAACTTACATACTGACAATATATTTTTAGCTGTATATTTGAAATTTAACGATAACTATAATTTGCATTACTGATTTTTTATAATATTAAAACGGCTCTAAAAATCTTGTTTATGTTTTCTTTTATCTTGAAAATGCATCATATTGGAATTTTCTTATATTTTCATCCATTTAAATGTAGTTCTCTTTCGTGTCGTGTAGAAAATGTAAATAGTTGTTTTTATGTCATCGGTTGAGAAAACTGTTGAGCTTTATGATATCAAATGGCCATTGTCTCTGCATAATTGCCGAATACATAGAATATTTCCGTTTTAAACGAAAGATTTATACGTCAGAGATAATAAAGTTCTAATATTATATTATAGAAACACATAATGTGGCTGTCCGTTAACTGATATTTATTTTATCTAACTTATCTTTCTCATTCTATTCATTACAGCTTTTGGCAACATGTTCGCTGTACATTCTCCAAAGTTTAAATATAAATGCATTGTTGTATAATATATATTATCTATTCAGAACAGACTGTGTCCAATAACTTCACGTTTAGGTAGCTTGAACTATGTTCCCACAAAAATATTCAGTACAAAAATTGTATATTTGAAAATTAATTATTATTAATTGGAAAACAGAGAGTTATTTATTGAAAATAATATGTATAGAAATGTACAAAACTAAAATAATTTACATTATTGAATGGGATACGCTTCAGAAAAATCGACTGATAATTCAACATCACATTTGTTTACATTGAGTGCGACTTACTGAAGTAGATGTTTGATGAACACATATTTGCTGACTTGTTTACCATCGTCAAAGGATAGTTTCGTAAATTAAAGTTTGAAAATATTATTGCTGAAAAGTTCATAAATGTTGAAGATGTCCATCAGTGTTACCAAAATTTATAATATAATGTTAAATTTAGGTGTATCAGTAGGAAGAGACATATTTTCCTGACAGACTTCAACGACCTGGTCCTTTGAAGAGGAAGGTTGAAAAATTATTTAAGTAAGAAACGTGGAATACTAGGAAACTTAATTTTCAAACGGATTTTGTTTGCAAAATGATTCCAGCTTCAGCGACGTGGTGAATTTTCAACTAAATCATTATTTGCTTTGTTAACGGGAGTCTTTATGATTCCCTGGGATGTGAAGGAGTTAGGTTTGCTAGCCAGACGCTTTAGCACACTGAGCTACCGTTCCCCGTACGTTACATCTATTTTGAAAATCTTCATTTCGATTTCTTCTTTTAAGGACAGTTCTGGTGTAAAATACCAATTTTTTATTTACATTATTTCTCACGGTTAATGAGCACGGAACGACAATAACACAGATCACAAGAATTTATATCGATACATTTGTTTTACGCGCCTTTTGAATACAGTGAAATGAGATTTTCACTTAGAGCGGACAAAATTACAAAAATTGTACTTACTGGTGATTTTCGATTCGGTTAGCCACAACAAACTTCTCAGTACGTTGAACAGTATAGGCTTTAGACGTACTTCATGTAAATTAATGTCGAGTTATTTAGAACACCGTAAACAATGTACTCTAATCGTAGATACAGTAAGTAATATAAAGGCTGTAGAATATGGGGTGATTCAAGGCACTGTTCTTGGACCAATACTGTTTAATATATTCTTAAATGGTCTATTTAATGTAGAAACTAAGGGTGACGTAGTAAGTTTTGCTGATGATACAGCCACATTTTATGAAGCTAAAAATTGGGATATATTAAAGGATAAAATAGAAGCTGATCTCTATCTACCTGATTTGGTAATAAATTACTAACAGTATACTTTAGCAAAACTTACTACATACCGTTTACTTCCTACTCGAAATATCTATCAAGTTATAAAAAATCATGTATAAAAATTGGCAGCATTAATATATAAATCTCATCTACAGATAACAGTAAGTATCTGGGAATTTACATAGATAAAAATTTAAAATGGGACATATACATAAACTTTATAGTAAAAAAATTAAGAAGAATTTCATATAAATTCAAATACTTATTCTTAAAACTTAAAATTGTTCATGTGAAAACACTTTATCATGCTTTAGTTGAATCTCATCTTAAATATGACATTATAGCATAGGGAGATACTACAAATAATCATCTAAGGACCTTAGAAACTATACAAATATTAATATTAAAAATTATATATAAGAAAAATTTAACTTACCCAACTGAAAGTCTGTACTTAGAAACGATGATCTTTGATATGCGGCAACTCTTCTGTTACAACATTTTACTAAGGTAGTATAAGAATAAAAATGAGTTAGAAAACACTGAGACCATGCCTATAGCACCCGTTACATAATAAATGCCTCTAATCTAGTACCTACACCCAAACAAGCAGTTGAACAAAGATGCCATACATGCCTAGGACGTAAACTTTATAACAAGTTGCCAATTGAAATAAAAATAGTCAATTATTATTGTTTGTTCAAAAGTAAAGTAAAACCTTGGATTTGAAGCATTCCCAGGTTAGATATACATACTAATAGATGTAAAAAATATATAAACACAAAAAAGTATTCATTCCACTTAGTTTCAATAGTTTCAATAATTCTATTCGTCGTGCTTATTTCATATCTTATTTCTTATTGTTAATTATATAGGTTAATGGCCTTTGGCCAATTACCTTATGTGAATTTTTATACATGTCTTAGATTATTTGTAAAATACAGCAATAAAGTATATTGTACATCTAGGTTCTGAAATTAACAATAAGTTCTAAACTTACTGTAAATTTATCCGATTTGTTTACATAAATAGTAAAATTACATCTGTATATATTTTATTATGTTTCGTAAATAAATAATTTTTATTAATATTACTGCCTTGAATGTAACAAACAAAAAATTATAATAAAACGTGTAAAATAAATAGTACCAAATTACCTTGCTCTCGTACCACACATGGTGAGTACGGAGAATTTTGCACAGGGCTGTTTCCACCTATCATACAACAGGTACTTAGAACAATCAAATGATACAAAGAGATTTATTTAAAACTTATTTGCAACTTTAAGGCATCTTGTTCGCCTGTACATTCGTATTTATATAAATAATTTAGGTTCGTTCGTAGATAAGGCTTGAACAGTTTGCAATGCAACAGATTACATTTATATTCAGGCAAATGATGATTCACAAGTACTCGTCTGTACTTGGTACATAAGGACAAGTATCCCATGAATCACCGTTTGGGTCGTTTGGGCAAAAGCCATGATTATCGGTTCGAAAATTTGCTTCAAATGTTGAAAAATTTTACCCTAAAATATTTTACGATCTTGACAAAATCACGTGAAAATTGTCCCAGAGAAAGTTTAACACTACACCCCACAGTCCCTAAAATAAATATCGAAAAATTTGGTTTTCGTTGAGGTTCCTAAATGGAACAACGAAAACCCAAATTTTATATTACTTAAAAAAAAAGAAAGAATTAAACTTAAATTTCGTTACAGCTCCCAACGAGAACAACAATAATTCAAAAGGCTTTCGCTTTCCTAAAGGGAACAATGAAACCTCGATTTTCGTTACAGTTTCAAAAAAAAAGAGCAACTTAAAAATTTGGAGCTGTTCTTAAGTCGATTTTTATTATATCTCTAAGAATATTGTCGAATATATTTTTTAATGTCGCAAAGCGTCTGTTTAAATCCCATTTCGCTGCAGTAGCTAAAATTCTGCTTTAAAAAGTAATTTCATGGTATTAGAACAGGTAGGATTTTATGTACATTTACCACAATTACACGGCATGTGCAAGTATTTGCGATCAGCCACGCCCAGCCGCAACTTCTACTCGGTCCCCTGTTTTTTAGCTTCCACCAAAATTTAACTCAACCCACTTTTACTGTATTTACTAAAGGTCCGCTGGTAAAATTTATTTGGAGCAAACATTTTCCCGAATATGTGCATAAAAATGCAAACAACACGTACCCAAAAATAGTTTATTGTTTGATTGATATACCTACATTATCCCAGCGTTCAGCTTAAACTAGAATAAACACAGGAACATGTGTTATATCGTACATTTCTGCAAACAAAGCTTTACCCGGTGATTACACAAAACAGGAAAATTAATGAAACTGATCACGGACGTTGGCAAATGAACGACATTAAACACCACCAGAACAACCTTGGGGTAGAATATTCCACAAACTAATTTTCAACAAACTTAATTTGATACACACATTTAAGTGCCCATCTTATCCCGAAGAAAATAAGACACAAATTTAGACTCTTATACAGAAAGGGAATATGGCGTTTAATTAGCCTGAATTTTGTAACTGGCACAGTTTAATCAGTCCATGTTAATTTTGTAAGTAAAATATAAGTAATTGTTTACTTTGTTAACCATTATTGCACTAAGTAAAATAAGTGATGCCAATAAGCTCAATTTATGATGTAACAATAATAATAGACTAGGCGGTAGGGGTGCTGCCGTTTCGAATTAAATTCGGATTCGATTCTTTTTTCACTGGAGTCAGTTCAGGAGACAGTACTGATTATGAAAAACCATGTTACCAAAGGCGATATGGGTAGATATTTTTTAAAACAATTTTTTTTGTGATTCTTTCGCTGGAATCAGTTCAGGAGATAGTACTGATTATGAAAAACCATGTTACCAAACGGCGACATGGGTCGTTATTTTTTAAAATAATTTTTTTTATGACAAAGAAGAAAATAATCTTTTTCGTCAAATAATTTTTTTAAATATTTTTTTATCAGTTTAGAAATAAGGAATGTTCAATAACTTTTTTCGTAAAGTTGATATTTTCAGTGATACTAAATTTTTTAAATTGAAAAATCCCAAATTTCTCATTTTTTGACGCTCTAAAAGTGTTAAAAAAAAGTTTTTTTACAATATATTTTTTTTTATATTATCCTTACACTTTGTATATTAATTCTCGATTTTTAATTCGTTATATATGTAGAAATTATTTCTTTTTACCCACACGCACATGCCAGCCGACTTAATTCTCTCCAAATACTGTGTTGCTGCGACTTCTGTTGTTTATGTACCTATCGTGATCATTAATTTATTGCTAATTCTATTATCATTAATTAACTATTATAAATTTATCAGGGATCAACTATATATGAGGTACCGGAGCTACAAACAAATCATCTAGAAGCATATACGAGAATTCTTGGTCAAGCAATATCTTCCATTAAAAACAAGGATAATAGTGCTCAGTGCTGATACGGATGTCTTCATCTTGGCGATTTGTTTTTGGCCAATGTTCGAATTAAAAGCTGTGCAGGAATTTGGTTACAAATACATAATCAAAGATTTTGTATCCAAGTCTTATGCACAATAAATCCCAATATAGCATTTTATTCCCTTTAATGAGAGGGTGTAGCTAACGCCAAAAATTTTTTTTAGACGTTTTGTTTTTGTATACACACTAACTCACAAAATCACATTTTTTTTTACCCCCTTTAATAATAGGGTAGGGTGATTGAAAAAAAATTTCGTTCTTGTATATATACTAAATCACATTTTAATTTTTTTTACCCCCTTTAATAATAAGGTGGCGGTGGCAATGGGATGGTAGAAGGGGTAGCTAACGCCAAAATTTTTTTTAGACGTTTCATTCTTGTATACACACTAAATCACATTTTAATTTTTTTACCCCCTTTCATAATAGTGTGGGGGTCGTATTGGGGGTGATAGTGGGGAGGGAAGTTGACGCCAAAAAAAAATTGAGACCTTGACTTTTCGTACATGCCCTAAATTGCAATTTTCTGAACTCTTACTTGCTTGTTTTGCCTATTCACCCTTATTTGCCCCATTTACCCCCGAACCCTTCAACGGAATTAGATCAAAATATAATCTAGTTCCAGATATCGTTACAATACATATGTGTACCAAATTTCAAGTCGATATCATAAACGGTTCCAGAGTAAACGAGCGCACAAGAAAAGTTACAGACAGACAGACCGACAAACATACAGACTGGCAGACAGGAAATTTTTATTTTTTTTTCGCTCAAATTTAAAATCTCGACGTTTTATGACATTTTAAGCCTATTTCAACAAAAAAAATAATAATTTTTTTTTGCGTTGCCATACTTCCACTGGACGTGGAAGTAAAACCAGGTCTATTGTCATGTCATAAAGCACTGTTGTCGGGGCCAAAAAAGGCTATTTAAATTAGTTAGATTCAATCAAAAAGTCACAATTTATAGCTTAGCATCATTACACATTCATATCTCAGCTCGAATTAAATACAACGCAATAGACGCGCTAAGTGTATATCAACGTTTAGATTCCCGTCCGCCTCGGCATGACTGGGCGGGTCCGACACGACGCAGCAGGCGGCCCCGGCCGCTCATCCGGCACACAACGTCTAGAACGCCAGCCGACCTAACGTTCGGAGCTCCGTCCGCCCCGAAAGTTACAGGATCGCGGCGGGGTTTCAACAGCGGCAGGGGTCGGCGAAATTCTGACCACAAACGTCAATCGGGGTCACCTAACAGGGATGGTATCCCTGGACCTCGAGAAGGCGTTTGATAAAGTTTGACATCCCGGGCTGCTATACAAGCTCCACATCGCGAACATTCCGATTCGTATTATTAAATTAATACAATCATACCTTTCAAATCGCCATTTCCGAGTGGCAGTCGAACAAGGGTGCTCCAACCCCCTCCCACTACTCTCTGGCGTCCCCCAGGGGTCCTCCCTTGGTCCCGCCCTCTTCCTATTTTACATTAACGATATTCCCAATCCCAAAGACCACAGACTGACGTACTCTATTTACACCGACGACACGGCGCTCATAGCTACTTCCAAAAACGCAGACCAAGTAACAGACGGACCTAGTGACGACATACTTCGAGCGATGGGGCCTGCAAGTCAACCCTGACAAAACGCAGGCACTCATCGCCACGAAACGCACAAAAAACATCATACCGACGGACAAAATTCACATCAAAAACACGGCAATTACCTGGACTAAACAAATCGACTACTTAGGCGTAACCATCGACAGCAAACTAAGTTTCAAACAACATGTAAAGAACATAAAAAGAAAGGCCTATGTTCGCTCGGCTCAAATCCGCGGTGTAATAGCAAAAGCCTCCTCCCACCCCGCCTCCCTCCTGTACCGCTCCTATATCCGTCCCATCCTTACGTATGCATCTCCCGTATGGTACCCCCTAACTAGCAAAAAAGACAAACAAAACATCCAAATCATACAAAATAACCACCTCCGCCTTGCCACCAATCAACCCAGAGCCACCCCCATCCCCTACCTACACAACCTATCCGGCACCCCAACCATAGAAGAACATGTACATTTCCAGCTGATTCCTAAATTCGCTCAACAACTCCACGTCCACCCCAACCCCCTCCTAAAATTCCCCCTCATACAAAAATTCCCACACAAACCACCCCACCCATCCCTAAACTACGAATACGGACTAATACACACCTGACGACGAAACAAAATCAACACAAATCAACCCAAAAATAAAATCAAAACAAAATTAAAACTGTCAAAATAGAGAGTCTGTCGCCACCGTCACCGAGTCCCATCCAACCCACACCACATCAAAACAAAACCTAAGCAATCAAAATCCAAGTCCCAAGTCCACCATACCCCCACCATAGAACAACCCAATAGAGAAAAACACAGAATAAACAACACCATACCTCGGTAAGCGCCAAGAAGGCGGACACCGAAAGTAGCCTGAGGGCGCAATATACTAGAGCTGGAACAGCGGCAGTTCACTCCGAGCAGCCAACGAGTCAACATCTACCAGTCCACTTCGAGCAATCATCCAGATCTTCAAGTCTCAATCTGACGGACCAATACCAGCACGGCGTCATAGCAGCGTAGTTATACACTGCAGCGTGGAGGAGAAAGGCCAGCTTATTTCAACAACTCATCTACAATCGTGTCGTGACTTTCAACTCGTTCCGAAATTAAGTGTTAGCTCAGTAGAAGTTAGGGGTAAAATTTAAATTAAATTGTGCAACTAACGTCGCCAGAGTTCTGCTTAACGTTACAATTTATTGGATCTCCGACTTTTATTTCTGCGAATCGTTACATACAGACGCAAAAGCGCCTATATATATACACAAAGCGGGGTATCTTGTTCCAAAAGCAGTTCAAGTGTATGACAACTTACAAGTTGCAACAGGGGGTAGCAGCAATACCCTCCGACAATCAGAAAATCGTCAAAGCCATCACAGGACTTCAGAAATCGGCCCTGAGAACTCGTCCACCTATCACAGATCTACGAAACACTACTCACGAGGCTGCTGGCGCCCTTCAACTTCAAAAATTTGCAGTCTCTGACAAAAAACATTTTTTATTTTTCACACATCAACCCTAGTTTTCGTAGACAGCACCAATATTCTTCACATATCCTATTTGCGAAATTTTACCAACATTGCATACTTTTACAGGATGCGATTCAACCAGTAAGATAGGTACCTAACGAAAAATAAGGCATTAGAATTTATAAGAAATGTAGAAAATCAGGAAGCTCTTAGATGTCTAGGTATTGGTTTCGAATTGAATTCGACACAGCTGGAGAAAGTGGAAAATCTTTATTTAGAATCATTAGAGAAACAAGATAATAATGCAGATGAAGCCAGAGCTATTATTTTGTCTCGATCTTTTGGGATAGAGAAAAAATTATCAAAAATTCCATGCATATCTAATGCTTTGCGTCTGCATGCATTACTAGTCCAATAAAGTTATGCTCGGCTTATAGGGGCCGCAAGAAAAAAAACAGGATGATTTTTTCAAAGTTGCTTGAGGACTTGCCTCCTGAGTATCCAACCAAAAGATCACACTAGAACCCCTGGTACGATTTGCGCTATAGGGGCGATTTCCTTAACATTTTTTTAGAGCAAAATGACCTTAATAAATGTTGTAGAGGATCAAATTCTGGACAACTTTTCCTTATATTTTTTTTGTATCTCTAATATTTAACAAGTTCCTGTTTGAGTTTTTTAAAACGATACCTTTATTGGATTATACGGGCTTCTGCACAAACATACATTTGGAAGAAGGCAATATATCCTCACTATCAAATTCTAGATTATACACGCTTTGGTTACAAAATCTAAACAGGTGCATTATTACCTTTATTCCTGACAAAGTGTACATTGCCTGAAACTTGTTAAAGCCATGTAATTGCCAGAAAACTTGTAAGACAAAAGCATGTTTTTGTAAGAAGAATAATGTCAATTGCATTCCATTATGCACCTGTAATTCACAAGACTCTACCAATATGTATATTAACTGACTTTGTTTCAGAGTGTAGAAAAAATAATATAGAATGATTCTGTTTGTTTTCATGTTTAATTCTTTATATTATGTTGTAGCGCTAAATTTGTGTTTACAAAATGTATTGTATTCTCCACTTTTTATTGAAATTTGTTATAATTTAAATACCCTGTTCTAGTTTACAATTTTATTCATATATGTGTATTTAAAAAGAAAAAACTACTATTGCCTGTGTATTCACAGAATATTTGTGTATTAAAAAATATATAAATATAATATATGCATAAGCAATTTATATCAATAAATATTTTTTAAAAATTTCATGAAGGGAGTAACAATTTAATAATAAACTATATTAATATTGTCTGGAAGTTATTTGTGGCATTCTATGAATATTCTTTCCTATTATTTGAGTTTTCTACCACATGTACTATTATCCTCCTCAAAACAAATCACCGAATCTACAAAATAATAGAATTATTGGAAAAAAACCTCTGCGCCCGTGACGCTTACGCCAAAGGAAAAGTCAGAGGTTATGTTTTGCAAATAATATAAATCGGAATAAACACAAAAATAATGTATTTTGCTGACGTTTCGGAAAGTAATCTCTTTCCGTTTTCAAAGCTATTTTTTGAAGAACTCTTATTTTGCTGTGTATGTCAAATACACAGCTTTAAGATTCTGTTTATGTTATTTCCATAGATACTTACTACTTACACAGAACATAGAACTGATGATATTTTTTTTTTAGATAATGTTGAGTTTGTTAAGTTCTTCTTTTAACATTGGTAGTCAGGTTGTACAAATATCTACAGAACAATTCGATACGCACTTATCTTCATTTAATAAGATTATCGCTGATTCTTTAATTTTTCTTTTTTTGGTATCTGTTTCTTTTGTTAAAATTTTTGCCGAGTCCCAGTTTATTCTATGTCCGTTTTCCCAAGCATGTTCACAAATCTTTGATTTCTGAATTTCATTCTTTCTAATGTAATTCTTGTGCTCATCCAACCTCACACTGAAAGGTCTGGATAGGTGACAAATTTGATGTTAGGACGATATTTCAAACGGGGAACACTTTAAGATCTATTTTAACAAAAACAAAACCGATAAACAGGGAGCAGAATTCAAAAAACTGTATTTACAATATCCCGTGCGAATGTGATAAATGTTATGTGGGTGAGTCATCCCGACCTTTCAGTGTGAGGTTGGATGAGCACAAGAATTACATTAGAAAGAATGAAATTCAGAAATCAAAGATTTGTGAACATGCTTGGGAAAACAGACATAGAATAAACTGGGACTCGGCAAAAATTTTAACAAAAGAAACAGATACCAAAGAAAAAAAAATTAAAGAATCAGCAATAATCTTATTAAATGAAGATAAGTGCGTATCGAATTGTTCTGTAGATATTTGTACAACCTGGCTACCAATGTTAAAAGAAGAACTTAACAAACTCAACACTATCTAAAAAAAATATCATCAGTTCTATGTTCTGTGTAAGTAGTAAGTATCTATGGAAATAACATAAACAGAATCTTAAAGCTGTGTATTTGACATACACAGCAAAATAAGAGTTCTTCAAAAAATAGCTTTCAAAACGGAAAGAGATTACTTTCCGAAACGTCAGCAAAATACATTATTTTTGTGTTTATTCCGATTTATATTATTTGCAAAACATAACCTCTGACTTTTCCTTTGGCGTAAACGTCACGGGCGCAGAGGTTTTTTTCCAATAATTCTATTATTTTGTAGATTCGGTGATTTGTTTTGAGGAGGATAATAGTACATGTGGTAGAAAACCCAAATAATAGGAAAGAATAAACTATATTAAATTATTAAATACTTATTTAATTAAATAAATTTATAATAGTTAATTAATAATAAATTAATGATCACAATATGTATATAAACAACAGAAATCGCGCGATACGTAAAAGACAGCAACACAGTGCTTGCAGAGAATTAGGACGGCTGGCACATACGCGAGTAAAAACAAATAATTTTTACATATGTAATGAATTAAAAATCGACAATTTTTTTTTTACTGGAAGTTAATATGCAACGTCTAATGATATTATAAAAAATTATGTATTGTAAAAAAACCATTTATTTATTACACTTTTACAGCGTCAAAAGGTAAATAGGCGATTTTTCAATTTTTTAAAATTAATAACACTGAAAATATCAACTTTACGAAAGAAAGTCATTGAACATTTCTTGCTGGAAATTGATCAAAAAATATTTTAAAAAATTGCTTGACGAAGAAAATTGTTTTCTTCTGTTTGTCATAAAAAAATTGTTTTAAAAATAACGACCCAGGTTACCGTCTGGTAACATAGATTTTCATAGTCGGTACTATCTCTTGAACTGATTCCAGAAAAAAAATCGAATCCGAATTTAATTCCAAACGACAGCGCCCATACCGCCTAGTCTATAAATAAATTTATTTAAAACTGTACTGAACAATCGAATTTTTGATAGAGTCAGCGCTTTGAATACATATTTAATTAAATTATTATTAATGTGGCCTAATGCTTCAGATTATTATCCATATGTTTCTTCCATCCACTGTACATAAATTAAGCTGTAACTAAACAAACATTCTAAAATAATGTACATATTAATATAGTATACACAATGTACGTAAACAATTAATGCGCCTTTAATATGTAAAACAGAAGGTAATGAATTGCGAAATATTCAAATACATGTAAATATTTCAATTTTTTAAAATAATTTCTTCATGATTCTCTATGGAATATATCACATATTAATAATAATATGCTTATTCATGTAAGCCACTTAAAGGATATGAACAGTCAATATAGGAGTACATGCACTTTAAATGAAATTACTACGTTAAAATTAAAACTTCTTGTAAAGAATGGAGGCAATAATTATCACAAACAAATAAGCGAAGTATCTTCTTAAACTTGTTTATAATTCCTGTATTATCACAACAGATAAGCTATTGTAGACTGTTCCACATACATAGAATACTTCTCCCTCTCATAAGTGCTGGAATTAAATTTACTAATATAAATTTGATTACTGTCTCATGTGCTGTGGCTGCCTCATAAATTAATAAACATGGTAAGGAAAAAAAATTGTTTTGTAAAAATGTTTGTCGACATGATTGCAAGAGAGATATAGTGAAAATATTAACCTAATAATATATTTTAGAATTACAGCTAGGGGGCGAGCATGGGTGCGTCTTTACTATGTACATACTTCGATATGCGATGTAAAGCAACGTTAGGCGTGGTTAGTAGTTGGATTGGTGACCGTTCCAACGAAGACCACGTCCTCGCCTCACACATCTTCCAGCGGCTTGTATATCAGTGTATGCGCGGAAGCTATACAACCTTAGGCGAGGGTTGTATAGGAGATATACCATCCTTCGGAGGGGATGTAAAGCCGTCGGTCCCTTGTCTATTAAATGTTAGGCAAGTAAAAGATCCCTACTCTTCTTAAGGGAAGCGGTTCGGCAAAATTCCTGGTTGGGGGTAGCTTGTCTACAGGCGTCGGTGTTAGGCCTCAGTAGCGGAAATAGGCCGACGTTAAATAAATGTATAAAAAAAAAATTACAGCTAGTTCCCAATATATTATTATATCATATGCGATAACTTCTTTTAGTTGACATGGATCACTAAGATAAATAATTGAGAGCAACCGTTTTAAACTGAAGAGGTTAGAGTCTGAAAAGAAAGATTCTTTTATAACAAAACTTGACGTGATTGTTGTTTGACAGTGTTCAGGAATGGACCAACTTAACATTTGTGCTTTATGATCTGATATATCCAAGTCTAGAATTTTACTTTTAATGTTAGGTAAGCTGTTAGATATGATACGATCTACTACTGAAATTGAGCCAATAAAACACTTTGTCGGTTGAATAATAAGGCTTGATTGTAGATCGCAACTATCAAGTATATCAGATTATAACCATCTTATCTGTTAGATACGCTATGTTAACATCACCGCGTATTATAATATATTTGTGTTTATTTACTACTGAATATATTATTACATTAACATCAAATTTATGTCTGCAGAACAGTAAAGCATCAGTAGAGCAATTTTATTCCTGTTAACACAGAGACATATGACTCAGCTAAATTGTTTAGGAAGTTTAATAAGTTTGAATGATAAATAATCTTGTTCGCATATAGGTACACGCATTGTTCTATAAAAATGCCCTACACGTGCAAATCCAGTGCCTTGCTTATTTGGGAGACGTCCATAATGTCCTATATTTTTTTTGCAGCAAAAATAACTGGTCTGAACTTCTAGCCCCACCCCAGTCTTCATATTGTAGCAAACTTTGAAAGTATGCAAGTACATAGTAGAATCAATGAAGCTTTTTATCTCTGAATTCTAGTCTAGTGTATAGATTTCCATGATTTGTTCTGTAAAAACTTATCACTGAATCTAATAGAGGATTTTGTGAAAAAAGATATACCTAGTCCAAGAGTCAGGTAGGATTTATTTACCCCACCAGATATTTTCAAATACCTTTAGTTTATACGTAACATACGTGTCTCAGAAAAATTAGTCTTACTTTAGGTTAGGTTAGGTTAAGTTGAAATGTGAGTGGGTCTATACCAGACCCTCCACTGCGACCAATCGGTCTATTGTGGCTCACTCCTAATTTATATTTCACCCAATAGGTTCAGCCATTTAATAAAGCTGAAAAGCTGATAACCTTGTTGAGTGAGAAATTGTCCAAGCCCTCAGGCAAAAGTTGACCTTTGCCAAATAATGAGAACCGGGAATTTTACTTTAGTGGGGGAGAGTTGTGTGATGACGTCATCAATATGGTTTCCCCTCTATTCAATAGTAGTATACGTTTAAATATATTCTCATCCGTTTATACAACAAATATATTTTTTTAGTGTTCTTTATTTAATGTTTTTTTTTTGTAATTATACATAATAATAGTTTTTGGAAAAGGACAATGTTGGAATAGCCGATTGGCCCAAACGTCATAAAATGCTTTCAAATAGTGTCAAAATAAGGCATAGACTCTAGAATACTCGGGAAGGCGGGGAAATGTTTTTACAATGGTCCAAGAATCTTAAATAAATTTAATAAATTAAAAATTAGAATATGCTTCTCTTATATGGAGCCCTCAATATCAATATCATCTATATAACGCAGAAAAAATCCAAAATAGATTTTTGAGATATTTGTACTCTAAAGCACGGATATTATGATGTATATTTTTCAAAAACAAGGCTGCTTGAACTATGCAACTTAGAAACACTTGAAAAGAGGAAGAATATTAATTGTAGTGCATATCTTCAAAAATTATTGGTTATTATTAATGGCCCCGAATTCTTGCCTCTCATACACCTATATGTGCCATCTCACCTTCTCACTACAACTAACACTTTCTATCTACCAGATAGAGCTCATTCCAACAATCTAATTTACTCACCTTTGCATAGAATGTGTAATTCATATAATAATGTGCAATCATATTGTGATATTTTTGCTTAGTTACAGATCTTTTAATTGGGTTTTCAAGTTGTAGAGTAATTTACATCAACCCCCCCCCCCCCACAACACTTCCAATGTATAACACTGCAAGCTAATTTTCTATGTGGCTTCCTCGCTCCCCCTGACCATCCATCATCTTTATCTTTTTGACTATATACTTCATGATGAGCAACATGTTGCGATACGATACTTCTATCATTTGCTTCAGACAATACTCTTCATCTTGACTAGTTGCATCAGAAAAGAAGAGAGAATATTCCCTTCCCATTAGCAAGCTTAGGACTGTCAGTCATGTCTTTCTGAGTGCCGTACTACTGGTCTCGATGGTGTCTAAAAACTTCTCGATCTTCTCTCTCTCGATCTTAGCACTTTTTGACCTCCCAGGTCGCGTTGCCTTTAACTCCTTTTTCCAGAGTCACTAAGTATCCCGGTGAAAATTTGGGCAGTTGATCAAAAGTGGTAAAAAAGGTGTATCGAGGCCCTAATTATCATCCAGTAACGTTTTACTTATTATCTGACCTTTAGTTTGGTCACAGCACACCTTTTCCCGGAACGATTGGTCGGATCGACCTGAAACTGGTGGCAATCTATTCTCGAAAACTAGGGGTCTCGTTGCCTTTAACTCCTTTTTCCTGTCACTAAGTATCCCGGTCAAAACTTGGGCGGTCGGTCAAAAGTGGTGCAAAAGGTGTATCGAGATTCTAGTTGTCCTCCGTTAACGTTTTACATATTTCTGACCTTTTTCCCTGAACCGTTGGTCGGATCGATTCGGAAATTTTCGGAATCGATTCCTCGTGGTCGACTTAGTCGATAACGATACCTTCCGCGCCTTCGGGTGTCTTCGGGAAACTTCGGAAGTGTTCGTGCGAAGTTTGGATTTTCGCTTAAAATCCTAGTTTCCACACGTGTGAATTCCCCTGAAACTGTTTTCGGTTTTTGAATTCCCCAAGTTGTTGATAAAATGGTGAATAACGCCCTCGGGAGTGATCGAATTGATTCGATAACCATCGTAATCGATTCCCCGCGGTCGGTATAGTCGAAAATTCCCCGCCCGACCTTGTACGCCTTCAGGTCTCCTTAGATAATGTCCCGGCCTGTACTCGGAGAACGCCGACCGTCTTTCTCTAAAAATTGTTCTAAACCTTTTTGAGGTCAAATACCTCCGACTGGTGTCGACCGGGGAGACACTTTCCAAAAATCCTACTTAAATGTTCGATTTTTAGGTTAGAGAACCAACTCGCGCCTAACTTCACTATGTCTTTAAAAAAATGTTCGTTATGTTTATAATATTTTTTTTGTGTCTATATTCACGTTATTTATAAATGTCACTGTCACAGGCTTAAATTAAGCGACTTCCATATCCGGCGACGTCCTACTTCCGTTTTTGAAGATGTGCTTCTGTCTAGTACACAAATATACCCGAAGTAGCAGATCTAAAAACAGGTATTTACTTGAAAGATCAAACAATAAACAACTCATTTCGCATGTAATTACCAACATTAAATGATTATGTTATTTTTATAAAAGAAAAGAATATCCAAACGGCGCAGAAAGCAACAGCTTACTGCATATAAACCCTTCGCTTTCGCATGACAGAGAGAGACTAGCTTCGAAACCCTGCCGGGTTTCTTGATAAATAAATAAAAAGTTCGATGAATGGTGGCATTAACGATTTTGAATTTATTGACAATTTTGGTTATTTTTTAATGTTTTTAAAGATGGCTGATTGACCTTTGAACCTCAGACAGGATTTCTTCCAAATTTCATTGCAAACATACCAGTAGTTTGTTCTTCTGATTCCATTACTAACTAGAACGCAATAAATTATGCAAATAAATAGATTATCCGTGAAAATGCATCAGAAAAGTGCACATAAGTTTTGAAGCTTCACCCACTCTATGGAAAATACATTTTTTTCTTAAGAGGCAGGTCAAATTGCATAAGAATTAACAACAAAATTTACCCTGGAAAGTTGTCGCCACAAACAATAATTAATTCACATTAATTATACTATACGATTTTACTAGAAATCTATCTTAAGTTCTTCAAATGTCTATATCTCTTGGCAAATTCGATATAACTTTAATTAATATTCTGGTGGGATATTAAGTTAAATAAATATATCCAAGCAAGTATACTTTGTATTTCACATAGAACTGTAACTAGTTACAGTTAACAGAAACGACCCAAATTTAGCTCTTTCAACTACGAGCCTTATGCACAGTGCATCTGTGTTTCAACAGTTACGACCCTTGACTGATTTGAGCGTTTGCAGAACATGCGATAACAAGGTATAAAGTAGAAATGTGCAGAATGCTCAATTCGAGACACGAACTCTGTAAATCCTACATACAGTAGTTGACAATGATAGCAAAGTAATGGGACAAAGGTAGAGTCAAATGGCAATAAAACATGTATTGTTCAAATTCTACACGTGTTGCGAAATCACAAAGCTGTCGCCTGTAATCTGTTTGAGGGTTTCTAATTATATAGATATACATCAGGAGTATATTATTTGCATGCCATTGTGTAATATTGAAGAACTAGTTTGTTGATCTGTAAGAAGTTCATTTGCGGTTAAGATAATACAAGCATAGTATTTTACCATACGTTTCAAATGTATTGAGCTCTCAGGTATTGATCCCTTACTTTATTTTATTTTATTTAAAACACTTTTGGTCCAGGACAATTAGCTTGAAAATCATGCAATCTTCCAAAAATCGACCTCCCTGCAATTTTGTTTTTTAAACTGCTTATCATGATGTATTAATATAGGACTGAAAGTTACGCCACCGACGCACTGGAGCTTCATGACATAAAAGAGGTCAAAGTTCGCGGATTTTGTTATTTCGCTTCCTATCGCTCCAACGTGAAAAACGCCTATTATAAAAGTTGAAGACCTCAATTTTTAATACCTAAAAAAAATATTTTATGTAAATACGCATAACCGTTCTCGAGATATGAAGCTGAATATGTGTAAAAATGCCAATATAGTCAAATTTGGGTATGCAGCGTGTATCGCCGCATTTTTCTCTCTTCCCACTGATCAAACGGCAATGACACCTATATAATTATGTTTTCATAAATAAACGACCTTTGTGAACAGCCCAGTTTGGTTTTCGTACACCCACCTGTTCTCGAGGTATGATACACGAAAAATAAGTTTTGGTAAAAAAATACTACATCTGTTCGAACGCCATTTATCTCACTCTCTATGGCTCAAACAAAAATGAAACAAGTCATTGCTGTTAGATCGTAAAATTATCTAACTTAAAGGTCCCATACTCTTTTCACATACACCTTTCCGTTTTCAAGATATGATGCTGCGAAGTTTGCTTAAGCATTCATTTCCACGCCACATTTGAGGTAGAATACGCGGCGCGTTTTTTTTACATAGTTTCCCTAGTAGACCTAGTCTATGCGATATCATGCGGTTTGTCTATCAATCATCTTCATTGGAATTTAAGTTGTTCAACTAAAGGAGTGTCCTCCATATCATTGTTGTTATCAATGTCAGAGAACGTTGCGGCAGCATTAATATACGATTGCTCATGGCAATAGCCAAAGCAGTGGAGCATTTTAGTCCGACTTTCTTGCACCCACAATTTCCACCGCAACCCTTTGCACATTTACAAAAAATGATATTCAGTAATATTTCCGGTGCAGGTTGGTAACTGCGTTGGAATCAGCTCCAACATGTCATTTTTCCTAATCCATCCCCACTGCTCAGGACCAAGGTCATTTCCCTTCCAATTTTGAACTTGGTAGTATACTCGACACAAATGCTGTTGTGCTGCTGAAGATGTCGGCGGAAGTGAAGACAATTTCACAGCAGAAAATAATTATAACTCGGTTGAGACTTAATACATTCAAAACCCGAAATTGTCGCTGAAACAGATAAGGGTCAACAACATGGAACATCTGCACATCACCGAGGCCATTCATGCGATCTGAAAAATATTGCAATTTCTCAGCATCATATCTTGAAACCGGTAAGGTGTATGTGAAAAGCGTATGGAACTTTTTAGTTAGATAATTATTATGGCAATTTTCTCATTCATCCCCTTTAAGATAATATCCAGTTCTTTTTCTACCACAAGCATGTACTATACATCTTAGAAGTCTAGCCGAAATGTTTCAAATTCAGGAATATCAACATCATTTCAAGAGATGGTAACACCAGCGTTCGTCATCGGTTGTATGGCTCGCTGCCAAAAAGATACAAAAAATATCAACGCAGCGAGCCATACAACCGATGAGAATGTATGATAAAAAATCGGCAGCTACTGGAAGCGGCTAGAACCTCCCCACTCGGTGGATCTGTGAAGCCGAAAAGAGCATTAAATTGTGTGACAAAACGGCACTAAACGTAATCCGATCTCATCCAAAACCTTTTCAGATTTTCTGGGGCACTAAAAAAAAACCTCAACTTAATGAATTTACAATCATCTATGCGAGTTATTACCTACATTATCGCTCGTTGAATAATATACTATTAGGATATTAACAACTTTAACATCACTTGAACGACTAAGAAAGTCTAGTTATCCTAAATACTACAGATTTGTAAAGCAACAAACTGAAAATTGGTAAAGTGATAATCTATAATAAATTCACCACGAAGGTACAGAAAGCATATGATATTGATATTGTTACATCTACCTTTAAAGTTTGTGACAATCCACTAAAAGTTACAAATTTGCCGAAATCTTATTAACATGACATGACACCAACGTTATCGGATGACAAACGATGACAATGACAATTGTCAAAATTTGCTCATTGCAATCCGATCGCTCGCGGCTATCTTTGTTAAATGAAACATTAGCATTTCAGTAATTTTACTAGATTTTAGAGGAATATTTGTAGTTTAATTCTTCGATTTATCTGTATATATATTTAAAAACGGCACTAAACGTAATCCGCTCTACTCCTAGAGCAGTGAAGAAACCCTCACACGTGAATTGACACGTGATGTGACGAGTTTCATGACGTAACGATTACGCGCATCGATCATGTCATGCGAAATGCGATCTACGCCATATTTGCTTTGTTTTTAATTTTTTTCACGGAAACCAAATCGAAAGGGTGGAAGTGCGATATATCGTTGAAATCAGAATTTTAACTGCTTTTCAATGGTTCCATTGCAAATTGAAAGTAATTATAAAATAAACAACTTGTTGCGTCAAAATGGCACTAAACGTAATCCGATCTCAACCAAAACCTTTTCAGATCTTCTGGGGTACTAAAGAAACGCACACGCAAAGTTTCATTCAAATCCGTTCAGTAGTTTCGGCGCTATCGTGCTAACACACATACACACATACGCACACACAGACATTTTTCAAAAACCACTTTTTTGGGTTGCTAGGACCTCAAAACGTAAAGATTTGATGTTATCTCAATTTTCGTTTTTGAACCAATTTTAGTAACCTCTCACAATTTTATTGTGGAGAGGTTAAAATAACTCATTAGACATAATATGAATTTGATTTGATTGTGATTTACTCTATATATATTATATTAACTCATCGTACTATGTATATTGTTTAACTGTAAGGATTATTATTTAAACTATGCAATGTAATAATTTTATTCAGTGAAAAGTATTTTCTATCATACTGTTTTACATAGGTTTTAAAGAGTAAAATTAAATATGCTTTGATCGAACTTCTTATTCTACTAGAGATCGAACTTTATGAAATATAATACCTATAATCTATATATTATTTCAAATTTATATCTCCATTCTAACAATATTACTACCATATGGAATAAAACAGCATCCCTAATTCCATCACATCAAATTATATGCTATAACTAGTATCTAGTATCAGTCATATCCTTGAATATAGATATAGGGTGTTACACTTTTCCTCTGTTCCGACCAAAAGAATGCTCAAAACAGAACAAAATCACAACATATTGGCGAACGGCTAGCTGGTATAGTATGGGAGCTTAAATGGGCCGTGAGCGGGAAAGAATCAATTTTATTTATATGGAAAATATTCTATGTTAATCAGTCTAATTTTTTTTGTTAATAAAAAGAGAACAATTTAAGGTAAATAATTAGTGATATTTAGGGCGCCATCTATAGTTTATTCAGTGTTGCTCTTTGAATTTTCCAAAACAAATTTCTATAGAAAAATTTGAATTATCTGAAATATACAATAAAACGACAGTAATTTAAAATAAATGTACATTAATAGAGAAAATTGATATTGTGATTGTTATAAAAAAATATGTACAAAAAAAATATTTGTTATATAATAAAAGTCTAAGAGTTGTTGAAATTAATTCAATTTAACAATTAAAACGGATATTACCAAGTTGCTTATTGGTTGGTCGATTCCGAAGAAAAGTTCCCTGTTAGTTCCAGTTTCCAGTAGTTTTGATCCTTGTCGATCTAATGGTGATGAAATCAGTTCATATTACAAGCGGTAGTTCAATATCAAAGCATAAATACTTTCTGGTACTATATTTTAATAAAATGTAACAATTCCACTGGGGAATTTAGGTAGTTACGTAGGATACGTAGCACGTAGCGATAAATAATAAGTGCTTCGAAAAAATATATATATCATAATCTTAATTATGATAATTAAATCTCAAAATATTTTCCAAGTCACTACTTAGAGAGAATATTAGTGTGTAGAAAATTAGAGGCAGAAATAATAATTATAAAGGATTATAATTATATAAGACAGGATGAATCATATATTAAATATGAATTTAAATTTTGATTGTCAATTTGAATTGAATTTTAAATGGAATTTTTAAATTGGTATGAACTGAGTAAAAATTAGTAACGCTGATTGATAAATGTGAAACTACATAAAAAATTACTGATATAATAATTTTTAAAAAACGATAAAAAAATAATAATTACAATTTCGGTATATTAGCGAAAGTAAAGAAAACTATTTTAATAGCTAGTGCTTATACCAATGTCACAGTTAAAAAAATTATTTTACAAACGGTAACGCCATCTGGTATTGAATTATGTAAGTATTACAGATATGCAAATAAACCACTCTGTAAACACTAAACTATTAGTTTTTATACCAGTAGAGGTCAGTACTTTACATTAAGTTGAGAATAAATGTCAGTTTGTTATGATTTATTGCAATTATTGGATAACCTATAGATCATAGAGGTAAGTAAATATTTAAACCTAAATATTAGGAATAATGGAAAGTATGAATTAACATAATATATACCTGTATAGTTTCACATTAATCATTAACAGTAGTTAAATAAAGTTATGTTTTTTTAGGATGAAGCCGACTGGAAGAACTGGGAACAGTACAAAAATAAAAATAATAAAATGAAATAAAATAGAACTAAAGTATGATTAATATACAAGACTTACTAAAGTATGGTATTAACAATAATAGTACAAACTAGTTATACTAGTTATACTAGTTATACTAGTTATAATAGTTATACTAGTTATGCTAGTTATACTAGTTATACTAGTTATACACTATGGTAGCTCAGTGTGTTAAAGCGACTGGCTAGCAAACTTTTCTTTAACTGCTAAGCAGATTCAATTACATAAAAATTTATCAAACCTTTGGGATGTAAAATATAAATAGATTAACTAAAATCCAAGGAGCAGTTTTTTTTTTTTCGGCGTCCATCGGCCAGCCTAGTATAAGAAGATGATAATCTACTTTAAACTAGGGACAATTTGTTATTGTAAGCACGCTGTGCAGGAATGTTATAACAACTTTTAAACTAGAGAAAAACAACATAAATGGAATAAAATGTAAATTAGAACAATGAATAAAAAATCTTCAATTGGCAATTGGCAATTGGCAATTGGCTAGCAAACTGAGTTGCCTAGCGAAGTGGGTTCGATTCCCGCAAGGCGAAACAATTTTTCATTAAAAAAAATCCCCAAGAGTGGTTTGGAGTCCACATTAAACTGTAGGGCCTCGTCTCTCTTTGCCTGGCACAAGTTCCTTGAGATTTTCCAGGGGGTTACTTCGGTAACTTGAGAGGCGGTTAAGAAAATATTTAAACATCAACAAATAGTTGTCACGTTCAACAGATTTCAGCTACAAAAATCCACCTATGTGTTATACAGGGCGTGTTAAACATAAGGAAATATCGAGAAATTTGAATAAATGGTAAATTTGATTATTCAAATGTTACAAGGGCTATTAACCTGCATTACAAAGACTCCTCTCTAGTACGCTCGTATAAACAGTGTCCAGAAAGTATCACGATGGGTTAACGATATGATGCTTGTCTCGTAACTTAGACGACGCTTTTTTTATTCATAATAAACTAAAATGGCTGTTCCCAATTTCCCGAATCTCATTAATTGAATAACTCAAATTATAAGTAATTATTGTACATTAAATATACATTATTCCCCATTGTTATTCTGAGACCTGTGTGATTCCTCAAAATCCTGAATCCATCACGTTCTCATTGCCCCCAATACACCCCCGTTCTCATTGTCCCGAACGAAAATTCTGCAAAATGAACCTCCATAAGATAATACATGGGAAATTGCTGTATAACTGTTAAAGGTTATCTACCGATAAGCCTTAGTACTAGTATGAGATAACATGATCCGTTACTCCTAAAAAATGCTGTGGGGTTAAGGTTTAATTAATTAAACTTTTTTTTCTAAAACAGTTTTGATCAAGTTTGGGAGACAGATTTGCAAATGCAATTTATGACAGCAAGGTAAAACAGTAATATATTTATAATTAGTTTTGTGTGCCAATCAATACCAGGTAGTTTGACCCATTCCAAAATAGGAAAGTTTGTCCAAGTAGTTCTGTCGGACCGATTTTTATTCTTTACTTCATTTAGTTCCTTTCTAAAATTTTCCTTGATCTCTCTTAATACTTGTTTTATTTAGTTAGTATTTTTAGGTGGTTTTTAAATAGCTTTACAATAGCAAAATGCAAGATTTAATTTGATGGCTGCAATTTTCGAAAAAATGCTTTATAGTTTCTATTATTTAAGAAGGCAAACTCATAATTATTTTTCTGAGACACCGGTGTTCATGTGAAGTAACATAGTGATACGACGTAACTTTGAGCACAACAACCGATACTGTCATATAAAACACTATTGATTATGAATTA
The DNA here is from genome assembly GCA_963675555.1 of Leptura quadrifasciata. Taxonomy (NCBI): domain Eukaryota; kingdom Metazoa; phylum Arthropoda; class Insecta; order Coleoptera; family Cerambycidae; genus Leptura; species Leptura quadrifasciata. Next base: position 115,940,191 of record OY776677.1, read on the forward strand.
TTAGTCGTAAAACAAAGTTTTGTACCTCATCCTATCAAACCGGAAGTGATAAAATCTGTTTCATTCGTTTATATTGTCCGTTACTGACTCCATAGTCCATAAGCCCTCTAAAATTTAACTGAAATAGATTCATAAAAAGAAACAGAGATGGTTAAATGAATTGACCCGTGAATAAACCTCAAAGAGAATTTATTCATCTGAACTGCAGACAATGTACGTATTAAAATGCCAGTTAGAAATAAATCGACAAATGTGTATGTAACGCTATTCGAGATACTTGTAAAGTACCGGAAAACAATTTGCCGGATGTCCATAAATAAAATTTTATACTGGCTATGATACAATTTTCCAGCATGTAATAAATTGCCGGATTCATGACCAGCAGAAAGATATTGGAAATCTTTTATACCCTTTTCTTTGCTATATCAGGTATTCATTCTCGTAAAATAAACTTCATTTTTGTGGATTATAAGTGGTCTTCTCATTTCCTGTTAAAAATCGGAGCGGATAACAGATGCACTTGATTTATTGCTTTATTCATTTTGTTAAACTGTACTGAACATTTCTGCGATGGAACCTGGTATACAATAAGTGTTCTTTCAATGGATTACTAACTTATTAAATTCTATTTATAAAATTCCAGGCTTTATTGAGCTTACTTGCGTCTTTTGAGACACACATGTAGAATATTTCGGAATTATCAAAAGCTATCTTTTTTTGGTCTTTTCAGGGAATGTCAATTTACAGTGTAACTTTCCCACCATCATTTAATAATATCAGTGCTTATAAACGCTTATTTGTTTTTAAATTTATAATGCAATTAAACGGGTATCCAATTTCAGGCAGAATCTTTAAGAGTAAAGTAGGTTTATTGAGTAACGTATCCCAATTTGTCACACAAAACTTTTAAAAACGCTTGAAAATATTGGTTTTAGAGATGTGCCACTGGAGTTAGTGACAAGTCATTTAATAGATAGAGTACAACGTGCAACGGTAAATAATGTTTTATGTTCAGAAAGAGAAGTTAAATATGGAGTACCACAAGATACAGTATTGGGCCCTGTGCTGTTTAACATTTACATTAATAACTTGCTTACACTCCCAACTGTAGGAAAGATTATTAGTTCCGCGGACGATACGACAGTGTTTTACAAGGCTGCAAGTGGAATTAAAACGAATAGTAGAGCTAGTTCTTGCAAATATAATAAACTTTCTTAATAACAAGTACTTAATTGTACCGGCACATACTTCACTATTAAAAAACCCTTTATTATGCCCTTGTACAATCTCATATTTTCTTCGAGATAACGGTATGGGGTGGAGTAAAAAATAGTTATTTAAGTAAGCTCGAATGTGTACAAAAGTAAATTTTGAAAATCATCTACAGGAAAGTTTACACATGCCCAACTGATTTACTTTTCAAGGAAACACAAATATTGGACGTCCGACAACTATTTCATCAAAGTCGAGTCAGTCATTCGACAATTTAAATATTTTAAATATAAAGCAAATTTAAAGAAAATTCCACTCCAATACGATACAAGCTACAAAAGTAGATCTGTTGTAATCCCTAAAACTGAGAAAATGATTGGTCAACGATGTTTCACTTATGAGAGCCCTGTATATACTCTGAAATTCCTAACTCCATTAAGCAGATAAACTTAATTGGACTGCTGAAAAAGGAAACAAAAAATGGTTAATAATAACTCCGCGATTAAAAATACATCAAATAATGGATAGGAAAAATACTTATCAAATATGAAATATTATTTCACTGAAAAGTCCTCAAAAATTTGTCTTCCTGCATTCTATGTAGGTAGTACTGGTTAACTATATTTCTTTTATGTGAATTCACTTAACATTTGATGTGTATGTTTTTACTTAGTAGTAATTTGTTAGCAGTAATTTTTCTTACTTAACATAATTTTCGCATTCTCTCACTCTGCTCTTTCTTTTTCCCTTTCTTTCCTCGCCTTACCTCTTTTTCCTGCTTCTTTGTCCCACTCGCATGGTTACTTTTGTGGGACTTAACTCCTCGTTTATTTTCCTATCTAATCCGTTCACATTAGATTATATACTTTTGTTTATATTTAACTATAACTGGGTATGTTTAAAGAATTATTTTTTTTCTCTTTTCCTTAACTCTTATTATTATAACTTAAATTATACATTATAATATTTGAGGTATATATTCATTCATTGTAGCACATAAGTATATTATAATATGTATCTGATTTTTGGGTAAATAAATTACTATTATTATTATTATTATTATATCTGAATGTGAAGGAGACGGCACGATATAGTTATAGTAGTAACAAAAAATTGGTGTTAGATCTCATATTCATATCGTGTTCTCTCAATTATAGAAAATACAGGGTAGGATCACGAGACTTAAATTGTTTACTGCTGGCAGCTATTATTGTGTGAAAATGTGAGAAGTTAGACTTGATTTGAAACAGTCATATTAACGCTTTAACTAGATTTGTACTTGTTTATTTTGATAGTATTACGACACATCGACTGTGGGAGAAATAAAACAGGAAGAGCTGGAAGTTCAGCTACCATTACTCGTGCCTCCTTTATTTTTTTTTTATTTTCTTATACACTACCTAACAGAACATGTTCCAATTAGAGGGTAGGAGAAATACATTATACATAATAACAAAAATACTTAATAATTACAAAATACACAATATTACAACATTTTCAAGGTGTATAACGTGCATATAGGATAGCTTTATTAAATGCACATATAATGAATTAAAATTAAGTATTATAGTAAGCAGTTTTTATATCTGCAACACTGCAATTAAAATGGTTAATATTATCCTGAATATCATGCCAGTTATGACGCATAACATACACCGATGAAAACGTTAATAGATTTTGTTCTTGGTGTGGGTAAGTAGAAGAGATTAGTTAGTCTTATTTGCACCAATGGAATATGAACAAGCGCATTGTCTTTTGCCAAGCTTTCGGGACAGTTTATTTTATTATCGGCAGGTTTATGTAAAAACATAGCAGAGTGAAGAGACCGCCTTCTGACTAGTTCATCAGCATTGAACCTCTCTTGTAGTTTGCCATGTGAAGACCCTATTGTTGGATAGGTTTTATCCTCTTTAAATGCCATAAATTTTAAAAATCGTCTATGAATTTGTTCGATAGCTTTACTATGTACAGTGTAATTAGGATTCCTACCTCCTAGTGTAATTAGGATTCTTACCCTAGCCATACTCAAGTTTAGAACGCACAAAAATGTAAATAGAATTTTTAATGTGTCGATGTTGTTAAGCTCACCGACGTGTTTAATGATAAAGCCCAGGGTTTTGTAATCTGATGATACAATGATATTGATGAGTTGATTAAAAGTCAACTTACTATAAAAGGTAATGCCTAGATCTTTAAATGCCTCTGGTATGTTTAAATGTACTGAATTTAAAGCGTATTCGTACTGCACGGGATTTAATATTCTAGTATAGGTGACAGCGTTATATTTAGTGGCGTTGAAAGTTAGGAAATATTAGATGCACCAGTCGCTTATTAGATCCAAATCAGCTTGCAGTAGCAAACGCTCAGATTCATCCTTGAAAGCTAGATACAGTTTGAGGTCACCCGCACATAATAGACAATAGCAGTTCAGACCAAATATGATGTCATTTATAAATAAAATAAAAAATAATGGACCCAAAACTAACCCTTGTGGTACCTCAGAAGTACAAACAATACTTTCAGATTTATGCCCACGATATTGGACATATTGATTTTCACATGTTAAGTGGAGCAGAATAGAACTAACTATTGGTTAAATCCGAAAGCAGAGAGCTTTCTCTGTAGGATGCCGTGATCTAGTATGTCAAACGCCTTTGAGAAAACTGTATAAATGACATCTATCTGTCTATTACCATACAACACCTCAGAAATAAATGTTTGTAACACAGGCAAAGTTGCTGATTGTCGACCTGCCTGCCACAAAACCATGTTGATTAGGGCAAATTTGTTCGTTGACATATATATGGAGCCTCTCGTATAATGCAAATTCAAAGGCTATGCTAAAATGATTAATTATAGTGATAGGACGATAATTTTTTATCAGTCCCATTAGTGGAATATATATTATGAGCAAGACAAAAATGTAGTGATTAATTTTTACTTTTATTACTTAGATTGGTGTTTTATTCTTTATATTATTCTACGTGTTTTATATTTTAGAGAGATTTGTTATCAAATAGTTGTTACATCTGCACTGTTAGATATATATCGAAATCGAAGGATAAGCCATGCACATCGTTCCCCACCTGTTAGTTAGCGCACCCGCGCATAAGGGTATCAATATAGTTCAGAAGTTGTAACGAAATCTTGAAACATGTATATAATGTGTGGTGTTTAATATGGAATAATTAGTAAACCGAAGTGTGTTATTGTCTATAAAGTTCACCACCTTACTTCTTAAATAAACGTATAAGTTCTACGTTACAGGAAACAAAAAGCAACTGAGATTATCTGCGGACATAAAATTAGAAAATCATTTTTCTGTTTTAATAAAGCGTCTTTTATTTACATCAGACGAAATAAATCATTATTTTAATATTGATTACGTATTATGCGGATAAAGATATTTCAACTACTAATTATATTTAATCAAATGTTTTTATTGTAATCAAAATTAAAATGTTTTTCGTAGAAATCTGGCGGCATAAATTTAAATTAATGTGCCTATTTAATTCAGTCAAGCATTTGCGTACACAGGATTGCAAAAAACGTAAATGTATACATTTATACACATAAAGGAATATTACACCCACACAAATTTCTAAGTCCTTTCAAAACTCAACATTAAATAACAATGACCGTGTACGTTATAATGCTTCTTTTAACAGGATAAATTTATTCTTTTTTTAACTTTTTTTTCAAATTTGACATATCATATGTAAAATAGTATGGTTTCTATTAATACTCCCTATTGAAATTGAGTATATATCTTATCAAACAGGGTAATCGCTAAAGTTGGGAGGGGGGGGTTGGGGATTTTTTTGGTTACTCGATTATATTTCGGAAACGGTTGACTCTAGAAAAAATATGTTGTAAATAAAAATGAAAGCTAATTAAATTTATGATAAAGTTGTTTCCATACATATGTATCGAATTTCCAACGGTCTTCAAGATATACGTCATTTTTACCTAACTTCTTTTGTCAAACATTTGCTTCTAGTGACTCCCACGATCGTTCCTCAGAATATCGGCTCAGGAGATGTGTGGACATCAATGTCAGTTTGGAACGGATTTCCTTTTCAACTTTCATAACACGAGCTAATAAACCTGCTGATGATGCAACTGCAGAAAAGTGGGATAAATACGCTCCAAGCTTCTAGTGATGCTGACGTTGATATTATGAAGACAGCTATCAATAGATCGCAAAATTCCTTGATAGGTGTTGTTGGAGGGGACGTCGACTTGGCTGTTCTCTTGGTAGCCAAACCCCAACTGTTCGTGACATTCTGCTGGTAAAACCTGGAAGAGAAAAGATCAAGACTATTATACAGGGTTACTGGTAATTCGATACATTCCTTTGGAGATGTGATGGGGCATGATCTAAGAAGTAAATCTAGCTCTAACATACATTATGCAAAACTCAATAGTTTTTGAGATAATTCAATTTTTTTGTTTTTCTCAAAAAAGTAGGTCTTAATATCTTAAAAGTTAATTTCCGAAAAATCTACTTGACATTTTTAAATTTGTTTTTACTGGATTACTTGTCCAATATTATAGATATCCGTTTGGAATGAAAAATATCCGGAAACATTTCGATCATGTGAACATTTAAAATAAAAACTTTAAATTATTATTTTTTTTAAATCAGCTATGAAATTTATCTATTAGGTTTTTTCAAAAAAATATTAACGTAACACGCGTATAAATTATTATAAAAACTGCCTTATTTCAATAGCCATCTAACAAGGTACAAATGTTCAATGTACCCTTAATAGTTCTAAGAAAATACTAGTAAAAATAACACAAGTAGTTTGAATTTTATTTTCAGATAAACAGTAAAAAAACATTTTAAAAGTAGAGTTTAATTCTTCATTAATTTCAAAGCTGTATTTTATTTTATATATGTCTTGCTCAAAATGGGAGCCCCTATTCCGTATACAGACACGGCAGCGTCTTCTTATTTCCGTCCTTGTTACTCTGGTTGTCAGATTATGCCTTATGTGTTGGGCAGCATCGACTATCCTTTGTCTAAGATTTTCTATAGTATTGACTGGTGTGACATAGGCCATCTCCTTCATATGACCCCATACGTAATAATCAAGGGGTGTTAAGTCAGGGCTTCGCGCTGGCCAAGGTATTGGGCCCGCTCTTCCAATCCAACGGTTAGGGAAACGTTGACCAAGTAACTGTCGTACTGTCAGGCGATAATGTGCTGGACAACCGTCGTTCTCAAACATCATCCGCTGTCTGACGGCGAGAGGAACATCTTCTAAAATCACCGCCAGATCATTTCTTAAAAAAATTTCATAGATTTCCCCGTTTAAATTTTGAGGAAGAAAGTGTGGCCCTATTAAATAGTGGCCAATGACTCCCATCCACATATTAATAGAAAACTTCATTTGGAAACTAGTTTCACGTGTTAACTTGGGATTTTCCTCTGCCCAATAATGTAGGTTGTGGAAATTTGTTATACCCTCGCGATTAAATTTCGACTCGTTCGTCCATAAAATACTTGTTAAAAAATTTGCACTTTCTGCATCTGAATTTAACATAAAGCAGCAGAATTCCACTCTCTTTCTAGGATCACCTTCCTCCAAGCCTTGGACAGGGGTATAGTGGTAAGGATGACATCTAACTCTACGTATCGTAGACCAAACTTTCCATAAACGGAAGGAGCACCAGCGTCACTCCTTCTACATTTCACGGAGTCAGTTTCAGCGATATTTCGATATGCCGTACTGAATACACGTGCATTTGGTAAGCGGCGGTTAGGGTACCAACGACCATATTCTCGGCGAGCTTCAGCAGCGTTGCCGCCACAGTATCCATAGACAAACAAGATATCAGCGTATTCTGCGTTGGCATACGCGGCCATGGCACAGAAAATACAATAACAACAACTAATAACAACAACTACGAGCAAAATCAAAATCTTCGATAACTAATTTAACAAGACCAACAAACTTAAGGGTCACGGAGATAAGAATGTCAGTTAATGACATATATGCACAAACGTCAAAGCCAAGGACTGACTGACTTAAATGAAAATGAACGATTAGTCGATTAATAAATTCCGCCACCAGCATTATCTTTACTAATTTTTTATTAGAACTATTAAAGGTACATTGAACATTTGTACCTTGTTAGATAGCTATTGAAATAAGGAAGTTTTTATAATAATTTGTACGCGTGCTACATTAATATTTTTTTTTAAAAAACCTAATAGGTAAATTTCATAACTGATTTAAAAAAAAAATTTCAAGTTTTTATTTTAAATGTTCACATGATCGAAATGTTTCCGGATATTTTTCATTCCAAACGGATATCTATAATATTGAACAAGTAATCCAGTAAAAACAAATTTAAAAATGTCAAGTAGATTTCGGGTTAAGTGTAAGAGTAGCTAGATATACTAGCTAAACTTCGCCCCTTACTCAAGTTACTGTGTATGTTATACCTGTATCTTAGTGTAATAAAGACGTTTATTATTATTATTATTATTATTATTATTTTTCGGAAATTAACTTTTAAGACATTAAGATCTACTTTTTAGAGAAAAACAAAAAAATTGAAGTATCTCAAAAACTATTGAGTTTTGCATAATGTATGTTAGGGCTAGATTTACTCCTTAGCTCATGCCCCATCACATCTCCAAAGGAATGTATCGAATTACCGGTAACCCTGCATATTCCTCACATCAGCTACAGCAGGAGTTGAAAATGAAGGATAATGGCCATTTGTTATTCTTACATGCATTCACAGACACTCGACATCCGCAGCGTATCGTAAGAGTAAAGTGGGTTTTGTCAAAATGTACCAGAAGTCCAAAATAATACAACGCACAGCTGAGGTATTTGCCAGCGGTTCTTCTTCCCTTGACTCCACTGAGACAGCTGGGATTATGAGTACTCTCTCATGGTATGGCGCACAGGAAAATCCCTCAACAAGTTCCGCTACAAATCATTTGTCAAAGCAGCTGCAAATATTAAGCCTGATCTCTCAATTCTCCCTCCAACTGAAGGGGATGTTAAGCAGCATGCATTCTGGACGTACCAGTAAGTACACATGTGGTTAGGGGAGGAACCTAATGGTAGGATGCCGAATTGGGGTTGGGAGAGGAGGAATGACCAACTAGTTCCGAAACTGTCAGAGTTGGATGCACCTGACGAAATCTTGAAAATAAAGTTTTGCCGATGCACGAAACGATGTGACAGTGGCAGGTGTGGTTGTAGAAAAGCATCGTTAAACTGCTCTGTCGCATGCCCAAATTGCAAGGGCAGTTGCAACGATGGAGTCGGAGTATTAATTTAGGAAGAAGGCGACGACAACGACATCGATATACTACCAATCTCTTTAAATAACGTCTCCACTGCTGACTAAGATGAATGAGCCTCGACTCTTCCGCCTCAAAAAACCAAAATGTCACAAAAAAAATGCTTATTTTTTCATTTTTTAATTACTATCAGTCCATGTAAATACTTTCATTATTATGAAAAAAGTGTTGTGTATCAATTGCAACTACCTTATTTCTATTGTTAAAATGTTGTTAATCATCATGGAAGCATCAATATACTCATTTTTAGAGGAACATCGAAATTAAGCGTACATGTTAGAAATTCTATAACTTTTGATTGGTTGAAGATAAAGTAGAAAAAATGTATCAAAGTGAAGGAAATTTAATGCTCTACAAATTCGTTTCTGACAACTTTTCTGAGAAACTATCATGGGAGGCACTAGAAGCAAATGCTTGACAAAAAGAGTTAGGTAAAAATTATTTTTTTAAAATTATCGATTTTCAATAACGTATATCTCGAAAACCGTTGGAAATTCAACAAATAGGTATAGAAACAATTTTATCGGAAATTTAATTAGCTTTCATTTTTATTTAGAACATAAGCTCACCTCCCAGGGACGGGGACTTTAAGTATATTTACCTACTAACTACTCCTAATGAAGTCCTGAAGTCAAAAAGTCTCGCATATTCCATGTACTCTACACCTTTCCTTTGCGCACTCATTGACTGGAGTATATTGTAATATACAGTGTCTCTTAGGTTCGTATACGTTATCTATAATTATGTCACTTCTTAACGTAAAAACCATTTTTTTCTATTTTTACGGTTCTAACGAAAGTGATATCGACTTCTGATTTTCAAATGGAAGACCCTGCATGTTATTACATTCTTCTATTCTACATGTTTTACGGCGATACACGTAAGTGGCATTTCAAATTTCAGGCAATTAATTTTTTTTTCAATAATTAATATTAATAAAACTTTAATAGATCTCTCTATGAATTTATTTTTTAAATTTCAGTGTTTACAACTTATAAAAAAATATCTAGCAAAGCTGCTTCGCGTCACAAGAATAATAAAATCAACACACCAAAGTCAAAACTAGGTTCGTTGGCACTTTTTAAATAACCTTTTTGCCACAGATCCCCGAATTCGGTCCTTCTAATTGCTCATTGTAAAGTGCCCGTTCTTTGGATCACAAGAGGGATAAAAAAAAACAAAGTTGTCAGTAACAATACTGTCCTATACCTAATACATTTCGATAGCCGTGCCTTCATGTAAATATCTACTTGTTAAAATTAGACGAAAAACTATACCTATGTATTTAATTACTTATAATCTATTCTAATCATGTTATGGGGCCGCCAACTAGACATAACCAATAAAAAAGGTTAAGAAGAAATAAAAAGAAAAAAGGGAAGAAGTATAACGAAAATAATATAAAGAAGAAGAAAGAAAAATTAAGATAGAAAAATAATTCCATGGATATGTAAGTTATTGTCTTGTTTACGTTGGAACCAAATAAATTTTCTTAATTTATATAAACAACAAATGAGCGGCTGTTGGGCGATGTCTAGATTCGTAATAAAGCAGATAATAAACTTAGTTTCATGTCATTAAAAAAACTGGAAATGGGGAACCACGAGAAAACAAAAAAGTCTTATATAACATAAGGCCTAAATTCCATAGTTTTGGAGAAAAAAATGTAAAAACTTTTTTTTTATCATTTATGGGCCAATCACCGACGCCAGAGGATAAGCTCATTAGTGTCTGTGTTGGCACTGGGATCCCTAACCTGTAAATTTTGCCAAATCCCCACAGTTTGTCGTGGGGTAGGGATCTTTAACTGGCAAACTGAAACCATGCCAGAAGAATGACTCAAAGACGTGAGCTGTCCATTACACAAAAAGGGAGAACAGCTGGTATGCAATAACTACAGAGGCATAATACTATTAGTCACAGCATACAAGATCTTTGCGAACGTACTTCATGAAAGACTCAAGATATCCTGAAAAAACATTGTGGGACATTATCAATGCGGCTTTACCCCTGGAAGATCAACCATCAACCAAACATTCCCTAAGACAAATATTTGGAAAAAACATCTGAATTTAACATTGACACTCACCATCTATTCGTGGATTTTAAAGCCGCATATAATAGCGTAAATAGAACCGCGTTATATAACGCAATGATAGAGTTCGGAATACCAGTGAAGCTTGTCAAACTTACAAAAATGCCGATAACCAATATTAGATCATGCGTAAGAATTCAAGGAGAAGACTACATTTTTTGACATGAAAAACGGCCTCAGACAAGGAGACGCGCTGGCGTGCCTCTTATTTAATATTGCCTTAGAAAAGGCAGTTATACAGGCCAATGCCAGGGTAAATGGAATAATATATAACAGATCAGTGCAGATTCTTGGATACGCAAGCAAATGCGATGTAGAACAGTGTTTTATGGCTTTAGCAGAAGGGGCAAAAGAAATGGATTTGGAGGTAAACCAGGAGAAAACCAAGTACATGTTGGCAAGTAAGAACGCGGTGCCAATTGTTCAACAGGGCATTCCATTTGGAATCTATACCTTTGAACAGTTTAGCCAGTTTACCTACCTTGGCTCCCTGGTAAGCACAATAAACACAAATACCACTGAAATACAAAGAAGAATTAACATCGCTAACCGAACTCTTTATGGTCTCCAAAAACACATCCGCAACAAAAACATCCAGCGAAGAACAAAAATAAACATCTATAAGACACTGATAAGACCAGTCTTTACATACGGGGCAGAAACCTAGACCCTCACGCAAAGCAATGAAAGGCTCCTGGATATTTTCGAGAGGAAAATCCTCGGAGCAATAAACGAGGGAGGACTGTGGCGCCGAAGATACAATTTTGAATTATACCAGACCTCTGAAGACCCAATCATCGTCACATTTATAAAAACACAAATGTTAAAATGGGCAGGACACCTAGACAGAATGCCAGACAACGACGTTACAAAGCGACTCACTATGACCACTCCAGGAGGCAAGAGAAGCAGAGGTCGACCACGTCTAAGATGGATGGACGGAGTCGAAGAAGACCTTGAAATCCTAAGAGTCAGAAGATGGCAGGAAATCGCTAGGAACAGAACGGAATGAAGGCGAATCTTAGAGCAGGCCAAGATTCACCAAGGATTGTCGAGCCAAAGATGATGATGATGAGGGATCTTTAACGTGCTCACATCGTAGATACTGTAACGGTTGAAAAACCCTGTATACAATAACATCAAATAATTTTATATTTCTTTCGGTCATCACTTATATGCAACCCTCTGTATAGTGAGAATTTACGTTAAAGTATGTCTGGTTGTATATTCAACTGATTTAAATTAATTTATTTTCTTAATTATTAATTATTATAACTATTTAATGAGATGCCATGTTAATGTTAATAATGGCTTTATTGTTAGTTTGCATGAAGACATGTTTTGGCATAATCTATATCATAGTAAATAATAACAAACTAGGAAATATATAAAACAGTAGTACAAAAAGTTTAAACGAGCGATAGAGAGTTTTTTTAAAAAAATTCCGACAGGCAGACGGTCATCGGGAATGATAAGAGTAAGCGACATTGCTAATTAACACTCTGTTACATATTTCCCTAATTTGCAATTGATATAATAAGAAGCCTCATAAGACCTAGGGTGAGTTTCAGATTAATAATATTTTCAGAATCTCTATGTTATATATAGCATTTTATATTTACTAGAAATTTTACACGTAAAAATGTTTCTAGGCTTCTTGCACAACTTATTATCTTTTTCACGAGTTAAACTCAGCTAGCTGGACACTGTATTTGTTTATATAAGCGTGGAATATTGAAGTAGAGGAGTTGATGCAGATTTTGGTACGTTAAAATTGCATAACAATTGAAAAACTACCTTTCGTGCATATCTGGATGCGGTGGTAATTTCATAATCAATGAGGTATTCCTGGAACTAGATTTTCATCACATAGTATCCGTATATGGTTTCGAACCACAGGAATTGGTGAGCCTTTTGAATTACATAATCTTGAAGCTGTGAGTACATTTTTTATATCGATTTTGTCATTGAGCTGTTAGGCACAAGAGGACCTGAATGGACATTTATAGTGCTGCAAAAATAAGATTCTATACTGGTGAATTTTGTTATTTATAATGAATGTTTAACCATCTAAACGCATACTTATTTATAATATTATGTTAACCGAATAACAGCTGTTACTTGGGTATATAAAGTATCTATCTACCATACAGAGTGTGAATTCTATTAGAAATATTGCCAATTATAATTTCACAATTTTGAAATAATTTAATTACTGTTGTTTATTCACGTAAAGTAGGCTTTATAGCACAGAACACTGTCCTCTGCATTTGTGCATCATTTATATTTACAACTAGATTTCTAAAAGAGCTCAATATATTATTGGTTAAATCTACGCATCAAATCTAATCCACGTTACTTCTTCATATTCACAAGCATAGCCTATGTTAATTTAATGTTAAAGTCATGTCTGTTATGTAATGCGTATTTTACATCAGTGTTGGTTTGTTGGTTAATGTTGTTTATACTTTAAAATTACTTAGTTGTATTTTTTACTGTTTATTATATTTATTTACTTTATTTCCTGTTTTCTTGATTAATGTTTTGTGTGTCTTGAATCCCCTCACCTCTGTCGATTCATTCGGCTGGCGCCCAGGCCAAACTTGCTATATATTTAAAAACGCGTTAAATAACATCTATACGCAGAATACTATTGATTAAATAAGCAAATATTTGAAGTTGTAAAAATCCTTGTCCACGACCCGCTTCCGAAAATATTGACTGCTGTGCATTTTGTAATCTCTGGATTAATTACAAATATTAGTAAGAGTTGAGGTTACAATACCCATCTCGTTCGAAAGGTGGTGACGCGAGCAGATTCGCTCATCCACTATATCTCACCGACTTGCTGTGACCCGGTTTTGAACCCGGGGCGTCTCCGTGGGAGGACGCGTCACTGTCCATTACACCACCAAACCGACAAAAAATTAATTACCCGCGATATTGCAAACTATGTGAAAGTGTCTCATTTTGTTGTATGGAGGACATTGCGAGATATGAGCTGACACCCCTACCATTATCAACTTGTAGAAGCCCTAGAATCTCAGGATTATGCAGACTGAATGGAGTTTTGTAGGTAGATTTTGAGAAAACACGCAAGAAATGAGGATTTTTAAACGTCCTGTATTTCTCTAATGAGTCATGTTTTACCAGGAACGGGGTGTTTAACTTCAAAAATATGTATTATTGGTCAAATAAAAACCCGCATGTAATAAGAAGGTCTCACTTTCAACGACGTTCCTCTGTTAATTTGTGGGCATTAATTTGTGGTAATGAAATAATTGGATAGAATAAATGGTGAAAACTATTTAAATTTCTTGCAACAAACTTTTTTTTTATACATTTATTTTACGACGAGCTACCCCCAACCAGGAATTTTGCCGAACCTCTTCCTTTAAGAAGAGTAGGGATCTTTTACTTGCCTAACATTTAATAGACAAGGGACCGACGGCTTTACATCCCCTCCGAAGGATGGTATATCTCCTATACAACCCTCGCCTAAGGTTGTATAGCTTCCGCGCATACACTGATATACAAGCCGCTGGAAGATGTGTGAGGCGAGGACGCGGTTTCCGTTGGAATGGTCACCCATCCAAGTACTAACTGCGCCTGTCGTTGCTTTACATCGCATACCGAAGTATGTACATAGTAAAGACGCACCTACACTCGCCCCCACCTTGCAACAAACATTGCCATATCTGTTGGGAGATGTACCTTTGGCGACGCGCAGGCGTATCTAGTATATGCACGATGGCGCACTAGTGCATTTTAGTCTCGCGGTTCGAAATTTTTTAAATATACAATATCCTCGACGATGGATTGGACGTGGTGGACCGGTTGGATGGCCTGCTAGGTCACCCGACTTAAATCCAATAGATTTTTATTTTTGGGGACGTCTTAAACGCGTTTTAATATGCATAAAGACCATAAAAAATGATCCTAATTTACCCAATGTCTTGAACGGAGTGCGTATGTTGATTGCCCCATAAGGCAGAGGTTCTCAAACTTTATTTTAGAAATTATTGAAATCATTGACCTAGGTCAGTTTTTCCAAAGTGCTCCTAGAAGAAAAATTTGTTTGTCTGATCGTTCCCCATTACTAGTTTTTTTTAATAGCATCAAACTAATGGCACCCTGTCTACAAAATCTACAAAAGAAAATATACGTAAACATAATACTATTCGTCAATTTAATGAAATTTTGATATTATTGTTGCACATTTCTAATTTCTATTAATAAAATTTTTAGGCGATTTCTGATAATTCAAAAAATATTTAGTTCGAGAAATCCGGTCGGGTTTCTCAGCTGATTTTCGAGCGAAACAGGACCTTATTCATATACTGCAAGAAATTGGTTTCTGCGCCATCTGTATATTTCTTTCTTTTATAGAAAGAACATAATCATTTAAAATTGGTAATTACATGTGATTATCATAACAGTGATATAATGCTGTTTTAGTTATAAATAATAATTATATCTTTAATAGTTCCACCACTTCTACATACAATAGAAAACATTGTTATTTATTTCAGTCAAAACAGCCCGTTAAATAGTTAAAATTCGTTAAAAGTTATTCTCTTATGCTTTTAGCTCATGATATCATAAAATATTGACAGCAGGTGCTCAACTCTCCATAAATTTATTATTGAAGAATGTGCTTTAAACGTCGCTTACTCTCCCATTAAATCATCCACCCATACTTTAAAAGCTTAAATTAATTGTACATTATATGCAAAAATCGCTACCCATAACAAGGTTTACAGCCAATAGGACATAAAGCGGAAAATCGTATAATGCCTTTGGAGGATCGTGAGCGGAATTGTGCGGCTTGATTTTAATTTTCCGGAGTAGACAAAGACTGACCATTATTAAACAGGAAGTGGGTAGTCGGCGCATCCTCACCCTGGGCAAAACAAATTAAAAGTTCGATGGGTTGAGACTTAATTGAAATAAGGTGAATTCGAGCTTTCGATTTGTGATGAATGGTTTTATTGCTGTATGGCTATAGTTAACTACCAGATTAATAGTCAATATCAATAATAAAACAAAATACAACAAGTAATGGGGCACTCACTGAAAGACTGTAGGAGTCAAAAACAATAACTTGTGTACCTACTATAAATTCGGAATCGGAATATCATGAGAATAAAATTATTTTTCTAGCTGTACTTAAGAATGTACCACATCGTAACTGCAATGGAAATGAAAATTCGGCACTGCATCTAAAAGTTAGTATACGCGCCTACAATCTACAATACGCGTTGTAAAATAAATATATTGGCAATATTAATGAAGAATTTTGAAAATGTCTTGATTTAAATTTAATTAAGGGCTTTGCTTGTTTAATAAAAGTTTCACTTTTAGAAACTACAACGAAAATAAGTTTGAAAAGTGCAGTAAAAAAGTAAATTTGGAAACTGTAATGAAAACGATTTACAGTTAAATTTATGACTGTAAAAATATACAAATATTTGTATTTCTAATTTCCAAAAAGTAATATTCGTAAATATATTAGAGGTAAGTTTTGTTAACTGCAATGGAAATATGTGACAGAGGGCATGTTTATTGGGAAGTATGACCGAGACTGCAGAAAATGAAACCCATACTAATTTTTTTTTTGTGTATTACACATATCGCAAACTCAATCACAAACTGCATGTGTATAATAAACTTAACTGAACGACATTCCTATAATTTTCTTCTAATAAATTTTTCTCTTGTATATTATTATTCGTATTAAAAAATACTAGAGATCTAGACGTTTTATCAGAGGTTTAGGTTTTAAAAAATTTAATTAAATAAATCTCGATTTACTTCGCTCTAGCTGTGAAATTTCAGGAAACTTGAGATTAATGTCTGAGCTTCATTTTCCTTTACAACTGTTGTTTCCCATGCACAAATCTCAAGCTTCTACAGATTAATCAATTACCAGTGTCATGCGGTTGAAATTGAATAACATGCAGTTTTCAAACGCTGTCCTTGGGAAATCGGAGACAAAAGCCGACCTCGTTTAAAAGCGAACTTGTAAGGATAAAAATCAATATTTGATAACTGTCAACATAAAATACTGTTCTAATTGCTAAATACAGGGTATTCAGGCCAAAATTAGCCACCTTGAATAACTTTGTGGAATGAATTTTCTAAAGAATTAGCTAAGCAACTCGATCGCGTTTTGAAGACGTACGAATTTTATTTGATATTTGTATACCTATCCTCATCTCTGTACCCAACACAGTCACCCCTTCAAAAAAATCCATTTACCATCTGGGTCGAGTGATACAACTTGTGAAATATCTTTAAGTTCTCTGCATAACTGTCTATTTGTTATACCAGTTCCTGAAAAATAGCTGGTTCATTAGTTTAGGTTAAGTATTAATTAAGTAGTTTAAGTTATAATAATTATTATTATAACTTTAATACATGCAATAACATGTATACATGTGCATTTACAATTAAACAATTTAAACTATGTACCTAAACAACATAATAAAGTTAAGAGTATCCACATGGAAAATCCACGCGTGGATATTTAGGCATTAATCTAAATGCCATTTTAATAATATATAATATAATTTACTGAACAAAAATAAAAAATTATATAAAGGAAGGAGAAAATAAAACTAGATAATACTATGCCAAGATCAGTAAATAGTAACTATACAATATTAAGAGTTTCAAAAGAAGAATAAGAATACAAAATTGTGGGTGTTAAAGTTGATATGCTGCATAGATAGATGCAATTAACACTAGGTAAGTCAACTTGATCGATTAGATAAGTACGTCACTCTAAGTCAGCTAAAATATTTTATACGCATAGTTATTTTTACGATCTACAATTAAATGTATTTCGATTTTTTTCTTATCAAGTATCTAATGTTTAATTCTTTCTTTATACAGTTTCAACGAGTTTGTTGTCTTTATATCTTAAGGAAAAGAGTTGTAAATTACACTGCCTAGTACCTATGGCTTCTTTGATCGATCATAACAATGATTTCAGAGTTAAAGACTTTATTTTGTGATCTACAAAATGAGCTTTCGACAGATCCCGTAAAATTATCCAATTTATTCTTGATCTGCAAGATTTTGAATATTATACCAGACTCATATTTTCCGTTTAAGTCAAGTTGGATGCTTCTTAACAAGGTTGAACGTACCATAGATAGTCTAGCAATTCAACTTTGTGCATACACGAGGTCTCTAGTTACACTGAGAAGTCAGGTAATGAAATAGAGACATTAATGGTGAAAGGTATGCCACCGAAATCTGATGTTGCAAACCAAAGTTCATCAAACAAAACTGTAAGGAAGTACAAGACGGACATCACATGCAATTAGTTTTAAAAAGGGTCATATTGCACGTTTTTGTGGAAAGTGGATCAAGGATGGAAGACCTGATAAATCAACAAATGCGAAACCTCAATCGAATAAAATTAGCGACTCGCCGACTCAATCTTTTATGCCCATCTCGCCATTGGTCTTCGAAGTTAATGGCTCATAAAATACATCGAAAGATGTGGAGTGGTATGTTGACAACGGAGATATCCATTACGTTACAAACCAACAAAGCATTATCACCGATTTTCAACCTTTTAATGATTCACACGTCATCATTGCCGCAAATGGAGATCGAACCAAGGCTGTTGGAAAGGGTTCCGTTCAAATTGAAGTTCTGGCGTGAAATTCCTGGGAACCTGCAACTCTTCATGATGTTTGGTTTGTTGCGTCTATCAGTAAAAATCTATTCTCAACATTGGCAGCAGAAAACAGAAATCCAACAAGTGAATTTATGTCAACTTCGCAAAACTGCACACTGAGTAACAAGGAAGTCAAGCATATCATCTTGAGTAGTTATCGAAAGAGAAACGGAGGTATTTACAAGTTGGACATTGGAGTAAACGAACAAACTAGTATTGAGGTCAACGTGACAATTGGTACTGGATAATTACAACTTTGGAACGAGCGTTTATGTCACCAAAATAAGAAACACGTTCAACAGTTTGTCGAAGTATGACATTTCACTTCCAATAGATGGAGAAGTGTGTAAACTTCGGACTACCCATGTTATCAAGTTCTAACGAACAAAATGAACATGATAATCAAAACGAATTAGATGGTGATGAGAACAGCACAGATCTGTCTGTGTAATTGACAGATTTTCAGAGTCAGAGAAAGAAGAGTCAGTTCCATCGAGTTTATCTAAAATAAACCACAGGCAGTTTCGAGATAGGACCAAGTTACAACCACCACCTGACTGTTTATCCTGATATTATTGTGGTGAAAGGTTTTGCACAAACAAAGGGTTTGTACTATAACCAAACGTTTAGTCCAGTTGCAAAAGCTCCTACAATACGAAGTCTTATAGCAGTGCAGCCAGTGAAGGACTGAAATTAATTCATTTCGACGTATCAACACCGTTTTTATACGGATATCTTGATGAAGACATTTATATGAATCAATCATCAAGTTGTTACAAAGATAGGTCTGATCCTGTTTGTAAACTGAAGCGAAGCCTGTACGGACTGAAACAGGCACCAAGGTGCTGAAACAGGCGTTTTTCCAGTTTCCTACTCAACATTGGTTTCATACAAAGTAAAACGGATCCTTGTTTGTTCACTCGTGATAACAATGGAAGAAAAATCATATTGGTACTGTACGTCGACGATGTGTTACTTGCAACATCATATGATGAAGATGCTGAAGAATTCATCGAAAGTTTGAAAAACGAATTCAAAATTACTGTAAAAGATGCAGACTATTAGGCATTGAGATCAACTATGGCGAAGACGGTTTAATCAAGCTTAGTCAACAAGTCTACACAACGAATATTTTGGAACGTTTCCGTATGCCAGACTGCAATCCGGTTCCCACAGCTATTACCAACAATAAATTAGGGGAAGCATCTAGTTCAAGAAAAGATATAAATTTTCCTTACAGATCTGCAGTTGAAGCACTCATGTATTTAGTGACTAGTACACGGCCAGATATAGCGTGTGATATTGGTGTGGTTTCAAGATCACTAGAGGAGCCAATGTATAATGATTGGATGAAAGTGAAAAAATCTTTCGTTATATCAAAGGCACTCAAAATTATAGTCTGGTGTATAGGCAAAATAAGGATTGCAGCTTGGAAAGTTCTAATTTGGGGCATTACCTCATGCTATATTACCATAATTTAGATGTGACTGAATGTGAATTTTTAGTTTACTTTCATCTAGAATTAATTTAAGAAACTTAAATTTAAATTGTTATATGCACGCCCACGCCCTCTTACGAAGGAAAGACAAATTTCTTGATAGATAGAAACTAGCCATAGGATGATAGTTCGCCAGTTGTCACAGAGATGGCTCAACCGAGTTTGTCTGGGAAATTCTAGACTGCTATAGTCTTGCTCTAGAATAATTAATCAGAATAAAAGAGACAACTCTAGAATAAGGGTAACGGTGTATATAAGAGGCGGGACCAACGCATCAGGAGCAGTTCAGTTAAGTTATAATTGAGAGAGCAAAGAGTCCAAATCAAGGCAGTGATTAGTACAAAGTGATCAGTGATAAGTTGTAAATTATAGTAGTGAGTTTATAGTAGATACAAGTTATAAGTGGTGTATAATTATAAGAACTAATTATTGTAAGTTAAATTGTGTTAATAAATCAGTGGTTTGTGACAATTCGTGCTGCAATTATTGGACCTACGCCTGGGCTGTTTACTAGAGTATAAACACGTAACATTATGTATTCCACCGAATTTCATACAATCCCTTTTCAAATTATGTGCGAATATTTTGGAATACTGGTGTCAAATGATAATAGTTCTCAACACGACTAGCAAGCTCAAGAAATCACTCAAGAGATGGAGAAGGATGTTTTTTTTTTCAAACATTGATAGTTAATTTTTGCTCTGACTTGGTTTACACAATCGTGGATAAAATTGTACAAAAACTGTGTAATCTATTTTATTTCTTGGCAAGCAAATAATGTAGGCATCTAAGTATCTTTTGTAAAATGTTGGTTTATAGTTTAGTGATTTTATTACATTATTTTTTAACTTTTCTATTACTAAGTATGCAATGGTAACGGATATAGGTGACCACATGGCTTTGACTTTGACAATGTAAAAATTTTAGGAAAAGAACCAAGCTATCACTGAAGAACAATAGATGAAATTCTGAAAATTAAAGACATCCGCAATAAACAACCATACTGATATAGAAAACTTATAAGCGAAACATACTTCAGTTTATTAAACTAAATATAACAAATACATAATGAAAAAAAAAAAAATATTTGTTTATAGTAACATAATTCACGCAATTTTTACAAATACTTGTAATTTATAACTGAATTTATTACACTAAAACTGATCTTACAGTTGTATAATGGTTAATAGCACTGTAATTAATTAACAATAATTAATAAAACATGAGACAAAATTAACGAATGGCCGGCTGTACGCCCAGAAGTGTAGACTAAAAATTGGGAAGTTTAATGGTAAGTAACTATGAATATGTGAATTGAAAAATTATCCTAGTTATGGCAGTAATATTAGTTATATTTTTAATCTATCAACCCGTGTATTTCTTTCCTAGGTTTGATAGAATGTACGTCTTCAGTTTTTTTAATGAGTAGACCGACATATGTCTTGTTGTTAGATATTGTGATAAGTTATTATATAATTTTGGCACTAGAAATCTGTAACTCCTTTGCTTGATAGTTTTCTGCATCATCAGAGGAATGTTGAACGTATTTCGCTGTCATGTTTTATATGCATGCGTGAATAAACTAAGTATGTTTTTATTTTTATGTTGTTTAATATTAGCAGTTACAAGCTAAAGTTGCCTCAAGTCTAATAATTTTGAATTTATGAACAGTTGTTCCGTTGGGAGAATATGCTTTTTTGTAGTAGAATTTTTAATTTTTTTTTTTGTGTTATTTTTAGACTGGTCAGATGAATTTTGGCTGCCCCACCCCATCCTATTATTCTATATAGTAAGTGGCTTTGTACCAATGCATAACATATGATTCTCAATTCCTTAGTATTTAATATATTTCTAAGAAGCCTAAATTTATGCAATAAGAATCTGAGTTTTTCCGCAACATATTTAACTTACAAGTCCCAACGAAGATATTTGTCTGTAGTAGTGTCCAGGTATTTTTTCTATACAGCGCTTGCCTTCTCTGTGCATGGTCATAAAATTAAAGGGGGGCGCAGTCGATTTGTTGTTAGAAAATGGTATATAATGAGTTTTTGAAAATTTAATGTAAGTAGTTTAAAGTCAAACCAGCCCTTTAGGTTATCTAAATCTTCTTCGACTTTTACTTTTAGTTTTTCCGAAGTTTCATCTTTGTAGAAGATGGCAGTGTCATCTGCGAAACTAATTATATCTCCACTACTCTGGAGTGAGAATAGACGGTTTATGTATATCGCGAACAAAAAGGGGCCTAAAGCGCCATACTCACTAGGTTTGAAATCACTAGTAATATTAATTTTTACTTTTTGTTGAGGGTCGGTTAAATAGCTTTTGAATAAATTCTGTACCTCTAGTACCAAGGTCACCTAATGTCAATAGCAGTTGGTCATGGCTTACCGGGTCAAAGGCTTTTGTTTTGCTTTTGTAATAAAGAGATAAATAATATGTAACCTATTTATGCATCTGTAATGTAAAATAATTTGACCATAATTATTCTCACAATTCATTCAACAAAAACATCAAATCAATATACACATAAGCCTTATCAAGCATGATGTAAACTACAACTAACAAATATGAAAGCAGGCACTTAAATACTTCAGTTTAGTTGCACCCAAACACCAGACCTACATAAAATGTAAAAATCAGTATTCAATAAATTTATTTAAAGTAGAATTTATAAGTACATAAAACCAGTGTTGCTTAAAATGAAAAAAGTGTATTTTATTTAATTTGTAGTTCTCTGACGATTGTTAATAAAACCAAAACGCTAGAAAATACAGTAATGTTTAATTTAATGACCGAAATTTGATTTTCACGATCGAGAAAATAAAAATAAGTACTTATTTTTTATCTTCAATATTGATACAGTTTCTGACCCAAAAAAAACTTTTGATTTGAGTCAGCTTTTGTAAGTAAAAATGTGGCACTTGTCACTATTTTACGTATCATGCTCACATTGAGAGCACACTAATGTTCTCTGCATCTTTTGAATTTTGCAGTATGTGCGACAAAGTGAGTACTAATTCAATATTATCCTTTAAGTATTTTCCGATGTATGGACAACTGTCATATGTCTAAGCAATTACAATTTCTATTTACTTCACGAGCTTCTATAAGACTGACTTTCGAATCCCTCCATTTGATTTGAAAAAATAAAGATGTATTAGAGATAACATAGCTAAATAACTTTTACCTACCATTTTACTTATTGAATTGGAAATCCAATTTCCTCTCAATAAAAATCTTAGCTCAACCGACCGGGGATTCATTTATAGGGATTCGAGAAAGTATTAGATTAGAATTTGGTCCTGAAAAACATTACCCGGGATTCGATTTAGTGAGTTAAAATAGATTAAGCCGGGTGAATAAGGTGTCAAACACTCATATAACTTCATTTACGGTTGCCTTTTCAAAGTGAATACTGTTTAGACTGTTTAGAAATTAGGTTAAACTCTCTCCCAGTCATCCACTTCGTCGTATTTTATTGCGCAAGCTGTGAGAGCTAAGTTTACAAAGTGTTGAGGATTCAACGTTTACCGCACTTGCCATCAGTCACATCGAACTCATTCATCTTTTATGCATTCACAGTTTACTCGCAAAAGCGCCCAGTCAAAAGTATCTGACGATCAAAACGTGCCAGCTTGTAACTAATTCTAGTTTTAGAGTTGTTATGCGGTGCTTTACGTGAGTACAGAAAAATTGTAATTCAATGTGGTCTTTCAAAGACGACAAACAATTTGCAGTGGAATAAAGGACAAGCGGTGACTATCTATGCTTGAATATACGGGGTTGATAACCAAAATATAGGAATATAAAATATTTTATTTATACTTCACTTTTTAATTTTACATATTTTTATCATTTTTATACTTATTACACAATTTTAACTATAGTCAACGTTTCATCACATTTTATTGGCGTGCTCAGGATTATTTATGTTCTTCTCTGTCCAAATGCATTTAAATTTAAAAAATACGTAACATATTGATATATAAACAATGGAAACAATATAAATTTAAATCTAATAGAGGTATACAAAAAACGATCCACAAACACGCCTACACATAAACAAGCAGTTTTTATTTGATGTTGGAATTCACCGTCTCCCGAAAGAGAGTGAGAGATAGTGAATTGAATACTTAAAAAAGGTTTGACAAAGACATCATTTATTTAAATTATATTGAATTTAACATCGTATATCTAGAAAACATAAGTGAAACCTCTACTTTTTGAATTATATCATCTTGGAGTCCCTCAAGGATCAGTTCTGGGACCCATGTTCTTATTAATACATGTCGATGATCTTGCGATAAATGTAGACAAAACTAATTTCATATTCTTCATTGATGGCACGTCCATGTCAAATTTTTCTCAATATTGTATTAATGCTATGAATGCAAGTCAAGAAGCCCAAATCAGTACTGAACTATGATTCCAAAGTAATGTCTTAAATTTAAATGTTAATAAAACACGAATGTTTTTTCATTAAGAGAAATTGAATCCTCCAACAATAATAATGAGATCAATTTCTTGGGTGTAACTCTTGGTCCAACCCT
This sequence comes from Leptura quadrifasciata, assembly GCA_963675555.1. Lineage (NCBI taxonomy): Eukaryota > Metazoa > Arthropoda > Insecta > Coleoptera > Cerambycidae > Leptura > Leptura quadrifasciata. The sequence continues at coordinate 115,964,572 of OY776677.1, forward strand.
GAAATGGAACAAACATGGTTCAACAGTAACAAATAAGCTAAGTAGTAATATATACTAGGGCGGGCCGAAAAAATTTAAATTTTCCCAATCAAAAAATAATAGTGCGGTAAACTTGTATTTGATCCTTAGTAGTACCCCTGTTAAATTTTATCAAAAACAATTAAGATCTTCTAGTGCCACAAAGCACTTGAAATTTTTAAATTTTGAAAAAAAATTTTTTTTTCAAAATTAAATTTAATAGTGCGGAATACTTATATTGAGCCCTCAACATTATGTACATACATTTTTTTCTTATTAGGTTCAGATTTTCCAGTGCCACAGAGCACATAAACAATTTTATGCAAGTCTTATCTTGCAAAAATGTGTTTATATTGCAGTACGTGCCCGTAATTATTCAGTATTTCCTTGTTCGCCGTAAGAAAAACAGTGTGTTGTATTTGATTTTTCGTCATAGTGTTTAACAAAATATATAACAGGATATTCTATATAATTGTGAACGATATAAGGTTTTTATAATAACTACGTGTTTTAATAAAGACATTGTTTATGACAATTAGTTGAAACTGTGCAACGACAAAAATATGGCAAAATCCGTTTTAACGCGAGCTTCTATTCGCTGTCCCATATTTGGAGAGCCAAACGAATTAAGTTGTCTCGTACTGCCTGCACATGGATTCGGAATGAAATTAAAAGCGATACGCGATCTGATCCTTCCATAAAGGCAATAGCTGAGAGACTTGCAACAAATATTTTGTAGATATGGAAGAAGTCGTCCATTCCAACAGTAACAAAAACTAGAATAGAACAAAAAATACAAAATTATCACGACAAATACAGAAAATTATTGAAGCCCTATCAGCAAAGGAAAAATAACCTAAGCTATAAAGCACAAATAGAAAAATTCAAAGAAGAAGGTAAAAACCTTTTTGATGTAGCTGCATGCAAATGCAATTTTTCTATATGTAGTTGTGAGAGAACTCGGAAAGTACCGATAGAAGAGCAATCTTTTCTCTCCGATCAAAGAAGTGGCAGAAATATGGTCATTTTATCTGTTGATATACCTTTTACCACTAAACTGATGAAAAGAATGAAAAGAAACGATGCAGAAAGTTCACGTTTATCTTCTAATATTACTGTCGCGTCTTCATCAAAATAAACTCAGTCCACTTCTATAGAACTTAATGTGAGTACTTCTTCAGAACAATAGACATTCGTTTATAATGTAGCTGCACCGTCAGCTTCTAATCAGAAACAAATGAGACTATATCTACCATCATTAGCCAGAACGTCGGATCGTTACCGAGATTCAGATGGAGCTGGTGCTACTATAGCCAGTTCTGTTTTAGAAGATCTTGGCATTATTAATTCAGACGATATGTCCCAAGTAATTGGCAAGAATAAGGTTAGAAAGGAAAGAAGTAAACTTAGACAGTCACTTCACAGTCAAATAATACATCGTTACTCGGTCTCTACTTTGATGGACGGAAGGATAAAACCCTGAAGCAAGAAAAACTAGGAACCAAATTTCCCTTGTCTGCTCCATGCCAATGAATTGCCATTGCGGTATTTACTACAGAATCTTGATGGGCACACAAGTGGTCCTTACACTTATTCTGGACCCATTGGAAAGTGTATGGAGAAGTGTGAGTCTTCCAATTATAGCTTTTCAAATAATAGAAACAGATATTTCTGCACTTGACGTACTGAATTTAAGTACAGACCAGAAATACTTATTAGAAATGTGTCAGGCAATTAACTCTGGTAACTATTCTGAAGATCTTTCGCATAGAGATCCTGGGAAATTATCGCACAGTAGATGGGTAACAGCTGCCAATAGAATATTGCGTCTTTACGTTGGAACAGAAGATCCTTCTACAGAGCTCCAAATTCTTACACTATTTGTGGTAAAAGTGTATGCCAGGGTATGGTTTAGAATCAAGGCTAAGTAAGCTCTCTTGTAAAGATGGAGCCATACATCTGTGGGAAATTAATAGCTTTTCAAGGTATCTTTCTAAAGAGATAAGGGAAATCATTGATCCAGTTATTCAGCGAAACGCTTTTCTTGCTCACACCGAGTCTCCTATCAGCCATGTGATATCTGATGATCGTAAACATATTAGAGAACTTGGATTGAGGCGAATCATTAAATCAAGGTAACAAAGAGCTGATAGTGGGGTACAGAAGTTTGCATTTGATATAATGGAAAGAATGCACAGTGACAGAGCCTCCCATCCTGGCTAACATATCAGATGAGGTACTATTGTCGTGTATCGCAGGTACAACAGAGGTTGATATTCCAAACTTTCCCTGCCACACCCAAAGTGTGGAAAGATGTGTTAAGATTGTTACTGAAGCTGCTGCCTCTGTTTTTGGAGTGCAAAATCGTGATGGTTTCATCAGAAGCAGGCTACATTCTTGAACAATAATACCCGAGTCTGAGCATAAATCAAACTACAAGGTATTGTAACTTTAGAAACGGATGGGTGGTTGGGAGGGTACGGGTGGGGCTCGATGCGCAGCCACCTCCTCGTGGTGAGCCCTGGATTGCTTTAACATCAGATACTGAAGTAAACTAAGAGCCGCGCAAGTCATATACATATTCTATGGAGGGGTTTAACCAACTTTTCCAGACTCTTGCATGTCATGTTCAAAAATTTGTTAATTTCTTTAAGATGTTAAAATTGTTAATGTTCTGTGGCACCGGAAAACCTCCACCTAATAAGAAAAAAACTTATATACTTAATGTTGAGGGCTTAATATAAGTATTCCCCACTATTAAATTTAATTTTGAAAAACAAATTGTTTTTGAAAATTTCAAAATTTCAAGTACTTTGTGGCACCGGAAGATCTTAATTGTTTTTAATAAAATTTAACGGGAGTACTACTAGGGACCAAATGCAAGTTTTCCGCACTATTATTTTTCGATTGAGAAAATTTCATTTTTTTCGGCCCGCCCTAATATATACCTCCTATGCATACTCAGTGAATCTGTTTCTCCACCAGTATTGAAAAAAGCATACTACGCTATGTGTCAATCTGCCATGACATATGCATTGCTAGCCTGGGGATATTCCGCAACTTGGCCTAGAATATTTATTCTACAAGGAAGAGCAGTACAAATCGTAGATAATGTAAACTACAGAGGTGAGAATGTTTGATCAAAATCGTTACAGCAGTTTTAGATAAAAAAATTATTAAATTCTTTAAAGTTCACTCCCTGTAGCACCCCTCCTTACATTTTCTGGGAGCAGTTAGTACTAAGAGAGTATTTATGTGTCAAATTTAATCAAAATTGATAGAGCCGTTTTAGAAAAAAAACATTTTTTCCCTGTTTTTAGGGGTTTACTCCCCCCACATTTGAGCTAGGATGATTTTGCGATTTCGCCTCGAGGTGTGGCCGTTTCGCTGATCATCCTGTCAGCTTCTTCAGAAGGATTCTAAAGCCTTTAGAATCCTACTGAAGAAGCTGACAGGATGATCAGCGAAACGTCAAGTCAAGTTCGACGACCACGGCAAGACACGGAAGAATCTACTTCATCCTTGGAAATGCATGAAAATATCCCAGAATGACTATTTCAATGTTTTCTTCATCAACAATAGGCTTTCTTCTTCGCATTTTTGCCTTGACAGAGCCATAATTTTTAAAATTTTCCAGTATGCGTTTTACAGTGTTTGGTGACGGTTTCCGTTTTCTGGATATCGAGTAGCAAATGTGCTGCAAGTTCTTGATATTACTTTATCACATTCTCCATAAATAATAAACAAAGTTAAAAAGTCTTCGTGGGTGTAATTTAAACGTGCTGGCATTTTTTGACATAAGATAATGACTGATTGTTTCTAATCATGGCTATTTTGTTGAAATGATTATAATAATTCATGAATTTCTAATAAAATCGCAAATATGTCAAAAAGTTGTAACTTTAACCCCAGAATGCTAATATCTGAAAAAATGGAAATGAAATTTTACACAACTTGACGTAAAAAATACAGGGCGTTCCATTTGACTTAAACAAGTTTTTGCGGTTTGAAGTTGACGAAATGTAACGCGAAAGACGGAACACTTGGTATGATATTATTAATTTATTTCAGTTGTAGAACGTAGTTCTCCTTGTGTTCTTTTTACGCGACAAGAAGCAAATGAGGATCTTTTACACGAAGAAAGTTATAACGGTTCTTGCAAACCGTTGCACCTGTCAAATTTTCTATAAAATGTCAAATATCTCTGAAACGGCTAGGTTTAGGTATAGGATATGCTACATATTTTCGACTCAAAATTTTATGCTCTTTTCGAAAATCCTAAAATATATAGAGTGTTTCATTTGAAATAAGCAATTTGGTATCGACTTCCGGTATAAGCGGACGTGCCAGCTGCTTGTAATTATTTTAGTTGGGTTGGCCACACCGACATTAGTAATTATCTAAATTTTCAAAATTTTGTGATTCGTACTTTTCTCTATATCGATCGATTCAGTTCCCGGTGAGACACCCCGTATACAGGTATATGTATCATCTTTATGTACACATGACAGAAGGCACTATGTATACAACAATTCCACACCTTTCATACGATCATGCGTACAGCCATAGAAAGTGCACACGCCTTGCTTTTCTTGCATTCGTACATTAGTATTTTTTTTATTTTTTACTTTTTAGTATGACTTTTAAACAGAAAAGCAAGTTTAATTTTTTTATTTTATTTTTTATTGTTAGGCTGCTAATAGACTTGTGTAAATACTCTGTGAGTGTACAAAAAACAAATAAATCCATCTATCTTATTTTGACGGCCAATACCTAGAACTGAGCGATATCCAGCTCTTTTCTGAACACCTTGTTTGTTCAATATTGTCTTCGAAAATATGCTTGGATATTGGACTCTCTTTATCATTATTTATTATTTAATAGATATTGCGCAATGTCTGTCACAAGTGTTCTCATAACATGACACATTCGAATTAGCTGCAATTGTGTTATTTTTCAGCATAATACTCGACCATTCGTCTCCAGTGTATCCTTGGGATTCCATGTAAGACAACATTAAAATTCCTCCACAGGAAATTCCCGATCCCTGTCACTCCACGAAAATGCCAGCTCCATTTACAATTTTCGTAATAGTAAAGTTAAGCTACGACGTTATCTGTAACACTTTGTAGTGGGGACATAAATAACAACAAGAAGCATTTCGTTGACCGGAATATGCCTTCATATACTATAGATTTGCATTCATGTGTGGGTTATACAGAAATGACATGTATTGGACATGAGTGGACCTCTTATTTGAATGAATTTCTAATAAAATTTCTAGATTCAGGGCAATAAATAGGGCCGTTAACGCTGAAATATATACATAAGTTAACTTATAGACGCAATATATGTTATTTGACGTTGGAAATAGAACGCCACAATAGTTTACACTGTGAAATATACTACTTAAAGTACTATATATGTAGGTAGTGCCTTTTTTGAATGATATATGAATATTTATGAACTATTAAGCTTTCATGTGATTTAGACAAAATTGATAAAAATACCAAAATGATTGCTACTGTCACGTTTGATCTAATTGCTAAATCATTTTCTAGAAAAATTGTGAATATAAGTACTTAGGAGTATGAGTAAATCATACACATACACAATAATCTAAGGCGGCCGGAGTTTCTCATTTGATTTTGATTTAGTTTACTAGTGTACGGTAGGCATTGCTGATAATCCCTGAATACACACGTCATTAGCTTATAGAAATATTGTTTGTAATATATACAGGGTGGACCATTAATAATAAGCCGTAGTACAGGGGTAGGTAGATTATATGGGCCAAAATATGATGATATAACCAAATATGCTTTAGTAAAATGTTGCTGTGGAAAAAGATACAGGTTGTCAAAGTTCAAATTATTTTTTTGTTTTTTGCAATAACTCAACAGCCTCTAGACTGATCTTCGCCAAATTTGCTAGAGGAACTTTTTTTATTCTAAGAAACAATAATTTATATATTACATCACGTTAGATCATGGAGGGCGCCGCAAGACTTGTATCTGATGATGAATTCTTTTCATATTTTTTTTACGAAACGTTCTGGTAGTTCTGACCAGAAAATCTGATGCGGGCGTCATTTCCACATATAAAAGGTACACTTGGTAGAACTCGATAACTCCAACAGCTTTCGAGGAAAGTGTATTTCAATAATTTTTTTAAAGACAAATTCTTTAATGAAACAAAGTATATTTATTGAGAAGTGTGCTTGGGTTACATTTTAATTTTGTCATTTATGTCATTTAATCATTTTATTTTGTTCTTGTGTTCCTCGAGCTAATTTCTTTTTAACTTCTTTATTTACAATGCCTAGACATAATAATTTTTCAAATAGGCATATGAGGGATATGATATGTGTTTACGCACAAAATAATTTTAGCGGACGTGCTGCAGCGAGGAGATACTCATTACAATATCCAAATAGAATACAGCCAGACCATAATATTTTCAAAGATCTGTTTCGTCGTTTGGAAGAAACGAGTTCATTTCACCATAAAAACCATGTAGGACGACCGAAACGAATTACTCCAGATCAAGAACTAGAAATTTTAGTTCGTGCGGACGAAGATCCTCAAGTCCGCTCAAGTCGTTTAGCAGCGGCAACAGGGGTGAGTAAACAATCTGTCCTAAAAGTCTTACGTAAAGAACGCTTCTATCCATATCATCTCACTCTTGTACAAAACTTACTTCGAAGGAATCTTCGACAAATGATACAATTTCTTCTAAATAAACACAACAGGGATCGAAATTTTGTTAAGAACACTTTATTTACCTACGAAGCAACTTTTACTCGCCGAGGCGTTTTTAACTGGAGAAATTACCCATTAATGGGAAGTAAAAAATTGTCATGCCGTTAAAGAAAGACATTTTGAGCAAGAATTTAAGATTAACATTCGAAGTGGTATCATCGGCGACCAATTATTGGGACAATTTGTCCTTTAAATGGACAGTCATCTGTTTTTTCTTCAAAATACTCTTGCTGATATATTACATGCTTTCATACTAGACATACGGAATACAATGTGGTTCGTGCAAGATGGAGCTTCCCCCCATTTCTCCATTGAAGTCAGGAATTATCTTGATGAGACTTTCCCGCGCAGATGGATCGATCGAGGAAGTGAGTTTGCTTGGCCACCAAAGAGTCCTGATTATAATCCTTTGGATTATTATGTGTGGGGACATATGAAGGCCTTAATCTATGCAAATACAACTCAAGAGAAGAACTGTGGGACAAAATACAAAACGCAGCAAATTTTATTAGAGGACAGGAAAATGTATTTTTCAATGTAAGAAAATCTTTTATGAATAGAATTAGAAAAGGCATAGAAGTAGGTGGAGACCATATCGAACATTTACTCTAAGTTGCAGCAATGGGGTTTTTGCATGGGGGGAAAGTTTATAATGTCATTAAGTCAATTTTTACGTTATTTTTGGGTCTTCTAATAAGATTAGATCCTTATTTTAGACAATCTCTTGATTTATATATTTATCTCAATGCCATGAAAATAATCCATTAGTTCATAAGAAAGTGAGAGAGAGTTTAGGCTGTTATTACGATTTTGTTTTCCCTTATGTTTTGTACTTTTTTCAACACTTGTTTCATTAAATTTGAATTTTTCTTTAAAAAAATCATTGAAATGTTTAACGGCGCCCTCATAAGATTTTCTGGTCTGGACAACCCTTACAATTACATCTCGAATTTTGAATTTTTAGATACTTTTTCGAACGTGTCAATAATAACACCAATATAGCGATCACCCCAATTTTAATACGAGATCCTAAATTTAATTCTGGAAAAGTGGGATAATTCTTTGTTGAAATTCTCAGATGCTTCTAAGTCTCCCTTAGGTACCGGCTGTGCATGCTACATTTCTTACACCAATCATGTAATAAAAGTCAAATTGCCACCGCACGTTTCCATTTTTACAACAGAAGCAATAACTATATACGAATTGCTTGAATGTATTTACTCTTATAATACAGATACTTATATACCATTGACTGGCTCTTTACCTGTTCTAACCTCATTAGGAAATAGTGTCTCGTTCAATATCACAACCAATCCGTACATATTGAAAATAGCGAAATTATCACATAATATAATAGAGGTTGACAAAGAAGTTCATTTCGTACGGGTAAGGGCACATATTGGCATAAAAAAAATACGATATTGTTGACCTTTTAGCCAAAGTAAGTATCAACTCACTTGTTCCCTCAGAAATAAACATGTGTCTATCTGGCTCTATCAACATTTTAAAATCCAAATTGCGAGATAGGTGGTTGAGAATATGGAGGAGAGTACTGCAATTCCAACCCACTAGATATACACTTATTATGTCTACCCTAGAAAATGCGTAACAACCAAAATACGTCTATAAGTTGGGCAAGCCCGTCTCTTTAGAATAAATGTTCTGCCTTCAGAGAATTGTGATATTTGTGACCTGAACCATATTTTACTCCGGTGCTCTAAACACAAAACGTCTTGTAACAGATTATATACCAACCTTATTAATCACAAAAATATATTTTCCCTCCTCAGTCAATTTAATAAACCAGTTTTTGACTGCATCATCTGCTTTTTGGGAAAAAGCGAAAATTTTGTGTGAATATCTGAATGGTTTAGCTTCGTATCCTCTGTTGATTTTCCTTTGTAGTACCCTCTAATTTATAGTGGTCCTCTAAACCTATTTGTTATTAAAAATGTCCTGACAGACTCCATGGCGAGAAGCGTGTGTCCCTGTTTTCTTTTTCTTTTCTGCGATCTTCAAATATTCTTCTTTTCTCAGCCGCTGTAGGTTAGTTTGTAATAAATGATTCTCAGCGCAATATTTATTAAGTGTTTTTGCATTTTAATTTTGTTTGAAGTAGTAGTTGGCTGTATGGCTAATGGCCGAATAGAATATTTGACAGCTAGAGAAGAAACTCGTTTTTTCTACATTTTGTTTATTTTCTTTTACTTTTAATGGTTCCTCTGAGTAAAGTATTTTTAACTCCAATGTCCTCAATAAAGTATAGCTTTTACTTTAGGTCTATCCTAAATAAAGGTAATGAAGGAACTCTGTGTATCATCGAGAAATTAAAAAATGGAAAGTGAGTAAACGCGGTGCATGTATGGCTTTATAAGACGTTTCTGACTAATCCTGTTGTCCTGGAGGAAGTTTGAAGCCCTTTATGTGGCATCTCCCCATGATGTTAATATGGTTAGTGAAAGGTACATTTAGTAGTGTATTCGAGTATAGCGTACTAGTGTTTTGGTGTCTATTGGAGCAACATCAAAGGTTTCTAATTAATGAAGATGAATGTCATCACATATTATGTATCGATAATACGTAATATAGTTATAAATAGTAATAAAATTTGAAAGAAATTATATAAATATAAGCTGTCTAGTATAAGATAAACACAAAAGCGGGAAATATTTTTATCAGAATATTCTAAAATTTGGTGAATGCGCAGGGATTGGGATTGTTTTTTATTTATTGATATTTTTTTCAAACTAGAAGATATTATTGCTGATGATAGACCCATTTAAGTTTTTTAACCAAGTTGCTACTGTCCCAGTGCACATTGGATCATATTCCCGAAAATGCAGTTTCTCATTTTTGCCTCTCTGTGTCTTCATTTGGGAACAAAGCAAGAGTATTCAAACTTTTCCCTTTAGTTGTGTCATGGAGTATTTAACCTTTAGCCCTCAGTCCCTAATCCTAATTCCTTAGCCTAAAGGCTAAGAGCTTATCCCTTTACACTTAACATATAGTCTTTAGTCCTAACATTTTGCCCTTTAGCCCGCTACTGTTAACGTCTGGCCATTGGCCTGTAGCCTTTAGCTCTTACTTTTTAGTCCTTAGTCCTTATTCCCTAGTCCCTAGTCCTTAGTCCTTAGCAGTAAAAGTAACTTTTTGGTCGAGACACAATCACTATTATTCCACAGAAAACATGCTATTTTTTCTTCGAACGCCGAATATTAATTAAATAAATACTGCTACATTTCTTTAAAATACTTCTAGTGCTCATAATCATCAGTGAAATTCTGTTGGTGCAGTTCAGAATGATAAGAGAGGTAGTAGATGACTTTTACTGCTGTCCGGATGAAGTCTCAGAGAAATGACAGTTTAATTTCATGCCATTAATGTTTTTTGACGTTTGATATATTTCGATATGTGCAAATGCATATTTTAAAATTATTTTGAAACTTAATCGACTGCTATTCTTTAATAATTACTTTATTTCTCAAACGTCAGAAAATAGTGACATTTCTTACTCAAGTCATAACATTAAAGTTTGACTATTGTCTGAAAGTTATTTGTGGCATTCTACGAATATTCTTTCCTATTATTTGGGTTTTCTACCACATGTACTATTATCCTCTTCAAAATAAATCACCGAATCTACAAAATAATAGGATTATTGGAAAAAAAAGCCTCTGCGCCCGTGGCGTTTACGCCAAAGGAAAAGTCAGAGGTTATGTTTTGCAAAAAATATAAATCGGAATAAACACAAAAATAATGTATTTTGCTGACGTTTCGGAAAGTAATCTCTTTCCGTTTTCAAAGCTATTTTTTGAAGAACTCTTATTTTGCTGTGTATGTCAAATACACAGCTTTAAGATTCTGTTTATGTTATTTCCATAGATACTTACTACTTACACAGAACATAGAACTGATGATATTTTTTAGATAATGTTTAGTTTGTTAAGTTCTTCTTTTAACATTGGTAGCCAGGTTGTACAAATTGTTGTTTAAAAGAAGAACTTAACAAACTAAACATTATCTAAAAAATATCATCAGTTCTATGTTCTGTGTAAGTAGTAAGTATCTATGGATATAACATAAACAGAATCTTAAAGCTGTGTATTTGACATACACAGCAAAATAAGAGTTCTTCAAAAAATAGCTTTGAAAACGGAAAGAGATTACTTTCCGAAACGTCAGCAAAATACATTATTTTTGTGTTTATTCCGATTTATATTTTTTGCAAAACATAACCTCTGACTTTTCCTTTGGCGTAAACGCCACGGGCGCAGAGGCTTTTTTTTCCAATAATCCTATTATTTTGTAGATTCGGTGATTTATTTTGAAGAGGATAATAGTACATGTGGTAGAAAACCCAAATAATAGGAAAGAATATTAAAGTTTGATATTTCAGACTTTTACTTCCGTTGCTAATGGCAACGCAGAGTTATAGTATATTGTTTTATTAGAAGTAAAAGTGGCTTTTACACCGAATAAGACATTTTATTTTTTTATTCAAACGTCGATTAGCTATATAAAAAATAAAGATAAAAAATTTAGCTGTGCGTTGCCATTAGCAACGGAAGTAAAAGTCCGCTCGAGCGGAAGAAAAAGTACTTTTACTTCCGTTGCTAATGACAACGTAAAGCCCTCTGAAATGTCAAACTTTAATGTCATGAAATGATTTAAGGAATGTCATGATTTTTTGACGTTGAAAGAAAAAATAACATGTCTTATTCTGTGTAAAAGCCACTGTTGTGACTCGTCTATAATTGCCGCACGAACGAAGTAAGTACCTACCTTATAGACGTATCATTTTTATTCCTAATAAAACAATACACTATTACACATTGTTATTTAAATCCTCATAATAAGTAAATTTTGATTGATTTGATTTACTAGAGCACAGTAGGTATTACTGTTACTCCCGAAAATCACACCGCCGCGCCGGACCGTCTACGTCTACTCTGGGTTGTACTTAGAAAATGCTTGTTGATAGTAGCGAGAGCCGCGTAGCGCATGGACAAGCAGAAAGGGTAGGTATTTGAATTGTTAGTGCTTCTGTTTCAAAGTTTTGTTTCTGGAATTGTTCTTTTGTGGATTCTATTTTCTTTGTTTCTGAGTTCATTAGCGCGTATATCATTGTGGTTTTTGTGGTATTTTTTTAAATTTTTCTTGCTCTTTATTTCCGATATAGCTGATATTTTCCTAGTTTAGTCGTGGCATTTTCGATTGTTATTATTTACGTGTATCATGCCTCCCTATTTCTAGTTCCTTGCTGTTCAGTGCTAGTTCTTTATTCAGTAGATGTGTTAGATACTCCACCTTTTCGATTTGGCCCCAGCAATTTATTGTGGATATTTGTAATTCTTGCATAATTGTTTTTGGATCTATTAATGTCTACGCTTCCTTTCGCTCTTTTGGCCTTATTTTTTATGGGAGTAATTGAGGGATTTATATGGTTATATACAATTTTGTAGGTAAAAATTTGATACCATCAATGTTCTGTGCCTTTCTAGAGCTTGCTCCTCTGCCTCCCCGGTCTATAATGCAATTTATTAATCGTTTGTCTGTTGCAAGGACAGTGTTTGTTCTAAATCCAATCAGCAACGGTTGGCCTCTCAATGGAAGCTTGCACAGAGTCAATGTTCCTTTAATTATGTTTGTTCGTTCTCATGCGTATGTTATTCTATGAACCCATATACAGTATTGGCAGGTAAAAATATTGAATCGATGCCTGTGTACGATAGAACAGAAGAGTAATGCTCAAATAATATGCTAAAATGAAACAGATTTAATTTACGCTGTTTAGCGGGCAAAATTCTAACATACTTAAAATGTTTTTCTTAAAATGTTTTCTTAACCGCCTCTCAAGTTACCGAAGTAACCCCCTGGAAGATCTCAAGGATCTTGTGCTAGGTAAAGAGAGACGAGGCTCTACAGTTTAATGTGGACTCCGAACCACTCTTGGGGCAATTTTTTTAATGAAAAATTGTTTCGCCTTGTGGGTATCGAACCCACTTCGCTAGGCAACTCAGTTTGCTAGCCAGACGCTTTAACCAACTGAGCTTGCACCAATGATAACATATAACTTTCTTTCACGTACATTATTTATCTATTTATATTTCCTTCCCTCTTATAGGGATCGGCTCAAGTTTTGTACCAGTTGGGACTGTACAATCCTATACAGGGTGTCTCACCGGGAACTGAATCGATCGATATAGAGAAGAGTACGCATCAGAAAATTTTGAAAATTTAGATAATTACTAATGTGGGTCTGGCCAATCCAGCTAAAATAATTACAAGCAGCTGGTACTTCCGCTTATACCGGAAGTCGATACCAACTTGCTTATTTCAAATAGAACATCCTATATATTTTAGGGTTTTCGAGAAGAGCATAAAATTCTGAATCGAAGATATGTAACATATCCTATACCTAAACCTATCCGTTTCAGAGATATTTGACATTTTATAGAAAATTTAACCGGTGCAACGGTTTGCAAGAACCTTTATAACTTTCTTCATGTAAAAGATCCTCATTAGCTTCTTGTCACGTAAAAAGAACATAAGGAGAACTACGTTCTACAACTGAAATAAATTCAATAATATCATATCAAGTGTTCCATTTTTCGCGTTACATTTTGTCAACTTCAAACCGCGAAAACTTGTTTAGGTCAAATGGAACACTCTGTATTTTTTACGTCAAGTTGTGTAAAATTGAATTCTCTTTTTTCAAATATTAGTATTGTTGGGGTTAAAGTTACAACTTCTTGAAATATTTGCGATTTTATTAGAAATTCATGAATTATTGTTGTAATCATTTCATCAAAATAGCCAAGATTAGAGACAATCAGTCATTATCTTATGTAAAAAATGCCAGCACGTTTAAATTATAGCAACGAAAACTTTTTAAATTTGTTTATTATTTATGGAGAATGTGATAAAATAATATCAAGAACTTGCAGCACATTTACTACTCGATATCCACAAAAACGCAAAATAACACTAACACTGTAACATGCGTATTAATCGAATTGAAGATATGGCATGAACTAAAATAGCAGAGATAAGATCAATTTAAAATATGATTTCATTTTAATTTAATAATTACTCAAAATTCCGCCCTTGAACCTCGACACATTTTTCGCACTTTCGGATTAGTTCCTCATGGGTAGCTTTTCTAATTGAATCCTGTAATATGTTTTGAAATGCATACAATCTTCAATGGTTGTTAATGGGCTCTCATAAACTTTATTTTTAGTAGTTTCCGAAATGAAATAATTCACAACTGATAAATCGAGCGACCGAGGAGGCCATAAGAAAGGTCCATTGTTGGCAATCCATTGATCATAAAAAGTTTCTTGTAAATAATTATTAATTAAATATGCGTTATGTGGGGGAGCACCGTCGTGCTGATAAAAAATGTTTCTATATTCGGCGAGAGGTAAATTTTCTAAATAGTTATTATTCAAATTTTGTAAGATATTCAGATATCTTTCACCTAAAAAAAAAAAACAAAAATTTACCTATAGATATTAGCAGAAGAGAAAATTTAATTTACCGTTTAAATTTTCCTGATAAAATTGTAATGCCATCACTCTATCGTTTCTTATGGCACAGTAAACATTGACATGCTAACTTTCCTGAAAGTTTCGCTCTCTGAATATATGAGGATTTGAGTCACTCCAATAATGCGAATTATGTCTACTAAAAAGTTCATTTTTAGTAAATTTTGCTTCATCTGTCCATATAATATTTCCCAAATAAGTATCGTGACCCTCAGACCTTATTAGAATAAACTCACAAAAATTCTGTCTTCTTAGGAAATCTGTTTGTTTTAATCCTTGAACCATATGGAATGAAAACGGGTGTTTTAATAAGATTCTGTGAATTGAATCCTTGCATTTCAATATTTCAATTTCAATGTTTTCGTCATCAACAATAGGCTTTCTTCTTTGGATTTTTGCCTTGACAGAACCATAATTTTTAAAATTTTTCAGTATGCGTTTTACAGTGTTTGGTGACAGTTTCCGTTTTTCTGGATATCGAGTAGCAAATGTGCTACAAGTTCTTGATGTTACTTTATCACATTCTCCATAAATAATAAACAAATTTAAAAAGTCTTCGTGGGTGTAATTTAAACGTGCTGGCATTTTTTGACATAAGATAATGTCTGATTGTTTCTAATCATGGCTATTTTGATGAAATGATTACAACAATTCATGAATTTCTAATAAAATCGCAAATATTTCAAAAAGTTGTAATTTTAACCCCCACAATGCTAATATCAGAAAATAGATAATTCAATTTTACACAACTTGACGTAAAAAAATACAGGTTGTTCTATTTGACCTAAACAAGTTTTCGCGGTTTGAAGTTGACAAAATGTAACACGAAAAACGGAACACTTGGTATGATATTATTGAATTTGCTTCAGTTGTAGAACGTAGTTCCCCTTATGTTCTTTTTATGTGACAAGAAGCAAATGAGGATCTTTTACACGAAGAAAGTTATAACGGGTCTTGCAAACCATTGCACCTGTCAAATTTTCTATAAAATATAAAATATCTCTGAAACGGCTAGGTTTAGGTATAGGATATGCTACATATTTTTGACTCAGAATTGTATGTTCTTTTCGAGAACCCTAAAATATATAGGATGTTCCATTTGAAATAAGCAAGTCGGTACCGACTTCCGGTATAAGCGGAAGTGTCAGCTGCTTGTAATTATTTTAGTTGGATTGGCCACACCGACATTAGTAATTATCTAAATTTTCAAAATTTTCTGATGCGTTCTTTTCTCCATATCAATCGACTCATTTCCCGGTGAGACACCCTGTATATACACAGTGTGCCTCTGGGAAGGTTTCCATGTTGGATGAAAAATACTCATGCATTCTTCTAACTTTCTTTCTTCTTCCAGTTTCTTGGTTGCAATTGTGTATATCTTCTTATGTGCACATTGTTGTAACTCCTGAATAAAGAAATGAAAAAATAAATGACTCAGGTGCGAGTTTCTTTAGTAAAATACGATATGTTTAGTAATTATGGTTCATTTTTGTTTTAAAATGATAAATAACAACAAATCGTATGACTGATGGTCGAGTGGTAAGCGCACTTGCCTCTCACCCAAAGGTTCCGGGTTAGATTTCCTGTCGTGGCAGTGGAAAATACTGTGAGAGTGATTTTTCCGCTATACATGGATATTGAGTGTGTGTCCCTATCTCCCACACAAGGCCCTTCTAGATCCTTCTGGGATAAAGGAGGTCGTAATTACCTGTGGTGATATTTATTTATTTATTATTAATGTTTTTTAAGATGTTCTCGTACAAATTACTAGTAAGTAAAATTAACATAAGTAGATATATCAAATTAAACATTTACCATCCTTTTCGTTGTTCATAAATTTTATTTGAATAAAACAACTAAAATGTTTCTACTTGATGAAGAAAGTTCTTCAGGTGATATAATCGAATATTGTTTGGGAATGAATTTGAACAAAATGGACTGTATTACAAAATTCGTGTTAAAACTTGAATACGTTTGGTTGCAAGACAACTTACCGCCTCCAATGCAATTCGGACGATGCAGTATGGACCAGCGGCCGCTCTTCTTGTTTGATTGGTGTACACTTACTTCAGTGAAAGTTCGGGGTCGAGTCCCAGGCGTTGCTGCCTGCAACCGTATCAGCGCGAAAAAAAGTAATAAAAGAAAAAATAACTAACAAAAAAGGCTTCTCTATAGCAAGTCCGTAAACAATGGTAATTAATGTAATTAATATTATAATGAACAATAAACCCCCTTAAATATTTTATAAATAACGATATAAATTGAACATAGAAAGAAAATACTAATATACTTATATACAGGGCGTACAGCCTGAACATACCGCCCACCATAAAATACAAGTTTTGTATTTTATTGTTGTTGATTTGGCAAAGGACAAAGCTTTACCATAGGTCTTTGCATTGTTCCTGTACCAACTCGAACAGTGGCAACACGCGTGATCCCATCAGTCCCGGGATGAATTTTTTCAATGCGACCAAGCCGCCAGGTCAAGGGAGGAGCGTTAATATCCTTTATTAGGACGAGGACACCGGGTGAAATAGATGAACTTACTTTAGTCCATTTATTTCGCTGCATTAATGTATTCAAATATTCTCGGTGCCATCGCTGCCAGAAGTCTTGGTGCAAACGCTGCAAAAGCTGCCACCTGGTCAAACGATTTAATTGTATGTCAGTTATATCTTTATCAGGCAATGCAGTAAGAGGTTCCAAAGTTAAAAAATGACCGGGAGTCAATGCCTTCAGGTCATTAGGATCAGAACTTAAAGGAGAAATGGGTCTCGAATTTAGCATGGCTTCAATTTGTATAAAAACTGTGGAAAGCTCTTCATATGTCAGAATTTGCTGTCCTATCACGCGAATTAGATGGGTTTTTACGGATTTAATTCCGGCTTCCCATAAACCACCAAAATGTGGAGCCGTAGGCGGATTGAAATGCCATTCCAATTTTTCTGTTTCTACAGCGGTTCTCATTAATTCAGCGATATATTTGCGAGCTCCAACGAAATTGGTGCCACAATCGCTATAAATATAAGAACAACGTCCCCGCCTACCTATAAATCGCCTGAGGGCGGCTAGAAAAGCCTCTGAGGTTAGGTCTGAAACTAACTCTAAATGAAGTGCCTTAGTGGCAAAACAAACAAAGAGACACAAGTACGCCTTTTGCGTTTTAGCTCCTCGAGTTTTTCCTAGAGTTATAATAAATGGCCCGCCGAAATCCACACCAACACATGAAAATGGTTTTAATTGCGATATTCGAAGTGGTGGCAAATTTCCCATGAAGGGTTCTACCGGCCTGGGATTGACTCGAAAACATTTGTAACATTTGGATAAGGCAGAACGAATTGCCCGTTTAGGGTTCAATATCCAGAAATTTTGAGAAAGTATATATTGTAAAGTTTGGAGGTCTGGATGGCAATTCTCACGATGAGTATCTTTAATAATAAGAGTAGTTAAGCGATGATCTCTAGCCAATAATATGGGATGTTTCTGATCCAAAGATAGATTAGAATTAACGAGGCGACCGCCCACCCTAAGAATACCATTTTCATCTAGAAAGGGTGATAATTTACGTAGTGGTTTGGAAACAAGTTTTCCCCTTTGAATGTTAGCTATATCCTCTTTAAAAGTCATATGTTGAGAATATTTAATCAGGAAGACAAGAGCTTGATGAAGTTCGAAAAAGTTAAAATTAGATGTTTTCTTATCCTTAGGATGTATGAAGTTATGACAAAAGCGAGAACAATACGCAACTATACGTTCAATTTTAGACAATGAAGAGAATTTTTTCAACAAAATATCCCATGCATCTGAATAGACCGTAAGAGAAAGAACCACTTTTCTTCCTTCTTCATTTGATACAGACATGTTTTCGATATCACTGACCGGCCATGAGCGACTTGAAAGTTTTAGCCAATGTGGCCCCGCCCACCATAAAGGGTGATTGAGTAATTCTAATGGCATCAGGCCTCGGGACGCACAATCTGCAGGATTTTCGGATGATCGAATATGATACCATGACGAAGGAGAGACCCTGTCCTGTATATGGCTTACTCGATTACTTACGAACGATTTCCAGCGATGAGGAGAAGACTTAACCCAAGACAAGACCACTGATGAGTCTGACCAGGCACAAATATTAGTAAAGTGTAGTTTTCCGGAGTACGTTTTTAGAACGAATGCTATAAGATTCGAAAGAAGTACTGCGGCGCAAAGTTCAAGACGGGGTAGAGAAATTCGCTTCAAAGGAGCTACTTTGGATTTTGCACACACGAAAAAAATTACAACTTGATCATCTTCACATACAAAACGAAAATAAATGACAGCTGCATAACCCTTCTCGGAACTGTCACAAAATCCATGGAGATCACACGATAAAAAATTATATGGTTTTATGAGACGAGAAATATTATATGACGATAAATTAGGTAGTTCTCTTTTATATTGACTCCAACGATTCAAAACCTCAGGGGGAGGTGTCTGATCCCACTCCAACCCCAAACTCCATAGATATTGAATCAAATGTTTGGCAAAGAAGGAGAGAGGAGCCAAGAAGCCAAGAGGATCGAAAATACGAGCCAACTCCGATAGAACTGTACGTTTTGTACAAGGTCTGTCTAAAAGTTCAACACTATATGAAAATGAATCAGTTGACGGAAGCCATTTTAGACCTAAAATTTTAATTCCCATATTTTCTTCATTATCAAATGATAATGCTTGTTGATGCCGATGATCGTTAGGGATAATATCAAGTAATTTAGGATGATTACTAGTCCACGTTCTAAGAGAAAAACCTCCCTTTTCTAATAATGAAATAAGGTCTTTTTGAAGTGCTAAAGCGTCTTCCAACGAAGAACAGCCCGTTACTAAGTCATCAACATATATGTCGGACAACAAAATTTTGGACGCTTGAGGAAAATGCTGTTTTTCGTCTTGGGCTAACTGGTGAAGGGTACGAATGGCTAGAAATGGTGCAGATGACACACCATAGGTAACTGTGTTTAACCTAAAATCTCGAATTGGCTCCGTAGGAGAAGACCGCCAGAGAATTCTTTGATAATCCTTATGGCAAGACTGCATTAAT
Source organism: Leptura quadrifasciata (assembly GCA_963675555.1). NCBI lineage: Eukaryota > Metazoa > Arthropoda > Insecta > Coleoptera > Cerambycidae > Leptura > Leptura quadrifasciata. The sequence continues at coordinate 115,983,981 of OY776677.1, forward strand.
ATTTGGCGATACATTTGTTTTATATCTGCCGTAAAGACGAAAGTATGTAGACGAAAATTCAACAAGATAGTTGTAATGTCGTTCTGTAATTTCGGCCCTTTTAAGAGTGTATCATTTAGAGATATACCATTGGAAGATTTGCAAGATGCATCAAAAACAACTCGAAGCTTGGTAGTGACGCTTTCTGGTTTGATCACGCTGTGATGTGGAATGTAGTAAATTTTATCAGAAGCATCTGTAATGTCTTGAGGAGAGATTTGTTCCATGTGTCCACTGTTCAAATAATCCGTCATGAAATCAGAATATAATTCAGATAGAGAGGAATCATGAAGCAAGCGTTTTTCTAAGGAATAAAAACGACGAAGGGCAATAGCACGGGAATCCGAAAATGTAGGTTCAATATCTTTAAAGGGAAGTGCGACGGTATAGCGACCTGATTGATCCCTCGAGTGATTACCGACAAAAGATTTCTCACAGAGAAGATCTTCTTGGGATGATGAATAAACTTGAGGTACCTCTTCAAGTTCCCAAAATTTTTTAATAGACTTATCCAATGAAAACTCTAAAGTGCTATGAAATGAGCTAAGAGATTTACGCGGAGAACTAGAAATTTTACCCATTAAAATCCACCCAAAGATGGTATTAATTGCTGAAGGTTGGTTTTCATTACCTGCAATTTGACCACTAGTTAGAATTAATGGAAATATATCTGCACCTAGTAAAAGGTCAACATCACTTGGAATATTGAAGTTCGGATCAGCAAGCTTTATATTAGACCACTTCGAAAAGTTTTGAATGTGAATTTGTTCACGAGGCATAGTTTCACAGATTCTCGGTAGAACTATTGCTTCAACTAACAAGCTGGGCGAAAGTTTGCCTGGTGGCCGAATGGTACTAGTAATACTTCCTGAGGCATTGGACGACATGTCACCTAAGCCATGAATTGATAACGATAATCGTGAACGAGGAAGTCCAAGACGATTGCAACATCTTTCGGTTATGAAACTAGCTTGACTGGCACTGTCAAGGAGAGCACGAATTATTTGAAAGTTTCCATAAGAATCTAATATTTCCACAAGTGCGGTAGAAAGAAGTACTGTTGTATTTCTAGGCACAACGTTAGTCAATGAATTCACTGATGATGAACAACCTGAACTGGTCGAAGGAAGTGGATCAACTGCTACTGATGATGAAGTAGATATAGGTATACTACCTGTTTCATGTGGAGCAGCGGATGAGGAAGAATTCATAGAATTATTAGCAATCAAATGTAATAGAGTATGATGTTTTAAATTGCACATTCGACAAGAAAATTGTGAACGGCAAGCTGATGTACGGTGTGATGATTGAAGACAATTTTTACACAATTTTTTTTGTTTTGCAAAATTAAATCTATCAAGAGGAGATTTTCCGTGAAATAAGGAGCATTTGTAAAGAGGATGTGATGAGGAACAAATAATGCATTTATGTGTATCATTGACAGCATTTATAAAACAGGAAGAGTTAGATTTGTTTGAACGAAAATTTTTATTAACGTTAAATTCCTTAGTTTTCTTTATTATTGCAGATGAGGACATTTCGACTGATTCTAATGCTGTACATTGTTTTGTTACAAATGTTACTAATTCCTGATATGACGGAATATTGGTTGATGCATGTTGCAATTCAAAGCGTGTAACTGTTTGTTGATCTAATTTCGATTCCAAAAGATGAAATAAAACAAAGCTCCAATCATTAACAGGAAGGTTTAACTTTTTTAAAGCGTCTAAGTTCTCAGAAAAGCCATCTAATAAGTTTCTTAACGCTAAACCACTTTCGGATTTCAATTTAGGAGCACCAGTTATTGCTCGCCAGTAAGTGGTAGCAAGCAACCGCGGATTTTGATAACGATCAGTTAGCGCTTTGAATGCAATTGGATAATTTTCATTTGTTAACGGAATATTCTTAACAATTGATAATGCATTACCTGATAAAGATGATAAAAGGAAATGGAACCTTTCTGCATTTGATAAAGAATCGTTTGTATGTATTAAAGCCTTAAATAAATCAATAAATGTGGGCCAATTTTTTATGTTGCCATCAAATTTGGGTACATCAATTTTAGGTAATTTTACATTAGATTTAGATGGAGCTGTCTGATTAACCGGAATGTTATCAATTTCGAATAATTGGTGATAAATCGATTTAATGTTATAGAAAGAATCATCAAATTCAGCTAAAACTAACTTTTCAGCCTCCAAGTCAGGATTATCGGTGATAGCTAAAGCGGCTAACACTGCATTATGTTGATGCAAAAAATGTTCTTGAATATTTGCCATGTCGAAAAATCGGATTTTAAACATATTGCGATGGTCGAGTTCAGTTAACGCGCGTCTAGCAATTTCTTCAAGAGAGACAAGTCGATCATGCCACATCTCTCTTTGTGCTTTCAGTTGTTTAAGTTTGTTAGACATTTTTTTTTTTGTATGAAATTGACAAACTAAGTAACTGATAGTTTTCAAATAAAGAATGAATAAAATTATATGTAAGTGTGAGAAAGATTATAAATTCAATAAACACCAAAGTTATTACCTAATGGTAATTTTGTTTATGAAAAGGCTGCGAAGTTATCACAGGCAATCTGCATAAATCGATTCATCACAATTAACTTGATAACATACCTAATAGTAAAATTGAAAGCTAAGAAGACCCAGTATTTAATTATTTTACCTCAACAACAACAAAACACCCTGTATAATACGTAAGTATTGATATAATACTGTATATAGGTATACAATTAGCCAAGAAAACTAAAAAGTAGACTGTTATTATTAATGACAAATTTTGTGCTATAACGTCCCGTACTATTAAACTGAAATAAATTTGTGCCTAAAATTTGAACATAAATCCCGTACTAATGTTTTATATTTGTACCACGTATTAACAAGTATAAATTGCAGAAATCTATGAGAAATTGGCAACAAAAAAACTTTATTCAGTTTCTAGGAACAAACATAAATCTGGATATTAAAGAACTTAAAGTGGTAAACATAAAAATCGATGAAAAAAGGATTGATCACAAAAAACTATCACGGTAACTGAGGCTAATATATTTAATAAACGAATTTTAACGTGGACTTGCTATAAAGATAATTTATTGAGATTTTATTATAATAATGAATATTAAAGCCAATTTGCAATATCCTTGGCTCGTTTAAGGACCAAATGTTTGGGAATGAATTTGAACAAAATGGACTGTATTACAAAATTCGTGTTAAAACTTGAATACGTTTGGTTGCAAGACAACTTACCGCCTCCAATGCAATTCGGACGATGCAGTATGGACCAGCGGCCGCTCTTCTTGTTTGATTGGTGTACACTTACTTCAGTGAAAGTTCGGGGTCGAGTCCCAGGCGTTGCTGCCTGCAACCGTATCAGCGCGAAAAAAGGTAATAAAAGAAAAAATAACTAACAAAAAAGGCTTCTCTATAGCAAGTCCGTAAACAATGGTAATTAATGTAATTAATATTATAATGAACAATAAACCCCCTTAAATATTTTATAAATAACGATATAAATTGAACATAGAAAGAAAATACTAATATACTTATATACAGGGCGTACAGCCTGAACAAATATCGTCAGAAATATGTGAAGCGAAACTATAATAATTAATTGCCATCAAGAGCAGAAACATAATTGATAACATTTAATTAACGGTTACCAATTATGAAACATAAATTGCATAAATGCGAAAGTACATTGTTGTTAACCACGTGCGCGAATAACTTTCAATAAAACTTTTCAATAGATAATATATTTTAATTATAATTATACCATCTGTCTATTTTACGGGGGCCACACCAAGTATGTCGCTTAATATCTATTGTAGAAGAATAAAGCTTTAGAAACGGTTATCCAAGTTTTTGTGAGCTAGATTTCAGTAAAAAGAAATTTGAAATCCATAGCCTACTTTGTGAGATATAATACAAAAACGTGAAAAATAGGAAAATCACAAACGGTTATAGTTTCCTTATTTGAAGAGATACGAAAAAAGTTAAAGGGATGAAAGTTGACGGCAAAGGCAATAAGAATAATAATGTGTATCAAAAAATTCGAAAAACGCAGTTGGCTTTGACATACGCTCTTGTGCAAAATTGAAAAGAACATCTCAAAGTATGCTATGACACCATTAATTCCGTTTATTTTTTCTCTTTCCAACGATATAAAACGTATTACAAAAATTTTAATTGATAGTCAATATTTAGTATTTTACGAAAACCACAATTTATGTCATTGAATCGTAAAAATCAGCTATGCCATAATAGTAAAAATTCACTTCATAATAATTATAATTCAGTAATTATTTATAGCAATTTAATACAAACAAATATCTCATAAATAGAAATACAAATACAAAATGAACATCCAAAAAAAAAACGAAAAACTATGTATAATAGCACTACCTACTACCATACTGAAAAGAAAATATAAATTTTTCTAACTGCAAATGCTCAAATTGTGCGCCATGCATTCTAATAAACAAAAGTGCTCTACGAGACACCTCATGCATTAGATTTCGGAGCATTTCATCTTGGCTTACATGCGTTTCTAATTCTGGTTTTGATGTCCGCAATATTTTCAGAGGCAGTTTGAAATATCTTGTCTTTAATGTAATCCCAGATGAAAAAATCCAAGGGAGTAATATCTGGTGATCAAAATGGCCATAGAGCGGGGTCCTTAGTGCCTATTCAGCTATCTGGCATAACTTAATTTATATAATTTGTACATATTACAACAGTGTGAGTTGGACCCCCATCTTGTTGAAAATATGAATAATTTAATCTTTCTGCCATTGTTCATTCATAAAAACAATCTTGAACTTCGTTTTGCAGGATCTACGAACGGTTAATTTGCCATCATAAAAATAAGATCCAATTACTTTGATTCCTAAAAGACCCACCTTAATATTCGTAGAAAATCTTTCTTCTGCACCAATGTGTCCACTTATAATGCATGTTCCTATTGAAAAAATCCATTATTAGAACATCTGATTCGTCCGGCATAAGAATTTTGTTACATATCAGCGGGTCATTCCAATTTTTATTTAACAACCACCTACAAAATCTTAATCTCCTCGGCTTATCTCCCTCATTTAAATATTGAGCTTTCCTCATTTTGTAGCATCGAAATCAATTTTTTTTTTATATCTTTCTTGCACTGTCTTTTCTTATGCAACAATTTCTCTGAATTTGTCTCAAAGAAGTTTCTTCATTTTGGTTAACATAATTTAATAATCTATTCACTTTTCTTACATTATCCACAGCACGCCCTCGCCTTACTACTTTTTGAAAATGAACCGTGCGTTTTTAAATTTTAAACTAACTTTGGCTGCGGAGCATCTGGAAATCTATCTCCGTAGACCGTCTGCCATCTCAGCGTATATACAACAAATGCAATACAATAAACGTTAATCGTATCGAATTTGTTATCGTTTTTCGAATTTTTTGATAGACATTATTAACAACTTTCATCCCTTTAACTTTTTTCGTATCTCCTCAAATAAGGAAGCCATAACCGTTTGCGGTTTTCCTATTTTTCAGATTTTTGTGATATATCGGCTATGGATTTCAAATTTCTTTTAACTGAAGTAGAGCTCACAGAAATGGGATAACTGTTTCTAAACTTTACTCTTCCACAATAAGCGAGGTATTTGGGGTGGTCCTCGTAAAATAGACAAAGGTACAAAGGACGCATTAACCGAAATATTGGAAGTAAACGTATTAAAATAAACTAAAAAATTTACCTACTGCTCATTAAATGGGTTGGGTCAAAATCTTTTTAACTAATTTAAGGATTCTTAAATTATTTCTTGACAGCTATTAGCCTCTAGTCTTGACACTTTAATTAAATGTTTGTGTATGAACCGTTAATTTATTACAACATAATTAATACATCGTACTTATCGCCTCTTAGCAGATTATTTCTGTAATAATTAAGTTATTTGGGAGTGGTTAATTGTTAAAAAGTTTTAAACTTCAAACTTTGCATTCTTTCCAAACTCATTTCATCGCTTCAGCTGGAATATTAGCCCTATAACGCTCCTAGTAGGTTTACCTAATTTTCTCACATAAATAATTAACATAATTTGCATCTGAATTTTAAACTAAGAAATTAACATTTTTTAATTCAAAATTAGTAATATGTGTGCGGAATACTTTTCCCATTATAATTTATAAAGTAAAATTAAATAACTGTACTAGGAAGTAGGGGTGGGACGTAAGAGGGCGGGGCCTAGGAGTGATGACTGCGGCAATTGTGGTAGTGAAAGGTAATTGAAGTAGTGGGTGGTAATTAGAGTAGTTTGGTAATTAGAGCGGTGAGGGGGGCAATTGCAGTGGTGGGAGGTAATTGGCGGTAATTAGAGCGGTGGAAGTAATTTGAGCATAATTAAGGGTAATTGCAGTAACAATAAGGGTAATGAATTATAATTACAGTAACAGAAAAGGTAATTACAGTAACAATGAGGATAATTGCATTAACAATAAGGGTAATTTCAATAACAATAAGGGTAATTGCAGTAAAAATAATGATGATTAAAGCAATTATGACCGCTCATCCGTCTATCCATTTGCCCACCGGTTCATCTATCTGCCCATCTGCTCATCTATTCGACAGTCATTGCATTGTCCTATTGCATTTTGCATTTTTACAGTGTCATAACAAACATTCATTCTTGATTATATACCTAAAGTTACAAAATTGTTTTACCTGTCCTATCTTTAGGGACATCTTGTATTGATCTATGAGATGAACAATTGCGATTCTACCTTTTCTTTATGATGATGAACAATTGCGACCTACCTGCCTTATCTACTCAATGCAATTAATGTATGAAGTTGACACCTCCTGATGATTGACGGCCATTTTTATTATGGTGCAGAAAATACAAAACATCCTTACCGCATTTCATAATGTAAATCAAACCATAAGATAGCCTTGACATAGATAATTGAAATCATAAGGCAAATAAAATAGGATACTGAAATACACTGCAATATTTCACTAAAAATAGGAGTTCAATTCTCTTTTTCACAAACTAAAGACAATAAATATCTCGGTAAATAAGACGGCAGGTAAAATAATTTGTATCCCAATTGTTGATTGGCATAATGATAAGCCAGGTAGGTCGTAATTGTTCATCGCATAAATCAGCATAAAGATAAGGCAAGTAAAATAATATTTGTTGCAATTGTTGATTGGCATTAAGATAAGGCAGGTAGGGCGCAATTGTTCATCATCGTAAAGAAAAGGAAGAACCTCAATTGTTCATCTCATAAATCAGTACAAGATGTCCCTAAGGATAAGACAGGTAAAATAATTTTATAACTTTAGGTTATAATCAAGAATTAATGTTTGTTATGACATTGTAAAAAAATACAAAGTGCAATAGGACAATGCAATGACTGTCGGACAGATGAGCAGGTGGGCAGACAGATGAACAGGTAAGCAAATGGATAGACGGATGGGCGGACGCAATTGTTTTAATCACCATTATTTTTATTGCAATTACCCTTATTGTTACTGTGATTACCCTCATTGTTACTACAATTACCCCTATCGTTACTGTAGTTACCCCCATTGTTACTGCAATTACCCTTACTGTTACTGTAATTACTCTCATTGTTACTGAAATTACCCTTTTTGTTACTGCAATTACCCTTATTCTTACTGCAATCGCCCTTATTGTTACTGTAACTACCCTTTTATTGTTACTGAATTTACCCTGACTGTTACTGCAATTACCCTCATTGTTACTACAATTACCCTAACTGTTACTGCAATTACCCTCATTGTTACTGCAATTATCCGTACTGTTAATATAATTACCCTTAATTATTCTTATTGTTACTGCAATTACCCTTAGTTACTCTTGAATTGCCTTTCACCACTCTAATTACCTCCCACTACCACAATTGCCCCCCGCCACCACTCCTAGGCCCCGCCCTCTTACGTGTCACCCCTAAGCCCCGCCCCCTAATTACCTCCACCACCCTAAACTGAACATGAACTTGAATCCGCTCCTGCTCCGACCCTCTGTCATTTCCATACTACTGGTGACTATGTTGGCATAATTTGAAGATGATTAGAACTTGTTTCAATCACCTCTATTTGTGAAGACTACTACTTAATCTTTGGGAATTCATGTAAATTGTAGCATATAATGACCAATGTTTCCTCAGTTTATTCAGAGTGGGTCAGATTTTGATCGAAAAAATTTGAGAAACGATAGATCGTACAAAGATAATATGAGTTTGTCATGTATAAAATTTTATTTAAAGTGTTTCTTTTCTGAAAATTCTTCAAATAATGGCTGATTTTTTTTTATAACAATTTTTTTATATCACTTTTTAACCTCAAATATTTCGGCCCCTGATAGCGGAATTTTCTGCAGTTAAGTCGGTACCTTATTTCCTTCCCTCTTTGCTTTATTTCGCAAAGATAAGAATTGGAAAATAGTAAGGAGATACGTAAGGTACTTACTATCGTAAAAAATTTAACACTCATTCAAATGTTACCTAATGTAAGTCATCTAATACACCAATCAATCAGTCAATATCAATCACAAAAATCAATGAATTTGCATCAATACCAGGACGCCTTCTGTTTGTTTTTTAATTGTTGGGGAGGGTCATGGGTAGTCAAATGCAGATTTTCCAACCATGTTGCACTAGCCGTCATCTTAAATTAAAGGGTTAATTTAATTTTTATTAAATAACTCGCTCAGTTTCAACTTCGCACTTGCTAAGAATGAAGATGACTAGACTAAAAATACGGATTCTCACCCTACTGATAACTGACGTACGTAACGTCCTTACGTACGTCGATGCTGTCCTGTCTTCTCCCCCTCAGCTCATGTTCCTTGTTGTCCTAATCACATTTTCGTTCCGCGCACTCCCTTCCTTTGGTCTCCATACTTCAAATATATTCGTCGACATTTAAGTGATCGCCAAAAAAAAAGTCCTAAAGCGGATTTTAAGGAACCAACAGATAGCAAGCAATAAACTTCATATCTTTTACTGTAAATTATGACAATTAAGCAGATTTCTCTGTATTTTTCTGCGATTAATAATAATTATTAATCACAAACATTTTTTACATCTGAAATGATAAGATCATAACTAATGACTTAGACTTATATTGTCTTCATTAATTGAAGGTATTTTGCACTCATCCGGCCAAGCTACAGACCACCCGGTGATATCTAATGCCTCCGTACATGTAACGAGACGGGAATCCTTCTTTGTATAATGAAATAGATGAGTACCATAAAAACACTTATTGTTACAACTGACAAGATCGTATTTTAATAGTTTAATGGTTTGCGGTGATTCACCACTAATCGTTATTAAAAGAACTTTTCCAAATATGCAAGAAAAATTTGAAAACATTATCAAAATATACCAAAGTTTATAATAACATTCGTTTAAATTTAATTTCCTCCATGATTGTCTGCTTACATGTAGATATATAAATACGCCGTATTATTAATGTGTGTTTATTTAACTTACATTGACTTATGTTTCTCATAATGTATAATAATTTTACTAATTAATGTATTCATTGTTACAGGGCAGCAACTTTCCTCCAATAATATACTTTGGTAAGTTATTTTTCAATTGTTATTTCCAAAGTTATTTCCCAAAATATTAATCATAAGCTTCCAAAAATACAGATTTCTAGTGAACAGCAATTTAATGGAATCAGCTTTAAACTAGTAAAATATCTATTTTAGTCTGTAATGTTTACCCATCTTACAATAATATTTAAAAGTTGACAGTTTAACCATGACCATGTTTATACTCACGGTTAGTATAGATATGGTTGAATTAATGGGCGGGAACTGTGACGTTACAGTAGACCTCGGAACGCGCCATATTTCTATCGTTTGCTTTCATTGTAAACGTTTTACATAATATTAGATATATTTTATTTTCATTGCTCAAATAGGTATTCGCACTCGGCAACGTTCGATTACCAAACTTTAACTCATTTGCTAATGGTCTTAATTAAAAATATCATTAAATAAATTTAATATATCACCTAGTATAAAGTTCTCTCGTACGTGAGAAACATACTGTATATTATATTTTCCTTATGCTGTCTTCGTATTTTTGTGTGCTATGCTATAACCTAAAACCTTGCGGAAAAACATATTTTGCTTTAAAATTACGATAAGATAGGATAGGCAACTTAAAATTTTTTTGTCCGATTATAGTGCGTCCATTTCTTATTAAATCAAATTTGTATAAAATAAATAATGCTTGTTTTTTTGTATTAAAATAAAATAATAATTGCAATGAAATAATTCTCTGGTGTAAAAAATTTTCCAATACACTCACTAAGAAAAATGTTCTATAAATGTGTAGGCCTGCATTATCGGGAATAATTCATAGGTATACATATTTTACCTGCCCATTTAAAAAGGCTAAATTATTTGCACTTTCTGCGAAACATGTTAATACATTCGCTAACCATGCAGAAACAAAATTTAGAATCTACTCTTAGTGCTTTACCTTATTTCAGTGTTGCTCTTAATTGAAACGTATCGTCATACGTGGATAGGTAGAGAGAGCCAATAGCGTGGCCTGATCGTTCACCAGATTGAAATCTGTTGGATTATTTTCTTTGAGGTTATTTAAAGTTAGTTGCTTGCACTATTACTGTAGACAATATGCATAAATTCAAACAACATATAATAACCATCTTCAAATGGCCGCAGCTCCGTTAGGAAGCATTTACGAACAAATGTTTACATACAATTTTTCATAATTTTTCACATACAATCTGTAGTTTGTTATAGGTATGTATGGACACCCTGTATAAGTAAGTTATGCGTCCAAACGATCGGCTCAGTGGCTCAATGCAGATAAATAAACCAAATGAAATATAAAAGATGTATTGTAAATATTAAGAATGAACAATAAAATGTTTTTAATGGTTAATGATTAACGTTAGGCTTGCAACCATGGAGTCCTGGGATCGAATCCTGACTAGGGTATAGATGTTTAGTGGCATTTTTTTTGTGTTACCGAGATGGTAGCAGTGGTGAGAGACAACACGTCTAGTAGCTGTACCACTCCTGAGTTCGGTTTTCAGCTGCGACAGGTGCCTGTGTTGTAGGAAATAGTCGTTGTATAATTATTTATGTATATGTGTTTTCACTCTGTAACTGGGAACATCATTCCTGTAGAATGGTGATTAATAAATAAAAATAAATAAAAGACTGTGATTGAATTTTAAATTATATTGTAGATGTTGATAAGAGAAATATATTTAGCTTGTAAATTTATGGTTCCGTAATTTAGTAATGGAGGGCCACAGGAATTTTATTATATTACTCGAATTGTCGTACGATTATTAACTTTAGTTCTGGTAATTAGTCATTGTGTAAACCAATATGAAATATCGCAACATACTCTGGAAACTCTTACATTATTATTTGACTTTTAAGTCGTGACCTTCATGTCACTATTTTTAACAAGAAATCACTTCCTGTCACGAATTTGTACTAACATCCTGAAGCAGTAAAATGCTTGATGCCACTTGCTTTAAGGATACTTGATAAGACATACTTATTGTTCAAATGATTCACAGTCATGCCATCGTAAATTTAGCTAAAAATATTCCAATGTAATTTATATTCCTGGGACCGAAGGATAACTAATATTGTATTTCTATAAAACTCGTTCTGCAGTATTTGAAATTCTTTCGCCGTATCCTATATTAATTTTATTGGGAATGCTGTTCTGATGGTATTTCTAAATGTATACATTTTTATTGTTTAAAAAGTTAGTTATAATTAAATCTAGTAGTATTTCGCTTTCAACATTTATATAGCTCCTGAGAACCACATTCACAAAACACAAAAATACTTAAACAATATGTCAAATACACTTCTCCTTGCAAGCTTCACTAACCATGCTAGCGTTATCAATCTATCAATCAATCAACAGAGCTTTATTATAAATTAAAGTACAACAGTATGGTGCAACGACCTGTTGCACCGTGCTCCTGCCCCTCCTGAAGCCAAACTAGGACTCATCGTCGATGTGGAGCTCCTCCTGAACAGCGTCTAGTCTGGTCAGGACGAGTTTCTCCGTCAACTTGGAGATCGCCGACAGTAACGAGATGGGCCTGTAGCTGCCGACGAACTTCGCGTTCTCTGGCTTTGGCGTTTGGCGTTTGGCTTGAGGATGGGAACGTCCACGGTGCACTTCCATTGGCTAGGCCAGTGTTGTAGCCGCAGTTAACGATGTACGTCAACTGCACAATAACTTTCCTCGGGAGATATTTGAGCAGCTTGTACTCGACGCCGTCTTTTCCAGGGGTTTTATTGTTTAGTAAGTCTTTGACAATTTGTGCTACTTCCGAGGGCTTGGTCATGACCTTCAGAAATTCTCGTCTTGTCATTTGTACGTCATGGCCAATGATTTCGTTAATGTCATTTTCGATGCGGTCGTGTTGCAAGCTGTTCGGTATATCGTTATTGTGGATGTTTTCGAAATGTGTAGCTAAGTCTCTCACCTTTTGAGCGTCTGTCATCGACGTCTGTCCGTTCGCGCGCGTCAATGCGGGTATAGACTCCCGCGTATTTTTCAAGGCCCTCGCCAGCTTTCACAGCGAGTTGTCCTGAGGATTTAGCGCTGCCAGTTTGTCCCCCCATTTCTGGTCCCTTGCAGTATTCTGATCTGCCCTTGCAGCCTGATCATCTGAACCTTGGCGTTGACATCGCGATTTCGCTGCCAAAGCTATTTTTTTCTATTTTTCTATTTTTAGTCTATTTTTTTCCCTTATATTTCGTATGACCGCTTCGTCGAGTCGGTCTCTGTTTTGATTCACAGTAATGGTAGTGGCAACAGTCTGCTTGGCATCCTGCAGCACTCTCGTGAACTCCTCCACCGCATTTTCTAGTTCGGTGGGTGTGCTGATCATGTTGTTTAGTATTATGTTTGTGTTAATGTATGCTTTATAGAGGTGCCAGTTGGAACCTCTATATGATGTGATTTTTCGTGTAATGTCTTCCCTTGACATACCGTTCAACTCAAGCGTTATCAGGAGATGATTAAAATTTATAAAAATATTCGGTGTTATGGGTACTATTTTTTTTAATTTGGCTCTGCCTTCGTGCAAATTTGCGTCACGAGGTAATTGAACCATTCTTTCTGTATACTTTATTACTATTGATCCAGTTAATGTTAAGGAAATTTATCTGCCCAGTGTCGATCATTCACTAGTCTCTATCTTCAACAAAGATAATATAGACACTTTTATTCATAATGATTTAGATATTCGCGTCTCTGAATGATGAATTGACAGGAGAAGTACTGGCCACTCGGATCACCTAACCTAATACCCATTGATGTCTTGAAATTAAAAATTAATGTAATCAACCCGGCTTACAAGAACCGATTGCCTTGGATTTTCGCTCTTTGACGTTGAGAAATGTTATAAGAGATAATAGAAGTAAAATAGATAAATTCACTTATTCACAATATCTTGATAGGCGTATTGTGGCCTGTCTTTACTGAGTGGCAGTCTGAAGCAGCATGTCCTTGATTCCTTATTGCATTAGCACAACGTTCTAAAGGGCGCCCTTATTGCCGTTCACACTCTGGATGAATTCTGTGAAACAGAAACTTCTATCTTTTTTATCGAATTTAGAATTTGACTTGTTGGGATGATGTCAATAACAACAACATAAACACACACATTTATTATTTTTCCCGAACAGGTCTACTTTGTGGTAGATACTGCAAAATACATGTATAGTTAAGTTCGTTTCTGAAATAAGAAATATAGAAACATTAAAACAAAAGTTTATAAATAATTATATATTTTTTTGTATTTACTAACAATAACGAACATAATGGAAAATACTGGGCAATTTGCGTAAACAAAAACGAAAAACCAGGTCCAGTAAACACATATAGGCTTTTAAAACTATTCTTAACGTGACATTGGTTGACAATTTGTGTACTTTAGATAACCGACAGCAATAGCTTTTGAGAGTTTTTATGTCTTACCTTTTAAATGAAATTGATGAATATTCATTTGGGGTCCTTATTTAATTTTTCAAAACTGCAATCGTCTAGTTTTCACGTAAAGAAGGCAATTGGTCCCTAATTAACAGCATTGGTAAACACTTCTGTTATTGTAAACGGAAAACGTAGACGCTTGAAGGATATGCCGTCGACAGACTATTCGAAAATGAAATATTCTCTGTAATATCTTCGCGCACATATCATATGCCACAAACTAGCTATACCAAACAAAGCCATATCTGTGGGCACATATTGTTTACGAATCTTTTCATTGAGCAAGGGATGAACCTAATTTATGTGATCGATATACCCAAAAACATACACGATGCCATATAGAATTAGCAAGTGGTTACTACAGAGGACAAATATACAAGGAGGTGGCCGGCGTAAGGCCTTTCATGTTTGTGCCTCTGTGAATGATCCGGCCACTGCCCATCTGAAAGACTTGACATATTTATTTAAGTAAGAGCGCCTTCTGAAACAGAAAAGGGTGTTTCACTTCACGGTTTAACTCTAGAGACTTCTATAGTTACTGTATATTGCTACCAGGTACTCTTCTCTATGATGCTACTTTGGAAAATAGGGTGTAACACTCTCTAATAGATAAACTTACCACATGCACATATCACGCGAGCATCTGGTCCTTAAAAATATAGGCTCAGGATCAGAGTAAATGACGGTAATTTTGTAAGCTGGTACATTAAAAGTTCTTCTTTGAAATTCAAAATGTATATACAAATTCAAGAACGATGTAAATATTTTCATACCACACAGTTTGAGAAACTCGTGAAACATTGTTCAACAATCCAAGGATTGTACTGTTAGTGAACAATTGAATAGCACACAATATTCAGTTAAGAATGCAATGTGTTGCAGTTATAGTTTAGGTTCACTCATCTGTTTGTTCTTTTTCAATATAACTTATTTAGATTATAATGAGATATAGTTTCAATAATGTGTTGTCAATAAAATGTGAGATTAAATTTGTCATGACAGATGCCTACAGAGCACCAACAACTTATGCGAAACTTGCCAGATGCCTCTATATCACTTCGCATTTCACAGTTTAGCGTCAACTGATAATATTTTTTTCTAACATACATGTGCGTTAGGAAAATAGGTATGTTATTGCTTATTTTCTCATCTAATATGTCTAATAAATGTGAACTTTAAGATCATCATCAGAAAGTAATTTCTTACAATTAATTTTAAAATACAAACTATTGATCAAAACTAAAAACAATAGAAGTATTTTGACCACTCAATACGTTTAGGTGGAGCTAGGTTTAAAGAACACAATTACATCTCAAATATGAAGAAGTCTCTGATATAGCGTATATTAGAAGAGAACTATTTGAAAGAATATATCACTTATCACACCTACGAAATTTGTTTCGTTTATTTAAATTAAATTCATGACCTTGGTAAAGAAATTATAGGTGCCGTGGGTGGCTAGTGAATTATCGATATTTGTGCAATTTAATTAATGAATAATTTCCACTGTACTCTCTAACAGCTAAATATTTTCACAGTACAGGAGCAATTTGTGGAATTAGTTTTAACATCGACTGCAACTAAATATCAGAAGTACGTGAAAATGCTCTCGAAAATACTAACAGAATTACCGTAGAATTATATTCTAAAATTTAATTTAATTATTTTGTGACGGCTTCTGAGAAAACCATATCGGATTACAATATATTTTATTCCAGTTTCTTCACCTGAAGTTTGCAAACTTTTGCTTGTTTCACGTTAGAATAAATTAACTTCAACAGATTTACAAAGATTAAGAAAAACTAAAACCGAGATCTGAGTGGGTTTAATGCCGGATTAAACGAGATTTGGAATAAATTGAAATTGAATACCTTTGTAAATTTTCAGCAGGTTAGATTTTACGGATAATTAATGAGAATTACAATGAATTTAAATCAAGTTGAAAATTGTTTTCATGGTACAGAGTGATTCTAAAATTGAAATTAGTGTTTGAGAAATTTAAAACGTATCATGAAAAAGAAAAAATATATTTGGATATTTATTCACAATATATAAATATTACTTCAAATGTGCTTTTAGAGGGCGGAATATTAAACATAATATTTTTAGTGGAAAGCTCCTCTATAAAATCCTTATTTTACTATAAGGAACGTAACCAGACTGCAACCAACAGCTACTCTCCGGGCTATGTGCCCCGCCGAGCGCTGAATTACAAGTTACAAGTCTGGCGCGTTAAGTGTAATAATTGCATATTACTTGCAAACTGCAGTTTCGAACTGTTGGCTCTCGTCAGTGCAAGGTAGGCATGTGACGACCGACACGAGGATCCTTTGACTATTTGGTACATCCCGATATTTTTACAATAGCGACATGTAAAACAGTCAGCAGGCGCCATCTAGCGGTCCAGTGTCTATTGCACTGCTCCTTATAATAAAATAAGGATTTTATAGAGGAGTTTGCGACTAAAAATATTATGTTTAATATTCCGCCCTCTCTGTATTTTTCACTACATTACGTCCCCTTACATCTGGAATACCTTATTTATACAAACTATTTGTCTTAATTAATTAAAATCACTTTATATTGTACAAAAGTAATATACCTTTAACAAATCTTGCCAAAATTGGTCATCCCCTATAATTATTATATTGGAATTAGAAATTTACAAATTTAGTTGAGGCTACATCTATTAAACCTTGCAAATCATGATAAATTAGTTTCTCTAATTAATAGTCATATTCGAGGGTTCAATTTCAGAAAGATGATATATGCTAACTCAGATACGCAGGAGAATTAAATTCGAACCACAAGGTCTAACCCGAAAATTGAAACTATCAATAGGTTTAATAACAGAGTTTGAGTTATTGAAAAGCTGTCCTATATTTGAATGCTAAAAAGAAAGAAGCTCCAGCTAATTTTATTATCACAAACATACACTATTAAATTAAATGAGTAATAGATAGTGTAACAGTTCATAACCAAATTTGTCGATGGTGTTTGTTCATTGAGTCCACTATTCAATGGCAAATTATTTTGTATTTTCTTGACCGTATAATCAAATTAATTGATGCGAGTTTTCTTGGGTTGTCATTGAAATAAAAGTTTTTATTTTATTTCCTTACGTTTCGGTTTATTACCACCATCGTCAGAGAATTAACTACAATTTCAGAAATAAATAAAAGCATAATAATTTTCTTTGTTTTCTTTATTTTTGAAATTGTAGTTAATACTCTGACAATAGTGGTAATAAACCGAAACGTAAGAAAATAAAATAAAAACTTTTATTTCAATGACCAACAAACCCAAGAAAACTCGCATCAATTAAATTTTTGTTAATGAACTGCTTCAGCTTAACGGCCAACGTACTAATATTTTCTTATCTAACAGTAGTGAAATATTTATACAGCCCCCCTGATAACTTATTTCTAGTCACGGCAAATAGGATTTTTGAATTTAACGAAATCTTGCGTTGCGACAATCGTCAGTAAATATACTGTATATGAATAAGTTGTAACGTAAATTATACGCAAATCAAGTTGCTGCTAAGGAAATGACCGTGTTGATATTTTTAAATAAGTGTTATTATGGTCGTCGATTTATATTCTGTAAAATATTGATGAAGAGGACTAATAACAAAAGCAATTTATCGCAGAAATATATTTGTTTTTTATCTGAAATTTGAATATTGCAATTCGTGTAAAATACTAGAGAAAGCTGTAGTAAATTTCTCCAGACTAGAAACAAAATGGCAACCACAAAATGTTATATGATTATTATAGGACGGATCACACCCCATTGGGGTCATTTACGATGTTTTAACTTTTATTATTCAGAAGTACTTCATTAAAAAAGCGTATTACCAAAAGGCTGGAATCTTTTGGGCTTCAATTCGCCCTTAAAATAACCGCTAAACTTCACTTTCCTTAAAGCACGACGTGGTAGACTGTGGCATCCGATCACCCGCTGCCGGCTCCGCTGTCGAATATTTGAGTGTGTGAGTTGGATAATATTGGTTTTAACTAGGGATTCGTAGACAGTTGAGTTATGTTTTTTCTTGTATTCATTAAGTTGTGCGTATCCGTGTTGTTTGTCTACGCAAAATGAGAGAAATTAAAATAATTATAGGTATTGTAGATCCAAAATGCGAAAATACATCTGTAGAAACATTTAATAAGCTTTTTATTTATCTGCCGCCAGATGTACAGGCAATGAAACTATTGCCGAAACCTGTTTTGTCTCAAATTAGATTTGATAATTTCATTAGTTAAAATTTTGTATAGATAATTAGAGAGATATATAGACGTAAATCTCTGGTTTAGTTTATTTCGTCTAAGAATATATTCTGAAATAAAACGATCACATAAGCAGCCAAAAAATTGTATAGAAATATTTGACTCCTGCCTGTAGGTATAACAGCACTTGAGCCTAGGAAAATTCTATAGACCGTGGGAACTTTTGACGGCATACATCAAAGGATATGTATCTGACCTGGGTGGCAGGACACAGTACGGTTCTAGGAAATGAAAAATTCGATGAACTTGCCAAACAATGATCGGCCACAAAATTCCTTGGCCCAGAACCGGCCCTCGCAATGCCAAAGTTTAGTTCAAGGAGGTGCATAACAAACTGGGTCAAGGAAGAGCATATCAGATGCTGGCAGAACATGCCACGACTTAGACACGGTAAGGCCTTCATGACCGTGTGCAAAATGGACTCAGTAACTGCTTATGTTAAACAGAAACCAGCTGAGAGAACAGGGCTTCTCAGAGGGCATGCACCTGTGAACTAATACCTGGATAAAATGGGAATGTATGAGGGCAATCTAAACTGCAGACTCTGCGGAGAGATACCTGAGACAGTGAGCTATATATATCAATGCGAGGCACTGAACCGCAAGAGGCAAGATATTTTTGGGACAACAAAATGGATCCAAACAAGCTAAAACATCTGCCGGTTATAATACTGCTTAAAAACTGCTTACCGGTAGAATCTAGAACCAAAATAAATAACACCTTATAAGGAATGCAAGCAAATTGTTTGAATTTTCAATGACTTTAGTGAAATGACGTGTAAGTGAACCATGAGTTGTCGTAAACTGTTTTAGCCAGAAGTTTAATATTTGGCCTGAGCTAGGTGCCATCTAGTTCTGAGCTTTCTTTAACGCATCACTTATATCTTCCATAGTAAAGACAGTAGGTACTCTTTTGGATAAATTTAATGACTTAGTTTCAATTACTGTTGGCGTTTAACTCTGCCTGTCTGCTCTTAGGCGATATAGATTTTCAATAGTGGAAGAATTTGTCTGCGCCAGCATCGCTATTATTATTATTATTATTATTATAATACTATGTGATCCACTGAGCGCTGAATTACGAATTGCAAGCCTGGCGCGCGAAGTGTATTATCACATATCACCAACAGAACACTTAAAGCTTCAACTGTAGCAAACATCGGCCGAAAGACTAATTCGTACTTAAAGGAGCTCTCGTACCAATCGGTCCACACCGCTTGCGGACTGTAATTTCGAGCTTTATGTGGAAATTAGGTCTCTTTGAAAGAGATGCGAAATGCGATTATCTTGTGCGGAATTCCAGTTAATTTTATTTAAAAGCATTGAAGACGGGAAATCTCCAACTTTATTTGTGAGTCCCAAACTCCTTCTGCGGACATTTTGCAGTGCTTAATAAATCTGAGAATCTATCAAAATAATAAGTATAACCTCAAATCTCTTTATGTAAGCTCTTTAAGATATAGAAATATATTTATAAGGTCTTCCGCCACAAATATTTTTAAATCGAATTTACAGAAATTATTCGAATTTCGCAGGCAGCTATGTGAACTTAGCCTTAGGCTTCCGGCAGGAGTTTGTTGCAATCGAAGTTTCAAACATTGTGTTGGTAACATGTGATCATTACACTTAACGCGCCAGGCTTGCAATTCGTAATTCAGTGCTCAGCGGGGCCTGGAGAATTGCTGTTGGTTGCAGTCTGGTTACTTCTTATAAAAAAACCGCTGCCCAAGGAATAACTACTTCCACATCTAGATTTTATATCTAAGTCTTATGTATACTAAATTTCAGTATTCCAATATTTTATTCTCTTTAATAATATAGTGGGGGTGGGAATGGGGGTGGGAATGGGGGTGGTAGAGTGAGTGGCTAATATAAAAAAATTTAGAAGCCCTTGGTTCTATTATACACACTAAATCCCAATTTAATTTTTTACTCCCTTAAACAATAGGGTGGGGGTGGCAATGGGCGTGGTAAAGGGGGTAACTAATGCTAAAATAAATTTTAGAGGCCCTTGGTTCTCGTACACACACTAATTATAATATAATTTTTTACTCCCTATAATAATAGGGTGGGGGTGGCAATGGGGGTGGTAGAGGGGGTGGCGAATACCAAAAAAATCTTAGAGTTCCTTGGCTCTCGTATACACACTAAATTTCAATTAAATTTTTTACCTTCCTTAATAATAGGGTGGGGGTGGCAATGGGGGTGGTAGAGGGGGTAGCTAACGCCGAAAAAATTTTTTGAGACGTTTCGTTCTTGTATACGCACTAAATCACATTTTAATTTTTTTGCTCCCTTTAATAATAGTGTGGTGGGGTTGGTATTGGGGTGATAGTGGGGGGCTGGCTGATGCCAAAAAAAAAAAAAATTTGATGCCTTGACTTTTCATACATGCCCTAAATTGCAATTTTATGAACTCTTACCTGCTTGCTTTGCCTATTTACCCTTATTTACCTCATTTACCCCCAAACCCTTCAACGGAATTAGATCAAAATATAATCTAGTTCCAGATCTCGTTATAATACATAAGTGTACCAAGTTTTAAGTCAATATCATAAAGAGTTCCAGAGTAAACGTGCGCATAAAAAAGTCACTAAAGACAGATAGACCGACAGACAGGAAATTGTTTTTCGTTCAAATTTAAGATATCGACGTTTCATGACATTTTAAGCCTATTTCAACAAAAGAAAATATTTTTTTGCGTTACTATACTTCCACTGGACGTGGAAGTAATAAAGATTTATGGAGGAACTTCTTGTGATTGAAATATTACGTTTTGTTAATATTCTTCCCTCCAAAAGCACATCTATAAACAAATGAATGAACGGATGAAAGAATGAATGGATAAATGAATAAAAACTAAATGAATAACTGAGTAATAAGTCAATAAATCAATGAATGAATGAATGAATGAAGAAACGAACGAACAAATAAATAAATGAATATTGCGCTAACAGAAAAAGAAATGTACAGTACAAAGGGCAGGAATTTGGCTAGGTCATTCTTCCATTCCATCCATATAAGAAAAAGGTAAAGTTCACAAAAATTGAAATAATACACAATAAATAAACTCAATATAAATATCATGCAAGAAGTACAATGTGATTGAGAAGAAAAACTATTAGATAATAAAATCTGCTTTATATGCTTAATAAAATCTCCGTATGGCAAATTTATCTAATTTAAAAAAAAGTTTAAGACATAGAGCATTATACGAAAAACATCCTTCGAATTTAGTGGACTTATGCCGAAGGATTGTAAAAGAATTTATTCTAACATTAACACTATGAACGCTAGATCGCTCCTAATCAGCAAATTAAGTAAATATGAGAAATATTAAAAGATAGGAGCTTATATAAAAACAATAAGTACAAATATTTTACTCTATTATTAATTTTCATTTATGATAATCTGGTAAAAAATTGTAATACACCATACAGCAGTAATCGATGTGTGGATGAATTAAAGACTTTATTAATAGAAATTTTGTATTTTCATTTGTCTGATATTTTAAGTGGTATATTGACATCAATTTAAGGAATGACACTAAAAAGTCAAAGATTCTTTGCTGAAAATACCTATGCTATTGTGGAGTTATTAATTTCCAGGTAATTATTACAAATATCATCTCGAAAGTCAGGACCTATACAGAGAGCCACTGTTTTATAACCTCATTAGCTTTAGCTCAATTGCAAGTGTTATACAACTGTATATCATCAGCATACAAATTAAACTGAGAATATTTTATAGCGTTAGGCAGATCAAATGTAAAAATCAAGAATAACAATGGGCCAAGAATGCTACCCTGAGGTACAACGGAATTAGTGTGACCAAAGTCAGACTGAATTGTTTTATTGATTTTCACTTTTTGCGAACGACTATACAAATATTCAGAAAACCAGACTAAGATAGTAGCATCAAAACCCATGAAGGACAACTTTGCAAGCAATAGATCAAAATGAACTAAATCAAATGCTTTACTTTGTTCCAAAAGAATTAGTTTTGTGGAGGAGGACTTATCAAATGCTGTCATTATATCATCAACCACTTTTCATAAAGCTGTATTAGTGGTAAATTTTTTATGGAAACCTGATTGTATCAAAGGCAGAATTTGATTTGTTTCTAAGTAATTTTTTATCTCAAAAGCATACATTTTTTCCTGCAGTTTTGAAAAGGATGTACTGATATCGGTCCTAAGTCATTATGTGAAGTTGGATATAGCTATGTACGCCCATCTTTCAATTTATTATTGTTATAGTAATTTATTTATTTACACTCGAGCTGTAATGCTTAGAAAATATTAATTTATCTAATTTGGTTTCATTAAATCTTCAGGTAAATTGTTAATATAGTCCCTCTTTCCATTACAAACTCCCCAGTTGTGTGAGGTTTTCCATATTTGTTTGGGTCTTTTTTATCTCCTTCAAGAATAAACTGAATATAGCCTTTTTTCACATTTAATTGCATCTTTAACATAGTTTCGTAAGATAGCATATTTTAACTTATTAGAAATTATTGTTGCACGAATTTTATGGGTATAAATGTGTTACCTTTCCAAATACGCAACGACATTAAAGACGATCCTCCAGTGAAACAAATCACAATTCAAATGTAAATTTCGCAATCCAAATAGCTGATTACAAAATGACCGTTGGGAATTGTCGGTTAATATTTTTGAAGCGACCATCATTAGTAACTTTTAAAACAAATTTAGAACTTTACGTTGGTTAGGGAACGATTAGTAATACAGTAATTAAATTTAAAATCTATTTGTGAACACGGAAAATCATGAGTCATTGCTAAATCCATTTCAATAACTTTTCCAAAGAGATAAAAAGAAAATTATAGTAGTAATATATGGCGAGAAAACATTTATTATAATATTTGAAATAAATGTGTACGGATGAAATGATTATAGGGCATAAAATAAATTGATGCCTTATGGCAAAATGTTGCCAATATAAAATGTTTTATAAATACGTAATTTTTCAACTTTAATTGAATTCATAATTAAATTTGAAAGGTGTTTGTAAACAGAAATTATTTTTATTTTAATTAAATTTAATATTTAAACATGTTTAATCTGTTGTTATTCGTTTTTAAAATGTAGTACTTTAGTAAATAATTTGAGTACATACTGGATATCAGGTCGCAATTACGTCAAAGCCAGAATCGATTCTAGAATATTAGATATTTTTATTTTCATGTACCATGACACAATATAGTCTTACCTTGTAGTGGAACTTGGTGAACTCCGTAACATTCAGGGTGTTTCATTTGTAACTGTACATACTTCCAGGGCTGGTAGAAGATCACTTGGGTATTTCCTGTTGCTCTTAATTTCTGAGATGATAAACTGATTTTGGTCTAAATTTATTTTGGTCAGAACGTCCTTACTATTGACCGGATTTTGTTTAAATTTTAATCTTTATACATATATTACAGTTGATAGATTTTTTTTTAATTCCAGTGCCGGAATTTTTTAATTTATTTTTTCGGATTCCTGTAAAAAATATCACACCTCTCTTTGATGCATGTACAGAATGAAGTATTAATTTTGCGTCAGCTTCTTCGTGCGAGCTCTGCAAGTCCATCATATTGTCACAAGCGGTTGTAGTTATTACGAAATTTTCCAAGGAACAGATCATTTTCCGATTAGTTTCATTTCCCAGTGGTGTTAGACGTTTTGAGAAATATTGAGTAATTTCTCCTTTTGTAGACGTATGTAGCTGCTTTTTTACATTTGTATTTCAAGGCTAATTTTATTACTAACAATATATTGCACAGGGTCTGTCCCTTTTTGCCTTCTGACCCTTTTCATTGATTTTAAAGAGTCTTGCTTATACGAGTCAAAAATGACGTAATTCTCAGAATATGCAGAGTATTATTTTAAAATCTGGGTTGAAAACTGAATTGACAAATCAGAAAACTATCCTACATTTTTAAACGAAAATATTGGCGCTTCTGCCATACCATCGACAATTGCTACACTGTAAGGCTGTTTTAAGATATCTACATCCACATCACTAACTTTGGAATCATTTTGAACAAACTCTTCCAGAAGGTGTCTTAATTTACTTTTTCCCTCTTCCATGAATAAAATAAAGACCGTGGCAAGGCAGTTGGTTCATATTTTTCAATAATCTCCTTTAAGTTAAATGAGGTTAAGGGCCAAGAAAACTACTACCTACTGTATTCATATTTATTTATTAAAACAAAAAAAGAAAACTTTTTAATTTTAAGGGTGACATATTATAAAGGGCGAGTTTCACCGCTCTGTTACTCCAGTGAAAACTTTCATTTTTTTTTTCATTTTCGGTGATTTGTTTCATTTAGATTTATTTAGAATTTGAAACTTGAAAAGAATACAGTTATTTTCAAGTTACACATGGATTAAGTGTTACCTCTTCACGACGCAAGGGGTAAAACTTACCCCTATATCACTCTTTAAACCATATTTCCTGTTATCTTAAATACAAGCGTATTTTTTTCATTATGCGACAATTTGTTTACATAATTTTATTTTATTTCATTTTTGTTCCTTTAGGGATGTTAAAGGGGTGAATTATATCCCTCTGCTATATTTACTAGAGAGGGCTCATCAATATCCATATTCTACAAGATTTTCTGAACATTTTGACGTATTGTTGGGGCCAAGACTTTTGATTGTTTGCAATTAAGCAAACTTGCCTTTTGTTTCTTGCTATGCCATGCTGCAATATCAATTGAACCCCTTGGTAATAACTCACTGGTTGTTGTCTGTATGTATGGTTGATTCAGTCTATTTGTTCAAGCAAAATGACATATTGAAGAGTATCAAAAATTACAATGACAAATATTGACAGCTGCTTACTTGCTATTTTTTATGCTAAATTGTTCAGTCAATTTTCTCTAACTTAAAACTAAACATGTAATGCACAATATTGTATCACATATCAGCACCGAGGATCCCATATTTGACAAATTGAAACCTGACTATTAGTTATCTAATGATAAAACATAAGTGCAACTATTCATAGTTCTATTCTCTGTTAATGTGATATGTCTATATTACTATACTACTATTTCTTAAAATTTTTCTACAGTACTTTTTTATATTTAAATAGCAATGGTAATATAAATAAATAAATTTAAAAAAAAAACAGTAATACATTTACATTCATATGGCAACTATCTATCGTTAAAATAAATATATTTTTATGTTCTAAATAACTTGGAGTAAAAAAATGAGATTCATTAAACATCCATTTGTGTTTCAAAATTGTTAACAAAATAACGAGGTTTCGGAATAATCTTGCGCCTATTTCTTTTATAAAATACGTACTCCTACTAAAAGGAATATTCTTTTGTCGGCGGATTTTGTGAAAAAAATTAAAGACGAAAAACCTTTCGCGCTAGTTTGTAGGTGCAATTATAAATAACGAGTAGGATTTTAGACGGCTGGGGCGTTGTTCAGATGTTTTTTTAAAGACGACAGATACGTCCTGTAATAGACGTACACCGATTGCCTTCAAGTAGCATATTAGCCAGCTGGTTCAAAAACAGTGTGTTATATTACCATGAAGGATAAAAACCAACAGCAATGGCTCTTCTTAAAAGTTAAATGTTCACACTCTCCAACTAAAGCACTTACAAACTTTGTTAAGTCATATTTTGTCTAAAGTGGCATGTTCGTGTTGTATATCAAGGGGTTTGTGTAGTATGTAATTACATATTGTCTTCAGGCTATGTGTTGAATAAAACATACAGAGCGTCTCTTAAATATTTTGGCAGAGTTTATGGTTGGTCTTGTTGAAAATACCAGTATTTTTTCTCATATGTTTTGTTTTCTTAAAATGTTTTCTTAACGGTCTCTCAAGTTATCGAGGTAATTCTTTGAGAATCCAGAATCTTGAACTTTGTGTTAGAAAGATGCCTATATATCGAAACAACGTTCACAAAAGTATATAAAATTTTACTTTCATCGAATTGGTGACATTGAATTTCAATGAAACTTGAAATATGAACCTGACTATAGATGGTATGTGGCGTCACGTTATAAACAGTAAGACACACCATAGTAGATGTCTAACGGAGCCGGAGCAGTGAACATTTGTGTTCAAATTAGGGGGTGGTGGACAATTAGCGGTGTGGGTGGTAATTAGAGTGGTGGGACGTAATGGAAGTGTCGTGGTAATTAGAGTGATGGGAGGCAATTAGAGAAAATTAAGGGTAGTTTTGGTGCAAATAAGGATAATTGAGAGTAGTTAAAGATAATTGAAGTAACAATGAGGGTAATTGCAGTAACAATCAGGGTAATTATCGTAACAATAAGAATAATTAAGGGTAATTGCAGTAACAGTAAGGATAATTAAGCAACAATAAGGGTAATTGCAGTAAAAATAATGGTGAGTAAAGCAATCATGTTCGCCCATCCGTCTGTCCGTGTGCTTTTATTTTACCTATTTTACCTGCCTTATCTCTAAGGATATCTTGCACCGATTTATGCGATAAACAATTGCGTGCCTTATCTTTATGCCGATCAGCAATTGCGATATAAATTATTTTGCCTGGTCTTTAGGGACATCTTACGCTGATGAACCTTTTGCGTCTACCTACCGAGAGTTTATGAAAGGGGACGTTTACATTGATATTTTTTAGTGAAATAGTTCAGTGCATTGAAGTACCCTTTTTCAAAATTTGCCTTATCATTGCACATCAAGAGTTTGATTTATATTATGAGCGCACACATACATATTAAAGAGTGTTGTAAGAGGATGTTATGACTGACGTGTAGATAATGTATGTAATGAAATAAATTATGTGGTACATTAAAGTGAGCTATATTTAATTTACTATGCAGTACGATGTTTCATTATATTGGTAATGTTGTTGGGAGCTTATTCTATATCCGGAAATGCAAAGAAAAGTTTCCTTGGACCAGAGATGTCTATTGAGACATGGCATATAAACTATAATATATGTTCCTCAAATCATGATGAATGTTAAGGATAACCAATGGTAATTTATGTAAAAAATATCGACAATGTAGGGTAATCAATGTTAAAATAAGGGCAAGTAAGGTAAAAATAAGGTTAATTAAGAGTAATTTAGGTAACAATAACAATACCACAACACTTAGCATCCTTAAATACCGTTACATTCAGTGTTTTGTACAGTATTTTCCATATATCCTAAAAATAGATTACCATTTATTTGTAGGGGGGGGTGGTACATTGTTACAATACATATATTTTATTAGCAATTTTAATCCCAATGCCCAATATCCAAATATAATTTCCTTCATTTCCGTCATTTACTATTACTTTATACTGAAATTATTTCTTGCTATAGATTGGTACTCTACCTGTTCTTCTATTGCGAGTTAAATACTTTTCCGAATTATGTCCATTTATTTTTAATTCTTTGCCATACATCTCCTTATCTACATGTGTCTCTGACTGGCATAACACTACTGGGCTGTATTTTTCATCAACATAACTATTTCTTCCCTATTATTAATAAATCCTTGACAATTTAAATAAATAACATCACAGATAATTACAAATATATTATATCATTATCGCTTTTTGCTGGTTGCTCGTTAAATATCGACGGATATTCTACTTTCATCTGATACTGTTCGTAGATTCTTTAAAACTGCCATAATATCTGTTATATGTTGTATGGTTAAATTGTACATTAAGAATTTTTAAAACTTCTAAAGGATATTTACAATTTGTACATAATTTTGGTTCGCCATCACACGACTGATATTCCTTGGCACTTTCTTCTTTCTCTCACAGTCTTTAGCTAGGTGAACATATAACATTGTTTATATATTCTTCAAATTTACCTGTCTTCCAACTAATGTATAATACCTCGTTCTGCTTTATTGTGTTGTACGTTAACGAATCTACTTTTAAGATTACATTCATAATGTATTGATTTTTTTGTATTTTTGAGTACGGTCGTGAGCAAAAAAATAGGACAAGTCTTATAACGGTATTTTGCTAAAATCTAGTTGTGTACATTTAACTTTAATTTTTGTGACATTGTCAGTTGGTTATTAAAATTTATTGCAAGTATGCAAAAAACTAATATGCCTCATATAAGCGATTTAGTTAAATCTGGAGTTATTGTTAAAGCAGAAGATGGATGGTCAATGAGACAAATTTCACTGCGTTATAATATTGACAAAAATTCGGTGTGTAACATTTTAAGAAAGTGTAGAATAAACAGTACAATTAGTAGAAATCCTGGATCAGGGCGACGAAGCATATCAACTCAACAACAAGATTTGCATTTGGTATATGCTTTAGTAGAAAATTCATTTTACTCAGTTATTCAGGCTACTGAAGAAACGAATTTTCCTGAATCGAGTAGTACTGGTCGCCTGTAAGTAAGATAATCGGAACTTCTCTGTCATGCAGCAGCACAGAAATATTTACTTACAGCTGAACATAAAGGAGCCCGAGTAGGATTTGCGTTTGAATTTTTAGCGCATGATGTAAATTTTTGGAACAACGTAATCTTTACAGACGAAAAAACTTTCCAGTCAACACACAGCCGTCATATTCGTGTTTACCGCCCTCCGAATACTCGATTCGATGAGAAATATATATCTAACAGTGATAAAAGTGGTAGATTTTCCGTCAATATGTGGGCTTGGATATCGGCACGTGGCCCTGGTGTTTTGTGGCATATTGAGGAATGATTTAATAGTGACACGTATATTAGAATTTTAGACAATATCATGCTCCCTTCTATGTCACATTATTTCCTAATAATGAGTTCATATTTCAACAAGACAATTGTTCCGTTCATACTGCTCATACCGTAACTAACTGGTTTCAAGATAACAACATCAATGTTCTTAACTGGCCCAGTCATAGTCCAGATTTTAACCCTGTGGAAGAAGTATGGGGACTACTCGTAAGAAGTATCCAAAAACGAAATGTGAGACCACGGAATGCCGAAGAATTACTGGAAATAGTAAATAATGCATGGGAAAATATTATTACTAATGATTATTGTATAAGGTTATTTAATTCTATGCCAAACAGAATTATAGAAGTTATAAATAGAAATGGTGCTATAACGAAATATTAATAGTTAGTTTCTTGTTAAGTAGGATATCCTTTGTTCGTTGATCCAAGATTTCTACTAATCGTACCGTTTATTCTCCACTTTTTTTAAATGTTACACATCAAATTTTTGTTAATGTTATAACGCAGTGCAATTTGTCTCATTAATCATCCATCATTTACTATAGCAATAACTACAGCATTAAAATAAAAAATAGATTAAAAGTGATCTGTTTTATTTCGGCTACCCATTACATATTCAAATAGAGACAGATTTACATTAGAAAAAAAAAGTTGTCCTATTTTTTTCTGCTCACGACAGTACTTGTGTACTAGTTTTAAAAAATATCTGTATTAAGTACATAAAATAGGTGACATACATTTTAAATCATATATTTTGTACTATTTTTATATGTGTTCCTTATCATTTTCTTACTTTAAGCAGCCTTACATAGTTTAATATAGTATGTTTCAAATTAGGTAACTAGCAGCTGAGTCAGGTATTTTCAATACGCCTACGATGCTATACTTGCGTAAGATGCAAAGTCTGTGAGTTTGTAACCTGGGAACAGCAGGTTTTACAGTTTTAGAATTATTTTCTTGTTAACTTTAGCTTAGTTTTCCAAGTAAAATAATTTCGTTACTATTTGAGTTTACTAACAGTTAATCTACTCCCCTTATTCTGAAATTAGATTCTGGCATACGTGACCTAAATGTTAACTTAGTGTGGTGTTTTATTTTATCAGGCCTTGAAATTATATCATAAAGGCTAAATTGAAGCTTCATTTAGAAAGTTTGGGATGCTCTAATAAACAACAAATTTGATCCCTTTGCCTTATTATTTCGTAAAGCATTATAGGGATCCCATTTATTGAACCTAACTTTTACTTACAAAAGAAAATTTTAAACTGATTTTGTTATTAACGAATGACAAAATACCGTGGCCCACGACAAATAGTATGCTTTTGAATATTTTAATTAATAATTTCAAGTGTAGAGCGCGATTATATTGTGTATAAACCAATCAATACAAGTCTGTAAAGATAATTATTTCGTCATTTTATTTTTTCGGATTGTTTAACTATACCTACAACACAGAATGTATTTTCTGTTTTTATTTATGTTTGCTTTTATTTTAGGTTTAAAAAATAATGCCCATAAAAATATATTAAAGCTTAAAATGGAAGTGATGGGATGTATTATGTTAAACTTATAAATGACACAAATGTTACTATCATAAAAATAAAAATTATTACAAAAAATTTTTCTTTGATATAGGTATTGATAAGCTGATAAATTTGCTTGTTGTTTATATAATCTAAGCATGAAATTAGCCTAATTTTAAAGGTATATACAAGAGTTGTAGAACAATCAAAGAAGGCATTTAGTATACTACATTTTTGTCTATATTGGTTTTTTTTTATACATTTATTTAACATCGGCCTATTTTCGCTACTGAGGCCTAAAACCGACGCCTGTAGACGAGCTATCCCCAATCAGGAATTTTGCCGAACCTCTTCCCTTAAGAAGAGTAGGGATCTTTTACTTGCCTAACATTTAATAGACAAGGGACTGACGGCTTTACATCCCCTCCGAAGGATGGTATATCCCCTATACAACCCTCGCCTAAGGTCGTATAGTTTCCGCGCATACACTGATATACAAGCCGCTGGATTCTGTTGATATTTACATTTATGTTCAATCATGTCATTAACGTAATAAATGTAAACGTATACACATCAGTTATAATAGACAACTCAATAATCTAAAGACAGAGCGGTCCGCCATGTACATTACACATCGACGTTGCTAGAATCAATCATGGGGATCGAACCCAACAGAGGTTAGGCAGTTGAACAAGTATACTCGTCACACAACACGCTCTAACTCTCTGCTTTAACATTTTTTAATGTCCTGGAAATTAATGATTTTATTTTTAGGGATGAGTACTAGTAGGGCGTCGGGGCCAGTCAGACACTATTTATACTCTTTCATGGAATTTGTCAATTAATAACCGAAATCTCTATCAAACATAATTCTAGTGACTAGTTTCGACAATCACTTAAAATCCGTTACAACAAAGTTTTTAAAAAAAACAGTTTTTGACTGTTTTCCCTATAAGAACATATAACTAACTGACTGGCGCCATCTTTGAGTTCCTGTATTTTTGAAGCATTGAAAAGGGAAGCGCTATAAATATAACCTTTGTTTTTCATAAAACAACATCCATCCAGGCAAACATCAATAATTGCCGACGGCAGTAAAAACTAATTACTTATGCTGCAAAGCAATATTTCATTTTAAAATGTGGAGCAGCTCTCTATGGACTAATTTCAGTGCGTTTTCGAATGGCTGAAATAAATTTTGCGTGGCGTCCACTGGAGACCGTTTATTTTAAAAGTCTCATTCTAGGATGTTTACTCAGCCATCCTGCAGCTAACCACAGCTTATTTTAACTGTGCAAACGCATATGATGAAAAGTTGAATATCTATTTCAATGTGACATTTTACTTGTGTGTCTCATTGTGTGTAATTCAACAACTGACTATAACTTTAACTAATAAAATATATCTCAGTGGTGAACAAGAGCTATCTTCTAAAGGTAAAAATATCCAGATTCATATTGATGTAATATTGGAAACTTAATTTACCCATTCACGAGTACCTGTAAGATTTACTTTTATAGAAATATCGTAATCTATTTTATTTATTCCAGAGTGTTTGTGTCAACAACCTACAAAATCGTATACAGAGTGCCTCGAGTGTCCTTTATGGTTAATATCTCAGTCATTTGATAATATGGAAAGGCGTACCAAAGGTATTTTATATTGTATTGAGAAACCTTGCCGATTGCACACTTAAAACATTCTTGCTCTAACTTTTAAGTTAGTTTCATTTGTCTAGTGTGATACTACATCCAACTAAGCTGTTGTACGAGACTAGGAGAGTTTTTTATTGTTTAGTATACTTTTTAAGCTATAAAATTTATAAGCCAGTTTTTGCATTCTTCTATTTAAGTAGTCGATATGATTTCCCCATTTCAAGTGAGTATCTAGGATCACCCCTAGATACTTTACGGCGACGGCGCAATATACACAGCTGTTGTCCGATTTATTTATCTGTATAATATCTGGGACATTCCAACTCTTGTTTTGGAGAAGAATATATATTTCGTTTTTACAATATATAGTTTGAAAATATCGTTATCTAGCCAAGGCTTCACTTTGCTAATTGCAGCGGTAACTTTTTGTTTTATATATTCCCAGGTGCCCTCCGCACAAACTAATACCATGTAATCTGCATATGACATAATATTGTAACAGTAATTTGTCTGTAAGGGATCATTTGTATATACAGTGAACACGTACAGGTTGAAATAAATTTCTTAAAATCGTTCCAGGCTTAGAACTTCGTATTGTTTTGGTAATTTGTTGTAATATTAACTGTAATAACAATTAGTTGTTAATCAAGTCTGCTCTAGTATCACCTATCACCTCCTGGTTAAATACCGCTGAAAGTTTTAATTATAACCATTTATACATACATCGGCAAAATATGATTAAAATCTCACATTTCATAAATATGTGTAATGTTCAGTAGTTGATATTAGCCATGGTGCGAGGAGCGCTTCTCTTTAAAGCGAATACTGAACACCTTCTAGCCTCTTTGTTAGGAAAAAATGATAGATTTTTGCTTAGATAGTTTAGCTTGAGACTCCCGAGACCGAAGGTGCACTTTATTTGATTGATTTGAGAAGATAGGGGGTTGTACTTGGAGATGTTGGACAAGGCCAAAGGCTACGCCCTGTACAAGTTCCAGTAATTTAGTTGCACTGACTCTAATTTCAAAATTTTTGATTTATCACCGCATTATTAAACGTGTCCGGGTGGAAATCAACACCCTGTATATTGCGTGTTTTGAGCTTTAATTACTTTAAAATTCGATTGGAAAGTCTAAAATCTTTTTGGTTTAAATTTTGAATTTTTTGTCACGTGACATTACAACACCCTGTATATGATTTTCTGATGTAAAACTGCTTTTGAACGTCTAAAATGGTTTCTGATTCACTGTGGTTATTTATTTAAAAATTTATAATGTTCTTGATTATTTTTTGTAGACACTCCTTGATCACCCTGTATATGGTGACCTATTGAGCAGCACTTGGTTTTAACTAGAATGACTGATTTGATTTAAAGTAATGAAAAAAACTTTAAACGAATTATTTTTAATAAATTTATTTCGATTTTTTGTACAGTTACTAAACTGGTAACTCTTCGACAGTAAGAATTCTGGCTTAAGAAAAATTATTTGGTTTCGTAGATTGGTTTGAAAATCACTTAAAATTAATGTGCGGAGGCAGGTTTCTGTTTAAAGTTAGATTAGATGCGCTGAGGCAGGGTTTGTTTACAAAGTCTGTAAAATTAACTTAATTTATTGCGTGTTGCGATTTATTTGTTGAATGTTGGGCACTAGGTGCGAAATAGAAGTTTTTAACTTGGGGTCACCAGTGAAGCCGTCGCCGAGTTTTTGAGGAAATTAACTAACCGTCGAAAACCGAAAAAATTACTTCAGAAATCTCCGGAGATTCTGGTATGATCACTAATTACTATTTTAAACACTATTTAGTTTAAAAGGAAGCTACTTCACAACACTTGAATTATTTCCGGAACAGAACTTGCATTCGCTTGCTGCGAGGGGACTTTTATTTGATTGGACCTGTTGCGTTTTTCGCGCCTCGCGTGTCTTGCGCGAAAGTTTTTACCACCGTCTTAGGCCCGGAAGTCTGGATATCGCTCCGTGCGGGCGAGGAAGACTCATCGTTGCGTAATATTGCGCAATGTTATGTAATGCCCTAAAAAAGTTGAAATTTTGAAAGGAAACGTATACGAACGTGTTGGGCATAAAAAGACGAATTTTTTTATGTAAGATTTTTGTTCGAATCGATTTGGGTTAAAAAGTTATTGAAGGCTTTTACATCGATAAATTGAGAACATTTCGGATTACCCCGTAAGGCAACGTTAAAGCTACGCACGTACTATTAAAGTGGATACAATTTGCGTGCCGGTGCCGGCAGGTTCAATGAAACGAACGGAAACTATGTTTTAAGAATTAAGAAGGTTAAAGATGTTGTATACGGGGAACGATGAGAAAGTAAGAATAAAATTAACTAAGAATTTAGAAGTCTGCGAATGTTGTATACGGGGGGTGACGAGAAAGTAAATATTTTTTTAAAGGGAATTAAAATTATTCTGATCGGATATTTGGAGAGTATATTAAATTTGACCTTTAGTATATAGGGGCGCTATTGTTTAAGTGATTATTTTATAACATCGGATCTGTAAAATTAAAGTTCAAAACTTTTTTGGAAAATTGCTGACGGATTATGATTATTTGAGAATTATCGAGTAACTGTGAATTTTTTCAGAATTTGTTTTAGAAAAATGTGCTTTTTTGCCAAAATAAAATTGAACATTACTTTTTCTCATAGTTTGACTGTTTATGATGAAAGATTAGATCGAAAAGTGATTTTTAGTATTTTTTAAAGTTAAATTTCTTATTGTACACGAGATGTACAATAACAATACACGCTACAGGACAGGAGTGACTCCAAACCAGAATGCCTTGGTCACTTAATGACTGATAAATTGCATGAAATGTTTTTAGAAATATGTTATGTGCTTATATTCTTGACAAGCTTTTAAGTAACATGTATTTTTAGAAAATCTTTATGCCAGATGATTAACTTCTCTAGACATTGGATTTCATTTAGATTATTTTCAAGATTTGCCTGAGACCAAAAAAAATGTTCACTTTTAAATGCGTTTAAATATCATTAGCCAAAAACCAGTGTTTTAAACTAGGCGTATTTCTTATATAGATCTATTCAGTACAATATAATTTGAACTCACTAACCTCATATTAAGTATAGGCTTATTTTCATGGATGTATATCATCTATATAATATATTATAAACAAAAATTATAAAAAAATTAATTTGCTTTCTAATAAATGGCGGGGGAGCTGGTGATACATTAATAATGATAATTAAAGGAAGTCGCCGAAAGGTTGTTTAAGAAGTTAAAAATTTAATGTTAATTGACTGCGATATAAGTTCCACTATTAAGATAGTTCACTCACTACACACCAACGATCACATCATTCTCGAGGATATACAGGCTCTCCATTTTGTCAGGACCCTCGAGAATACCTCACTTAATATCGGTCGGACAAAAAAAAGTATTTTTACGAAAATTTTGGCGATTTATATAACCTACAAAATGGTTTAAAGACATTTGACAGTCATGACCTACTTTAAGAGTTATGGCGGAAAATATCGAAAATGCGGAAAACGTCTAGGCCAAATATTTCCGTTATTTGAAGAGATACGAGAAAAATTCTAAGGCAAAAATTTTTTTTGCAAAACAGATTGTTTCAACGAGGTTTTATCTAATATTTTGAGATTTACTCTTCAGGCTGTTAAAAAAATTGTTTTGAAACGGGCGGGAAATGGCGTCATTAAATAGAGTATTTTCCTCCCTTTTCAACGATATATCAAATGCCATATTTATTCATTGGTACTGCGTTAGTAATTATAAAAACATTTTTTTAAAACCAATAATTTTTTTTTAACAAGTATTATACTTGCCGTGGAGAAGTATGATTAAATAAAACGATAAAATAATTCAATAAGTTGTTCAAATCTTTGCTATAATAAAACATTAACGCAATTAAGAAGAATAAAGTAATTTCAGGTAACAAAAACAAAATAATAGTCAAGAAAGCAACATGGAGCAATTATGGAAAGAGTATTCACAGTTATGCCAATGTATAGAGGTCCTCCATAAAAGCGTCACTTCTTGCTCAGAAAGTTCAAATGTCTTTACCAATTAATTTAAGTATAATATCCATTTGTTTGTATTTCATGATTTCACTATTATTTCAATTATTTTAAAA
This sequence comes from Leptura quadrifasciata, assembly GCA_963675555.1. Lineage (NCBI taxonomy): Eukaryota > Metazoa > Arthropoda > Insecta > Coleoptera > Cerambycidae > Leptura > Leptura quadrifasciata. Next base: position 116,020,370 of record OY776677.1, read on the forward strand.
TAGTTGGCTATGAACAAACTTGACAATTTAATTTTTTGGTAGATCATCTCAGTTAAACTTAAACTCTCACTCAATCATACTCGTTTAAGAATTTAGAATTTTCCAAAATGATTTTCACTCACATTGATCGTTATAATATGTTCGTTACATATTGCCAATGCACTTTTAACTCTGGATTAGCTCAAGTAGAATATATAAACAGATTTCCACAAGCGCTACAGCTGAATAAAACTGTGTTCAGAAAATTAACTACGAAACTGAAAAATAATGGTTCATTTTTAAAGAAGAAGACAAGGTTGAACAGTGTTACTGACAATGTAAATAAGGTAAACCGAGTTATTAATTATATAAGAAATAAAAGTACAGAAAATTTGAAAACATCATTAAGAGAAATTCAAATTGCTTGTCATATAAATAAAACAAGTGCTGGAAAAATTTTAAAGAAAAATGGTTAGCGGTGTTATAAGCCAAAAAAATTCACAATTTACAAGCGGGGGATAAACCAAGGAGAACGACTTTTTGTAGGTGACCGACTGGGTTTCAAAATCGTTTTTCAATAAATGTGTGGATAGGTATTTTAGGCACCAATTTAATAGGTCCTTAATTTTATGATGGTCACCTCAGTGGTCAAAGGTACCTAAACTTTTTGAGAACTGAATTTAATGAATTCTTAGATGACCTAACTTTAGAGAATCGACACAACTTTCAATATTTTCAACAAGATGGAGCTCTTCCCCACAATTCCCAGATTTGCCTAGATTATTTAGACGAAATTTTGCCTCAACATTGGATAGGTACCAATGGATTTATTCGATGGCCCCCTCGTTCTCCAGATATAACCCCAATGGATTTTTTCTATGGGGTATATTAAAGATAAGGTGTTACCGACGACACCGCAAAATGTAGAGGACCTAAAAGCTCGAATTCAACAGGCATGTATTACAGTTACTCCCGAAATGCCGAGTAATGTTTTAAATGCAGTGCCTCGCCACGCTCAATTGTGAATAAGAAATCGCGGTGGAGAGTTTGAACACTTGATTTGATATCTTAAAAATTATTTTGAGGATTAGATAAATATTAATGTTCTGTGTGCTATATTCTTTTTATTATTAATTTATTTTTGTTACCTGAATTTACTTTATTCTTCTCAATTGTGTTAATGTTTTATTACAGCAAAGATTTGAACAACTTATTGAATTATTTTATCGTTTTATTTAATCATACTTCTGCACGGCAAGTATAATGCATGTTAAAAAAAATTTATTGGTTTTAAAATACTGTTTTTATAATTACTAACGTAGTACAAATGAATAAATATGGCATGTGATATATCATTGAAAAGGAAGGAAAATACTCTATTTAATAGCGCCATTTCCTGTCCGTTTCAAAATATTTTTTTTAACAGCCTGAAGAGTACATCTCAAAATACAGTGGTTTTGAAAAAAATTAGGTAAAACCTCGTTGAAACACTCTATTTTGCAAAATAATTTGGCCTTAAAATTTTTCTCGTATCTCTTCAAATATCGGAGATATTTGGCCTAGACGTTTTCCGCATTTTCGATATTTTTCGCCATAACTCTTAAAGTAGGTCATGGATTTCAAATGTCTTTAAACCATTTTGTAGGTTATATAAATCGCCACAATTTTCGCAAAAATAGTTTTTTTTTGTACGACCGATATTAAGTGAGATATTCTCGAGGGTCTTGATAAAATGGACAGCCTGTATACAGGTAGGGTGTCCCAATAGTGCGTCAAAGTCCAATATCGACTTTATTAGAAGACTTTGGAAAATTATTATTTTATGGAAATGGCATAGTGTCAAAAGCCGCACATTTCAAAAATATTTTTACATTTATTTTTTGTTTTTGACGTGGCGTTGCCAAGTTATTCGAAAAAATAGGAAAATTTGGTCGGAACAAGGTTTAACAAATTAATTCGCTGTGTATGTATTACTATTAATTAAGAAGACTTATTTTGCAATTATGTAGACAGGGGATGCACTACAACGACTCAACCACCAAATATTGATTATAGTTATACCAGGGTCCATTTTATACGAGTGCTAATTCAGGACATTTTAAAGTAAATTTTCTGAATTTATTTAAATGAAACACTATCTATATTATTGTATTTTTGAATTGGAACGTTAATTCTCTGTGTTTTTGTGCATAATATCCTATATCTAAAATCGATATTCCCAGGGATATTTTTACTTGTTCATTAAAAACCATTAAATTATAAATTTTTTCCTTTCGAACTGATCTAGTAGCCATGATTTTGACATTAAGTGAGAATAATTGAAAGTTATCTTATTGACGTTTAATTATTAACTATTTTGACAAAATATTTACACTTATTTTAAGTATAAAGTAAGTATAAATTAGTTTAAAATTCGCACTTTCTAATAGTAAACTTTTCGAGAGAAGGAATGGTTGATATGGTTTATGTTCTGGGTGCGAAATAAAAAATGGTTTGCTATTAACTCGAATTTATAAGGAGCGATATCTAGAAAGAAGATAGTCCTCTAAAAATTCATTTGAGAGGTTAATGGAACGATTTGCTAATACGGGGAAAGTGGAATATGAAAAAAAAAGGAATGAACAAAAAATGTAATAAATGAGGTAAACGAAACAGTCATAATTTTGAGCGTGATTGAAGATCCTCATCGCAGTATAAGAGAATTGGCAAGAGAAAACGATATAAGCCGATATTCAGTTCATTGAATCCTACAAAAAACAACTGTCACCCCTGTGACGTTCAACTAATGCAGGAACTGATTGATAGGGATTATGAAAACCGAATACAATTTTGTCAATGGGCATTTTTGACATTGTGTTGTTTGCCGCTGAGGCAACGTTTCATAAAAATGGACATGTTATCGCCATGATTTTCGTTATAATGACAGAACCAATCCTTACATCTCACGAGCAAATAGCCAAACAAAATGATCATTGAATGCTTGGGAAAGAATTGTTGGGGATTATGTGATAGGACCACATTTTTTTTGATGCACCTGTAAATGGCCAAATTAATTTGGAATTTTTGCAAGACAGCTTGGAAGAATTACTGGAGGATATCGCCAGAGATATTAGGAAGAGAATGTGGTGCACCACGCTGCAGTTATTCACGAACATTTAAACGACGCTTTTCCAAATGGTTGGATAGGAAGAGGAGGACCCCATAGTTGGCCTACCAGGAGCCCTGATTTAACCAAAATTCTTTTAGTGGGGCTATGTTAAGGAGCAACTGTACAAATCTCCTATGACTACAAAAGAATGAAATAAAGAATAAGGGAGGTTTTTCAGAAAATTGCTGCAGATATTTTAGTTAAGAAATGTCAGTAGATCATTCGAAAATCGTCTACAGAAATGCATAGATGTACTGGGACTCCACTTTGAACAGTTTCTGTAAAAACTAGGTATTATTTATTTCATTAAATTAGGTTCAAAATAACTTTGAATTTTTAAAATAGTTCCAATTTTATTATTACCCAGAAAAAAATTAATACTACTTTCAATCATCCTCACTTTATGTCAAAATCGTGACTACTATATCAGTTCGAAACGAACAGTATTATAATTTAACGGTTTTTAATGAAAAACTAAAAATATCTCTGGAAATATCGATTTGAGGCATAGGATATTATTCACAAAAATCATAGAGAATTAACGTGCCAATTCAAAAATACAATAATGTCCTGAGTTAGCGCTAGCATAAAATACACCCTGTACAATGATAATCAATATATGGTGGTCGTGTCGTTGTAGTACATCCCTTGTCTACACAAGTGCAAAATAAATCTTCTTAATTAATAGTAATACACACACAGCGAATTCATTTGTTAAACCTTGTTCCGACCAAAATTTTCATATTTTTTCGAATAACTCGCCTTGTCAGAAACTAAAAATCTGGAGGTCGTTGGATAAAAATTTTTACGCTAAATTCATAAACGTAAAAATATAAAGGGTGTTCAATTAAAAAAAGGCCTCGGAAGATGCTCCGCTGTAGCGAGTCACCCTGTATATTTAAAAATATTTTTAAAATGTGAGCCTTTGGACACTATACCACTTCAATGAAAAAATAATTTTCCAAAAGCTTCTCATAAAGCCGATATTGGACTTTGACGCACTCTTGGGACACCCTGTAGATAATTTTGTATGAGTTGATGGACGTCTAACCGCAGGCAGTCGACATTAACTTATCAAACTTTTACAGCGATCTCTCTAATTTACATATTCCACGAAACAGAATAATGTATAACTCTAAATTTTTTATTTAATTCCATTTCAGATTTATTTCCATTATTGCAAATATAAATAAAATATGAGCACATGGATATTATTTATATGATATTTGTTTCCATTTCACGGAACACACAGTTTGTATACATATTTCATTGCTTTAAACAATCACTTAAAACTTCAATTTAAAGTAACAAGCTTTATTTGTTTGCCTTGCAAACGTCGGCGTCGATATAAAGTGAATGAAATTATTTAACATTTTAATCGTTTATCAATGGACGTCGACGCAATTGCAACTGCATATTTGTTTGAAAATTACTACCGAGAATAATGAAAATGTTAAGGTGATGTAATCACCTCGTTCCACAATTTTAAAGAACATATATTGTGCGTATTATTTCAATAATACGTATTTAAATTGTACACCATTTTGTGCTGAATAGTTTTTTTTTGACGAGGAGGGCAAACCCTCATGGGCTCCCAACCTGAGCTGGGTCAGTGTCAGACTCTTACTGACTAAAACCCCTCCCCACAGGGTCGTCTGTAACACTCCGAGTGCACTGCAGCCTCTTGGGCTTATTGTGCACTCCCTGTTCCGATTTACACTGCCCATTTTAATACTCCTGTGCCACCGATAAGGTGATACAGGTCTGAGAATAGGCGAGTTTTAACGCTTTGCGGGTCTGTTTGTGTTTGCCCGTAAATATTATATCTTCTGCGGGCCAATGCCTCACATTCATATATGATATGGTCTACTGTCTCTGGTACCTTGCCACATAATCTGCAGTCAAGGTTGCCATCGAACTTGCCAATTCTGTGCAGGTGCTTCTTAACAGGAAAATGTCCCGTCAAGAGGCCTGTTACAATTCTCAACTGTAACCTGTTCTTTGGGAGCAGTTCTGCAGTTTGTTTTGGGCATGGTCCTTCAATGAGTGTTTTCCCATGCCGATTGCCTGGTATGTTCCTCCAGTAATAATTGTGTTTATTCCTGACCCAGTCTTTAATTACCCCTCTAGCTGAGCATTTGGTAATACCCAGCACGGGTTCTAGGCCAGAGAATGTGTTAGCTGCTCCTTGTCTAGCAAGTTCATCAGCTTTTTCGTTGCCGTCTATTCTGGTGTGTCCCTGCACCCAGAGTAGTTTAACTCCGTTCTGCTCACCCAGAACTTCGAGCTCTTTATGGCAGTCCCATACCAGTCTGGAGGATATGTTATTAGAGGCTAATGCCTTTAGTGCCGCCTGACTGTCAGATGCAATGCAGATCTGCTGGTTCACATATCGTCGTTTGACATTCTCACGTATACACTCAAGTATAGCCAGAATTTCAGTTTGAAATACAGTGGCGTGAAATCCAAGAGAAAGGCTTATACTTGCCCTCGGTCTCACTCCATGTATTCCTGCTCCAGCTCCTGATTCCATCCTGGACCCGTCAGTATACCAGGCCAGACCTTTGCGTAGTAACTCAGAAGCTCCTGTTGACCAATCCTCTCTCTCTCCAATAGAGATACTGAAGGGCTTGTTAAATGTGATTTTTGGGACCATGCTCAATAGAGGATCTACTACAATGTTGATTATCCTCATATGTCCTGACTCCCCTGTGTGGAGAGCCACGTCACGTGAGTTTTGCACCCTGTATGCCCCCATTCTTGCCTCTTCCTGAATCACTACGCTGAGTGGAGGGAGGTCCAATAAGGTCTCCATGGCTGCTTTGGGGGTGCTTTTCATGGCACCCGTGATTCCCAAGCAAGCCAGTCTCTGTACCCGGCTTAGCTTGTTGGCTGCAGTTATTTGAGTGGCTTTAGGCCACCAAACTAAGGCAGCGTGTGTAATGGAAGGTCTTATTACACGGGTATAGAGCCAGTGCACCATACCAGGCTTGAGCCCCATATTTTGCCATATAATCATCTACATGTGGCCAATATGGCCACCGATTTATGTGTTACCCTGTCTAGATGTTGGTTCCAGGTAAGTTTAGAGTCTATGATAACTCCAAGATACTTTACCTCCCCCGACATCCTCAGTATTGTTGAATAGTTAGTATATGAAGGACTGACAAGGTGTTGCCAGAACACCTTGTTTTGAAAGTTTTTATATACAGGGTATTCCTTAATGACGTGCTAATATAACAGGGTCTGATTCCTTAGGTCATTTTATGAAGAAATGTTTTTACGAACATACATCCTCAACAGCTTAAATATTTTGCTTCAGGGTGTTGAATTTTTTTTAAATCGTCATTTTAATATCCTATTAGGTAATATTATTTTCAATTTTGGCATGTGTTAATAGGATATAAAACCACATACTTTAGTTAAAAGAGTTATTTCATCGCTTCACCAGTGGCGTCCTAAGTAACATTTTGAGATGTGCCGACATTCTTAAAACCTCTTTATGACCAAATCTGAACGGTTAGGAAAGGTTTGTCACGACTTCTCAACCGAGTTTTATATGACTTAATTGGATATGATGTTTATAGGACCACTGTTTGGTCGATAGCCGAGTGGGGTAAGGTGCGAGGTGGCAATCGTCCTTCTACGCAGAAACGGCCGTCCAAAAGATACGGCGTCATCTGACTATACTAGAAACATACAACGCAGACTGGAAGATACATATAAACGAACGAAAGACTGAGACGATTCAACAAACTGAAAATCACCAATAAGATAATCGGGGAAAAAGGCAGAGTCAAGTATCTGGGGGTAACCCTGGATACGAGGCTCTGCTTTGGCCCCCATATTACAGCCACAATTCAAAAAACATATTCAGCACTGAGTAAGTTGTATCCGCTTGTGAATCGGCGCAGCAGATTAACGACTGATAACAAACTGACTTTATACAAAGTGATATTCAGACCTATAATGACATACGCCTGTGCGTCTTGGAATTGCATTTCAGACGCACAGTACCACAGACTGCAGACAACACAAAACAAGATACTTAGACTGTTACTAAACGCAGACAGGTACACTCCGATTGTTGAATTACATGAGGGGCTAATGTACCTCTCATGCGAGATTTTATTAACGAAACTGCTCAAAAGTTTTTCACATACAAAATTCAACAGTCGGAGCTGACAAGAGACCTGACAAACAGACGAAGACACAACGACCCACCACACGCACATAGACTTTTACACCAAAACCTACCAATATACGATATAAGACACTGACTAACGGAAAACACGTAAAACCTGAAACATACACAAAACAAGACAGACATATACAATCCCCCCCCCCTTATACCCCACATAATGTAAACATGTATATAATGTAAATAGCAGAATATCGAATTAATTTTAGAATAACAATTTATTTTTTCTTTATATTTTCCTTTGCTGCATATAGTAATTTTTAGAGTAAATTTTTAAGTTAACATAGAACAAACAATAATTTATTTATTAAGGAACACTTCCATTAGCACTCTAATTTCCCCCAAAATAGTAAAAATGTACATAATGTAAATATTGTAAATAGTACAGATTAGAATTCCATAAATTTTCTTTAGTCATCTCGTTTATTATGTACATAATTCATAGAGGAACTTTTAATTTAATCTAGAACATTCAATTAATTTCTAATTTTCTTTTAAACCAGAATAATCTTTAAGTTTTTTCAAAAATAATCATTTACAAAACCAGGTTTTTGTTGTATTTTCCTGCATAACAATACATACAATTGGAACACAGGGAAACCTTGAATATGATATAAAACTGCTCCGCAGTATAATTAAACACAAAAATAGCATAAACCTATGGGAAATGCTATAAAAGAAGGACAATCCAAAAAATTTCGAGGAGTGTGTCATCGGCATCCATCGCCGACCTATCCTAAAAAATGTAAATACATTTACTAGAATAGGGATAGATATTATACGCACGATGTGCAGGCTTGTAATATAGTAAACTAGGGCAAATGACATAAATGAAATATAATGTAAAATAGATAACAAAAATAAAATTCTTTTAATTGGTAATTGGTAATTGGTAATCGCGATTAATCACACGGACATCGCACCGCCAGGTTCGAATCCTGGCTCCGGCACTAGCACTGTCGGAGGAAATGCTTGTATGTCCGCGTTTTTTCAATGTGTAACCCCCTTCCGCATAAGCCCTGGCTTCTGGAATTGGGGGTTGTCTAATTTCTCTGGTGTTTATTTATTGGGTCCTGTGAATTTAAGGACTTCTTAACGTCATAAAGAAGTCATTACAAGATCGTGAATATTTTTCTTATGACCTTCATGCGACCAGATAGCCATAAGAGTTGAATGCAAAAGAACGTAACTAGTCAATATATATTCTATAAATTTTATAAACCTATACGAATGTCTTTTATTGGTTCGTTTAAGGTTCGGTTAAGTAAAACGCCAACAATCAAACTGCTAAATACAAAACCAAATATGTGGTGTTGTTTAATAAAATGCTAAATATTTAAAATCATTTCTAGCCATGTTATGATTCCAAAACTGCTGAGTATTATTTTCTATTGTAAAATTGTCCAAAATACTCAAAAACAATACAACTCGCCTTCAAAATAATGAAAACTAAATAAAATGTAAGAAATCATAAAAATTAAGAATTTTTAAGTATAAGTTTGAAAGGATTAAAATGTATACAAATTTATAGAGCATGACTGGAAATATCAAAAAAATATATTTTCAAGTTAAATTTCCATGTAATTAGCCTGTAAATCAAATTTTAATTTTTAATATTTTTGCTTGTAAAACATGGATACCAAACTTGATTGAATTTCCAACAAAAAATACGGCCGAGACTGCTTATGACTTTATAAATTTAAATGAGAAACTACCAAGCAGTCGTAAGACTTTTTAAATTACTCAGGAGTCATTTTACATTTTAGAAACGACTAGGTATGGAGTCATATTCATCATATCACCAACTATGCAATGGGGTATATCATACTAACACGTAATCAACCATTGGCGGATCTACAGGGGGTTTTGGGTTAACCCCCTCCTTTCGGCTCGGCAATTCCTTAATTTAATTGTAGGAGAAATGCGTGGGAAATGAATTCTTAATTTTATGAATGATAACAAAAACATTCCAGCCCAATAAAGGACCCCGCAGACTCACCCCTGCAAAATGGTTTTCGGTCAAATTGCTTCGAATTCTAGTATGTTGTATATTTCGAGATCCTTATCAAAAGTCTCCAGGGACACGGCGCTCCAAATGCCTTACTTTTAGCTGCAGAGCTTTGAGATCGTTTAAAATGGTGTTTTCAGCAGTATCAATGAAACATATGTTGAGATCTATATATAGGACTATTATAAGGACCATTTTGTGTGTATGTATTTGAGTGTATAGGTATGTGCATGTTGTCGTACAAGCGTATTTATTAGTCTTCAATTATTTGTGGGGGGGCGAGCGTAGGTGCGTCTTTACTATGTACATACTTCGGTATGCGATGTAAAGCAACGACAGGCGCAGTTAGTACTTGGATTGGTGACCATTCCAACGGTAACCGCGTTCTCGCCTCACACATCTTCCAGCGGCTTGTATATCAGTGTATGCGCGGAAGCTATACAACCTTAGGCGAGGGTTGTATAGGAGATATACCATCCTCCGGAGGGGATGTAAGTAAAGCCGTCGGTCCCTTGTCTATTAAATGTTAGGCAAGTAAAAGATCCCTACTCTTCTTAAGAGAAGAGGTTCGGCAAAATTCCTGGTTGGGGGTAGCTCGTCTACAGGCGTCGGTGTTAGGCCTCAGTAGCGGAAATAGACCGACGTTAAATAAATGTATAAAAAAAAAAAAATTATTTGTGGATTGTTGAGATCTATCTGTGGGGGTCGGTGTGCTGCATCCATAATTGTATTCAATAGAGAAACTGAAGGATAATGGACATTCTGCTCATACCTAGCGTACCCAAGATACCACAGAACACTCACAACATGAGCACATGTGCCGAGAGTTCTGGCTCCAATCTTGCAGGTACAATAATATCCATCAACCAGGTATCGAGATTTTCATCCATACCTCCTGCTATATTTTCATTGTATGAAATGTATATCTCATACTTGGACCTGTTCCTGAATCTAGAGTAAACTTTTATTCGCAAAAATCTCCTTTCATTAATTAATTCATCGATCTGGAATTCATCATTTTCTTCTCGTTACAACTTTTATTGAACATACGATGGTGCCAAAGATATTTGATATATACCGAATGTGAGATTTCTCAAATAATCCAAGAAGAGTCGGAAAAAAGCAATATCATTATCTTCTAGTCTAGCCCATTGACCTCGTCTTCTCTGAAAGTTGTCGATTTCGACCCTCGCTTGGACAACGTTCGATTCACGGAATTTATGCAGAATTCTCCTCGCCATGTGCACATCGACATCTGTCATATGGACAGGGAGATGAAACCTGTCTAATAATGCTGCCGCTATATGGCAAAAGTCTTTGAGATTCTCGACACGTGGCATTTCAAAAACATTATCAAAAAACTTAAACACGCTCTTTATATGACCGTTCCTGGATTCAATTACCCACCTTATTTCCGTGATCAAACGAGTCCCATTTACTTTTTCAGTAGTGAACTGAGTTCGTCCTCGGAAGAGTACGTGCGGCATTCCATAAGAAATGTCCAATGCCTCGAAGTAATCTTCTGCGTCGCGATAACAGCGATCGACTGTAAGAATGTCTCCTTCCTAAAACGATGCTCGAATACAATTCACATCGTTTTCGAATTCAGTGATCAATATTTGAGCATCATTACTCCTGCTGTCAGAAAAGTAAGGTCCATGAATAGCAAGAATATATCCATCTGGAGCAACTATTATGAAAGGGAGTAAAAAAATTAAAATGTGATTTAGTGTGCAAACAAGAACGAAACATCTTAAAAAAAATTTTTTGGCATTAGCCACTCCCTCTACCACCGCCATTGCCAGCCCGCCCTATTATTAAAGGGAATAAAAAATTAAATGGGGATTTGGTATTTATAAGAAAACCGTTTAAATTTTTTGGCATTAGCCACCTCCTCTACCACCGCCATTGCCACCCCCCACCCTCTATTATTAAAGGGTGTAAAAAATTAAATTAGGATTTAGTGTGTGTACGAGAACCAAGGGCCTTTAAAATTTATTTTGACATCAGCCACCCCCTCTGCCACCCCCATTGTCACCCCCATCCCATTATTAAATGAAGTAAAATATTAAATTGGAATTTAGTATGTATGAGACTTGGATACAAAATCTGGATGTGGAAGTAGTGATTCCTTGGGCAGCGGTTTTTAGTTGTGGAATGTGTACTTTCTAAAATAGTATCAGAGAAAATAAATTTAACAACTCTAGCGTTACAAAGTTATACACACGAATATCGAAATTCCTTGTCGTATGAGGGTCCTATAGTATGCGTATAATGAATAATTGGTCACCAAAAACCGATAGTCTTTAAAAAGTCGTTATTGGGTAGCAAAGATGTAGATATCTCCTACAATACAACGATTAACATGACTTAAGAGTTTGACCTCGTTGTGGCCTTGCACGAAGATACTTATACAAGAGTCACTGAAGAACATGATAGAACTTTAGTAGGACCTTGGCATGATATAGTATCTAAATTTAAAAGGAGTCGTAGAAGAGGGTGTACATGGCTTATGTCCATTTAACAATTTTATGTAATAACTGGTATTTTACTTATATTTAGCACGATCTGTATAGCACTTTGATTCAGTTTTTGCAAGTGACACTGTTTCAGCTATTTTTGTATCTTAAGAACTAAGTAACTAAGTAATATTTTTTAACAGTAGATTATGTATCTCTGTTACAGCTTCAGAAACCATTGTCGATGTCAAGTCTGCAAAAATATTTACATTCATTTATATTTCATTTTTATACTTTGTTTACTATGTACATGTAGTTATTTTCCTTACAGTTTGTAAACGATTTACTTTATTACGACAGTTCGTATTTTTGGTTATGTATGCAAAGTAACTATCTAATTTGTGGTATGCAACTATTATTGAATAAAGATTCGTTTTATACTTATCACTAATTTAATCGCGTGTTTAAGTCGCCCATCAACAGGCAACAGTGGTAAATTCATTTATTATATTGTTGACGTAGGTTATATTTAGTTGAAAGCACACGTAGGTACAGTCCGGTACATAATAACAATTCCTTATATTATCTAGTTTGTAAGGATACTTATAGAAGGTAATATTGACGGTTATGACTTAAAAAACTCTTTGAAAAGACTTTGTCAATATATTCGTAAATTGTAATTCCAACTTTATATTGTGTTCAAAAAAATACAACACGGTTACGTAAAAATTCGATTTAATATACATCCTGCCTTTGAGTGGAAATTTCCCGTTCTTCCTTTATTTCTGACATAGATGAATTGAACTAAAAGAACATTTTTAACTTTATGGAAACTGGATATATCTTTCCGTACACGGATCATTGCTCCGCACAATATTTTCTAGTACTTTATTTATTGAGATATATCATTGACAGCCCCACTTAAATGATAAAATAAAATCCGGGTAATAGGAAAAGCACGCAGACAGGGCAAACATGGGATGGAAACGAATTAGAATTTGTTTAAAGAATAATTAGACCTTTTTCACATGGTTGACAAACAAGATTTACGTTGATGTTATGCGGGTAAGCTTTAATATTTATAGTGGGTATGTAATAAATAATGAATTGAATTTTATAGTGTATTCTTCGTGGAGTCGATTCTCACGAAGCGTGTTACTCCTTCGTATTTAGGATAGCTTTTATGGTTACTTTCTACTGATTTGTGGTTCATCTACTTACAAAAAAGAATGGCTTATTACCAAACGTTGACGGGCATTTTTATGTACGATGAAATCATTATTTAAGTAAAAATAATTTTATTAATCTATTACATATATCAGGTAAATATATGTTCTATGTATGCACGTATGTAAATGAAAAGTTGTATGGATCATTTGTTTGTAAAAAATATTAAAAACAATTCTAAAAATATTGTTACAGTTCAATTTCACAATTATACGTCATTATAAAAAAATCTCTAAATCATTACATTATCTCTTACATTTAATGTCTAACGAATTCGTTTTATCCGTCGTCACGCGTAATATTTATTATTTAGTTGTCTATATGAACCCGCAATTGTAAGGAATCTGTTGCACTTAGGTGTAGGCATGGCATTATACATTTTGTTGTGTAGCGTGTTGCATATACTTAGGTTTATATTTCTGTAATTCTTATAAGCTAGGCAACCAATAACTTTTAATTAGTTTATAGTTAGATTCCTATAACCGTACTGACGATCGGTAACACAGATTTATTTCTTCACGATAGTTTGGCTTAGGTTTTCGTCTTCCGGTATTCTGTCACTTTTCACGTGTAAGTTCGCTTGAACGCTTGGCAATTTATTAACTGGTATTTTACGTGCTCTTTGCGATTTTTGAAATAAGTAATTTCACCATTCTGGGATATATTCGCAACGTTACATTTTTCGATTATACGTTTTTGTTTGGATGAGTGCATATTTTTATGGTATTGGAAATCGATTGTCTTCATTGGAAGGATCTATATGTAAAAGCCATTTTTGCCAAATTTACACGAGGCCAAGGACATCCAAGGTCAAAAACATTTTTCTAAGAAAACCCTCTGAAACGAGGTAATTATTTTATTTTTATATTCAAACTAGCAAAATTTTACTTGTAGTAAATTGTTCCATGGTAAAAATTTATTTTTAGGGTTTTTTTTCCATCTACGGTATCGCCTAGGATTTCGTAGTTTTTCCTACATTTTCTTTGTATCCCCTGATACGAATAACTTTTTTTCCATTGGTCTACACGTGCTTATGTTATTTCTCCTTGCTGGACTGGAATTTCTTTTTTTGTGGAGGAGCCATCCATTTTCTGGGTTAATTGATAGGCTGGAAGTTGCCCATTCCTGAAGTTTGAGCCGAAGCTTAGTTTGTATCCTTCTTGCGCCATCTATATATTGATTATTTTTTTTAATATATTGTATATTTTGCTTTAAAAAAATTTCACCACTCTATGTATATATATTTTTTTAAATTTTGCTAAACGTTCTATGGAAATATTCTGTTAATTAATTAAAACATCTATGACATTTGTTGGGGGTTTAAGCACTTACGTAAGACGCGTATATCCAGTTAGATACATTTTTTTTTGTGTTGAATTTGTCTGCTATATCATACATACCATACATTATTGTACTGTTGAATGTTATAAAGTTAACCTACTTCGTTTATTGTCATTAAAAGATAAAACTGAATTGGAATTTTTCATTATCGTCTCGCTAAGTAATTTATAGTAAATTTAAGGTTATATTGTACTTGAGCTGGTATTTGGATAGAAAAAAATTTACTTGGCGCTCTGATACATCAAATAAATTTAGAACCCCGACCATCTCCACTGTCAGTCGGCCAGCAAATACCGTTAGGCAACAGACGACGACCAACTAGGTACGTCAGATTGCAGTTTTAAAATTTGACGTAGCAATATTCCAGCAGTTATAAAAACTAGTATAACTCAACACTCAATTATCAACCCAATAGTTTTTCTAAAACAAAATTAATACAAATTATGAATATACAAAAACTTACATGGAAAAAAATAAATTAATTGATAAATTGAGAGACGAAAATTAGTTAGAATTCAGCAATAAATATAGAGGAAGTCACAAATTCTTTTATCAGTATATTAAAGACTAAAATAAAAAATTGCACGAAACTTATAAAAAGGGAAATAAAAATGGTGGATAACAAATGATTTAATAAAATCTATTAATCGAAAAAATATCTTTTATGCAAAAATGTAAAATAATGAATCATTGGAAAAATATTAACAATTTTAAAACATATTTCACTCAGGCATGTGCTTTATTAGAATCTGCGCTACAATGCTAAATATATGGTAGTAAAAAAAGCGCCGGCTTACTGACCAATTCGCATAAGCCGGACGGAGATTTATTAATATTTTTATTCAGACGGCATGTGCCTCGTCAAGATCCACGCTACAATACTAAATATATGGTAGAAAAGAAAGCGCCGGCCTACTGACCAATTGGCATAAGCTGGACGGAGATTTACTAGCCTTGTCTGCCTAAGGCCAGGCGCACTAGCAATTTGTAGTCGCGCGATTGTTTAGTCGCAAAAATGAAACGTTAATGTTTTAATGAATATACACGCATTCTGCGACGAAATAGTCGTTGCGACTTAAAAATAAAACAGGTCCTATTTTAATGATGACGCGATTGTCACTGATTGAAATAAAACATGAAGAGGACATGAGACTTCCGATATGAAACAGAGATGGAGAGCGCTGTGTTCCGAAGAAGTATACACGGTGCTTCAAACTTTTGAAAGTAGAATTTTTAAACTTTATTCCTTCTTAATGTAGTATAGGTATAGGTGGTATAGCCCGTATCCATGTAATATCTTGGTATGTTATATTTGGTCCTATTATTTGAAGCAAAATATTAAAACTTCACATTCATCCGATAATATTTAAAAAAATTTTGCTGGATGATGTACCAAATCATATTATATTTTATAAAATTGTCATTTTATGAACCTTTGACTAATTATCGGATGCACCCAATATCTTTTTTTGGTTTGATTTCTGGCTTTTCTACGCAATAGCAAAGCTACCACACAAGCAGTTTCAACGAAATCTATTTCAAGACTGTACTATTTTTCTTTTCTCGCTCGAATATTTTTGCCACTGCGATTAAACAATCGCGCGACTACAAATCGCTAGTGCGCGCCCGGTCTAATAAAAACATGTTCCACGCCGGCCCATTGACAAAAATAACTTTTTGGGGCGGCGCGGCAGCAACGTGATGCCGCAAATTAAATCTTATAGCCGGCTGACTCAACGTTGTTTATTTGTACAGCTGTACGCAACGTGTTAAAAACCATAGAAACAAATTGAATGAACTAAGAAAAACTAAAGATAATTATTTTAAAGCTAAAATTGATGAAAATAGAATTAGTTTGGAAAATTTGTGGAATTGTGTTAAAGAAATTAAAGGTAATAGCAAAAAGCATAAAGAGATAAACGAGTTAAGGGAAAAACACGGAAATCTAACCACTACCGAAAAAGAAATGTATGACTTATTTTGTAGCTATTTCACCAATATAGGTAAAGAATTAGCTGATCAAATAAAATCAAAAGATATTGGTAGATAAACAAGTTTACCTAATTCAGTTTTACTCTCTCAAACAAATCCAGAAGAAGTCGTGCAAATCAGCAAATCATTGACGAATTGAAAGATCTGAAATCTTGAAAGATGTAGTTATTAAAATATCGGTGCCTTTAACATATATCATAAATCTTGCCTTTGACATTGGAGAGTGTCTATCATCTTTCAAGGTCGCTGTCATCAAACCACTATACAATAACTAAGATAGGTTGGATGTGTTTAACTATCGCCCAATATCGTTAATATCGAACTTTAAAGAGGAGTTTGTGACTGAAATATTACGTTTAATATTCTGTCCTCTAGAAGCACACTTGAATGTTTGCTAAGCTCAGTCAGGCTATTTATTTTTCGATTGCAACAGACACTGACCCGCTAGATGGCTGACTCTTTTGCATGTCGCTACCAAATAATCGAAGAATCCTCGTGTTGGTCGTCACAGCCAACCTTGCACTGATGAGAGCCAACAGCTCGGAACTGCAATCTGGAAGTGGTGTGGGACAGAGACGACTGGCAGGAGAGCTCCTTTAGGTAGGATCAGTCTTTCGGCTGATTTCTATTGCAATCGAAGCATTAGCGTTCTGTTGGTAATATGCAATCATTACAGTTAACGCGCCAGGCTTGTAACTTGTAATTCAGCGCTCGGCGGAGCACATTGCGCGGAGAGTAGCTGTTGGTTGCAATCTAGTTATGTTCCTTATAATTAAAATAAGGACTTTATAGAGGAGTTTGTGATTGAACTATTACGTTTTAATATTGAACTTTGAAAATGTTGAATATGGAGTCCCCCAAGGAACTGTTTTAGGTTCAATATTATTAAACATTTATATTAACGATTTATTTAAATTGAAAACTGAAGGTGACATAATAAACTTTGCCGACGACACGGTAGTATTCTACCAAGCTTAAAGAGAAAGTAGAACACGAGTTCAAACATTATAAAGTGGTTTAATAGTAGACTCTTATCTATGAACTTAAAAATACTTGTTATATTGCATTCACTTTGTATAAAGAAAAACCTTTCGTTATTTAATGAACTTACCATAGATGTAGACACAAATAAAAGCAATCAATAATCAGCATAAAATATTTGGGGACATTTACAGATAACCACCTAAAATGGGACATCCACATTAATTATGTGATTAAAAATAAGACCTTCACTATATCAATTGAAATACTTTTAGTAGGGCAGCTTATCATGAAAATATGGACACACGGGACAAAAGCACCAAATTTTTCCAGGTACTAGTTAGATATGTAGCTTTCAATTTTTGATAAGAACCAACTCCTCCGTCGGCCATCTTGGATTTTATAGTGGCCATTTTGAAATATAGGTATATTATCAATATCTTGGCTTCTAAGTCACTTAAGACCACAAACTACATAACTACATACAACTACATAATTTTTAAGTGTAAAATTTGGTGCTTTTGTCCGGTGTGTCCATATTAACATAAAATTCGACGTTAAGCTGCCCCACTGTTTCACAAAATATTAAAAGTAAATCATATAAAAACTCTTTATCATGCACTAGTTGAAACTCACTCGATATATGGATTAATTGGTTATGGAGGCGCGACAAAAAATCATGTAGAGAACCTGCAAGTAAAACAAAAACATGATTAAAAGTTATATACAATAAACCGTTTACTTACCCAACAGAAGACCTATGTATTGAAACTAAATATTCGATCTACGTCAACTATTTTGTCAAACGTTATTATTACGTGAACATAAAAATAAAAAAGAATTAACAAAAATAGAACACGAATAAAACACTAGACATAAAATAAATTCCACTAAATTACCTAAAATGAATAAAGTCATCGCTCGCTGATGTTTCATTTATTTGGGGCCTAAATTATATAATTTGTTACCAGTAGAAATAAAACAAATAAATTCATTCACTCTCTATAAAAATAGAATAAAACAATGGAATAGTAGAGTAAAACTAGAGCAAAAATACATGATATAATAGACATGAAAATTCAAACCTTATAAATGATAATAAAAAAAAATGGAATTAAAACAACAATTAAAACAAAAGTTAATTACTTACCCAATAACATAATGTACAAATAGTATTGTAATTATAATTGTAAATGTAATGATTATATATAATTCACGTGAATGTCTAAAAACATAGTGCTGATGAAAATTGTACCTTACTGTTCAAGGCATCGTCTTTTTTGAAAGTTACAGTAAACATTTATTTTAGCATTATGTACATGTGTGTATATGTATGTAAATAGGATTATGTGTATATTTATTATATATGTATGTATTCATAAATTATTGCTGTCCATTCTCCCTACATGGATTTATCTTTGTGGAGTGAACATTTACCATTCTGTTTTACAGTATAAGAAACTTATTATTATTAATATAGCGTGAATTAACCCTCGTCCGTTAAGAAGCTACACACAAAAATTTTAAGAAAATTCCCTCAATGCAATGCGATGTTCGGAAATGATTCTCGAAGGAGCTACAGCAGATTTTATTACTTATCTGAGAAACGTCATAGCAATAATCATTAAGAGATCTTTCTTGAAAAGAAATATAAAAGGTAAGAAATTTAGGTTAAAGTAGGTATTTTTTCTATCTGCGATGATTTTGGTGATGTGAAAGATATAGAGATTCTAGTTGTTAAATTAAATAAAAAATTTCATACGCTACACATACTCGTAATACACATACCGCAAGCATGTTATAATACTAACTTTGAACCTACGAATCGATTAACTTCTTTAATAATTTCCTAGATCGATTTTTAGATTTAATAATATGCAGTATCAACTGCTCTGTATATAAAGCTCTTGGGGTGATTTTTCCTGAAGATCTTTTTCAACCTGCACTGCTCATTGAAGTTGACACAAATCAATTATTAACAACTTTCTGTGTCGAGCGAACGCAAAATACAATTTTAAAAGTTCTGTCCTGTATTTGGCTACTATGCCTGTTAAATATCGTAGTAAATAAATACATAGGTAAAAAATGAATGATTTTTTTATTTTATCCCCTTGTTTAGATTAACGTCATTGCAGAGTTTAGGATTAGCTATTCCACACACACATACACATAGACAATTATACAACGACCATTCCCTACGACATTGCCATCTACCGCAGCCGAGACTCGAACTCAGGAGCGGTACAGCCATGTGGTCTCTCGCACTAATCTACTGCCACCAACTCTGTAGCACATGGAAGACACCACTAAACATCCATACCCTAGCCAGAATTCGAAACTGGATTCCTTTTTTGCAAGCCTAACACGTAAACTTTGAGCCACTGAGCTGGTATGAACGAGTGAAAGAATGAACGAACCAAGGAACGAATGAAAGAATAAACAAATAAATGAACAAGCCAACGAACAAACGAACCAACGAGTGAACGAAGATATTAAATACGACACTAGATTTATCATGACAGATTCCTCCAAAATATCACTAACTTGAGCAACTTGCCAGATGCCTCTATAGCACACCCGTTTCACAATTAAAATAGCAGCTACTATTTATATTTTCATTATAAGTGTGTGTTAGAAAAATAACGCTGTGACGAGCTTTTCTCCACCCCAGCCGATGACGAAGAGCAAAAGGACCACTCTTTGACACTCAAGTCCCGGAAACGATTTTTCGGTTTAAACTCGGGCGTAAGTCCTAGTTTAAGTGATAGGACACACTACTCACAAGCGGAATACGCGAGGCTGAGTAGCTCAAGTGGAGAAACGGTATACCAGTGAGCCAATTTTGGGAAATTAGACATTCACGCACAAACAATATAACTCAGAATTTGATAAATAATGTTAGTTTATGCAACTAAACCTACTATATACAAATCTACTTGTTTACTAAATGCAAGCGGTGAACCGAAAATACTAGTACCCGATGATTCAAATGACAGGGATAGCAAGCGACAAAATTATAGGGAAGTTATATGCAACACTTGGCTAATACCTCCGTTTATTTACTCCTTCATGAAGTTATTTACTTTCTGTGGTTACGGTCGGGCGCGTCTGCTGCAGTGGAGCAATCGGAGCGGAATGAATCCTACAGGAGTTCTCAGGTCCTTTTTTGAAATGAAACAACTTACTATAGAAGCGGGAGTAGACGCCAGACGGATGCGCTGCTGGTCGATGACGTAGTACGGACTTTGCCAAGACACCAATGGGACCTGTGTTCTCGGAGTGGACACATCTGCTGCCGATGAGTCACTCTGGCTGACTACCAACACGGGACGAACTTAACTATTTCCTTCGAATACTTAAAAGGGGAGAAACGGTGGTATTAGATGTGCGGTGGATTAACGTGATATCAAACGGACGGGCAGAAAATATTTAAGTTCAGAAAGATCCTTCAAATGTGACAAGATTTATAGTATATTCAAATGTGATAATTTGCGTAACGTTTAATGATTGTTCCAATCAATTATTATCGATGCTGTTATTTCACGTAAGCAAATATTGTTAAACTAATAAATTACAATTTTTGGCGCTTACTGTGTATCCGGTTTCAAATAAATATATAGCCTATGAAATTTACGGCAGAAAATTGCTTAACGTCGTGCGGAAAGGGAGGGTTCCATCGAAAGCTTTAACTCGATTAATCAAGTATACACTATAAATCCCATAGTTGTAGAAGCATCGATTTAAAAATGGAAAATGGTAGAATAATATATTGCTAACGGAACTACATTTTGCTGGGGCTTTTAACATAAAAATGTGGTAATAGCAAATGGGAATATCTCAACGTAAAGCCATTTATTATTCTCTCAAGTAAAACCAAGGAAAATAATGAATGATGAAACATTAGTTTATTCCTAATAGGTTTAAACTGCATTTAAATGATGTAATATTAACAATATGATGAAGTGATTGTAGCATGTAAAGACTTATTACATTTTGGTGCGAAAAATAACTAAGGGTGCCTTTTTTGATCGATTTTTAAAAAATGGGATACTTAGAGTACCTCCTCACATTATTTAATTAAAGACAATATTAATATGAGTCTAAAGGCACGTCATTACATTGCATTACATTATATTACATTGCATTACATTCCATTACATTGCATTACATTACATTACATCACATCACATCACATTACATTACATCACATCACATCACATTACATTACTACTATAATTTATTCACATGTGTCTTATATACTACTAATAAAGCAGTATGGCTTTACATAATACACAAGAGTACAATGTCTATTTGATTATATAAATGCCCTTTAGAAGGTTTCCTTTGAACGATTCTGGAATCATTTAATGAGCAATTCAAAATAACGAATTAGATAAATGTTCAAAAACGTCAGCTGAGCCACATTAATCTGGTGCCCGTATTACAAAATTTCCTCGATCAATGTTTTCCCATGGTTAAGCGAGTATTTTGTCTTCAGCGAATTATTGTTCCCATTAGCTTAATTAGCAATTTATTTTAAATTATTTACATAAAATAGAAATAATTTTTTTCTTTCGCTTAAATGGAACTTTAACCGTTATTTTACATAATTATTCCAAACGATAAGATACCAAGCAATATTCTCCACTGAAGCATTTTCACTGATTTATCGTTCTTTAAGGGGGAATTTTAGGTATAAAAATATTTGGTGTGTTTAATTTATCATAAAAAAATAATTACTTATCGGAATAACAGAGCAAATTGATGGTTATAAATAACTTTTTTATATATACTTGTAGGTACGTTGAAAGATACGGTACTACTTCATATTTCTGATATAAATGCTGCATCTCGAAGACTACAGGGTCTAGTAGAAAAAGATTCTTATCATCTGATCATGCAGACTAAAAAATTTTGAACATACTCGAGTAAATGCATAATATTATACAGAGTCATTTAGAAAATATCATTATACATTTGAGAAAATACGTACATACCCTTAACATTGGAGTTTATATCTCAAAATAGTACTTATTTTATTTTTTTATTTACCAGGTGACCAGTTACAGAGTGAGAAAATCACTTTAATGATACATTAAAAGTACAAAAAATCATTGATATACATAATTATAAATGTATAAAATGTTTAAGAAGAGGAAAAGCAGAAAAAAGTACAGTTATTATACAAGTACTAATAATACTAGCTAATACTAAGCTGACCGCATACAGATAAAAACTGTTTAATTGAGGCAAGACTACAATTAAATATATCAAGCCCATTTTGCAGCGAGTTATAATTTTTACACATAAAATGTATAAGTTAAATTTTTAATAAATTAGTCTTGGGAATATCAAAACAAAATGTTTCACGATTTCTACTTTCTATACGCGATATACGAAAACATAGTTGCTCCAAAATTAGTGCACAATCAAATATATTGTGAATAGTTCTACATAGCAATACTGTAGAGGGGGCTATTTTTCTATTTTGTAGACCCAACAAGTTAAACCTTTCTAACATAGCTTTGTGAGTAACCAATTGTAGGATAATTGCCATCTTCGATAAAACACAAATACTTATCAAAACTGCGCTGAATATTCTCAATATTGTTTATGTATGTAGCATATCCAGGGGACCAGACCATTGGGCAATATTCTAATTTTGACTGCACAAATAAAAATATAACAATTGCCTTATGTCTGCATTACCAAAACCATTAACATTCCTAATTACAAATCCTAAGTTCAAATGTGCTTTTAGAGTGCAGAATATTTTTTACTATAAGGAACATAACCAAACTGCAACTAACAGCTACTCTCCGGGCCATGTGCCCCGGCCGAGCGCTGAATTACGTGTTACAAGCCTGGTGCGTTAAGTGTAATAATTGTATATTACCGAAAGAACGCTAATGCTTGGATTGCAACAAACACCAGCTGAAAGACTGATCCTACTTAAAGGAGCTCTCGTACCAGTCGTCCCACACCACTTGCAGACTCCAGTTTCGAGCTGTTGGCTCTCGTCAGTACAAGGTAGGCATGTGACGACCGACACGGGGATCCTTGAACTATTTCGTACATCTCGGTATCCATAGGATAGCGACATGAAAAACAATCAGCAGACATCATCTAGCGGCCAAGTGTCTGTTACAATCGAAAAATAAACAGCCCGACTGGGCTTAGCATATTTCAAATATGCTCTTATAAGGCAAAATATTAAAACATATTTTTAGTCGCAAACTCCTCTATAAAATTCTTATTTGCTGTTGATTGCAGTCTGATTACTTTCCTTATAGTA
The DNA here is from genome assembly GCA_963675555.1 of Leptura quadrifasciata. Classification (NCBI taxonomy): domain Eukaryota; kingdom Metazoa; phylum Arthropoda; class Insecta; order Coleoptera; family Cerambycidae; genus Leptura; species Leptura quadrifasciata. Next base: position 116,044,001 of record OY776677.1, read on the forward strand.
ATAGAGGAGTTATATATTCATTATAATTATCTTAATTTTTTGTTTGCTTATACTTTTTTCTAAGAGAACTTTTTTATATATATCTCTTATGATATCGTTGGATATATAGGCTGTTTAGGAATAGATTTAGTTACGAATGCATCAAAAATTTCTGTAAATTTAGAATAAAAAGCCGTACACGACGCTGTATTAATATCGTTTAGTTCAGTTGGAAATAATTAGTTTGTCTGAAATAGGCTTTTATATAGGAGAGGATAACCGTAACAGAGCGGCCGTAGAAAAATATTGAAGTTAGGTATTACTAAATATTACTTTGTTGATCAATTGCATTAAATACTGACCTATCTCTTGTATACGTAACCTGCAATTATACTGACCTATCTCTTGTACACGTAACCTGCAATTATACATAATTACCACTTTAAACTTGCAATTATAAAAATATTTTAATTATATTCTTCCTACGCCTTCGTCGTAAGTATGAATACATGAATATGTAAATAAATATTGTTAATTTTTCTTCAAATACTCTTTATAAAATACTTTTATTTGTTATTCACTTGTAAAACGATATTTATCAAGGCAGAATACAAACATTGGAAATCACTTTTAACTGGGTAGCCAGAGTAAAAATTTTAAACTGGCAGCTGTCAATTTTACAAGTTACTAGTGTTGACATTAGAAAATTAAGTTTTATAAACTTAAAGCCACACTTGCGGCTTTATCTAAAATAGCTTCTGGCACATTCATATCAATAAAATTTAATAACAATAAGCTTTGCAAAAGTAGTAAGTACTTGCAATAGTATATTGTTCTATATACTGACTTTTCTAAGGTGTTTGACAGGATACCTACATCATGGGATTTAAATAGAAACGAACACAACATTTGGATTTATTTAGAATTTAGGAAACTTTTTTACATCTTACTTATCTAATAGATCTCAATATGTCACATTCAACGGCTATAAGTCTAAAATATATAAAAATATAAAATATAGGACTTATAATATTCCAACCTATCTGCAAGTGCCTTATATAAATAAGGACTCAACAAATTAATTTAGTGCTAACTGTGTTTAGACAACATACGCAAATTTTACCATATAATTCAACGCTCGTAAGGGAAATAACTGTGTTGGTTTAATTTGTTGAGTCCTTATTTATATAAGGCACTTGCAGATAGGTTGGAATATTATAATTCCTATATTTTAAATTTTTATAAAATTTCCTTCTGCTATAAAATTGATTATTCAGCGATGACTATCAATTTTATTTTCGATTTGAATTGTTTCGAGACTACTGAGAGTTGGCGCTCTACTGCGGTGGAACTTGACAGTGTCTATGAGATGCGAACTCGAGTATTGAAGGTATCACTTGCACTGCACTGATGAGCCCCAAAAACAGATTTAAACTGGTCTGCAGTTAGTGACATCCTGAGATGAAGGAGGTCTCGCATCTTCCTCGTAGTATTCGAGCATTCCGAGTCATTGTATTTTAGTGCTAACTGTGTTTAGATGAAATACGCAAATTGTACCATATAATTCAGCGCTCGTAAGGGGGAATAACTGTTTTGGTTTAATTTGTTGAGTCTTTATTTATATAAGGTACTTGCAGATAGGTTGGAATATTATAATTCCTATATTTTCTATTTTTATAAAAATTTCTTCTGCTATAAAATTGCTTTTTCAGTGATGTCTAAAATATATGACACTACGTTTGGTACACCGTAGGATTCCAATTTGGGCCCTTTACTTTTCTTTTATTTATTCATTACTTAGCTAAAATTTTAGAGTGTGAAAGGCTTCTTATATGCTAATGATGTAAAGATTTTTATTACAATTGATAATTTGTGTGACTGCATAAAACTGCAGCAAAATCTAACACAGCTACAAACTTGGTCAAATATTAACATGCTTCATTTAAACATAGAAAGAGTGTCCTATTATTTTTAATTATGAGCTTAATGCTGAGATTCTCAATTTTTCTAAAATTATTGTAAAGACCTTGGGATAACTTTTGATCAATCTGTGAGTTTCAAAAATCACCTAGGGTGTATAACGTCACTTTTTATCATCAGAAACAGTAAGTCTTTTAATAATATGGATACATTGAACATCTTGTATTGCGCTTTTGTTAGATCTAAACTGGAGTACTGTGCCTAATTTTGGTTTCCTCATTATTTATCTTACATTAATAGTAGTTTAGAGTCTTTACAAAGGAAATTTTTAAAATATTATGCCTTTCGAGTAGATGGTATTTATTCAAAATGGGGAATCGATAATAACTTATTACTAACTAGATTTGAGATGGTATCATTGGAAAATACAAGGATCACCTCATCTCTTCGCTTTTTGTATAACTTATTCCACAATCAAGTTGACTGTTCGAATAATTTGAATTTTTTAGCACCTAGTCTATCTGCAAGAAACTTAACATCTTTTTATTATCCTGTTGGTAGAAAAAACTTAATGTTGAAATCCCCTATATACAATATGACACACAATTTTAATTGAATCTCAGATAGATGTAATATTAGTAACTACAGTTTAAGTCATTTATTAGCAATTGCCATTAATTATGTACTTTTATGTATATCCTGTAAGTGGCTATTCCTGTTGGACTAATAAAGTACTATTATTATTATTATATGGAGTAGAATTGGCATTTTTTGCGGACACTTCCGAGAATTTCCGAGGATTTTGATTTATTTTAGTTTTGGTTTCACATTGAATAATTTGAGTACCTCAGTAAATAATTTAATTCAAACCATAAATATAAAATCTAACTTTTTAATTTACTTCTAAATGAACAAAATCGTAAATTCTCGCCGAATTTAATTATACAAAGCATCAACAAAATTACCAATTGCAGCTGTTTAATTCATTTTGCGCTCTTCAAAAAGTAATTCAACTGTAAGAGATTAATTGTGGTTGCTTAATTAAAATAGAATATTAGCTAATCAACGTTTCAACCAACCCGAGTAATAAATGGAATTTTAATAAATATCTAGAGAGAACCGTTGCAAGTGCTTGTTATTTAAAATTCGTTAAAAATAGAATATATAGTAGTAAAATGAAGGAAATAATGACTAGAGCACCCACGGGGCAAATTGAGATTTAATTAAAAATATGTATATCCTAGATGAAAAACGACGCAACTTATTAAACATTCTAATTTATTATGATGTGTATCGCACATTACATTACCAACAATTTTGACAGTCTGGCAGCTGAGTTGCGAACAACTTATGTTTGTCGGGGTAATCTTATATTATTACATACACCTTTTCAAGAAAGGTGACCGGTCTGATATCTGCAACTATCGTCCAATTGTTGTAATTTGTAACTTTGCCAAATGTTTTGATGTAGATGTAATTTGCACTAACTTTTTTAAAGCGTTGGATCACGGTATACTATTAAATAAGTTGCAGAACTTTGGTTTCAGTGATGCTCTCATTAATTTATTCATTTCTTATTTGTCTTATCATACTTAGTTTGTAACGAAGCATTTTTCGTTACGGAAATCTGCATAAAATTTATATTTCTCTATCTTCTCTATATAATTATGTTTCTTGTTTTCTGTACCGCCTTAAGCGATTTACTGTATATTATTCGAAAATATTCACTATTTGAATACCTGAATATTTATCTAAAGCGGCAAATATTTGTAAACAGGATTATTGTTTATTATTTGACGTCATTAATTCAATAATTAGTTATCTGTGGCCGATTAAATCCATTTATTTTTCGTAGTTGGTTAGAATAATTATTTGAAACCGATTTCATACATTACAAAAGTCAGAATACTTTATTTATATTAACCAGCGCACGTAATAATAATTTACCAGTACGTTTAATAACTTAATATAGCCGTCCTTGCTGGCTTGTATTCAATACAGTGGGCCATGCGCGATATTAAAGCACGTGGGGTTCCTCGCGATACCCTGAGTGGGTATCTGGCTATAAAACTGACCGTGAAGACCTGTAAAATCAGAATTTGTTCCAATTCTCGAAGATACCAGACGTCTATCATCTGCCCAGGGTCCACCGCTGCGATTGTAAAGAGTAAGAAATATTTGGTTAGTGCATTTATTATTCCGTATTTACTGATTGAACTTTTTATCCTGTCTGGATAATTTTGGTATTTATTTCATATTTACTGATTGATAATTTTATACTTAGTTACCGAAATTTTACTGCCGTTATTCTGATTGAAATATTTACACTGTTTGAATATTCATGGTATTTATTTCATATTTTCTGATTGTTAATTTTATACTTAGTTACCGAAATTTTACTGCCGTTATTCTGATTGAAATTTTTACAGTGTTTGAATATTCTTGATATTTATTTTATTACTTCATCTTTACTGATTGAAATTTTTATACTTAGCATATTAAATTTCACTGTTTATTTTATGACTGAAAATTTTATGCTGTGCATCCAGAAGTCTGTTTCAACTCATATTTAACTATTTGAATATTTTACTTTAATATTTTCAACTTGTGACTACCTCTTACTCTTACTTGTATTTTTAAGGACCTGTGTGCCTACAAGTTCCTACTTACCATACATTAGGACCTGCGTCCGGCTGTTCCCTTACTTGTATTTAGGACCTGTGTCCCTACAGGGTTCTCACCTTTTATTTATAGTAACATTATTGTTTGTTCCGGGCTGAACCTTAATAAAAGGACAGGTTTAATTAAGCTTTTGTTTGCACAGTATACTGAGTTCATGACAAAAATATTTGTTCATTCTGCCGATACTTAATTCCCCGTACGATTAACATCATTAAGCACTAGCCAAATTTCCAGTCTGTTTTTATTACTGCAAATAATTCTGCTTGGTTCGCATTTTCTGGTATCCGTACACTGTCTGCTTAACAATAGTTGTATCATAAACTTGCTAATTTCGCCGCTCATATGCTTTTGCCGTTAGATTTACCGCTTATACGCTTTTGTCGCTAACATTACTATATTGCTATGTATATAAATTTGTGTTAATTTTGATTTTCTGTTTTATTTAGGACTGTTAACCACAGGATTGCTGTAATATATTTAAATATTATCAAACTTCTGCGTTTTACTGTTGTGTTTGTGAAAGTCTAATTTCCCTTATTGACCCACTGGAATTGACTGTGTCTTCACTGAGCTGCTCAGTCTCGCTTATCGACTTTTGGGTAGTGTTGTTCAACCACTTGCAACTTGCACTGGCGCCCGAGTAACAAGTAGGAAAGCTCGAGTGTCAAAGTGACAGCCTTAGTTCTCGCACTGTACGAGAAAAAGAGCGTCACAGTTTAATATCGTGGCTTTCAATCTGTGTTAATAAAACAGACATCAGTAGTACCGCGGGGTTCCATACTTGGACCACCATTTTGCGCACATTTTATTAATGATATTATCGACAACCTCGATGTATGCTACTTACTTTACGCTGACAATCTTAAATTATATCACTGCATTAATTCTGAACTTGACTGTTTGAGACTCCAACATAAGATTGATTTGCTCAACGTCTAGTGCGTCTATAAACCATCTTCCTTTAAATGCTACTAAATGTAATGTAATTGTTTTCTTACGTATGCCAGACCCTAATATTTTTAATTATAACTTTATTGACTGTCTTTTAGGTAGACCTGAGTTTGTTAAGGACTTAGAAGTTATATTCGACTCAAAATTAATTTTCTCTAAACATATTGAGAAATGCGTAACTGGCTTACAAATCCTTAGGCTTTATTCTGCGCAATGGTAGAGATTTTAAAAGATCGCCTACTCTTCGTATTTTATTTATTGCATTTATAAGATAAAATTTTGAATATGCCTCCATTGTGCAATTACTTGAGAGAGTTCTGCGACGTTTCTTCAAATCCTCAAAATTTATAATAGAAGATAACTATCCATTAAGGGGTACACAGGAGTTATTTTTGAATAAGTTTGATATGTGCAGTCTACTTAGGAGGCAGGTCAAGTCTAAAACAATTTTTTTATATAAAATTATTAATAATACGATCAACTGTCCTCCAATTATTTCACTCATTAAACACCGAGTGCCCAGATTAACGGCGAGAACAACAAATATACCCCCGTACTAGCCTCTTGACTTGAACTTATCTCCATTGCATTCAATCTGCTTAAATTACAAAAAAAAACCGCTGCCCAAGGAATCACTACTTCCACATCCAGATTTTTTATCCAAGTCTTATTATACACACTAAATTCCAATGTAATATTTTACTTTCTTTAATAATAGGGTGGGGGTAGTAGAGGGGGTGGCTAATGTCAAAAAAAATTTAGAGGCCCTTGGTTCTCGTCTACACACTAAATCCCAATTCAATTTTTTATTCCCTTAAACAATAGATGGGGGTGGCAATAAGGGTGGTAGAGGGGGGTAGCTAATACCAATATAAATTTTAGAGGCCTTTGGTTCTCGTACACACACTAAATTCCAATTTAATTTTTTACTCCCTTTAATAATAGGGTAGGGGTGGCAATAGGAGTGGTAGAGGGGGTGGATAACGCCAAAAAAAATTTTTGAGACGTTTCGTTCTTGTATACACACTAAATCACATTTAAATTTTTCTTTACTCCCTTTCACAATAGTGTAGGGGTGGTATTATTAAAGAACACAATAAAACCCTCGATGTACTTTTCGAAACTGTAACAAAATCCGACTTTTCGCATGAAAAGCGTGCTTCACGTAAAAATATCGTTAGAAGAGGTTTTTATATTTTTAATCATATTCTCGCTCTACGGAGCGTTTTTTATGCAAAAACTTCAATAACTCATCAAGGAGTGTAATTTTAGAAAGTGTAGTAAATGTCGCTGCACGGGGACGTAATGTCGCCCCGACCACCAAATTTAGAAACAGTAACAAAATTTGACTTTCGGAAATTTCAAAATTAAAAACCCTTGTACGAATCCACGTTGTCAAGCACTGCAACTCATACGTTGCGTTAAATATGAGGACAAGTTAATCCAGCTTCTATTCAAAGTATATCGAGAGTTTTAGCGAAAATGGCCTTTAGCGACATGGGACCCTCATCATTTCCTAGCATTTTGACGGGAAAATGATGGGTTTTAACGGGATTTGCCCTAAACTGGTTCCTCAGTGATTCGGTGTCAGAAAAGTATCTTTACCATGTACTCATATGTGCATGGGACCGCCTTGCCTGAACGTATGAATTTATAATTGCTATAACATAATTCAAAGTCGTTGCGATTCAAGCATTTTTAAGCTCCGAGGAGCGATCAAAATTGATATTGAACTGTAAATACGTAAATAGACAGGCAAGCAAAAGCCCACCAAAAATTTATAAACATTGAACTTTTCTTGAATCTTTTTGTGTAATCGTTAGCTCAAAAACTGCATATTGGATGGTAGTTGCTACATTATAAGTCGTTCCGTTCCTCACCATGTGTTGTACACGGGCCAGACTATAGTTTGTCAAACACATTTTTCTTGAAGTTGAGATTTAATATATATTCTTGAACTTTATATTGTCTTTTACTTGTGTTTTCAAAATTCCCTTTCAGGTATAATTTTAAGAAAGTGTTAGTACTTACTGTGTTAGATTTATAGTGAGTGTTACGACGTCCAATAGATACCATCAGAGAAGCAGTTAAGCAAAAACGAACAGTAAGTATAGATTTTTATATTATTCTCCGCCTGAAACAGTCGTTTTGATCCCTTATTTGTGAACGTTAATATCCATTTTTGATAAATATAGTAAAAGTCCTTCAGACGCAAAAGATGGATCGTTCACAGTTTTGGGGCTGAAGCCAAAAAAAATTTGGAGACCTTGACTTTTCGTACATGGCCTAAATTGCAATTTTATGGTCTCTTAGCTTGCTTTGCCTATTTACCATTATTTACTCCATTGCCCCGCGAACCCCTCACCGCAATTAGTCCAAAATATAATCTAGTTTCAGATCTCGTTATAATACATTGCCAAATTTCAAGTCAATACCATAAACTGTTCCAGAGTAAACGTGCGCACAAAAAAAGTTACAGACCGACCAACAGACTTCGCTCAAATTTAAAATCTCGACGTTTCATGACATTTTAAGACTATTTCACAAAAAATATTTTTATTTTCTGTGCTACTATACTTCCACTGGACGCGGAAGTAATAGAGTACAGATTGAATATTTTTAACTGTAAAATCGCAGATACAAAAACATTTATTCTACACCAGTGTAACAGTTTTTATAATTTTTTTTTTCTGCGGGCTTGCACATGAGTTTTCTTTACGCCTTCCGCGTTGACATCTTAAGGTAAAAACCTTGTGATAATCCTTGGGCAGGTGGCTATAGTTTGCCTCCGTGGTAATGCTCTGTTGTTGTTCTAGAATGCAGGGTCTTCCAGCTGCACGAGAAATGAGCAGTTGGCTTTCTGCCTGTGATCCATTTGCGTCGTTTTTTCCTAAGTTGAGCCCATCCTTTAAATTTAGCTACACAGTGCTGATAAAGTTCAAAACAGTGTCCACGATTTGCACTTTTTCTTTGTCTATGAGTTTTCTTTACCTATACCTTATTGTATCTGAAAAACATTTACACATTCAGTATCTGGGGTATTCACTCCTTTGTCTGTTAACTTATTTTTATTTGTTGCTCTATTGTTTGTTATTTATTATTCACTGATACGTTTTATTTTTGCTTGTAATTTTATTTTCATTTATCCTGTAATTAGGTTTCACCTGTTAGATAAATTATTGAAATAAACAAATAATTTAGTCCTTCATGTAATCGTGTCCTTTGAAAGATGATATTATTTGAATGATTTGTGAATTTGAGAATATGGATCATTCTCTTATTTCTTAATCTATCCGGAGTAATTTATGAACATGCATACAACCAAGATAGCGAAACAACCTGCTATCTGTTAATAAACTATAAATTTTTAAGCTACCTTTAAGAAATTTAAAATGTTGCTAATTTTTCAGTCTGTTTTGCATTTTAAATTTTATCAAAGTAGTTGCTCCCAAAGATTAACTTGCTGTTTTCATCCATCATAACAAGTAATATGAATGTTCTGTACAAAATATTGTTGCCTTCATGTGCCAAGGGTTTTATAGATTAATGTAGAGCTAACGATATAGTAAAAAACAAATATTTCTCTTTAATGGTTATTGATTCTACATTCAAATTACTTCGCGTTCACTTAAATCAAAAAAACTTCATACCAAGTTCAAGCCTTATTTGATGATTTTATCGGGGAGTTTTTTGTATTTCGTTTACCTAATTAATTGAAAAATCTGGACGAACCTAATTACATTTAGCTTTATATGACAAAGCTTCTATTCGTTTTAATTAAAATGAGCATTTTCGACGTTTTCCAACGAAAGTTTTCGGAACACCCTTTATTGTGAAAGTTTCAGCTCAAACGTTTATATTATGCGTGCTAACAAGTGAAAATTTAATTTAAAATTGCTCGAACTACCACCTTTAACCTATTTAAAAAGTAATTTAGTGTCTTCATGAAGCTTTAATCATTTTACAAGTGGATATTTTAAACACCATTATTTCGATCTTATTACATTTCTTACAGCGTGATAAATTAGGTGTAAATTATATTACGGTTAGTTATAATACAACGATACAAATAATGGAACTTTTTACAGAAATTCGAAATGACATGACCTTATTTTATTTATAGATGTAAATATGTAAATTATTATGAAAAATCTAATTCTAGACAGAATTTGTAGAGCTTGTTCAATAATAATGGATGAAAAGTAAATAGAAGTATTGAAGCTTATACTGAATTACTGTGTAAACCTGAACCTATAATTAAATTTAAAAAACTAGTATGTTCGGTTGTTCAAAGCAACTAATATAGCCTTATACAGTGGAGTATGGTAAACTGAAAATAGCGGAGAATAATACAGTTTTTCGTAGAGATTCCAAACTTTGGGTAGTGTTACTTGTCTTAGAAATAAGATATTTCTAGCACACCTGCTTTCTGCAAGTGTCAGAACATTATTTTAAACTCGAGAAAGGGGTAAATTAACCCTCTTTTGGGAATTTTGATTTTAATTTGAACCCCTTAAACTGTGAATTAAGCAACGAAAATGTGGTCCTTTTATTGTCAATGTTCAAGGAACCTCCACTTAAATTTTCGTGATGTTAAGTTCACCTCCCTCCTGTAATTCATATATATGTACGTTTTTTTACCAAAAATAAATTTTGGAAAACTTGGGCAAATCTTGCCCGAATAAAATGAAATTTTGGATGAAGGTGGCTCTTAACACCTACAAGCTTTTACGAAATTTTTAAAATGCTGTAACTTTTTGGCCGTTTATCATACGACAATTTTCTCCCCGTCAAAAATGTAGATTGTTTATGCACTTTTGAGTGATATGACTCAAGAAATCTTTAATATAAGAATTCGATCCATTTTCAATCATATACGGTATACACGTGCTTGCGCGCAGTGATTTTCCGTTGCACAAGGTACTGTCGTGAGCAGAAAAAAAATAGGACAACTTTTTTTCTAATGTAAATCTGTCTCTATTTGAATATGTAAGAATAGCCGAAATAAAACAGATATTACTTTTAATTTATTTTTTATTTTAATGCCGTAGTTATTGCTATAGTAAATGATGAATGGTTAATGAGACAAATTGCACTGCGTTATAACATTAACAAACATTTTAAGACTGTGGAGAATAAACGGTACGATTAGTAGAAATCCTGGATCAAAGGACAAAGGATATCCTACTTAACAAGAAACTAACTATTAATATTGTACATGTAAAAATGTTTTAAGCTGATCTCTTTTTCTTATGGACTTTGATGCTGCTTGTATTGCAGCATTGAAAATTTCGTCGGTCTCACTGTCGCTGAAGGAATATAAATCGCTCTCAGCTTCACCCATCATATCGTTCACTTCGTCATCCTCGTTTTCGTAGTCGAAATTGTAATCACCATCTTCGATAAATCTTGTGTTCTCATCTGGCATATCATCGGTAAGTTCATCGACTGATGACCCACCTCAGAATTTTGGCAAGTTGTATTCCAGCCAAAATAGCATAAACTACAGCATTTTAAATTCAATTTCTTGCATGAACAAGATTTCGTTTTGCATCCAGCTTTACAATCACAGGCGATGATTTTTAACAAATCTTCTGAAACGAAGGGTTTGTCTGTAGTTCTTTAGCATCAGTCAGTCTATTTTCCATTTTACACCAGCCCAAATTAATTACATCTTTAGTTATTTCACAATACCATCGACAAATTTAATAAAATGTTTTTAAGCTGTGATCAACCGCACCCTCAGTTGGTGGTAGAGAGGACAGCTTGACATCAATTGCAACATTTTTTTGCTCAGTTTTCCGAAACATTCATACCTTAGTAAACCTATTATTTTCTTATTTTTGATGCAGCAATCTTAAAGAGCGGTATTCTCTATTCACAAGATTTTATACTCCCGACATGTGTGTTCTCATTATAGAAATTATGATGGACGTCCTGGATCAGCTCTGGATACTTGACAAATATGTTTATTAGTTGAGTCGCACCCAGAAAATACATGAAGAAATCCTATTATACACGCAAGATCAGCGTGTTTTAAAGACTTTTGAATAAATATTTTTTTACACGTTTTGCCATGTGCTGGTTTTTCAAAATAAATTTTTTGTGCGAGTGTGTCTTTCAAATCTGCACACCTTTGAGTTAAAATGACTAGAGGATCGATATCTTCTCCAACGATTATGATGTCTCTATCATCTCTGCTCTCTTTTCTTTTAGTTAAAGTGACGTCAATTATATGAGGATCAGCATCGTCGTTGCATTTTTTATATATGATGCGATATTCATCGAATTTGGAGCAAAGTAATTCAATAAAAGCTACTTTATTGTGAGAGTCATATCACCCATATAGTTATATGTACCTTGCGCAACGGAAAATCACTGCGCGCAAGTACATGTATACCGTAAATGGCCGAAAATGGATCGAATTCTTATATTAAATATTTTTAAGTCATATCACCCAAAAGTGCATAAAAAACTACATTCTGACGGAGAGAAAATTGCCATACGATAAACGGCCAAAATGTATTAGCGTTTTAGAAATTCCGTAAAACTTTCGAAAAAATGACATTGTAGCCAAACTATTAGAGCTTCTGACTTGAAATGTGGCAGGTTATTTGTAGGTGTTATGAACCACCTTCACTCAAAATTTCATTTAATTCGGGCAAGACAGGGACAGAAGAATGTAAACCAGTGAGTCAAATTCAGATAAATTAAAATGAGGTCATTGTCACAAATAATAAACAAATTATGGGAAATGAGAAAAAAATACTTGCTACAATATGTACAAAGGATGTGGATTAATTCTAAGAGCAGCAGAGGCTGCCGAAGAACGCGGAATGGTTTAACCATGCCTATAGGGTGACCATAACAGAGAAAAATGTAAAATATATATTTGTAAAGGGAAACAGTAATAATGATAATGATAATGGTAATGGAAATGGGAATGAACATGGGGATGGACATGGGAATGGGAATAGGAATAGGAATAGGAATAGGAATAGGAATAGGAATCGGAATGACAATGGCAATAATAATAGTAATGACAATGATAATGATAGTAATAGCGATATTGTCTAATAGAAGGCCCACTTGCAGAACAATACATAATAATAAAAATGATAATTAAATAACCCAAATTATTAAGGCTTTGGCACAGTAGGTTAATAATACAAAAGCAAAAGTAGCCCCCACCCTTATCCCTAGCTGTCACCTGATTGGCCTATGGATGGGGGACACCCCTGCCTCCTAATGTGATCGGTCGATTGGTGGGAGAAAAATACTGTTCTATATATTAATGATTGGTCGATATATGGGGTGAAACCCCACCCATCCATTGTGATTGGTTAATTATTGAGAGAGAGTCCTCTCCCACTTATTGTGATTGGTCAGTCGGCGGTAGATAAACACTATCTACCTAATATGATTGGTAGATGGTGGAATCAAAGCCTCACCCATCTAATATGATGGCTTACTTGATTACTCATTGTATTATTTGTAAGTCAATAGAGGCATCTCATAATAATTAGTCAATAGGTGTTACTGAATAAACACATAGTTTACCGTTTATATTTAGATGAGTGCTATGGAGCCATCAGAACTCGCCCTGGCAGAATTTTGTTACAGCGACTACCATGATATAGCCAGTTGCTTTGTATTGTGGAGTTGAGGTTTATAGATGGGTAATATTTGACATACTTATCAATAAACACTTGAAATGCTCAGGAAATTGTAGTTATGCAATATTAATGAAAAACAGGTTGGTAGGAAATGTAAATGTGTAACAGAAATAATGCGATTTTTGTTATAAAACAAGATACTCGTAGCAATCATAATTAACACAAAGCTAATAATATATAGTCGAGTTCTTCTGTTACTGGCAGCACTCAAAAAAAAACACAACAAAAACTTTGCGACCTCATTAAAATACCGGTATTCTCTGTACTATTTGTTCCCAAATTGGCTCGTTTAACTTTATAGATTTTTAATATGCGTCGGCTTGTTTGATGAGAGCATGCCGCTTGACCCAAGGGCGATAATAACTATGCCGTAAAGTTTTTGTTGCGTTTTTTGAGTGCCGATAACAGATGAACTAGACTTTATCTATGCATCAATAAATTTGGTAATATGCCTGAATATATACTATTTATTACAGTTGTGATATGCTTAATGAAGGGCAAAGTCACACGCACAATTTGTTGGATGTTTCATATTCACGTGTGTATTATTACATCCATATGTAATAAGTTTTTATATTTTTATGAATATAACATAGAATATGTTTTGTAATATACAAATAAATAATAAATAGTTCGTTTCGATTTTTTTTTTATTTATCCAATCTCATTCATTATTCAAATCTAAGTACCTATTAAAAGGCCGATACTATTTTTTGTAGTACAGACACAGCCAAATTTGGTAAATGTCAACGTATTAAATGAGTAAACATTACAATAGAATTGACCATAATAGAAGAATGAAAATATCTACGATATGGCCTCCAACAATAAAGAAATGTACAAGAAGAGCAAGAAAGAATGGCTTGAAATTATGGGAACAGATTAAAAAATAAAGGGGTAAGAAACTGACAGGCATGCAAGAGTCTCTGGAACAGTGGATTTGCGCTGAATTTTTGAGTAGGCCAATCTCTACCAAGTGTTGTGCAATGAAAGCAGAAGGAAACACTTCCACGTGTTATCATAACTTTATTTCCGCGTACCTTGTGCTTTTTATATATTTTATAATAAGCCATTTAATTTTGTATTCTACTGCGTGTCTGGTGTACCTAGGTAAAATGTAAGATCCAGGTATATTTTTTATTACGTGTGTATCGAGCGGATCATAAATTTTATCGTAGAATATATTACTTGCAATGTCGGCGTCCTCTGGATATATATTAGTGTCAACGCTCTCTGGATACAAGTCGCTCTAGTCAATCTAAGGAGTTGCGTGATGTAATGCATGGCAAGCAATTATTCAAAAATTGTAATGAGGATTGCTTTTATTGTTTTCAAACAATCGAATCAAGGAGTCTATTGTTACCAATCACAACGTGATTGTGTTGTACCGTACAATAAGGCTTAGTATCGATTAAATTTTATGAGACTTTTTATTTTCGTGAAATGAAAGAGAAATTTGATGAATATCACTCTATAATAATTTATAGTAATGAAATTCCTGTTCTAATTATTTGATACTACTTTCTGAAAACAGAAATTGTTTCAACATTAGTGGTGGTGCTACGTTACGTAACTGATATATGGGATATAAAAAACTCGGACACTTCTGACGGAAAATCAAATTGGCCGAATTTTTTATATATTGCAGACCATGTCCTTCAGAATAAAAATGTCAAGGGATACGACCTAGAAAATAGCTTGTTAAAACTAGATAATTTTCATTATTTCAGGTAATCGATAATTGTTTACTCTTAAGTCATTAACTTAACATAAGGAAACAAATTAGAAGATTCTGAAAATGTTTAGTTTACATTATACATATAAAATTTCTCTACAATTGCGATCAAGTTTTATTAACATATGTGGTACTGCAGGGTTGCGCAAGGCGGCCTAAACTGTGGTTTATCGAAATTTTGATTTTCTTAGTAATTTCGTAGTGAAGCTAATTTTGAGTGAAAAAATGCTCGAAAAGAGAATGATAACAAGAACATAGACAAAAATGCACAAGAAGAAATCAAGAACACGAGGATAATGTATAAACAGAAAGGAAGAGGGGGACAGGAAAGATTTAAAGATACGAAAGGTATGAAATATCAGTAAAGGTGGATAGGGTAAGCGGAAGTTACAGTAGATGGAGGTTTGGCTGTAGTGGTTGCCGAAAGATTGGTAATGTCTGGTATGGTAGGGTGTATTTGATCCGAAATGATGCATTATGCTGTCTAATTTGTGTAATGTCTGCGGTAAGCGGAGCACTGCTCAGTTTGGAAAACTTTTGGAAGGTTTCTTGGACGTAATCCGCTATTGGGGTTACGTCGATGCAACGTGCGTAAAAATCTCCGAGGGAGGTGTACCTTCCAGGGTTTGAAATGAGGCGCATAAATTTGTTCTCAAACACTTTTAGTTTTTTCATTGTCGTAGCCGGTATGCTGCACCACACCGGCGCTGCGTATGTGATGGACAGCCTGACCACCATCGTGTACAACAGTTTTTTCTGTACAATTTCGTTTATATGTGTATTGAACGTAAGTCTCTCGTTTAGTTTGACCACTAAATATTTCACCCACCGTTTGGAATTTGGTGCCCTCTGACCGAAACAGGTGTCGTCGACGTACTTGAATAGCTTGGTATTCGGGAACTCCGGGAGATCAGAGACATACAAATTATATAATTTTGGCGATAAGCACAACCCTTGCGGGACTCCTGCACAAATATCCCTCTGCAATGAGAGTTTATTATCCACTCGAACCTGCAGGGATCTGCCCTTTGAGAACGAATGAATGAGTTTGATGATGTATGTCGGAAAGTTAAATTCATGCATTTTGTATAGTAACCCCGACGTCGAGACGGTATCAAACGCCTTCTCAATATCAAGAAGCACCATGGCGGTGCCCTTCCCGAGGTTGTATTGTATCTTGACCTCGTTAACGACCTATTAAACCGTATTTTTGCCCTTTCTGAAGCCGAACTGGCATTCATCGTTGATGTAGAGCTCCTCCTGGGTAGTGTCTAGCCTGACCAGGATGAGTTTCTCCACCAACTTGGAGATTGCCGACAATACCGATACGGGGCGATAGCTGCCGGCGGGCTTTGCATTCTTGTTCGGCTTGAGGATGGGCAGGACCACGACGTACTTCCATTGGTTGGGCCAATGCTGCAGTCACAGAAATGCATTAACGATGTACGTCAACTGCACAATACCTTCCCTCGGGAGATATTTAAACAATTTGTACTCGACGCCGTCTTTTGCCGGGGCTTTGTGATTGGGTAGTTTTTTTACAAATACTGCAACTTCCAGGGGTTTGCTCATGATCTTGAGGAATTCTAGTCGCGTCATTTCTGTATCATGACCAACGATCTGGTTAATTTGTCAGAGCTAAAAGATCAAACAAAATACATATAGTGACTATTTTCGGACCTACCGCGAAATTTGACTTTATTCTTCGTTATTTCAAAAACTTTAATTTCCTTTTTCGGATAAAATGTTATAACGAAGCGTTTTTTAGTTTCTGCAGAGTTGATGAACGAATGGATTTCAATTTGAACTCAATGAATTCGTCGTAAATGTACTCGATAGTATAGTTGGGAACTGTAACGAAAATTTAAATTAGTACTTGCAGGAAAAAACTGTGCCATATGACATAAAAATGATCTCGGACTTTTTAAACTTAAACTAAAACGAAAATGGCTCAGAAGGCGGATATTGTCGCGACGACTTCGAAAAACGAAGAAAAATATTTCGGAATTGAATCTATTTTTCATTATATCGAAAAAATTTAACTTTTCCTTTTTTGCATAAAGTTTTACGTAGAAGCGATTAACACAAGTTAGACGAAGATGTATGGATTCCAGTTTGAATGTAGCGTCCAAGAGCAGCATCTCAGGAAAAGTAGCTGGTAGCAAATTGGCAGTCTCGGAAAGTGCAACAAATGCACAAGAAATACAATCTTAACAATCAAGTCCTTCAGACAAGAAGCGGATAGGTCGTCCACATCCTCTTAGATATAAAGGTTTACAACTGAAAGTTAGTCTTTTAAATCTGCTGAAATGTTTGGATAACTTTGACCTTGTGTTTAAGCGGTTTAGGTACATACAAAATTGCTATTAAATGTTAATATAAAATATTCAGATATTACTTAATATGTCTAAGAATAATAACATATTAATATTTAAATTTGTTATAAGTATTATTATAAGGTACTCAATTATTAACGTTTGTTAAAAAATAGTTAAGACGCAAGACGTTCACAATAAAACAATAATTGTTTCCCAAGCTTTTAATTAATATCAGGAAGTTTACATAAATAAGTGGTTTTAAAACTTTTTATTATAAACACACCGGTGTTTGTAATTTTAACAATATTTAATGTATGCTGTTAATTTTTTTACGGAGATCTAAAAATATTAATTATTTCATAGGGAGAACACAGATGTGAATTTATTTTCATAACATAATACACGTTACCAAATGTAATTAATTCTACTTTATATTATTTAATTGTTAGAAAAATAATGTATCCATTCTTCCAAGAACTAAAAATATGTATTTTATCAACGCTTTATCAACAAAACATTTTGCCATGACGTTTTTAAAAGTTTCAGTCTATTCAATGTCGTTATGATTGACAAAATAATAATAATAATAATATTTATTGGCGCTAATATCCTATATACAGCATTTACACAAGCCAGTAAAATTCATTACAGTTAGAATATACAAAATGACAAATAGGATAAAAAAACAAAAATGACAAACAGGTATATGAATGCAAGGCAGTGTTAGTACTCTTAGTTTTTTAAAAGATTCTTTACAGTCATCTTTGTAATTTAGCCGTGATACAATTCTTATTGCTCTCCTTGTATACCGAAGACGGATGCACTGTGAGTAGCGTGGCCCCAGACCACGGTGTAGTATATTAGGTGATGCGACAATACCCGTACGAATGGCTTCGTAAGTGTTTAGTTGTGTGTAATGCAATAGATGGCAGGACAAATGAAGTTTCGTCGTTACTTACGCATAGAAATATTAGAAATACAGTTTTACAGGTTCTGTGAAGTTAATGTTCTGTAGATTTGTTTTATTTATATTCAAAGAGTCTTTTAATTTGTTCTTTTTGTCTTAGTTTTTCCGTTTAGTTGTGTATATGTACAACACTACATGCATCAAAGGAAATCCGTCTATCTATGTCATGATCTATGCCTAAGTAATTGCAGGGGTATATTCCGGGCGCCATTTACTGAATTAAATAGAAACCAAGCACTTATGAAGCCGTCGATTAACATGGCAAGTGTCATGTATCGGACCACCTAATATGCTACACCATGCCCCAGACTAAGATAACATAAGAATTTCTGGAATGTACGAGTCCAACGTAGGTTGTAATTAAAGTTGTTTTTAATACCTGATTTGCCATACGTAACAAGTATATATTGCTGCAAACATTCTTGCAAATGAAGTTTGCGTGGTTTCCCAAATTAACTTATTATCCAAGTAAACTACTAGGAACTTGTCACAATCAGCTGTATCATTTTGCAGTTAGCATTGATTTTACGAAGAGAAAGTACCATATTCTCAGATTTAGATGTATTTAAGATCAATTTATTCGCCAAAAACCACTCTTCAACTAATGAGTATATCGTGAACATTTGGTAACAAGTTACATGCTTATTCTTTGATATAATAGTTATATCATCAGCAAATAGGACAAAATCAGCACTAGGGGTGATACTAGGCAAGTCGTTTGCATAAATAAGGAAAAATAATGGTCTCAGTAAGGAACCTTGGGGATCACCCTCCGTAATACCAAGTGGCTCCGATTTGTTACTACCTATAGACACAAACTGAAGACGGTTAGTGAGGTAAGATTTAATAAGTTCTGTACTACTGTTACTAAATTTATAAAAAAAAAACTTTTCTATTAAGATTTTGTGTGGCACACAGTAAAAATTGTTAACACTCCATCTAAGTTAGTATAACAGCCGGTTTCACAGTCGTTGATTATCTTTTGTTGTATAACCTGAACCCAGAAGTTAACAATGAGTAAATACATGCATTTCACAAGAGTTATTCTATGCTCGGTAATATAACCAACGGTTAAATTTTAATTTTGAATTGCTGGCATATATATTTTAGAGGAAGAGGAGGAACTAACCTATAAAGTATAACATGTTTTGTGTGTCTATTATGTTATTCTGCTGTTCAGTTAATATATCTGGAAGCAGTAAAATGTGAAAAGAATATGTTGCGTATACAATATTATAATTATTTACTAATTTTAGTACAATGTATTACTCTATCTACATTAGTAATTTTAATAATTGGTTTCGACCTATTTTTATGTATATAAAATACATATGAAAGTAATGCAATAGCATAAGTCGTTTGCAAGGGAAAACTGTTTTTGTTCAGGAAAAATTGAACCAATATTATTTTTTAATTCCTTTTTTTTTCATCGTTTCTTTTTACTTCATGACAAAATGTCAAAGGCCTAAATGAAAGCTTACAAAATTTCCTACAAAAAACCCTTTTTGTGTATGATTTTCAATAAGTAGCGACATGATTTTTAATTTTTGGCCAACAGGCAATTTTCGTTGCGTTTGAAGTACAAAAAGGTACATTTAATAATATTTTTTCTCTTTTTGAAGTATCAGAAATTATTCTGTGAGCATTTCTGAGTCGTTTCATACTGAGCCCATATTTAAAAAAAAATTGTTATGCACAGTTCTTGCAGGAAAATCTTAATTTATAATAAAAAAAGAAATTTTTGCTCATAGCTTTAAACAGCTGTAACTCGTGAACCATACATCGTATGAAGGTCACTTGGAGCTCATTTTACAGATAATTTAAATCTCTTCAAAAAATATTTAGTGTCATTATTGCCTAAAGCAAATAAAAAAATAGATTTTGTCAAAGTGCACTTAAAATGACAATTTTTCAGATTTTCCCTTTTATTTCCATTCACTCGTTACCAAAACGATTTTGTACATTCACCAACATATTCAAAATTTAATTCTCTTTAACTCTCATTGGACACACTATATGCGTACGATCTATCGTTTTCGAGTTTTTATCAATTTTATCATGAAACAAGTGTTCTGTTGGCGCGTTATAAAGCTGCGGAATAACCCGTACCTTTTGCCGTGAGCACATCCACGTTCTCACGAAGAGTGCGGTAAAAATAACCCACCGCACACAAAGGTTGCTTTTAGAATCGTTTGGTTACCCCATCGTCGCAGTCTCCTTCTGTGCCATGGGACCACACCACTCGCCTTCCGCAACCGAGCTGGTCAGTTGCATACCTGCTCCAGCTAAAACTTCAAATGCAGCTTCGTTTTCAGTCGATTAAGGCTTTAAAAAAAATGATGGAGCGTAAGTGGGACAAAATCATCCGGAGGTAAAATACCCTCCCGATCGGATCTCCGGGGGAGGGTGCCCACAGGGACACCTCATCGAATGTCGAAAAAACACCGACAAGTTAAATCCAAGAAAACTAATTCTTTCATCTACGGCGCTTGGAATACGTACTTTGAACGACAGCACTCGCACCGATCGGCCTGAAAAGAAGGCCGAATCCAAGACCTAACCAGGTCTATGTCTGTCCTGACTGCGGTCGACATGTGCTCTCCCGAATTGGCCTCTATAGCCATAGTCGTGTGCACCGTAGATGAATGGGAATTACAATAGACTACACCTTTTACTTGTTTTTTATTGTACACAATCTATCGACTGTAACATTTTTATACTCGGACTCGAGTAACGGCTAATAATAATAATAATAATAATAAAGCTGCCTAAAAATTCATATCTCTGGCAATATTGATCGAATGGAAATGAAAAATAAAAGAAAAGTGTTCGTAATCGAATTCTTTACAACTCTCATTTGAAATATTTTGCGATCTGAATGACTATTTTCGAAATTTTGCGAAAAACGCCCGCATCTGCGTTGCGTCGCAAAACTGCCAAAATTTCAAAAACCTATATCGGCTCCAACAGGTCGTACGAAGTTGAAGAAAAAACGAAATTGTGAAGAATTTTATTACCTATAATTTTCATGTGTACATATTTTACAGTATAATTGATATATTCCGAGTTTTTTTTATCTTCTTTCTCCCTCCTCCCCTCCGCCGGCGTCAACAGGTGGGGTCTTTTGATATGTTAAAAAGTACAACAAAATAAGCCTATTCCCAAAATTTCAACCCGCTCTGAATTATTTCATCCAAATCGACAAATTTCGTCCCATTTTATTGGGTTATTAACGATTACTTGCTCCATAACTATTAGCTCAACAAACTGGAAGCGTTTGACTGAACCCTGAACAGCACATATCACCCACTTTGAAATCTTGAGAAGAATAGGCAGGGAACTTCTGACCATACTGAAGCGAAGAAGAGTTGCATATCTTGGCCACATACTTCTCAACATAAAGTATCTGAAGTTCCTGAAGCTAATTATGGAGGGAAAAATTGAAGGACAGCGCGGTATAGGCAGGAAAAAGTATCCATGGCTCAGAAATATGAAGGACGCCCATATATTATTTAGAGCCGCAAAAAATCGACAAGATCCCGCTGTAATTGTTGCCAACATTGTTACTACAGAGAATAAGATTGAGCTACTTTAGACAACACATGACTCATGTCGTAAATAATAAATAGTAGTACTTACCTATGAATAATAATAATAATAATAATAAATAACACCACAGGTAATTACGACCTCCTTTATCCCGGAAGGCTCTAGAAGAGCCTTGTGTGGGAGGGGGCTACATATTTAAAGACAAGGGACACACATCCAATATCCGTGTATAGTGGAAAAATCCCTCTCACAGTATTTTCCACTGCCATGACCGGGGATCGAACCCGGAACTTTTGGGTGTGAGGCAAGTGCGCTCACCTCTCGACCACCAGTTGAATGTACAGAATGTAGATATCAAAGCATCTAAACCCAATTCTTTTAGTATTTGTTCTATTTAATGTACTATTTGCAACAAGATAAAAGTCTTATTGTTACTGTAAATAATTTTTCGATAAAATGTGCACAATATAACAGCACGGCCACAGCAATGTTAGGATGGGGTCCGTTGATGCCTGTTAGATTATATTCAAAAGTACTAAACCAATTTCTTTATACTATTATAAAGGTAAATCACTGGATAATTGAAATTATTAGGGTTTAACCTCTTGTTCTTGTAATTCTTCTTCTTTCTTTCTTCTTCTTTTTTTTTAAATGAGATTGTTTTCCAATTTATACTTTAAACTTTTAAAGAATGCATGTTTAAAATCTACAATGGAGTTACATGTAACACGTAAGTTTGTATTTTCTATAATGTTCTGTATTAATTTCGAAAATAAATAAAAGTGGAACTCTTCGTCCATTAAAACTTTGGTGCTTTAAAAATCCGAAGTTTGCTTATAATAAAAAGTAATCCTCTGACATCGACAAAAAATATTGCGGGATTGCTATTACATTAATTATTGTTCATAACCAAATTAAATTAGTAGCCACAACACATTCGGTATAGATTTAATAAAGGGAGTTCAATTAACACAGCGCATTTTCAATTACAGAAAAATATTTACTTCTTAGAAGTGGTGTGTAATAACTCTTTTCCCTTCGCATGAAAGGTATTACAGCACTTAAATTATACGCGTCAAGGGGAAGGAATAATTATTACCACCCAACCAGAAGCAAAACCTCATGAAATATTCTGTACACAAGTTAAATGATTCTTTATGGTTGGATGAAAATGTTATTAGTAAAAGCAATAACAGTTTTTCAGTTTTTAACTCATGATTAACTCTACCATAGAGGCCAATTAGTTAATTAAATATCTTCTAGTGACCTTAAACTGCTGTAAGAATTACATCGGATAAAATTAATTATGTTAATTATATACGGTGTGTCCACGCATGTACAATGATATTTTGATAATTTCAAGTGATAAGGGAAAAAGACTCTTTCCAGATTCGTTTCTACCTAAGTAATGTTCGTTTTCAAACACTACGGATTATTTTAACAAGTGGAATAATAAGGTCAAATGAAACTTTGGCAATATTTTTGCAATTACAAACATCCAGGTATATTAATTGACGCCTGTTGCCGTTCTCGTCCTCTAATGTTTTTTGTGCATACTGGTGACTGTTGGTCGTTCATGAACGAGTCATATAAAATGAGCTGCTCACTTTAGTGAACTGTGAGCAAACGGCTCACTTCTTAGGTTCATTAGGGTGCTCACATTTACCAATTTTGAACAGTTCTGTGCCTGCGCAGTTTGAAAAATGTGTTCGAGTTTTATCTGAACGGTTCAGAGGATGTTGGATGCCTGTTTTTTGTTTTATTTTACATCAATTCGGAACCGTTCCGAACCGTTAAAACCAGTACTTGCTCCCGACTTTGAACTGCTTAGAACTGTGTTCATCGCTTGCGCATTTGTACAGGCTTGTTCAATATATATTGACCCCCTTTATTTCTGTTATTTTTTTTATACATTTATTTAACGTCGGCCTATTTCCGCTACTGAGGCCTAACACCGACGCCTGTAGACGAGCTACCCCCAACCAGGAATTTTGCCGAACCTCTTCCCTTAAGAAGAGTAGGGATCTTTTACTTGCCTAACATTTAATAGACAAGGGACCGACGTCTTTACATCCCCTCCGAAGGATGGTATATCCCCTATACAACCCTCGCCTAAGGTTGTATAGCTTCCGCGCATACACTGATATACAAGCCGCTGGAAGATGTGTGAGGCGAGGACGTGGTCTTCGTTGGAACGGTCACCCATCCAACTACTAACCGCGCCTTAAGTATGTACATAGTAAAGACCCACCCACGTTCGTCCCTATTTCTGTTATTGAAAATAAAAAAAAAAGTTTCTTATAAAAGTTATCGGATCTTACATATATTTTATTAAAACGCGATAAAAAAAACAATATCATGTATAGGTCACGTGACACGAAATAAATATATGTGTTTTTTTTAATGAATCACCCTATATATTATTGCATTTTCGAAAAGCCCTTTTTCCCCTAATTTCAAATATATAACATTGTATAGGCCTGTCTTAAATACTTCTTGACATATTTGACATTCAAAATGCTAATGAGCTACTTTATTGCAAGAAGAGTGAGCCATGCATGTCAAAACACAAGTGAAACAAAAATAATATGTAAATAATTAATATAATATTAGAATTAACTTCATATTTAATTTATTAAAAAACAGATTTAACAAAGCAAGAGAAAACTCTTTATAATAAAATACTACATAAGTAATCATTTAAAGATATTGTTCGAAGTGGCCACCATTATTTTCAATGCAAAGATCATAGCGTCTTCTTAAGTTTAGGAAAATATTGCAAATAGGGTTATTATGGTTTCTGTTTAAGTTGTTAATTTCATCTTGAATTTTTGCTTTAATAGCCTGAAGATTGATCTTGTCTTTTAAAAACCCTCATAAAAAGCTATCTAATGGCGTCAAATTAGGACTATTTGGTGGCCATCGAATGGTCCCAGCGTTGCCTATCCAAATGGGATTATAGGTTCCCGAACTTCTCAAACACTATGTGGGGTCGCTCCGTCCCGATGCCAAATCATTCTAGACAATACGTCCATAGAGAATTATTGAATTAGACGATCTACTCCTCTGGTATGTTTGTCGTGTCATAGATGGCGCCTACTGACGGTCTTGCATGTCGCTATCCTGAGGATATCGAAATATACCAAATAGTCGAAGGATCCTCGTGTCGATCACCACAGCCTGCCTTGCACTGATGAGAGCCAACAACTCGAAACTGCAGTCTGCAAGTGGTCTGGGATGACTGGCACGAGAGTTCCTTTAAGAAGGAATGAGTCTTTCGCCTGTTTGTTGCAATCGAAGCATTAGAGTTCTGTCGGTAATATGTAGTTATTACACTTAAGGCGCCAGGCTTGTAACTCGTAATTCGGCGCTCGACAGGGCACATAGCCCGGAGAGTAGTTGCTGGTTACAGTCTGGTTACGTGCCTTATATTAAAATAAGGATTTTGTAGACTGCGACTGAAATATTATGTTTTAATATTTTGCCCTCTAGAAGCACACTTGAACTAATTCCCATATTTGCTCAGCGAAATCAACTCAACCACCGAATCATTTGCTCAGAACGTAATAGAGACTCTATTCTACTCTACTGTACTCTACCCTACTCTACTGTACTCTACCCTACCCTACCACACTCTGCTCTACTTTGCTCTGTTCCACTCTGCTCTACTCTACTCAACTCTATTTCACTCTACTCCACTCTACTTCACTCCACTCTATTATACTCTACTCCGTTCTGCTCTATTCTACTCTAGTCTATTATTCTTATCATACCAATAAATTCCATTCCATTCCATGCCACACCCTATTTTATCCCAATCCCATGTCATCCCATCCCATTCTATTATATTTCAATCTATCCTCTTTTAACTTTGGGCGTATGGTACTCAGATTAAAAGAGAATTATAGGAAATCAAATTTTATAGCAAAGGGCATTTTTTTGTACAAAGTATCGTTATTGAGTAATTGCAAAAAATGCGCTTAAAAAGTAGCTTTTTTCCAAAGGGGTAAAAAATGGATGGTCTCAAAATATTAGACTTCAAATGTATTAAAGATGGCTATACACATTACAAGACAAAATTACTGTGTGGTATACTATCCAATATGTCACTAACTAATCTGACATCATCAGGAGATGTTTAAAATTACATATCTAGTAATTATATCTAAAGAATATCGCATTTTCAATAAATGTCTTCAATAAATCGAAAAAAATAAACATAAATTTGACTATAATCTTGTCAAATCTTTTGAATATATTGTTTTACCATCATCAGAACATTAGCTTATGGACCTTCGGTAAAAGGACCATGTTCCATTAAACGTTACTCAAATATATTTCGTAATCAGAAATCTCTATTGCAGGTTATATACGTTTATCAGTGATACCGGATGAATGTTTAATTTTCCCCATTAAAAATGTAAAAGTGTCCCTGCTAAAATCCGTTTATGCTTGTGTGCCTGTAAACCTTTAAAGCCTGAATAAACGTTACACAAATAAATAAGAGCACACGTTGAAAATTCTTTAAAACTCGATAAAATGTTTACTTTAGGTTAATATTTGTTTATCTAAGTATAAAATTAGTAAGTTATACTCCATCCTTCATTATGAATTTCCAAAATATATAAATAGTAACATTAAAAATGATTTATTTGAAATACCTTCATTTGTCCGCTTGGCTATGAAAATATGTAGTGTTTTTGTAGGTATCTAATATTTTAAATTAATATTTAATCTTAAATAGTTGTGAAGACCAAAATTAAAAAATAATTACCTAATTTCGAAAAAATAAACTTGAAAATCTAAACTTTTGTTAAAATAGTTATGTACGACATAGATAACGTAACGTATCATATTACAATACGAGATGGGGGAATTATCAAATGAGGTCAAAGTTAATTTCGTAAAATTTACATTACATATTGAAAGTACTAACTATTTTGTGATTTCAAGTAATTAATTACATAAAAGTTGGATATATCTTCTTCAATTTCAAAGAGACGTTTCATAGCAATATCCTTAACTACTGAGGAGCAGCTTTCTTTTTAACTACATCCTCATTATTCATTCATTAATCACATTGAAAATAGTCTATTTAGAATAAAGCTTTTCTAGAACCGAAATTTTAAAGTGAGTAATTAATTTAGGCGAGATTTCCTGGTATTTAATTAAAATTAATCGTCAGCTTGTTAAGAAAATAAATCAAGAATTAAAGAGAAATTATTCTTTTCCTTTTCATAAATAAAAATCTTTAATTGTCCACTTCTCTTTTTGTTGCCGTCCGCATAAGTTTTTAGTCATAATCATATTTTATCAATATTACAGTTTTTGTTTTGTAGAAAAATTTGCATAGCAGTTAATTGTGTTTTCTTATGCGTGAATATTAAAATATATCCATTTTATTTTCTATTAAATATTTCTACTAGAAATTTACTTTGCAGGATGAAAAGAAATGCTCTATAGATACATTGATAGATAATTTATTGATGTTTATACACAAAAACAATGTTTACACAAGTCAGAGGGAATAGTTGAAAAGCTAAAATTTACATTAAAATTCATAAAACTTACATTAAAAATAGTTAAATTAAGTTTAAAATGATTAATACAGGGTGGACTATTAATAATAGGCCATACTTAGTTCAGGGTAGATTCTTTGAGCTAAAATATGAGATTATACCCAAATATGCTTTAGTAAAATATTGCTGTGGAAAAATATAACGTATTGGTATACAATTGAAATTAATAATTTTAGGTTTGTCTTGCTGGCAGATATTGTCAAAACCTCAGGTATTTGTGGTTACTTGATAATGTCCGTATTAACGTTATGCAATCCTTGTCTGAATTCATTTATATAGTTCTCAAAAATTCTCACTTTCCATATTGATATTTTCAATCACGTGATATCTGCTAATTTGATTTTTTCATCCACCATATAAGCAAAATGACTAGGAACTCTTATTCTAGTATATGTCCTCATCTTGTATTGAAGTATTTATAACTTAAAATTCAAAGTAATCATTGGCATCTCTAAGTTGATTAAAAATTTTAAGATTGTCGACATAAAAGAAATTTTTTTAAATAAGACATCCATAAACAATAAGAAGAAAAGTGGACCCTGATTAGCCCATAAGGGACTAATTTTATTTAGAATATAGAATAGAATAGAATAGAATAGAATAGAATAGAATAGAATAGGACAGGATAGGATAGGATAGAATAGAATAGAATATATTTATTAACCTTTTTTGCCATACAAAATATGAATAAGGTAAGTCAGTATTAATTATCTAAAATACATAAATATAAAATCCTAAAAATTAGATATAGTAAAAACAAACCAATTCGATTTACAGATAATAAAAACATTTGATAAAAACACCTGTACGCATAAAGTGTACACATATACACCGGTTTCATACAAAAATGAAGGTACCTGGAAGATAATACGTTTATACAATTTATGCCATATTACAACACTCAGTGATAAACTCTTCAACCTTCGATTAAAAATGATTTTAAATTTCTTTTAAACTCAGCAATACAGCGTGACAATTTAATTGCATTAGGTAAAATGTTAGAGAGACTACAACCTGCGTAGACTGGAGACTTTTTATATTTCTCGTGCAAGCATTTACCAAGACAGAACTTTTCTTTATTTCTTGTGGGGTAATCATGAAAATCTATATTTTTTTAAAATTTGGTTTGATTTAGATATACAAAAATTAATATTTTCAGTATAGAGATTGATGTAAAAGTTAATATGCATCTACACTTAAAAGTTTCACGGCATGACTCCCGGTAATCTAAGTTAAACATTAGTCTCAATATACGCTTTTGTATTATAAAAACGTGAGTAGATTCCGTAGATTGACCCCAGACCGTAATATTATAGCTTATTGCTGAGTATACTATATATACAGGGTTACTGGTAATTCGATACATTCCTTTGGAGATGTGATGGGGCATGATCTAAGGAGTAAATCTAGCCCTAACATACATTATGCAAAACTCAATAGTTTTTGAGATATTTAAATTTTTTTGTTTTTCTCAAAAAAGTGGATCTTAATGTCTTAAAAGTTAATTTCCGAAAAATCTACTTGACATTTAAAATTTTTTTTTACTGGATTACTTGTCCAATATTATAGATATCCGTTTGGAATGAAAAATATCCGGAAATATTTTGATCATGTGAACATCTGAAATAAAAACTTTAAAATTTTTTTTTTAAATCAGCTATGAAATTTACCTATTAGGTTTCTTCAAAAAAATATTAATGTAACACGCGTATAAATTATTATGAAAACTGCCTTATTTCAATAGCTATCTAACAACGTACAAATGTTCAATGTACCCTTAATAGTTCTAAGAAAATACTAGCAAAAATAACACAAGTAGTACGAATTTTATTTTTAGATAAACAGTAAAAAACATTTTAAAAGTAGAGTTTAATTTTTCATTAATTTCAAAGTTGTACTTTATTTTTTATATGTCTTGCTCAAAATGGGAGCCCCTATTCCGTATCAGACACGGCAGCGTCTTCTTATTTCAGTCCTTGTTACTCTGGTTGTCAGATTATGCCTTATGTGTTGGGCAGCATCGACTATCCTTTGTCTAAGGTTTTCTATAGTATTGACTGGTGTGGCATAGACCATCTCCTTCATATGACCCCATACGTAATAATCAAGGGGTGTTAAGTCAGGGCTTCGCGCTGGCCAAGGTATTGGGCCCGCTTTTCCAATCCAACGGTTAGGGAAACGTTGATCAAGTAACTGTCGTACTGTCAGCCGATAATGTGCTGGACAACCGTCGTTCTGAAACATCATTCGCTGTCTGACGGCGAGAGAAACATCTTCTAAAATCACCGCCAGATCATTTCTTAAAAAATTTTCATAGATTTCCCCGTTTAAATTTTGAGGAAGAAAGTGTGGCCCTATAAATAGTGGCCAATAACTCCCATCCACACATTAATAGAAAACTTCATTTGGAAACTAGTTTCACGTGTTAACTTGGGATTTTCCTCTACCCAATAATGTAGGTTGTGGAAATTTGTTATACCCTCGCGATTAAATTTCGACTCGTCCGTCCATAAAATACTTGTTAAAAAATTTGCACTTTCTGCATCTGAATTTAACATAAAGCGGCAGAATTCCACTCTTCTTCCAGGATCACCTTCCTCCAAGCCTTGGACAGGGATATAGTGGTAAGGATGACATCCAACTCTACGTATCGTAGACCAAACTTTCCATTGTGACGCTCCGGTTAGTCTTGCGACTTTATTAATTGAAATAGTTGGGTCTTCCTCAAAATACCTCAAAATTTCTTCCTCATCATCTGGTTCATAAACGGGAGGAGCACCAGCGTCACTTCTTCTACATTTCACGGAGCCAGTTTCAGCGATATTTCGATATGCCGTACTGAATACACGTGCAGTTGGTAAGCGGCGGTTAGGGTACCAAAGACCATATTCTCGGCGAGCTTCAGCAGCGTTGCCGCCACAGTATCCATAGACAAACAAGATATCAGCGTATTCTGCGTTGGCATACGCGGCCATGGCACAGAAAATACAATAACAACAACTAATAACAACAACTACGAGCAAAATCAAAATCTTCGATAACTAATTTAACAAGACCAACAAACTTAAGGGGCACGGAGATAAGAATGTCAGTTAATGACAGATATGCACAAACGTCAAAGTCAAGGACTGACTGACTTAAATGAAAATGAACGATTAGTCGTTTAATAAATTCCGCCACCAGCATTATCTTTGCTAATTTTTTATTAGAACTATCAAGGGTACATTAAACATTTCTACCTAGTTAGATAGCTATTGAAATAAGGAAGTTTTTATAATAATTTGTACGCGTGCTACATTAATATTTTTTTGAAAAAACCTAATAGGTAAATTTCATTACTGATTAAAAAAAAAATTTACAAGTTTTTATTTTAAATGTTCACATGATCGAAATGTTTCCGGATATTTTTCATTCCAAACGGATATCTAATATTGGACAAGTAATCCAGTAAAAAAAAATTTAAAAATGTGAAGTAGATTTTTCGGAAATTAACTTTTAAGACATTAAGATCTACTTTTTTGAGAAAAACAAAAAAATTGAAATATCTCAAAAACTACTGAGTTTTGCATAATGTATGTTAGGACTAGATTTACTCCTTAGCTCATGTCCCATCACATCTCCAAAGGAATGTATCGAATTACCAGTAACCCTGTGTAATGACAATACCTAAAAATTTTGTTACATTTGTAATTTTAATTTGAGTATTATCTAGATAGAAGTGTATGTCTGGTACAGCGCGGTTCCCATAAGAAAATTTCACACATTCAGTTTTATTTAAATTTATAATTAATTTATTTCTGTTGCACCAGATCTTAAATTCCTCTAATATGATATTGACTCTATCGATAGCACCTAAGACGCTAACCGCTGATACTACAATTGTGGTATCATCAGTGTACATAAATAACCCTCCGTGTTGTAATATGTAGCCTGGTAAATCGTTTACAAATAAGAGAAATAGTAGGGGGCCCAATATACTCCCTTGTGGCGTTCCCAGGTCTGTATTATATAATTGAGAGTCCACCTCTCCTATTCTAATAACCAGAGATCTGTCCGTCAAATAAAATTTTATCCAATCATTAATCGATTCTACGATGCCTATTGCTGCTAATTTATTTGACAAAAAAATCGGGTTTATAGTGTCAAAAGCCCGGGAGAGATCAAAAAACACACCAAACACATACTCGCTGGAGTCTATCTTATCATGACCGTACTGCATAAAGTCAATCGTGGCTGTTTCAGTTGAGCGACCAACTCTAAAACCATGCTGGCAAGTTGTTAATAATTTATTTATATTTAGAAAAGAATATATTCTATTGTAAACAGCCCTCTCGATTAACTTTGAGAAATTACTTAAAATTGAAATGGCCCCGTAATTTGAAATTTCAAAACAGTCGCCTTTTTTAAATACAGGCACAACTTTAACTGTTCTATGTAAACTAGGGAACTGACCAAGATAGGCTCATCATCATATAAAATATCAATAAGATTTATTTGGTTTGATAGGCACTGTATGTTAATATGACACAAACTGTACTCATTCTCGTCTGGTAAAATCTGACTTCTTTCTGTTATAGCGTCCTCGATGGGCTCGAAACGGCTGCTTATTTCTAAACGAAAATTCGGAGACTTCTATACCTCCAGGCCACATTTCAGGATTATGGAACGTGTTATACAGGTCTTCGTCAATTGCAATGTTAAACGAGTTATACATTCCCCAAATATTGTTTACTTAAGAGCAGATAAATATACGGTCCGGATATTTATTTTTTAAATATTCTTGCAAATTTTCCACACTATATGTTGATTTATACTTAGATAAGAATAACCATACCTTTTTCCCTGCTGCAACATCCGAGTTAGGATCGGTTCCAACAATTTTTTTATTATCTCTAGTTTTTAGGTTTACACTTTCACTATCCAGGCTTGGAAGTTGGTGTATTTCATCTAATTTACATTTGGTTTGAGCTTGCATTATGGCTGATGCCACATATTCCTTGGTAATATTGTTCTTGGTGTGAGTATTTGGCCTCCTATCCTTGGCATATTTGGCATTTGAAGTGGATGTAATGTTTTGGGTCTCTCTGCTCACACTTATTTTGCTTATTCGTAGACTGGCTGGGTCGCTGCTTCTTACGGGAAGTGAGAGCTATTTCAAGCGGTTACAGTTCACTTTCACGAGAGAGGACGTACGCCGTACTACTAATGGCTGGCAGCACTACTGCTGTTTTATTAATCAATAAAATTTGCTCTTTTAATGATTTTATCAAATCTAACTGACTTTTTATAATAAGATTTGTATGTTTCAATAATATATGTTTTCTAACTTACAGGAATCATTATCCATTGTTTCTTGAACACTGCAGAATGATAAATCCAACTCCTCGTCATTAGTACATGGTGCGATATCCGAATAAATGGGATTAATAAGGAATTGCGTATACCATATAAGGAATTCTGATTAATGTATATCGTAATAAACTTTATCATTAAGCTTTACGTTAAGAAAATTATTAAGAAACTGTAAAATTAAATAAAGATTTAAAACTAGGTGCAAACCACTAAGATCATTTGAAAAATAACGTAGGTTTAATAATGTAAAATTGGATACGTGAAACAGGGTATAAGTCCAATAGATTTATTTTACTGCTGTATGGGAAAGTTTCAACTTATTTATTTATTTGAAATAGACATGGCAAGGATATTACTCAAACAGATATTTACTGGCCTCTCAAAGCTCTCTTTGTTTCACTTATACCCCCGTTTGCAATTAGGTCTCTAATAGACTGCCTTTCTCGAATATCATGAAATGCTAATAACGCGACATATGTGCTATGTTGTGAAAACAATATCATTTTTATTATTTGAAGTAATCTCTGAGTCCCTGTATTCTCATATCCTGCACAGCTTTTACGCGTAGTTCAACATCAAATAATGAACAGGAAAGAGATATTAAGCCAAAAGATTTATAAATGAAAGTAGCAGCTGTGAAACTATGTGGATCTTTCCATTATCAACTGTATGCGCACATAGCCATCCATCATAATTTTTCATTATTTTTAATTAAATATCTCAGTTATCATCAGAATCAGAGTCGATAATGTTCAGGCTTCTTTTCAGCTTGTTAAGAAAGTGAGTTTAGCTACACGTAAATTATAGTTATATAAGCAACAAATATGTATAAACCGATACATTTTTCACAAATGGGAATCCCATGAGCGAAAAGACACTTTACACATCAACTGCATGAGACATTTTTTCTGTTAAGTACCGAAATGTAAGTATAAATATTGTATAATTAATAAATGTAAACAATCTTCTTGTGCACTAGTGCGTAATGAAGTTCTATACGCACTAGTAAGTACTTTATGCACGGTAATGGACAATAGTACATTACAGAATAAGAATGATAACTAGATATTTACCGCACGCAAGTGAAATTTGCAAACCGAGCCATGGGCGAGGTTTGCTATCACTTAAAGGCAATAAAGACGTTACCATCCATATTATATAAGACTGTTTTTTCACAATGAAATAATTCATAAAGATAAATAGTTATTTTTGTAACAAGTACCAAAAAATTGATTTAGGTACATGTTACAAACAATATTTTTTTGTTAAAGGTCCCTAAAACATATTCAAATATTTCTCGACCGAATACAAAAAAATTATATGTAATTTCACTCACTAACAATTATTGTCAATATTTGTTACTATAGAAACGATGAAACCACAATCCCAGAGAGAGCCTTTTTCACCTAGTAACGTAGTAAGTGAGAAAACGAACAATATCATACATGTGCGTCATTTTCCTAACACAAATGTATACTAGCAAAATACCAACACTAGACGTGTGAAACGCGGAGTGCTCTAGATGCATCTTGCAAGTTGCTGCGATAAGTTCTAGAATCATCTGCTATGATATATTTAATGTCTGACTGATGGTCGAGAGGTGAACGCACTTGCCTCTCACCCAAAAGTTCCGCGTCCGATCCCCGGTCGTGGTAGTGGAAAATACTGTAAGAAGGAGTTTTTCACTATATACGGATATTGGGTGTGTGTCCCTTGTCTCTAAATGTGTAGCCCCCTCCCACACAAGGCTCTTCTAGAGCCTTCCGGGATAAAGGGGGTTGGCATTACCTGTGGTGTATTTATTATTATATTATTATTATTTATTATTGACAATAAATTATTAAAATTACATCATCATAATCTAAACAATTTTTGCAACGAAGCATTTTTCGTTACGGAAATCTGCATAAGATTTATATTTAATTGTACTCTATATAATTCTGTTTCTTGTTTTCTGTGCCGCCTTAAGCGACTTACTGTATATTATCCGGAAATATTTACTATTTATACCTGAATATTTATTTAAAGCAACAAATATTTGTAAACAGAATTACTGTTTATTATTTAAAGTAATTAATTCGATAATTAGTTATCTGTGGCCGATTAAATCCGTTTCTTTTTCGTAGTTGGTGTGAATAATTATTTGAAACTGATTCTAAGTAATACAATATTTAAATACATTGTTTATACTAACGCACGTAATAATAATTTACCAGTCTCAGATACCGTTTTGATGGCGGTCTCTTTAACATAGGGCGCTTTAGAGCTTTCACGAAGACACGCACACGATTCATTTGTGATCTCCAGTATGCGGATGACTGTGCACTTTTAGCCTCTACGCCGGAAGAGCTTCAAGAACTTTTAGATGTGTATGCCCAGAGCTATGATTCCTTGGGACTTAAAATCAAAATTGGAAAGACTAAGATTATGTCAACTCCTCATCAAGTGAACCAAATAGACATTACACTTAACGGAAATTCTCTTGAAGTGGTGGATCAGTTTAATTACTTAGGCAACGTTGTTAATGACAAAGCAAACATGGACAGCGAGATTCGCAATAGAATTAACGCTGCATCTAGAGCACTCTGGGGACTTAGAGAGAGATTATTTGACAACCACGACATTGCTTTGTCAACGAAAATGGCTGTCTACAGAGCAGTTGTCATTTCAACACTGCTATATGGATGTGAAAGCTGGGTCACTTACCGTCGTCATGTGAAAGAATTAGAACGTTTTCAGCAAAGACACCTCAGAAGTATGATGAATATCCGTTGGTTCCATCACATATCAAACGTGGAAGTACTCAGGAGAGCAAACAGCCTTCCAATTGAGGTGCTTATTTCAAGAGCACGCCTAAGATGGGCAGGTCACGTTCATCGCATGCATGATAACCGCCTTCCTAAATGTACACTTTATGGTGAATTGCTAAGCGGTAGAAGAAGGCGTGGCGGTCAACGAAAGAGGTTCAAAGACGCTCTCCATGAAAATCTAAAATCCTGCGGTATTGCAGACGAGCAATAGGAACAACTTGCAGCGGATAGAACCGAATGGCGAGGGGTTGTGGCCAGCTATCAAGGAAATGTTGCTGCAAGAAGGCCGAATCCAAGACCTAACCAGGTCTATGTTTGTCCTGACTGCGGTCGACATGTGCTCTCCCGAATTGGCCTCTATAGCCATAGTCGTGTACACCGTAGATGAATGGGAATTTCAATAGACTACACCTTTTACTTGTTTTTTTTTGTACACAATTTATCGACTGTAACATTTTTATACTCGGACTCGAGTAACGGCTAATAATAATAATAAGTCAATACAGCCGTCCTCGCTATCTTGTATTCAATACATTGGTCCATGCGCGTTTTTAAAGCAGTGGGGATCCTCGCGATACCGTGTGTGGGAACATGGCTACAAAACTTACCGTAACGACCCTATAAAATCAGAATTCGTTCCAATACTTGTAGCCACCAGTCGACTACCATCTGCCCAGAGTCCGCCGCTGAGATTGTAATGAGTAAGAAAACTTTGATATATTTGGCTAGTGCATTTATTATTTCTTATTTCTTGATTGATAATATTATACTTAGTTACCGAAATTTTACTGCCTGTATTCTGATTGACATTTTTACACTGTTTGAATACTCTTGATATTTATGTCATATTTACTTATTGAAATTTTTATGCTTAGATTATTAAATTTCACTCTTTATTTTCTGAAAATTTTATACTGTGCATCCAGAAGTCTGTTATATGTAATTCGCGTTCAATTCATATTTAACTGTTTGAATATTTTTAGCCTTTACTTTAATATTTTTCACATTATGACTACCTCTTGCCCTTACTTGTATTTCAGGAATAATATCCCTACAAGTTCCTACTTACCTTGCATTAGGATTTATTTCCGGTTGTTCTTTACTTGTATTTTAGGACTAATATCCCTACAAGTTCCTCCTTTCCCCCGTATTCAGGATTTATTTCCCTACAGGATTCTCTCACCTTTTTTTATTGTCACATTATTGTTTGTTCCGGGTTAAATCTTAGCAATTGGACAGATTTAAATTAGTCTTTTGTTTGCACAGTATATTTTCATGACAAAATACTTTTGCCGATACTTAATTCCCCGTATTGTTAACATCATTAAGCACTAGCCAAGTTTCCGGTCTGTTTTATAACCTGTCTTTAACACTGTAAATAATTCTGCTTGCTTCGTATTTTCTGGTATCCGTACACTGTCTGCTTAACAATCGTTGTATCAACTCGCTAATTTTACCGCTTATACGCTTTTGCCACTAATATTACTATATTGCTTGCTACTCTCCCTCCCTCTACTGCCTATACATATGTATATAAACTTGTGTTAATATTGACTTTCTGTTCTATTTAGGATTCTTAAGTATAGGATTACAGTAATATACTTAACTATTATTTAATTTCTTCGTTTTTACTGTTGTGTTTGTGAAAGTCTAATTTCTCTTATTGACCCACTGGAATCGACCGATTCTTCACTGAGCTGCTTAGTCTCGCTTATCGACTTTTGGGTAGTGTTGTTCAATGACCCGGAACTTGAACTGGCGCCCGGTTAACTGTGACCCTGGTTTGATACAAATATCTATATCTACCTTATCTTACCGTTAAGTTCTTATAATTACTTTTTGCCTAGTTAGCTTCTCAGTGGGAGCGTGGGTTACTCGATTATTGACAATTAGTTCGAACAAAAAGAAATAATTAACTAGTTGCAGGGGCACCAAATGGTTTCCTTTTCCCTTTCGGGTTTTCCCTGAATCCAAAATGGAGAGTGGTAATAGTGAAAGAAACCATTAAGTCTCACTATAACTTCAATAAGAAGACAGACGATATATTAACATTTACATAAACTACAAAAATGTATTATTTTTGGCACAGCAGATACATAAATAATAAAATGGTATAATAGCCTGCTTATGAGTGCACTCAGGAATTGTTCTAGTGTGATTATAATGATTGAACTTAAAAGTATTAACTTACTACCCCTAAATGTACTATGCTGGTTAATATTGATCAATCGTTTGAAACAATACTTGCTCACTTACGGAAAATTAAGACAAAGAAAAGAAATAAATATTTTTCCGGGTACTTAGCTGAACAACCCCGTTTCCTGGGGAAGGATTCGCTGGCGTGTCACCCCCTTTGGTTTACCTCTAGAAAATCTGAATTTTCCAATTGTAATCGATCCCCGAGGTCCTCGCTGTACAGGGCCGCAGGCTGAGTACTATCTTACCAATCTTAAATAGCGAGAGGTTTCAAGTTAGCTTCCAGAAAGTGATACGGCTTATGCAACATATGTACCAAAACGCAACAAAAAACGCCTAAAAACACAAGACTGCAATTAACGAACTTTTACTTATATGCGTATAGACCACAAATTTTCATTAAATTAATTGGGTGCCTACCTCCAATGCCGAATCCCCTAACAATGGAGACGTTTAAAAAAAATTATTCGTAAGTTGCTCTAAAAACTGCATTCAAGACGGCGCCAACCCATTCCATTTCCATTTGCAACAATATTGAATCCAACAGGCGACGTCTTATTTGGCTAGTATTAGTGATAAATATCCGTATATCACGTAATAAATCAATTGTATTTCCAACCGCACACCAACCTAGCTGGCCCCTTCTTTTTTTTGCAAAACCCAAAAAAATACACGATCTATCGTCCCTCTCTAAGTACAATGTGCTCCGGTCGGTCATTTAT
This sequence comes from Leptura quadrifasciata, assembly GCA_963675555.1. Taxonomy (NCBI): domain Eukaryota; kingdom Metazoa; phylum Arthropoda; class Insecta; order Coleoptera; family Cerambycidae; genus Leptura; species Leptura quadrifasciata. The sequence continues at coordinate 116,082,437 of OY776677.1, forward strand.
CGATATTAATAGATGTTACATTCAAAAAGGGATACAGTACTAAATAAATATTCCCGCCGATAGATGCCTCGAGTAGTATCAAACTGATGTTAAAATCCGACTGGGCCAAAAATAATTTCTACACATAAAGGTATATTTCACAAAACCGTAACATAACAAATAAGAAAGCTGGAGTGTCAAAGTGACAGCCTTATTTCTCGCACTGAACGAGAACAGAGCGTCACATTTTAATATTTGAATATGAATACCGACTCAAGTAATGGCGATGTTATGGAATGTATTGTTGTTGTTTTCTAGGCCATATATGCATTTAGGGGTTATGAGATAGTCAAATGTTAGAAAGGAAAAATACATTTTAAAAAACTGTTTTTTTCTATTTTCCTACTATTTTAGGGACTCATTTGAGTCCGTAAAATAAGTCTTTTCCGGACTCAATCCAAAAAAGTTGCCATGGCAACTTTTGAAAATTATTTAGGTAAATAAAGCAAAATGATTCAATACAACAATTAAACAATCTGGTTACTATGGTCGCATGGCAATTTCCACAGGACTATCTGGATGAGGATGCTCCTCGTCCTACCAGAGAAGGAAGAAGCCTGGCTAGGAAAATATTCACCCCCAATAAAATTAAATGGGCGGTATCTACCTTTAAGCCCTTTAAATCACCGGGCAGAGATGGCATCTTCCCTGCCCTACTTCAACATGGAATTGAGGAGCTTATCCCATGCCTGAGAAGTATATTTATAGCTAGCTATATACTTGGGTATATTCCCCGAGCTTGGAGGGAAGTCAAGGTGGCGTTTATTCCGAAAATAGGCAGACGTCCACCAGACGAGCCTAAGTCGTATCGCCCCATTAGCTTAACCTCATTTCTCCTTAAAACAATGGAGAAACTTTTAGATCAATATATTAGAAGTGAAATCCTTACAGGAACACCGCTTCATGCAAAACAATTTGCCTATCAACCTGGCAAATCAACAATAAATGCTCTACATTGCCTGGTTCAAGGCATTGAAAAGACATTTACAGCAAAAGAAGTGGCTATGTGTGCTTTCATAGATATAGAGGGTGCTTTTGACAACACCTCCTATGAATCCATACAAAAAGCCGCGGAAAAAAGGGGAATACAGTCTCCTACAATTAAATGGATACAATCCATGCTTAGAAGCAGAATTATTACCACAAGTGTGGGGGATGAGTCGGCTACGGTGACTGCAGTCAGAGGTTGTCCACAAGGTGGAGTCCTATCGCCCTTGCTGTGGTCAATGGTGGTCGATGATCTCCTACATAAAATGAGTAATTCAGGCTTCAACGTCCAGGGATATGCAGATGACCTGGTCGTCACTGTGAGAGGCAAAAATGAGGTCATGATTTCCAACCTCATGCAAATTGCCTTAAATATAATATCCAAATAGTGCTCGTCAGAGGGGCTCAATGTCAATCCGAGCAAAACAACTATTGTCCCGTTCACTAAAAGGAGAAAACTCAATCTTAGAACTCCTGTACTGAATGGAACAATACTAAATTTTTCCAGTGAAGTCAAGTATCTGGGAGTAATCCTGGATCAAAAACTTACCTGGAACTCACATCTGGAAAGGACTCTTACTAAAGCAACAGCGGCAATATGGACGTGCCGTAGGTTGTTTGGTAAGACTTGGGGTCTAAGACCGAAAATGACACATTGGTCTTATCTTTCGGTTGTCAGACCTATGGTAACCTACGCATCATGCGTATGGTGTCCAAAAACAGAAGAAAAAATAGCACAGGGAAAGTTGCAGAAACTGCAACGCCTTGCCTGTATAGGGACTACAGGAGCAATGCACTCGTGTCCCACAGCAGCTATGGAAGCTATGCTTGACCTACTTCCCTTGCACTTGCATGTAAGGAAGGAGGCAGCACTCAGTGCTTTACGACTGCACCAGGCATATAAATTTAAACCAGGCGATCTGGTTGGTCACTTAAGGATTCTGGAGTTAATCCATTTGAAGTCCATGACCAAACCCACTGACTCAATGCCAATCAAACAAGACTTTGACTGCCCGTTTGACGTGCTAATTGAAAACCGTCAGACGAGCAAGATAGAGGCACTGCGATTGGAACAAGGGTCACTCATCTGGTATACAGATGGATCTAAGATGGTTGAAGGGGTAGGAGTGGGCATAGCAGGGCCTAAATGTAGGCTATCCAAAGCCCTCGGTAACACCCCAACCATCTTCCAGGCAGAAATTTACGCTATAGATCTGTGTGCCCAGGAATGCCTAAATAAAGGCATCCGAAGGGCAAAGATCTATATATTATCTGATAGCCAGGCAGCACTAAAAGCTCTAAGGTCCTATACCTTTGAGTCTAAAATTGCCTGGGAATGTAGACAATCCCTGAAGCAACTGGCCAACAACAACAAGGTTACCTTGATGTGGGTGCCAGGGCATGAGGGAATACAAGGAAATGAACTTGCTGACAGCCTTGCAAAAAAAGGATCTAAAGCACCATTCATTGGACCCGAACCGTTTTGTGGCCTGGCCAAGGGACACATAGCGGAGGAGATCCAAGAATGGGAAAAGGACCAGAAGAAGTCCTACTGGAGGAATACTCCAGGTCAAAGACAAGCGAAAAAGTTTATAACTTATTCGACAAAGAATGCCACAAGGCTTCTCGAACTTGAAAAGTCCGAATTAAGGCTAATCACAGGCCTTCTAACTGGCCACTGCCCCTTGAGATATCATCTCAAGAATATGGGCAAGGCAGTAGATAACAAATGCAGATATTGCAATACTGCAACTGAAACTGCGGAACATATACTTTGTGAATGCAAGGTGTTAGTCCGCATTAGGCTAAAATTCCTAGAACAGGCGGAATTAACGCCTGAAGACATAGGGAAATTAGCCCCCAGGAAAATCACAAGCTTTGTAAAAAGTCTTGGAATCCTGGGCAACAACTAGATGTAGGGTTAATCACAAAAGATCTTTTAGGTCGAAGTGAAGTAAGGCTGTTCGAAGCCAAACGACCCCATAAAACAATCTACAATCTACAATGGTCGCATGGTAATTAAAAGGTCACTATTTTCGAGAAATATTTGCTCTGATCAAAAATTTGTATATGTTTTAGGGATCTTTAACAAAAAAATGTTGTATGTAACATCAGTTTTTTGGAACACATCAACTAAACAGTTACGATTCGTCCCAAAAAAACATGATTTTAGGTACTTGTTACAAAAGTAACTATTATGACACTTATCTTACCATACACAAATATAAAAATTGGTTAACTTATTAACTAATGAAAATAAAAGGAGATCTTACTTACATTATTACCAACAACCAGCACTCCATAAGGCCAAGGAGATATTTTCCACTTTCAATTATACTCTGCAAAACCCCAAAAGTGAATGATCTAAAATTTAGTTATAACATGTTCCCCAAAATTATTGCACTTTCTGCAATTGCTTAATTGGCCTGACCAATATTTCTAGCAGGTGCAAGATTATAGAATTATAGAAGGTTAATAAATTGTTTTTAAATTTATTGAGTTAATATAGGAAAACTTTTTCCTTCCTTTTGACAGTATCCCAAAAGTGTCATCGAAACAGAAAGTTAAAATGCGCTTTAAAATATTCTATATAATTAATTACGTACTACTTCCTGCAACACTGTTTCTAAATTATTTTTACAGATACCAAGATCTATTTACATTATTCGTGTTGCCTGTCCGATAAATCAACTCCTACTTATTGACAAGACAAAATATACAGCCAGACAATCACTCGATCACGGACGAGTCTAATTATTTATGCACACTCCGAATCCTCAGACAGCTATAATAATAATATTTGATCACTTTAATTTCCTCTCTAATATATCATCTATAATTTGGAGTCGTTAAAACGAGTTTAATAACCATACATTAAGCGGGTGGTATCTATAAACAATACTGTTCTGATACATCTAATTGAAATTGATATATCACACAAGGAACATTGATAGATGATGTTGAAAATTTTATTTCAAAAATGTTTACTTTATATCAACGTATAAATATTCTTTGACTACGCAAATATTTGCATTTAAAATTTTTCATTTCATAAATACATACGTTGCCACTTGGTGTAAGTGGCTTATTCAATTTTAGAATAACCTCTATGTAAACAGAAACGAGAAGTAAATATAAATTGGGCTGTAATGGTCTATTTAGAGGATATAATATCTATCTGGAAAGGGATTCGTTTTATGATAAGGAATTTTATATACTAAAGAATAAGATGAGATAGAAATAGCTTTCTAATGTAATTTGCATGTACAGTATGTTCACGGATGGGATTGGGTACTGTAACAAAGCGTTTTTCGTTGCCGAAATATGCATATTTATAATACCGTCTATATGAATTAACCCTTTATGTTTATTATTGTAGGTATATATATTGTACCGCCTTTGGCAAATTAAGTTTGAAAATTAATCAAATACTAATTTATAGATGCACCAAATACCGCTACCAATTGTAAGTACAGAAGAACGAGAGGAAATTTTGCAAGTGCGCGAACCCAGTACGCATCACGAGTTAGATGTTAGTGTCTGCCGTCCTGAATAAACCAACCGCGAAATATTCTAAGTGTCAAACAAAGGTAACGAACATATTTTCTAGGCCGATCTGACGTTATCCTTTCAGCACAAGGGAATAATTGAAAATATTCAATAGTCAGTTCACGAGTAGCCGTTGCCAGCATTAGATGTGTGGAGTTCTCCATTCCATATCGATCTGTGAAGAGAATATTCTAAGTCGAAAAATTTAGGTGATTGAATTATTATTTATATTCCGTAATATTTTCTAAGTCCGTTTGACATCACATCGATCCATCGCGCATCTATTACCGCCGTTTTCCCGTTTCGAAGGGAAGAATTAATTTCGTCCTGTATTGGCAGACTCATCGGCAGCAGACGTGTCCACTCTGAGAACAGAACCCAGGTATCATATATGTATATATATCCTTCCAAGCAGCAGAATTTTTGCAAAGGCTGTAGTACGTCATCGACCAGCAGCTCATCCGTCTGGCGTCTACTCCCGCTCCTATAGTAAGTTATTCCATTTCAGAAAAGGACCTGAGAAGCCCTGCAGGTTTCATTCCGTTCCGACCGCTCCACTGCAGCAGACGTGCAGTAAGACGTAAGTAAACTGAGGTATTAGTCAAGTATTGCATATAACTTCTCTATAACTTTGCTGCTTGCTATCTCTGTCATTTGAATCATCTGGTACTAGTATTTTCGTTGCACCGCTTGCCCTCATAATTCTTTAAGTAAACAAATAGATTTGTATATAGTAGGTTTAGTTAAATAAACTAACATTATTTATGAAATTCTGAGATTTACTGTTTGTGTGAGAACGTCTAATTTCCCAAAATTGGCCCACTGGAGTACCGTTTCTTCACTTGAGCTACTTAGCCTCGCATATCCCGCTTGGGTAGTGTGTTCTATCGCTTAAACTAGAACTGGCGTCCGAGCTTACACCGACAAATTGTTTCCGGGACTCGAGTGTCAAAAAGTGGCACATTTTCTCCTCGTCACTGGGCGTGAGGTGGAGAAAAACGCGTCACAATGGATAAAAAGAGAGTTTCTCTTCTTTTAACAAATAAACATAAGTACACCACCTTAAATATACAAAAATATAGTGGGAAAATGAAGGGAATTATTATTATTACAGCAATATTAAGTAATCGATACTTTTATATTTATTTGCAATGGAGGTAATTACGATTCGTGGAATTAAAAATAGCTTATAAAATATCTACAGGACAGGTAACGCCTTTTAATAAAAAATGCATTTTAAAGTTTCTAACTAACTGGATTAAAACAACGTTTAGTACGAAACAAGAATGGATATGTACAGACTTTACACAGACTCACACGTGTTCACGCTACGCATAAACCATTTATTCATACCTTCATTTAAAACAATTGCACATAATATAAGGAGAGCAATTTTAAATTTTGAACCATGCATCTAAATAAACATTAGTAGGTACAGCAATGGACTGGTATATTCTAGTTTAGGAAAATTTTTGATATCAATTTGCCTGTAAATATATTCTCTGTGGGTTTGTCTTATACATCTATTGCAAGGTTTTTAAAAATATTGAGCGACTTTGATTTTTTTCAGTTTTCTGGTAGTATAGGATAATTTTGGGACTCAGTTTTTTACAGCTTCTTTAACTTAGAGTTTTTTTCATAAAATCAATCCTATATATTTCTGACTTTTGTCTTGTCATGTAGGGGCGAAAGAAAATATTTAATTACTTATATTATTAGTGTTATCAATTTTTTGATTATATATTCAATATGTAGATCCCATCTTAGATTGCTGTCTATATAAAGCAGAAGTATTTGGTTTTATTAGTCTTTTGAATATACAAGGAGTTATTTCAGTTTTCGGATAATTTGTACGAAACAAAATGTAGGAAATATGTCTTCTGGAGATTTAAGTATTTTAATATCGAACCATTTTTTAAATTCAGAAAACCTTTTTCCACCTTTTGCTCCAGGCTATTCCACGTGCTCTCCACGTAATATAATACAGTATCATCTGCGCAAGTAAGTATATTGCCTGAGCATTCTGACAGAAATAAATGGTTTATTACTTGCTTTTCTTTAACACACAATGTATGAACACTGTTTCTGTTCAAATCTGGTATCCTTTATTTAACACACTTCCTGATATAATCAATTGATGAAATTTTGCACAAATGCTAAAATCGGTTGACAATACAATATTCCACCATTATTTTTGAAAATGTCCGCATGTAGGGGGCGTGGGGGTGAAAATTGTCTTCAAATATAGCATCCTTTATTTAACACACTTCCTGACGTAATCAACTGATGAAATGTTTCACAGTTATTAAGATCGGATGACAATACAGTATTCCACCGTTACTTTTGCAAATATCTGCACGTAGGGGGCGCGGGGGTGAAAATTGTCTTCAAATATTACATCCTTTATTTAACACACTTCCTGACGCAATCAATTGAAGAAATTTTGCACACTTACTAATATTGGATGACAATACAATACTCCACTGTTTCTTTTGCAAATATCTGCACGTAGGGGGCGCGGGGGAGAAAATTGTCTTCAAATCTTGCATCCCTTATTTAGCACACTTCCTGACGTAATCAATTGATGAAATTTTGCACAGTTACTAAGATCGGATGACAATACAGTATTCCATCACTACCTTTGAAAATATCTGCACAGAGGAGGCGCGGGGTTAAAATTGTCTTCAAATCTTACATCCTTTATTTAACACATTTCCTGACGCAATCATTTGATGAAATTTTACACGGTTACTAAGATCGGATGACAATACAGTATTCCACCATTACTTTTGCTAATATCCGCACGTAGGGGGCGCTGGGGTGAAAATTGTCTTCAAATCTTGCATCCCTTATTTAGCACACTTTCTGACCTAATCATTTGATGAAATTTTACACGGTTACTAGGATCGGATGACAATACAGTATTCCACCGTTACTTTTGCAAATATCTGCACGTAGGGGGAGCGGGGGTAAAAATTGTCTTCAAATCTTGCATCCCTTATTTAACACACTTCGTGACATAAACAATTGACGAAATTTTGCACAATTACTAAGATTAGATGAAATACAGTATTCCATCACTACCTTTGAAAATGTCTTCACGTAGGGAGCGCGGGGGTGAAAATTGTCTTCAAATCTTGCATCCTTTATTTAACACTCTTCCTGACGCAAGCAATTGATGAAATCTTGCACAGCTACTAAGATCGGATGACAATACAGTATTTTACCGTTACTTTTGCAAATATCCGCACGTAGGGGGTGCGGGCGAGAAAATTTTCTTCAAATCTTGCATCCTTTATTTAACACCCTTTCTGACGTAATGAATTGATGAAATTTTGCAGTTACTAAGATCGGATGACAACACAGTATTCCACAGTTACTTCTGCAAATATTCGCACATATGGGGTGCGGGAGTGAAAATTGAAAAATCTGCAAATTGAAGGAGAGAGAAATCAAAGCAAATCGTTGAGAGCAAAATTTTTATTGAGCGTTTTCTGGGGGTAAACTCCCCAAAAAGTGTGACTAAAAAGTAGAAAATAAAAAATACTAATGTACGACTGCAAGAAAAGCAAGGCGTGCGCACTTTGTATATAAGTATATGTATCATCTTTATGTACGCACAAATGAAGGCACTATGTGTATAACGATTCCACCCCTTTCATACAATCATGCGTACAATCATAAATGTGCGCACGCCTTGCTTCTCTTGCAGTCGTACATTAATATTTTTTATTTTTTACTTTTTAGTACGACCTTTTACAGAAAAGTCAGTTTTTAATTTTTTTTCAAATTTTCTTTATATAATAAAAAGCAATGGTCCGAGGACTGCCCCTTATGGTACCCCAAATTTTATAGTTTTAAATTTGCATATCTACACATTGTTTTCTGTCATATATATAAGTCTTAAATAGTTTTAGACTATTACCTTTGATTCCAATATTTTCTAGTGTCTTCAATAACAATGGGAAATTGACCGTATCAAATGCTTTCGTCAGGTCTTAGAATACGGCTAGTGGTGGTAATACTTTTTCAATTGTTCGGTAAACGTTATCCGTTAGATACGTGATTGCATCTTTAGTAGAGACACATTTCCGAAAACCGTATTGCTTGCCAGAAATTATTTTATATTTATTTATATAATTGTCTAGACGAGATTTCAATAATTTTTCGAATATCTTAGCAAAGTTTGTGATTATAGAAATAGGCCTGTGGTTCTGACATAAAGTTTATCACCATTTTTATAAATTTCTTTTAATACGGATGATTTGAAAATCTTCGGCTGTGCCGATATTTTTTGGGAAGTTTCAGCGTCCCATATCTCCAAAATGAAGCGTGTTTGGACATCTGTTTATATGAGATTATTCCCTTAAAATTAACTACGGAATACACCCCTAAAATATTTTAACATACTTACGTTACACCGTTTATAAAAATATATCGCTATGTGTTTTTAAGTAGTGCCTTCTTTGTGTAGATTTGAAGGTGAAACATTTTATGTATAAAAGCATTCTTTGATAAAATGGTTACTTATGCAAACAGGAAAGTGTCTTTGCGGTGACCATTGCGTTATTTCCTCCTGCTTCCAACGAAATTTTAAAACGAGGTCAATGAGACGACACACACTTCACACTTGCATTTTCAAGCGGCTCACAGATGTAAATTAAGAGGAGCGTATTTTAAGGTTATATCGATTGCTGGCAATTTTCACAACAGATTAATTCTGTCATGAACTCATTTGCGCGACCCGAACTTTTCAAGTTATTGAAAGTACTTTTGAATTATTAACTTTTTAACAACTTGGCGGAAAAAGAAACCCTGAACGAGTAATATTTTACCAAATTTTAGGCATAAGTATAACAAGCAATTTGATAAGGGTCAACTGTAAGCCTAACCTTGTTTTATATTGTCATAACGATAAGCGGATAATACTATGTATGATTACCAAGGACCGGGATTTTGTAATAAGCCTTCCTAGAATTTAAATTTTATTCCAGACATCTTTCGCTCGCATTAATTTTATTTTATCTCTACTTCTTCAAACGTCATCATTTAATGGGTCATTTCGCATTTGAACAATAAATATATATTTAATCACAGAGCCAAGAAAAAAAGTAGGTATGTGCTCTACTAATTGTTGGGTAAAATGCACAGTTGTTAAAATGCACTTAAATCGTATTTTGTTATTTACTATTAGGTAAATTTGGGGGAATTAACTGGCATTATAAATATATAAATAATATAGCATTCGTATTCTATTAATATAAAGTATCACATAACAAACAGCCTAGTATAGCTTACAATAAGGAAATGGAGCAAATAGCGATATTTGGGATCTAATTTGATATACACAGCATTATTTATTTTAGAGTTATTAATAAAAATCACGTCTGTTCAATAACTGGTGTTTAACTTTATGAAAATATGCATGAACAATACTTATACATTTTAGAAAATACATTTTAAATAGACTTGACAAAAATTAATAATTAATAATTTAAAAAATATAGAGCCTCTTAATATTAAAACCCTGGACAAAACTATGAATATGCTAGACAACAAACGAATAAAAATAAAATATTTCTAAATTAACTTATGATACACAGAGACAAAATCATTTTAAATATTGCAAGTCGGTCAGGAAGTTGCAACCAATACGTCTGATGTCATTTGTACTAAAAACTACAGAAAAACTGTTCAAGAGACATATCAGAAATGACGTACTTGCAATCAGGCCTCTACACCAAGACTAATATGCCTAAAAGGCAAGGATGCCAACAAAAACAGCATTACATTAGCTTGTTAACAAAGGTGAATTTGCTCTTGAAAATAAAGAGGTATTATTGGACATTGAGGGAGCGTTCGATAACACCTCCCCAAGATCTATCACCAAAGCACCAGGAGAGAGAGAGGAATTGAAGAAACCAGCTGCAGTTGGATATACTGTATGCTTAAGGATAGATTAGTATATAATGTAGTATATATATATATATATATATATATATATATATATATATATATATTGCTATTATACATGATTTGCAGGAAACAACTACTCAGCGGGCAAATACCCCGACCTGCATTGAATTACACCTTACAAATCATGAAAAATTGGTAGCCAATGTCATTTGTCTACTCCCTGACCAGACATAGACCGGTTTCGAACTTATTAGTTCTCCTCAGTATACCATAGGTCATGGAGCAGACAAATGACAGTGGCCAACCTGCTAGTCTTATACAGACTAATGTAAATGGTGTAGTGGTGAGAGGTAAGTGAATCCTCTCATGTGGACTAATGCTACTATACACCAGACATCATAGATGTCTCCATGGTGCATAGCGACTTGCCATTTTGCAAGTACCGAGAGCGGCGACCTTCAGCCCTTGGTGGACTTAACCTATATACTGCTATTATACATGATTTGCAGGAAACAACTACTCAGCGGGCAAATACCCCGACCTGCATTGAATTACACCTTACAAATCATGAAAAATTGGTAGCCAATGTCATTTGTCTACTCCCTGACCAGACATAGACCGGTTTCGAACTTATTAGTTCTCCTCAGTATACCATAGGTCATGGACAAATGACATTGGCTACCAATTTTTCATGATTTGTAAGGTGTAATTCAATGCAGGTCGGGGTATTTGCCCGCTGAGTAGTTGTTTCCTGCAAATCATGTATAATAGCAGTATATAGGTTAAGTCCACCAAGGGCTGAAGGTCGCCGCTCTCGGTACTTGCAAAATGGCAAGTCGCTATGCACCATGGAGACATCTATGAAGTCTGGTGTATAGTAGCATTAGACCACATGAGAGGATTCACTTACCTCTCACCACTACACCATATATATATATATATATATATATAATTCCGTAATGGGGGAGACACTGATGGCTCGAGTTGAGTGGGGATCTCCGCAGGGAAGTGTTTTATCGCCCCTTCTGTGGAACCTAGTCATGGATGAGCTACTAAGGTTACTGGACGGGACGGACACAAAATCCTGGGCTGCGCAGATCAGGGAAAACTCAAAAACATAGTAAAGGAGCGTATGCTTGTTGTAAAATATGGACAGATGAGGAGGGACTTAGCCAGGGATGGCTAAATAAAGGCATTCGAAGGACAAAGATCTATATACTATCAGATAGCCAGGCAGCATTAAAAGTTCTAAAGTCCTATACCTTCGAGTCTACAATAGCCTGGGAGAATGTAGACAATTCCTGAAGCAACTGGCCAATAACAACAAGGTTACCTTGATGTGGGTGCCAAGGCATGAGGGAGTACAAGGTAATGAACTTACTGACAGCCTTGCGAAAAGTGGAGCTGAACCAGAATTCATTGGACCTGAACCGATTTGTGGTCTGGCCGGACACATAATGGAGGAGATCCAGAAATGGGAAAAAGGTCAGAAATATTCTATCTGGCCACTGCCCCTTGAGGTATCATCTCAAGAATATGTGCAAGGCAGTAGACGACAAATGTAGATATTGCGATACTGCAGTTGAAACTGCGGAACATATTTTGTGAATGCAAGGTATTAATCTGCACTAGGCTAAAGTTAGTAGAGCAGGCGGAATTAACGCCTGAAGACATATAGTAACTTAAGGAGGAAACAAGTGGCTGTTCTTAAAAAATTCGCAGCAAGCTGAATTTTTGCATACACCTTTATTTAACCATAATAAATGTGTAAAAGGTGCCCATCGATATTGTGTAAGCTTCAAAAGTTATATGGGGGCCAAACGTCCAAAAATTGGTTTCTCGTTAATATCTCGGTTGACATTGGTCGGACGATAATTTTTGTGGTTACAAAAGTTGTCGATAAAGAAATATTCCATAAAAAAGTTTCTTTACACTTTCCACATAGGAGCTACCGTTTCCACGTTATACGCCGCACAAAGAGTCAACATGATGAAATAGTGCTCCAATAGAAATGCATTCGTTGCCCCACCACCTTCGAGGTAGAAAGCAAAGCGCGTTTTTTTCTATGGTTTCCTCAATAGGTCTAATCCATGTTTTAGTAAAAATAGGTGGAAAATAAACACTCCTCTTCTTCATTCTCTTCTACCGGGAGGAATGATTCCTCTTCTCTGTTTGCTTTAGCGTCGCCATCATCAATTTCCTCAAAAAAGTTTGTTCCTTCGTATTAAAAATCTTGCGGGGGTTGTTATCTTCAGACGTATCTGCCGAATCGTCACTGGGAGGTGCATTGAGACAGGATTAACCATGGCAGTGTCCACGAACAGCAGAGCAAGGTAAACCAATTTTTCTGCAACCGCAGTTCGTCCCACAACTTTTTGTGCAATTGCAGAAGATCATATGGAGGAGTTCATCGAGCGCAAAAGGCAGTAACGTCATGACAGGCTCTAAAACATGATCTTTCATGACCCATTCCCACTGTTCAGGATTTAGTTCATTACTCAAGCAAGTTTCTACTTGATAATAAACCAGAAATATATGCTGTCGGACGGTTCCAGTTGTCGGTGGAAGTGATTGTAGTTTTACAGATTTATTGAACCTAGTGGATTTAGTAAAGCTCAAGTATCAGTTCCAATATAATAGTTGTATTTGATGGATATAACGGTTCTAGTAGGAATATCAAAGCAATGGAACAGCCTCGACGGTCCAATGTACTTTCTGGCTCTTCCGATATTCTCTTAGATGCATATACCAATGTATCAAGAAATATTCTTAGCCAGTCGCAATAAACATAGGTTCATTTCGAAACTGTTACAAAAATTAACTAATGCGAACATGGTTGCAGTAGCAAATAAGTGTTTTTCCTAAAAAAAGCTTTAAAAACGGAAAGAGACTACTTTCAGAAACGTCAGTAAAATGCATTATTTCTGTGTTTATTCCGATTTATATTATTTGTAAAACATAACCTCTGTTCCTTTGACGTAAACGTCACGGGCGCAGGGGCTTTTTTCCAATACTATTATTTTGTAGATTCGGTGATTTGTTTTTGAAAAGGATAATACATGTGGTAGAAAGCTCAAATAACGGGAAAGAATACTAATAATAGTTGTTTTATGAAATGCCTTTTGAATTATTTCAAACTTTTGTAACACAAAATTTGTTTTGAAGTAAATATCTGTCTATATTGGAAAACCTATATTTACATTAAATATAACCGTCATATCTGTTATCCTTTCAGATGTATGAACCATTGTAAATTGTTTAGATAAATATTCTGATCTTTAACAAAGAAACCTGAAACAGTTGTGTCTTTCGAACTGGCGCACTCGCCAAACCATCGAAAATTGTTAATATTCGGTGCTCCAAACTGAATAAACATAACCCCCGATAACGGATTACGTCCAGCATATCTCTCAAAACTTCTACTCGTTCAAGCTGGGCGATAGTCCGCTAGCAAGACACATAACGCAAATCAGACAGCATAATGCCCCATTTCGGATTAAACACCTCTTACCTTACAAGATTTTACCGATTTTTCGACAACCACTACAGCCAAGTTTCAACAACTATTATCCACCTTCCGCTAGTATTTCATACCTTTTGTTGAGCTTCTTTTTCAAGTATTTTGTTAAACTTATTACCTATATTTATTTAGTTCAAATGTGCTTTTAGAGGTCGGAATATTAAAACATAATATTTTTAGTCGCAAACTCCTCTATAAAATCCTTATTTTACCATAAGGAATGTAACCAGACTGCAACCAACAGCTACTCTCCGGGCTATGTGCTCCGCCGAGCGCTGAATTACAAGTCACAAGCCTGGTGCGTTAAATGTAATAATTGCCAGGCTTGTAACTTGTAATTCAGTGCTCGGCGGGGCACATAGCCCGGAGAGTATCTGTTGGTCTGGTTACATTCCGTATAGTAAAATAAGGGTTTTGTACAGGAGTTTGCGACTAAAAATATTATGTTGTAATATTCCGCCCTCTAAAAGCACATTTGAACTATGCTAGCCCAGGCAGGCTATTTATTTTTCGATTGCAACAGACACTGGACCGCTAAATGGCGCCTGCTGACTATTTTACATGTCGCTATCCTAAAGATACCGAAATGTACCAAGTAGTTAAGGGATCCTTTTGTCGGTCGTTACATGCCTACCTTGCACTGACGAGAGCCAACAGCTCGAAACTGCAGTCTGCAAGTGGTGTGGGACGACTGGCACGAGAACTCCTTTAAGTAGGATCAGTCTTTCGGCTGGTGTTTGTTGCAATCGAAGCATTAGCGTTTTGATGGTAATATGCAATTATTACACTTAACGCGCCAGGCTTGTAAACTTGTAATTCAGCGCTCTGCGGGGCACTTAGACCGGAGAGTAGCTATTGGCTGCAGTCTGGTTACATTCCTTATAGTAAAATAAGGATTTTATAGAGGAGTTTGCGATTAAAAATATTATATTTTTATTTGTTATTTTAAAAGGAGTATAGATTTAGTTTGTTTTTTTTTTAAATTTTTTATACATTTATTTAACGTCGACCTATTTCCGCTACTGAGGCCTATCACCGACGCCTGTAGACGAACTACCCCCAACCAGGAATTTTGCCGAACCTCTTCCCTTAAGAAGAGTAGGGATCTTTTATTTGCCTAACATTTAATAGACAAGGGACCGACGGCTTTACATCCCCTCCGAAGGATGGTATATCTCCTATACAACCCTCGCCTAAGGTTGTATAGCTTCCGCGCATACACTGATATACAAGCCGCTGGAAGATGTGTGAGGCGAGAACGCGGTTTCCGTTGGAATGGTCACCAATCCAAGTACTAACCGCGCCTGTCGTTGCTTTACATCGCATACCGAAGTATGTACATAGTAAAGACGCACCTACGCTCGCCCCCATTTAGTTTGTTTGCATTGTTGTTTTTTGCCGACCCAGGCCTGCCCCACACGATCCTGCAATCCACCGCCGTTCCGGTGGTTGCACGATCGGTTCCGCAGCAGGCAATGGTGAGGCAACTATCTGCACCATTTACCTACAATAAATACTTGTTGAATTGAATTGGGTCGATTACCTCTGTATTTGGAAACTATAAACGTTGAATCGATTATTCCTTGATATCTGTTGTTAAATGGAACATTTTATTTCAATGCAAAATTGGAATGAAATAATAAAATCTTTATTTAAGTTAATGTAGTCTCTCTACGTAAAATCGCAAAAATTGAATATTATTGCAAAAATGAAGAGAATACTATCATGTTTTTACCGAATGTATTTATAAAGTTGTGCAACTCTGAGTAGTGGTAAAAAACATACCTAATTTCCTAATTTATGTGATAATGAACTACCAGCTTCCTCGGTCATTTTTTAAATATTTTTTTTATTGGTTATTCATTATGTTCCTTCAAAGTTCAGCTATTAAGAATTTTGTATTTGTAAGTAATAATATCTTATTAAACATTGCTTATGTCGGATTTATACATGATGAATAGAGAAAGTAAGTTCCTAAATCATGGAGCTAAATTTAATTATATGGTTTAATATTGCAGCTACCGACATCCTCAGTAACATTTGTTTCTATTTACTTGGACGAGTGGCGTAAACTCACCACATGAACTAAAAGCCAACTAAACTGGTGCAAACTTGTTAATTTAATTGAGAAATTAGTTGTAGAGTTGATTTGATCTAATAGTGCCAAACTGTTCTTTGGACTTGTTACCTAATTTTTGATTCGTCTACATCTTCATTAGTAAATAACTTCAGTGGTGTACGCAGAATTTATTTCTGTAGGAGGTTGTAGAAGAAAATATTTAAAATGTTGACCAATATTTTTAAAACTTCTGCTGGATTGAAAAGAACGGATAAGGTTTGATTTTCTTCTTGTAACTAAAGATTTAATAACCTCGAAGCAAAGAAATTCAGATATAATAAAACAATCCTTCTAAAAACTGGTAATAATAATATAGTAATAGTAATAATATTACTATCTGCTGTTTACAAATGATAGATTTGGGTATAATAGAACCATAATAATAATATGTAAATAATATTTTGATAAACAAATAGAATGCCAACTTACTATACATGATGGGGCAATAGTCCGTCGGACCTCGATATCTGGAGTTCTACGATAGCTAGAAATTTTTTTAAAAATTGCAAGTAAACTAGATAAAAAAGTCTATAACAGGAAATTATTTTCGAACATACAGGGCGAGCCAAGACGAAATTACAGGACCAAGTGCCTTTTTTTTAAATGGAATGCTATATGCTGTGTATATCAGTACGTTTTTTTGAAGCTTCTTTCTAGTCTCTATTCATTCCTATATTAGCTTTAAATATCTCCCAATCACTTGGATGTAATGAATTTTTTTGTTGAAATAATGCAATCTGCAGATAGGTATTAAAAAAATAACCGCAGTGACAATTATTGGTTCTAAGAGAAATTTTTGTGAACCCCAGTTACGAGACATCTAATTAATGTTTTTAAATCATTTTCATTTCCTAAAAATGTACAGGGTGGCCAAAAATTATTTTTCAATTAAGAACATTTTAAATTGAATTTTCTAAATTTTTTCAAATGGAACACCCTGTATATTTTTCAATGATGTGATGTAGAAATTAAAAACGGACATTTTTGTAAGTACTTCTCTATGGCTAATTGCAACCATTTTCGTTTTATAAATAAATAAGTGTCAAGTTCAAGAATAAACTTAAAAAAAGAGGTTCCCTCAAATAATTCGACATGTTGCCCATTTTGATTAACACACGTCTTTATGCAATTTTGAAATGAGGCCATTTGTAACACCCCTTGGCTTAAAACCAGGAAGTGTTTCAATTATGCGAACGGCAGCTCTGGGTTATGGGAAAGCGAGGTCGTGGTTCGATATTTACTCATTTGTTAACTTGCAAAAAAAAAATATAAAATAGTGAATATATATATAAACAAAAAAAATAGATGTTCAGGGCGCCACCTTAACTTACTATATGAACCATGAGTATTGTGAAAGCTAAGGAAAACAATACTGAGTACCTAAGTTATGTAATAAGCTCACCAATAATATATATCCAGCTAAATGAGTAGAAGAAAGGAAACACACATGTTAATAATAAGTTGACTTTAATATTTGACAATGGGACAGTTGAATGATTTATTTAGCAATAGCAAAAAAATTTAGTTAAGTTGAAATTTGAATGATTGATAAAAAAATATTAAATTATGACAAGGTTTAACAAGTATTATTTAAGAAAAGTTTATGTAAAAATATTTATGTGAAAATGTATGAATCTTTGAAAAATGTTAAAATTTAATTAAAATGGTACCATTTCTTACAAGTAAAAAAAATATATGTAAAGTAATAATTTAAATCAGACAAAATGTTATAAATAATACCACAAAACAGAAGGCCCTGGTGTAACTTTGTTCCAGAATCAGGTATGACTGCAGGGACCCCTCTACAACACGCTGCCTCCACTCTCAAATTGTCTCCACTGCCTGCGTGGTCCAAAAAAAAAAATCGACGACTCGGATTCTTTCGCTTATTGACCTCTTGCTTCTTAAAATAATACCATCTGTGTGTGGCCGCTACATCGGAAAGATGATATACCAATAATGATATCACACCAAAGAAAATTGCCTCATATGAGGGATACTGGCAACCCTAAGATATAAAAAAAATACACCTTACAAAATGAAATTCAAACGAATTCGCAAGACTTACCCCAAGTGACCTGTGGGGGCTCAGTATCGATTATAAGCCTAAGCTTATGGCGTGAATAAAAATTATGGCTTGACCAAATTTACTAGTTAGGCTACTGCCCCAAGCCTAAGCACTACCGGCTCCTTCAATGGATCACGCTTAAAAGGCTGCTAAGATGGCTTAGCTCTCTAACGCGGTCTTGCGAATTTAAAAAAACTAACGATCCCTACACGCAGGTCTTAATTACCAACTCAAATCACAGAATTGTGCTCTTGGCAAAATCGAACTATAAGAAGAAGAAGATGAATTTAAAATATCCAAAATTTAACCTTAAAATAGAGAGTGTGCTACTATGTACTTCTGAAGAAATAAATAAAACAAGTTCATAAGAAACATGCTGTTAAACCAGCCAGGAAGAGAAGACGTCGTGTGTTTACTATATTTTGGTGTTAACTCAAAATGAGGTGTCAAGTGCTTTTCAACCTGAACAAGTTATAATTGCAGTGTTAATTGTCTGAAACGGTGCCGCATTATTTTCATTATTATTTACTTATATATTTAACTGCATGTGGAGCATGTTTTTGCAGGAAAGAAAGAATAAAAAAAATATTTATATTTGTCTAATAAATTCCTTTTCAGGAGATTTTTCACTGCAACCAGTAATACATTTATCCACATACTGGGTGGCCTAACTCACTATGCACCAGTTTACTTTTTAAATTAATTACTATGAAAAATGTAGCATATGCAATGCTACACTGCCCCTCTCCACCATTAAAAATATATCCTTTGAAGAAGGGTATATTTTTACAAAATCATGAGTGTTTACTTATTATCAGTTTTTATAATTTTTTTTTTTTTTACTTAAATCCTACAGTTCCCAAATTTTGCTTACGTACTAAGTTAGTAATAATTCTACCCGAATATAACTAATTTTAACGCATCCATTTCTCAGGAGTTGTCAAATCTGCCTATCAACTAGTCTTATTTACAAGATCCTAAATACTAAACTAAAATCTACTAGTACGTGCAGAAAAGTAAATGCAATCTTTTGCATTTCTATCAGTAGAATATATACAATAGGGAATATGTACAATAGGGGGTAATTCTTATAGAATTCACGGAGGGACAATTGATCAATTGATAAAGGGGAATAAGCGAAGGCTTATTTTTTTGGGACAAGAATATTTGACGTCAATATAGGGAAATATAGCGTATGATTAAGCCATCTCAAGCAAGAAATAAAATAAAACAGTGAAGTGTTTTAATTTCTTACTAGGAAATGAAATAAACTCTAGCTATGTAAGAAGTTTCACAACGGTACTTAAAAAATGTAAGATTACATTTATAGCTTTTGTTGTATAAAAAGATTTCGAAACTTCTTACGTTACAGCATAGATAAATGTAGACCTAAATTCAACATCGGAAGTTGTGACAAAAAAAATGACTTTGTGCCATAAATCTACATAAATTTCAAATTTAACAACTCCAAGAAAAATGTGACTATCTCACGAACAAAAAATTACTTATTGGCCTAATGAATGTGAATTAAATAGCAAAGGTTGGTATACCAGAGGTGTTGAAAATTAATTTTAGTTGAAGTATCTAGGTGACAGAAAAATTTTACTCTGACAAATCAGAATTCGATCCTAGATAAGGCTTTAACTGGCTTATGTGCCAGGTGCCAGCATCTGTACCGTCCATATTATTTAACTCATACACTATGCGTGATTTAACTGTACGCACCTTGCATAACACATACCTAGGTGCCAACTTAGCCGAAAACTGTTTTTCAGCATCCGAAAGAACATGATTGCGTCTCCAAACTTTATCGCCTACTCTAAACTGAAAGTCTCTCCTACGTAAATTGTATTGTCTAGAATTTCTCTGATACATAACATTTAATTTCTCTTGCACTTTTCTATATAATTCAGGAAAATTTTTAAGATTTTCTGCGTATTGGTCTGCATATCCAGGTTCTAAGTCAAAATTAATATCGCGGATTTTTTCGCTATAAAAATCACCAGATATAGGTATATTTCTGCCAAAAGTTAGAAAAGCGGGACTATACCCTACTGTGTGATGTGTTGAAACTCTCATGGCATGAGCAATTTTGTAAATTTCTTTGTCCCAGTCTTTGTGTCTATTTACAAAACAACGAATTGATGTTAATAAGGTTCTAATATTTCGCTCAGCTGCATTAGTCTGGGGATGATACCGTGCGTTATATAAAACTTGTACCTGGTACTTTTTAGTGAATTTTTCAAATTCTTTCCCAGTCATTTGTGAACCATTATCACATACTATAAATTGACTTACTCCGTAAACTAAAAATACATCATTTTCTATAAACGAAATTAAATTTTTGGCATTAGCAGCACGTACTGGTTTTACCAAAACATATTTAGTAAAGTAATCGGTAACTATAATTGCATGAGTGTTACCTCGTGGTGAACGTGGATATGGACCTAGGAAATCAATAAAAATACATTGAAACGGCATAGAAATTTTTCTTTCTCTACCCATAAGACCCATTGGTGTCGAGTTAGGCATTTTTTGACTATGACAAATATTACAATTTCTTATATACTTAAATACATCTTTTCTTAACTTGGGCCAGTAATAATTCTCGGTTATTTTTTTTAAAGTTTTGTAAAATCCGAAATGCCCTGACGTAGGAATATCGTGGCATTGGTTAAGAATTCGCTCTCGTTGTGATAGAGGGACAACTAATTTCCAATCTGAAGTGTTCGTTATTAAAGGAATATTTTTTGGTAAATATTTGTAAATATAACCGTCTTTTACTAACCAGTGTGGGTAGCGTTCTGGATGTTTATCGATTTTATCCCTCATTTCTAAATACCAGGGCTCTAGGTTATCAAGCAAGATTCCTAATAAATCTATTTCAACCGGAAGGGGTGACCTGGACAATGCATCTGGTACCACATTTAGTTTACCTTTACGGTGAACTATCTCAAAATCAAATTGTTGCAACTGTGTTGCCCATCTAGCTAAAACTCCTGTCGGTTCACGTAATTTGTGAAACCATAAAAGACTATAGTGATCAGTTACAACCGTAAAGCGAGTACCCTCTATAAATGGTCTAAATTTTGTGATACCAAATAATACAGCAGCTAATTCACGCTGGTAAGTTGACCAGTTTCGCTCAGCCCTAGAAAGACTACGACTAGCGAAAGCGATAACTTTTTCAACTCCATCCTGGACTTGTGTCAGTACTGACCCAAGACCAGTTAGACTAGCGTCGCACTGAATGGTGAATTTTAAAGAAAAATCTGGTGAAGATAATATCGGCGCCGAAACTAATGCTTGCTTGATATCCTGGAACGCCTTTTCAGCAGAATCGTTCCACTGTATAGGAAGTTTCTTTCCTTTTGCACCTCTTAACAATTCATTTAAAGGAGATACTATGGTGGAAAAATGAGGAACAAACCTCCTATACCAGGAAGCTAAACCAAGAAAACGTTTAACTTCTGTACTGTTCTTAGGTCTAGGATAATTTACCATTGCCTCAACTTTATCTGGGTTAGTTCTTAAACCATTTTTATCCACAACGAAGCCAAGATAGTTCAATGAATCCCGAAAAAATTGACATTTGTCATAGTTAATAGTGAGATTAGCAGATTTTAAGCGATTAAAAACGTCATCTAAAAGTTTAATATGTTCGTCAAACGAACCACTTATTAAAATTACATCGTCTAGATAAACAAAACCAAATGGCTCTAATTCTGGGCCTAGGATAGAATCCATCAGTCTTTGTTGTGCTTGAGCACTGTTTGTCAAGCCAAAAGGAACTACACAAAAATGAAATAAACCCCTACCGGGTACACTAAAGGCTGTTTTTTCTTTACTTTCCTCTGACAGAGGTATCTGCCAGAAGGCACTTTTTAAATCAATGCTCGAGATAAATTTTGCACCTTTTAACATATTTAGAATATAATCTACTCTAGGAAGTGGATAAGAATCAGATTTAGTGACTGAATTTAATTTACGTCCATCAAAACAAAATCTATAGGTGTTATCAGATTTTTTAACTAATAAAACAGGTGAGCACCAACTACTAAATGAGGGTTCTACTACACCTAAACGTAACATTTCGTCCAGTTGACTATTTAATTCTTTTAATAAATAAGGTGATAACTGATATTGCCTTTGCTTGATTGGTCTAGCATCACCGGTGTCTATGTTTTGAATAAATTTACTGGTTCTACCGAGTTTTCCAACTGGTGACAGCGTCTTAAATTTTTCCAAGGTTTTATTCACAAGAACTTGATCCTTAGGACATAATACAGATGTTGATTGAATGCCACTATCATTAGTATTTAATGTTTTATTTACTACACTAATATGGACCTGCATTGATTGGTTATCCATTTCCCAAGTATTTGTGTGAAAATTTAGAGAAAGGCCAAAGATTTTTAAAGATTCACTGCCTAATATAAAACCATGACAAATAGAAGGGACTATTAAAAATTCTACTAATTTACATTTAGTTTCTAAACAAATAGGTAATAAAACTGAACCGGAAACTGTCTGTTTTCGACCCTCAGCTGTTGTTACAAATTCTGATTTAATAGAACGAATTTTAATTTTATAGTGATCTAAAATAAACAAACCTTCACTTCCTATGACAGACTGATTTGCACCTGTATCTATAAGTGCTGTTAATTGTTGATCATATAAGTTAACAGTAATATAAGGACGATTATCTAGTGGTTTTTCAACAAAGACTGGTGATACTTCTAAGGTACTGTTTACGTTACTAGTTTCTAAATAAAAATTTTTGACATAATCTAGCCAAGATTGCCATTCTGATTTTGAAGTAAATTTTCGACATTTATTTAAATTAGGTTGCATATAAGAAATATTTTTATTAAATTTATAAGACGTTCTTTGAGAGGTAGGTATTGAAAGAGAAAAATTTCTATTATACGTAGGAGACTTTAGTTTGGAATTCGTAATCGTTCTTGAATATATTACAGGTATGGTCTTTTTAAACTGTGACAAACGACGACCAACAACGTTTGCCTGCGATACTAGTTTTTTTGACACTTTGAACAATTTCTGGACGTTACATTTGGATTGCCACATTTAAAACAAAATATTTTAGGTTTGTCCCTGCACGTTTGAAATGTATGGTTAGGTTTCTGACAATTCCAGCACGTGATAGCAGAAACATTTCTGGTTTTACCCCTAAAATTGTAATTCCTCTTACTATTCGTGGAGGTACTAGCGGATGAGGTACTAGCAAATGAGCTACTAGACTCTCCAATATATGCCAAATCAGTTTGAAACACATTAGAACTTTTAGGTGGAGGTACATAATTATGTCTTATGCGATCTACTTCATCTAGCTTACGACAAATAGTACACAAATCATCAGTATCTTTTATATCTACCAAAGCAATTCTAGATGTATAACGAGGTAAAATTCTCTCCTTAATTATTTTAAGCTTAGTTGTTTCTGCTGGAGGACGAGATAATCTACTAAAGTATGATTCCATAGTAGCAACATAAATGTGAGTAGGTTCTTTTTCACCTTGAGTTCTTTGCTTAATTTCATCCCAGAGATCATCGTCATAGCTCTCTGACAAGAAATCACGCATTAATAGTTTGACTAACCCGTCCCAATCAGTAGCTAATTTTTTGCTTATAATATTTTTTACCCACAATTTGCCAGGACCCTCAAATAATTCGGTCACTGTAGAAAATAACTCTTTTTTATCAACATTACGAGATACTGATAATTCATTTACTTGTTCTAAAAATGTATGGACACTCATATTTTTTGTATCAAACTTTAAGTTCCATTTGTATACAGGTACTGACTTTCTATAATTTTGAACAGGTGAAATAGACCTTCTCGCAACAGGATTGTTAATGCTAGTACTAGGACCAGGAGAACTAACTAGTTGTGAATTTTCAGATACAGTTACTTTTTCTCGTAAATCTGCATCAAATTCTATGCAAGTTGCATGAGCATCGTCTTTAAAATCTATTGCCTCACCATCCATATTTTCTAAAATAGGCATTCTTAACACACGATTATGAATATGACAAAGACGAGTCTCAATTCGCTTATACATAGAATCCGAAGCAGGACCGTCGAAATCAACTATTAAACTTTTAATAGACTCTAATGTATTTTCTATAATTTCCTTTTCGGAATCATAGTCAAAATTTGGATCTACATAATATACTTTACGAGTGCGGTCAGTATCTAATAACCGGTGCAAAATCTTGCGTTTTGCTGCTGCATCTTTTCTACCAGCATTAACACCTCTTATGCGTAATTCATAATTTAACTCATCACTAAGAAGATAAATTGGTTTCATATTATGTGGTTCCATGTTTATGTATGTAACGTATGAAATGAAAGGTATAAAAAATTTACAAAAATTGTTCAGATTAAAAAAGCATCAACACACAACAAATATCGACAAACCATATAAAAGTAAAATCGGAAATAACTCACAAATAGGTAGAAAACAACAAAAAAACGTGAATACCAACAACGTAAAAAAAGGAGCAGATAAAAATATAAAAAATGTAACTGGTCAATAAATAAGTTCAGAATGATAGGTCAATAAGAAATTTAGAATGTTGATTAACTATGGTATTTCTTTCTCACACTCAACAGCTTAATAGATTATTGGTGGCTAGGATATTTATAAAATGCAAAGTTAAACAAATCGGGCCCGCTACGTTGGATGCGCCACTTTCTTGTAACACCCCTTGGCTTAAAACCAGGAAGTGTTTCAATTATGCGAACGGCAGCTCTGGGTTATGGGAAAGCGAGGTCGTGGTTCGATATTTACTCATTTGTTAACTTGCAAAAAAAAAATATAAAATAGTGAATATATATATAAACAAAAAAAATAGATGTTCAGGGCGCCACCTTAACTTACTATATGAACCATGAGTATTGTGAAAGCTAAGGAAAACAATACTGAGTATCTAAGTTATGTAATAAGCTCACCAATAATATATATCCAGCTAAATGAGTAGAAGAAAGGAAACACACATGTTAATAATAAGTTGACTTTAATATTTGACAATGGGACAGTTGAATGATTTATTTAGCAATAGCAAAAAAATTTAGTTAAGTTGAAATTTGAATGATTGATAAAAAAATATTAAATTATGACAAGGTTTAACAAGTATTATTTAAGAAAATTTTATGTAAAAATATTTATGTGAAAATGTATGAATCTTTGAAAAATGTTAAAATTTAATTAAAATGGTACCATTTCTTACAAGTAAAAAAAATATATGTAAAGTAATAATTTAAATCAGACAAAATGTTATAAATAATACCACAAAACAGAAGGCCCTGGTGTAACTTTGTTCCAGAATCAGGTATGACTGCAGGGACCCCTCTACAACACGCTGCCTCCACTCTCAAATTGTCTCCACTGCCTACGTGGTCCAAAAAAAAAATCGACGACTCGGATTCTTTCGCTTATTGACCTCTTGCTTCTTAAAATAATACCATCTGTGTGTGGCCGCTACATCGGAAAGATGATATACCAATAATGATATCACACCAAAGAAAATTGCCTCATATGAGGGATACTGGCAACCCTAAGATATAAAAAAAATACACCTTACAAAATGAAATTCAAACGAATTCGCAAGACTTACCCCAAGTGACCTGTGGGGGCTCAGTATCGATTATAAGCCTAAGCTTATGGCGTGAATAAAAATTATGGCTTGACCAAATTTACTAGTTAGGTTACTGCCCCAAGCCTAAGCACTACCAGCTCCTTCAATGGATCACGCTTAAAAGGCTGCTAAGATGGCTTAGCTCTCTAACGCGGTCTTGCGAATTTAAAAAAACTAACGATCCCTACACGCAGGTCTTAATTACCAACTCAAATCACAGAATTGTGCTCTTGGCAAAATCGAACTATAAGAAGAAGAAGATGAATTTAAAATATCCAAAATTTAACCTTAAAATAGAGAGTGTGCTACTATGTGCTTCTGAAGAAATAAATAAAACAAGTTCATAAGAAACATGCTGTTAAACCAGCCAGGAAGAGAAGACGTCGTGTGTTTACTATATTTTGGTGTTAACTCAAAATGAGGTGTCAAGTGCTTTTCAACCTGAACAAGTTATAATTGCAGTGTTAATTGTCTGAAACGGTGCCGCATTATTTTCATTATTATTTACTTATATATTTAACTGCATGTGGAGCATGTTTTTGCAGGAAAGAAAGAATAAAAAAAATATTTATATTTGTCTAATAAATTCCTTTTCAGGAGATTTTTCACTGCAACCAGTAATACATTTATCCACATACTGGGTGGCCTAACTCACTATGCACCAGTTTACTTTTTAAATTAATTACTATGAAAAATGTAGCATATGCAATGCTACACATTTAGTGGGACCATTTGTTCCAATCCATTGAAATGAGTAAATAGTATTCAACCGGTATTTACTGTAATGTTTTTTGTATATTTTTTGCTGTTTACGTTAATCGACAAGCAATAAAACCTCAGTTTGGTATAAATTGTTGTGTACAAAGGAGCATTTATCACATTTAATCGGTCGTTACAATTTGTATTGAATTTAAAATATTTGGAATTTTACAATATGAATTTTAATAAAGCGGAACTTGTATGACTTTGTTTTGGGCGAGTCAGACAGAAATTGTTTACTTGTCAATAGAATCTATCATCAACGTTATCCTGACAAAAAAATAGCAGCTTCCAAAACCTTCTCGATAGATTTCTGGAGACTGGAAATGTCGAATATAAAAAAAAGTGAAAGAATAAAACGTATTGTAAACGTAGGAAATTAGTTTCTGTGGTGCTGGCAACGGTTGAGAATCCCCATGTTAGTCAAAGGAAAGTAAGCTCATTAGTAGGAATAAGTATGCGATCTGTGGGTCGAATCTTAAAAACAAAAAAGTTGCATGCATATCATATTCAAATGCACCAGGAATTATCTGATGACGATTTTCAAAAGCGCCTACAATTTTGTAATTGGGCCAGAGGTGAAATGCAACATGATGTCAACTTCTTCAATACTGTTTTATTCAGTGATGAGGCAACTTTTCATAAAAATGGATTTGTTGATAGGTAAAATTTCCATTATTATGGTTCGGAAAATCCTCACTTTTTTAAGCAACTTGATAACCAACACATATGGTCTATAAACATTTGGGGAGGAATTATTGGAGAACATGTAATAGGGCCACAATTCTTTGATGGTGCATTGACTGGAGCTATTTATCTTCACTTTTTGACACAATCTGCCACAATTATTGGTTAATCTCCTTCAAAGAATTCGAAATAGGATGTGGTTTCAGCAAGATTGTGCTCCACCATATTATTTAAATGCAGTTAGAGATCACTTAAATAATACCTACCCTAATCAATGGATTGGAAGAAATGAACCTACTAAATGGCCTGCTAGATCCCCAATCTTACAAAAATGGATTTCTTTTTGTGGGGATACGTGAAGGAAATTGATTACAGAGACACACCAACAACAGTACAAAATATGAAGGAAAGAGTAATAACTGCCTTTACATCTATCACACCGGCAGTTTTAGGATAAGTGGGAACCTCATTTCAAAAGAACATAGAGATGTGTGTCAATCAAAATGGGCAACATGTGGAATATTTATTATAATTTTTTCTACTGAGTTATTTGAAGAAACCTCTTTTCTTAAATTTATTTTTGAATTTTGTAATTATCGCTCAATAAAACGAAATTGATTGCAATAAACCCTAGGGAAGTACTTATAAAAAATGTTAGTTTTTCATTTCTACATCACATCGTCAAAAAATATACAGGGCGTTCCATTTGAAAAAATTGAGAAAATTCAATTTAAAATGTTCTTAATTGAAAAACCGTTTTTGGCCACCCTGTACATTTTTAGGAAATGAAAATGCTTCATAAACATTAATTAGACGTCTCGTAACTGGTATTCACATAAGTTTTTCTTAAAACCCATTATTGTGACTGTGGTGATTTTTTTAATATCCATCTGCACATTGCATAATCTCAACAAAAAAATTGATTACATCCAAGTGGTTGGGACATATTCAATGCTAATATAGAAATAAATAGAGCCTAGAAAGAGGCTTAAAAAATATACTGATATACATAGCATTCCATTTAAAAAAAGGCACTTGGTCCTGTAATTTCGTCTTGGCTCGCCCTGTATGTTCGAAAATAATTTCCTGTTATAGACTTTTTTATATAATTTACTTGCAATTTTTTAAAAAATTTCTAGCTATAGTAGAACTCGAGATATCGAGGTCCGATGTATTGCCCCACCCTGTATATAAATATTTCTTGCGTTACTGCACTATGACATATTAAATTTCTGCCACATTCACCATACAAAATAATTATATTCCATTCCCATTCAATGGAAAAGTGCAATTGTCTGCGTGATGCGAAAAATAGCAAATGCTACATCTGTTAGTTTCACTAGATTACTCAAAGACATTTGACGCCATTGACCTCCCTCTTCGTTGAGCCAAGCTGACTCTTAAGGATTTGGTAGGATATCTCTACGGTTTGTTAATTCTTATTTGATTGAACATCGTCAGAAAAGTATCTGACTTTAAAATAGTAACGTTAGGTATCCCTCAAGAGTCCATCCTCGGTCCTTTTTTGTTTCATATATTCATTAGATATATTTAAGGTAATAACAAGTTCGCATCTGCAAGCTTACGGTGACGATATCCAACTTTTTCGTTGTTTCGGGCGATCTAACGGAGATATTATCAATAATTTGATTAACCAAGATTTAGATAACAGAATAACTTAAAAGATTTGTATGCAAATAGGCATATTTGTGAAAATTTAGTCATACCTCTATTCAATTATTGCAATGTTATATATCTTTTCTGCTTGGACCAAGCAACTAAAAATGTGTAATAATTGCATATTACCATCAAAACGCTAATGCTTCGATTGCAATATGCAAGCTTGTAGCTTGTAATTCAGCGCTCGGCGGGGCACATAGCCCGGAGAGTAGCTGTTGGTTACAGCCTGGTTACGTTCCTCATAATAAAATAAGGATATTATAGAGGAGTTTGCGACTAAAAATATTATGTTTTAAGGTAAGATGTTGTATCGCATGTACTGGAAATATATATGCGGTGACATATCATTTAGAGCCAACCCTGGTTTTAACGCCATTTATCATGCCGGTTTCTAATTATATTAGATAATATTCGCCTTGTTCCATAATATATCTCTTAATAAACAAAGATTTATTCTAAAGCATGCCCTTTTAAGTCAAGTAACACTTCATGCTGAAATATGCGTAATTGTGCCCTA
The DNA here is from genome assembly GCA_963675555.1 of Leptura quadrifasciata. Lineage (NCBI taxonomy): Eukaryota > Metazoa > Arthropoda > Insecta > Coleoptera > Cerambycidae > Leptura > Leptura quadrifasciata. The sequence continues at coordinate 116,111,940 of OY776677.1, forward strand.
AACTAGATTTATTAAATTTAGATATGCCATTCCATAACCTGTTTAGATACTACGCAAATTTAACTTCTACATTATTTCTCCATGTTTGCGGTAAAATAGGCAATGTACTTATCGCTTTTAATATACAAAGGAGTTGTTGTTATTATTGCCATTATCTATTTTCAGTTATTATTATTTGCAATGTAATCTGTAAACATTTTCATAAAAATCTCATAAAAAGTATAAGGATTATATTGCACGGCAGGATTACGTGACGAACATCCACGTTATTTATAAGTACACAGCCAGAACGAAACACGGTAGAAGCTGTAATTAATTAAAGATACCAACTGTTATTTTCAATTAAATATGTTGCCGCCGAAATAATAAAGGATATTGACTAATAATAAAAAATAATTGTGTTAGGTTAATGGCCGCGTATGCAAATTAAAACTTTTATACATAGAAATCTGTAGTTAGAAAATTTTATCACACGTCTCCAGGTTTATGTATTCCAATTAGGAAACTTAAATGCAATTGCACGGGAGTAGTCAAAGTAAACTACTAAATTTACTGTAACTTTACAATCCAATCCATTTAATTTTCTGCTCAGGTTTAAGAAAGAAAAATCTTGGTTCATAAATGTTGGACAATAAAATAAAAGTCAGTGTTATCACCATTCGTTATTGGCCGGCAGGATTTATGACACCGAGGTAGGTGTGGTGTTGGTTTTGCAATATTTAGCGAAAACACTCCATTACGTAGATTAAATCCATATATCACCGTAATTAAGTAAAAGGAACATTTATTTTTGTATAAATTACAGACCCCAGCAATATAAATGGCTATAGTCTACAGTTTCACCCCATTATTACGTGATTTTTTATTTCAGTGTTGAAAATAAAAAATGAAACAAGAACTATGTATAAGGCAAAAAATGTGTACATAGAATAATTTCATAGATTAATCAAATGTTGATAACCATGACATTTTCTGTACTTTCTTTTTAATACAATCGGCAGGGTATAGTTCAAATCATAAATGTTGTCCGTTACGTCAGCATTCTTTAATTTCCGAAAAAATCAGCTCAAGGTCACACAGAATGGCACACAAGTATTTTATAAGGAAAATATATGGACAATAAGGTTTTCCCAGAAAAAAAAATTGCTGAAATACTTAACTCACGTAAAAGAATGATTTATGGCATATTTATTATCTTATTAATTTTACTAATAGTAACAAAAAAATATTTGAAGTTTGAAAAATATTGGGTTCATTTTAAACAGCCATAAATTAGCGCGTTGTGACGTCAACACCCTGAAATCCAATCATAGAGGTTGTCTCTGTTCAAGATTGTTTATTAATCTTGGTCGCTGTTAATATAACATAACCTCTATATTGTGCTGTTCTATAATTTATTGAACTTAATAATTTGCAGTACTAATCAAACTTTAACTTGTTTATTTCCAATAGATAAAAAAAAACTTTAAAAACCAAAAGATCAAATTAAAATCTCTTACCTTTTGATCCGAAAGTATGTCAAAATATTTAATGGGCCGGCTAGCTTATCTTTCCCTTCAGGAGCAGGTTCAAATTCAGTTCCTATTTAAAATGAAATTTTATTAAAGTAAAATTTTAATCTGATATAAATAATTTAGTTTCTTTGATATTTAGATAATTTAGCTTTATAACAGGTTCGAAAGTCTAATAAGTACACTATTTAAATTTTAATATACCACCTAGTCCGAAATTAAACACACAAAAGCCTTCCTTCTTCGTAGCTACACTCTTCTCTTTCCAAATCCAACAATTCTCCTTTCATTAATTCTTCACCTTATCTCGTCCTTATCTCCTCTGCAACTTCTATTCACAATAGCACCTCTTTCTTCTTATTTACAGTCTCTTTTTACTCTTCTTCGCTGATCTGCACAATTTCTGACTTTCAATTCAATTTCAAAATTATTCATCCTCGTTTATTATTTTTCTTCTTCACTCCCTAATTTTCACTTGTTCTTTTTTTTTTCTTAAATTTGTTTTTCCAATTTTACAACCTCTCTTTTATCTGCTGTTTGTTGTTCTATCTCACTAAATATCAAAGTATTCAAAATAAACAAAACAAAACACCATATGAATTTTGATTAATTTCATTCCAAACATAACCTAACTTAAACCTCCTTGTCTTTCTCCAGGAAAAAATTTACCAACTATAAAATAAAATTTCCTACTTAAAAGAAATGTCATAATGACTTAAATGTCAGAAATTATTTCAACAACAACTTAATAACTCAGGAAAACATTTACCAACTATAAAAATAAAATTTACTACTTAAAAGAAATGTCATAATGACTTAAATGTCAGAAATGATTTCAACAATAACTTAATAACTACTAACATAGATGTCAGTATCAAACTTACTGTTGACATCAAATGAAAACTTTAAAACTATTAAAACAATTCTAAATAAGTATTAACATTCTAAAACACATATCTTTCGGATCTTTAGCTAATTTAAATAAATTTTGAAAACCATCTAAAGGAAATAAACAAATTCAAACCTTGATTCAGCAAATAACACAAACATGCAATCTTCGTAATCGTCCAATATGCAAATACATAGCAATATATTGACAGCACTCAGCACTTTTCTACTTTAGGTAAATTATCAGCGGCACCTTTAACATATCCCTCTACCACTTGATTCCATTTTGATTGTAGAATTAATAAAACATAAACCAGAAACTGATAAAATAATATTTTCACTCCAAACAATACAAACATAAAAATATAAATTTAACGTTTTAGGTTAGTCATGTGATGTGTAATGTCGGTGAAGGTTAAACCTAAACTACAGTACAAAATGTTAACGTCCGACGCTTTCACGAATAACTTGCGCGGCATTTATCTGGATTCTGATTGGCCAATATTTACACGTCCACTGCTTTAGACCAATCACAGTACAAGCATTACAAATTGAAATTCTGAGAAGTTTTAGAGGAAAGCTTTCTTTAACACACAGTTAGAATCTATTACAAACTAATTATATCCATAATCTCATTGGTTTTCCGGGTAGATACGTAATTCTGGCGCGTAAAAATGCCCGTTTTAAAAAGCAGTGAAATTATCAGCAACTTGTTTTAACGATATTTTCTTAGAAATAATTTTTATTAGAAAAGTAAATTGTTGTAAATTAATAAAATGTTTTATTATATCATTTTCGCGACACAAATTGTTAAAATAAAATTAGGAAAACCTTATAGTAGCATGCGATACAATGAATTTTAACATTCGTTGCCGCATATAATTTTACAATCCATCTCATGGATTTCTTGCAAAGTTAAAAGGGAACATTTGTTACCTTTTCCCTGATTAAAGTATTCATATAATTTCACCACCATGTCTTTGGCTACTACATTCAGACTTTTATACACTGCATGCTACTCAATTTACAGTGAACTGACAGAATGCTGAACGTTGATTGCGGCTGCCACTATAAAACTGAAAATAATCTCATTAAATGCATATTTAGAAAGACAATATGATGTCACGAATCTCGGATCAGATAGCATGGATTCTTCGCCATTGCGAAGAATCCATGCTATCCCCATTTCCATTGAAATGGGATGGATTCGAGATTCTGAGAAATCACACAAGCTTCTGACTATTATTTTTAATGTACAAAATACTCTCTATTGAAAAAGCGATTATATTATATTATATAGTTTTTACACGAACAATTGGGATTAACATCAACTGTGTATTTATATATCCATAACACAATCATTTTAAAAAAATAATCCTTTCAGTTTAACAATGTATCTAGTACGATGTCTTAATATAATATACAGGCTGTCCATTTTATCAGGGCACTCGATATCTCACTTAATATCGGTCGTACAAAAAAAATAATTTTTACGAAGATTGTGCCGATTTATATAACTTACAAAATGGTTTAAAGACATTTGAAATCCACGGCCTACTTTAAGAGTTGTGGCGGAAAATATCGAAAATGCGGAAAACATCTAGGCCAAATATCTCCGTTATTTGAAGAGATACGAGAAAAATTCTAAGGCGAAAATTTTTTGCAAAACAGAGTGTTTCAACGAGATTTTATCTATTTTTTTTTCGAAAGTGCTGTATTTTGAGATTTACTCTTCATGTTGTTAAAAAAATTATTTTGAAATGGGCGGGAAATGGCGCCATTAAATAGAGTATTTCCCTCCCTTTTCGACGATATATCACATGCCATATTTATTCATTGGCACCACGTTAGTAATTATAAAAACATTTTTTAAAACCAATAATTTTTTTTTAACAAGCATTATACTTGCTGTGGAGAAGCTTGATTAAATAAAACGATAAAATAATTCAATAAGTTGTTCAAACCTTTGCTATAATAAAACATTAGCACAATTAAGAAGAATAAAGTAAATTCAGGTAACAATAACAAAATAATAATCAAGAAAGCAACATGGAGCAATTATGGAAAGAGTATTTGCAGTTATGCCAATGTATAGAGGTCCTCCATAAAAGCGTCACTCCTTGCTCAGAAAGTTAAAATGTCTTTACCAATTAATTTAAGTATATATAATATCCATTTGTTTGTATTTCATGATTTCACTATTATTTCAATTATTTTAAAATAGTTGGCCATGAACAAACTTGACAACTTAATTTTTTGACATATCATCTCAGTTAATACTTAAACTCTCACTCAATCACAAAATACTTTTGTCCGACGAGGCAAATTTTTCCAATAATGGATTTTTTAATCGCAATATTCATTACAAATGGACTTCTGAAAATACATTCGAGCATAGACCGACTGGGTTTCAAAATCGTTTTTCAATAAATGGGTGGATAGGTATTTTAGGCACCAATTTAATAAGGCCTCATTTTTGTGATAGTCGCCTCAGTTGTCAAAGGTACCTAAACTTTTTGAGAAATGAATTTAATGAATTCTTAGATGATCTACCTCTAGAGAATCGACACAACTTTCAATATTTTCAACAAGATGGAGCTCCTCCCCACAATTCCCAGATTTGCCTAGATTATTTAGACGAAATTTTGCCTCAACATTGGATAGGTGCCAATGGATTTATTCAATGGCCCCCTCGTTCTCCAGATATAACCCCAATGGATTTTTTTCTATGGAGGTATATTAAAGATAAGGTGTTTTCGACGACACCGCAAAATGTAGAGGACCTAAAAGCTCGAATTCAACAGGCATGTATTACAGTTACCCCCGAAATGCTGAGTAATGTTTTAAATGCAGTGCTTCGCCGCGCTCGATTATGCAGAAGAAATCGCGGCGGACACTTTGAACACTTACGATATCTTAAAAATTATTTTGAGGATTAGATAAATATTAATGTTCTGTGTGCTATATTCTTTTTATTATTAATTTGTTTTTGTTACCAGAATTTACTTTATTCTTCTTAACTGTGTTAATGTTTTATTATAGCAAGGATTTGAACAACTTATTGAATTATACTTCTCCACGGTAAATATAATGCTTGTTAAAAAAAAATTATTGGTTTTATAAAAATCTTTTTATAATTACTAACGTAGTACCAATGAATAAATATGGCATGTGATATATCGTTGAAAAGGGAGGAATATACTCTATTTAATGGCGCTATTTCCCGCCCGTCTCAAAATAATTTTTTTAACAGCCTGAAGAGTAAATCTCAAAATACAGAGGTTTTTGAAAAAATTAGATAAAACCTCGTTGAAACACTTTGTTCTGCAAAAAATTTTCGTCTTAGAATTTTTCTCGTATCTCTTCAAATAACGGAGATATTTGGCCTAGACTTTTTGTAGGTTATATAAATCGGCACAATTTTCGTAAAAATATTTTTTTTTTGTAAGACCGATATTAAGTGAGACATTGTCGAGGGCCCTGATAAAATGGACAGCCTGTATATAGAGTAAGATCACAATCACAATTATTTCATATAGTTTTATTATATATGCGTTATAACCACAAAGAGTCAGAACATAAGCAATACAAAACATATACAGAACATTCAGCTTTATGAGAAAATAATTTAGCAGCCACATAATAATATTATCATAACAAGCATAAAAGTGATATATTTTAAACTTTTTATAACCATAAGAAGTGGTCTGCGTAAATCTTTATTTGGGTGAAGTTTGATTTATAGATTTTATCCCTCTTCTCGTTATAACTTCATGCTCTTTGTCCTCCGAATTATATTGTTTTATGGTGTCGAAATTTGCCAGCTTGGAAGAGGAATAGTTCACCCTTCTTACTTCATGATATTTTTCTGAAACCGGTGATTATAAAAGATAGGCATAGTTTTTAGGACCTTGCTGGAAAATTCCGTAGTGTACATATCAGTACTAAATAGGGATATCCCGACACTTATTGTACATGATTATCCTTATTTATTGCCCTAATACCGTTATTTTTACCTTAATTATCCTTAATTACCCTTATTTTTACTTAAATTACCATTGGTTATTCTTGAATTCGGTCATGAGGGATTTGAAAAACCGACGTGGTAATTACTGTTAATTATATTGTGCACAAGGGCGAGCGTAGGTGCGTCTTTACTATGGACATACTTTGATATGCGATGTAAAGCAACGTCCGGCGCAGTTAGTAGTTGGATGGGTGACCGTTCTAACGAAGACCGCGTCATCGCCTCACACATCTTCCAGCGGCTTGTATATCAGTGTATGCGCGGAAGCTATACAACCTTAGGCGAGGGTTGTATAGGGGATATACCATCCTTCGGAGGGGATGTAAAGCCGTCGGTCCCTTGTCTATTAAATGTTAGGCAAGTAAAAGATCTCTACTCTTCTTCAGGGAAGAGGTTCGGCAAAATTCCTGGTTGGGGGCAGGCGTAGGAGATAGGCCTCAGTAGCGGAAATAGGCCGACGTTAAATAAACGTATTAAAATATATATAAATATATTTATTTGTGCACCTTGATGGGTGGGAATGAATGTATTTCCTTTCATAGGAAACAGTTATTTGGACTTTCGTAGTATGTATTTTACTACACATTCATTATTTTTACTTAAATTGCCTTTAATTACCTTATTTTTACATAAGTTATAATTGATTGTCCTTAATTATCCTGAAAATTCTGGCATGGGGGACTTCGGATACTGACATCGTAAAATCAATTTATATTTGATTTGCAACTTTTTTAGGGAAAAATATATACTTCTATTTCGATTGAGAACCCTATTCCAAATTCAGATATAACTACCTACTATTGCCGAATACACTACTTAACCCCCACCTTCTCTTTGTATATATGTGGTTGTGCTCATATTCTACTTGTCAATAAATCTGTTCCTTTTAGACTTAAAATTTCTTTACGAATACTTTCATTTTAAAGTTGAGTATAATAATAGCCTTGTTTTTGTATATGGATTGTGTTGACGGGAATAGGCCAATAAATTATAGAAACCAATTTCTGATAATTGTCCACGTTTCGATTTATTATTAAATCATCCTCGGGACTCTATGAGTACAATAAGTAGTAAGTATAACTTGTGGTCTATACCTTAAAAGTCTATCTAAAAATTTTTTTTAAATCGACTAAAATTTGATTAAAGTATAGTAAAAAGTTACATTTAGTAATGAAATTTTAAACTGCGAGGGGTTAAAATAATTAATAAATAATTACAATAATTGTAAAGCAACAACTTATATATAATATTTGATAAACAATACAACACACCACAAAACAAGAACATAATAATATAAGCTACTCATAGTCAGGAAGGTTTTCCGTATTATGATTGAATCAATAAATAAATTTACAAACAAACATTTAGGTACAACAAAACAAATAAACGGATAACAGTAGAATATCTAACGGTCAAATTCAGAATGACAAGCGTATTTGGTTAATATCAGTAAGATGATTCTTGTAATGATAGAATGTTATAAGAAACAAATAAAAAAATATTGGGCTATGAAAAAATAATAACATCAGGTTATTTTTATTTTGTCAATTAAGTTAAAGTAACTCTCCGCATCCGATCTTTTATTCAAGGAATCGTTGTGCTTTTTTATAGATGTCATTTCATTTAACAATCTTTTCTTTAAAATTTGTTGTCTACCTATAATTTTTGTTTCATCAAAATCAAACTGGTGAAGGTTGATCAGGCCGTAGGATTAATTATTTTCTTAAGAGGGTTATGTATATTTTGTTCATCATTTTTATATTCTTTTATCCTCGTTTTTAGGTATCTACCCGTTTGACCTATATGCACATTTTCACAATTGCTACATGGTATTTTATAAACAATGCCCGATTCCAATTCCTGTGATGTTTTAGCTTTCACTTTGATAAAAAAAAAATTGTTTGTGTTTTCACTTTTTTGTGTAATTTGAATAATATCATTATTTCATTATTATCTGGTCGATAGTCGAGTGGGTAAAGGCGCGAGGTGGCAATCGCGATTAATCACACGGGCATCGCACCACCGGGTTCGAATCCTGGCTCCGGCACTGTCGGAGGAAATGATTGTGTGTCCGCGTTTTTTCAATGTGTAATCCTCTTCCGCACAAGCTTCTGACTTCTGGAATTGGGGGTTGTCTAATTTCTGTGGTGTTTATTTATTTATTTAATGTTCTACATATTTTTTTCCGAAAGATTCCTTTTGAATAGTATTTTATAAAATTCTTTTAATTGTATATTTTGTTTGTCTGGAACTTGTTCATTTCTTTTGTTCAATATTTTCCTTATTAGGTGAAATTTTAAAAATTAAATAAACATTATTAAGAAAAGCGAAATAAAAAAATGCTATCAAAGAATATAATAAACTCATAAATTGACACTAGTTCCTGATCTATGTGAGTTACTCTGCTATAACTTTTCTTGTTTGTAGGAATTTAATATAATTGTGACTTTTTTCTCGTGTTTTAATTAGGTATAATCCGGGTACTATTGTGATGACATTAAAATAACGGATGTTTTTATAATTACCAACTACCAGATAGTCCCCTGTGGGTTTACACATAAACTGTTGTTATAAGTCTTTTGTCATAAACGTTCTATTACTAAAGAATATAAAGATAATACAATTTTGTTATATTATTTTGCTGAAGTATTGTAGACAGAGCTCTAGAAAATTGAATTTTCCATTAATTATGCAAATATATTTATTATGTATGAAAGTTGTATTATCCACTTATATACATTATCATAAATTTACCGAAATAAGGTATTATGTAGAGAGGTCCTTTTGAGGAACAAAGAGAAACTTTACTTCGAAACAACAACCCTGGGTTAAACCCTCTCGTTAATGTAGTCTACCCAAAAGTGTTTCTATATGTTTAATTGTACTTAAACTTCCATTTTGGTTGAATAAAATATGAATGTTTCAACCTCTTGCAAACTTTAGCTATAAATTGATGAAAAACCATTATGCTCTTTCCGATTCTTTCCCGAAATACACAAAACAATATGTTACTAGTAAATTAAAACATATCCGCGCAAAACTGAAACACTTTCCGATTTATGTGATGGTTCATTTTAGATAATGTGTTTATCTGATAGAGACATGTTCTCTACGTGGTAAGGAACCTAAGTTTTAGCCGCATTTCTATTAAAATGAAGCGGATATATATGTACAAGTTGTTTATAGCCCTCGCTTGATTAATTTTGCTTGAACAGCATGACACAAGAATGGAAATGGTGCAAAAAATTATAAATTTATAGTTAAATGTGTTCGTCTTTTCTTCAACTTTAGTAGTTCAACGTAAATTACAACGAAACGAGTTTGATAAGGAGACATTATAGAAATGTCGTATTTACATTTCTCTCAGATTTATTGCAATTTTCTTAAAATTTAATAAATATTACATTTGCTGGGTCATTCTATGGCCCTGACAGTGTCGGACTAGTCTTATTTGGCCCCGCCGGCATCAAATGTAATTTAATCAAAAAATTATATTTTGAAAAATAAAATAGTTACTAGGCGTTGTTACATTGATCTGTATCACCTGGTATACACATATTGCCTCCCCTTAATACATTAAAGATATAGTGTTATGAACCGAAATGTGCATTTTTAGATATATTTATGCATGTTTATGTTATTTTCGTTGAGAAGAAGTAATTAGGCAAAAATCTATAAGTTGATTTTTTACTTATAGAAGATTAATTCCAGTTTTCTAAAAAAAAGTAAACAAGCATTATTAACAATGTTTCGATATGCGGTTTGGTTCTCAAAAGTATTTGGCCCCGTCGGCAATTGCCGACCTGCCGACCAGGCCAGTTTGGCCATATCCCGGCAACAATTCAATCAATTTTATATAAAACGGTTGGTCTTATATTGTTTAACGTGGAGTGGAGTCTAATGGGAAGGGATTGAATGGATTGGAATAAAAATAAAATAACGCATTTTTTTTAAATTGTTTAGAAGTGCCTCCTGAGTATTTTGCCAAGTTGGCGAGGTTGAAAGAGGGTGTGCATTAGCTTCCCAAGCTTATTTTTGAAGATCTAACTGTTAAGTAAAGTATTGAAATTTAAAACTAGTTTTAGTAAATACCGTAAAATCGGGACCAACTCACATAAGTTATCCCAGACTGATCCTGAAACAATAATTGGTAAAATCTCTACTTACATACCATCATCAGAAAGTCATAGCTTTTTAGGAAGCATTTCCAGTTGCATGTTTAAAAAAGTTCCTTACCAATTTGCTTGCAGAACTGGCTTCTGAGGAGTCGAGACTTGTTTCTCTAACATTCTGTATATTCTGGAAAATTCAGCTGGCTAGTCAAAACGGATTGTGTTGAAAGAATAAATCATCACATGTCATCCATCTTTAGTACCATACTCAACATTACACCGAACTCTATGTAATCATCTCTGATGCTAATGCAACCTGCTGGTGCACGCTGTCAATACTAGAGTTAATCCGGGGAAATTAATAGTAACAGCACACGCTGCTAAAATGCTTTAAATTAATTACCATGTACTCACTACTTCGCTAGGTCTGATGACACTAATAATTGTTATTTGTATGCTCACATCTAACAACCCACCTATACGTAATTTTAGTATAATTTAGTGCACCTACTGTTGAAATATATCTCTGTCGTTCAACGATCCTGTTGCAGATTTACGTTATGTGCATATTGTACTTTTGTTAATTAATTTTGTCGCTATGTTATTTTATTTGTTTCAGGCCGTTCTGTTAAGTAAACAACATATTGAGTAAGATAATTAGGCTATATCAGAATGTGACACTGTATTTAACTTCCTTTCCAGAAACATCGAAATATTTGGACACTGCATTCAAATACGCTACTCGACCTGTATTCCGCTAACCATATCGGCATCATCTTGAAATATTTCATTTGCGTCATCAAATGTATGTTTTTTAAATATTGCACATAATAATAATAATTGTTTTTAATAACATTGAAATATTAATACAGGCTGTTGCATCATGGCAGGGACATAATTTAATAGGAGGTAGAGAACATCAGTGGTAATCAGAACCTCCCATAGGAATTTCTTCATGGGCCTTCACTACGAAGTTAGAGAATATTTTATAATCTTAGGCAAAAACTGCTTTTTGTCATTTCGACAGAAAATGGAACAATTGAATATAGTAACGATCCTTCAGAAGTGCATGTAAGACATGAAGAAAATCCATAATTTACACAAAAGTAAACGTTCTCTACCAATTTCTGTGCATTTATCATCAGGTTGTAATAATGCGCTGGATTAATTGTTCTCTACTATCAATTTCGACGCTGCAAACTTCGATTTTTAAATGGCCCCATAAAATGTAATTACAAGGATTACAATCAGGTGATATTGGTGACCATTCTTGTGGACTCCCTACTAATACATCTGTTAGGATACCCATTATTTAAGTGTTCTCTTACTTGAATGTTAAAATTCGTATCGTAATATTCAAAAAAATGTGGCCCTATCAAATGTGTATTCACAAGCCCGACCTAAACGTTTACAGAAAACCTGCGTTACGAATGGCGTTGGCGTGTTGCATGTGAGTTTTTTTGTGCCCATTTATGATTATTTGTTGATTACTCCATTATTCATAAATTGTACCTCATTCGTAGATAAGGTTCTGTAAATGACCGGAGGAAGGTTAGACAATCAACAGCAAAATGCTAGGCGACGGATGTCGACGCTTTGTTTAAGACAATCTACCTACTGGATATGACATGAACGATAACATTCTCTCTTTAGGGTTCTCCATACACGCCAATGTGAATACTGGTTGCCTAACTGATCGGTTTAGTGCTAAAATTTGAGTTTTGTTGAACTATGTTTGCAATATTGTTTTGTTTCTCATGTCTTGTTGTAAAACACTCTCCACAACTGCAGAAGTAGAAAAGTTTCCATGATTTCTTGAATACAGGAACACCGTACTAAAGATTTTGTAATTAGGGTGTCTACGACTAGGAAAACACAGGCGATATTCTATTTCCGCCGACCTACCATTTCCATTACAGAAACCATAGATAAATATTGTCAGCATAGTCCACGTTTGTAAATTATAGTGGCATAGTTAAAATATTTTATACGAATTTTCACAATTTAATCTATTTCACAAAACATATGGGGATTATTGAGATATTAAATTATAAACAATTAATTATTCAACTGTTTAGGAGATTTCTTTTTATGATCTGTCACTTTGAATAAGTCTACTCTGATTCAATAAATATTATGTTAATTTATATCCGATTAATTATTAGGTCTATCTTTTTTACCAAAATTGATCATTAAAAAGTGCCGGAACTAGGATTCACCTAGCTCACCTAACCTCAATAGAATTATTGCGAATTTTAGTTTAAAAATTATTTATTTCGCGTATCTTCCATATCTTTCTGGAATCCATATTCTTGTACATTAACACCGTACTTAAATAGCTGCAAAGGTGTAACAAAAAAGTGAGATAGGCCATTTTGCTTATTTCTTGAGCTCTTTTCGAATATCGTATAGAAATTTCGAAAAAGAAATACAGGGTCATGTGCCTTAAAGGTACAGAAGAAACATAAATTTTAGTGACTCCGGACCTGAATTTTTTCCCATGCCTTACATGTACTTCTGAAGAATCAATACTGTATTAGTTGTACCAAATATGAATCCATTATTCTATTCCCTGTCAAAGATATGACAAAAAGTACTTTTTGCCAAAAAATCTAAAACACCCTGTAACTTCGTAGTGAAGACCCAATGAGAAATTTCTATGAGAGGTTCTGATTGGCACTGATATTCTCTATCTCCTGTTAAGGTATGTCCTTCTCATGATGCAACACTCTGTATATTTAACACTTGATTTTATGGTAATATCTGCTCTAGATTTGTAGATATGCACATATCCTACCTACATTTTCTCTATTTTTAATAAAAGGACAATGAACAGCAAATTAATTTAAATATTTTAAAAACATATCTAGATTTATTTGTCACATTTTGAAGCCAGTATAATTTCGCATGCTCTTACGAAACATAATTTCCATATTGTTGTTTTTTTTAAAAAAAGGTGAGTTAACGCGGTCTTATAATTTATGAGTCGACGATCGATGTATTGTTCCACTGCTTTTGCAGATGATAACGTAGGAGTCTTTTTATCTTTTCCACTAAATTTTCCAGTAAATTATAACACTTTTAATCTGCTATCCTAAAAAAATAAATAAATAAAAAAAGTCATAAAGTTTTACCGAAGATTTATTCGTTTAAAAAACATCAGAAATATAATTTAAAATGATATATTGCTTACTTCACAGAGTATTTGTTTCAAAGTTTTTATAACTGTACTATTTTAGCTAATATTTACATAAAATTTATATACGGTGCGCAAAAGTTGAAATCATTTTGGAATGTATTTTAATCAATTTGTTATTTATTTTGCCAAGCACATTTTTTTCTTTTTCTGCTACTTACTATTATTACTAATATTGTTCTTACATCATTGTAGATGTCTTAAGGTAGGAAATGAACTTGTCAAATAACAAAGTATTTTTGCGAGCTAATCTATTACCTACTGCAATTTTTGCAATTACTGTTTTTTAAGTGGGTATCGCGAAAGTACCAAACATTTACAAATAAATAACTTTTGCTAGAAAGTTCGGATTAAGTAATATGCGCTTACAATCCCCAGTAAACACCCTGTATGTAGGTTCAATAAATTGCAACAAGAACTTTCATAAATCACTACTTTATTAATTACTTAATTACAATAATTAAGTCCTTATACACATTAGTACACACTAATTACAAGTCCATCTACTATAGTCTCACTGCTATAATTCGCAATTTAATACTGTTCTTATTCTATCTTATCACTTGCTTGTCTAATATAAAACCGTCCTCAGTGCATTTAAATCCGCTATTTATATACCCGCGTCGAATGTAGTCGATTATTCTAGAATGTTTCGGCCTAACATTCGCGACTTTTCTGGCGCCGTTCTCGAATTTTCTATGATTCCAGTGGCATAGTCGTACACATAACAGCTCATTTCTTTTGTAATAGATTCTTAGCATTCGCATAATTAAATATTTCAGGTAGTAAATTCTCCCGCGGGGCTCGAAAATTGTAACAAATTCATTGTCTCGAATATAATAATATGTAATGTAGTCGAATATATTTTTAAAAGCTGTTATTTAACTTGCAATGTTTGTTTGTTAGTTTGTTTAGACCAAATTTTGCAATCAAAATTTCGATTAGTTCTAATTAAGCTAGAGCTTTGAAATTTTGCACATGTGTATAAGTCGTCTAAAAAACACTTTGTCAATTTCTTATAACAAAAACAAAATGGCGGCTTCAAAATGGCGGACGACTTTACCGTTTATGATCCGATTCGGCTCAAAATCGATATCTGCGGGTTTTCGAGATTGCCAATTATGAATTCTCCGTCAAAATTCAGAGACTCAAAATGGCGGTGCCAATATGGCGGACGACTTGTGCCATTTAGATCCAAATCGATCAAAATCAATATCTGAGGGTTTTCGGGTTCGCGGATTACGAATTGCTAGTCAAAAATTTAATTCAAGATGGCGGGCGACTTTACCGTTTATGATCCGATTCGTCTCAAAATCGATATCTGGGGATTACAGCATATCAAAAGATTAAAAAGTAAAAAATAAAATTACATAAAAAATGTTTTTAAAAAAGCTTTTATTTAAATGCTCTGTAAAGTGAAAAATAAACTTTGAAGTAGATTGTAGATTGTAGATTGTTTTATGGGGTCGTTTGGCTTCGAACAGCCTTACTTCACTTCGACCTAAAAGATCTTTTGTGATTAACCCTACATCTAGTTGTTGCCCAGGATTCCAAGACTTTTTACAGAGCTTGTGATTTTCCTGGGGGCTAATTTCCCTATGTCTTCAGGCATTAATTCCGCCTGTTCTAGGAATTTTAGCCTAATGCGGACTAACACCTTGCATTCACAAAGTGACCAATTTCCTGGATTTCCAGTAGGTATAGATGAAAATGGAAAGCTCTGGTACTGCGCTCCAGGATCCCATTGTCTGGTAGAGCACCCAACCTAAATAGTTTGGCAATTTATCCTTGCAAGAAGGCATTTGATTCCAATAAAAGTTGATTTGTATACATTGCTTAATAAAAGTCTACTTAACAGTAACTTAACGTAACAGTACTCAATACGTAAACATAAATGATGCATAGAAATAACTCCGGAACAGAAGTACTTAAATGCATAGAGGTAGATAAATCCATAATAATCAATTAATGCATAGAAATTAATTCTGCATAGAAATAATACTAATTAATTTATTAATCGATCAATCAGTTAGTTAATTTACTAATTCTGATTTGCAAAATATAAATTGGCAAAAATGAAAGAGAAAAGAATATTTTATTACCATGTGGTAACATGTAGTATTTTAATTACTTATTGAATTAAAAAATAATAATTTAATTGTAATAAAGACAAAATTTAAAATTATTGAACTTCAAATTACTAATAAATAAAATTTACGTAGTGGCGTTAAACACACTAAATGTGGATAAGATTGTAAATCAGATCAAAATCGACAGGCAAATGATCACTTCGCAATTTTAACTAATATAGTAAACTTCTTATATTACAATCTAACATATGGTACCAATATACGAACTTGAAAAATATAGTTTACTAATAAAATTGAAAGCTGTAATGTTATACGGGTATCGCTATCTATTGATGGGCGACCTAGACGCACAATTAAAATAGTGACAAGTATACAATCGATAAAAGGAATTTTTAATCGATAATAGTTTGACATTAGTTGTATGCCACAGATTAGATACTTACCTTGCATACATAACCAAAAATACGAACTGTCGTAATAAAGTAAATCATTTACAACTGTTTTGTGAGACTTCAGTAAATACATTACATCATATAGGATACACTATATAACAAGTTAATGGGAAGGTTTTACAGGTAAGGAAAATAACTGCGTGTACATAGTAAACAAAGTATAAAAATGAAATATAAATGAATGTAAATATTTTTGTAGACTTGGCATCAACAATGCATTCTGAAGCTGTAACAGGAATACATAATTCAGTGTTAAAAAACATGACTGAGTTCCTAAAATACAAAAATAGGTACATAACACAATGTGAAATAATTTAGCAGTTATACAAAGAAAATTTATGATAGTCGAAACATCCTCACTTACAAAAACTGAATCAAAATGCTGTACAGATTGTACTAAATGTAAGTAAAATACCAGTTATTATATAAAATTGTTAAACCATGTAACATACTTTTGGCAATTATTAAATAAAATCGATACGGTGGCCACTATTGGTGCAGCCCAACGGTGCGACCATATTCTCAATTAAGAAACGAACTAAAATAAATTTGAAGATCATATTCTGTATATGCTGTATATGATTTTGGAAAATTTCATACACTTTAAAATGTCCACAGTATAGAAGATATATAGTAGGAGCCCAATGATTGATTCCTGAGTAACACCAGCTTAAATATTAGCAAGATCTAAACTTTTATTATAAATACTTCTTTATTGTTACTCGTCTGTTAATTAACATTTTGTAAAAGCAAATGAATCCCAATCAAAACCATAAAATGTTAATTTGGAATAAAGTAATTTAAGATTAACTAATACCCAAGAGAACTAAGCAACTTAAAATTCAAGTTTAAGTCTTCTTTGTTATGATTTTTTTTGGAAAATTTATACCTCCCGAAATGAGAGAAGCATATCATTAATTATTACTTTAAATAAGAAATAATAATTACTAGTATTATTATCGGTCTCATGCTTTATGTTTTAATTGCGTAGTTAACAAAAGTACCTTGCATTTAATAAAATTTTGAATGATACTTCGCAGTAAGTTTGCATTATTGACCTTCATCAGTAATTATCTAGAAATTTAAGACTGCAAATTGTTTTGACAATATTATTTTATGAATTAACAACAGAGATCAGAACGGATTCATTGCAATTTTATACCATAAATATTTAGCGTTGGAGAGAAAAATTTATGTAACAAATATTTGACATTAGAAAGAAAACTTGTCCTCTTTTGTCATTTTTCTTTTCGACACTCGCCACTCCTTCCTCATCCCCGGTATATCTTTACATCCATGTGCATAACCTAATGCATGTCTACATTGTGAATAATGCAAGATTCTCGTCTTTGAGAGACTTCACATAGTAATGAAAGCCTCATTATATTGCTCTAACGAGCACATAAAATGCGATACCTAGCTCATATGTCCTGGATTTAATAATTACTTTCGTGGTAATAATAATGACAAAGGCCTATGACGTAAATATACGGTACTGTGCTGTTTAGTAAAGAAACATGTTTTCAAAAATGAACTGCCTTTGCTCAATAACGCCAACTTTTACTTGATTCGTTCCGATAATTTTATCCGGAAGTATTTTCTAAAGAAATATATAAAAACAAGTTTAAAACAGGGGCGAGCGTAGGTGCGTCTTTACTATGTACATATTTCGATATGCGATGTAAAGCAAAGTCAGGTGGGGTTAGCATTTAGATGAGTGATGTTATAGTACATTTCACACATCAAAGAAGAAATATTCAAAAGTACTAATAATTCATTATTTAAGCTCACAAAGTCAAACTTCAATAAAAAAGTCTTTCAGACATCTAAATTCACTAAAAGCCTCAATTTTTCGTAAACAAATCTGAGAAAATTTATATAGCCTTGATAATTCTCGATTAGTCTAAATTCATCAACAATATCATTCCAAATTGCACATCAACCAATTTACAATCAAAACATTACAAACGAGCCCTAAAAAATACGGTCCCCACATTATCTCGATTTGCATCACGACCACTCTCCAAACCTCTAGTCAAAATATTTTAATTCTCTTCAAATTAACTTCTAATTCAATCTCTCATTTATTCATCAAAACACACTTTTTTCACATTTCCAACAAGCCATCATAACATTCATCAAAACTCCTTCCGATATACTGATATCTAAACTTATTTCCCATCCATATGTTCCGTACGCGTTGCCAGCCTCATGTCGCCATCTTCACTACAGTCATCAAAACTTACTTCCACTTCGTTTCAACGCCGGCGATGTCCCTATCGGAACATTTTCAATATGGCATTAATATGGATTAAATTACGACTTCCAAGACAACTTTGCGGGACCGGTTCAATTTTCGTCATATTATATTCAGACAGTTATCGCTTATATTTTCAAAACCCATTTAGATCCAAATTTCACTTATATATCAAAAAATTCTAATTGTCACTACCGTCATTATCATCTGTTTTTAAATACTGAATTATCATTTTATTGCATTATTGCGCAATATTTCATAATTTCGAGCCTCATAGACTGTCAGGGGACATTTCCAGCTCTATCCAGCTCTCAGCGAGCCAAGTCCCCATCGAGCCATATAAATATCTCAAAATTAATTTCTGTGATAAGCGACTGAAGTTATAAAACTACAAGTGTTTAAATAGCTCAATCAACGAAGCCCAAAAAAGGTCGCTCGGCGGAAATAAATCGTGTTGTGCCAGATTTTCGTAAGTGGTAGGAGATACCTCCCTGAACAACATACTAAAAGTGCTGACCGTTGGGGTGTGAGCCTTGGGATGGGGGAGGGTCGGTTTTCAAATTTTTTGTGAATATCTCGAAAACAGCGGCTTCTAGCTGAAAAGTGTCATACAAAAATAAATTAAACTAAATTTCCTAACAAAATAGTTCTATACATTTTTTCTCCACGATCAATACTTACCGAGATACGGGGAGTGAAAAATGGAAAATTCTGACTTTTTAAATAATCTCTACTATAAAAATCATAAATATATTTGGACTATGCCGAGCCCTTGTCCGTGACGCAATAATGACGGCCGAAGTCAGCCACCTCCCTCCTTTATATTGTGCGTCTCTTACCGGTTATCACGCTTCTTTAATCAGTTCCCTTCCATTATAAGGCGAATAACTTTGCAGTTAGTTACCGTTTCATTCTCCAGTTTCTGTTATTTTCTGTTTCTGTGTTTGAACTCTTAATGAAAGGGATTTGAGGAAAAGAAATAAGTTCTCTCTATGATGCTTTTCCAGAAGTTTATCAGGCAGCTCATGATTTAACACAGAGCACCAATGTAGTTGATGGTGAATTCCTCCTTCATCGTGTAAAATAGAACGTTGGCACCAAGGTTTCCACCATCTGCGATCAGTACATAAACAATGTAGAAAAACATTACGGTCACTACTGTACAGTGATTTCGATTGATATGGTGAGGCCAAGAGTACCAAACGATCTGAATATAAGAGAAGAGGCCTCACAAAAACTTCAGTTTCAATGAAACGATGGTATCACAGTTTAGCATTTTTCTTACACATGAAAAATAAAACCAAGTTTATCAAACTGATCAAAGACAAAATGACATTAAGATGAGTAGAAACTGTAGTTGCTATATGGGATGTTGATGGCACTAACGTGAGTAGTGAGTTGGAGAAAGCTGCCCTGCACCTTCCTGTCACAATAATTGGTAATGATGTGGAATTGATTGTTTTACTCTTTGCTTTTGCACCGCCATACCAGGGAGAAGCATATTCTTCTTGAAACTTCGCAGGACCAAAGTGGAGTCAAACTCTACTCCACAACTACTAAACTCCAACGACTTTCTTTTGCTGAAACCATCCTCCTTCTCCACTCCTTCAGTGGCTGCGATACCATATCGGCCATTTATAATAAGAGCAAAGGAGGTACGGTTAAGCTATTCAGTAAAATGCCAAGCCAAATGAAAAATATATCTGACATCTTCACAAATCCCTCGGCAACACTAGAGATGATTGGACAAGCTGGTGAGAAGATGTTTTTGGAAATCTACCAAGCAAGATTTGAACAGACTTCGATACATAGTCTTTCTAAGAGTTTCGACGAGGCCAAAACTGAACCTAGTCTCAATACCACCGACCAGAGGAGCAGCAAAGCAACACTCTTTCAGAATTTATTTACAGGTATTATAATTTTGTTCAATTAATGTTATCTTTAATGTTGAAGTATTTACTTTCTGTACCTACAACATTTGTACAATATTTGTCAATTCCACAATACGACCGATCGTTGGGGATGGATCCGAAGGGAGGATGGCTTATTGATCCTACCCACCACAACAGATCCAGTAGCTCCAGAAGCCATTTTGAATAATATTTTCTGCCGATGTTTCACTGGATGTGGAGGTCGTTGTGTATGCAGGGAAGTTGAGATCCAATGTTCAATGGTGTGCGGCATGTGTCACGACACATGTACCAATGGTGCCCCAGCGGTGGATTTACTCAACGACTATGAATATTCCGTTGATATTGACGATTTTCTCTTTTAACATTTACAACATCACTAACCATCAAATACTTACTCTTGCTATTCTAAATTTGTTGTACACATCCACTTTATTCGAATAAAACGAGTTTTTCAGACCCTCGTATTTTGGTAAGTATTTTTTTTTTTTTATACACTTATTTAACGTCGGCCTATTTCCGCTACTGAGGCCTAACACCGACGCCTGTAAACGAGCTGCCCCCAACCAGGAATTTTGCCGAACCTCTTCCCTTAAGAAGAGTAGGGATCTTTTACTTGCCTAACATTTAATAGACAAGGGACCGACGGCTTTACATCCCCTCCGAAGGATGATATATCTCCTATACAACCCTCGCCTAAGGTTGTATAGCTTCCGCGCATACACTGATATACAAGCCGCTGGAAGATGTGTGAGGCGAGAACGCGGTTTCCGTTGGAATGGTCACCAATCCAAATACTAACTGCGCCTGTCGGTCGCTTTACATCGCATACCGAAATATGTACATAGTAAAGACGCACCTACGCTCGCCCCCTTTTGGTAAGTATTGATCATAGAGAAAAAAATAAATAGGACTATTTTGGTAAGAAATTGAATTTACTTGAATTTTGTTTTGCTAGAGGCCGCCGTTTTCGAGTTATTCATGAAAAATGTAAAAACGGACCTTTCAACCCTACCCACTCTCAACCCTCACACCCCATCGGTCAGGACTTTTAGTATGTTGTTCAGAGAGGTATTCCCTACCAATGTACAAAAATCTGGGATTACACGATTTATTTCTGCCCATTTTGCTTCCACTCCAAGTGTTTTAGCTGTAAAATTGACCTCTGTGTTAAATTCGTGCTCTACGAAAAATTTTTTTTTTATTGTGATCATTTGGACGTCCTAAATAACACTTGGTAGTTATGCCACGATACACCTGGAGAAATTCGTGAGAATCGCTTCGGAAGGTCTCGGAAATCGCGGATTCGCGATTAACTCAGTTTTTATGGCCCAAACGGGAACAACACCTATTATAAAGGCTGTACATCTACAAATTCTCTACCTTAAAGGTTCTATACATTTTTTACGTACGCCTAAACGTTTTGGAGATACCACGCGGAGTAAGTGAAAAATGCATTTAGTTCATTTTCCAAAATATTGCTTCATCCGACGCTTAAATTAATAAAATCGAGTGACTTGGCCCAAACCAATTAAAACGAGTTTTTTAAATCAAGTATATTTTGCCCTCGCGCATCTAAATATAACGAGTGAATTTTCTCAGACATTTAACAAATCTGACCAAATAAAATTAAATAAAATCTTCGCCAAGTCGAAATATCAAATGTCGAAACGTTGAATTATATTTCTTTTGTAAAATAAAAATTTAATTTAAAAAATAAGTAACCAACCCTGTGCGTTACGTTAAATAAATATTTTTAATTCCGTTTAAAACAAAGTGTTCTCAGTTCAGGAATATACAGGCTGAAGCTCTTAACCTTGCCACAGACAAAAAATTAAATCAAAGTTCAAAATAAACCTATTAAATGATATAGTGTATTCCAAGCTCTGAAGCATATACAGGGCGAAGCATTGGGCCCCACCAACCATTTAATTGCAATTCCTCTGAACTTTAAAAAATCACAAAGTTAAGTGCACGACGTGCCTCCAGAGTGTCAATCGAGCTCTTCAGCCAAAACTAATTTTTATTTTTTAACTAAGGCGATTCGCGCGCGTTCATTGACCGTTTCAAATATTACAGTACCTTTCAGGCATAAGCGAAACAATAAAATTCAAAAATTTCATAATTTTCGAAACAAACCTCATAATGTGACAATAAAGAAGTCATTCAGATATTTAAATTTATCAGTAACTACAATTTTTATAATTAAATCCTGGAAAAATTCACAAACACTCGATAATTCCCAAATAAACGAAGTTTACCCATAATAGCTTTCAAACTTTCGAAAGGCAAATCCTTTGAAATTTCTTGTTGTTATATACTATAAACTAATAGCCCAGAGAGCAATATCTTGGTGTATATGAATAAGGTCTTGTTTCGTTCGAATAATAGCTGCGAAACCCAACCGGGTTTCTTGATATCTCATGAATAAAATCAGCGGACGCTAATGACTATTAATTTTAATTTGATATTTGTTACATCAGTGTTCTCTAAATAAACGTTAATTAGTCCATTGATATTTTATATTATTTACTCCCTCCCTGTACAGAAATCCAATGTATTATAATTTTAAAAAGCTTATTTATTTTATTAACGTTCATTTGCAGAACGAAGTAATTCTGTAAACGTTGCCCTATGCACAAACAACTTTCTGTAATAAGTACGGAAAACATACATTTTAACGTGTTTATACAGCCAGAAATCTGTAAAAGACAAAGCCAATTTTACTAGCTGCTGAGCATTGCGGAAACATAAATAATGCATAACATGCCGGATCCACAGTACAAAGCATTGCACAACACATTTTTCATATCTTCATGCTGGATGAGAATGTACAAAACATAAACACTTTTTTATTTTCAGCTCTTTTACGTAATCTAAGAGGAACGACTCTTATTTAGCCAGACGTTTGCAAAGTAGAGATAAACACAACATTCGTCACAAATTTAATGGGTTTATAGTATACAATTTACGCGCAATATATCCAGTAGTTTTATGTAGTGTCTACTCTATTATATCATTTATAAAGAATCAGCTCTATTTATTCTTTTTATTCGTTAGCAGATTTTCAGAAAATGTGGCGTGAGAATTTCGAAATTTTACTGTTAAAAATTTAATACACTCGTAAAAAATTATGGAAACATTTTACTTTACGTATTTAGATTATGTCACATATTGAAATGGAAGGTTCCTCATACTTTTCGTTGTTTAATAATAATAATCGACTTTTATTTGTATAATCATAAACTACATAAATTTAAGGAAATTTAGTTTATAGTATCCTGGGGTTAAAAAAATGCAATATTACGGAAAGATGGGATGGATTTTTTTATAAATTGGTAGTAAATGGATGTGACAAACTTTACTAGTCTATTCGGGCGTTTGCATTTTTCTAGGGGGCGAGTCCTACCACTTCTTGAGAGTGGTACAAAACTATAAATAATAGGTCTGACCACAAAAAATTAAAATACATTAAAAGTACTGAAAAATAAAGATTTAACAGAGGCCGTAGAAAGGAGGTTTTCAAGAAAGAAAATTCACATAATTTGTCTAACGTCGACGTAATTATCCGATTATAAATTTGCCCTAAAAATATTGTATACGAAATGGTGTTACATGGCCTATGTCCATTTAACAGTTTTATATAAAAACTGTTTTCAACTAACAGAATTTTATTTGTATAGCTGCTAAACCATTTCACACTGTTTTATGTACTTAGTTTTATATCTTAGGAACTCAGTCATGTTCTACACTATTATGTATTTCCGTTCTAGACAGCATCCCAGGAAACAATTAATTAACAATTGTCTACAAAACATTTATTTACATCAGATATCTATATTTCAATTTTTATATTTTTGTTTGCTATGTAAGTACATATGGTTATTTTCCTTATCTTTCCTCGTTACTATATATAGTATATCCTATAAGATGTAATATATTTACTGAGTTATCACAATACGCTTTTAATATTTATTTACAGCTGTTCATATTGTTGGTTATGTACAAAATAGAAATTACAAACTGAGGTAAAGGCAAATCAGCTGGTATGGAAATAATAAAAACTTTTATTATAGATTCCTTTTATCGATTATATGCCACTATTTTAGTTGTGAGTAAAGGAACTTGTAGAATTTGCGACCTGCAAATTGTTGCGCTTAACTCAACCATTGATAGATGGCCATATCTGTACTATTTTTATATTTTATAGCTTTCAATTTAATTAGGGAATTAGATTTGTCAAATTTATTTTTTTGGTAGCATTATTTCCAGTAAGTAGGACAAAAAAAATTTACCTTATCAGTAAAACTCACCAGGAAATCATTTGCTTGCAGCCTTTATACTGATTCGAACGTATATAATTTTTAACTGTGGACTTCAGTACTTGATATTACAACTTTTATATCCCAGTTAATAAGTGTTTAACATACAGGTAATTTCAATTATTATTACTCATTTAAAATTTAATTAATCTTCAAATTTTGTCTGATGGAATTTCAATTATTTTTTTTAAATAAATTTAAATTCAAGGTCAATTCTTTTTAATTTAATAAGTAGTTAAAATACTATATGTACCACATGGTTTTAAAAATATTTTTTTCTTCTTTTTCATTTTTTTGGCGATTTACAGTTTTTATGAAATCAGCTTACATGCTTAGATGCTTATATACCTTGTAGATATTTACATGCTTACATGCTTAGATGCTTATATGCTTAGATGATTAAATTCTTAGATATTTAAATTCTGAGATACTTATATACTTAGATATTTAAATTCTTAAATATTTATATTTACTTATATGTTTATGCACATATATGCTTATACATTTCTGTATACGTTTCTGCATAGCTTCTTCATTCCTGCATAGCTTTTGCACAGCTTATCTTCCATATAGTTAAAATTTCGTTAAATTTTAATAAGCCACATAGTTGGTTAATTTTCCTACAACTTTCATCCTATTTCATTGAGAGACGTAAATTGCCAAGGAAACTTTAGAATCCATTCTCGCAACAAGAGACAATTGTGGGCCTGGATTGCTGTCCCAGAACCAGTCACCTCAACAATAATCAATCTAGGATCCTGGTATAAATTTGTTATATATATATATATATATATATATATATATATATATATATATATATATATATATATTATAATATATGATTTGCAGGAAACAACTACTCAGCGGGCAAATACCCCGACCTGCATTGAATTACACCTACAAATCATGTAAGAGTGGTAGACAATATCATTTGTCAATTCCCCGACCAGACATAGACCGGTTTCGAACTTATTAGTTCTCATCAGTATGCCATAGGTCATGGAACAGACAAACGATAGTGGCCAACCTGCTAGTTTTATACAAACTATAGTAAATTGAGTAGTGGTGAGAGGTAAGTGAATCCTCTCATATGGTCAATTGTAACTATACACCATAGATGTCTCCATGAGCGTATAGCGACTTGCGATTCTGCAAGTACCTGAGAGCGGAGACCCTTCAGTCCTAGGTGGACTTAACCCACTGTTATAATATATGATTTGCAGGAAACAACTACTCAGCGGGCAAATACCCCGACCTGCATTGAATTACACCTACAAATCATGTAAGAGTGGTAGCCAATATCATTTGTCAATTCCCCGACCAGACATAGACCGGTTTCGAACTTATTAGTTCTCATCAGTATGCCATAGGTCATGGAACAGACAAACGATAGTGGCCAACCTGCTAGTTTTATACAAACTATAGTAAATTGAGTAGTGGTGAGAGGTAAGTGAATCCTCTCATATGGTCAATTGCAACTATACACCATAGATGTCTCCATGAGCGTATAGCGACTTGTGATTCTGCATGGAGACATCTATGGTGTATAGTTGCAATTGACCATATGAGAGGATTCACTTACCTCTCACCACTACTCAATTTACTATAGTTTGTATAAAACTAGCAGGTTGGCCACTATCGTTTGTCTGTTCCATGACCTATGGCATACTGATGAGAACTAATAAGTTCGAAACCGGTCTATGTCTGGTCAGGGAATTGACAAATGATATTGGCTACCAGTCTTACATGATTTGTAGGTGTAATTCAATGCAGGTCGGGGTATTTGCCCGCTGAGTAGTTGTTTCCTGCAAATCATATATTATAACAGTGGGTTAAGTCCACCTAGGACTGAAGGGTCGCCGCTCTCAGGTACTTGCAGAATCGCAAGTCGCTATACGCTCATGAAGACATCTATGGTGTATAGTTGCAATTGACCATATGAGAGGATTCACTTACCTCTCACCACTACTCAATTTACTATAGTTTGTATAAAACTAGCAGGTTGGCCACTATCGTTTGTCTGTTCCATGACCTATGGCATACTGATGAGAATTAATAAGTTCGAAACCGGTCTATGTCTGGTCGGGGAATTGACAAATGATATTGGCTACCACTCTTACATGATTTGTAGGTGTAATTCAATGCAGGTCGGGGTATTTGCCCGCTGAGTAGTTGTTTCCTGCAAATCATATATTATAACAGTGGGTTAAGTCCACCTAGGACTGAAGGGTCGCCGCTCTCAGGTACTTGCAGAATCGCAAGTCGCTATACGCTCATGGAGACATTTTAATTCATCCGTTAAGGGATTAATTTTTGTAGAGAAATTAATTGTAATTTTATTGTGGAGAATTCAGAGGAATCTGTATTGATAAGTATTTTTTAAATTACATACTCTTTAAGAGGATTATTTGTCTCAATACACACAACCACATGGTAGTCACAGTTGTGGATTTCATATTATCCAAATACTATTGGGTATAGTGAAGGAAGCCCTGAAAAAGGTATGTGAACGTTAATAATATATTGTTCTCTATTTGTGTTGTAGCAAGATAGTAATTTAGATTTTTTTATATTATATTATAGGGTTCTTCCGGAGAGTTATATTTTCATTTGGAGTCTTTATTTGGGAATAATTTTAACCCTGCTTAGTAGAAGCTTAGATCTGGTACGTACATTGTGGCGGTCAGGATTTGGGTTGTCGACGAGGGAACCTGTTGCGCTTCGCTGTGGTCTACTTAGCCCACCACGCTGACTTTTGTTACCAGGGATATTTTCAAACCAGCAGGATTTGAATCACTATTTGAGGGAACCGGGAATCTCAAGTTTGAATAGAATAGTTTTTTATTTTCTTATTTAACTTCTACCTTTGAATTATTGGGTTTACAAAAATATTCTGGGATTAAATTACAACATAGTTTCCTTAAAACTAACCTATTACTAAGAAAACCACCACCTATGTACACAATAATTAAAAGAAAAGTCGCTTCTAAAGTATTGTATTGTATTGTATTGTATTTGTTGTATTCTATTCCATTCCATTCTCTGCTCTGCTCTGCTCTGCTCTGCTCTACCCTACTCTACTCTACGCTACGCTACTCTACCCAACTCTACCCTACCCGACCCTACTCTACTCTACTCTATTATATTATATTCCATTCCTGGTTCAGTCCGAGCGTTATGGAGTTATTGGGTTATCAGGTTATGAGGCTTGCAGATATGTGGTTATAAAATTACGGGATATGGTATGAAAAGATATGGGATTCTTAGTTTCGTTGTTTGGAGCCACTAAGTTTGATTTTAAGTTGTGAGATCTACAATTTAATCGATTTTTCAAGGTATATTTGAGTGTATTTAAACTCTTCGAATTATTAAACTACTTTATATATTATATTATCACATAGAGCACAATGGAAAACCCATATATAAAAATGCTAGCTGCTAATAGTTTAGAAAATACAAACAGTTTAAAGTTATGGCAACACACCCTTAATTTGATCTAAGAAACATTAGTAAAAAATATTAGCTGGTCCGTTCGTGTCTCGATATTTCAAATATTAAATGAATTTGAATTCAAAGGGTTACTATTTATAGCAGCAAACTTAAGGATCGCTATAAATTAGAACAAATAGAGCATACCTTTAGAAATATAAGCACGCGTATAAAATGACGACAAAAGGCATTTGTGCCCACTTTGCAGTTGTTATTCACGGCAAACGTGATCAGAAAACTCATAACCTGAAAATCTAGTTGAAATTTAACCAACCTTTTCAGTTTTCAGTTTAAACATCACCTTATCATACCAAATTCTATGTTTATTGTTCACGTGTAATATTAATAACAGATGTCACTGACCTGAACTTTAAGTGAAACAAACGATCTCAAATTATTGTTTGCAGTCAACTTTTATCGAGAATAATAATTATCATGAGACAAAAAAGTATGGAAGCTATATATTTTTAGATATTTTCTCTATTGTTGTGAAATTTTTTGTTGCAGTCTATTCTAGATTATCCGATATATGAGAGTGCTATTAAAAATTCTGTATAATTATCCTATTCATAGACTAAGAACTCTTTCATTTTGTCATGCATTAAAATGGGGATGCTCAACAAATTCAGAATCACAAAGATTAGCATGTGATTTCTTCATGGTACTAAAATATTGAAAAATAAACAAAACAGTTAAGTGACTCGTTTTCTTTTATCCTAAAAATAACAAGTATAACAACAATCTAAAGTTTACACTAAGCCTAATTCTTGATGTATTTAAATGTGTTATAAAGACTACGGTAATTGTTATTTTATTTTCCTTGGAAGGATGGTAATACTTTAAAAAACAAGCAATTAAAACTCCTAATTCTAGTCAATTAAAAATGTGTTAATTGGGATTGGGTTTTTCTCTGTGCAAGTTATCTACAAATTCGAATAAAATTAAAAAACAATACAGTATCATTGCTTAATGTTGGGACGTGTAAAAGTGTGCCATACCAGTTCTCATTTTAGGTTTAGTTCTCAAATCGTTGAAAAATGTTGCAGGGATTATAATATGCCTCGTAAATTAATAAGAGTATGTAAAGTCAAGTTATAAACTTGTCAACTAAGGGTGATAGGAAATATCATTTTAATTACCTTGTAAGCCCTCATTGCGAAATAATAATAAACCTTTAGTATATGCATATACAGGGTTGGGCAAATGTGTGGAAACAGCTGATTTCTCGCTAAACTATAATTTCGAATAAAAAGTACCATTAACGAGAGTTTTTGTAGTAATTTTATTCTATTCAGTGACGTACTTGGATTTCCTGCATCTATCCTATTTTTTTAGAGATATGACGTCATCGGTAGTTCTTTTTTAAATTGATGACCTTGTATATTTTTACATTTTCAGATAGACACTTTTTCATCAATTATAATGATATAGAGTTTGGCGAGTGTGTGACTTGTGGTTTTCTAAATATTAAATAAATAAACACCACAGAAATTAGACAACCCCAGTTCCAGAAGCCAGAGGCTTGAGCGAAAGGGGGTTAACATTGAAAAAACGTGGACATACACCTATTTCCTCCGACAGTGCCGGAGCCGGGATTCGAACCCGGTGTATTGTTTATTTAAGCAATTAAATTTTTTTGGGCGTGTTTTCTATCGCTTTTTAAAATATGTCGAGATTTATAAGTTTTACGAAACAAATAGAAAAGATGAAAAATGTCCGTTATGAATTGTAGAACGAATATTTATACAGGGTGTCCCATAAGTAATGGTACAAAGATTAATAGCAAATTCCTTACGTAAAAATATTACAATTTAACTAAATTTACCTTGGTCCAAAAGTTGATATGAACAGAAATACAGGGTGTCAAATTTAAGTTTTTTGTTTTTTTTTTAATAATTTCTTTAAAAATTGAAATATTTTAACGCATGAGGCGAGGGATTCAAACCTATTCATAATTTTGCTGTTATTTGTAGAGGGCGCCACCTACGACAGTTTGCGTGCCGCTTATACGCCAAATATTTTTGGAGATTTTTTAAAAAAATTTTGAACTAACAATTCCTATTGTTCTGGTTTTATTACGTAAAAAAGATATACCTTCTAAATGTCGAGTTTTCGAGATATTCGGTTTTAAAATATTCAATACAACCAATTTAAATTAAAAAAAATAATAATAATAATAATGTCTTTATTTTTGGCAGCAGTAAAAAAAATATTAGCAAAATAAATACATTAAGACAAAAGATTACCGAAAAAAGGCGAAGTTCACAATTAATTGTGCTCTACCACTTAACCTATCGTATTTAAATTAAGTATAATGATAACCTAAACGAAACAATAATAATAGTAGTAATAATAACACAATAATAACAAAACATAAAAAAAACTAATAAAAAATTTATTTTTCTAGACTAAAACCACCCATTAGAATATGTAATTACGATTATTACATTACAAAATCACTAATTACTGCAATTGACTAATATATTTTTTAATTTCTTTTTTAAACTTGAATATCTTGAGAGATTTTATTTCAATCGGAAGGCCATTATAGAGAAACGCAATGTTGTATCGAAAACTCCGCTCATAAGGTGGGTTCAGTATACAGAAGGGGTAATTAAACCTTTGAATCTAATATTGACGTTATGGACATCGCTTCTGAAAGTGATTTTATTGTATAGACATGGTGGCGACTTAAATAATAATAGCTTGTGATACAAGCTAAGCGTGTGCACTTTAAATCTTTTCCATTTTTAGCCATCCAAGTTCCGAGAATTTATGAGAGATGTGTTGAAATTTTCGTATACCGTAGATAAAACGAATGCAAGAATTCTGCACTATTTGAATACGATTCATATAATCTTGATCCAAACAAGGTGAATATGCGGGCGAGCAGTAAGTGAACTGAGATAGCACAAAAGCATCACATAGCGATTTTTTGACTTTTGCATGGAGATGACGTCTATGCGGAAAAAGCAGTCTAAGGACATTATGAGCATTTTACATATTTTTTGGGGTATGTTGGGGGAAACGTAATAAGGGGTCAAGAATAACACCAAGATTTTTAGTACTATCCGAAATTTGTAAAGGCCTATTATTAATTATGACATTAAAACTATTTCTTAATAACAAGCTATCATGCCTTTTCCCGAATAACAGTAGACTCGATTTAAAAGGATTTAGTAACAGTGCATGCTTAGAAGACAGCTCAGACATATCTATTATTGTTTGATTTACAGAACAATTGATATTGCAGCGAACAGTATTAAATTAAATTCTCAAGTAGGGGCGAGCGTGGGTGCGTCTTTACTATGTACATACTTCGATATGCGATGTAAACCAACGTAAGGTGCGGTTAATAGTTGGATGGGTGACTGTTCCAACGAAGACCGCGTCCTCGCCTCACACATCTTTCAGCGGCTTGTATATCAGTGTATACGCGGAAGCTATACAACCTTAGGCGAGGATTGCATAGGGGATATACCATCCTTCGGAGAGGATGTAAAGCCATCGGTCCCTTGTCTATTAAATGTTAGGAATGTAAAAGATCGCTACTCTTCTTATGGGAAGAGGTTCGGCAAAATTCCTGGCTGGGGGTAGCTCGTCTACAGGCGTCGGTGTTAGGCCCCAGTAGCGGAAATAGGCCGACGTTAAATAAATATATAAAAAAAAGAACAAGTAAATAAACTTAAAATTTGAGGAACAGTTTTAATTTAAATACTGATTTCATTTAAAAAAAATGTATTACTATACTATAATTAATAAAATAAGGTTTCCGATTAGTCTTCGGTAATAAATGTTCGAGGTGACTTCCGCTTACTTTAATACATTTGGCGATGCGTTTATTAAACTACCGCTTTATTTTAAATAACAACTGTTCGTTTTAAAATTATTCGATTGCATTTTTAATTCACTGCGATAATTCTTCTCGATTATTTATTGCATCCTGATCACAAGAAATTTTATGTACCCCCATACGTAAAATCCAACGGACTAAAATCGGGACTCCGTGCAGGCCAAGGCATATTGCTCCTACGACCTATCCTACAACCAAGAAAATGTGTATGTTTCTTATCGATATAAAAATGCGCCGAAGCTCCATCTTGCATAAAAAACATATTTTCTCTTCAATTTAGTGGTACACCATCCATCCATCTCTCTCACAGAAAAGTACTACACCTTCTATTGGAAAGGTCTTCCCACCAATTCAAGAAGACAACATGGAGTAGGATTTTGCCGTTCGGAATCAACTTGTATCCAACTTAACACAAGTACCACAAGGCCTATCCGAGCGTCTAATGTGCTACGCTATGAGTTATCAGATGGCAACGCGGTAAATCTAATAAGCGTCTACGCTCCCACTCTGGATGCAAGTCACGAAACCAAGGAAAGCTTCTATCAACAGCTGGAAGAAACCCTCTGTAGAATACCTAAAACGGAACGACTCGTTATTCTTGGCGATTTTAACGCTAGAGTAGGGAGAGATGCAGACACCTGGCCAGGCATCATAGGCAAGAACGGTTTGGGCAACATGAACTCTAGCGGTCAACTACTCCTAACTAAATGCGCCGAACATGATCTAGTTATAACAAACACCATTTTCCGACAAAAGGATAAATTTAAAGGCACCTGGCGTCACCCCAGATCAGGTCACTGGCATCTACTGGACTATGTTATCGTACGTAGGAAGCATCTCAAGGACCTCCAAATTACAAAGGCGCGCATTGATAGCGAATGTTGGACCGATCATCGTCCTGTTGTCTCTAAAATGAAAATTGTTATGAGACCCAAACACCGAAGAACTCAAGTAAAACGTAGACTCCGTCTCTGTATTAGTAAATTGCGTGACCAACAAACCGTCGAACAGCTAAAGCAAAAAGTTCAAGAGAATTTGAGTGCATTAGAAGAAACCAATTCTGTAGATGACGCTGCTACCTGGACACAAATTAAAGACAGTTTAAAAAGTGCGAGTGAGGAAATTCTTGGCACTGCAGCAAGTAAAAAACAGGAGGACTGGTTCAATGATAATGAAGCTTTTATACAAGAACTTCTTGACCGCAAACATACTGCCTTCCAAGACGCTATCAACCACCCCAATGACCCATCAAAAGCAGAAGCTTTTACCCAATCTAAGTATAAAACGCAACGCGAAAATCAGAAGAATAAAGAACGAGTGGTGGGCAAGCAAGGCCAGAGAAATTCAAAGGTACGCCGATTCACACGACTACAGGAATTTCTTTTCAAGGAGTAAAAGCAGTGTACGGCCCCAGTCGGAAAAATATGTGTCCTATTAAAGATTTAAATGGAAATCTCCTCAAAGAAGACCAGGAAATAAGAGCCCGATGGAAATAACACTACTCTAACATTCTTAACCAGCAAAGTCAAGCCGATCACAATATTATAAATCTTATCCCTCAATTTGACACCTTCGAAGACTTAGATAAACCACTAACAACGGAAGAGATCTTAACCGCCATTGGGCAGCTAAAAAATAACAAATCTCCCGGCGCCGACTCACTCCCAGCTGAGATCTTTAAAGCTGTGTCGTCAGAGCTCATACTCTACCTCAAAAAACTGTTTGATGTCGTATAGGAAAGTGGTCAAGCTCCGCAGGAGTTTCGTGATATACTTTTAATCAACCTCTTCTAAAACAAAGGGAGCGCTGCGGACTGTGGAAATTACAGGGGTATAGCTCTCCTGGCTGTTGGAGGGAAGATACTTACTAAAGCGATGGTAAATAGGCTAACACCTGTTATGGAAAAGTTACTTCCTGAAACACAGAGTGGCTTTAGACCAAACCGAGGCACATCGGATTTAACCTTCACACTAAAACAGCTTCAAGAAAAAGCACTCGAACATCAAGGAGAAATTCACATGGCCTTCATTGATTTAACCAAGGCGTTTGACTCGGTGGACAGGGAAGTGCTCTGGAAAATTATGTTCCGCTTAGGTATCCCTAGAAAATTTGTGGAAGTATGTCGCAGTCTACATACAAACAACAACGCCCAGGTTATGTATAATAATGAGGCAACCGAACCTTTCCAAACCCTCACTGGAGTTAGGCAGGGATGTGTCCTGGCACCCCTACTCTTTAATTTGTTTACCACTGCTCTAACAATTATTGTTGACAACAAACTGACAGTCAGAGGAATAGGTCTCAGATACCGTTTTAATGGCGGTCTCTTTAACATAGGGTGCTTTAGAGCTTTCACGAAGACACGCACTCGATTCATTTGTGATCTCCAGTATGCGGATGACTGTGCACTTTTAGCCTCTACGCCGGAAGAGCTTCAAGAACTTTTAGATGTGTATGCCCAGAGCTATGATTCCTTGGGACTTAAAATCAACATTGGAAAGACTAAGATTATGTCAACTCGTCATCAAGCGAACCATATAGACATTACACTTAACGGAAATTCTCTTGAAGTGGTGGATCAGTTCAATTACTTAGGCAACGTTGTTAATGACAAAGCAAACATGGACAGCGAGATTCGCAATAGAATTAACGTTGCATCTAGAGCACTCCGGGGACTTAGAGAGAGAGTATTTGACAACCACGACCTTGCTTTGTCAACGAAAATGGCTGTCTACAGAGCAGTTGTCATTCCAACACTGCTATATGGATGTGAAAGCTGGGTCACTTACCGTCGTCATGTGAAAGAATTAGAACGTTTTCAGCAAAGACACCTCAGAAGTATGATGAAAATCCGTTGGTTCCATCACATATCAAACGTGGAAGTACTCAGGAGAGCAAACAGCCTTCCAATTGAGGTGCTTATTTCAAGAGCACGCCTAAGATGGGCAGGTCACGTTCATCGTATGCATGATAACCGCCTTCCTAAATGCACACTTTATGGTGAATTGCTAAGCGGTAGAAGAAGGCGTGGCGGTCAACGAAAGAGGTTCAAAGACGTTCTCCATGAAAATCTAAAATCCTGCAGTATTGCAGACGAGCAATGGGAACAACTTGCAGCGGACAGAACCGAATGGCGAGGGATTGTGGCCAGCTATCAAGGAAATGTTGCTGCAAGAAGGCCGAATCCAAGACCTAACCAGGTCTATGTTTGTCCTGACTGCGGTCGACATGTGCTCTCCCGAATTGGCCTCTATAGCCATAGTCGTGTGCACCGTAGATGAATGGGAATTGCAATAGACTACACCTTTTACTTGTTTTTATTGTACACAATTTATCGACTGTAACATTTTTATACTCGGACTCGAGTAACGGCTAATAATAATAATAATAACACCATCCAAGAACCTGCCTAGCTGAGTTTGTAAAAAAATTAAGTATAACGCACCATTTAAATTAGGTGGTAACTCATACTGTCCAAAAAAATAATTATCAAGAATTCCACACCAAATGTTTATTTTTAATTCATGTTGAAACGAGCAAACTGTAACCTAGGTTTGACACATGTTTATTTTGAAAGCATCTCTTATAGTTTTTGTTTTAATCAAAGCCTACTTTGAAAAATTGTACATCCCTATATCATAATTCAAATTGGTTGCATTGAATAATTTAAATTCGAATATCTCGAAAACGATTACTTGTAGAGCGACATTCAGAATGTATATCTTTTTTACGTATAAAAGACAGAAAAATGGAATTTTTAATTTAAAAAAATTTGCCAAAAATATATGACATAGACTGCCCTCTACAAATAAGAGCAACACTATGAATAGATAATCCTTCGCCTCAAAAAAAATTCAATCACCAAATTTTGTTAAAATATTTCAATTTTTGAAGAAATTATTAAAAAAAAAACAAAAAAAAAATGTAACTTTGACACCCTGTATATCTGTTGATATCAACTTTGGAACTAAGGTAAGTTTGGTTAAATCGTAATATTTTTCCGTAAGGAATCTGCCATTGCTTTGTGTACCATTACTTATAGGACACGTATTTCAATTGATAGTGTCCATTAATTAAAACATTAATTCAAAATATGAAACCAAACATCTGTTAAATTAAAATTGCTGGTAGCCAATTTCTGCATGCAAATTATATTCTATTTACACTCGTTAGGTAACAGCCAGCAGTTTGTAATTTTGTTGCATTGGAAGCTATATGGTTTAAACAATGAACCAATATTTATTCTATAAAGTACTATTGAAATATTTGTTAAAAAAATAAAATAAAACAAAGATGAATTAATTAGTGTTTTCATAAAATAAATAATTATGAGTTACAACGTTACAAATTGATAATATGGAAATTCAGTTCTCTTATGTTGATATAAAAGAGCATAATTATTATTATAATTTCAACATAATTTATTTAATCAATTAATGTACGTATATATTCATTATGAGCTTTCATTCAGTTCATATTCATATTAAAATAATTAGTATAGCCTAAATGCCTGCTGACTTTAAATTTAGTATAACAAAATACTGTTATAGCTCTATTTTGTGCAGGAGTACATATGCCCAGCTTTTAAAAATGGAAATCTAAACGATATTCAGAACTACCATTCCATAACAATTATCTATAAGTTTATCAAAGCATTTGAATTCTAATTCATGATATTTCATTCAGTTATGCCAAAAAAATTCCCACATTCTGCATCTTACGCAAGTACCGTAGGTGCATTGAAGAAAATTAAATCGAAGCTCACCATGGGACTGTCAAAGAACCTAGCAAATCATATCCAAAGTCATCACACTTGAGGTCAGCACAAAATCTCCTTTTTGCGGAACTGTAACGAAATCCCAATTCCGCGTGCGACACATACATTCCGTCGGAAGATATTTTGTGGAAGTACGATGAAAGTTTTTCGAATTTTCAACAAAAATTAATTTTTTAGAACTGCCAGAAAAATTTCATTTTTTCGGGACTACAATGAAAATTTCATTATAAAAACTGCAATAAATGACGTCCTATGGATGAAAGTTTTTCGAATTTGCAATAAAAATTTTATTTTTTGAAACTGTAATAAAAATTTTATTTTTGAAAACTATCATAAAAGTCCGTTCCACAGGCGCAAATTTTGCAACTGCAATGGATGCCTTCCCACGGAGCGTGATTTATAGAATTATAACAAATTACGTTCTGCGAGATATTATTTTAGCAACTACCTCGAAAACTGACTAAAAAAATAAAATTATTTATTTCGGTCCGATTTTGTGTAGTACTGCTTCTCATGCATGGTATGGACTATGAGGACAAGTTAATAGTTTCGTATTAAAATTCTGAATGGGATTTTTTACTACATAATTGCGTCTATTCTCACATTAAAAACAGTATTTTCACTCAACAGCGTAAATTTATGAAGGACCGCTCAACAACAACCAATTTAGTATCCATGTAAAACATATCTGAAGCCATTGACATGCAAGTTCAGTTATTTTGATTTTACCAAAGCATTCGATAGATTTAACCATGCTATTCTTATTACAAAACTATTGACATTGGAGTCTCAAATAGTCTAACAGAATTTTTCAAATTATACTTGACAAGAAACAGTATTTTATGTGCAATGGATTCAGGGAGATTCACTATATATCAGCTTCTGGTGTGCCTCAAGGGTCTGTTATTGGACCACTCTTGTTTAATATATTTATGAACAATATAGGATATGAATTAGAAGTTTATTACATAACATATGCAGATGATATTAATTTGGTGCATAGAATTTACAACCTAAGTGACTGCATTTAATTACAAAATAACATAATTAAACTTAGCGCTTTATGTGACAAGAGTAATCTTATTAAACTTGCATAAGTTTAATGTTCTACAAATAACACCTAATATGCATTTATTAACTCTTTAGATTATGAACCTTTAACTCGACCGTCCATTTCCTCGGAATAACTTTTGACAAGAAACTCAGTTTTTAATTCATAGCTTCAACTTAGAAAATGTACAACGTCATTTTTTCAAATTTCTATACTTGAAACCTAAAACGTATCCACCCATTGCATTGGTTTTCCGCAAAGCGATCTACTTGAAATGTTCTGTGTGAATACCTTTTCCGAAGGACATAATAACTTTGCAATAAATGCTTTAAAGTAGGTGATCCATCATGATATTGATTATAGTGATATACTCTAAAGGTTTAATTTCCACGTTCGGCGAGTAAATTGTAGCAGCCAGGACTAATGTAAGGTTTTCGACATTTTATAATATGTGCTTTCAGCTATAACAACTGCTGATAGCGATACCTTTAGAATATTGGAGATTTTATATAATAATGCTATTTGAACTCAATTGTTTGTTCTTTCTAATATATATATTGTTTATCGTTTTTATCATTGTATATTTATTTTGTGTAATACGTATATGTACCAGTATACCTATGTATTACTTTTCTGTTTATCTTTATATAATTTTATTTGTATCTACTTATATATTCTGTGTTGTATCTTATATAAATTTTTGTTACGTACGTAACAAAAGCCATTTGGCTTTGTACTATTCGACGGTGTATGAATAAAATAAAATAAAAATATATGACTTCTAATATATATCTAAATTTTTAGTATTTCATATGGAAATTTGTTAAACACGTTAGGCGCTTATAATAATTCTAACGGATGATATATCAACCTGGCAAATCAACAATAAATGCTCTACATGGCCTGGTTCAAGGCATGGAAAAGACATTGATGGCTAAGGAAATGGCTTTGTGTGCTTTCATAGATATAGAGGGTGCTTTTGACAACACCTCCTACGAATTCATATAAAGAGCCGCCGAAAAAGGGGAATGCAATCCCCAACAATCAAATGGATAAAATTCTTGCTAAGAAGTAGCATAATTACTAAATCTGTGAGGGATGAGTCGGCTATGGTGATTGCAGTCAGGGGTTGTTCACAAGGTGGAATCTTATCACTCTTGTTGTGGTCGATGATCTCCTCCATAAAATGAGTAATTCTGGCTCCAACGTCCAGGGTTATGCAGATGACCAGGTCGGGCCTGTGAGAGGCAGACATGAAGTTATGATCCTAAACCTTATGCAAATTGCCTTAAACATAATATCGAAATGGTGCTTGTCAAAGAGGCTTAATGTCAAATTCGAGCAAAAACAATTATTGTTCTGTTCATCAAAAGGACAAAACTCAACTATAGAACTCCTATGCTTAATGAAACAATGCTGAACTTCTCCAGTGCATTCAAGTATCTAGGATTAATCGTGGGTCAAAACTTATCTGGAACTCTCATCTGGAAAGGACACTACTAAAGCAACAGCGGCTATTTGGTGGTACTGTAGGCTACTTGGTGGTATTTTAGGCTATTTGGTAAGACTTGAGGTCTACGCATCATGTGTATTGTGGCCAGAAACAGAAAAATATTTAGGAAAGTTACAGAAATTGCAACGTCTTGCCTGCTTAGGACAGGAGCATTGCACTCGTGTCCCGCAACAGCTATGGAGGCAATGCTTGACCTATTTCCTCAGCATTTGCATGTGAGGAAGGAGGCAGCATTTAGTGCCTTAAGGTTGCAGCAGAAACTTAAATTTAAACCAGGCGGTCTGGTTGATCACTTGAGGATTTTTAAGCTTGTCCATTTTGAGTTCATGACCAAACCCACTGAGTCAATGTCAATCAAACACGACTTTGACTGCCCGTTGGGCAAGGCAATAACCGATAAATGCTACCTGGAGCAAGCGGAATTAACACCTGAAGATATAGGGAAATTAGCCCCCAGGAAAATCACAACCTTTGTAAAAAGTCTTGGAATCCTGGACGATTAGTTATAGGGTAATTCACAAAATATCTTTTAGATCGAAGTGAAGTAAGGTTACTCAGGATCAAGCGACTCCTCAAACAATCTACAATCGAGTGAGATCTAAGATCCTCTCAATAATAAAATAGAGTCGGCGAGATGATGTATAGACCTCTTTTACACGCGTTGGCATTTCATTGCGAAGAAGAAGAAGAAGAAATATGTTTTTATCCATGATGGCGCAATCCAGTATTATATCAGAACAGATGGATTGGCCGCAGTGCAGAGACACCGATCAAGTGGCCTGCTCGGTCTCCTGACCTAACTCCTCTTGATTTCACTGTGTGGAGTTATCTAAAATCATGAATTTATAATACTCAAATTGACGTGATTGAACGGTTGAGAGAAAACATCGGGCCGCTGAAGATGAAACCCGAACCTTGTCCATATAAAATTTCACTTTCATCAGACATTATGAAAAGTTTTCATGCAACTAATTCACTTCATTTATTCAGTGAGCATCATCAGGTGGTCAAATATTGATATCAAAAATATTCTCTCGTGTGATTTTTTAATAAATTTTGTTCTTTGTACCATGGATATTGGACAAAATTAAAGGCCTTTTATTAATTTTTGCGGTAAATAATCATATGACTTAGTAGCATTTGCTATTATAAATTCTTTATGAAACTCCTAAGATGAAATGTTCCCTTCAAAAAAGTTCTCTTTTTGAATTTGATTATGGTGAATAAAATGCAATGTGGAACACTATTTCAATAGATATAACCAAAATATGATATTGTACTAACTAATTCATCAAGAGCATCTCTTACTAAAGCGACGAAATTGATTTTGGGACATATTGTCACTTCAATAAGATATAAATGTATAATCAACAAATATTCCCATGACTATGTTAATTTCCGTATGTAAGTCCATATATCTAAATTACGCAGCTGGGCCTAAGGATGACTAATTAGTAGTTCAAAATTGTTGACTAATATTAATGTAAGCTTATATTTACTTCACTATATTAATTTTCCGTATATTGTTAGTAGATCCAATTAATGATGTAACGCGGCTGGATTTAACGCTATAATTGGACAGAGCATTCTCTAAATTAATTTAAACCGTATGAGAAAGTTTTAAAATATTTGAGAAAGTTGGGATGAACAAATTGAATTTCCCCCAAAGTATTGGCGAAGTCGGTCAAAGTACAATTAAAAAGTTTCTGCCTGGGAAATGGATTTAGTGTGTACTTTTTTTCATGTCGTTGATCATTTCGTAAATCAACTGTAACGCCAAACAGAAATAAAAATAGGGAAAGTATCTTTTGATAATAAAACTTGTTTTTAATGGGGAAGGGACCCAAATACAGATACGATACACTTGTTTGGAAAGAAACTCAGTTTATTGTAAATATAAATGGAAATGCTTTCATAGGAAGCCAGCCGTGAACGCACCGCCTAAACCGCCTTAAATGTTTGCCTTTAAGGGAAACTGAAAGTTTTAGTATTAACGGCCTTTTTGACAGCTGTCTTTTGCGTTAAAAAATCTCATTAAAATCTTTTAAGAACAAGGTTAGCTCTAACTAGCAAGCAAGCAAAACAGGCCGCTTACCGAGGCAGAATAATTCCATAATAGGTATCAAGAATCACTTAATAATCGATTATAAGTCCAGAGATTAGAAAGAGATAATGAACATAAAATAGCGGTCTTTACGAAGAGCGACCAGGATCGGGAAGAATATAAAAGTTTACGGAACACGGTAGTAAAGATGGTAAGACAAGAAAAAGAAAAATATTTTAATAAGATATTAGATGAAAATAAAAACAACACAAGAGAACTTTGGAAAAATCTAAAAACAATATTGCCCAGTAATAGGATGCTGAGTGGAGAAATAATAAAATTCGATAATGTAGAAACTAAAGACCAAGAAACAATCGCATTAAAATTTAATTGTTATTTCTTAAAAAGCATTGATAAAATTTTTTCCAATATAAGAAGTTTCCATGACATTGAACAAACGATAAATACGATAGACAGATATTCAATGTATTCAACTTTTATCAAAATAGAAATGTCAGAGCTGAAGCAAATAGTAAAATCTTTTAAAAATACTGCTGGTGTTGAGAATGGAATTTCAGTAGATGTTTTAAAAAATGCATTTTCAGTTATAGGTAATCGCCTCCTTGATTTATAAATACATCTCTTGAAAGTGGTGTCTTTCCATCAACATAGAAAACTTTAGTAATTTATTATTCCACTACCTAAAATTGCAAACACTATACTTTGCGAGGAATTTCGACCTATAAATACTGTACCTCCCTATGAAAAAGTCCTAGAGATTGCTGTGAAGAATCTGCGATGCAGATAAATTAATTGTTACTAACCAATATGGTTTTCGAAAAGGACATTCATGTGAAACTGTATTAGTGAATATATGTGATATTTGGTTAAAGAATATTAGTGCATTCTGTGAGTCGGATGGAACTTCGAAAAATATTAATTTTTCTAGCCTAACGAGACTATGTCCCACTCCCATTTTCGAGGATGCCGAACACGATGGCAGTGGTAAAATTTCTCTCTGAGGTCACCCCACCCCTCAAACTGCCAAAAATCACCCCCGAAAGGGGTAAACCGCGTATCCGCCGTCTCCTACCAGCCAAACCTATATTACTCCCGTTTTGTAGGGGATTCTGAGCGTGATGTCGAGACCCCTCCTCGATCCCCGCCAACCCTCCAAATAGCAAAAAACCACCCCCGAATGGGGTAAATGGCGGATATGCCGTCTTCTCTCGGCTAAACCAATTGTACCCCCGGTTTTCGAGGATGCTGAGCACGATGGTGATGTCAAGGTCCCTCCTCGACCCCCTCGAGGATCTCTATTCTGTAAAAGCTTGAAAGCCCATTCCCGTGAGAAGTGGAAGTGTATAAAAGTCTATTCTGTAAATACGGGAGTGATCACATCGTGCGAAAAATGCGTGAACTTACTTCTACTGGTAAATCGTGAGGGAATTCACCAGTTCCCCGGGAGAACAGTGATTTTAACCGTACTTTTATGACAGATTCGTCAGCCAAATTATTGTTGTCAAATCTGTGAATCAGAACGAACATTGCGGATTTGCTCATCGCCAAATAGTTAATAACAATATAATTCTTAGCAAATATTATAATTACTCTTATAGTTTATTATGGTACATATTTTAAAAAATATATATTACCAATAACGGGGGTATACCCTTGCGGAATTTTTGATCGACAAAAAAATTATTCTGTCACCTTTTACCTAATTTAATTAATGTCATGTGACATAACAACGACAACAACTGTGCACTTAACAGCTGATGCTTTTCCACCAATCTAATTGGTTATAAATTCGGCTATTCTCGCTGAATCCCTTCACGTTCACCACCTATTCACTGCACTTACAGAATACAGTCTAGAACGGTCGAGTGAGATGCCTGTGATGTGGGCTCTCGCTTCGCACGATGAATGCCCACTCTCCCCATAATAACATAATAAAAGTCCAGACGACCAAAAACCATCTCCAAATAAGGAGTAAACCGCGTATCCGCCCTCCTCCTACCAGCCAAAACCGTGTTACAACCCGGTTTCGGGGATACTGAGCACGATGTTGATGTCGAGACCTCTCCTCGACCCCCGCCAA
Organism: Leptura quadrifasciata; assembly: GCA_963675555.1. Lineage (NCBI taxonomy): Eukaryota > Metazoa > Arthropoda > Insecta > Coleoptera > Cerambycidae > Leptura > Leptura quadrifasciata. The sequence goes on from OY776677.1 coordinate 116,155,533, forward strand.
CCCCCCAGACCACCAAAAATCACCCCAGAGAGGGATAAAACGCGTATCCGCCGTCTCCTACCAGCCAAACCTGTGTTACCCCCGTTCTCGGGGATGATGAGCACGATGGTTATGTTGTATCTTCTCCCCGAGGCAAACTGATCCCTCAAGCGGACAAAACTACTCCTTTGATATGCGGTTTTATGAAGTAAGTGAGTAAGTTCACAGATCATTGAATACGTACGTACCGGATGATGATTACAGGTATCTTCATTGACTGTTCAGCTGAAAAAAAAATTGGTGCATATTTTGTGTCTAGGTTTCAGATGGGAAAATCCGGTATATACAATGACTTGCACAATTTCATTAAGTTTTAGCCGAGAGAAGATGGCCTATCCGCGGTTTACCCTTTCGGGGGCGAGTTTTGGCCGTTTGGGTTTTGGTGGGGGTCGAGGAGGGGTCTCGACAACACCATCGTGCTAAGCATCGTCGAAAACGAGGGCAACACAGGTTTGGCTGGTAGGAGATGGCGGATACTGGGTTTACCCCTTTCGGGGGTGGATTTTGACCGTTTGAGTGGAGGGGTGACCTCGAAGAGACATTTTACCACCGCCATCGTATTCAGTATCCTCGAAAATGGGGGAGGGGACATAGTCTCGTTAGGCTAGAAAAAAATCATAATCCGCCTTACAGAATGCACTGTATGGATAATGGCGATATTGGTATATCGGTATTTTTGGTCTATTGCAAACCATTAATTTAGAATTAAGCAACATTTATGAATGGTTAGGTGACAATAGTTTATGTATAAAGGTCAAGAAATCTAGTTTATGGCAATTGGTAGTAAATATATACTAAACAATATTGATTGGAATAACATTACTATAAAAATTGATCATGTTGTAATTGAACGAGTGCATGAAATGAAATATCTTGGAGTCGTAATAGACGACATTTAAGAGTCACGCTACGTATATCATGAATTAAATGTCAAAGAAAATATCATTTTTATATGGAGTAGGTGACAGTTTAAGTATATATACAAAAGCCATTTTATATAAAGCAATCATTGCTCCACATCTTGAATTCTGCTCTTCAGTACTTTTTCTCCTGAAGAAAAATTTATTTGAACAACTGCAAAAAATTGAAAATAGAGCAATTCAGATAATTCTAAAATGTAATTGATATACTCCAATGAAAATGATTCTTAATGTTCTAAATTTCATGAATGTATGTCAATGAATTGTATATAAAGCATTAATGTCTATATTTAAAATGAAACGCCGACTTTTGCCACCATACTTGTATAATAATTTGAATACTATATCTGAGGTTCATAATTATTATTAAACGAGAAATAGGAATGATTTTTTCGTTGACACAGTTAACAAAACTAGGACCGAGAGATTTGTATTTTTAAAAAGGTTAAAATTATACAATAACTTGCCAGATTCTCTAAAATTGCAACAGATTAATAACGTTGCAGAAAAAATTAATTGATTATGTTGTCAAAGAATTTTGAAACATTTATAAAATATGGTTGTAATTAGTATTAGTAGTTGTTGTTATCTTATAAGGTTAATTTTATTATTTATTTTTATCACTATAATAAAATAACAATTAATGCAAAACAGAGGACAAAAATCATGTCACGTTTGTGCACTATCGAATTTAAGTAGTAAATGCGAAGCAAATACTCATGTAAAATATCATAAAATGTTGAGGAAATATCCTTTAATTGATTACACAAACGGTAACTACCAAGTTGTGTATGACTGTTCAACAACATAAAACACAATTAGTCGATGTAATTCAAACAGACAGACGTCCAGGTTTTAGAGCTTCGTCGAAAAGGTAACCCCCTGAAATATAAACAAGGTACCGAACAAATGGGTCCAAGCACTGACCGCTGGCCCGCACAATTTGTAGTTTGTGGAGTAATTATAATGACGGATCGTTATTAAGCAACCATAGAAAACCACGCAATCGTTGGTGAGTAATCTCACACAATGATTTGAACGTCAATGCTGGCACACGGTAATCCACGGGTAGTACATCAACTGATGTATAATTGAAGTTAAAGTCGCTTGTCATTGCATAAACTCTGAAAATATACCGCTCAAGAATATAAACTTGTTATTCAGTAAACGTAAATCTCCCTAATTAAATATTCAGCAGGTGAACTTTTATCTAATCTCATTATTATTATTGAAAATAATAAATGAGGCAATTAACAGTCTATTTTCTGGTTAAAAATCAAAGCTAATATTAACAAATACGCAAAATACCGGAATGTAAATTCAATTTCTTTAGATAATAACGCATAGTCCCAAACAAGTTTACGTGAGTCAATACAGACCTCCATGTTCTCCGGAACTCTATCGGCGCCCTCGTCTATGCCTACGTAAGTTGTAATTTCATTTTTGAAGTGGCTGACAGCATTCATTCGTTGACGATGGCTATTGCGGCCATTTTAGTCTTAATAAACCCGAAGAGTAGCCTCTAATATGCGAAAATGATAAATTATTTTTAGTTCATGTAATAATTAATTCTGTGGTAATAACTTGTACAGCAAGTACTTCAGTGGTGTGTCCGGAGAGAATCGCTCATCCAACAGACATCTAGCTTCTTTCCTGTAATGCCGCGCTTTTATATCATTATCGGCATAGAAGGAATGCCGAGAATGCCGAGAATGTCAGAATTTAGTTTTTGTGGACGCCCCTATACCACTCTGCTCACACTACATACGCCTGTTTAAATTATTGAGATACGCGTTCTGGTGACGACGAACTACGTAACTTTCTCCGCCTTATTTATTTTCTCACAATTCAGATAAGGGCTAACATCAAGTAGCGAGGCAATTTTTGAACGTTACATAAACTTTATATTTATCTAAAATTTTGTCTGTATATTTAACATATTCGAAAAGTTGCCTTAATTTTGCATGGAATTTAATTTCTTGTAGGATGCAATGATAATTCCTGTTTAACCGTTGTTGTAGAAATAATGTTTACATAAATTTGAAATAAGAATAAGAATTATTTTCAAACAGAATGTGCCCTAGCACAGGGTGTTTCAGTATGAACGAGTGAAAAATTAATATAAATGATGAGTGCAAGCTCGACTTTCTTTGTGCCCCCCGTAAATAGTTTTAAATGACTATTTTACTAGTGCTATAACTGTTGTTATTACTATATTTAAGGATATTTACCCTGGCGACACCATGTATATTAAAACTATTACTGCAGTAACTAGTTATGTGTTAAAAAAACGATAAATTTTCTACGGGTAAAATGAAATCCAATAATTGAAATATGCTTTATTGAAAAAGTTTTCCAATCATTGGAAATGAAATATTACTTTTTAATGACTGCAGAAAAAATTAATTGATTATGTTGTCAAAGAATTTTGAAACATTTATAAAATATGGTTGTAATTAGTATTAGTAGTTGTTGTTATCTTATAAGGTTAATTTTATTTTCGTTTTGTATATATATTAGATATAATTTTCTTGTAAATAGCTTTTCTTTGCTAATAAATACGTATTATTATTATTAACTATAAACTCTGATACCCAACGGTTGAATCAAGAGTTGATGAATCGTAATTCATATTGTATGGGATGGTAAAACAAACATAAATCAATGTTTGAAAAAAGTTCAGCCGTGCTCCGCCATATTGGAAAGGCGGTTCATAAAATATTTCTGCTCCCATTGATACTAAATCAATTTTTTTAAATCATTTTGAAGGTGTCCAAATTTCCTATAACTTTGTCCAATTTGTCATCACAATTAACGTAAAATTAATAAATTTTTTAATTACACTGAAAAATTTACCATCCGGATCTTTCATTTCTCGGTGAATACATCGGCTTACAAAATAGAACCTCTAGAATTCTTGGTAAGATATCATATGATAATACTTTTGATGACAAACCTCAGAATGTTGTGGATGTCTTTGGAAAGTTTTTTAAGAGTGTCTATTCACCACCTGAAACAAATAATGAAAAACATACCGAATTGCCTAATACTCATGAAAATGTTACTTTTCAAAATATATTTCAAAGTGATATCTTAAATGCCGCAAAAAAAATTAGCGAACAAAATGACATCAGGACATTGCGCGTAATATTCAATCTTGCATTAAAAACAAAAACCTTTCCTAGTCGTATACAATGGTTTTAGTTAATCTTGTTATATTGTTACATCAGGTATCCCCCAAGGGTCTAACCTTGGCCCCTTCTCTTTCTGTTATTTATTAACGATTTAAATGGTGTAATAGATTGTTGTAAACTATTCTACGCTTATGTGTTAAAATATATTTAGTTATAACTTGTATTGATGACTCTAGGAAGTTACAATTTGACCTGAATCACGTTCAGTCTTGATGCTTAGGTAATAAATTAGTCGTCAATATTTCCAAATGCAAAATTACTAGCTTCTCAATAAATGAAACATATTCATATATTCAATATATCGTTGGGACAATAGTCACAGAAACCATTTTATTTTATAATAATTGTCGCAAATGGCTAAACGTGAAGTTAAAAACAATTGAAATATTTAAAACAATTGTCTAAATACTATATAGGAAAATTTACGTTGCTCTAGTAGTAGCATACTGTATAGGTTTCAGAGTGGATTATGCCAATAATAAGAACCATGCTATGCAATAGCATTTCCGTGATATTTTCATTGTAATTAGAGATGCGGCAAATAGCCGATTAAATGGTGAGTAGGGTGATAGCGATTACTATAATAAAATAACATTTAATGTAAAACAGAGGACAAGAATCATGTCACGTTTGTACACTATTGAATTTAAGTAGTGAATGCGAAGCAAATACTCATGTAAAATATTACAGAAAATTGAGGAGGATATTTCCTTTGATTACACAAACGGTAATTACCAAATTGTGTATGACTGTCCAAGAACATAAAACGCAATTAGTCGATGTAGTTCGAACAGACAGACGTCCCGGTTCAGAGCTTCGTCGAATAGGTAACCCCCTAAAATATAAACAAGGTACCGAACAAATGGGTTCAAGCACTGACCGCTGGCCTGCATAATTTGTAGTTTGTGGAGTAATTATAGTGACGGATCGTTATTAAACAATCATAGAAAACCATGCAATCGTTGGTGAGAAATCTCACACAATGATTTGAACGACAAGACATTCTTGTGAAATCTTACGTGTCAATGCGGGCACACGGTAAGCCACTGGTAGTACATCAACTGTTGTATAATCGAAGTTAAAGTCGCTTGTCATTGCATAAACTCTGAAAATATACCACTCAAGAATATAAACTTGTTATTCAGCAAACCTAAATCTCCCTAATAAAATATTCAGCAGGTGAACTTTTACCTAATCTCATTATTATTATTATTATTGAAAATAATAACTGAAGCAATTGTAACATAACTTTAGCCTATTTTCTGGTTAAAAATCAAAGCTAATATTAACAAATACGCAAAATATCAATTTCACACCCGAAACCAGAATGTAAATTCAATTTCTTTAGATAATAATGCAGAGTCCTAAACAAGTTTACGTGAGCCAATGCAGACCTCCATGTCGTTCTCCGGAACTCTATCGGTGCCGTCGTCTATGCCTACGTAAGTCGTAATTTCATTATTGAAGTGGCCGACAGCATTCATTCGTTGTCGATGGCTATTACGGCCATTTTAGTCTTAATGAACCCGAAGAGTAGCCTCTAATATGCGAAAATGATAAATTATTTTTAGTTGATGTAATAATTAATTCAATGGTAATAACTTCAGTAATATGTCCGGAGAGAATCGCTCATCCAACAGACATCTAGCTTCTTTCCTGTAATGCCGCGCTTTTATATCATTATCGGCATAGAAGGAATGCCGAGAATGTCAGAATTTCGTTTTTGTGGACGTCCCTATACCACACTGCTCACACTACATACGCCTGTTTAAATTATTGAGATACGCGTTCTGGTGATGACGAACTACGTAACTTTCTCCGCCTTATTTATTTTCTCACAATTCAGATAAGGGCTAACATCAAGTAGCGAGGCAATTTTTGAACGTTACATAAACTTTATATTTATCTAAAATTTTGTCTGTATATTTAACATATTCGAAAAGTTGCCTTAATTTTGCATGGAATTTAATTTCTTGTAGGATGCAATGATAATGCCTGTTTAACCGTTGTTGTAGAAATAATGTTTACGTAAATTTGAAATAAGAATAGGAATTATTTTCAAACAGAATGTGCCTTAGCACAGGGTGTTTCAGTATGAACGAGTGAAAAATTAATATAAGTGATGAGGGCAAGCTCGACTTTCTTTGTGCCCCCCCGTAAATAGTTTTAAATGACTATTTTACTAGTGCTGTAACTGTTGTTATTACTATATTTAAGGATATTTACCCTGGCAACACCATGTATATTAAAACTATTACTGCAGTAACTAGTTATGTGTTAAAAAAACGATAAATTTTCTACGGGTAAAATGAAATCCAATAATTGAAATATGCTTTATTGAAAAAGTTTTCCAATCATTGGAAATGAAATATTACTTTTTAATGACTGCCCAACTCGTTTAATTTATTACGTTGTGGAATGAAATTGTCAGAATTATAATATATTGCCCCAATATCGCAGATTATCACTTTGGAACACTGATTGATTTCAACATTACCAACCCACGTTTAACAAATCTATTAAAGTAGTATTCAATTTACAATGTTCTACATGCTCTGTAAAATTTTATCATCATGAAGTACTTTGAAATACATCAACAACAAGTTTTCAATCAAATGGAACTGTTAATTACTTTATCCCATACCTACTGCAACACTTTCGATTCAGTTATATCCAAACAACTTTGGTTTATAACGACAAAGAATTTTTTTCTGGATTGTGTAAACTACTTAATTAAATTTCTTTTACGTTGGAGTTAGTAGGTAGGTCTCATAATATGTTAATCAAAGTTCTACAGCCGAAGCTAAAACTTAAATGTACCGTAGGCGTAACCACCTAATTATAAATTACGACGACTGGAAACTTTTCGTGATATTTCAAAGAAAACTAAAGGTTTGGTAAGTCATACGAACTGTTGGTTGTTTTAGAAATAAGTAAAATAGCTAAATTAGACTGGCTGCAGCGTGTAGTAACAGCAGTGAAAATTTTTTTCACAGTATTCGTATCCTCTAAAAAATTTTTAATGAATTGGAACTTTATTTATCTGCCCTAAAAACATTTCATTGTATCTATTTAACACAAACATGGCATGATTGTAGATTGTTTGGGTCGCTTGATTCTGAGTAGCCTTACCTCACTTCGCATCTTTTGTGAATTATCCTAAATCTATTTGTTGCTCAGAATTCCCAAGCTTGTGATTTTCCTGGGGACTAATTTCCCTATGCCTTCAGGCGTTAATTCCACCTGATCTAGGAACTTTAGCTCAGTGCGAATTAATACTTTGCATTCACAAAGTATAGGTTCCGCAGTTTCAGTTGCAGTATCGGAATATCTGCATTTGTCGTCTACTGCTTTGCCCATATTCTTGAGATATTATCTCAAGGAGCAGTGGCCTTAATTCAGATTTTTCAAGTTCTAGAAGACTTGCAGCATTCTTTGCCGAATACGTTATAAACTTTTTCGCTTGTCTTTGACCTGGAGTATTCCTCAAGTAGGACTTTTTCTGTCAGCAAGTTCATTACGTTGTACCCCCTCATGCCTTGGCACCCACGTCAAGGTAACATTGTTGTTGTTAGCCAGTTGCTTCAGGGATTGTCTACATTCCCAGGCATCCCCATCTATGATACTGTTACAGGTGTATTTCGTGCCGAGTAGTTTCGGGGTTATGTCATTATAATCTTGTAATTTATAAATTTAATTTGTTGTTTTGCTTAGTCCACTTAGGGACTTTTCAGTTTCTGTTCACCTTACCAACACTCAGGGTGAAATTCTGTAGTATTGTGAACAATCCATCTTAACACGTCTGAAGGACTTTTACTACCCTTCCTAAAACGGATATTAAAATGTTCACCTAAAAATTTATACTTACTGCTTCTTTTACTTAACTACTGTCACTGATGGATATCGTGGCGCTGTCTTAAATCTGACACTGTAAATACTAAGACTTTCTTAATTAATCTGAAAGGAAATTGAATCACAAGAAATAGACGATATTTAAAGTTCAAATTGTATATATGTGTATAAGATTAACAAAGTTTGGTCCGTATACCACACATGGTGAGGAACGGAACGACAAAGACAATGTCTCCAACTACCATCCAATGTTTAGTTTTTAGCAAACGGTTGACACAAAAAGATTCAATATAAAAATTCAATGTTTATGAATAGATGGGCTTTTGTTTGCCTGTCTATTTACGTATTTTTAAATTGCGCAGTGAAAACTTTGGGCGCTAATTCTAGAGCCTAAAGATGCTTGAATCGCAACAATTCAGAATAATATTATCACTTATATGTATTCATACATGCGAGTACATGGAAAAAAAACTTTTTTGCCACCGAATCACTAATTGATTGCAAAAAATGGAAATGTACCCTTAAAAAATTTTGTCTTTCACGCCAAAATCCCCGTGAAATTTTGAATAGAAACTTTTAACCCTTCCTCATATTTAATAAAACGCATGAATTGCAGTGCATCACAACGTCGGTTCACAAAAAGACGGTTTATTTGGAAGTAAAAATTGGATTTCATGATTGTTGCTAAAATGTTGGTGTCCAGCGCGACGCGACGCCCCGTGCAGCGACATTTATGGCAGTTCCTAAAATATCATCGCCGGCGCGACGTTACGCCGCCCCGGGCAGCGACATTCATGTTAGTTTCTAAAATTACACTCCACGGAGCGACATTTTTATTTTTACATAAAAGACGCTCCGGTGTGCGAATCTTTCTAATACTTCCAGAAACCATCCTTCGACGTCGTTTTTACGTGGAACATGTGATTCATGCAAAATATTTCTGATATAAGTCGGGTTTTGTTGTAGTATCGAAAAATTTCTCGAGGGTCTGACGTGTTCTGCCGCTATCCATGTCATGGACGTGCCTGAATTTCTGTATAATTGTTAATGATTATTTCATCAGTATTCCTTTCAAATTTGTTTACTTATATCTGTAATTATTTTATTAACACCGGAGATATTGTTAAATATCTTTTTGTATTGTCCGGCAATGATTTAGTTATTTCAAGTTGCAAGAAAATTTATCCTGCACGGCTATGAGAGCATGTGATTCTGTATGTGGATGTGATTCTAGCGTCGGCGGAAACGACTTGTTTTTTTGGAAAGCGTTTTTTCGTTTGGGTGCGGCTTCTATCTTTCTTTTTTCGGCTGACCACCGGCAAGAGTACCTGGAACCATTTTGGCTATATTTTAATCTTCGATCTTTTTGATCATCCGCAAGGCTTTTATGCATATAGCCTTTCAGAACTTATTCTCCACCATTGTGCTGCTGCTGTTGGTAAATTTTGATATTTATACACGGAGAGAAACTTACCCTCGTGGGATTTTATGGTCTAGGTAAGAAGCATGCCCACCACTACACCTTCATTAATCAGTCCTAACGCCGCAATTATCTTCTTTTAAGTACTTCAATTACTCATTGCTGTTCTATGTAAATTGGTTTTAATACTTCCTTTTAACACGTATGTCCTGGCATGTACTATTCGTACTCCAGAAGTCTCAACGGAATTATTAAGACCCTTAGAAAAAAGGTAATAAACCCAGTCGCTTCCTGTAGCATGAACAATGTTAGGCATTATTTACAAAATGTATTTTTCTCCTCATTAGGATTCTTCTCTTGGGCCAAGAACTGAAGATACGGTTCCGAATTGAATTTGTTATATAATACCACTCTGATTGGGAAACCTGTGGAGCGCAACCCCTAAAGCACAAGCAAATGAGCCTTCAGCTGTTTATGATAACCTATGTTTCATTTTATTCTAATCATTTGCTCTATTTTACCGTATAAAATAAATACCACCTTTTAAACATAACCTGTAACCCACCTGTAACTACACCTGGGAATGTTGTAAGTATAAATTGATACCTTTTATTATCATTAGGTGGTAAATTTGATACCTTTACAATATTTAAATATTATTTCATTTTGTCTCAATTTCAACAATAATAATAGCTGCACTCCTGTATCGGCTCCCCTGTGTGGAGGGAAAAGCATAAGCACCAAATATTAGTAAAATTTCTATTTATATATATATATATTAATAATGAATTTTTATTTTTATGTAATATTAAAAAATAAATTTAAGAAAAGAAAATGCCCACGTTGGTGAGACAAAATAACAAGTTTTTAAAAAAGTGGAATATATTATTTGAAATACATGTAAGTTCGTGTTATGTAGGATATTCAACTAAGTCAATATTTATATGATAACACTGGTCTATTATCTTTTGCGTTTATGTTCTTAGGGCCATTTGCAAAACAAATATATCTCTTTAGCCGTTTCACTTAGTATATACATACATATTTGTTAATGAATTACCCCTTGCTCGCAGACTCCAACGAGCCTAGGTAATTACCCACCCTTTTATTTACATAATTATATTGTTGGTATTAAAATTAATTATTGTATTCTTCTGTTATTTCTTATAAATAAATAAATATTCTGTTCTATTATATTTCATTATAATTTATAATGCAATAACATTATAAGTATGTTAAATAGTACGCTTATTTATCAAATTGATGAATGGGATGGAATAATCTCCTAAAAATATACTCACCCATATTTTTTATTTTCACTGTGAGTTATATATTATGCATTTGTACGTTTTCTCTTCTTTTTTAGGTTTCGCAGATGTTTCTAATTCAAAGAGAAGCAATGTAGAATTACTGGAGAATAAGGTAAGCAAAATTAAATTTCTCTCAACTTGAAAATATCTGCCATCTGACAGTTTCCATTCCAGCTTTAAAATTATACTAAAACGAAGTTGGAGATAAGTGTATCAAATAGAAGTATATTATTTATTTTTCAAGGCTTAAAACACGGACACTCTACTTTATAAAATTACTGCACATGATTTATATACAGTGAGGTCCATAAGTAACGAATAATTTCATTATCTACGTAATTAACAATTTAGTAAAAGTAATATCCCAAAATACGTCAATTTTTAATTCCAAAATGGCATTTCATGAGCATAACTTTATACCTCTCCTTTAACCCTCTTGGAGTGGCAACTACCCCTTTAAAATTTTTAAACCGAACGAGAGTGCGTACGATAGCTCGTTTGAAAGGGTCTTTATTTCTCTATCCAGCAATATAAGATTTTTTTGAATTTTGTATATTCATCATCAATAAAATTAAATTCACAGCCTTAAAAATACCAGCCCCATATATCATAAGATCACCTTCAATATACTCTCCAAACCGCCGGTCATAATATTTTTAATTCCCTTCGTAAATATTTTACTTTCTCATCACCCCTCGTATATAAAAGTCGCCACTTAATTTTAGTAAGTCATACTTTCTCATCGCCCCTGTATACGGCAATTATAATCAATTCTTTTTATTCTTACTTTCTCTTCGCCCCCCGTATACAGAACTCGCGACCTTTCAAACATCTCAACAGATTTGGATCCCGTTTACTTTTTCATCGCCCCCGTATATAACATCTTTAACATTTCTTAATACATTGTTTCCGTTAACTTCGTCCCGCCTGCCTACACGGGTACGCAAATTGTATCCACTTTAATACTACGTGCGTGAACTTAACGGTACACTACGGGGTCATCGATATGTTCTACAATTTATTCACATTAAATCCTTCAATAACTTTTTAATCCAAATCGATTCGGGCATAAACCATATATCAAAAAATTCGTCTTTTTATGCCCTACCCAGTCGTATAGGTTTCAATTCGAAATTTCAATTATTTCACAAGATTTCACGATGTTGCGCAACATTACGCAATCGGTGACTCATCCTCGTCCGCACGGAGCGATTTCCAGCCTCTTCCAGACCTTAAAACGGGATGCGTGATTAGCGGGGCGCGAAAAACGCAACCACTCTGAACCATATAAAAGTCCCCTCGTACAGAGCGAATGCAAGTTCTGTTCCGGAAGTGATTTAAGTGTCTAAAAAGTATCGCGAGTGAAATAGTTTTTCTTTGAACAAATTGGTGTTTAAAAAATTGCAATTAGTGACCTCCGGGAAATTGCTCAAATTAGTTTTTTCGGTTTTTACTGCTAGTAAACTTTCTATTTTTCAAACTTTATTTTTTATTCCAAAACTCTCCGTTGCAACATCCTTGGCGTCACCAATTCGAAAACCGTATTTCTTTCTCGGACCACCTAGTGCCCACATTTTTATAAATCTATTTTGCCCTCGCGCATCAAATTAAATCGCACCTAGTGCCCCTAATCTTAAGTATTTTTTCAAATCTATTCTACCCTCGCGCAAGAAATCAAATCCGCACTTAGTGCCCTAATTTTAATAAAATTCTACAAACAATCAACCCTGCCACCGCGCATAAATAAAAAACGGATTTTTAGACTAAAATACAAACCTGAAAGAAATTTCTAAAACCAGAATTGTTATTGTCGAAAAGTTACCAATTTTGGGGACTGTAACGAAAACCGAAATAAATTTATTAAACTTAAAATATTTTTCATTTCTATAAATCAAAATAGTAATTACCGTTAAAAACAAGTGCTTTTCATCCAGTCACCACATACAGGGTGACTCAGAAGTGTCTACAAAAATTCCAAAAATTATAAACTTTCAAATAATTTAAATTCAGTGATTCAGGAACCAAACTAGACTTTCAAAGACAATGCTACGTCATAAATTCATATACAGGGTGTTCGGATTTCACCCTACAAAAAATTTAAAATTAAAAATAAAGTGATTTTGACTTTCTAATTGAACTTTAACGTTTCTAAAGCACCAAACGCTTAATATACAGGGTGCTGGTTGCACCCGGACACTTTTAAAAATACCGTGAGATTTCAAAACTTTCAAATTTAGAGTCAGTGCAACTCCAGACACCAGAACAATACGCAGGGCGTAGCTCATGGTACTGTCCGACATCTTCAATGTCTTCAATGTTATTTTTACAGAACGAGAGAGATTATTGGTGTTCATTTGATCCTTTCTTCCATCAAAATAGATACCTTTAATTAACTTATTCAAATCCCTGTTTACATCTTGAAGTCGACCTCTACTTTTCTTAACACCTCTTCGAACCTTATTTTTGTCGATAACGAGTGCCATATTCTCTTTGGAAATTAAAGTCTTCTAAAACGGCATTCGCAATTTTTGCAGCAATTCACACACCTGTCAGATCGGCAGCTTTAGAAGTGTAAGACATAGTTTTCTTGCTTTGAATTGTATTTTGTTTATTACGCTTCACACGAGGATAAGACCACGCAAATCCTTCGTCATTTGAGTTCTCTCCTAATGGACTATCACTACTATTACTATTATTAATGTTTATGTTCGAAATTGTAATTTTCTTCCGACGGTGATGGTGAGTTTACAACACGACAAAACCTACTGGAACCAGCAATAGGCTCTTCCAAAAATGCATTTGCATTAATATTAATAAGAGATTGCCTTTGGGACTCATACAACATTTTCTTGCTCCTCTTTGCCAAAATAGCCGTCACTTCCTTGTCAACGTTACCGATTGTCATTTTTCTCATATTTCTCTGGTCTTCTATAAAACTCCATTCCAGATCTGGTATTTTCCTATATTTGTCATACTTTTTTTTATGCACTTATCGTCGGCCTATTTCCGCTACTGAGGCCTAACACCGACGTCTGTAGACGAGCTACCCCAACCAGGAATTTTTGCCGAACCTCTTCCCTTAAGAAGAGGAGGGATCTTTTACTTGCCTAATATTTAATAGACAAGGGACCGATGGCTTTACATCCCCTCCGAAGGATGGTATATCCAATATACAACCCCCGCCTAAGATAGCTTCCGCGCATACACTGACATACAAGCCGCTGGAAGATGTGTGAGGCGAGGACGCGGTCTTCGTTGTGATATGGGGTTTTACGAGGGGTGATTAAAAATTACTGAAACTTGAATTTAGTAAACGAATAGAAATTAACTTACGAAACGTTGAGGTTTAAGATAAGGTAAGTAAGTTCTGATGTATACGAGGGATGGTTGAAAAGTGATGAAATTTGATGAAACTAAATTGAATGTTAAGACTCGAGGTATGGAACGTGGTTTGGTGTATATAAGGGGTTGTCAAAAAGTAATAAGATTTAAAAAATGAAACGGTTGCAAGAAATGAATGAAATGAAATAGAATGTTGAGTTTTAAGGTAAGTTGACGTATACAAGGGGCTGTCAAAAAGTAATAAGATTTGAAACGTAAAGTGGCCTGAAAAAAGTTAACGAAACGATATAAAATATTGCGGTTATAGGTAAAGATAGTGGTTTTGATCTATTTGATGACTATGAGGGGGCTATATTTCTAAGGGGTGTTTTTTGTAAACTTTCCTTTCTAAAATTACTAGAATGAATGTTGGAAGTTTGTTATCGATGAATTTACGTTACTTTAGAATTATCGAGTGTTTGTGAATTTTTTCTGATTTCTTTCATCTTGGATGTGGTTTTTCGATGTAAACTGGGTCTGGTTAACTTTTTTACATGGTTTGCCATGGTACATGAATCGATTTGAATTTTTTGTTAATTTAGCAATTTTCTGTTTTTGTTTTTTGACTTATAGGGGAAATATCCTATAACAGTTAGAACGGTCACCCATCCAATTGCTAACCGCGCCTTACGTTGCTTTACATGGCATATCGAAGTATGTACATAGTAAGGACGCATCCACGCTCGCCCCTTTTTTGTCACACTTGCATAACATTCTATTTTCGCATTTCCATGAGCAAATATCAAACAACCGATCAGCACCAGTTTTAAATGTTTCCAATTTTTCTTTAAAAATAGTAGTATTTCTATCTTTAAAAGGTTTAATGATCGTCTGAAATTTTTTGTTATATAACAGTAGGTAGCGAAGCTTGTTTCCAAACCTCTTCTATTCTTGTTGGAATAATAGAAGCTGCTTCTGGTTGCTTGCTTCCATTACCTTTCAGTTTTAAGTGTATACCTTGAAAACATCGTATCACCTCCTCGTACGTTGGCAATACACTTGTTGGTAAAATGTCTTTTTCACTACCAAAAATGTACATGCTTCGGCATCGGCGGAATTGTATTTATAAACGTACCGAACTATTAAATAAAACCCAATATTAAAATGTCACAAAACACAAATCTTACCAAGCACGACCGATCACTTGTGATGACAACCAACTGATTGAGGTCACGTGCGATAATTCGTTAAGCAATGGTGCTAGTGCATGCATACAATAATAAATACTCAAATGTGTGTTCTTAGTGTGACTTTTGTGCAGTTTGCGATCGCCTGGACGTTTTTTTTTTTGGCATTAAGGCCTAAGCTATTCAGCCAGCCACGTACTTATTTAAATTATTGCAAGCACTATAATATAAAAAAGAAAAACCTACTTCAACCTATCTACATACCAGAAAAAAAACATGACGTAATAATCAGCTAAATAAAGGATATGCGCCTGGACGTTCATTCTTAATTTTAGTCAGCACCAAAAAAAAAAAATTCAATTTTCGTAAAGGGGCCCAGTCTAACATACAGATATATGAACAACATTTTTTTTTGCAGACTACATAAACCGTATATTAACAGTTTTTAACTAGCCCTGATTTTTTTTAATTATTATTTTTTGGGGGCCCCGCTAAATTTTTTTAAATCTGGTCCATATTTGGTGTAAGATCTTTTAAATACTAGTCTCAACTTTTGGCAACCATTTGATAAAATAAAAAAAAATTTGCGTCTTGAAAAAATTAAAGGATGTGGCTATTTATACATACTGTCCAGGCAATTCACGCCGCACATGCGCGATGACGTTCAAACATATTGATATAGTAAGAATTATAAGGTTAACCATCAGCAGTCTGTGGTGTAATACTTAGTGTTCCCGATTCTCACACGTCGACGGTTTGAAAATTTTTTCAAACCAGTGTATTAAGCGACTCACTGTGTAAAAGGAAAATTATCCAGAAAGCAGTAAAAGTTTAAGTGCGCGCTAAGAAAAGTGTGAAGATAAGGTCACGGCCGAGCGGCCACAGTGTTGGTATACCCGGACACAGACGTTCGGGTGAGTAATCCCATACTTTAAAAATTTTTTGGCATTGACATTGAAAGATAAATTAACAATAAGTGAAATTAGGCATAGAACAATCACGTAACTTCCGGAACCCCTATCCAAATTTTTAATAAAGACAACAGTGAAATTAGCAATAAGTTGCCAAAACATAACCTAAAGACAAACAAGTGCAATTTTTGGCGATCGTTCCCCCCCCGCGACCGTTGGTTGAAACCGGTCGGGGGACATAACCTCCAAGCGCATACGGACAATTTTTCACGAAAAAAGCCGGTAGTAAAAGGCTCTTACAGAAATAGATACTAGCACCGAATCGTTCCAAAAAGGCGCCTACGGCGCGAATAAGGTAATACGCGGCACGCCCACGATGGAGAACAGCAACGAAACCGCAAACTTTACAAGTGTTGCAGGGGGTGCATTTGCAAGGCCTCCCGCCCAAACGACAAAGCAATGCCAATCAGGAAACGAAAGCGACAAAAGCACAGCTAGCACGACATCGCAGGGCCCCAGTATTAGAAAGAGAGTGAAGAGGAGGATTGTGGTGATAGACAGCATGGAGACCGAAGGCAACGACGAAAAACAAGCGAAGCGAGACACTGAAACAAAAGATAGGAAGGTAACGGAAAAGACAATCTTCCAAATAAAAAAGAGGCAAAGAGTAGCTGATAAGAGCGACCCAAGCTTCACGCACCCCGGAGCAGGCAGGCAACCAACGCAACCAACAAGCGCATTTAAGCCCATAGCCATTGCCAAAAACAAATTCGAAGCCGACGTAACACAGAACACAGACATGAACGTAGTCCCAACCCAGCCTGCGGCCGAGGAAGCACCAACACACTCCGTGGTGCAACCGAAGCGCCGTCCTCCCCCAATCGTAATTCACGGTCAACTAGAAAACCACCGGGCAGTTAACAGCTATGTAAAAGCCCATATAAAAGGCGCCCATTACTGGAAGCATACGGCCGCAAACACGGCTATCCAGCTATCAAACAGAGAAGATTGGGACGCCATAAACAAGTGCCTCGAACAGAATGATGTGGACTTTCACACTTATACACCAAGAGAAGATAAACACCACGCGTTCGTGATGAGGGGCCTACATCACGAGGCGGAAGTGGAAGAAATAAAGGAGGAGCTGTTGAACGAACATAAGGTGGAGTGCACGCAGATCTTTAAGATGCGAGGTACGAGGTACCCGACATACCTCGTCATCACAACCAGTAAGACCACGCTGAAGGAGCTGCAGCAGAAGGTGAGGCACGTCGACTATACCAGTGTAACATGGGAACGGCACGTCAACTCCAAAGCCATCATACAGTGCCACCGCTGTCAACAATGGGGCCACGCCACCAGTAATTGCCGAGCTGCCCCGAACTGCTTAAAGTGCGCCGAGCCCCACCTTACGCGCACATGCACGAAAACGCGAGATACGCCTGCAAAGTGTGTCAACTGCGGGGGACCTCACCCCGCTAACGCCACTGTGTGTATTGTGTATAAGCGTAAGGTGGGACAATGGGAGGCGACCAACGCCAGAGTGGCACCAGCGCCCGAGACAAAATATGTGGCGGCGCCCTCGCCGAAACTGAACGTGTGGGAGGAGAGGCAAAGAGCCGCCGCAGCAGCGTCAGCCCAGGCGCATCCACCCACGCAGCCCTCGCCCCAGCAGACGACCAGATCATCCCGAGATATTCCACAGCGACGACCTGCGGCGCTGTTGCCGACCCCTGGTACGCCAAGGACAGGAGGAGCCACCACCACCGCAGCAAAGATCGAAGAGCTGCGACAGCAGCAACGACGTATGGCATCGCTAGTAAACCTCGACAAATTGCTTGAGCTGTACCATAACTTGAACGCCGAGCTGGAGAGTTGCTCCAACGCAGGTGACAAATTTTTTGTTATGCACCGCTTCCTCGAAGCGATGCCTGAAGATGCGTTTTAGACAATCGCAATAAAAATCTCTTCCTGGAACGCCAATGGTATAGGTAACAAAATTCCTTTTCTTATCAATTACTTGTTGAGGCATAAAATTGACATTATGCTGCTAAACGAAACGAAACTTACCAGACGTGACAAACTGCAAGTCCGGGGGTATACAGTACACAGAACTGATAGGGCCGACAACAACAGGGGTGGCGGAGTGGCCGTACTGGTAAAGACCGAGATCGCGCACACACACCATTCTGTACGGAACACCACCGTGGAGAATGTGTGTGTGACGCTGGAGGGCGGCACTAGTATCGTGGCCGCGTACAACCGACCCTTGAACGGCTTCACGGCGGGTTGTCTTGAGAACCTGATGAACGCAAGTCCGCGCTGCCTGCTCATAGGCGACCTCAACGCTCGGCATCGCAACTGGAACTGCCATCGCAACAACGCGAACGGCAACACTCTGTTCGACTATGCGAATAGTCGAAATGTCATTGTGCAATATCCGGACGATCCCACGCATTTTCCGGACAACGGCACAACGCCCACTACCCTCGACATAGTGGTCAATAAAGGCGTGAGGAACTGCACGGTCCCCGTGGCCCTGCAGGAACTCACGTCCGACCACAACCCCATTGTGGTCGAACTTGACGGTGTGTCGAGGGAAGACACAACACGAACTGTCACATCTTATAGAGGCGCCGACTGGCGTCTCTATAAGACACATGTAAACACGCACCTAACACTGACAAACACGATCGCCACACCCGCCGAACTGGAAAATGCGGTGGAGGAGTTCACAAGGGTGCTGCAGGATGCCAAGCAGACTGTTGCCACCACTGTAACCATAAACGATAACAACAGAGACCGACTCGACGAAGCGGTCATACGAAACATTCGGGAGAAAAACCGACTGAGACGGCTTTGGCAGAGAAATCGCGATGCCGACGCCAGGGCCGAGATGGTCAGGCTGCAAAGGCAGATCAGAACCTCCATCAACACTGCAAAAAACCAGAAATGGGGGGACAAACTGGCGGCGCTCAATCCGCAAGACAACTCGCTGTGGAAGCTGACAAGAGCCCTGAAAAGTACGCGGGAAGCCATCCCCGCCTTGACGGGCACAAACGGACAGACATCGCTGACGGACGCCCAAAAAGCGAGCGACTTAGCCGACCACTTCCAGACAATACACAACAATACCATACCCAATAACCAAGAACACGACCGCATCGAACGAGACGTACAAGAACTGCTCGGTCATGACATTCAACTGACCAGACGACAATTCCTTAAAGTCATGACCAAACCCTCGGAGGTAGCACAAATTGTCAAAGACCTACCCAATAACAAGGCACCCGGGGCGGACTGTATCGAATACAAGTTGCTCAAATATCTCCCGAGGAAAGGTATTGTGCAATTAACTTACGTCGTTAACGCGATCCTGCGACTCCAACACTGGCCTAGCCAGTGGAAGGGCGCCGTGGTCGTCCCCATCCTGAAGCCGAAGAAGAACGCGCGGTTCGTCGGCAGCTACAGGCCCATCTCGTTGCTGTCGGCGATCTCCAAGTTGGTGGAGAAGGTCATCCTGATCAGACTCGATGCTGTTCAGGATGAACTTCACATCGACGACGAGTCCCAATTCGGCTTCAGGAGGGGGAAGAGCACGGTGCAACAAGTCGTTAGGGTGGTTAACGACGTGAAGGTGCAATACAACCTCGGGAAGAGCACCGCCATGGTGCTCCTCGATATTGAGAAGGCCTTCGATACCGTCTGGATCCCGGGCTTACTCTACAAACTGCATCGCTACAACTTCCCGACGCACATCACCAAACTCATTCACTCGTTCCTGACGGGCAGAACCCTGCAGGTTCGGGTGAATAATAAACTGTCAACTCGGCGGGATATTCGTGCGGGCGTCCCGCAAGGATCGTGCCTGTCACCCAAGCTGTACAACCTGTACGTCTCCGATTTCCCGGAGTTCCCGAATACCAAGCTGGCCAAGTACGCCGACGACACGGCCATGTACGCGCATTCCCACAACGCGCAGGCGGCCAACATGCTGCTGAATGCGCACATGACTCGTGCCACGGCTTATTACGGTCAGTGGAAGATCCGGGTCAATGCCGAGAAATCGGAGGCGATATGCTTCACGCGTCGATTCACAGAGAATCGGCTAATCACACCAATTTCGATCAGGGGCAACCAAATTCCTATTAGGGGATGCGTGAAGTACCTGGGGGTGCGACTGGACAAAAGACTGACGTTCAACACCCACATCAACGAAACCATACGGACGGTCTACTCCCTGTCCAGGAGTCTGTATCCGCTCATGGTCAGGGGTAGCAGACTAAACAGAGAGAACAAAAAATTGTTGTACACAATGGTGGTCAGGCCGTCCATCACATACGCGGCGCCGGTGTGGTGCAGCATACCGGCCACGACAATGAAAAAACTCGAAGTCCTCGAACGAAAATATATGCGCCTCATCTCAAATTCTGGAAGGTACACCTCCCTCAGAGACCTCTACGAACGCTGCAACGACATAACCCCGATAGCCGACTACGTCCAGCGCATCTCCCAAAACTTCTACTCATTCAAACTGGGCGATAGTCCGCTAACAAGACACATTACACAAATTAGACAGCATAATGCCCCATTTCGGATTAAACACCCCTTACCATACCAGACGTTACCGATTTTCCGGCAGCCACTCTAGCCAAACTTTCACCTACTATACCTTCCCTGTTACTATCCACCTTTCACTGATATTTCATACCTTTCATCGACTTTAATTCTTTCCTGTCCCCCTCTTCTTTTGTTTTTGTACTTTTTGTTTGTTGTTCCTTCGTTTCTGTTTGTACCTTTTTGTCTGTAAATTCATTCTTCTCTCATTAACCTTGTAACAGTTTCCAAATTTTTTTATACCAAAACAATTCAAAATTTAGAATCACAGTTTAGGCCAGCCTTGCGCAGCCCGTCGCTGGAACAATTCGCGGATGGCACTCCGTACAAGTTATGGTGTCAGCGAAAAGTGCCAAAATTAAACAAAGTGCAGTGCGCAAACGGGTAAAACCGAGTGATAGTTTTAATCTTTGTTAAGCTTTACTTTTTAAGCCTTTTATACAATATTACTTATTTTAATTCACCTTGTGGTGAAAGGAGTTTTGAGTTTTTATATTTACATTTTTTACTTACGCCAAACCAGCCCCGCCTCGGCCCGACCTTGCGATGCGCCATCGCGTCAACGCGGTGGTCGCAGGGTCGGTCCCGGGACGGGTTCTGGGGAGGCAGTTTTTTGTACTCAGTTTACCATGAATAAAGTTGTTTTGAATTGAATTGAATTGATTCTCACACGTGAGGTCGACGGTTCGAATCCGCTTGCTACAGTTTTTTTTTTACCACATTTTGTTAACTAAAATACGTAATACGAATATTTCTTTAGGTTAGTTCGTTGGGTTAAATATGTTAATATTTTTTGATGTAGTATAGTTGTTTATGATAGATAATGTCCCTTGCCCTCGACGGCTATACTGTATGTATAAATAGCCAATTTCTTATACATACTGTATGTATAAATAGCCAATTGCGTATACATACTGTATGTATAAATAGCCAATTGCGTATACATACAGTATGTATAAATAGCCACATCCAAAATTAAAAGTATCGTCCATATAAAATTCATTTTGTTCGAAAACTTAACGACGATGACCCTGATCACCGATTAAAATTTTATAAAACCATAGCAAATAGAGGCCAAGATGATCCGTTATTTATAAAAAAAACATTATTTTTTCTGATTAAGCAACATTCGTCTTAAATGGAACAGTCAACAAACAGATCTGTAGATACTGGAGTACAGAAAATTCACATTAAACGATGGAGGCCAATATTCAATATCCTGAGAAGGTGAACGCTGGGGCTGGAATTATAAATTCTCAAGTTATCGAACCATATTTCTTTGATAGCACATTAACTGGTGCGCGTTACTTGGATTTCTTGCAAAATTCCTTAGTTCCAGAGTTAAATATACTTTTCTCAGAAGATGACAACCCTAATGAAATTGAAAGAAATATTTGGCATCAGCGGACCGGAGCTAAATCACATTTTGTATTGGAAGTAAGAGCGTATCTCATTCAAGTTTTTCCCAATAGGTGGATTGGTAGACTCGGTAAAATTGAGTAGCCTGCCCGTTCTCCCGATTTGAACACGCTTGGCTATTTTTTATGGGGTTACTTAAAATCGAAAATCTACTTCAGCATACCAAATAATGTCGCTAATTTAAAAGACAGATTAAAGCAAGAAATTAATCAAATCACCCCGGAAACGATACAAAATGTTTTAGAAGAATTTCAGTAACGCCTGCATTGCCAAGAAGCTACGAGCGCCCAGTTTAAACATTTGAACTGTTTCATGTTCATGAAAAATATAATATTTTTCAATAGAAAAGTTAAAGAAATTCAAAAAATCTTATATTTCTGGTGAGAGATTTGAAAACCCTTTCAAATGAGCTATCACACGCACCCTCTTTCCATTTAAGAATATTAAAGAAGTAGCTGTCACTCACTCCAAGGGTGTTGAAAATGAAGGTATAAAATTATTCTCAAAAAATGTTATTTTAAAATAAAAAATTTACGTGTTATAGGATTTTACTCATAAATTGTTAATTACGCAGATAATGAATTTATTCGTTACTTATGGACCTCACTGTAGATATCTCATGTTGAAATTCAGTATAAAATTAAAGCTAGGTACGCTTTCTCGCATTTATTGTGTTTTAATGCTTAAATGTTGCAGACATCGGTTTTATCCTATTTTTAGAAATCCTCAATCCAGTATAAAATCTTCTAGCATCTGCAGCTTTATTAGCTAATAACGAGCTATCCAGTTTCAGCTACACGTGGGATGAAATTTCTAATAAAGAAACCGTCAAAGTTGCTATCGATATCACTCTTCGATGAACATTCATAAATACACACAGGGATTGTAGGTGGCTCGCGGTTATGAATAATGTAATGAGGTACGAAGTAATGAAATATTTCCAGCAATCTACGGAAAATATCAAATATCATCAATTATTCAATCAATTCATTGAAACGTGTCGAACGTCAGAAATGATACATTGAAATGGTGTTTCGTGAAAACCGATTTCATGTCAGTAATGATGTCGATAATTTTAAATTCTGGTTGTCAGAAGCAGCCGTCGAACATAATCGATTTTTTAAACATGCACTGTTTTTAATTCAGCTGGAATTAAGACAGCATTCACAATGTAATATCGTTTGTTTAATCCTGCTTTTGAAACATGCAGTTTCTTACTTAGATACAAATCTCGAAACCCTTCTTGTTCACTCAAGTTGTTTCTATGGGAACGGGTGGACAAAAGTAGTGAGTAAAAATGCTTTCTTCCACTACTGTCAAATTGCCAATTATTGCCAAACTACAATAAAATTCATAACATTTATTTATTTACACAAAAATTAATTTCTCAATTATTAAAAACAGGGTGACTTATAGTTAACATGCCACCAACTGAAACTTGATCTGCCTCAGTGGCTCCCGCAAGACCTTCTGTTGTCTCAACTTGTACGCGAATTTTTTTACTTGTGCCCTCTTCACCATGAATTATTTTTCTTGCTATCTCAATCTTATTAGCCACTGACACTTCCACATAATTTTCTGCTGCAGACGACGAACGCCAACCTCCATGCCGTTTAAGCGTCAAAATATCTGCAGAAGCATTAGCTAAAAATGTGGCTGACGTTCGCCGAAAGCAATGTCCAGTATATTAATGGGCATCCATCAGCTTCAGATAATCAGCCACCAATCTGGATATCTTGAACAGTGTGTTTATACCTACTGGTTGCACTGTACACAGAACCGGTCTTACCACTAGGCAGGTAAGGCATTTGCCTAGGACGGAATTTTTTTTATTTTTTATACATTTATTTAACGTCGGCCTGTTTCCGCTACTAAGGCCTAACACCGACGCCTGTAGACGAGCTACCCCCAACCAGGAATTTTGCCGAACCTCTTCCCTTAAGAAGAGTAGGGATCTTTTACTTGCCTAATATTTAATAGACAAGGGACCGACGGCTTTACAGCCCCTCCGAAGGATGGTATATCCCCTATTCAACCCTGGCCTAAGGTTGTATAGCTTCCGCGCATACACTGATATACAAGCCGCTGAAAGATGTGTGAGGCGAGGACGCGATCTTCGTTGTGAATACGATTTAGCCCTCAGCGTGGTGAAATAAAAAATCTGGAGCTGTGGGGGATTAGAGCTGAGACCCTGGAGGGCGTTCGTGCACTTTATTTTTATGTGAGAACCCTTTTGGTTGGATTTCTGTAGTGATGGTTAAGGTCAAATACTACACCCTGTATATTGTAGTCTGGATTCTGTTGAAGCACTGTGATTTCAATTTTATTGTTATTTTTTAACTCTGTAAAGTCTTTTAGTTTTGACAGGGTCAACGGCTACACCCTGTATATGGTATTCTTGAAAAAATAACACTTATTTTTAAAGCGGAACGAACAATTATAAGCTTTTTTTTAAACAGAGTTTGAAAAAATATGGGGTAAAATTTAGTTAACAGAGTTTCTTTTTTGCAGGATAAAACTATTCGACAGCATAAATTCGGACTGTAGAATTTACCAAAAATTATTTATTGAAATATTTAATTTGATTTAATCTGAAAAAATTCGCTTTGGTTTAAGTTTGTGTGGGCCGTAGAGGCGAGTCAAGATGGAGTCACTTAAGACGAAAGATAATTAGGGGCCACCTAAGGCGAAAATAAATATTTAAAAGGGGGCCACTTAGGGCGAGGATATACTAAAACTAAATGAGGCCACTTAAGGCGATTACTTAAAACTACTCTTTTTAACCAGGTTTTGACCTGGGAAGCTAATTCGGGACAGATAGTCACGAGAAGTATGCTAGGACAGGGGGTAAGGAAGCCTAACTATAGTCTATTTTTAAACCAGGAGGACTCTTTCGAATTTGCCGCGCTAAATCATACACATGTGATTGGCTGCGCGTTCGCCAGTTTTACACTAAGCCAAATCGTAAATTTTGACATACATGTCAGGTGACTATTTCAACCAAATTTCAAAGTGTCTTCATTAATTATTTATCATCACTCATTCAATCTATAGAAATTTGAAAGCAAAAGGAAACAGTTCTTTACAGAACTAATTAGGTATATGTTATTTATATTTATTATATATATAGATATTCTGGAAGTTTTTCAATATGGATATTGTGGCAAATTCAAATTTAGTGGAAATTTCACCAGTAAAATAACGCAAATGAACAGATTTGGGTGCTTTAGCATTATCTGAGAAGCAATGTGTAATAAATATGTATAAACAGATGTTGAGTGGAAAAACAAAGGTCAAAATGAGTGAAATCGTATCTACAATTATAAATGCAGTGGGTGAGATATTAAACAATGTAAGATTTGTAACATATCTATTTTAAACACTTTTACTGTTAGGAATTGCAAGATCAACTGTATTCCGTACGATAAAGGAATATAGAAAGACTGGAAATATACACAGGCCAAAAAAACTTGGAGGAAGACCAGGAATTATTACCAGATTTGATGAAACAATGAAAAACTCTATTCGACAAATAATACATAGTTTCTTCTACAAAAATGAAATGCCTACCCTAAACAAAATTCTACATGAAATAAATATTCGCCCAGATTTGTTGAAGTTGCAAGCAGCATTCAAACCCTGTGATAATAAAAACTTGTGTTTTTAATAGGGAAATTTTGTTTTACTTTCATTTACACACTTAATTTTTTACAGGCATATAATTTAAAAATTAAACGTACTTTACATCTCAATGCTTCCTCAGTACATGGCAAAATTGGATGTGGAGGGAAAATTATATATCATTGACACATCAATTGAAAATAATCAATTTGTTTTTTTTTAATATTGTTTAATAAGTTTCATATACCAAATCAAATTTCAAATATCTCGAACAATATTCTTTTTTGGAAATTTATTATTAAGAATGTGAGGAATTCCTAGACCCCTTTTTAGTAAGTATATTAGACTGCATACACCTATACCGTAGTCGTGTAAGATTGGTTGCTTAGAACCCCTAAAATATTCTAGGGTAATTTTCTGGTAACTTTTATAGTGTAAGTCGGGATTCTACATTTAGTCCTCATGGTTTAAAAACAGACTATAGACGGTGGGTATCTACAACTTAAGTTAAATAGTAACCGGACCGGAAGCACTAGCAAATGAGCTTATTACACTTAAAATCACATTTAAATAACTTGTTCCACTGAATCACTTCGCGAGTACTAAACATAGGAGTCACTGCCAAAACTGAACTTAACTTGGGCTTGCTGCACACCGGTATTTATACTGTTTGGGTAAGTTTCGTTTGTCGCGCCCCACCGAGTCTCGCATCCCGTTTTAACTGTCTGGAAAGGCTGGAAATCGCTCCGTGCGGGCGAGGATGAGTCATTGCGCATGTTGCGCAATACTGGAAATTTTAAGATTTCGAAGATGAAAGTTAACTAGAAAAATCGGCAATGAAAATAGGAATTTATTGAAATAAGAATAAAATTCGGATCTGTTTTGGTTTAGAAGTTACTAGCGTTTAATTATCAAACTCTGACACAACCCCATAAAGTATTAACGGAGGTCCAATGTTTAAAAGTTGAAATGAAATGATAATGTTCCCGATAGGTGCGTAGTGTCTGAAGATAAGATATTAAAATGTTCCTAAGTGGTACGAGTCAAGTTGAACCGAGATATTGTATGCTATATTACGAAGAGTGATCAAAAATGGTCAAATTTAAAATAGCAATCGGGTGACGAGAATTTGATGAAATCAAGTTTGAACTTTAAGACTCGAGGCACAGAACATGATTTGGAGTATACAGGGGGTGATCGAAAAGTAAGAAGAGTAAATGCGAAGTGGTTGCAAGAAAGTTAGGAAATGAGTTCGAAGGTTAAGTTTTTACGTAAGTATTAAAATTTTGAAAATGAAATTGTTTATAGAAAATTTACGGATATAAGTAAGACGATGAAAATTTGGGTATAGATAGTGATTTTGATCAGGTTGATGAATATACGGGGGCTGTATTTTTAAGTGACTTTTTCGTAGTGAATCGGTTATGAATGAACTTGAATGAATGTTTGAAGTTGGATATTAGTGAATTTAAGTTATTTCTGAATTATCGAGTGCTAGCGAATTTTCTCAGATTTATTTGAGTTTGACTGTGGTTTTTGAATGTAAATGGTGTCTGGTTTTTATGTAGTTTGCCATGGTGAATGAGGTGATCTGATTTTTTGGTGATTTTTGGAATTTTTTGTTTAGAACTTGTAGGGGACTATCCTACAACAGTTGAAACGGTCACCCATCCAACTACTAACCGCGTCTTACATTGTTTTACATCGCATATCGAAGTATGTACATAATATAGACGCACCCACGCTCGCCCCTGTCAAATCTTTGGGGGCGACAAATTTTAAGTTTATTAATTTCTTAAGACTTTCTACTTAATGGTAATTTTTGTATATAATATGTAAATTTTCATGACTGACCTACATTCTATGGGATTAAAACGTAAACAATTCTGCATAAATTAAGGTATATCAACAAAATATTACTATATTTTATATACCTAGTTGACATTAAATTAATATGGTGAAATATCAGCTTTAATATTACTTAAATTCGTTCATTTCTTAAGCAAGTGGTCAACACATGTTGACAAGAGACAACTAACTTATACCTACCTTGAACTCCATAAAATCGAAGGAATAATAATATCCGAAAACTAAATAGATGCTGAAATCTAAGAAGGAAAAATTGATCCAACTTAAGTATAACAAATAATACAAATTAAAAGCTGAATGTAAATTATGGTTAAATTTTGTCAAAAAGTATTAAAGGAATAACTGGTACAATGCAAATACCAATAAGCAAAAGGTACAAGAATATAAACAATAATAAAATTGTATTGGTTTATGAGACTACTACGGTTCAGCAGCACCCGACGGTGCTATTGTTTTGTGCTTGCATCTCCTTGGATTTCAAGAGAGACCATATGAATTATAAAATAATACTGGAATTCCCAGTCGAATCACATTACGTGACGTCGGGAATTAGTTTTACTTGACAGTACGGAATTTTGGAGTTGACAGCGGAATTTAACCCCTTCTTAACATTTAAAATATTCAAGAAATATTGGATCTGGTGGCACGTCTTATCTTTCGAAAAGAATTTGCGGTTTATAGAAACTATATTAAATATATTAAATAAATTTACAGAAGTTATGACAAAAAAATTGAAAACAGATTTTGGAAACAATTAGAGCAGCTAAATACTTTTCAATAAGTGTCGATTCTACTCCTGACCTTGCCCATATTGACCATTTAACCTTCATCATTGGATATGTAAACAATACAGGAACACCCTTGGAAACATTTTTAGCATTTATTTCAAATCCCGGTCATAAAAGTGAAGAACTAGAACTTGCAGTAGTCAACTTCATAGAGGAAAAATGGTTTAAACTTGAATAATTCATTCAATCATATCAATCAATCATTGTCAATCATATGACAATGCATCTAATCTGCTGGGACAATATTCAGATTTACAAGCGAGATTAAAGGGAAGAAATCCCTTCATTGTACGTACCATGTGCTGCACATTCACTACATTTAATTGGTTCATCTACCTCTGAGTCTTGCCAGGAAGCGACAAGTTTTTTTTCTACTTCGCAAGAACTTTTGTCTGTTTGTCAGTTCCCTCGTAATTTTAGAATGGATTTTGATGTAGATTATTGTAACATCTTCATAACAAGTTATTAGATATTAGACATCGTACTAAACTGCCGGAGGGTGCTGCAAGGCTAACAAAACCTCTTAAAAATGCACTAATTTTAATAAGTTAATCCGGATCAGTCCGCTGTAAACGTTAGATTATCCTTAAGAGCCAGATTCCTAGATGGTTATGATCATAATGTACCCACTAAATATTTTTGTGATGTTTACATAACAGTAGTTACGTCAAATTTATGAAATAAATATGTGAAATAAACAATTTATTTAACAGTAATATTTTTACATACTATTGTCGTACAGAAGTAAACAATCGTGTCATATTTACATAGCGTTGATAAAGTATTAAGAGTAGTAGTGTGGAAGATCTGAAATATTCGTTACAAAGTATTCGTTACTAGGATAGAGTAACCTAGCATTTATTTATGAATATAGTGACTACTCCTTACTTCTCAGATTTTAAATTTTCTATTTTTTTTTAAATGATCTTTGTAAACTCGCAAAAGACTGGAGATAGCGCAAAAATAATTGGAAAAACCCTCCTAGTTTAATAATAATTGATTTTTTAATATTTCAGTTGCCCATATTTTAAATTATTATAAGATTGTTGCATTTCAGGACCCCATTGTCTGGTAAAGCACCCAATCTAAATAATTTGGCAATTTATCCCCGCAAGACGGCGTTTGATTCCAAAGAAAGCTGATGTGTAAAGATTGCTTAAAGACTGCTAAATAAGAGTCTGCTTAATACTTAGAAGTAAATAATGCATAGAAATAAATGCTGCATAGAATTAAATGCTGCGTAGAGGTAAATAAATGCATAAGAATAAATTAATGCATAAAAACAAATTCTGCACAGAAGTACATAAATGAATAAAAATAAATTAAATGCATAAAAGTAAATTAATTGCATAAAAATAAATTAAATGGCATAAAATAAATTAATTGCATAAAAATAAATTAAATGGCATAAAATAAATTAAAGCTGATTTGCAAACCATAAATTGCCAAACATGAGACAGAATATTTTATTACCATGTGGTAACACGTAGTATTTTAATTACTTATTGAATTAAAAAAAAATAATTTAATTTATGAAAAAAATTAAATTATGTTAAGGACATAAGGAAAATTATTGAAATTTAAATGACAAATAAATAAAATTTACCTAGTAGTGTTAAACACAACGAAACATGGATATGAATGTAATATAAATTACTGAGGATCGCACAGTTGAACGTTTGTAGTCTCAATCAGATCAAATTCGGCAGACAAATGATCACTTCGTGATTTTAATTAAATAGCAAACTATTTTATATTACAATCTGAAATACGGTCCCAATATACAAATTTGAAAAATCTACTTTTACTAATAAAGCTAAAAGATGTAAAATTTTACGGGTGTTGCCATCTGTTGATGGGCAACTTAAACGCACAACCTGGTTTCTTAGTTAGGTTTCCTTACTTAAGCAAATTACAGAACCAATGAAGAGAATCGATAAAGGGAATTTATAATATACCCATACAAGCTTGACAGAATAAATGACATTTATTGCAAATATAACCTAAGAACGAACTGCTCTAATAAATAGTAAATCGTTTACAACTACTTTGTGAGAATTCAGTAAATTCAGTAGTGTCTTAATGACAGAGGTTCGGAGCGGAGGAGCGGAGCAGTGATCAGTGATCAGTGATCAGTTTAGGGGTGGGGGGCAATTAGTGTGGTGGGGGTAAATATGGTTGTGGGGGGCAATTAGTGTGGTGGGGGTCATTAGAATGGTGGGGGGTAATTAGATTAGTGAGAAGTAATTAGAGTGATGGGATATAAGTATGGTGGTGGGAGGTAATTAGACTGATATGATGTAATTAGAGTGGTGGGAGGTAATTAAGGGGCGGAGCTTAGGGGATGGGACGTTAGAGGGCGGGGCCTATGAAAGGTGGTAGTGGTGGGGGGCAATTAGGATGGTAATTAGATTAGTGAGAAGTAATTAAAGTGGCGTGATGTAATTGTGGTGGTGGGGGGCAATTAGATTAGTAAGAAGTAATTAAAGTGGCGTGATGTAATTGTGGTGGTGGGGGGCAATTAGATTAGTAAGAAGTAATTAAAGTGGTGTGATGTAATTGTAGTGGTGGGAGGTAATTAGTGGAATGATGGGTAATTAGAGTGGTGGGAGGTAATTAGAATGGTGTGATGTAATTGTAGTGGTGGGGGGTAACTAGAGTGGCCTGATGTAATTGTAGTGGTGGGGGGCAATTAGTGGAATGATCTGTAATTAGAGTAATTGCATGATGGATAATTATTGTGGTGGGAGGTAATTAGAATGTTGTGATGTAATTGTGGTGGTGGGGGGCAATTAGATTAGTAAGAAGTAATTAAAGTGGTGTGATGTAATTGTAGTGGTGGGAGGTAATTAGTGGAATGATGGGTAATTAGAGTGGTGGGAGGTAATTAGAATGGTGTGATGTAATTGTAGTGGTGGGGGGTAACTAGAGTGGCCTGATGTAATTGTAGTGGTGGGGGGCAATTAGTGGAATGATCTGTAATTAGAGTAATTGCATGATGGATAATTATTGTGGTGGGAGGTAATTAGAATGTTGTGATGTAATTGTGGTGGTGGGGGGCAATTAGATTAATAAGAATTAATTAAAGTGGCGTGATGTAATTGTAGTGGTGGGAGGTAATTAGGGTGATGTGATGTAATTGTAGTGGTGGGAGGTAATTAGAGTGATGTGATGTAATTGTGGTGGTGGGGGGCAATTAGATTAATAAGAAGTAATTAAAGTGGTGTGATGTAATTGTAGTGGTGGGGGGCAATTAAAGTGGTGGGTGGTAATTAAAGTGGTGGGTGGTAATTAAAGTCGTGTGGTGTAATTGTAGTGGTGGGGGGGTAATTAGAGTGATGGGATGCAATTAGAGTGGTGGGAGGTAATTAAAGTACTGTGGTAATTAGAGGACAATTACAGGTAATTTAAGTAAAAATAAAGGTAATTGCAGTAAAAATAATGGTGATTAAAGCAATTATGGTCAATCCATCCGTCTAGCCGTTCGTATGCAGACAGTTAAATAATTCTCTATTATGTTGTATTGTCTTATTGCACTTTGTATTTTTTTACGATGAGATAACAAACATTCATTCATGATTATATACCTAACCACTTTATTTACCTGCCTTATCCTTATGCTGATAAACAATTGCGACCTATCTGTCTTATCTTTATATCGATCAACAATTATTTTACCTGTCTTATCTTTAGGGACATCTGTCTTATCCTATGCTGATTTATGAGATGTACATTTACGACCTGCCTGTCTTATCCACCGAGATTTTTATCAATGAATTTGTGAAAGGGAACATTTACATTGTTATTTCAGTACCTGCAGAGTACCCTCTTTATTTCTTTTGTGTACTTAACATCTTAACATGACAAGTGAGGAGAACGTGTAGCTGTTTATTTTAGTTTTTATTTTTTGAATTGAAACACATGATTTACATTTTCTTATATTATTTATTACCTATTCTGTCACATTACTATTTTCATACTATTTATTACCTATTCTACTACATTACTAACTAATTGTCTTTTTATTTTATCTTGCACCAAAAAATCCACCTTGAACTGATCCATCCAATGCATTGTAGGTCAAGTAGGTATCGTGAAGTATTAGTGCATATACATGAGTTTGTTCAGGGAACTTTGTCTTTCGTGTCTCAAACTCTATTTTTATGTCAACTCTATATCTGTGGTAATAATTAGAATGGTGGGAGGTAATTGTATTCTTCTGATCATGCGTGGTGAGAGTGACTACTAATATAAATAGAATGCTTCTGCATCACACAATTAAAACCTATCGTCGATAAGTCAAGAGCTAGCAAGTGAATGTTGTGCAACCATCCGACAGTAAACAATAATAAATTGACAATATATTTTCATCATCACATTTTGTGTAAGTTGATAAAAAAAAATTATCCTTTCTGAATATGTATGATTAATATGTTTGTTTTATTTTATTTATTTTTTTATTTTAGTCCAACTGACAATGTGGATGCAATATTCAGCTCAACGGTGGGTACGAGCAGAAGACATTAAATCGGCCATTGAAAGGTTGTCTTGTGAACTGAGTGACTTAATCAAGGATTCGCAGCATTCATTAGTTTATGATACAAATGTCTTCTACGATATTGAAGAAACTGAACGCATTGAAAAAGATTGCAGGACGTATGCTGCTGGTGCAAATCTATGTTACAAATATTCACGAGGCTTTTTAAATTTGGACGAATTTTGTGAGCATATGATTAGAATAGAATTGAGACACTTTCTATATGACTTAGTGAAGTACCTGCCTAAGGAACTTATTGAAAAATACCAACTGGACCAGTCTGATGGTGATACGGGCAGTTAAATAATTCTTTATGTTGTATTTATTGTTAGATATAAATAATTATTATATTGTCATATTGCACAATTATAGTATCTTAAAAAAATTTCTTTGTATTTTCATATATTATGGTGAGATTAGAAATAAAACAAATATTAAAATAATGCATGTATTTTATTACCTGTCTTGATTACATAACTAAGAGATATACCTTAATAAACCTAAAGAGTTTTTAATCCAATCTTACATTTAAATCTACGATATATTTTGTAAAAAAATGAACATTGCAAGAGCATAATGACAATAATTATTATTAAGAAGCCAGTATACAGTACCGAACACGGTAGCTCGGGTAATACCATCACCATCTATTGGATCCTACAATAGTGTACCTAAAGTGTGTTTACTTTAAGCAGAAATCCGCCTTACTTTGCTGCTGGTGCAAATCTATGTTACAAATATTCACGAGGCTTTTTAAATTTGGACGAATTTTGTGAGCATATGATTAGAATAGAATTGAGACACTTTCTATATGACTTAGTGAAGTACCTGCCTAAGGAACTTATTGAAAAATACCAACTGGACCAGTCTGATGGTGATACGGCAGTTAAATAATTCTTTATGTTGTATTTATTGTTAGATATAAATAATTATTATATTGTCATATTGCACAATTATAGTATCTTAAAAAAATTTCTTTGTATTTTCATATATTATGGTGAGATTAGAAATAAAACAAATATTAAAATAATGCATGTATTTTATTACCTGTCTTGATTACATAACTAAGAGATATACCTTAATAAACCTAAAGAGTTTTTAATCCAATCTTACATTTAAATCTACGATATATTTTGTAAAAAAATGAACATTGCAAGAGCATAATGACAATAATTATTATTAAGAAGCCAGTATACAGTACCGAACACGGTAGCTCGGGTAATACCATCACCATCTATTGGATCCTACAATAGTGTACCTAAAGTGTGTTTACTTTAAGCAGAAATCCGCCTTACTTTAAATTTACTTCATCTTATGTAGTTTCAAAACCTCATGAGCTTTACCTTCATATGCAAAGATACATAACTTCGGCCATCGCGTCGGTCGGCTCAATTACATGAAAAACATTAGATTTATTGTGTATCCCGAGCTCTCGCAGAATACTGATCTCCGGTTATGTGTTGTTTTAAATACAGTTTAAAGACTATACGCATACTACTGTATTAGTATTAATCACTATAATTGAAACATATAAGTAATTTATTTTGTCAAACTTATGTAACGAGGTATATGGTAGATAACGAGTAAATGTTTTCAAAATGTACTCATAACGGGCGCATTTCATGAGAGTTTTGAAAGCACTCTACTACATCACTAAATAAATCACGTTCAAACAAAGTTAGGAATTAGAAAAGAATATATTTGTGCCATTTTGTTTGATACCTGGTAGACGATGCATAAAATGATAATAGTATGTGGTGTATAGTTTTCAATACGTAGGGTTAGAATTACTATCCCGTCGAAGTCTAGAAAATAAATTATTAAAGGTTTTAAGTATCAACTAAATTCGTGTACATCAAGGCAATTTGATTAGTATTGAGAGCTCGTTACATTGGTACGTGTTTATTTATGCCTACGCACGCCTGTGTTATTTTACACCACCACGTACATTACTCCTTAAAATCGGAGACATTAGAAATTTAGATTGTTGAAATGGCGAACAAAATAATGGGGTCCCATAAGCCCCTCCTATCTATTGGAAACAAAGAAAACGTATATGTTTACAAATAATTTATTTAAAAATAATGAAGTTATCTTCAACGAAGTCGCGAACGGCGTTATCGGTAAAGAGAATTTCGTCTGTTATAATAATCTTATAATAGTTTTTTACTTAGCATTTACTAACATAATTTTGTACGTGGTCATTATTGTGCTCTAACATCAGTTTTGTAACATTCTTAGTAAATAGTTTTAAATTACCAGAGGTTTTAATTTCACTGGGTAAAACATTGTATAAGCGTAAACAATCACTAAACGTACGCTTTTTTTATAATTTTCAATAGATCCCACTGGATAATTGTGCAATTTAGCTCTTAACTAAGAAAGGTGATTAAGATAGGTGTACTCGATTTTTTGTCTATTTTATACATTAAAACGCTAGCAAAACTTTACTGATATGCTTGTGACAAATAACAAAATAAATGAAAATTACTAAACTAGAATATAGACGTGCATAAATTTAATTACCTCTGCTGTACTTTAGGCTAGAATTAGAAGGACAACAACCATAACAAACAATAATTGCATTTAACGAGTAAAGAGAATTTACTCAATAACTCCAAATCTAAAATGTTATATTTCACTTAACACCCATTTACAATTTGATTTTGTATGTACTTCTTTATATTTACTATTTAAATCCATAATTAGAGGGCAATAAGTATATATCTAACTCGCCAACAGAGGTACCTCATATTAATGGCATTTCAAAGCCGTCCATGACTACTGGTTCACTGCTGTCAATCTTAAGTATTTTTAATTTGTTAATGTATTGCATTGTACTATATTTTTATCCTTTTACCTTCGTAAAGATATGGTAGTACTTTATACCACGAAACCAGTAGCCGCCTATTATAGAGTTTGTGAGGTAAAAGACCTTTAAATTTTTCTAATTTCGAACCTATAAAAAATTGTACCTACCCGTAATTTCGTTTTAAGTTGCATTTAAAATCGCATATAATGACAGGTAACACTGTAACAGTTGGGATTCTCTGTTGTTAAATCCTAACATATGAGATCTGTTTACTGCCAGGCGATAGATAGAATATCCTTGAAATCAAATAACAATGTTTACGTATCTGTTTGCGGTTAAAAATTTACTATAACAAATAATCTACGTCGACACTAGAGATTTAGCTGTAATGTAAATTCGCAACAAAACGTTACATTTATGTCAAATTTATGTAATAATACGAAAAATAAGTTAAGTAAAAATTTGTTGCTCCGCATAAACGACAGCCACTTACAAAAAGCTATGTACTATGTGATGGAGTCCACGTGATCGCGCAAAACAAATAAAAATATATATCATTTACAAAACACCTTATATGCACGACTATGTTGGTAGGCAGAGTGAACTGAGAAAGACATAAGACGTCTGATATACTTATAATATATGAATTGAAATGGGAAAGAAAAAAAATGGCTTTATATATCCCATCCTATCTACGGAAACCATAGAAAACGCAAGTGTTTAGAAATAATTTATTTAAAAAATGAAGTTCTACAACAAATGAAGTATGAAGTCCTAAAAAGCGTGTGTTATAATTTTAGATCAGAATAGATTTTTTATTTAGCATAAGCTATTCACAATAGTAATATAATTTTGTACCTAGTCATTACTGTGTTGTAACATCTATTGTATATAGTTTTGTAAAACGTACGAGCGTAAACAATCACTAAAAGTTGACAATTTTTATAGTTTTCAGCTGATCTCACCGGATAATTGTGCAATTTAGCTAGGTAGACACTAGATTTTTGTCAATTCTATATATTAAAACGTTAGCACATCAATTTCAGGAAATTTTATAGATGAATTCCTGGCAGATTTAATAAAAAGTTATTATAGCCGCTAATTAATACTAAGTCAATTAATTTAATATGGTAATTACTTTTACACAATTAATATCGATATAATATGCTAATTTATCGCTCAATTAAATCCATTATTGTATATTGCATTAAAAATAGCTACTTTTTCTGTTCTATGTACTTTCAAAATTTTTAACTGTATCGAGACTGCCAATATAGAGGTCGATGTAAGTACTATTTACAATAGGTATATGAAAGACATAGTGTCTACACTAATAGATCTTGAAAGATAAGACTCTCATGCTACCTATATAAGTAACGAATCTTGGAAATAAATAAATAACACAGAAATTAGACAACCCCCAATTCCAGAAGCCAGAGCTAGTGCGATTGCCCTATCGACCAGACCAGACAAATACATTTATATATAGAACAACGTTGATTGTGCGGCATATAAACTAATGTTAGTATTATTAGAAAAGCAATCTAAGACGACGAGACAAATGTAAACTTAGTATATACCTACATAAATCTTTTTACACAAAAAGTTTACTAAAATGGGTCAGCAAAAGGTAGTTTATAACAAACCAATTTATGTGGGTTTTTGCATCTTGGAATTGTCAAAGACGGTATTGTACAACGCGATCAAAGAGAGTTTGGGGATAAGACGTCTCTTTTATACTGTGATACTGATAGTTTGATTCTAAAAATAATGACAGAAAATTTGTATGACTTTATACTAGATAACCGGGACAAATTCGATACTTCAAATTATCAAGACGGAAATATATTTGATATCCCGAAGGATCCATCAATTTCAGGAAATTTTAAAGATGAATTCCCGGCAGATCCAATAATATGTTTTATGGTACCGGAGCAAAAGCATATCACGTACGATCTGTAGGTAAAGAACTAAAGAAAGCCAAAGGCGTGAAAAGATTAGTTATTCAAAAAGAGCTATCGGCACATGATTACAGACAAATTGTTGAAAAAGGTGGTGTAGTATTTAGAAAAATGAACACGTTTCGCAGCGTTTTGCATGATATTCATACAGGAATGAAGAACAAAGTAGCTTTGTCTTACCACGACGATAAACGTTTTCTTATTCCCATTACAACAAAGGCTTTACCGTGGGGTCGCTCTGATATACAATTTTTTAAAAACCGAATCAGAACAAAACATGCGGCGGTTAATGGCTGCCATAAATGACGTTGAGCATAGTTCTGTGGAAAACGATAAGTTAGATGTATTACTCGCAGCAATGGCGGAGTTAAATCCTAAAGACCTAGTAAATAAAATAATATTTATACAGATATGTCTTAAACAGAAGGACAATTTATTGAGTTAGATATAATAGAAGAGCAACAATTCTTGTAAATATTGTTATTTATCACAATTAGATAATAATTTATTAGTGTCAGTATTACAAGCAGCAAATGACGTAATTTCCCCCGAATTCTTTGTTCATGGGTGGAATCAATATTTTTTATTAATCTGTATATTCACGTAATCAAAAAGTCATGAGTACTTCACCTCTTTTTTTAATGTCCTCTTGGAGCCATAAGTTAAAAAGTTCTTCTATGGTAAAACGATACATGTCTATAAAAAAATGTGTATCTAAATTACAGATTAGCATCTAAGGATTTACTAAAGATGACACCATTGTACTTTTAAATGGATGAGCCCGGTTGTCAAAGGTAGACAATTAAAGAATTTTATGACTACGTGATTTTAGAAGTCGTAAACATTAAACAAGCAATGGTAATGGCCAAATTCGAACTTATTGTCCTTGAATACAAAAAACAAAATATATCACTTTTTCGCCGAATACAATGGGTCAAACCAATATAAATATCACATAGCATGACTGCAACAACATAATTTGTAATTGCGGCAAATTTATAGAGATAACAGACCAAATGAAGTATTTAGGTATCCACTTCCATCAGTTTTTAAAGTGACATCAACACATAGATTTCTGAATAACAAATTATGTAAATTATTACCTAATTGTGATAAATAACAATATTTACAAGAATTTTTTCTCTTCTATTATATCTAACTCAATAAATTGTCCTTCTGTTTAAGACATATCTGTATAAATATTATTTTATTTACTAGGTCTTTAGGATTTAACTCCGCCATTGCTGCGAGTAATACATCTAACTTATCGTTTTCCACAGAACTATGCTCAACATCATTTACGGCAGCCATTAACCGCCGCATGTTTTGTTCTGATTCGGTTTTAAAAAATTGTATATCAGAGCGACCCCACGGTAAAGCCTTTGTTGTAATGAGAATAAGAAAACGTTTATCGTCGTGGTAAGACAAAGCTACTTTGTTCTTCATTCCTGTATAAATATCATGCAAAACGCTGCGAAACGTGTTCATTTTTCTAAATACTACACCACCTTTTTCAACAATTTGTCTGTAATCATGTGCCGATAGCTCTTTTTGAATAACTAATCTTT
Organism: Leptura quadrifasciata; assembly: GCA_963675555.1. Lineage (NCBI taxonomy): Eukaryota > Metazoa > Arthropoda > Insecta > Coleoptera > Cerambycidae > Leptura > Leptura quadrifasciata. Next base: position 116,194,879 of record OY776677.1, read on the forward strand.
TCACGCCTTTGGCTTTCTTTAGTTCTTTACCTACAGATCGTACGTGATATGCTTTTGCTCCGGTACCATAAAACATATTATTGGATCTGCCGGGAATTCATCTTTAAAATTTCCTGAAATTGATGGATCCTTCGGGATATCAAATATATTTCCGTCTTAATAATTTGAAGTATCGAATTTGTCCCGGTTATCTAGTATAAAGTCATACAAATTTTCTGTCATTATTTTTAGAATCAAACTATCAGTATCACAGTATAAAAGAGACATCTTATCCCCAAACTCTCTTTGATCGCGTTGTACAATACCGTCTTTGACAATTCCAAGATGCAAAAACCCACATAAATTGGTTTGTTATAAACTACCTTTTGCTGACCCATTTTAGTAAACTTTTTGTGTAAAAAGATTTATGTAGGTATATACTAAGTTTATATTTGTCTCGTCGTCTTAGATTGCTTTTCTAATAATACTAACATTAGTTTATATGCCGCACAATCAACGTTGTTCTATATATAAATGTATTTGTCTGGTCTGGTCGATAGGGCAATCGCACTAGCTCTGGCTTCTGGAATTGGGGGTTGTCTAATTTCTGTGTTATTTATTTATTTCCAAGATTCGTTACTTATATAGGTAGCATGAGAGTCTTATCTTTCAAGATCTATTAGTGTAGACACTATGTCTTTCATATACCTATTGTAAATAGTACTTACATCGACCTCTATATTGGCAGTCTCGATACAGTTAAAAATTTTGAAAGTACATAGAACAGAAAAAGAAGCTATTTTTAATGCAATATACAATAATGGATTTAATTGAGCGATAAATTAGCATATTATATCGATATTAATTGTGTAAAAGTAATTACCATATTAAATTAATTGACTTAGTATTAATTAGCGGCTATAATAACTTTTTATTAGATCTGCCAGGAATTCATCTATAAAATTTCCTGAAATTGATGTGCTAACGTTTTAATATATAGAATTGACAAAAATCTAGTGTCTACCTAGCTAAATTGCACAATTATCCGGTGAGATCAGCTGAAAACTATAAAAATTGTCAACTTTTAGTGATTGTTTACGCTCGTACGTTTTACAAAACTATATACAATAGATGTTACAACACAGTAATGACTAGGTACAAAATTATATTACTATTGTGAATAGCTTATGCTAAATAAAAAATCTATTCTGATCGAAAATTATAACACACGCTTTTTAGGACTTCATACTTCATTTGTTGTAGAACTTCATTTTTTAAATAAATTATTTCTAAACACTTGCGTTTTCTATGGTTTCCGTAGATAGGATGGGATATATAAAGCCATTTTTTTTCTTTCCCATTTCAATTCATATATTATAAGTATATCAGACGTCTTATGTCTTTCTCAGTTCACTCTGCCTACCAACATAGTCGTGCATATAAGGTGTTTTGTAAATGATATATATTTTTATTTGTTTTGCGCGATCACGTGGACTCCATCACATAGTACATAGCTTTTTGTAAGTGGCTGTCGTTTATGCGGAGCAACAAATTTTTACTTAACTTATTTTTCGTATTATTACATAAATTTGACATAAATGTAACGTTTTGTTGCGAATTTACATTACAGCTAAATCTCTAGTGTCGACGTAGATTATTTGTTATAGTAAATTTTTAACCGCAAACAGATACGTAAACATTGTTATTTGATTTCAAGGATATTCTATCTATCGCCTGGCAGTAAACAGATCTCATATGTTAGGATTTAACAACAGAGAATCCCAACTGTTACAGTGTTACCTGTCATTATATGCGATTTTAAATGCAACTTAAAACGAAATTACGGGTAGGTACAATTTTTTATAGGTTCGAAATTAGAAAAATTTAAAGGTCTTTTACCTATTGTCTGAAAGTTATTTGTGGCATTCTACGAATATTCTTTCCTATTATTTGGGTTTTCTACCACATGTACTATTAGATTCGGTGATTTGTTTTGAAGAGGATAATAGTACATGTGGTAGAAAACCCAAATAATAGGAAAGAATATGTCTTTTACCTCACAAACTCTATAATAGGCGGCTACTGGTTTCGTGGTATAAAGTACTACCATATCTTTACGAAGGTAAAAGGATAAAAATATAGTACAATGCAATACATTAACAAATTAAAAATACTTAAGATTGACAGCAGTGAACCAGTAGTCATGGACGGCTTTGAAATGCCATTAATATGAGGTACCTCTGTTGGCGAGTTAGATATATACTTATTGCCCTCTAATTATGGATTTAAATAGTAAATATAAAGAAGTACATACAAAATCAAATTGTAAATGGGTGTTAAGTGAAATATAACATTTTAGATTTGGAGTTATTGAGTAAATTCTCTTTACTCGTTAAATGCAATTATTGTTTGTGATGGTTGTTGTCCTTCTAATTCTAGCCTAAAGTACAGCAGAGGTAATTAAATTTATGCACGTCTATATTCTAGTTTAGTAATTTTCATTTATTTTGTTATTTGTCACAAGCATATCAGTAAAGTTTTGCTAGCGTTTTAATGTATAAAATAGACAAAAAATCGAGTACACCTATCTTAATCACCTTTCTTAGTTAAGAGCTAAATTGCACAATTATCCAGTGGGATCTATTGAAAATTATAAAAAAAGCGTACGTTTAGTGATTGTTTACGCTTATACAATGTTTTACCCAGTGAAATTAAAACCTCTGGTAATTTAAAACTATTTACTAAGAATGTTACAAAACTGATGTTAGAGCACAATAATGACCACGTACAAAATTATGTTAGTAAATGCTAAGTAAAAAACTATTATAAGATTATTATAACAGACGAAATTCTCTTTACCGATAACGCCGTTCGCGACTTCGTTGAAGATAACTTCATTATTTTTAAATAAATTATTTGTAAACATATACGTTTTCTTTGTTTCCAATAGATAGGAGGGGCTTATGGGACCCCATTATTTTGTTCGCCATTTCAACAATCTAAATTTCTAATGTCTCCGATTTTAAGGAGTAATGTACGTGGTGGTGTAAAATAACACAGGCGTGCGTAGGCATAAATAAACACGTACCAATGTAACGAGCTCTCAATACTAATCAAATTGCCTTGATGTACACGAATTTAGTTGATACTTAAAACCTTTAATAATTTATTTTCTAGACTTCGACGGGATAGTAATTCTAACCCTACGTATTGAAAACTATACACCACATACTATTATCATTTTATGCATCGTCTACCAGGTATCAAACAAAATGGCACAAATATATTCTTTTCTAATTCCTAACTTTGTTTGAACGTGATTTATTTAGTGATGTAGTAGAGTGCTTTCAAAACTCTCATGAAATGCGCCCGTTATGAGTACATTTTGAAAACATTTACTCGTTATCTACCATATACCTCGTTACATAAGTTTGACAAAATAAATTACTTATATGTTTCAATTATAGTGATTAATACTAATACAGTAGTATGCGTATAGTCTTTAAACTGTATTTAAAACAACACATAACCGGAGATCAGTATTCTGCGAGAGCTCGGGATACACAATAAATCTAATGTTTTTCGTGTAATTGAGCCGACCGACGCGATGGCCGAAGTTATGTATCTTTGCATATGAAGGTAAAGCTCATGAGGTTTTGAAACTACATAAGATGAAGTAAATTTAAAGTAAGGCGGATTTCTGCTTAAAGTAAACACACTTTAGGTACACTATTGTAGGATCCAATAGATGGTGATGGTATTACCCGAGCTACCGTGTTCGGTACTGTATACTGGCTTCTTAATAATAATTATTGTCATTATGCTCTTGCAATGTTCATTTTTTTACAAAATATATCGTAGATTTAAATGTAAGATTGGATTAAAAACTCTTTAGGTTTATTAAGGTATATCTCTTAGTTATGTAATCAAGACAGGTAATAAAATACATGCATTATTTTAATATTTGTTTTATTTCTAATCTCACCATAATATATGAAAATACAAAGAAATTTTTTTAAGATACTATAATTGTGCAATATGACAATATAATAATTATTTATATCTAACAATAAATACAACATAAAGAATTATTTAACTGCCCGTATCACCATCAGACTGGTCCAGTTGGTAATTTTCAATAAGTTCCTTAGGCAGGTACTTCACTAAGTCATATAGAAAGTGTCTCAATTCTATTCTAATCATATGCTCACAAAATTCGTCCAAATTTAAAAAGCCTCGTGAATATTTGTAACATAGATTTGCACCAGCAGCATACGTCCTGCAATCTTTTTCAATGCGTTCAGTTTCTTCAATATCGTAGAAGACATTTGTATCATAAACTAATGAATGCTGCGAATCCTTGATTAAGTCACTCAGTTCACAAGACAACCTTTCAATGGCCGATTTAATGTCTTCTGCTCGTACCCACCGTTGAGCTGAATATTGCATCCACATTGTCAGTTGGACTAAAATAAAAAAATAAATAAAATAAAACAAACATATTAATCATACATATTCAGAAAGGATAATTTTTTTTTATCAACTTACACAAAATGTGATGATGAAAATATATTGTCAATTTATTATTGTTTACTGTCGGATGGTTGCACAACATTCACTTGCTAGCTCTTGACTTATCGACGATAGGTTTTAATTGTGTGATGCAGAAGCATTCTATTTATATTAGTAGTCACTCTCACCACGCATGATCAGAAGAATACAATTACCTCCCACCATTCTAATTATTACCACACTATAGAGTTGACATAAAAATAGAGTTTGAGACACGAAAGACAAAGTTCCCTGAACAAACTCATGTATATGCACTAATACTTCACGATACCTACTTGACCTACAATGCATTGGATGGATCAGTTCAAGGTGGATTTTTTGGTGCAAGATAAAATAAAAAGACAATTAGTTAGTAATGTAGTAGAATAGGCAATAAATAGTATGAAAATAGTAATGTGACAGAATAGGTAATAAATAATATAAGAAAATGTAAATCATGTGTTTCAATTCAAAAAATAAAAACTAAAATAAACAGCTACACGTTCTCCTCACTTGTCATGTTAAGATGTTAAGTACACAAAAGAAATAAAGAGGTTACTCTGCAGGTACTGAAATAACAATGTAAATGTTCCCTTTCACAAATTCATTGATAAAAATCTCGGTGGATAAGACAGGCAGGTCGTAAATGTACATCTCATAAATCAGCATAGGATAAGACAGATGTCCCTAAAGATAAGACAGGTAAAATAATTGTTGATCGATATAAAGATAAGACAGATATGTCGCAATTGTTTATCAGCATAAGGATAAGGCAGGTAAATAAAGTGGTTAGGTATATAATCATGAATGAATGTTTGTTATCTCATCGTAAAAAAATACAAAGTGCAATAAGACAGTACAACATAATAGAGAATTATTTAACTGTCTGCATACGAACGGCTAGACGGATGGATTGACCATAATTGCTTTAATCACCATTATTTTTACTGCAATTACCTTTATTTTTACTTAAATTACCTGTAATTGTCCTCTAATTACCACAGTACTTTAATTACCTCCCACCACTCTAATTGCATCCCATCACTCTAATTACCCCCCCACCACTACAATTACACCACACGACTTTAATTACCACCCACCACTTTAATTACCACCCACCACTTTAATTGCCCCCCACCACTACAATTACATCACACCACTTTAATTACTTCTTATTAATCTAATTGCCCCCCACCACCACAATTACATCACATCACTCTAATTACCTCCCACCACTACAATTACATCACATCACCCTAATTACCTCCCACCACTACAATTACATCACGCCACTTTAATTACTTCTTATTAATCTAATTGCCCCCCACCACCACAATTACATCACAACATTCTAATTACCTCCCACCACAATAATTATCCATCATGCAATTACTCTAATTACAGATCATTCCACTAATTGCCCCCCACCACTACAATTACATCAGGCCACTCTAGTTACCCCCCACCACTACAATTACATCACACCATTCTAATTACCTCCCACCACTCTAATTACCCATCATTCCACTAATTACCTCCCACCACTACAATTACATCACACCACTTTAATTACTTCTTACTAATCTAATTGCCCCCCACCACCACAATTACATCACAACATTCTAATTACCTCCCACCACAATAATTATCCATCATGCAATTACTCTAATTACAGATCATTCCACTAATTGCCCCCCACCACTACAATTACATCAGGCCACTCTAGTTACCCCCCACCACTACAATTACATCACACCATTCTAATTACCTCCCACCACTCTAATTACCCATCATTCCACTAATTACCTCCCACCACTACAATTACATCACACCACTTTAATTACTTCTTACTAATCTAATTGCCCCCCACCACCACAATTACATCACGCCACTTTAATTACTTCTTACTAATCTAATTGCCCCCCACCACCACAATTACATCACGCCACTTTAATTACTTCTCACTAATCTAATTACCATCCTAATTGCCCCCCACCACTACCACCTTTCATAGGCCCCGCCCTCTAACGTCCCATCCCCTAAGCTCCGCCCCTTAATTACCTCCCACCACTCTAATTACATCATATCAGTCTAATTACCTCCCACCACCATACTTATATCCCATCACTCTAATTACTTCTCACTAATCTAATTACCCCCCACCATTCTAATTACCCCCACCACACTAATTGCCCCCCACCACCATATTTACCCCCACCACACTAATTGCCCCCCACCCCTAAACTGATCACTGATCACTGATCACTGCTCCTGCTCCTGAACCGAACCCCTCTCATTTACACACTACTAAATTCATTACTTCATATAGGATACACTATGTAACATGAGAATGAGAAAGTTGCAAAAGTAAGGAAAATAACCACATGTACATAGTAAACAAAGTATAAAAATGAAATATAAATAAACGTAAATGTTTTGCATGTTTGGCATAGACAATGGGTTCTGAAGTGCTGTAAGAGATACATAATATTAGTGTTAAAAAAAACATGACTGAGCTCCTAATATACAAAAATAGGTACATAAAACAATGTCAAATAATTTAGCAGTTATACAAAAAAAAATTCTGATAGTTGAAACAGTCTCACTTATAAAAACTGAATCAAAATGCTATACAGATCTTGCTAAATACAAGTAAAATACCAGTTATTATTCTACACATTTCATAAACACAGAAGCTATATGCCTGAGTTTGACACTCTTCTGGTGAATTTGGCAGATATCTGTGCCATTAATTAGTACAGAAGGACAGTAGTATAATACATATGAGTGAGGATATTTGTTATATTGTTTGTTGTATGATTTTTAATTACTCTACCTCAGAAGATGGATACATAGTTGGTTTCAAAACACAGGGAATTTGTTTCACATTTATTCTTGCTAAGCAAAAAATAGCAGATAGGTACTTGAAGTTATCTTTCAGATCCGTCGCCTCTTTAAAATTTTAAAAACAGCCACAATACAGTTAGTGTTTGTAAAACCTATTGTTTATCAGATTTTCGCCTAAGTTCTTTAGATGTTGCATGTTACCCGTCATATAGCATACAAATAATCTTTACACTAAAAGTTAAAGGTTTATTGATAAATATTAATTTTCCTATGGATATTATAAAGGTTACTATATTATACTTCAAAGTGAATAACCAATGTATCCTCCACTTTTACGGTGTTTTATTAATATAAAAATTGTAGCAACGCAGGATTCAAGTTTTTCCAGGATATATAAAAAATCTCTGTAACGCCAGATTTAAATTACAGAAGCTTTATCGGTAGCTTTTCAAAAGCCAGTCCGCTCAAGTAAATAAAAGAGGGCAAACTGCCAACAAGTATTTTTTATATGCAACTAGCTCTGTAACTATGGAAACACGGGTTTCACGAATGATGTAAACATTTGGAGGACGTAAAAGTCGGAAAAAAATCAACTTAAATTGGTACAATTTTAATTCATTCATATATCGTAAACCGGGGTGAAGTTGATCATTTTTTACGTTGTTTTCTATTTTTAGTGATGTAAATATGCCGATAATACTTTGAATAAATTCATTAAGAAAATTTGGCGGCTTTTCCCAATTCCAATTTGCAATCATGAGGAGACAGACACACGAATTTTCGTACACGCGTAAAATTGCATTGAAATCGTCTAAAAAAAATTGTCATAAAATCCGTCGATACTGATGTTTTAGCACTTGCAATTTTTTACCAGTATCAAAATAAAAATCAAGACATATGGATTGAGTTTGGCACTGGTAAGAACCTAAGATATATTTCTTGTATGGAAGTTGCTAACAAAATTAATGAAAAAAGTTTGGCTCTCCCTTTTTTTCACTCTTTGACTGGTTGCGACACAACCTCTTCTTTTTTTGGAAAAAGAAAAAAGAAGTCCTGGAAAGCTTAGGAATCTTTTACGGACGTTACACCTGCGTTCATTGATTTAATGCTGCAAGAAGTATGTTAGCGAAACTTAAATATTTAAAACAATTTCTAGACGAAAAATATCTATTAATATTGTATTACGCATTGGTGGAATCCCACCTAAGATACAGTATTATAGCATGGAGAGGAGCTTACAAAACACATATAAAAAATTGAAATCATACAAACATGAGTGTTAAAAATAATCTTTAGGAAAGAAATGACCTACCCCACCAATGAACTGTATAGAATAGCGAATATCTTTGATATAAGATAACTTTTCTGCTTGGCTCTAATCTTGAAACAAAAAAAGAGTAAAAACAAAAACATTACTGGCCATACTTACCTTACAAGTACAAATAATATGTCACTCGTAGTTCCATTTGTTACCAAGACTATAGCGCAGAGGTCTGCCTATTTTCTTGCTCCGAGACTTTATAATGAGGTGCCCAACGATATAAAATCAAAAAATTCAGAGGCATTATTTAAAAAACAAATAAAAAAATGGATAATTAGTAAACCAAGAATGTATGCTCATCAATTAATAGAATAAAAAACACATATTTCGAAGTTAAATAATAAAAATACACTTAATATTCTATCTACTATATTAGTCCTGGAAGTTTCTTAAGAATAACTGTTAACTTGTTATATTGCTGTATAAAGAGTGTCTGAATGTAGGTGAGGAGTGTGCGTGGGAGTATTCATTGAGTGTATAAAAGTGTGTGGGCATATATATGTGTATGTATGTGTGTATATGTGTGTATGTATGTATGGATGGATGTGTATATGTGTATACATATGTATTTATATATGTATATGTGTGGGTATATATGTGTATATATGTTGCATTAACTGTATTGCTATAATCCACAAACAAGTCGTCCTGACTATTGTGGTTCTTGTTCGTTTACGTACCATGTTAATGTAGGACTTTTAGTATCATAGATGTAGGTTTTTTATATAATATAATTTACTCTTATAGCATATCTTAAATTAGAATAATTGCCCAAATCTTATTCATTTTTGTTATGATATACATTTGTTTTGTTATATACATAATCTGTAACTGGTATAGTAAATAAATATTATTATTACGATATTGACGTTTGCAGAATGCAACTTTTCGCTCAAAAAAAACCGTTGAAAATTTACCGCCAACAATGAATGCTAGAACTTCCATGCCCATCTAAATGGGGATGGACTCTTCAAAACAATAAATGGACGCCACTATGGACCACTACGAAAAATGAAAAAGTATCATCCGATATTTTTTTAAAATGTAAATGTAAAACTTGTGGCCCAAAATGCAAATGCTTTTAAAAAAATTTAAAATGCACTAGGCTATGCTTGTGTGTAGAATGTTGCAATTAATTTAAGGTGTAACATATGTAAGAGGTAATATGTAAAAATACTAGATTTTTTATACTATTTGGTTTTAACGGTTTCTGTAAATGCATTTGAAATTAAAAATTGTTAAAATATTTACTTATTTACTTTTGTTACTTACTAATACGCTCCTGATTATTTTTTAAAAATGATGTTTACCCGCACGCATACAATAAAATAAATAAAAATTATATTTTAAGAGAATATAATAAAAAATAATAATTTTTAGGCATTCCTCTTACTCAGCTACTTTTTTTGTACGCCACTGACGGCTTTATTTTAAAAGATAAAAAAAAAGTTTACATACCAATCGATAGAAAAAACTCTAATCTAATACTTTTGTATCGTCTATTTTTTTGTTTTTAATTGGTTTTAAAGATATTGATCAATATGTGTCTTTATGATTACCCCCACCACTTTTTGTTCTTGTGGGGCCTTACCGTGAAAACATAAACAAAACTTAGGTCATAAGCATTATGCAGAATTTTGCGCTCTATTGAATGGCACCAAAACGACGTTTCTATCGCTTACCGTTTTGGAACAAAACAATAAAAACTAAAACAATCCACTTATCAAATTTGAGGGGGGTGGAGGATGGTCATCATGACTTTTTGAGATGGGTCTGTTCAAAAATGTTGACACCCTCTATCTCTTCTAAAAAGAATTTACTTTTACTTAAAAACCGAAGTATGAAACCCTCAAGTCACTATACTACATGTTCACCTAAATAATATGTAGTCTCTTCACTTTACCCTGAAGTCACCACTATATTCAAAGTGTAAACATTTCGTCACATCACTCAGTTGATATCCATGTTACTATTGATTCGAAATTGGACAGTCTTAAAATAACTGGAAAATTATTGTTCGCCATAAACTGAGTTTTAAAACAAATTAAAAAGTTATTATTAGCAAACTTGCCCTACTACCATATAAGAGATTCACGGAAGTGTGATGGATCAACTGAAATGACTGTATCTTCTTTATAATGTACAAAACTTTAAATTAAAAACTTTTCCTTTGCAGTATATAAAAAATGGGATCAACATAAATTTCAAATTCAAGTAAAATATAATGATGCGGGTAAACTTTAACATGACGTGTTTTGCATAAACAGTCGATAATTATTGTATTATAAATATAATTTCTACATTGGAAATATGAGCGATTCAATTAAATAATTAACAACTAAGAAAACATTTAAACATTATGTGTTAGTTTATGGAGATATAAATATTTAAATAATTTACACAGAGCAACAGAAGTCTTCGGCCGAAAACCCTAGTCAGAAGAGCCAGGGGCGTGCGGATTTACGAGTTTTGTAAATTTCCTAATATAGTATGTTTACGCAGTTACCCTAAGTTTGGAGAATTTTGACGAATAACATCAATTTCGAAGGAAAGAAAGTCCTCGAAATGAGTTACCTATGCATGAACTACGATATCTTAAATTTAAAATATTATGCTTAAATCTGGCAACATTCTTTAATTATTCAGTGGTGTTTGGTGCGTTAAACCGTTATAACTCAGTTTAAAATCAGTGTACATAGAGTGCGGACGTTTATCACTTAGGCGGTATTAATTTGTTTATAAATTAAGTATTTGTGGTATCATAATGCCTTAAAATTTTATTTCGTGTGAAATATTTATAGTGTAAATTGTTTATGAATTTGACGGCATTAATTTTGTTTATAAATTACGTACTTATTGTATTACAATAAAGTTTTATTTTGTTAGTGCTTTAGTGAAAATAAGTGTAATTGTGGGATATCGTAATATTTTTAAATGTGGAAAATGGAAGCGGTTCCCGGTTGTTCAAAAAAGTGGTAAAAGTTCATACCTCTGGAAAGTCTCCATTAAGCTTCAAGGAGAAGAAAATTATTTTGAATGTATATCATGCATTGGAGAAAGATCATTCCATGGTACAGAAATCAGGATCAACAGGTTTAGTTCAAGGTGTACCGGCGTGAGTGAGCGGAAAATTTACAGATTTTAAGAGATGTTCAGAAACCTAAAGCGAAGTCTGAAAGAAAAAAAATAATATTAGACAAATTCCAGAAAAACGGAATTCGACGTAAAGTTCATATATTTTTATATGATAATGAAATTCCTACTGTTAAGAAAATTGATGATGAACATATACCCAAAATGGGCAAATCGACTTTAAAAAAATGTTTATATGACATGAACTTTGTACTTGTACAAGGAAAGAGAAATAGCCTCCTACTTGAGAGAAATGATATTATTTGTTGGCGAAGGAATTATAGTTGGGCAATTAGAGCTGCCCGTGAAAGAGCAAGAAAATGCTATTATTTAGATGAGACGTGGTTAAATGAAGGACATACTGTAACACAATTTTGGCAAGATGGACATGTAAAAAGTGTTCGTCAAGGCCATATGGAAGATTGGTCAACAGGATTAAAAATGCCAACAGGAAAAGGAAAAGGCTTAATAATAACGCACATAGAAAGTGATTCAGGATTCGTGGAAAATAGACTTCTATCGTTCGTGTCGAAAAAAGGTGGCGATTATCATGTGGGCATGAATGCGGATGTTTTTGAAGAATGGTTTGCAAAAATTCTGGCTAAGATTGAACCCGGATCTGCCTCTATATGATAACTAGATCTAAATGAAGGTACACTGTTGTTACATCACCGTATAGTTGAACTTTAAACGCTTTTAAAATAATAAAAGCGGAAGATCTAAATTAAATCCTATGGTACACCTATTATGGATAACGCCCGCCCCGTACAACTATCGATTACTGGAAAAATTACCAACCAGTACATGGCAAAAAGCGCAAATTCAAGAATGGTTAGATGGTAAAGGTATCCTATTCGCTGAAAGCCGAACTGATAACCCTGCATAAACAGCATTAGCCGATATATAAGAAATATATTGTAAATGAAATGGCTAAAGCTAGAGGCATTGATATATTACGGCTGCCACCTTACCACCGCGAACTCAATCCCATTGAGCTTATTTGGGCTGAAGTAAATGGGAATGTTGCAAGAGAAAATAGAACTTTTAAATTAGAACATGTAAAAGGCCTTCTATCCAATGCATTAAAAGAGTTACAGCTGATTATTGGCAAAAATGTATAGGGCACGCTAAAAAAATTGAAGAAAAATGTGTAATACGAATATTCGGATTAACGCAGTGGTTGAACCAATAATAATGAATGTGGGAGCCAGCAGTGATAGTGATAATGACATTGGCGATTGAGTGATAGTGTCATGTTGATTGTGATATTATGAATTATTTATTGTGAAAAATTATTGTTGGTAAATTTTGTTTTTATTATATTATTTATTACATTTATTTATGTTGTTATAGAACAGTTATTTATTTTTAACCTTGGTATGTTTTGTTTTTAATTATTCTATTTTAACAAGAAAGTTTATTTAAATTGATAGAACAGTTATTAATTTTTAAGTTGTAAGTCTATTTATTTTCTTTTTTAACCTGTTACTCCCTAATTAACAACCCTGTCACCATCCTTTCCCGGCAAGTACTATGCTCACGCCTCCACGTTGGTCCATGCTGGGCAATAAGAACAACTGGCATGGTTAAATTTTTTATAAACATCAACCATTCTACAGTTTTAATGTCGGATTACGTAAGTATTCCACTCCTAATAAAGTTATACCTGCCATTAAAAATTTTCGTAAATTTTTCTTGTTGGCTGAGTTGAGCGTGAAAACAAATTTAATTATATTTATTTTTTATTTTATGGAATATTATTATTTTATATATACCTACATAAATACGTATGTGGAGCCACTGAGTGCTCGAGATATACGATTTCTTTCTTTCTTTCCAAGTTTGCTTACGACTGAATAGTTAGTCTAGCAAATTATTATTTAGGTATAAAGGTGGCACGTTAAATCATTTACTCTATGCGGTCGACTAAGTCATTAAAATTGTTTGTGGTTGTCGTGGTTTCCATTTCTAGTAGGCGGATAAAACTTAATCAATTTCTCTCGATTCAATGAGATTAAATGGTAGAACGAGGTGCCACTTTAGTATCAAATAAGAGCTAGTATCCTTTGACGAGAGTGCCGCTTATTTTTTGTGTTATTGACTCGAGTTTTCGACCGAAGAGTTCAATTATTGGACAGAAAATAATAAATACTTACAAATAAATAACAAAAAAATGTATAAAAACCAATATAAAATAAACACATAAAAATATAAAGCTAAAGGAATAAAAGACAATCTGTGTTTGAAAATGTGGACTAGATTCTACGAAACTGCATAAGCAAACTTTAAAATAAAATAAAAATATAGTGTCATATGAGAGAGAAATTTTTTGATCGTTATTTGTTGTATTTAATTTAATACTTCAGCTTCTTTGACGTATATTTAGAATATGTTACTAACACTTATACAACTTTACGTTAAATATTGTACTTTGTTTGTAATCAGGTTTATTGATAAATGAGCAACTGAATGTTCTGCCATGAAATGTGTTCCATTATATTATATTACAATCCTTAACGTTAGCATATGCTGTTCCAACAATTTAATCATTAGTTCAACCGGCACTATTACCTACATTCGTCAAATTTTGTAAATTGTTAGATATACAACTCCGCTTAAAATTATCAAATGAATTTGAGTTATGCGATTCTAATGAAACCCGACTAAAATACGGGATATACGGTATGATTTTATCTGTGCATTTAAATTAAAAATTCCTTTTAGAATTCTAATTAGTTTCAAGCTCTTGCTAACTATAGTAAGCGCATAAAATATTTAGTGTTCAATTTAAATTATTATAAACAAACTGGTGCACAATTAATTTGGATATTAAATTAATATCATTGAAATGAGATGGTTAATATTGAGGCGGGCTTTTTTAATTGATCGCAAAATTCTTCTATTAACCGCTGAAATAGATGACTAAATTATTGTTGTTTTGTTTATCTAGGATATGATTAGCCATTTCTCCATTCTTGTCCAAGATTATTAAGGAAATATATATTTTTTAATAAGTTAACATCACTCTTCGAGAATGGTATAGACATTCATCTCTATCTTCGAGTCCAAAGATAGATATAGTCAAAAGTACCCCAGAGCCAACTTGGACTTTGTGTACCACGTAAAGAGTTATTCACTATCGCCTTTTTTCCCGTTATTATTCAAAATAGAAAAAAAGTTTCGTATAAAAGCTGCGGGATCTTGCCTATATTTTATTGAAACAATATTATGTATAAGTCACGTGATATGAAATAAATATATGTTTTTTTTTAAGGAACGCCCTATATACTATTGCATTTCCGAGAAGGCCTTTCTCCCCTGATTTCAAATATATAATATTGTCTAGGTCTATCTTAAATACTGCTTGACATATTTGACATTCAAAATAAAAATGAGCTGCTTTATTGCAAGAAGAGTGAGCCATGCGTGTCAAAGCAACAAGTGAAACAAAAATAACAACAATAACAAGGTCACGAAAATTATTATTTTATTATTTATTCAATTTTGACATTTCAAACCGTCACTATTAACTCCATGGCAACAACCGTAAATAGTTGTTTCTACGACTGCCTTGAAAAGTTCCTACTAATTACGCATTACTAATTACGCTCGAAAATTATTGACTTCACATAGCGTGTGGCAAACCTTTAACGCACGCTAACAGTATGTGAAAACGCTTTCACGTATGAAAAGTGCTATTTTCAATATGTAAATTATATATGACTTAACTATAACCACGTGTAAATAATTAATATGATATTAGAATTAACGTTATATTTAATCAAAAACACAACATTTTTAACAAAGCTAGAGAAAACTCTTTATAATAAAATATAACTACATAAGTAATTAATTAAAGAAATTGTTCAAAGCGACCACCATTATTTTCAATGCAAAGCTCATAGCGTCTTCTTAAGTTTAGGAATATATTGCAAATAGCGTTATTATGGTTTCTGTTTAAGTTGTTAATTTCTTCTTGAATTGTTGCTTTAATGGCCTGAAGATTGTGGTTATGATTAAAATTTACTTAGTCTTTTAAACACCCCCATAAAAAGCTATCTAATGGCGTCAACTCAGGGCTATATGGTGACAATAGAATGGTCTCAGCATTGCCCATCCAAATGAGAAATTGATTATTTAAGTGTTCTAGAACTTCTAAAACGCTATGTGGAATGGCTCCGTCCTGATGCCAAATTATTCTACATTATAGGTCAATAGGGAATTCTTGAATTAGACGATCTACCTCTGGTAAAATCATTTCGATACAAATTTGTTGTGTCAAAGTAAAATCATAAAATATAGGTCCTGTTTTGAAAAATTACGCGCCAAACATCTCCGAGGAATGTGTCTTCTTTCTGTTAAAAACTCCCGCCGTGGAAAAACTTGAGTCATTTGTCCACATAATTTTTTTTTAATCAGAATTTTTATCTAATTCATGGAGCATGATCTGACAAAACTCCAATCTTCTACGTTTGGGTTCCTGGACGGGTAATATTTTGTAAGGTCTATATTGATGCTTGCTTTTCCAAATTTCTTTGAATGTTGGAATAACTTTTTTTCCATTTCACGACAAGCATTTAATAAACTATTAACCGAATTTTCTAAAACAAATATTAAAATAAGGTATCCATCTATTTTTACAATAAATTATTTTTTACCTTCAAAATATAACAATATAAGTGAATTGTCGTGGACCAGCTTGCCATTGTGTGACTTTTTCACTAATACATCTAAGAAAGGTAAAGCTCCATCTCGCTCAGTCTCCATTGTAAATTTGATACCTGCATGCTATTTATTCAAACGATCGAAGAAAACAGATAAAGATAATTCTCCATGTGGCCATATGATGAACGTATGTTCATGTCTCCAAACTATTATGAAAAGATGTTTACCAGTTGAAGTGCATATGTGGTAAGAGCTACATCGGACAAACAGGATGGAGTACCCAGTGCAGAATCAAAGAACACCAGAGATATACCAAATTTGGATACACGCATAGGTCGGCGATAGCAGAGCATGTTCATAATAATGAGAATCATAAAATCGACTACGAGGACGTCAATATATTAGACAGGAATACGCGCTATTATCCGCAAATCATTAGGGAATCACTGGAAATTATGAAAAACGTGAACAACTACTCTAACATAGAGGATGGGAAGCGATATAGTAACACGTGGAGACTGGTATTGCCAAGTACCAGCACAATAGTAAGTCACGGTCAACCAAACACGACGAATGAGCAGCGAAGTGAACCAAGCATGACCAACGACCAGCGGAGCGAAGCGGCGCCCAGGTATATAACGAGGAGTGTAACACAACAAATTCAGTCTTTGGAATCCTTCTGAAGAAACTGACAGGATGTTCAGCGAAACGTCAAGTCAATTTCGACGACCACGGCAAGACCCGGAGGAAACTACTTCATTCAACTGTTGGAAGTGATCCCCTTTTACTAATTGACAATAACTAAGCCTATCCTCAAACCCTCTTGTAGAATATAGCAGAACATGTTGGGGCATTTGCATAATTCCATCATATATTCTTTGTCTTAAATCTGCAAGATTATTGCATCTATCTCGCCAAACTTTATTTTTCGCTTACTCCCAGAGAAAACAATCTAGAGAGGTTACAAATTTTAACATTAGCCATATAAGTATTTAATACATTGAATAAAATAGTTTATTGTATGAAAGTTGCGTTTTCTGATAGACACATAACTTCCTAAAATATTTAAAAAGTCGGACAAGTATGAAATTATGCCTAGCATATTTTGTATAGTAATGCCAAACAGTATCTGAAAAGTAAAAATGTCGATTTTGGATATTTTGATGATCGTGTGTAGTAGTTATAGTCGGGGAGCTGACGACAGATTTAGGTGACGGTTTATTTCGTAATTTCTACGCCGGATATGCGGATTTCACTTGTCTGGCTAGCTTTTAGTGGTGCACCGCTCCGATAGAGGGCTTCAAAGACTGCATAATAGAATCAAAAATTTGTTTATCTAGACCATAAATTGTCATAAAAAAACTTGTCTGGCATTATTCTGATGGTGCAAAAGCTGTCTGTTTTAAAAAATAATGCATCACCAGAAGTCCCAAATCCAACAATGAAACCGTTAGTAAGAACACGTGCACTAATTTCCTTTAATAGAAATAAAAGCTGCATTATCTGTTCCCAAAAGAAGAGAATTTCTGAATCGGAAAGAGCAGAAAAATTTATGAAGGCATTTAACTTTTTTGAAGATATGTTTTTTGATAAGTGCTTCATTCTGCATATATCAAATGATATCTGCGCAGCTGGTATTTACTATCATAAGAGTTGTTTAAGTCAGTATTTTCAGGAGTACAAACAAAATCTAAAATCAAAAACAAATAATATAAATAATATTCAAATTCAAACGATTGAAGAAGTGTCCGAAATAATTATTTCTGAAGCAAACAATTTTTTTTTTAGATGAAGCAATTATTCTTTCTAAATTTGTTATTAAAATTAATAATTGTCATAAAATTTCATTGAAGAAAATTGTTCATATTCTTAGAAATCATTTTGTAGATTCTTTGAGGTTTTCTAAAAGTGGTAATTTAAATATATGCTATTTACTTAATTATAACGAAGAAAAATTGTTTCATAAAATATGTGCTGACTCAGATCCAGTTGAAGAATGCGCAGATATTTTGCGAAATTGCTTCTTAAATTTTGATTTTGATTTGAACGACAACTTCTGCGATTCGAATGATTTGGAAAATGCCTGGAATATTTGCTTACCTGATGTCTGTCTGCCTGTACTACCACAAATTGTGACCCTAAACTAAACACTAAGCTTAAATCAATTTTCAATATATTACTCTATAATATACATGGTAAAAAGTGTACATCTTTGCATCTTTTAAACGCCCAAGCCATTCAAGAAACTTGCAAGAGTGCAACGTTAATTCATAATTTTAATAGACTCGGTTTATGCTCCAGTTATAATGAAGTTTGTAGGTATCATGCAGACATGACTGCATATGTTCTCGAAATAAATGACGAAAATATAATACCCTTGCTAAGTCATTTTGTAAAAGGCAATTTTATCACACCCGCCTTCGACAATTTTCATGAGGAGGCCTCTCTGTCTGGAATCGGGGGAACTCTTGATACTGTATGCGTCTTGTATAAAAGGAAAGAAATTGTGCATGTGTCCCTAAAAAACCAAAATTATCCGAGAGTAATGTTAAGCATGGTCCAACAACATTAAATTATAATTTCACTTCAAAATATAAAAGAGTTTCTGAAGCCTGCTGTAAATCCAGTATTAAACGATTACTATCAAGTCGAGGTGGATTTATTTTCACTAGATCCGGAGCATTACGTGCTATTAGAAAGAAAGATTTAATATGGAATCTTTACCGTAATACTGGTTCAGATGTTTCTATATAGAGTTCCACAAATAGCATAACCACTGCGGATACATTGCCAGTTAAAAGTGTAGCTTTTTTGCCCATATTGCATTACCAAGTTACCCAATACAATACAGTGTATATGTATTAAAAAATTTCCAGAATGTCTTACATCAGTTGGACCAAAGTACTTTACCAATAGCTTGCGATGAGGGAGTATTTCATATAGCGCGAGAAATAACCATGATAAAATCAAATGAGTTAAAAAATATTGTCTTTTGTTTGGGCTCTTTTCATTTGACTAGAATTGTGTTAGGTTCTATAGGCACATTTGAGAGGTTTTGGTGCTGAGAACTTATTCAGGAAATGTGTTATTTTTGGTCATACGGTAACGGGGAGTGTTTTGAAAAAAAGTCATTACGCTATATCTATGCATGGAATTAACATATTAGTTAAAACCTTGCATAGGCTTTTGATTTCAGTGTGTGAATCCGAATACACCTCGCCAGTTTCATTACAGTTAATATTGTTAAAATATAGAAAACTAGTTATAGAGAAGAATCGTTTTTCAGCACAGGAATTGTTGTGGCGATGTTCGTCAAATATGGATGATTTTGTTGTAGGTTTTGATTTTTTTTGTAAAAATAAATCAGAAATTTCTCCAACCTTTAAGTATTGGTATTTGTTTTTAAAATGCGTTGAGTTACTGACTAATTTGGTAAGAGCAGACAGGGAGGGAGATTGGCTATTGCACTTGGATACTGTCCCAAAATCTTCTCCCATTGTTCGCTGTGTTTGTTAGGACTAACTATTTTAGGTGGTGTTCACTTTATCTCGAAGATATAAAGGAGTTAGAGAAAGAATCTCCAGAAGTCCATTTGCAATTTATGAACGGAGATATCGTTATAAAACAAAGCGCTTATTATTTCAAATCAATTGGAATGGACATGTGCTTGGAGCAAACAATCAACCGATCACAAAAAAGTACTTCTGGTGTTATTGGCTCTACGAGACAAAAGAACTTTGTTGCACAGTGGGCAATTATACACCATGAGATCTTATCCGTTTCTAAATTACACAGGGAAATATGCAACATAAATACCACACGAATTAATAACGCAATTCCAGTTAGGGAAGAAAGTACTTTATATTTGCAAAACTTTTAAAATAAAGTGTCAATAACGTTAAGTTTATAAAAAATTAAGGAATATCCTTTTTATATGTGGTAATTTTTTTTCTCCAAATCTTTCATTGTTATATACAAAAATGTGTCATCATGTCTTCAGTTAAACGGAGAAAATGGGGCATTCTTCAATATAACTTCATCAACGTAAGTTATTCAAATTTCAAACACTGGTTTGCAATAGGCACACAATGAAAACGAATTTTAAAAAAACGGCTACTCCATTTATGAAATATTCATGTTTAAAGTGAAGGCTCAATACATTTAAAATGTATATTAGTAGCACACGCCACTGGACCAAAATAGCTCTATCTCTCTTATTTTTGCAGGTAATCGGGTGGACACAACGAGATTTTGTAGCTAAAATGTGGGACTACAATTTATATTAAACAAATATTTTAAAAAATATAGAATGAGAAAAAGTGGACGGTTGTGATTAAAAAAATTTTAATTGTGAATTTTTACTTCTTGTATTAATTTTAACTACGTTATCGTAAGAGATACGAAAAAGTTCACAAAAACTTTTATCTATCAGCGTAAAATTTGTAGTTGAACTAAAAAAAGGAAATTAAAATCGGATCAGCAGTTACGGAAATACAGTGCACATCCGGTTTGACATAAAAACCAATATGGCGGACTTCCACCCACTTTCCGATATATCCAACTCATGGATTCCTGACCTACATATGTCCCCAATTAAGATTCTGAAGTAAAAATCCGTACATGCCATGGGTCAATGCAATCTTTCTCTGTTTTGTTTTTAAATTTTTATAAGGGTTGTTTATATTCTTGTAAATAAATATAAAATAAATTTAATGAAATATCACTTTGTAAGAAATAAACACTGCCAAAATCCATAAAAAACCTTGTCGAGTCCGTATTGCTATTACGGTCGGTGGTACGTTCAACCCCCGGAAGTCACTACAGGTTACTCTAATGTAAATTAACTGAATTTATTATTTATTCCCCCAAAAAAACCCGATCCGACGATCCCTCGCAATATTGTCTGAAAGCCTAAGATCGAGAAATCGGAAATAGGGATGGTTTTCTTGATAGGGGTAGTACGCAGGGGTTTCAAAAGTCGAAACCATCACTATCGTTTTTCTCGCCCTAGAAAACAGGGGAGGAAATGTATTGCAAAAGATCCTACAAACTTTTGATGTTCTGGCATTTTTTGTATCTCGTTAAATGGACTATGACTCGTATATATATTTTGGCAACGTTCACCTTGAGTTGCGTAATATGTTAATAATTTTTGTTTGTTTGTTTGTTTAAAAGAGAGTGCTTTCTCGGTGGTCCCAGACAATTATATTCTGCATTTAAGTGGAAGACTTGAAAGAAAGGAATATTTTAGATTCGATAATCTGGCGAATGCGCTGGGATACACAGATAGAAATTTCATTTGAGGATATCGTTAAGTAATGATTAATGGCGAAAAAATTATAGTCTATGAATCATTATTTCTGATTAATAAAAAAAATAGCATAGTTCCATTAAACAAATTTCCATAGGACCCCTACAGAAATGAATATGAAAATTAAATTCCGTTTTTTTAAAAAAACCTAAAAATACTGGTACCTATCAGTAATTCAAACAACTATTTTCTTCTTTACAGACAAGTGTACAACCTTACTAATAATTTCCATAGCCTACTTAGTAATTTTCTTGCATCGCATTCATCTGACGCGGCCATTTTGAAAAAAAATTAAAAATTGTTCATATCTCATTTATTTATTTTTACATCTGAAAAAACTGTAGTACTTAGAAAATTTATACTTAATGAAAAACCATCAAAAAAATATAGTCATTCCATTTAAGAAAAAAAGTTGTCATTCTTGTTAGTCTAAAAGTAGCCTATTCTTGTCTAATTTATGTGTACAAAAAAACAAATTTTTAAATACAAAAACAACCAAAATATTGGGGGCGTACATTGACTCGTGGCCACCCGGTATTTAATTTGAGGTTCAATTTTCGTGAATGATAAACAGTCTTCTACCCTTTATAATCACTTCAGCGATTTCAGAAAATAATTTTTTAAGCTTTATCATGAAACCGGTAGATAATGAGTATCAAATAATCTTTTTAACCTCTCCACAATAAAATTGTGAGAGGTTACTAAAATTGGTACAAAAACGAAAATTGAGATAACATCAAATCTTTACGTTTTGAGGTCCTAGGAACCCAAAAAAGTGATTTTTGAAAAATGTCCGTGTGTGTGTATGTGTGTATGTGCGTTAGCACGATAGCGCCGAAACTACTGAACGGATTTGAATCATACTTTGCGTGTGCGTTTCTTTAGTGCCCCAGAAGATCTGAAAAGATTTTGGTTGAGATCGGATTACGTTTAGTGCCATTTTGACGCAACAAGTTGTTTAATTTATAATTACTTTCAATTTGCAATGGAGCCATTGAAAAGCAGTTAAAATTCTGATTTCAACGATATATCACACTTCCACCCTTTCGATTTGGTTTCCGTGAAAAAAATTAAAAACAAAGCAAATATGGCATAGATCACATTTCGCATGATACTAGTAAAATTACTGAAATGCTAATGTTTCATTTAACAAAGACAGCCGCGAGCGATCGGATTGGGGCAAATTTTGACGATTGTCATTATCATCGTTTGTCATCCGATAACGTTGGTGTCATGTCATGTTAATAAAACTTCGGCATATTTGTAACTTTTAGTGGATTGTCACAAACTTTAAAGGTAGATATAACAATATCATATGCTTTCTGTACCTTCGTTGGTGAATTTATTATAGATTATCACTTTACCAATTTTCAAATTGTTGCTTTACAAATCTGTAGTATTTAGGATAACTAGACTTTCTTAGTCGTTCAAGTGATGTTAAAGTTGTTAATATCCTAATAGTATATTATTCAACGAGCGATAATATAGGTAATAACTCGCATAGATGATTGTAAATTCATTAAGTTGAGGGTTTTTTTAGTGCCCCAGAAGATCTGAAAAGGTTTTGGATGAGTTCGGATTACGTTTAGTGCCATTTTGTCACACAATTTAATGCTCTTTTCGGCTTCAAAGATCCACCGAGTGGGGAGGTTCCAGTCGCTTCCAATAGCTGCCGATTTTTTTTGTAAAAAAATTTGTATAAAAAGCCGATAGGCAAAATTTTTTTAAAGAAAGTTCTGCTGATTTGTTGTTCTAGACTTGCAAGCGAAGTTATTATTTTCTGTATTATGACTTAAGTTAGTTGGCCATGAAAGGCAATTGTAGAAACAATAAAAAAATATTGTTAACTGTTAAGGTGTGAATAAGTTTTTTGTGCTAAAATAAGTGATATTTATTATGGAACAAATAAATTTGAGGCACAAAATTGAAATAATTCGTCTGGTTGGTGATAATGCTGGTTCGATAAGAGAAGCAGCTGATGAAATTAATGTTAGACATCCCAATGGACCAAACGTCAGTAGTACCACAGTATACAATATAAATAAAGTTTTCAATGACACAGGTGCCGTTATAAAACATATTATCAGAGGCAGAAATCACGAACATTTTGTAGGTAGACATATGATCAAATTTTGTGGAATATTTTCGTAATATTCCTAATTCCAGTTTAAAAAGTGCCAGTCTAGATTTAAATATTCCAAGATAATCTATTAGAACATGTCTTGTAAAAAACCATTTAAAGCCAAACAAGCCAAAGTTTTTGAATACTTTAGAGTCCGGAGTTGAAGATAGAAGACTGGAACTTTATTTATGGGTTCAAGGAGAATACCTTAATAATTTTAATTTCATTAAAGAAATATTATATATCGACGAAGCCACTTTCACCACCAACGCCAACGGTACGTTTTCATCCCAAAATTCTGGTTACTAGTCAGTAGCAAATCAAACTGGGTTATCAATTGTAAAAGACAATATTCACTAAAAGTAAATGTTTGGTGCGGGATACTCCATTATAAAAATATTGGTCCATTCTTCTTTGAAGAAAATTCAAATAGATTCCAATTTTTGGATTCCTTGAAGAATGAATTTTCGGAAGCACTAGTCAGTTTACCCTTTTGTAACCGAGTTAATTTAAAATTTCAGTTAGATGGGTGTCCTGCACATAGTGCAGTGATAGTGAGACAGTGGTTAAATAATCATTTTCCAAATCAGTGGATAGGTCCCAACACCCCTCTAACAAAATTTCCATCTAGATCACCGGATCTAATACCAATGGACTTTTTTCTTTTTGGTACTATTAAGGAGAAGGTATATAAATCGAGACCACAGACAATTGAAGACCTCCGAGCTAGAATAAGGAACGCATATCTAGAAATTACATTATCCCTACACAATTAAGAAGAGTGTCAAATAATATTTAAAAAATATTCTTTCCTTTTATTTGGGTTTCCTACCACATGTATTGTCCTCTTCATAAACAAATCACCGAATAAATAATATAGATGGGAATAAACACAGAAATAACGTATTTTGCTGACGTTTCGGAAAGTAGACTCTTTCCATTTTCAAAGCTTTTTTTTTCGAAGAACATTTATTTGCTGTGTATGTCAAATACACAGCTTTAAGATTCTGTTTATGCTATTTCCATAGATACTTACTAAGAATTGATGTTATTTTCTTTTAGATAATGTTGAGTTTGTTAAGTTCTTCTTTTAACATTGGTAGCCAGGTTGTACAAATATCTACAGAACAATTCAATACGCATTCACTTGTAGATATTTGTACAACCTGGCTAATATAATTTAAAATCTCAAAGATATTAAAGATTTTTATGGTAAAAAAAAATCGATTTTTTGACCGATTTTTCGCATATTAGTGAACCGTTTCATGATATTTGCGCAATAATTGTACATGTTAGTGAAACTGTTAAAGAAACTTTTCCGACTGGTGCGGTATAAAAATATGATGGCCTGAATGAGCTATTGGACATTGAAAATAATGCGTTTTTTTAGAAAAAAATTGATTTTTGCATAAAATTTGCAATATTTTGCAAATTTGTAAAAACATTCTTATTCGACTTATATTGGACTACATTTTCACCGAGTTTTGTTAAAAAAATATCTTTTTTTCTCGGAGATACAGGTTTTTTTGCAATAACTAATCCATTTTGCAATTTTTTTTAGATTGGACCAGGCCAGCTCGATCCGCATTGAAAAGTTACACAACTTTGCCATATAACTTTTTTTTTGTACAACGCCAAGTTTATTTGTTTTAAGTAAAAAACTGTTTTTCGCCAACTTTGGCCGCCATTTTGAAAAGGATGCATGCTCGTCATTTGTTTTAAAAATACTACATTGAATTCTACGCAAAATTTCCAATTTTTTACATACCTTGGTTTGCTGTTAATAATTTTTCTAGGTAAAAACCCTGACTTACTGGATTATATGGACAGTTTACATTTATTTGCCTATACCTACAACGGTTTTTAAGATATATACGAAAATTCACAGAATCCTATTATTTTGTAAGAATTCTTTATCTAGCACTAAGTCGGCCATGCAAACAATTTTTGTCAGCAGAAGTAATAGCAGAACTGTTAAATTAGTTGTTTCATATTTTATAGTATACTAGTAGTTATTTCTAGCTATACATATAGTTACAATTTCTAAGATAAATCAATTCAACAGTAAAATAAATTAGAACGTCATAACAATTTAATGCTAACTATATGGAGTGAAATGTTTTCTAACTTAAAGATAATTACTGTCAAGCAAATTTAAACCGTATTCGAATTAACTTCACGTACAGCATTAAGGAAAACGTAAATTTGAAACTGCATTATTTCTATTCTACATGAAATATACTGCCACTTTATAGAATTAAACTGATGACGAAACCGCACAGTGCAATAATTTAAATTTGTATTAAACTCAATTACAGCATTATTTCATTGAGGATTTTTGCCAACACAGGAAAATATGGCTCTTAAGTCTCTTCTCCTAATGTGTCAGTCTACTTTAACTTAATATGACAATTAATCTCAATGATAAAATCATTTTGTTTCATTGAATTATACGATCGTGTTAATTAAAAGTTAGAGCAGCATAAGTACAGTTAAATTGATTTAATGTGTCCAATCATATGAAGTTTAGGGTACAATATTTAATAAATAATGTAATAATAATAATAATATTTGTTCATATATAAGCCGTATAAAATAGAGCTATGAAAAGTCATATAAACGTATAAACATATATAAAAGAAAGACAAAGAAATAATAACAATAGTAATAAAATAGCGACAAGAAACAAAGTAAAATACAACAATAGCTAACAAAGTGGATCGTCAGGCCATTAATTAAAGGTCTATATATGTACAGCCGCATATGCACATATAAACATATACGGGTGTCTCACCGGGAAATGAATCGATCGATATAGAGAAAAGTACGCATTAGAAAATTTTGAAAATTTAGATAATTACGAATGTTGGTGTAGCCAATCCAACTAAAATAATTACAAGCAGCTGGCACTTCGGTTTATACCGGAAGTCGATACCAACTTGCTTATTTCAAATGGAACACCCTATATATTTTAGGGTTTTCGAAAACTGTATAAAATTTTGAGTCGAAGATGTGTAGCATATTCTATACCTAAACCTAGCCGTATCAGAGATATTTGACATTTTATAGAAAATTTGAATAGGTGCAACGGTTTGCAAGAACCGTTATAACTTTCTTCGTGTAAAAGATCCGCATGTGCTTCTTGTCACGTAAAAAGAACACAAGGAGAACTACGTTTTACAACTGAAATAAATTCAATAATATCATACCAAGTGTTCCGTTTTTCGCGCTACATTTTGTCAAATTCAAACCGCGAAAACATGTTTAGGTCAAATAGAACACCCTGTATCTTTTTACGTCAAGTTGTGTAAAATTGAATTCCCTTTCTTCTGATATTAGCATTGTGGGGGTTAAAGTTACAACTTTTTGAAATATTGCGCGATTTTATTAGAAATTCATGAATTGTTGTAATCATTTCATCAAAATAGCCATGATTAGAAACAATCAGTCATTATCTTATGTCAAAAAATGCCAGCACGTTTAAATTACACCCACGAAGACTTTCTAAATTTGTTTATTATTTATGGAGAGTGTCATAAAGTAATATCAAGAACTTGCAGCACATTTGCTACTCGATATACACAAAAACGCAAAATAACACTAACACTGTAACATGCGTATTAATCGAATTGAAGATATGGCATGAACTAAAATAACAGAGATAAGATCAATTTAAAATATGATTTCATTTTAATTTAATAATTGCTCAAAATTCCGCCTTCGAACCTCAACACATTTTTCGCACTTTTGGATTAGTTTTTCATGGGTAGCTCTTCTAATTGAATCCTGTGATATGTTTTGAAATGCATTCCTTACTTTTTGCATACAATCTTCAATGGTTGTTAATTGGCTCTCATAAACTTTATTATTAATAGTTCCCCAAATGAAATAATCCAGAACTGATAAAAGGCGAGCGAAGAGGCCATAAGAAAGGTCCATTATCGGCAATCCATCCATGTGGGGGAGCACCGTCGTGCTGATAAAACATGTTTCTATGTTCGGAGAGGTAATTTTTCTAAATAGTTATTATTCAAATTTTATAAGATATTCAGATATCTTTCACCTAAAAAAAAAAAACAAAAATTTATCTATACATGTTAGCAGAAGAGAAAATTTAATTTACCGTTTAAATGTTCCTGATACAATTGTAATGCCACCACTCTATCGTTTCTTATGGCACAGTAAACATTGAACTGTCAACTTTCCTGAAAGTTTCGCTCTCTGAACATATGAGGACTTGAGTCACTCCAATAATGCAAATTGTGTCTATTAAAAAGTCCATTTTTAGTACATTTTGCTTCATCTGTCCATATAAAATTTCCCAAATAAGAATCGTGACCCTCAGACCTTATTAGAATAAACTCACAAAAATTCTGTCTTCTTAGGAAATCTGTTTCTTTTAATCCTTGAACCATATGGAATGAAAACGGGTGAAACTTATGTTTTAATAAGATTCTGTGAATTGAATCCTTGCATAGTCCCGATTCCAGAGCAGCTTGTCTTAATGACATCCTTGGAAATGCATGAAAATATCCCAGAATGACTATTTCAATATTTTGGTCATCAACAATAGGCTATCTTCTTTGCATTTTTGCCTTGACAGAGCCATAATTTTTAAAATTTTCCAATATGCGTTTTACAGTGTTTGGTGACGGTTTCCGTTTTTCTGGATATCGAGTAGCAAATGTGCTGCAAGTTCTTGATATTACTTTATCACATTCCCCATAAATAATAAACAAATTTTAAAAGTCTTCGTGGGTGTAATTTAAACGTGCTGGCATTTTTTGACATAAGATAATGACTGATTGTTTCTAATCATGGCTATTTTGATGAAATGATTACAACAATTCATGAATTTCTAATAAAATCGCAAATATTTCAAAAAGTTGTAACTTTAATAACCCCCACAATGCTAATATCAGAAAAAAGGGAATTCAATTTTACACAACTTGACGTAAAAAAATACAGGGTGTTCCATTTGACCTAAACAAGTCTTCGGGGTTTAAAGTTGACAAAATATAACGCGAAAAACGGAACACTTTGTATGATATTATTGAATTTATTTTAGTTGTCGAACGTAGTTCTCCTTGTGTTCTCTTTACGTGACAAGAATCAAATGAAGATCTTTTACACGAAGAAAGTTATAGCGGTTCTTGCAAACTGTTGCATCTATCAAATTTTCTATAAAATGTCAAATATCTCTGAAACGGCTTGGTTTAGGTATAGGATATGCTACATATTTTCGACCCAGAACTTTATACTCTTTTCGAAAACCCTAAAATATATAGGGTATTCCATTTGAAATAAGCAAGTTGGTATCGACTTCCGGTATAAGCGAAAGTGCCAGCTGCTTGTAATTATTTTAGTTGGATTGACCACACCGACATTAGTAATTATCTAAATTTTCAAAGTTTTCTGATGCGTACTTTTCTCTATATATCGATCGATTCAGTTCCCGGTGAGACACCCTGTATATTGATATGATTTGCACTTGTATTTAAGCTAAAGAACACATTCAGATTAATTTGAGTTTTGTATTATGAATAAGATGCATTTTATTCTGAGTAGAGAGTTGCTCGCATGTTTTCTGTTTTCTTTTACTTGTTCTGTTTGATAAAATATCAAGGTATCTTTCAGAAGGCAGATATATTCAATAAATACAAGCAATTTTTGTAAATCAGCCACTAAAGACATATAGAGATGCAATTTTTTTTTTTTTTTTTTTGGCATTGGACGTGAAATCCATTAGCCAGTCACTTAATTCTGCAAATAAAATAAAAATAACAAAAATTTTAAAAAAAGGACGCAAAAATACCAATACGAAGCTAACCTAACACGATTTTACCGGAAAATTAATAGATGACCAACACAATGGGGAAAGACAGGGCCCATCAGAGCATTAATAATTAGACACACAGGTTAAAGGCCACGGATAGGAGGTATAATAAACAAAAGGTAAAACATAAGGATACGATTCTAATCTATGTACTTCATAACAGTATGTTGATGTTATTCAGAAAATTTATTATTTCCTTATATATGCTTATGTTCTTAAGTGACAATAGATGTAACAGATTAGTGGGCAGAGGAATCTTTAATTTCAGTAACCCCTTAACAAGTTTCTCAGAAGCTCCATTATGGCATGAACACCCAAAGAAAATGTGATCCAAGTCGCAAATAACCTGGCATGCTGTGCATATATCTGTTTCCACAACCCCAATTCTCTTCAGATGTTGAGCATAACAAGCATGACCAAACCTCAATCTAGAGATAGTGGTGATAAACTTTCTGCTTACTGTCAAATGTCTAAACCAAGGGACCTTAGGTAAACTATCCTCAATTTAAATGTAACGGTTGTTTGGGTTATCAATTTTGAATTGTTCATAATATTCACTCCATTTAATAGTTATATTATTTTTTGATGAGTTCAAGAGATCAGATAAGCACATCTTAAACTGGAGGTTTCTGCCAGCGACTGCGCCCTCTTTTGCAAGATTATCCATGTGTTCATTACAAGTAATACCCACATGAGCTTTCGCCCAGATAAGCTCAAGATTAACTTTGTTTTTATGTAATTTACAAAGAAGTAGAAGTATTCTGAGAATGTAACTATTAATTCTGGGATTATTAATTAAGGCTGTTTTTAAGTTTATTAAGACGCTTAAGGAGTCCGTAAAAATTACGGCTCGCCTAACGTCGTTGCATTCCACATAATCTAAAGCTTTTAATATAGCAATAGCTTCACTCACAAACACTGTTGTACGAGGTTCTAATTTAATTTTCAGTTCGAAATTTTCAGATGGGATGTAAACGGCACACCCCGTATATTCCCTAATTTTAGAACCATCAGTGTATATATGCAAATGACTAGAGTATATAAATTTTAAGTTATTAATTGTCAAATTATTCTCAGTGGTGATATCTGAGTATGATGGAATTAAAATACGAGGTTCATAAAATAGGTCGAGGTACTCCAGGTTTAAATAGGATATATCTGAATATTTGAGGAGAAGATCAAACTGTCCACTTAATTCACGAAAACCAGAGCAAAGGGGAGGGGAATTTCTTTTGGCCCAATATTTATTTGTTAAGTCTTGTGTGTTTAAGTGTGATATCTTGGACACGATCGACAAGTCTTTATATTCTGCTTTTAGGATATATTTCTCACTAAGAAATTGTCTTCGAAATATCAGGGATTGTTCTGAAGCTTCAGCATGTAATGGAACCAGAGGAGTCGATCCCATGGCACCCAGGCAGATAGAGAGATGCAATTTAATGATAAATAGAATCAGTTATTTTAAATAAATGCAGTCAATTATCGTTATACTAATTATTAAAACATTTAAAACATCTCGAACTGTTTACGCATTTAATATGTTCAAGTAGATATAAGATTTTTATTTAATTTGTGCGAGAAATTGATAAAAGTGAGAAAAGGTTCAATATCGCGTAATGAGAAGAAAAGAAACCAATTTGTTTTGTTAAGTTGATGTCACGAAAGTTTTAAATTGGTATTTGCGATTTTTATTTGAGAAAAAAATAAAGGAGATGGTGGAAAATTTAAAATTGGAGGTTGGCTAGGAGAAAATAACAGGAACATTGTGAAAATTGAAAGGGAAGGAAATTTTCGAGAGATAAGAATATTGGAATAAAATAGAGAGAATAGACTGTTGTTGATTTAATTGAAGAAAAGTAAAAGGAAGGAAGAGAAGTAGCTAAGCAATTTGGAAGAAAGAAATAGAAAATCGAGAAGATTTTGACAAGTAGGGGAAAGAAGAATAAATATAATTTATTTTAAGGTCAAGAAAACGATTCCTGGTGAAAGTCGAATATCATTTGAAAGGTGAAGGAGCTTAGGAGATAGTAGCTGGACATCGCAAATAAGTGATACTGTGCGGCTGGAGGTAATATTGAGCTATGCGAACTTAAAAGGTTGTAACAAAATCTATATAAATTTCATGTTCACTATTTTATAGTTTAAAAATAATTAAGAATATTTTATATTAACAAATTTTATTTTAAACTTAATCTTAAACTTTATTATTTTATTTAGCTAGATAGGGATTTTCATCTTTTATTTGTATGAAATATCTTTTCTCGCAATACATTGTTCAGTTGATGTGATTTTGTTATATAGCTTATGTCTTTATATATATATATATATATATATATATATATATATGGTGTAGTGGTGAGAGGTAAGTGAATCCTCTCATGTGGTCTAATGCTACTATACACCAGACATCATGGATGTCTCCATGGTGCATAGCGACTTGCCATTTTGCAAGTACCGAGAGCGGTGACCTTCAGTCCTTGGTGGACTTAACCCATATACTGTTATTATACATGATTTGCAGGAAACAACTACTCAGCGGGCAAATACCCCGACCTGCATTGAATTATACCTTACAAATCATGAAAAATTGGTAGCCAATGTCATTTGTCAACTCCCTGACCAGACATAGACCGGTTTCGAACTTATTAGTTCTCATCAGTATGCCATAGGTCATGGAGCAGACAAATGACAGTGGCCAACCTGCTAGTCTTATACAGACTAATGTAAATGGTGTAGTGGTGAGAGGTAAGTGAATCCTCTCATGTGGTCTAATGCTACTATACACCAGATATCATGGATGTCTCCATGGTGCATAGCGACTTGCCATTTTGCAAGTACCGAGTACCATGAGAGGATTCACTTACCTCTCACCACTACACCATTTACATTAGTCTGTATAAGACTAGCAGGTTGGCCACTGTCATTTGTCTGCTCCATGACCTATGGCATACTGATGAGAACTAATAAGTTCGAAACCGGTCTATGTCTGGTCAGGGAGTTGACAAATGACATTGGCTACCAATTTTTCATGATTTGTAAGGTATAATTCAATGCAGGTCGGGGTATTTGCCCGCTGAGTAGTTGTTTCCTGCAAATCATGTATAATAACAGTATATGGGTTAAGTCCACCAAGGACTGAAGGTCACCGCTCTCGGTACTTGCAAAATGGCAAGTCGCTATGCACCATGGAGACATCCATGATGTCTGGTGTATAGTAGCATTAGACCACATGAGAGGATTCACTTACCTCTCACCACTACACCATTTACATTAGTCTGTATAAGACTAGCAGGTTGGCCACTGTCATTTGTCTGCTCCATGACCTATGGCATACTGATGAGAACTAATAAATTCGAAACCGGTCTATGTCTGGTCAGGGAGTTGACAAATGACATTGGCTACCAATTTTTCATGATTTGTAAGGTATAATTCAATGCAGGTCGGGGTATTTGCCCGCTGAGTAGTTGTTTCCTGCAAATCATGTATAATAACCATATATATATATATATATATATATATATATGTATATACACGTGTGTGTGTTTCATTGATTCCGAACTTTCGGCTTTAAGAATTAAATTTAGAAATTATATTGTATTATATTTTACATATACATACAGACTGTCTATTTTACTAGGGCCCCACCAAATATCTCGCTTAATATCTATTGTAGAAGAATAAAGTTTTAGAAACAGTTATCCCATTATTTATGAGCTATATTTCAGTAAAAAGAAATTTGAAATCCATAGGCTACTTTGTGAGATATATTACAAAAACCTGAAAAATAAGAAAACCACAAACGGTTATAGCTTCCTTATTTGAGGATATACAAAAAAAGTTAAAGGGATGAAATTTGACGGCAAAGACAATAAGAATAATAATATATATCAAAGAATTCGGAAAACGCAGTTGGCTTTGACATACGCTCTTGTGCGTAAATGAAAAGAACAAATCTCACAGTAGGCCATGACACCATTAATCTCGTTTATTGTTTCTCTTTCCAAAGATATAAAACATGTCACAAAAAAAAATGTAATATTTTACGAAAACCACAATTCATATCATTGAATCGTAAAAATCAGCTATGCCATGATTAGTGAAAAACAATGTATACAGTTATTAACAAATTTGACAGATTGTCACCGTTGTATGTTGTATGTTGCGTCGTCGAGTTCTAATAAAAGTTTTATATCAGTAATTATGGTGTACACCAATACTAACAAATTCGATATGATTAGCATTCATTTTATTGTCAGTGCAATTTTGAAGCTGAGATGGCAGTCATCGTTTACGGAGATAGATTTCCAGATGCTCCACAGCCAAATCGAACTATGTTGATATGTAGGTTGGACGAATCAAATTTTTCTAATAATGAGAACATACACATTGGTGCAGAGATACTACTTTCCACGAAAGATTTTCTACGAAAGTTTGGGTGAGTTTTTTAGGGAATATAGTAGTGTTTAATATAGTAGGTAGTACTGTTATACATAGCTTTTCATTTTTCTTTTCTTTGGATGTTCATTTTGTACATGCATTTTTATTTATGAGATATTTGTTTGTTTGTATTAAATTGTAATAAATAATTACTGAATTATAATTATTATAAAATGAATTTTTAATATTATGGCATAGTTGATTTTTACGTTCAATGATATGAATTGTGGTTTTAGTAAAATATTAAATATTGACACTATCAGTTAAAATTTTTATGACATGTTTTATATCGTTGAAAAGAGAAAAATAAGCGGAATTAATGGTGTCATGGTACTTTCAGATTTGCTCTTTTATGAGTATATCAAAGCCAACTGCGTTTTTCGAATTTTTTGATACACGTTATTATTCTTATTGGCTTTGCCGTCAACTTTCATCCCTTTAACTTTTTTCGTAACGCCTCAAATAAGGAAGCTGTAACCGTTCGTGGTTTTCCTATTTTTCAGGTTTTTGTAATATATCTCACAAAAAATGGGATAACTGTTTCTAAAATTTTATTTAAATAATAAATTAACTAAAATAGAAAAATAGACAAGCGTAGATTTGAAATGGATATCAATGAATTCAGAAAAAAAAATCCCATCTGAAAAAAAAGTTTTCGATATAAAAGTGATATCTTCAAATTCTCGAAAGTCTTATGGTATACTCAAAATATTGTCTTGAATCCAAATATGTAAAAATATACAGGGTGTTCCATTTAAAAATCGAAAGTTGCGATCATTTCGAGGTAAACCGGGAATGGTCTCATACTGTTTTTATGGCCAAAAATCCATTTTTACAGGTAATATATGCACCCCAAGTTTCAAATAGATAAGTTAAACTATAAAGGACATCTTTTATAGACAGATTAACAATGATCTTTGACTTTTCGTCTCAATTAAAAGTAAAAACATGACTCAATATGACATTAGGTTACCTATAATTTTAAAGAAAATTGTTGCAAAATATCAATTTGGAATGAAAATATGGAACTATTTAGTTTTTAATGTCTTATAAATAAACAAATTGATATATAATTTTATCTCTCTCAATTCATAATTACATGGAATAAAGTTACTTGAAACACTACTCGCACAAGCCACGGAGGAAAAAAATTTCATCGCTGGAAACTAACGACTGCTTTTCTTTCTTATCTACTAACATAGTAGAACATTTTTTCTATTCCAAGTGCCACTTCTTGATTTAAATAAACTTAGACTATTTATATTTTTGAATTTGGCTGGTATCACATGTAGAGTCTAGGACCTAGATAATTACAGTGTCTTTGTACTGTAGTCTTTTCGCATCGAGAAACATTTGAATTATTTTGTTTATGTCTTGTGTGGTAACTGTGACGTATACTTTCTACTGTAATTTTATGTTTGAAAATATTCATAATGGTATTGAAGCAGAAAAATCGTCTGACATCCATTACTTTACTTTCGAGGAACAAATCATCACTGGGATAAGTAAGACTTTTGCCGTATATTATCTTGAGTACCCATTATCTAATAACATTTAAATTTTCTAAATAAATGTCGCTTACTCCTCCCCAACCCACAATACCATAGGATAATTGCAATTGTGCCAGGGCATAGTAGACAATTTTGAGGTGGGTTTCATTTAAAATGCCTTTAAGATATTTAAAGCTTGGAAATAATCCACGTACTTTTTTAATTATATTTTGTATTTAGATGTCCCATCTCAAGTTCCTGTCTATTACTATACCAATGTATTTTATTGATGCTGCCTTTGGTATTTGGCTTTCTGCGTCAATGGTTAGTGAACCCAAGTAAGGTTAAGTGATTAGAATAAGACGCAAATAATAGATACTTTGTTTTGCCAAAATTTATAGTAAGTTTGTTATATTGAAACCAATATTTAATTTGTTTTAGGTCTTTTTCTGCCTTCTGCTTTAAATTGCGCCAGGTATCTGCATCATATAAAATTGTCGTGTCGTCTGCAAAACTAATTATTTTTCCTGTTGTACTATAGGAAAGTAGGCTGTTGACATAATAGTGAAGAAGACTGGACCCAGGACGGTCCCTTGTGGCACACCGTGTTTAACCTGTCTGAAATTACTGATGGTGCCATCATCGATATTAACGTGTTGCTTTCCATCTGATAGGCAGCTTTTTATTATATTGAAGTTTTTCCTTTTATACCATAACAATCTAATTTTTCCATTAGTTTTTCATGACAAACAGTATCGAAAGCTTTAGCGAGATCAATAAAATTCTCAAAGTGGGCATTTTCTTATCTAGATTATTGTAAAAATAGGACGTTAGATAGTGTATTGCATCTTTTGTCGATTTTCCTTCTCTGAAGCCATACTGCTGGTCTAGTATTACGTTATATTTATTGAATTTTTTCTTTAGTCTGCATTTCATGATTTGTTCAATTATTTTAGTAACATTAGAAATTAGTGATATTGGTCAATAGTTAGCTATTTCTAATTTATCCCAATCTTTATGTAATGGTTTTATAGTTCCAGTTTTTACTGGAAAACGCTCTGTATCAAAACATTTGTTAATTAGATGTAACCGGGGAGACTATTCCAGTAGATGTTTCCGTTAATGTTTCGGAACATATACCATCATCTCCGGGATATTTTTTAGCTTCAGTTGCCTTATTATTTTTATAACTTCTGTTTCACTAGTTGGATATACCGCGTGAACCATTAATAATAGGCCATAGTTCAGGGGTAGATTCTTTGGGCCAAAATATGAAGATATAACCAAATATGCTTTAGTAAAATGTTGCTGCGGAAAAAGATACAGGATGTCAAATTTCAAATAATTTTTTCGTTTTTTTGCAATAACTCAACAGCCTCTTGACTGATCTTGGCCAAATTTGCTAGAAGAACTTTTTTTTTCTAAGAAATAATAATTTATGTATTACATCTCGTTAGATCATAGAGGGCGCCGCAGGACCTGTATCTGATGATGATTTTTTTTAATATTTTTTTTTACGAAACGTTGTGGTACTTCTGACCAGAAAATCTGATGAGGGCGTCATTTCCACGTATAAAAGGTACACTTGGTAGAACTTGATAACTCCAACCGTTTTCGAGGAAAAACATTTCAATAATTTCTTTGAAAGGCAAATTCAAATCCAATGAAACAAATAGTACAAAACGTAAGGGAAAACAAAATCGTAATAACAGCATAATTTTCTTCTAGGTTACTATAATGTTTATTAAAGTTATTGAAAATGTCCACCTTGTTATTGTTAAAGAACGCTATAACCCCGATATACTTTTCGACGTTGTAACAAAATCCGACTTAGGAAATATTTCGTAAGAAAAGCGTGCTTCACGTAAAAACGCCGTGGAGGAGGTTTTTAATTCTTGGAAACATATTTTTGCTCTTCGGAGCATTTTTTATGCCAAATTTTCGCTAACTCTTCAAGGAGCGTTAATTTAGAAAGTGTAGTAAATGTCGCTGCACAGGGACGTAATGTCGCCCCGACCACCCAATTTTAGAAAGTATACTAAAATTGGACTTGAACTTCAAAATTTCCAAGATTAAAAACCCTTTTACGAATCCACGTTGTCAAGCACTGCAACTCTTACGAGGTATTGAATATGAGGACAAGTTAGTCCAACGACTATTCAAAGCATATCGGAAGTTATAGCGAAAATAGCCCTTAGCGACATGGAACCCCCATCATTTCCTAGCAGTCGGTTTTGACGGGGAAATGATGCGTTTTGGCGGGGTTTGCCCTAAACCGGTTCCTCAGTGATTCGGAGTCAAAAAAGTATCTATACCATGTACTCACACGTGCATGGGATCTGCCTTGCCTGAACGTAAAATTTGTTATTGCATAATACAAACGAAGTAGAGACGCTTCAAGCAATTTTAAGCTCCGAGGAGCGACCAAAATTTATGTGAATTAATAAATACGTTTATAAGACAGGCAAGCAAAAGCCCACCAAAATTTCAGTTACATGAAACTTTTCTTGAATCTTTTTGTGCATCGTTAGCTTATCAAACTGCATATTGGATGGTAGTTGGTACCGTATGAATCGTCCCGTTCCTCACCATGTGTTGTACACGGGTCAGACCATTGTTTGTTAACATTTTCTCTTGAAGAAGTTGTTGTAAAAAACATAAATTTTTTAAAAGATTTAATATACATATTTTGAACTTTATATTGTCTTTTAGTTGTGTTTTCTAACAAAATTCCCTTTCAGGTTTAATTTTAAGAGAGTGTGATACAGACAGTGTTAGATTTATAGTATTACGACGTCTTCCAATTGATACCATCAGAGCAGCAGTTAAGCATAAACGACAGTAAGTATGATTTATTGTATTGTTATCCGTTTGAAACAGTCGTGTTGAACCCTAAAAATTTTGTGAACGTTTAGAATTAAGAAAAGGTTGAGGAAAAAGAAAATTAATTTTTTCTTTTTCCTATTTTTTTAAATTTTTCTAAGTTTTTCGAGCAGAAAATACGTCCTTCAGACTTCCATCAAAGCATGGATCGTTCACATTATTACCAATTATTAATTTAATTTTGTTTATAATTATTCTAGATTTAGGTTTATTACAAATATTGTATATGCAGCTCCATAAATATTTTGACACATTTTTGTTTTTATTAATTATAGTTCCGTAGTACTTTATTTTAGCATTTTTTATTAATTGAGTCGTTTTATTTCTAGATGAATTGAAAGCAATATTTTCCTAGATTATTGTGGTATAATTTTTAATATACAATATAAATATCTTTATGTAAACCTCCTACCAATCCTACTGTTTCAAATTTTAAAAATAACAAAACCAAAACACGTTTTTAACATATGATTTTAATGAAAAATAAGGCAATAGAACTCGCACGATATATACTAATCAACAAACAGACGGACAGACGACTGACAACGGGAGATCTGACAGACAAGTGGATAGACGAAGAGATGTATGAGTGTTGGACTGACAATTACAGAGCGGAGAGACAGACAGAATAATAAATAAATAAACACCACAGAAATTAGACAACCCCCAATTTCAGAAGCCAGATGCATGTGCGGAAGGGGGTTACATATTGAGAAAAATGAATGAACTAAAATAAATTCAAGGAAGGTGAAAACGTACAAAATCATTATTTTTAAAATAAATACTTAGGTACAAGATAATAATAAAAAATATATTATTAAACTGTTATATAATACTTAATATCACTAGTACTTGGTTAGTTATTAATGTAATTATATATATGTATGTGATATAATAACTTTGCAAGTGTACTGGTAATAATGTGAATAGTAGTTATATAATTTTGCACCTACATCACGTGCCTCAATGAACCGTTTCATTAAAGATAATTTTCGGCACGTATAGGATAACACAAATCCGATTTGAACAACATGTAGATGGGTAAATTTCTACTCAGTATTGCAAATACGTTAATCTTATCAACTTCATGCACCCCTCCAAAATTTAAATATTGCTAAACGCTGTAGACAAGACATTATCAATATAATAAAATGATTATAAAGAAATTATTCAGGTAAAACTTTCAGACTGATAAGAAATTACCTAAACAGCTTTTGTAATGACATTAATTTTAAATTTAAAATTTCGTATATATTTTCAGTTTAACATTGTATCTGATGTAATATATTTTCATTTATTTTTATTTATAATTATTAAATCGAAAATGATTTAATTCGGTTCTTTTCAGTTTCCGCATACATTTTTAATTTCAAACCGATTCCAGGTTTCAACCGCGAAAACTAATTGTTTAAGTAAGTTAACACGTGAAATTATCGATATAAACCGGCTTCAAGAATATCAATTTGACTTACAGTTATAGATGTTAATACTTGGGCTACTAAATTCATTCTTTTTCCGAAATAATGGAATTAATTTATTTGCAAGAAATCCCAGCCGTCTAAATGGACGCTGCCTTTAACTGGGACACTCCAGAGGTGTCGTACCGAAACCTTAACTTAAAATTTCTGGTTTACTTATTTCATTTATTTCTCAACTCATATTTGACAAATAGATTATTTTCGCGAAATTACTCATTTGGGGTCGCTGCCTTTAAGTGGGACATTCCAATTGAGTCAAATTGTATTTAATGAGATAAATTGTTAAGGGAATAAATTATTTTCACCCACGATCGCTATACAAAAGGGCAAATTATTATACAATAAAATATTTAAAGTAGCTTTTGATTCTCTTGCTTTAATTTTTATTCGATTAAGACATGACATTCAAACTTGTTTGCTTAGTTTATTTTCTATATACTAGTATTTACATCGGAATATTTCTCGCGAAATTTTTCAATTGGGGACACTGCCTTTATCTGAGAGAGTCCAAGTAAGACGTCCGTAATGTGAACTTGATTTCCGATTATTTTTCGCGAAGTGACCTATTTGGGGACGCTGCCTTTAAGTGGGACACTCCAATTGAGACGTACCGTCTTGTTTAACAAATAAATATTTAATAAGCAGTGTGTCATACAGTTGGTCCTTAATTATCTAAGTTTTCACGTATCGAGCCACCATTTTGCTTTGCTTCTCATGGATACCATTTTCTTCCGCTTTTACACGAAGCTTCACAGCGAATATCTCAAAACCGGTTACTTTAACGAGAAAAATGCGTAAAAATGAATTAATACAGCGCAATTTTCTCTATAAGATCCCCATGTCTTGCGGGTTTTGACGCAAGTGATTTTTTTTTCTTTTTTTTATAAAAATGCGTTTTTCAATTTGACCTCTTGTCCACACCACCCTTGAGGTAGAGGTCTCTGTGGATTTTTTAAAGTGGTCTCCCCTGTAGGCCTATTCCACTAAAATTCTATCCAATTTTACTCATTAGAAGGTTCTTCATCGACGAACTGCTCTTCAAATTTGAAATTTAAACATTTTTGCCCGTGGCAATTAGAGCACATTGTTGAGCAGCGCAATCCAACTTTAACATAGCTACATCGTTTTCCGCAACCCTTTTTGCAGTTGAAATTGGTGCTGGTAACTCAGTGGTATATATGGGTGCTAAGATATTGCCCACTTTCTTCCAACCCCATTCCGTTGGTTCCAAGTTTTCTCCTCGCGATTGCATTTGATATATATATCATATATATCAAAATAAACTCTTTTTTTATTAAAGTAAATATATTAAAAATTTCTTTATCATCTGATAAAAAAAAATTATTTTTCAAAATGGCCGAAAAAATTCATTTTTTGTTTATTAGGTTTTTAACGAATGCAAAAAAATGGCCAAAATAGGTTTAAAATGATTTTTTCCATGGTATAAAAAAGCTGGTGTCGAGGCCTAACTTTCTAAAAAAAATTATCCGTTTTGGACTTAATGGCATAAAATGGCGGCCAATTCAAATTTTAAATAACAAATCCAATTGCGCACACTGGATTTAATATTTTTGCAGCAAAGTTTCAGGGTGTTTTTGTTAGAGTAAAAGGCAGATTTTTTTGAAGGTTTGAAGCTGATCGGTTCACACAGAGGCTCTGGGCAGCAAAATGAAGAAGAAACGATTTTTGGCCAGTTTTGTCACATTTGTAGGTTATGGTCGTGTTCCTAAGACCTACACTAAGCGTAAATTTGCAGAAAATTTAACTACAAAGATTTTGTTTCTTTTATATTGTCCCGATCGGACCCATGAATCTCGAGTTATTCATATTTTTAGGTTGATTTTAGGTTTCCTATCGTACTATTATACGCACGTTTATTTCATAACTGACGGTTAGAGGGACAAGGCACTCTTAGGCTTAACAAAGAGTCTTTTTTGACCAATGCCTTTTCCTTTTCCTACATATCATAATGTTTCAAACATCTGTTTCTAAGGTCGTCTAGAATGAATGATTTACATAAATTAGTGAGGTACATATTTTACGTATAATTGAAAAACGGAGCTTTGTGGAAAAAAGGGGAGATAAATGAAAATCACTTGCGTCATAACCCGCTAGATATGCTTTCAATTCCGAATTCCTATAAGATCTAACTAGATTAAGCAAACTGACAGACATACAAATGTATCCAATTTTGATAGTAACAATTCGTGATCGAGGTGGTTAAATGCTTTAGAGAAATTAGTGTCGATAACATCTACTTGACTTCACTCGTCGAGAACTTCAAAAATATATTGAGTTTTCTCCACAAGGCTCGAGGTAGTAGAGTATTAATTTTTCTGAATGAAAATATACATGGCAATGAATAATGATTTCAAAAACTTTACAAATATTGCAATTCATGGAAATTGGTTGTAGATTGTAGATTGTTTTACGGGGTCGTTTGGCTTCGAACAGCCTTACTTCACTTCGACCTAAAAGATCTTTTGTGATTTACCCTACATCTAGTGGTTATCCCAGGATTCCCAAACTTTTTACAAAGCTTGTGATTTTCCTGGGGGCTAATTTCCCTATGTCTTCCGGCGTTAATTCCGCCTGTTCTAGGAATTTTAGCCCAGTGCGGACTAACACCTTGCATTCACAAAGTATATGTTCCGCAGTTTCAATTGCAGTATCGCAATATCTGCATTTATTATCTACCGCCTTACCCATATTCTTGAGATGGCATCTCAAGGGGCAGTGGCCAGTTAGAAGGCCTGTGATTAGCCTTAATTCGGACTTTTCCAGTTCGAGAAGACTTGTGGCATTCTTTGTCGAATAAGTTATAAACTGTTTCGCTTGTCTTTGGCCTGGAGTATTCCTCCAGTAGGACTTTTTCTGATCCTT
Organism: Leptura quadrifasciata; assembly: GCA_963675555.1. Taxonomy (NCBI): domain Eukaryota; kingdom Metazoa; phylum Arthropoda; class Insecta; order Coleoptera; family Cerambycidae; genus Leptura; species Leptura quadrifasciata. Next base: position 116,237,814 of record OY776677.1, read on the forward strand.
TTCCCATTCTTGGATCTCCTCCGCTATATGTCCCTTGGCTAGGTCACAAAACGGTTCGGGTCCAATGAACGGTGCTTCAGCTCCTTTTTTTACAAGGCTATCAGCAAGTTCATTTCCTTGTACTCCCTCATGCCCTGGCACCCACATCAAGGTAACCTTGTTGTTATTAGCCAGTTGCTTCAGGGATTGTCTGCATTCCCAGGCAATTTTAGATTCAAAGGTATAGGACCTTAGAGCCTTTAGTGCTGCCTGGCTATCTGATAGTATGTAGATCTTTGCCCTTCGGATGCCTTTATTTAGGCATACCTGGGCACACAGATCTATGGCATACATTTCTGCCTGAAAGATGGTTGGGGTGTTTCCGAGGGCTTTGGATAGCCTACAATTCGGCCCTGCTACTCCCACTCCTACCCCTTCAGCCATCTTGGATCCATCTGTATACCAGATAAGTGACCCCTGTTCCAATCGCAGTGACTCCATCTTGCTCGTCTGACGACTTTCAATTAGCACGTCAAACGGGCAGTCAAAGTCTTGTTTGACTGGCATTGAGTCAGTGGGTTTGGTCATGGACTTCAGATGGATTTCCTCCAGAATCCTTAAGTGACCAACCAGATCACCTGGTTTGCATTTATGTACCTGGTGCAGTCGTAAGGCACTGAGTGCCACCTCCTTCCTTACATGTAAGTGCAATGGAAGTAGGTCAAGCATAGCCTCCATAGCTGCTGTGGGACACGAGTGCATTGCTCCTGTAGTCCCTAAACAGGCAAGGCGTTGCAGTTTCTGCAACTTTCCCTGTGCTGTTTTTTCTTCTGTTTTTGGCCACCATACGCATGATGCATAGGTTACCATAGGTCTGACAACCGAAAGATAAGACCAATGTGTCATTTTCGGTCTTAGACCCCAAGTCTTACCAAACAACCTACGGCACGTCCATATTGCCGCTGTTGCTTTAGTAAGAGTCCGTTCCAGATGTGAGTTCCAGGTAAGTTTTTGATCCAGGATTACTCCTAGATACTTGACTTCACTGGAAAAATTTATTATCGTCCCATTCAGTACAGGAGTTCTAAGATTGAGTCTTCTCCTTTTAGTGAACGGGACAATAGTTGTTTTGCTCGGATTGACATTGAGTCCCTCTGACGAGCACCATTTGGATATTATATTTAAGGCAATTTGCATGAGGTTGGAAATCATGACCTCATTTTTGCCTCTCACGGTAACGACCAGGTCATCTGCATATCCCTGGACGTTAAAGCCAGAATTACTCATTTTATGTAGGAGATCATCGACCACCATTGACCACAGCAAGGGTGATAAGACTCCACCTTGTGGACAACCCCTGACTGCAGTCACCGTAGCCGACTCATCCCCCACACTTGTAGTAATAATTCTGCTTATGAGCATGGATTGTATCCATTTAATTGTAGGTGACTGTATTCCCCTTTTTTCCGCGGCTTTTTGTATGGATTCATAGGAGGTGTTGTCAAAAGCACCCTCTATATCTATGAAAGTATACATAGCCACTTGTTCTGCTGTAAATGTCTTTTCAATGCCTTGAACCAGGCAATATAGAGCATTTACTGTCGATTTGCCAGGTTGATAGGCAAATTGTTTTGTGTGAAGCGGTGTTCCTGTAAGGATTTCGCTTCTAATGTGTTGGTCTAAAAGTTTCTCCATTGTTTTTAGGGGAAATGAGGTTAAGCTAATGGGGCGGTACGACTTAGGCTCGTCTGATGGACGTCTGCCTATTTTCGGAATAAACGCCACCTTAACTTCCCTCCAAGCTTGGGGAATATACCCCAGTGTATAGCTTGCTATAAATATACTTCTCAGGCATGGGACAAGCTCTTCAATTCCGTATTGAAGTAGGACAGGGAAGATACCATCGCTGCCCGGTGATTTAAAGGGTTTAAAGGTTGATACCGCCCTTCCTTTCCTAGTAGGATGATGAACATCCAAGTAGTCCTGTAGAAATTCACCCTGAATTATGCGAGAGCCTGGGAAATGAGTGTCTAAAAGCACCCTTATGTTTTCCTGCTGACTCTCGGTATGCTTACCATCGGGCTTTTTGAGTAGCCCTATTCCATTTGAGTGGTCTTTTGCAAGGACTTTTTGTAGGCGTACTGCTGGGGTTAGTTCATCTATCCCTTCGCAGAACCGTCTCCATGATCTTCTTTTAGACCTTCTCAATTCTGTATTGTACTCCGTAAGGGCTTTCCTGTAGTCCTCCCAGTTTCCAGTGTTTTTAGCTCTGCTAAAAGCTTTCCTAGTCTCAGCTCTGAGACGGCTGAGATCCCTATTCCACCAGGGCACATGGAAATTGGTTGGTAATTACTAATTTCATTTCTTGAACCTTTTTTGTGCACAATGTATATTCTGCTTTCTTTCCGCGATTGGGAACGAGATGTTAAGATAAATTTATATATAATGTTGAGCGGTTCGTCGAACCTTATTGCACAATCTGTTAATATTATTAAGTCTGGACTTACAGATTTTTTAAAATTTTCTTGATAGCATTAATTATTTCATCATCGTTACTTTCAAGTATATGTATAGAGTATTTCTATTTTGGTTGTCGACTAGTTGGCTATCAAATAAACAATTTTTTTTCTGCGTTTAAAAATACATCAGAGAAATAACTAGCGAAAGCGTTGACATGAATGGGTGTATTTAATTGGTTTTCATTACACCTCATACTGGATGGTATAGCCGTTGAGTTCGTTTTTGAGTTTATTGAGACGAAAGTCTTTTAGGGTTATTGCATAGTTCATCTTCAATGGATTGTAAGTAATCTTTATAATCTGATGTAATAAGAAATTCTACTTCAGATCTAACATTTTTAAAGTTATTGTAATGTTCGCCAAAGTTAGACTTTCTGCAATTGTTTAACAATTTGCCCCTTAGTCTGATATTATTAATAATACTTTTATCAAACCAAGGGGATACTGCTTAAAGGTAGCTTTTTTCTCTAAACATATTTAGTTTATCAAGCACTGGGTTTACTACGTTGTAAATGACCACTAAAGTTTTCTCGAAAACAGTTAATTTCACTTAAAAAGTAAGACTATTATTAACTACATTGTGGCCAGCTGGTAATGCAGAAATAATGGGTGATTTTTTTAGTGTGTCTGAATTTCCGATATGTGTCGCTATCAAACGAACTGTCAGTTTTCGCGCTTCTAGTGTCAAAGTTATTCAGTATAGTCTGCTAAATTATCTTGGAATGGTTAACGTCAGAACAACGTTTGCAATTTGTCGAAATTTATTATCAAAACCAGTGTTCTGTGCGCCAAACTTATAGAGCACTTCGTGAATTTTATGGTGCGCATAATCGCCCAACCGAGCGATGTATCCGCCGAATTATCGACAAATTTCGAACTCTTACGCTGCTCGATATTATAACAAAAACAAGACGAATAAGTATGCGTTCCCAAGAAAATATCACCACTGTTGCTAACAGTGTTGAGGAAGACTCAAATTTGTTAATTCGTCGACGTTCGCAGGGAGTTTCGCGTAAAGATCTTGGTCTGGTGCCTTACAAGATCCATCTTGTTCAAGAGCTCAAGCCGCAAGACCATGGTTTACGTCGTACGTTCGCTCAATGGGCTCAAAATCAATTGCAACTTGACCCAGAATTTAACCGCAAAATTGTGAAAGTAATCCGCAAATGACCCAGCAATTGCCGTTGCATCCAGAAAAATGCATGGTATGGTGGGGATTGTACGCCGGTGGCATCATTGAGCCGTATTTCTTTAAAAATCAAGCTAGAGAGCGAGTTACCGTTAATGGAGATCGTTATCGAGCGATGATCAATAATTATTTAAGTCCAAATCTAACTGTGTATCTGGCTGTATGGACTATGTCCTAATGCCAAAAAAAAAAAGTCCAAATCTGAATGGTATTGACCTGGGGGAGATGTAGTTCCAACAGGACAGCGCCACATACCATACAGCCAACGCAACAATTGATTTATTGAGGGTATAATTCGGTGAGAAAATTATTTCGAGGAACGGACCTGTTAACTCCCCCAAGGTCGTGTGATTTAACGCCTTTAGATTATTTTCTTTGGGATTATGTTAAATTTTTGGTCTATGCCAATAAACCAGCAACTATTTTCGCTTTAGAAGTCAACATAACTCGTACAATTGCAGACATAAGACCCTAATTGCTTCAAAAAGTGGTCGGGAATTGGATTGACAGAATGCGCTTTGTTAGAAGTAACCGCCATTGAATGTTATTTCACATAAAATAAATACTTTCAAGAGATCTAATTTGGTTGTTATTTAATTTGAACTTAAAGTTCGTTCGGACACACTAAAAAAATTACCCGTTTATTGAGACACACTATATACAACGTATTAATTCGCAGTATATAATTAAAATGTTATTCAACAGTGAAATTTATCTGAAGGTCTCAACAAATTAATGCTAGTTTTCAGACTTAATGATAATTATTATCAAGCAATGTTAACTTACCGTGCACGGTTAAATAATTTTAAATATCAAACTGCATTATTCTGTTCCACAAAAAATGCACTGCCATTAAATTGTTGACGAGACCTCACAATGCAATAATTTACGTATGTATTAAACTCAATTACAGCATTATTTCATTAAGAATTTTTGTCTATACAGGATAATGTGGTTAACGTAGCCAACTAAGAAAATCATAAAATTCTTTTGTTAATTTGTCAACGTGCACCAATTTAAAATTAAAATTAACTTAATAATAAAATCGGTTTGCTCCACTGAATTACATAATTTAAAAGTTAGGGCAATGTCAATACTGCATTCGTAAATATATACGGCGTAACTCATCAGATGTATCCAGGCTAATGTCTCTATTATTATAAAATATAAAACAAATATTTAATAACAAATGTTAATATTCTAAAGGATATAGAAATGCTGTAAGCGAAAAACAACAAATTTCGAAACAGAACAATTATTACTACAAACATTTTATTTTTTTATGAAAATAATACAGATATCACATCATTTACAAACATGAACAAAATGAAAACAATGTTTGCGACACAAAAGAGTAATGAACAATTATGGAATCAGTACAAAGCTATAGAAATACTTTAGTGCTTTAGTAAAAGACAAGAAAATTACACAAAAGGCTAAGCGAAGCAAACAAAAATTCAAAGAATGTCTGGCGAATAATAAAAAACCTCAACAATACAAATATAATCCAAAATCGCAAATATTGAAAAGTCTATATTTCTAAAACCGCTTACCACTAACGAAATAGAAGAAATAATTGAAACATTATATTTTTAGTCGCAAACTCCTCTATAAAATCCTTATTTTACTATAAGGAACGTAACCAGATTGCAACCAACAGCTACTCTCCGCGCTATGTGTCCCGCCGAGCGCTGAATTACAAGTTACAAGCCTGGCGCGTTAAGTGTAATAATTGCATATTACCATCAAACCGCTAATGCTTCGATTGCAACAAACACCAGCCGAAAGACTGATCCTACTTAAAGGAGCTCTTGTGCCAGTCGTCACACACCACTTGCAGACTGCAGTTTCGAGCTGTTGACTCTCGTCAGTGCAAGGTAGGCATGTGACGACCGACACGAGGATCACTTGACCATTTAGTACATTTCGGTATCTTTGGGATAGCGACATGTAAAATAGTCAGCAGGCGCCATCTAACGGTCCAGTGTCTGTTGCAATCGAAAAATAAATAGCCTGACTGGGCTTAGCACAGTTCAAATGTGCTTTTAGAGGGCGGAATATTAAAACATAATATTTTTAGCCGCAAACTCCTCTATAAAATCCTTATTTTACTATAAGGAACGTAACCAGACTGCAACCAACAGCTACTCTCCGGGCTATATGTAATAATTGCATACTACCATCAAAACGCTAATGCATCGATTGCAACAAACACCAGCCGAAAGGCTGATCCTACTTAAAGGAGCTCTCGAGCAGTTTCGAGCTGTTGGCTCTCGTCAGTGCAAGGTAGGCATGTGACGACAGACACGAGGATCACTTGACTATTTAGTATATTTCGGTATCTTTTCGATTGCAACAGACACTGGACCATCAGATGGCGCCTGCTGACTATTTTACATGTCGCTATCCCAAAGATACGGAAATGTACTAAATGGTTAAGTGATCCTCGTGTCGGTCGTCACATGCCTACCTTGCACTGACGAGAGCCAACAGCTCGAAACTGCAGTCTGCGAGCGGTGTGTGACGACTGGCAAGAGAGCTCCTTTAAGTAGGATCAGTCTTTCGGCTGGTGTTTGTTGCAATCGAAGCATTAGCGTTTTGATGGTACTATGCAATTATTACACTTAACGCGCCAGGTTTGTAACTTGTAGTTCAGCGCTCGGCGGGGCACATAGCCCGGAGAGTAGCTGTTGGTTGCAGTCTGGTTACGTTCCTTATAGTAAAATAAGGATTTTATAGAGGAGGTTGAGACTAAAAATATTATGTTTTAATATTCCGCCCTCTAAAAGCACATTTGAACAGAGATAATTGGAAAATAAACTCATCTCCAGAAATATATTAAATAACTACAAACGCACTTAAGAACATATTCGAACGTCTTTAATGACAAACTAAAATCGAAATTTTATTAGGTATACCAGTGAGTTAAATACTTAATATTATTTTCATTGTTATAAACATTATTATTAATGATAAACATTCAATTCTTGGTTGATTTGCAACAACTGATTTTCTCTTATTTTCTAAATCGAGGCGGGTACCGTGACAGCTACTAAGAATATTGTCCCTCATAGCAATATTTTAATTATGATCAACGGCCATTTGCATATAATGTTTAATAAATTATTTGTTGTTATAACCTGTAATCTTTATTAGTTGCTGTTCGCTGATTTCCTTCTATGTCAAAGTTTAGACAGTCGTCATCCTTACTGTATCAGTACCGACCTTAGTTGCATCAGATTTTAACCACATGAACATGTATTTGTTCCAACAGAGCAATATTTGTACCAACTTATTGACTGTGGATGATTCCGGTTCATCACTATTTTTAATTATGATTAGTTTTGAAATTTTCTTATCAAAGCCCTCACGTCCTTAAATTATTAAATTGTTTATGTTTTGCATAAATTTTACCCCTTGTCTTCGACTCACAGCATTCCAAATCACGAAACAGCTTTCGTAAACGAGTTAAACGAGCGTTTCTAACAGCACAAAGTCGGAATTAATTCACATGTTTTTCTGTTAATTCAACATGTAATAAATTTTTACATATTTTTACTCACTCATCTATAGATTGGCGACTGTTGGCGTCGTGAAAATATCCAAATTCCAGATTTTAGTGGCTTTTTAAAATTATTTTCTGTACGTATTTTGTATAGACTTTTCCTTTCAATCTAACATGCTACCGGTTAAAGTAACGACCATCAAATTTCAATACTATAAAAATAGTATAAACATTCTTCTATTTATGAAACTAACTTGATAACCTTCTTTAACGGGTTATATGACGACTAATCGGTTAACAAATTAGTATCAATTGATTGCATAATTAATTTAATTAATTACACTAATGAAAATAAAATTTTAAATGATTTTTACGCATTATAAAAATTTCAACCATTAGTACACTCTTCTAATTTCCTATAATATAAGAATACAAGGTTTACAGCTAACAAGATTACACCATCAATTACCAACAATTAAAGGCGATTTTATGTGTGTTCGGTGACGGTAAAAAAAATGATCCACAGTAATATATACAAGGCGTTCCATATACTTAACCATGGGTTGTCATTTAACATACTTGACGAAATTGGATTTAACTTTCTATTTTTCTTCAGTTAATGAATTTATATAGATATTGGGTTACATATTTTTGCGGAAACCATCTAACTTCTATATTTCTAGGAACATTGCAGCTTCCTGGGCTTGTTATGTTAATCTCCCATTTATTTTTATGATATCCGTTCCTGTATTCTGGTCCTTTATATTAACGTGTACAATTCTACAACTAATTGAGTGTAATAAACTTCTGAATTCAATTTTGGTCATACATATAATACGTTTTATTTGACAGAAGACAGGTTTTCTGTCAAATAAAACCTTACGATCACACAAGATATGGTATGTTGTTTCTGTTAATCTACTGCATTGTTTGTATTTTAAGTGTCCATTATATATAATTTTATCAATATACGTAAGATATGGAGGCGTACCCTTGGCCAATATATAGGGTCGATGATATGTTTCTTGCGAGCTTGTCAACTCCTTCGTGGCCAACGATACTAGAGTGTCCCAGAACCTACACCAAGGTTATTGTAATTTTCCAGGGCTCTTAGTGCTTTTTGGTACTCCTACACCAGTTTGGGCATCATCTTTTTATTTGACAGTGGCCTTAGTGACGCCTGACTATTTGTTAATATACTGATCCATCTATTTCAATAGGCACAGGTGTATTGTCCAATTAACATGCTGAACTATGAGTCCCTCAAGTCGCTATATCTGTCAACTCCAAATATCCTACTCGTTCCTTGACCCGTCAGCATCCCAGGTAAGTTTCCCAGGCGGGCTACTATATCAATCTCATATTTCACTTCAATTGACGATTTTTATCTCAATGTTTCTTTCGGAAATATACTTAGGAATCATGTGATCCGTTTTCATATCTGATATAAATAAATAACACCACAGGTAATTACGACCCTCTTTATTCCGGAAGGCTCTAGAAGAGCCTTGTGTGGGAAGGGGCTACATATTTAGAGACAAGGGACACACACCCAATATCCGTGTATAGTGAAAAAATCCCTCTAATAGTATTTTCCACTGCCACGACCGGGGATCGAACCCGGAACTTTTGGGTGAGAGGCAAGTGCGCTCACCTCTCGACCACCAGTCATACAACTTTATGTTAAGACTCACTTGATTTCTTACCTATTGATTGTATCACAATGTTCCATAACTGTCACTTGCAACCTAAAATATAATTTCGCCCTATTCCATCACCATAAAGTGAAGAGGGGGACGCTAACAGGCTTACCATTGCTGTTAATTGTCGACGTTAATTAGATTTCACTGATCTCTTTGTCCCTAAATAGGCAAGGGTTTGTTGTAGTAGTTTATACCTTTTTCCAAATAATGGTATCAATACATTTCTTCAACAGTTTAGTAAGCTATTAGATATCTTCATCTTCTTACATAGTAATGAGATTCCAATAATGGGTGGCTTCAATATTGATTTTAATGTAAATAATACTGCCCTACGTTAAATCTTAAATTTTCTAAATTGCAACAACATGTGTTTAACCATTCATGTGTTACTCATATATTCAGTAAATGTATTGATAACATTATAGTTAAGGAGAAAGAAGTAATCTCTTAACTCAATATAGTTAAAAATAATTTGTTAGGATCATTTTGCTCAGTACATTAACAGTCCTTTTAAATAGAACAGTCACGATAGACTTTCTTTTAATGACAATAGTATTGTAATTTTTTATACACGTCTAAAAAACACAAATTAAGAGGAATACTACTTTTAATTCGTTTATGAACACTATTTCATATTACTTCGAGACTTATTACCCTATATCTAAACCAGTGTAATTAAAAAAACCCTCAAAGTAATTGTCGCCTGACATTAGTAGGAAATATTCTCAGTTCGAAGAACAATTCAAAATTGATAAGAATGGTTTAATTCATATTTGTCGCATCTCCTTCAACAGATAGAAATTAGAGAGTCGCTTCCAACTTAACTGCTGTTAATACTAAAGTTCCGCAGGACTTCATATTGAGTCCAACATTTTTTTGTCACTTTCATTAACGATAAATTATTAAATTAAATTATCTAGAAATCCATTTTTCTCATAGTAACATATGCTGATAATCCTAATAATCTGTTCAAGTGTAAGAACATACCTAGTTTTAAAAGGTGCTCTGATTTATTTCTTGTGGTGAATGATTATCATGGTTGATTTGGAAGGACTAATATTTTGTTACAACAATTACGTTTTACTGTATACGCTTTGCTAGATTGCTAAATTTTCCCTAAGCTAGGATCAATAAATCATCTGCATAGGGTTTTATGCCCTTTCCTGGAAATGGTGGATTCTCTTGAGGCTCACCAGGAAGTGAAGAGTTATCATCGCTTAAATCTTCAAATGGATTATCATATGCATGAAATTATCTTTCATGATTCTTTTCTAACGCTGCCTTTGTCCATTTTCACTCAACAAAGTCTACTTTAAAGTTCCATTTAGGGACTAATAAACTAATAAACAAACCACAGCAAAAACCTAAACTTCAGACATTGAGGTTATGTGGTGCGAAATAAAACAAACCAAAACGATCACTTTGAATACATTCGTACACGAAATCGCTTTATCGTGTATTAAACTTCCATCCGTTGCATCTCGCCCGTATATTTCCATGGGATAATCTCACTTTTTTGTGCACGACATCGCCTCGGTCAAGTTCAAAAATACGTTACCAGATTATACGTGTATTACTGCTCCGTACACGGGTTATTGAATAGAAAATCTGTTCCCTGCTGCAACATTGTTCAAATGTGCTTTTAGAGGGCGGAATATTAAACATAATATTTTTAGTCGCAAACTCCTCTATAAATCCTTATTTTACTATAAGGAACCTAACCAGACTGCAACCAACAGCTACTCTCCGGGCTATGTGCCCCGCCGAGCGCTGAATTACAAGTTACAAGCCTGGCGCGTTAAGTGTAATAATTGCATATTACCATCAAAACGCTAATGCTTCGATTGCAACAAACACCAGCCGAAAGACTAATCCTACTTAAAGGAGCTCCCTTGCCAGTCGTCACACACCACTTGCAGACTGCAGTTTCGAGCTGTTGGGTCTCGTCAGTGCAAGGTAGGTATGCGACGACCGACATGAGAATCCTTTGACTATAGTACATCTCGGTATTTTTACAATAGCGACATGTAAAACAGCCAGCAGGCGCCATCCAGCGGTCCAGTGTCTGTTGCAATCGAAAAATAAATAGCCTGATTTGGCTTAGCATAGTTCAAATGTGCTTTTAGAGGGCGGAATATTAAACATAATATTTTTAGTCGCAAACTCCTCTATAAATCCTTATTTTACTATAAGGAACCTAACCAGACTGCAACCAACAGCTACTCTCCGGGCTATGTGCCCCGCCGAGCGCTGAATTACAAGTTACAAGCCTGGCGCGTTAAGTGTAATAATTGCATATTACCATATTGCATATTTTCGGCTGGTGTTTGTTGCAATCGAAGCATTAGCGTTTTGATGGTAATATGCAATTATTACACTTAACGCGCCAGGCTTGTAACTTGTAATTCAGCGCTCGGCGGGGCACATAGCCCGGAGAGTAGCTGTGAGCTCCTTTAAGTAGGATCAGTCTTTCGGCTGGTGTTTGTTGCAATCGAAGCATTAGCGTTTTGATGGTAATATGCAATTATTACACTTAACGCGCCAGGCTTGTAACTTGTAATTCAGCGCTCGGCGGGGCACATAGCCCGGAGAGTAGCTGTTGGTTGCAGTCTGGTTAGGTTCCTTATAGTAAAATAAGGATTTATAGAGGAGTTTGCGACTAAAAATATTATGCTGCAACATTATTGAATAAATTTTATTTTAAACATGTTCATGACTTTTTTTTGCTACCTGCAAGTCCTCTCTGGATGCCCATCCTGGCAGTCTTCCGCTAACAACTAATTTAAAAGCCCCAATAATGTGACATAAGTTACGTTTGTAAATACATAGGAAACGGAGAAAGTCTATCAAAATGGAGTAAAAAGCTATGGTTTTCTGAAAAAGGATTTTTAACCGATTTTCTTTGGATTTTCCTTGTATGCTTAAGAACATATCCTCGAAACAGTTTGTTTTAAATTTTCTGATTAAAATCGTTTGAGCTAGACCTAACTCCAGCAATTCAGTACTTCTATCTAGTATCCAGATTTTTATTACTCATTCATAAATAAAATGATCTGATATCCAGTGAAACAAGAGTTGTGCTGATGACAGTGGCATATGTGATAAAAAGAATATATTTGATAAAACAAGAATGTTTTTGGTTCGTCTAATAGTCAACAAGTTTTCTTTTTTCATAAAATGTGTAATATGTACAGGGTGGGCAATTAAGAATGGAAGCCGGCAATATCTTAGTAACGAATTATTTCACAAGTTTAGGAAAAAAATTACCTTAAGTAAGGGTCACTTCACTTAAGGTATTTTTTGTAAAAATAGCTGGAAAATATTTTCGAGTTTTTAAAATGGCCGGTAGGGGCGACCGAATAGAAAATTGGGTTTTCTCCGAATTTTGTTCAATTAAGTAATATTGAAAATATATCGTAATTCTGAGACAATTTTGAATCTCGTTAGTTTTCTACTTTAATAACCTTAATAAAGTGGTGGGGAGACGCCAAAAATATTTCTTTTAAATATCGATTATTATGGATTTGCAAAGTAACTACTGAAAACAAGTAAGCTGTGAAAATGTCACAATGAAAAAACAACATATTTCAAAAGTATTCAACTTGTCATTGTTTCTATTTTGTGTAGTATTTACTTTTATAATTGAATTTGTTTTCGTTTTGGAATTGATTCTTAAAATTATGTTTCATAGAAATGAAGAACCCTTGACATATTACCGATTTACTTCGAATGCATGAGACATGCAACTCTTGCTGCCAGAATCTATATGTTACAGTATCCTGAAAGACGTCATCATGGCGAAAGAGATTTTATTCAACTAGTACATTGTTTATGTACGACAGGAAGTGTGTAGCTTCCTGTATATCGGAGACACCGTAGAGGTCACACCGAGGAAAATGTTATTAATGAACTAGCATACTTGCATTTTAATGCTCATAGCAATAACCAGGGACTTGGATGTCGAACCACTGTTCGAAATATTCTGAGAGAACATAAGTAAGTTATTTATTTATAACGAATTAGTTCATCAAAATAAGAAACATAGTGCGTTTATGCAAAAAAACTGTTATAAAGTTTACAAAATTTACATTTTAAAGATAATGGTATATATTGTATAAAGTTTTTTGTTTTACGGCTATGTGTTGCTGTTGTATCTCGGGATTGTCAACAATTTAGAGCTATTATAGAAAATATATGACAAGTAAAAACGTTTTTCTTTAAATATTGCACAGAACAACCTTTACGAAATAATAGCTATTTATGCCATCAGTTACGAAATGCCTAATTTTGTGTAACGCGTGAGATTTTTGCGGAACGAACGAAGTGAGTTTCGCAAAAATTCACAAGTTACACAAAATTTCATTTCGTAACGTATTGCATACAAGATTTTTTCTAATTTTGAAGAAAGTAATAAAAAAATTAAATTTAATATAATTGATAAAAATTTGGAAAACATAAATTTAGTTTGTTGCTGTTACTTCATGTTAGTTGTCAGTTTGACATTTGTAAAAAAGTCTAGACGGAAGGTTTTTAGTGAGATTGATATATTTTTAGTTTTATTTTTTTAAAATGAGTAATTCAAGTTCTGAAGAGCTACCAAGCGATATTGAAGAGGCAGCAGGTAATGCTCTATTATCAGTAATTCCCAAAAAGTCAAAGGCAGTTTATGATTTGGCATACGAAAAATTTGTTACGTGGTGTGATGAGAAGAAAATTAAACATGTTAATGAGAAAGTTTTACTTGCATATTTTGAGGGTAAGAAAGATCTAAAAGTTTCCACATTATGGACACTTTACTCAATGTTAAGGTCTGAACTAAATCTGAAAAGGAATATTGATATTAAAAAATATACAAATTTGGTAGCATATATTAAAAGTCAAGCGGACGGGTACAGTGCTAAAAAGTCAAAAGTTTTTATTAAAGAAGATTTTGCCAAATTTTTAGTGGAAGCTGATGACAAAGAATACTTAATGGCTAAGGTTGCAATGATAATTGGAATGGCAGGAGCATGCAGAAAAGCAGAATTAACATTTCTTCCAGTTGAAAATGTTATAGACGAAGGAAGCTATTTTCATGTTGATATCCCACCTTCAAAAACAAAAGTTATACGGCAGTTTGCAATTACCACTGGAGACATTGAAAATACGAATCTTGTTGAAATATTAAGAAAATATATTAAGTTGCGTCCCCAGGTTCTTAAACACAACAGATTTTTTGTAAAATATGCGAATGGAAAATGTACCAGAAATCCTGTTGGAATTAACACATTTAGCAGTCTGCCAAAAGTTATTGCACAATTTCTTCGTCTTTCAAACCCTGTTCTATATACTGGCCACTGCTTTAGAAGAAGCTCTGCCACTTTTCTAGCAGACAGTGGCGCTGATATTTTAAAATTAAAGAGGCACGGAGGTTGGAAATCTAGCTCTGTTGCGGAGGGATATATCGAAAATTCTATGAATAATAAGAAACTTATAGCGCAAGAAATATTTGGTGAAACATCTAAAGCAATGTGCGCCACTTCCCAAATAACAGCAAGTTCGAGCAATGAAAAAAATATGTCGTCGGGAATTAATTTGAATAATTGCAATAATTGTGTTATCAATATTTATAATAATTAATTAATTTATAATTTATGTTTTTAACTTGTATTATAACAGTTTAATAAATAGAAAAATTCTTTTTGTCACTAATTTTGAAATACATTTTTCGTCACCAATTGCATAAAATTTTACTTTATGCAACTAGTTACAAAAAGTAAGACGTTTCATAATGTCAATCAGTTTTAAAAAGTGTCACTTTATATGTCAAAATTAGAAAAAATAAATTTGTTTGATTTATGATTTTGTAGGTTGCATCCATATCACATACTCCATCAAAAATTTAAATCCTAGCGATTTTGATCAAAGTCTGGATTATTGTAATTGGCTGTTGCGAATTATAGCTGAAGATCTTGGTTTACATTCACGTATTTTGTGGTCAGTTGAGGCTTCATTTAAGAGTGATAGTACTGTAAGTCGGCATAATATGCATTATTGGTTTGAGAATCCACGCTGGATGTGAGAGATCTAATCTCAGGGTCGTTGGTCTATAAATGTGTTATGCGGAATTCTAGGTGAACAAATAATTGAGACTTTTATTCCCAATGAAACTCTTAGTGGAGAATGTTATCTAAATTATTTAAGAAACGAATTGCCACTTCTTTTAGGAAGCGAACCTCTATGAATGTATTTCCAACATGATGGGTGCCCGGCGCATTTCTTTTTGAACGTTCGTGATATTTTAGGCCAACCATATCCTGACAGGTGAATAAGACGTGGAAGTCTATTTCATTGGCCAGCTAGGTCTCCAGACCCGATTTGCCTAGATTTGTATTTGTGTGGGTGAATAAAAGATCTCGTTTTTACCACCAGACCCACTACAAGGGACGACATGATCGAAATAATACGAAATACCAGTCAAAGTATTTCGATGGCAGAAGTAGAGACTTCTATTCAATCCACTCGTCAGAGAATGAATTCTTGCATCGAAAATAATGGACGACATTTTGAACATCTAGGGCGCGACTAATTTCATTGTAAATTTTGTAATTTATTGTAATTTGTTTTTGCATTTACTTTGTTTATTGTTATTACCATTAGAATTGTCATTGTTATTAATTGCTAATCTGTGTATGATGTATTATATATTCTGCTGAATACTTTAGACATATGTTGTGTCTACACTATATCATATTAAGTCAATAGCCAAGTTAAGTTCAATTAAGTCTAAGATATCTATTCACCAACATGGATTCATGAAGAGGCGTTCAACGACGACTAACTTGTTCTGTATAACTCAATATATTTCTGAATCCTTAGATGAACATCGCCAGACTGATGTCATATATACGGATTTCTCCTAAGCATTTGACAGGTTAGATCATCAGTTACTGTTAATCAAATTAGAGAAAATTGGCCTTTCATACTCATTAATTCTCTTATTCAAGTCTTATTTAACAAATAGGTTTCAGTATGTTACTCTTAACGGATTCAGTCAATTGAATTAGCTGCTACCTCTGGTGTTCCCAGGGACCCATCTTGGGGCCCTTATTTTTTAACATATTTATCAATGACATAATGGACGAAATTGATTTGCCTTACCTGTTATATACTGATGAACTTAAAATTTTCTGTTATAAACCATATTGATGATTGTTTTCAACTTCAAGCTTGTCTTAGTAAAGTAAACAACTGGTGCTTAGTAAATAAACCACACTTGAATGTTAGTAAATGCAACGTAATGTCATTCTCATTGAAAACATCTCTGATTATTTTCGAGTATCATTTGGATAATGATACTCTTCAGAGGCCTACAACTTTTCGCGACCTAGGCGTAATCTTTGATAGAAAATTATCATTTACCAACCACGTTGATACTATTGCCTCTGAAGCCCTTAAGGCTCTTGGATTCATAGCTCGCACCAGTCGTGAATTTACAAATACGGATACATTAAAAATACTTTACCAATCATTTGTGAGGTCGAAATTTGAATATGCATCACTTATTTGGTGTCCCAGTTATGATGTTCATAAGAACAACCTGAAAGCAGTTCAACGCCGGTTTGTTAAACTATTTTGGTTTAAGTCGGATGGTATCTATCCAGCTATTGGCTTTCCGCAGAGTCAATTGCTTGAAAGGTTCTCGTTGTCTACTCTGGAAGACAGGCGAATATACGTCTCTCAAGTATTCTTATTTAAAACGTTACACAATGATCTTGATGTTCCTGGAATAATTTGCAAATTAAATTTTCACGTCCCTAGATTAAATTCTCGTAATGACCAAGTTTTTTTTACCCACTCCACATACAAACTTATTAAAAAATTCGCCTTTGTTCACTATCTGTAACAATTTTAATAAACTGCGTATATAGCAACCTCGATATTTTTAATTGCAGCCTTAATAATATAAAAGCTAAAGTTTTTAATTAATTTAAATACTTTCAAAAACACTGAATTTTAATCTGTATTTCCTTCTGTCTTTTTCTAAGTTAATACTGCACATGTACCTCATTAAATTTGTTTTTAATTATCTGTAATTTACACTTTGTACTTATTGATGTTTTTGTTAGTTTGTATTATTCTCTATGCTTTTTTTGTTTGTTTTTTTGTCTTATATTGATTTTTAATGTTCTATATTGTACTCTACTTTTATGATTTGTTTTTATAACTTTCTATTCCTGTTCTATAATTGGGTATTTTACCTGTTGAGCAGTGTAGGAATAAATAAATAAATATTCACAGCTTACTTGTTTTCAACAGCTATTTTGCAAATTTCGCCTCCAAGATCTAATAATAATTCATAATTTTAACTTTGTTTACTAACATCTACTGTTAGAAAAATATAATCGAGTTGTGGTTTTCAGCGACATCTGAAGCTTTTAATTATCTATTTTACCGTGTAAAAATAAACATACAATTCCATTTTATTTAATTTTTTTTATAAAAAGCGCCATATTTGTTGACATATCAAATATCGCCCTCTAGCGGCGACGGTAACAATCAAATGAAAGCAGCGTATTGCGCACTCGATAGAGTAAAAAGGGCCCCTTGTAAAGAGGTCAAATTCATTAAATTTCGTTAAGGCTAATGGGAGTAATTGACATTTAAGAAAAAAATTGGCATCTTCCCACCACATTATTTTTGAAGATACAAAAAAGAATTGAAAACTGACAAGATTCGAAATTGTTTCAGGATTACGATACACATATTTTCAATGCCACCTAATTGAGCAAAATACGGGAAAACCATAATTTTCTATTCGGTCATGGCTGTTACGCTCCCTAGCGGTCATTTTTTAGAAACTCAAATATTTTCTAGCGATTTTTCAGGGTCACTTTTCTTCAGTTAATTTTTTCCTAAATTTGCACAATTATTGGTTTCTGAGATATGTCCGGGCCTCCATTCTTAGTTGTCCACCCTGTATATAAAAATTATAAGCAATACGTAAACAATATAACTTAGATAAGCAGGTCTTCACACGTGCTAATATAATAGCTATCGATATCAATTCCTAAATAAAAACAAGAAGATACATATGTGCCAATTATAAAGAATCTGTGGTATCTATTGAATATTTGAAAACAATTAGAATGGTATAACTCCAATATACTGTTAGAAGTGTAGTCAATAAAATACTGTACAGAAAAAGTGTAACCTCGAACTCCCGTACAAAGCAATAAGCGAGGGGAAAACAGCTGGGGAAATCAGATGTACAAATCAGGGGGAAATCAGAGGAAATCAGGTGAAATCAGGAGGAAATATACTGCCATTTTATTGAAATATATTATGCGTATAGGCAATTCAGTTAATATCTTTTGCTTGAGAAAAGACTGTAATTAAAACTATTTCTTTCGTATTTTAGATTAGTTCAGTTATTTCTCTTTCTTGATTGATTTTGACAGTGTATACAGTCTTTCTAAACCAACCAAAAATAGAGTCTAGTATACTTTAACTTGGCGTGTGTATGTATGAGTTAATATTTCCATACGATTTCATTTTCTCCCATATTGTATACAAAGTTAAAGCAATAGTCCAGAAACATTGTCTACGTCGACAATATTTCTGGATCTTTGTGTACAAGAGAAAATGAAATCGTACGGAAATATTAACTCATACATACACACGCCAAGTTAAAGTATACTAGACAACTGAAATGATTAAAGAAATGTCTGGTTATGTTATTTTGTACTTCAGCTTATTCAGTCGATTATTTTAAAACATTCAATGTATATATAAGTAGCTTATATTTAATACCATTCATTTAGAAAATCTTTAAAAAGTCTGTGGACATACAGGGTGTCCCACGACGAACTGCGGCGATCGATATTTCGAAAAGTAGACATCGGAAAATTTTGAAACTTTGGTAGTAAACTAATGTCGATGGGGGCAACTCAGCAAAAATATTTTCAAGATGTTGGCATTTTCGGTTATACCGGAAGTCGATACCAACTTGCTTTTTTTTGAATGGGATGCCCTATATATTATTACATTTTTGGATTGTACGCAAAATTCTAGGCCGATTTTGTATATCATGTCCTATACCTAGGTCTCTTCGTTTTTGAGATATTTCAATTTTTATGTCAAAAATGACGTTTGCGGGCCCTAAAAGAATTATCAATTTTTCCTATAAGGAAGCCTTTATTATCCAATTTTTGCAATCTTATCTTATTCGCCATTAAAAATAAGGGTAAGTTTGTATATGGATGTCTATTCCGAAATTTTTTAATTTTCGAGATATTCCCAATTCAATATTTCCATATGAGTATTTTGTTATGGATATTAAGTTAAATTACTCTTAGTTAGCTATGACGGCGTTGAGTGCTAAACAAATGTATGTAGCTGTCACTTACCATTTGATAAATATCAATTATCATGCTTATAATCTATGGAGAATGTAACAAAGTTTTATCAAGAACGTGTGAAATATTTGCTAATAGATATCCAGATAAACAAAAACCGTCTCCGAACAGTATTTAATGAATAATGGAGAATTTCAAAAAAATTGGCACTGCAACAGTTCATAAAATAATTAAACAAATGTAACTTAGATACAAAAGGTTCTTACATAAAATACTAACAGTATAACTACTTATACTCAGGAAAATATTTTATTTTAATAAGTGTTCAAAGTGTCCACCCTGAACTTCCAAACAGCTTTCGCACCTCTTGAGTAGTTCGTCATGGGTGGCCGCTCTAATAGAACCTGGAGATAATCTTTCAAAAGCATTCCTTACCCTTGCCTGACAATCTTCCATTGTTGTGACTGAATTAAAATAAACCATATATTTTATTGTTCCCCATATAAAATAGTCTAAGACAGACAGATCAGAAGAACGGGGAGGCCACAGAAAAGGTTCATTGTTAGCAATCCACTTATCGTAAAAAGTTTCTTCCAAGAAGTTGTTAACTATGAAGCTGCTGTGTGGTGGCGCGCCATCGTGTTGGTAAAATATTTGCCTGGTTCAGCTAGCGGTAAAATGTTCAAATATTCATGATCTAAATCTTGTAATATATTCAAATATCTTTCACCTAAAAAAAAGTTCATACGTAATTTGAAAAACAGAAACTATTTAAGTAGTAAGTAAGATTCATTACCATTTAAGTTTTCTTCATAAAAATGTTTTACGACTCCATCATTTCTCACAGCACAGTATACATTAAATTGCCAGGTTTCTTGATAATTTCGCAATCTCACGGCATGGGGATTTGAATCACACCAAAAGTGGGAATTATGACTGTTGAAAAGTCCATTTTTCGAAAATTTTGCCTCATCAGTCCAAATTATGTTGTCCAAAAATCGAAAGTCGCCTTGTAACATTGTTAAAATAAATTCGCAAAAGTGAACTCTTCTGGTCAAATCGGTATCCTTTAGGTGTTGAACAATAGAAATGGAATAGGGATGGAATTTGCGTTTCAAAAGAATTCTATGAATAAAGTTCTTGGAGATTCCTGTTTGTAAAGCCACTTGTCTTAAGGATGTCATAGGATATGCCGCAAAATATCCCAAAATAGCAATTTCGATATTTTCATCATCGACAATTGGTTTTATTTTATGAACTGTTGCCTTAACGGTGCCAAAATTTTTGAAATTCTCCATTATTCGTTTAATACTGTTCGGAGACGGTTTTTGTTTATCTGGATATCTATTAGCAAATATTTCACACGTTCTTGATAAAACTTTGTTACATTCTCCATAGATTATAAACAAATTTAAGTAATCCTCGTGCGTATAACTTAAGCGCCCCGGCATGATAATTGATATTTGTCAAATGGTAAGTGACAGCTACATACATTTGTTTAGCACTCAACGCCGTCATAGCCAAATAGCCAATTAAGAGTAATTTAACTTAATATCCATAACACAATACCCATATAGAAATGTTGAATTGGGAATATCTCGAAAATTAAAAATTTTCGGAATAGACATCCATATACAAATCCCTTATTTTTAATAGCGAATAAGATAAGATTATAAAAATTGGGAGTTTCCATTTGAAAAAATTGATTTTTGACAGTTTTCTCAATTTCATCTTTATTCTTATTTTTGAACACTCTGTATTAATACTTATCAAAATATTATAAAAACTCTATTAAAGTAGGTCTCTTTCAATAAAGAATCGAACCCAAATTAGATAATAAAGGCGTCCTTATAGGAAAAATTGATAATTCTTTTAGGGCCCGCAAACGTCATTTTTTACATAAAAATTGAAATATCTCAAAAACAGAAGGACCTAGGTATAGGACATGATACACAAAATTGGCCTATAATTTTGCGCAAAATCCAAAAATGTCATAATATATAGGGTGTCCCATTTAAAATAAGCAAGTTGATATCGACTTCCGGTATAACCGGAAGTGCCACCATCTTAAAAATATTTTAGCCGTGTTGCCCCCATCGGCATTAGTTTACTACCAAATTTTCAAAATTTTCCGATGTCTACTTTTCGAGATATCGATCGCCGCAGTTCGTCGTGGGACACCCTGTACATTATAAAACTTTATATAAATTTTCACGCAAGAAATAAATACGTAGCCGTGACAAAGACAAATTTGATAAAATTAAATCAATGGAATAATTATATGATATCTGTTAAAATTTATGTTAAATTACATCTGACATGTCTCTATGCATAGTGTTACGTAGCCTTAAGAGGATAAAATATTTACTACTTCCAAATTATTAACATATTTTTTAGCAAACCAAAGATAACGCCACCACTGACTAACAATCAAGAGCACATCGGATTTTTTAAACGTAGATTACCTACGCCTCTCGCTAGTAGTCATGCGCACAAAATTACGTTGGAGGTTACTGAAATTGGAAACACAGGGAGTATAGGGACTGTCGCTTCTGGTTCCTTTATACGAAATCTTCCTTGGTTATACTTACAGGTGCTCTCCCGCGTCGATGATTGGCTCCTCCCGGAGCCAAGGTTGTCTAAACGACGTTTCGGCAGAACCCCATCTGCCATCTTCAGGTTCTCACTGAATTCGGGTAACAAACGAACGAACTGAGTACTTAACATTTTCAAATTGAATCGTATCTGAGCTACACCAAAACCAATGTATGTGCCATTTGCACTAAACTCGGGTATACAAAATATGTTATTTCATTTATCTAAATATTACTTGGAATTAAAATAAAACAGAATTTAGATTCTCAATCTATATTACGCTTACAAATTCCACATCATTATCATATAAAACGGGATGCTCAATAAGTCCATTATACTTATCACACCTACACCTTAAATGATGGTTGAAATATATTTTAAAACCATTACCATATGAATACAAAATTATAATAAAGTATATCGAGTTTGAAGCGCTAATTAAGAATGTTGTGAAAAAAATACATTGAAAAATAAGAGAAGGTGATATCCAGTGAGACAAGAGTAGAATTAAAAGAAGTGGTAGATGTGATAAGAAGAATGTATTTGATATTAAAACAGGAATATGTTTGGTACGATTGTAGTTTACAAGTCCTCTTTTTTTTATTGCATGCATAATGTTAATTACAATAATAAACAATGCATAAATAATACAACTTATAAAAAACACATATTCTCGCCTTAAGATAAAATACCTTCTCTCATTATAACAGCTATCGATGTATAGTGCTAAGGAAAAACAAAAAAATACATATGTGCTAATTATGACACACATGCGTTGTCTATTAAATTTTTGGAAGCAATTAGAATGATATAATTTTGAGTACCAATATATTGTTATAAGTATAATCAATAATATACTTTGCATATGAAGTGTAAACCCCAACGGTTGTATAACGCAATAAGTTATATTAGTATAAAATCCAATAAAATGAATCGTAGCTGTTACAGCTAAAGATATTGTATATATAGAATTAATTATAGTCCAGTTTAAAATAATAATATTTGATTTGTCTTGACGTAGCTTTGAATATTTTATTATCACGAAAGCTATACTTATGTTGGCAGCCACACAAATTATCCCAATTAATAAAAACAACACTAAGGTAACTCTTTGGAATAAGTGGTAGTGACCGCTGTCCATAGAAAAATCCTCCACCTCTGCCACTATATCGTCTTCTGCCAGATTTGTTATATTGGAAGAGTAGTCCTCTCCGTAATCCATTTTCTAAAAAAGAAACGAGAGTACAGTAACAAAATTAATTAAAGAAATTATTGTTATTCGAACAGTCTAGTAAAAAATTATGGAAATGTTTCAGTTCCTTCTGTGAATTATTCTTTCTTTTGGATATTGAGTTAATAGTTCTTTAATAAGGGAATCAAACTTAATGATAGCGGTATATTGTATGTTAAGAGCTGAAAGTGCATTCTTGCCACTTTCTTAAATGCTGTTAAATTGAGGTTTGAAATGTACATACTATTTTTTCGATGACGCATATCAGGCAGCAGTGTGCATCGAGAAGTGAAAGCGTACGGACGTACACCGAGCCATCAGAGTGCACAGTGAAGTGGAAGCCCCACAGACAGTGACATCGATAGTGTTGAAGAGGAAGTTCACACGTCTTTTTCAAGACACCATTTTCTGTTATTAATCATAACTTTTTCCCATAATAATATAGGTATTCCCTTACAGGAAACCGACAACGACGTTACCGTGGAGGACGGTAACATGGAGTACAGTGAAGACGAAACGTCCCAGAGCGGTAGCTCCCGAGGGGGCCCCCCAACCCCAAGGGACGACAAGGAGACGATAAAACGTCTCACAGAGGAGAACAATGCTCTCAAGAAGAAAATAGACGAGCTCACCGAAAGGTTGGAGCAGATGCAGAGGGAACAGAAGTCCCAGCATGAAGAGCTTCTGCGTGCGATTCGGGGAGAATCGCAAACACGAAAAAGAAAAAATCCGCCCGCTACCAACACGGACTCGGACGAAGAGGCCCCTAAGGCGGCAAAGAAGGTGGCTGAAGAGCCCCTCAAGTGCCCCCCCGAGTCCGAGTCACCTAGACAGAGCAAATCGGGATCCAGAGCCCCCCAGCAGGAGGCTAGCGTCCCCCAACAAGAAACCCGAAAAGAGGAGACCGAGGCCCCTCAAACAAGGACAAGAAGCCAGCGTGTACCCCCGGTAGTGCTGCGAAACAAAGAGACGTGGACAACGGTGAGCCGTCGTTTAACCGAAACCGGTATAAACTTCAACAAGGCCAAAGTTACCGGGGAGGGAATCTCCATCGAGCCCGCGACGTCCGAGGACTATCGGAGGATGACAAGGATGTTCGCAAATGAAAAGAGGGAGTACCACACGTATGCCCTGCCAGAGGAAAGGCAGCTACGTGTGGTCATTCGAGGGATCCCGAGCGGCGTTACCTGCAAAGAGGTGGCAGAAGACCTCCAGGACCAAGGATTCGCACCTACCGCGGTCCAGCGAATGATGTCAAGACGGACAAAACAGGAGGTGCCCCTCATGCTTGTCCTAGTCCCACAGGACCAGGACAAGATACTCCAAGTAACGAGGTGCTGTTCTCTAGTTGTAAGGACTGAGAGACAGCGAGCCAAGGTAGCGGCATCCCAATGCCACCGCTGCCAGCGTTTCGGCCACGGCCAATCCAGGTGCACCGCGCAGCCGAAATGCGTGAAGTGCGGCGAGGCACACCGGACGACTGACTGCAAGAAGAAGGCAGACGAACCGGCCAAGTGTGCGAACTGCCAAGGGGCCCACCCGGCCAGCTACAAGGGGTGTCCAAAATACCCCAAGCAATCAGCCAGCGCCACTCAAAGGCCGGTACAGAGGTCGACGACGAACTCAACAAAGAAGGGCGGCGTAGCGCCAGGCACTAGCTACGCAAAAGTAGCCCAGAGCAAGGCAGGACAGAACACCGTCCCTGCCTCAAAACAACAAGCATCGCCAGAGGCCAAAAACCTCACAGCGGTGCTAGCACAGATGCAACAAATGTGCTCAGCGATGAGTGCATTTTTTGCTCAAATGCCAAACTTTACTAATCTGTAATGCCTTTACAGATTAAACCGGAATTCCTGCAGATGGCGGCCTGGAATGTAAACGGCCTGCAACAAAGGAGACTTGAAGTCGAAGAGCTCCTGACCAGGTACGATATAGACGTCATGGCACTGCAGGAAACCAAGATGACCCCAGCCAAGGAGATCAACTTCCCAGGATACCACACGTACAGGATGGACTGGGTAAACATACCTCGGCGACCCGCAAGAGGAGTGGCTCTACTCGTTAAAAAGACCATAGCCCACCATCCGACGGTACTACCTGAGCTAGAAAATATGAATGCCACCGCCGTAGTAGTGTCCACAGCACGAAACGGCGACGTCCTAGTGGTTTCATGTTACCAGCCACCCCACAGCACGCTAACCGAGGGGGATCTGGACGCAATTCTACCCGCTAGGACACAGGTCGTCGCAATTGGCGATTTTAACGCCAAATCCCAGCAATGGAACAGCGGCGTAACCAACACTCGAGGACGAGAACTGCTGCGGTTCCTGGGACAGCACGCCGGCGAACTGCTGGTGGTAGGACCAGTCCAGCCCACCTTTGACAACGGTAGAAACAGGCCAGACGTACTGGACATAGCCATCCTAAAGGAGATGACCCTCGAAGCGGAGATCTCCACCAGAACGGAGGGATCTACCGAGCACAACCCGATCTTCCTAACTCTAGGAGGACAGGCGGGTGACGACAACGCTACCTTCACGAAGCGACAAACGGACTGGGAATCGTACCGGCTGCACCTGCAGCAGTACATTGCACAAATTCCCAGGCTAGATACCGTGGGGGACGTTGAGAGGGCCGTCATTACCCTAGAGGAGCAGATCCTGGGAGCAATAAGGGCCAGCACGACAGAAACAGAAGTAAGAAGACACCCAGCACCGATGGCGAACCTACCAGAGGTCACCAGGCAGCTGATAAGGGATAGAAGAAGCGCCAAGAGACGGGCTCAGAGGACGAGGCTCCCCGCCGACAGAAGGGAGTATAACGTCCTCAGCCGAAGAGTGAAAGCCGCCCTCCAAGAACACCGTCAGGAGGAGTGGCAACGCCACCTTGAGTCACTCGATCCACAGGACAGAAGTATGTGGAATACCCAACGTGCCCTGCGAAACCGGAGGAAACCTATACCCCCGATTCACGGAGAGCGAGGGAGGATCGTCTACACTAACCAGGAAAAAGCCGAGGCGTTTGCCGACAGCTTAGAACTGCAGTGTAGAGAGAACGAGCTCGATGACGAGGACGAGGACTGGGTGGACGATGTCGAGCGCAGAGTACGTAGGATCCACCGCCTGCCTGATGACGACCACATCCGCCCGACTACCCCCGAGGAAGTCAAGGAAATCCTTAGGAGCCTAAAGCCGAGAAAGGCTCCGGGATGTGACAAGATAGGAAACATCGCTCTCAAAAAGCTACCCAGGAAAGGAGTAGCGGCGCTAGTCAATATCGTAAACGCGATGTTAAGGTTACGGCATTTTCCAGCCAGGTGGAAAAAGGCCGACGTCATTATGATCCCTAAACCAGGGAAAGAACTAATTTTCCCGTCTTCTTACAGGCCCATCAGCCTCCTCCCAGCCATGAGCAAGGTTGCAGAACGGGTCATCTTGAAGAGGCTCACAGAAAAGACAGAAGAGCTGAATATCATCCCGGATGAACAGTTCGCGTACCGAACAGGACATTCCACCGAACTCCAAGTACTTCGCCTCGCCGAGGAGATTACTAAGGGGTTCAACCAGCGGCAAGTCACCGCGGCGCTGTTCCTAGATGTTGCCAAAGCGTTCGACAGGGTCTGGCACGACGGCCTCCTAGCTAAAATGATGAGTATGGGTTACCCCATCGAACTCGTCAAACTAGTGAGGTCCTACCTGCACCGCAGACAGCTAAGGGTCAAAATCTCGGACCAACTCTCCACTTACAGGACCGTGGAGGCGGGAGTCCCGCAAGGTTCGGTGCTGTCACCGCACCTGTTCGCTATCTACACCTCAGACCTCCCCAGGACCGACCACACAGCCCTGGCCCTGTATGCAGACGACACAGCAATAATTGCCAGATCCTGGAAAGCCAGGAACGCAACCAGAAAACTCCAGGAAATGGCCACACTCCTGGAAGAATGGTGCACGAAGTGGAAAGTCGCCGTCAACGCCGACAAAAGCCAAGCCATACTCTTCAGACGAGTGCGGAAAGAAATTCCCACAGGACACGTCTCCATGAACGGCGAGGACATCCAATGGCACGACACCGTCAAATACCTTGGCGTGGTCATGGACAAAAGCCTAACGTGGAGACAGAACACGGACGCTATTACAGCCAAGGCGCGGCGCACAAGAGCCCTCATCTACCCGATGATGGGAAACGGTAGCCGTCTCAACCTGAGGAATAAGCTCACGCTTATCAAAACCCTCATCAGGCCGCAGCTGACGTACGCCTCGGTAGCGTGGGGTTACCAGGCAAAGTCCTACATGAAGAAAATCCAGGCAGTGGAAAACATCACCCTCAGGACGGCGGTCGACGCACCATGGTACGTGAGAAACGCAGACATCGTCAGAGACCTGGAGTACACCACGGTCACTGAAGTCATCCGGGAACGAGCGAAGAAGCTGTACGCCCAAGCAGAGGAGCACGGGAACCCGCTAATCAGACAGGCCACTGATTACGACCCTGCCGACGCCCCGAGGCACAAACGGCCGAGGGTACAGCTTCTGGACAACGGGTGAGTATAACTTATATTTCCCGCTAACCGATCTGTTTCAGATACCCCAGGACGGACCACCACTACCAGAGACATGACGTTTTTCTACCCAAACCCAACCTCCTTGCGGGAGTCGGACAACATACCGTCCAACGCCCGTTGTTCTACCTGCTCCGTGGAGTCCGAAAGTGCTAAAAAAGCACTTAGGGTCTCCACACTCCCGAGCTACACAGCTCATATCCTTACCTTTCCGATGATCCGGGGTAGGACACACCTTTACTGTGTCCTACGTACCGGCAGTCAATCCCAGCCAAAACTTCCTAAAACCCATCTAGATCGATGACTACCCACGGGGGTGACAAGCTGGCGAAGAAAGAAAATATCAAGACAAGAAGAGCGCCAGAAGAGACCTCTGCCAGCGAGGTTGAAGAGCCAGGACCAGGGGAGGTCCGCAGAAAATACCACGACACATCTCGCATTTGCGGGCTGGGTCTGGTAGAAGTAAGCGGGCCCACCTATCACGAAGGCCGGTCCAGGTCTACAGAGATAATCTAGGAGCAAAGAGTAGTAGTCCTACTCGGCCCTAGTTATCGAGACCGTCATCAAGCCAATGGATATTGGCGCGCATATCAGGTTATGCATATCAAGCTTAAAAGCCCCAATAAGATAAAAAAAGGTCATCACTACCTTATTTTGTAAACGCGTAAGGAGCTTTATAACTTTAATAATAATAACTTTATTTTAACTTATAATAACTTTATTTTTAAACCCAATTTTACAATATTATTTTTACAGTTATTCTTTATTGTATAAATGCACCTGATTTCACAAGGAAATCGTTTTGTGTCTTAATATTTCACTAAGATATTATTATTAACAATATCAATGTACATATCGTATTCGTTACTAACAACTAAAAATTAAAACTAGCAAATAAAAGACTAATAATGAATTATTAATAATTATTATAAAATTGAATAAGAAGTTATGAGAACATTTGTTCAAATAAATGTAAATTATGCATGATAAATATTGACAGCTTTTTACAGAATAATTTGTAATTATTTATTGCTTTTATGTATTCGGGAATAATATTATATATCTTTGGACCCGTGACGCCAAGAGATTTTTTGTACAAATTAGAATTTGGTCTAGGTGTAAAAAGCGCATTGCGTTCATTTTGCCTTGTATTGTGTATGTGGTTTGTTGGTACTCTTAGTTCCCTATTTCTGTAGATAAATTTTGCTACATTAAGGATATATAATCCATTTAAATTGAAGACATTACTATCTAGAAAAAGTTGTTCTGTAGAATATCTTCGATTTTTCCACAGCATTACTTTAAATATCCATTTTTGTGTTATTTTTATATTTTTCAATTGGCTGTTGTATGTCCCACCCCATATTATAATGCCATAGGTAAGTATGGATTCTACTAACGATTTATATGTCATTTTCAAAATATTAATTGGAAGAATGTTGCGAAGCTTATAGAATACATGGACAAGTTTTCTTAGTCTTGTATTAAGATATTCGGTATGGTCATTCCATCTCATTGTCTCATTTATTATAAGACCCAGATATTTAATGTTTGTAGTGTTCCCAATTACATTCTCGCACGTGCAGTTTATTAAGTCACATTTTTCATGGAATTTTAAATTGTCAATTTTCGGTTGTAGTCTTGAACTATTGCTGAAAGTAATGAACTTTGTTTTTGCATGATTGAGACTCAACAAATCATTGTTTATCCAGCATTTAATTTTATACAGACCCGTTTCGCTTTCTTTGGTGACCTCAGACCAGTCTGTACCGTGGAATGTTAGAGCAGTATCATCAGCATATGCGATGATATCTCCACCTATATTTAATTGCAGCATGTCATTTATGTAAAAAAGGAATAATTGCGGACCTAAAAATGTTCCTTGAGGAACACCATATGTCACATTTTCTGGACTACTTAATGTTTTATTAATTTTTACTAAGGCTTTTCTATTTGATAAATAGCTTTTTAATCAATCTAATGCTACTCCTCTAATTCCGTATTTCTCCATTTTTTCCAACAATAGTTCGTGTGATATACTATCGAAAGCTTTAGCTAGATCTAAAAATATGGTAATGGTTTTTTCATTTTTGTTAAGTTGTTCATGTATTTTGTTTGTAAAATGAAATAAGGCGTTTTCCGTGGAGCAGTTTTGTCTAAATCCGAATTGCTTTGATGATATTATGTTGTGAGACAGTGAGTGGCTATGAAGTCGAGAGACCATGCATTTTTCAAATATTTTGGCTATGTTACTAATTACCGATATTGGTCTATAGTTGTTTGTAACAAGTTTATCGCCACCTTTAAATATAGGTGTAATAATAGCTTGTTTTAGTGAGTCTGGAAATTGTCCATTTTGGAATGAGAAGTTAATCAGATGTACTAGGATATTAAGAATATTACATTTAATATTTTAAGTGTTTTTGTGGTTATTTGATCTATTCCGGGAGATGAGTTTAATTTAAAATTATCAATTATGGTTGCTGTTTCATTTGTAGTGACCGGTTTTAGAAATATAGAGTTTTCAATATTTGCGATTTTGGATGATATATTTGTTGTTTCTGACGGTGAACTTGATTTTATTTTGTTAGCTAAATTTTCACCAACATTAAAAAAGTATTTAATAAAAACTTCAGATACTAGTTTTGCGCTTGTTTCAAGTTTATTATTTTGATCATATATTTGGTCACTACTATTGCTATTATTTTCTGTCACTGAATTTTTTATTATTTGCCAGACTTTCTTTGTGCTTTTGTTTGCTTCATTTAGTTTTTTATGTAATAGTCTTTTCTAGACTTTTGTAATAATTTGGTTAACGTGTTTCTGTAGTTTTTGTACTGGTTCCATAACTGTTCATTATTTTTGTCTCTCAAACACTGTTTTTTCATTTTGTCCCTGTTTTGAATTGATGTTATTAGTGCATTTGTGATCCATGGTTTAATTTTCTGTTGTATTTTAATATTTTTATATCGAGTACATTTATTTATGTGATATTTTAACTGTTTAATGAAGTTATTATAAGGTACATCTATATTTTTTTCTGCATATATGTTATGCCACGTTTCCTCTTGTAGGATGTTATTTAGTTTAATATAATCAATATTAGCAATTTGCACAAAATCTTCCTTTTTTTGGTTGTTGGTCTTTGTATTATGTTCACTTATATTAAGTATCACACTATAGTGATCGGTAATGGCAGTTTCGTAGATAATTGAAGTGAAATTTTGTGCAACTACATGGTCATTTCTTTTTTTTATAAATATGTGATCTAAGCAATTTTCACATTTTTTCGTCACTCTGGTGTTTGAGTTTATATAAGATATATAACCTTGAGAGCTTAATGTGTTTAAATAGGAGTTTACTGTTACGTTAGGGTTTTTTATATTAATATTGATATCACCTACCATGATATTAATGTCGGCTGTACTATTAATATTTAAATAACTGTCTAGTTCATTTATGAAGTTTAATGTGTTAGATGTTGGCGTCCTGTAGATAGCAAATATATTATAATTTACGTTTTTTAGGGAAAATTTTAGTTTTGAAATTATCACCTGTGTTAATTTTTTATGTTCTATTGTTGAGTTAATTTCATTTTTAACGTATGCAACAATTCCATCGCTGTGATTTAGCTTACTTCCATTATAGCGTAATTTATAGTTTTTTATATTGTACAGGTCAACATTTTCTATATTCCATGTCTCAGTCAGTATTATAATGTCACAAGTAAAAGTTAGGGAATCTAAAAGTACCGCAAATTCCTCAAAATTTTTTTGTAAACTGCGAATGTTCATATGAATAATGTTTATTCATATTTTCATGTTATATAGCATTAAGTTATTTAATTCGGTTTCATTATTTATTACAAATTCATTTATCTTGTTATAATTTTCTAATTCATTAGTGTACTCGTTAAGATTATCCATAATTTTCTTTTTATTAATAATATTATATGCCTACTTATTTTTTTTTTTTTTTTTTATACATTTATTTAACGTCGGCCTATTTCCGCTACTGAGGCCTAACACCGACGCCTGTAGACGAGCTACCCCCAACCAGAAATTTTGCCGAACCTTTTCCCTTAAGAAGAGTAGGGATCTTTTACTTGCCTAACATTTAATAGACAAGGGACCGACGGCTTTATATCCCCTCCGAAGGATGGTATATCTCCTATACAACCCTCGCCTAAGGTTGTATAGCTTCCGCGCATACACTGATATACAAGCCGCTGGAAGATGTGTGAGGCGAGAACGCGGTTTCCGTTGGAATGGTCACCAATCCAAGTACTAACCGCGCCTGTCGTTGCTTTACATCGCATACCGAAGTATGTACATAGTAAAGACGCACCTACGCTCGCCCCACCCTACTTATCTAAGTGTTATAAAAAGTATTGAGTGTTGTAAAATATTAAGTGTATTTGTAATTTGCAGAGTCGATAAGAAATATAAAATCGTTTAGTTAAGTTTATGTCTATATATAAAATTATTTACAAGCAATATGTTATTACCGTTTATTAGGAGGAGGAGGAGAGAGAGAGCTTATCTAATCTAATATATCTTCGATTTTTTAAATTCTCTTTTGACTCCATTCGCAATGCCAAATATATTTCCATTTTGGGACCAAACATTCTTAAAACCATATTTTGTGGAGGAACTTGTCAGGATTTCTAGTCTTGCATTCGTTAAATCTTCTTTGGTATTAATTTTTGTACCCCTTAGTTTTTTCCTGTTGGATATTACTCCTAGTTTGTCCTCGTAGCTGTCAAATTTTATAAATATTGGACGTGGTTTATTATTAGTAGGTTTTGTTTTGCCTATTCTATAGCACTCGGTCATTTTTTTCCTTCCAATGTTTAGTTTTTCCATTACGTCATATACTTGTTCTTCAGTTGATACTACTGAATTCTCTTTAACAACATATATTCGTATATTCTTTCTTCTAGAATGTTGTTCCATTGTATCGATTTTCTCTTCTAATTTTTTAATTTTTTTCTCATATTCAGTTTTTTGTTCTTGAAATTTTTCGTCAACAATATTTTTTAAACTTTCTATTAGGATTGATTTAAATTCATTATCGTTAATAATTTCAGTTATGGAAGTTTTTATTATAATTTTTATTTCTTGCACTTGGTCTCTTGTTAATGGCATTATTGTTTTTTTTTTTTTTAGTTTTTGACTTTTTAAATATAGACCCTGAATATTTAATTTATTATACCGAGCTCTGCAAATTTCTTCTAGTTTCGACTAATGTCCATGTGGAACATTTTTATGCCTGATGTTGATTTATTGCACTACCTGATTAGTCCCTTTTAGAAATTTGTCACTTCACAACGTCGGAGTTTTTAAGTTTAATTTTAAGAACACAACACTATTTTATCGATATAATATTATTTAAATATATTAGCTAAATATATTATAGCGGTTGACACGTAGTGTTTAGTGCGGTTTTTTTTACACAATATTTTAGTCCATCTTTGTTTTTTTAATTGTTGTTTTATCCGGCTTAACCTTAGGCTTTCTCTGGAGCGTCTTATATAAGACTACAAACATTAATAGAAGGTTATTGTGATGCCAATTGGGCAGAGACAAGAAAACATAGTTTAATAGGGTTTTACGCAGGAAATTCAGTCGCCTAGCATTTAAAGAAACAACACTGTGTATTGCTTTCATCAATGGAGGCAGAATATGTGTCTGCGGGAGCTGCTGCTCAAGAAATCATCAACCTGAAAGGTGTGTTGTCAGAGTTTTATACAGTTGAGTGGGCGGTACTCAAAGTTGACAATATAAGTGTAATTTGTTTGATAATTACGTTCGAGAACTCTAAGCGTAGCAAACATGTTGACATTCGCTATCATTTTATTAAAGACTTATGTGCAAAAAAGGAAATCTTTATTAAATATGCCAGTACAGATGAAAACATATCCGATTTGTTAACAAAGCCAAGTGGTAAACAATAGTTTATCGGGATACTGACTTTTGACCTTGTCCCGTAAATCCTGGCTCCGACTCCTTGTTCTGTCTTGGAGCCGTCAGTGTACCAGGCTATTTGTGCTGTTATGGGGGGACCATTTTCCAGTCTTCCCTGTCTGGTATTACAGTCTGAAAGTTCTTATTGAAGGTATACCTCGGGTGTGGTTGTGTAAAAACTAACTACATTTTTATTCATTTATTAAAATTGTATCCAACTTGACCTAAAGACCTTTTTGTTGAATCATTTCTTTGTATAAGAGGGTGTGTTGATGTTCAGCTTGTCCATAAAACCACATTCAAGCGATAGTAACTTCAGAAAAAATTAATATAATTGAAAAATGAAGCACTTGGAAGATGTTTCAAGTGAGGTATCACATGGTCTCTCCCCTGTCACTAGAAATGTTAAAGGTGATAGTCGTATTGTTAAAGGACACGCCAAAACCCTCGATGAACTTTTCGAAACTGTAACAAAATGCGAAACATTTCGCATGAAAAGCGTGCTTCACGTAAAAATGGCGTTGGAAGAGATTTTTATACATTCAATCACATTTTCGCTCTACGGAGCATTTTTTATGCAAAAATATCAGAAACTCATCAAGGAGTGTACTTCAGTCTCTAGTCAAAATATTTCGAGAGTTTTAGCGAAAATAGAAAATTTTGAAGGGAAAATGATGGATTTTAACGGTATTTACCCTAAACCGGTTCCTCAGTGATTCGGGAAAAAGTATAGTTACCATGTGCATGGGACCGCCTTGCCTGAACGTTTGAATCTATAATTGCAGAATATAATTCAAAGTCGTTGCGATTCAAGCATTTTTCAGCTCCGAGGAGCGACCAAAATTAATATTGAATTGAAAATACATCAATAGACAGGCAAGCAAAAGCCCACCAAAAAATTATAAACATTGAACTTTCTACTGAATCTTTTTGTGTAATCGTTAGCTAAAAACAAAAAATTGGATGGTAGTTGATACATTATGAGTCGTTCCGTTCCTCACTATGTCTTGTACACAGGCCAGTCTATAGTTTGTCAATACATTTTTCTTGAACGTTTTTGTAAAACATGATTTTTTAAAAGATTTAATATATATTTTTTGAACTTTATATTGTCTTTTTCTTGTTTTTTCAAAATTCCTTTTCGGGTTTAAATTTAAGGAAGTGTTAGTATTTGCTGTGTTAGATTTATAGTGTTACGACGTCCAATTGGTACCGTCAGTGAAGCAGTTAAGCAAAAACGAAACAGTAAGTATAGACTTCGTATTATTCTCTGTCTGAAATAGTCGATTTGAACCCTTCTTTGTGAGCGTTTAATATCCACTTTGGAAAATATAATAAAAATCCTTCAAACGTGTAAAGATGGATCGTTCACATCCTCAACATCACCTTTTTTATACAGTGGTACATACAATTAAAACAGTTTTAAATATCTCTGGAAAATTCCCTTGGAATAATGACTCATTTTTCACATAAACAAATGGCTGCACATTAATGTCAAGTACTTTTAAGGGAGTAGATAGTTCGTCTATCCTAGATGTTTTTTTTATTTTTTAGTTGACTGAATATATTTACAACGTCGTGTACGGTTACAGGGAATGAGTTAAACTCAAAAATACAGGGTGCTCCATTTGAAAAGTCAAATTTGATTCTATTTCCGTCGAAACCGGAAATCAGACATTTTGACTGTAAACGTCATTAAACTGGGAAATAAGTCTGATATCCCGGTACCGATATTTCTGCGGCTGATGGTACATTCAAAAATAATGATTATCTTTCCCAGGCTGTCACTAGTAAGTTGCGTAACGGCGAGGAGCAAATTCTTATAATTTATTATCAAAATACACGAATACTAAGAACTAAAACATCTGATATCTATAATTACCCAGTTACAGCCCGAAACAATTACTCGGTAATTGCTTTTACTGAAATAGGTTTAAACGACTCCTTTTCTGATAATCAACTATTTTCTAGTAATTATTTGGTATATCGTTCAAATAGAAACTACAGTGCGACAAACTGCACCAGGGGCGGTGGAGTCTTGCTCTCAGTGGGTAATGCGTTTAAAGTCACGCAAATTGATTTCAGCTGCCTAAAACAAAACGAAATACTAATTTTTATCGACGTCATTGGCGTATCGGACCTACACCAAAATCAGTTTATGTGCTGTATATACTAAACTCTGGTATACAAGACATATGATTCATTTATTTTAATGTTACTTAGAATTAAAATAAAACAGAATTTAGATTCTGAGTCTATATTACACTTACAAATTTTACATCATTGTCATATAAAACAGATTGCTCAATAAGTTCATTATCATATTTATAACATCTACATTTTAAATGATGCTTAAAATATACATTAAAATTATTATCACAAGTGTACAAAATTATAATAAAATATATCGAGTTTGAAGCGCAAACTAATGATGCCGAGAAAATGATACAATCAGTAATAAAATAATCTGATATCCAGATAGATGAGAGTAGTGTTAACACAAGTGGTAGATGTGATAAGAAGAATGCATTTGATATTAAAACGGGAACATTTTTGACACGTTTATAGTCGACAAGTTTTCTTTTTTTTACTGCATGCATAATGTTAATGACAACCACAAATAATGCGTAAACAATATAACATAGAAAAAGTAAATATGCATGTCTCAGTATAAAATACCTTCTCCCATTAAAACAGCTATCGATATGAAGTCCTAAGCAAAGACAAAAAAATACATATGTGCTAATTATAAAAAACATGTATTGTCTGTTAAATTTTTGAAAGCAATTAGAATGATATAATTTTAAGAACCAATATATTGTTAAAAGTGTAATCAATAAAATACTTTGCAGAAGGAGTGTAAACTCCAACTGTTCTACAAGACAAAGAGGTATGTCAACATAAAAATGCAAGGCAGTAAAGTCAACCGAAATTCTTATTAATACACCTGTAATTATCGTAAATATAGAATTGACTACAGTCCAGTTTAAAATAATAATATTCGATTTATTTTGACGTAGCTTTGGATATTTTATTATCACGAAAGCTATACTTATGTTAGCTGCTACACAGATTATCCCAATCAATGAAAACAACTCTAAAGCAACTCTGTTGAATACGCGGTAGCGATGTCTTGTCGCAGAAAAATCTTCCACCTCTGTCAGATTTGTTATATTGAAAGAATAGTCCTCTCCGTAATCCATTTTCTGAAAAAGAAACAGAAGTGTAGTAACGAAATTAATCCAAATAACATTTTAAAACTGATTGCTATTCAATCAGTCTCTTCAACAATGATGGAAATACTTCTATTCTGTTTGTGAAATATTGTTTCTATTGGATACTAAGCTAAAAATTCTTGAACATGCGACT
Source organism: Leptura quadrifasciata (assembly GCA_963675555.1). Classification (NCBI taxonomy): domain Eukaryota; kingdom Metazoa; phylum Arthropoda; class Insecta; order Coleoptera; family Cerambycidae; genus Leptura; species Leptura quadrifasciata. Next base: position 116,274,765 of record OY776677.1, read on the forward strand.
CAACTTGATTATGATGCTGTATGATTCGATATCCATAAGTCAACCTAGAAGCATATTGTATGTTAAGAGCAGAAAGTGAATTCGCCAAACAGGGCGAGTATTGTTACTTGATGAGTAGCCGAAGGCAAAAGTGGCGAAATCACTTTTAGTGCTGAATATACATAAGTATAATTTTTTCGAAGAACGAAGATACAATTAAGACGAAAATAATTGTATTATTTAATTTTCTTGAAGACAACCATTGCATTAAATATTTTACACTCTAATTTTACACTATTTTATTATTATGAACAATATTATAAGTTATGGTGAAAGTTTAACGGTTTTGGATAACTGTGGTTTCATTCTTGCTACTAGCTATAGCTGTTGATGGGGCTGTAGCACTCTGTTCAATAAGTGAGGGTCCAGCCTTTTCAAATTGAGAGTTTGATCCTAGAATTTTGCGAGCTGTTTTTTCCTTGCTTTCTATTGCATCTTCTATATAGTCTACGGTTACTGTTGTTGTTACCAAATCTCTAGGCATTTTACGGTGGTGATATCCGCACCAGCATCTGTCAGTGAAGTTGCTATTTGTTTCGGTACATTTTCAGACATGCTCATTCCAACAACTTGGCTTGCACATTTTCCCTTCCATTCCCGTATCAAAAAGAAAAAGAGTGTCGTATCTTCCAACTAATTTAAAAATAAGTCGATATTAAATGTTGGTGGTTTGTATACTACACCCACAACAGTTTTCTCTTTGTCGATTTTTATTTCTAACCATAGTTGTTTAATCACCTCACCGGTTTGGATATATAATATTTATTTTATTGCTGACATAAATACACAAACTACACCCTCTTATATACCTATCCCGTCTGTATAGTCTAAATCCCTCCAAATTAATGAAATCATTTGAAATTCCCTCATGTAATCAAGTTTCTGTTATTGAAAAAATGTCAAAAGCATATTCCATTATTAGTGTTCTTAATTTTAGGATTCATGGTACAAGTGATCTTATATTTAAAGATTAGATTTTAGATTATTCTTATTCCCATATAAATATTCCGTAATACACAAAAACGGTAATTTTAAAATATTTAAAATAATTACATAATATGTGTATATTAAGCCTCAATTAAGGCGTTTGTAAAGTGGCTTAGTTTAAACCACTAGTTTAAACTAGTTACAGTAGTGCTCCAAGAAAAATTCTTGTAAATTATAGTATACATTTTGTTTAAAAAAAATTTTTACTTATCTTTTAAAAGTTACTAGGTTATCAATATTTTTCGTCGTAGATGGTAGGTTATTAAAAACCCTTATACCGACATACAAAGGCCCTCACTTGGTAATATTGTAAGTAAAATCTGGTCTAACGAAAAGAGATTTATTTCTGGTGTCATATCCATGGAAGTCTGAGTGAGTTTTAAGTTGTGTGCGTTTAGGAAATATAATTTCCAATTTATAGATGTACTGATTTACAATGGTCAGTATACCGAGACTATTAAAGAATGGCCTGCAGAAGTCTTGTGGTTTTAGCCCCATAAGAATGTGAATAGTCCTTTTTTTGACTTTTTAAAATTTTTTGTGATAAGTAAACATTAAGTGCACATTGGTAACCTAATTCGCTTTTTATTTTGAATATAGCGTAAATAGCTTTAGACAATCTGTTATTTAAATCAGAAATATGGACATACCATTTCAGTTGCTTGTCAATATGAACTCCCAAAAATTTTATATCATTTGTAGAACTGATGATACCATTTGTAGTTCTTATTGTCTGTGTTTCTTTCTATCGAAGTTTGAAATGTCATACTCAAAGTTTCTTGTACATTCAACAACAATTTATTCGCACTAAACCAATCAATAATTTTGTTCATTGATATTTCTTATTAAGTCTTCGTAATTTCTATTATTTGAGATGATACTTGTCAGCAAATGAAGAAAAATGTAAGCAAAGAAAACTGTGAACAATGTCGTTTATGTAAATCAGAAATAGAATTTGGTCCAATATGGAACCTTGTGGAACACCGCATTTTATTATATTTTCCACGGAATTTACTTTACTAATAAAATCATTGTTCTGATATTCAATTTCTACAAGAAGTACGACTCAAACCACTGCAGTGGTATCCCTCCCATAAAGTAGTAATTAGGTTCTTCAAATAAAATAGTATGGTACATGCAGTCAAACGCTTTTGACAGATCACAAAAAAGACCAATGACAAATTAATAAGGTAGCTCAGCGGTTTTTTTAATAAATCAATATTTTCTTTTATTATTGTAACAGGAATACCATCAAAATCGCACGAATTCTTCAGATTTAATATTTTTACAATTCTCAATCATTTTCAGTGACGGGCCGAAAGGAAAAGGAAGATGCGTTATTAAAGTTTCAATTTGCCAGATAATTTTTAAAGGATGTATTACTTTTTAATGATGCGGTTAAATTTGTAGCTTGCGTGGAGAAAATGTAGAAAATTTGTTTGCGACAGAATCTGGATCTGTTAATAATCTATTGTTTTCCATAACTGAAATATTTTCATAACTTTTTGTATTATTTTTTAATAATGAGTTTATAATTTTCCAAGTTATTTTAATTTTATTATATGATTAATTTATTTCATTAATAAAATACTTTTCTTTAGCTATTTTTATTAACTCTCTTAAAACTTTGCAATATTTTGTTACATATTCAGTAGCAGCTTTATAATTGCTACACTTTTTGATAAGAACTAAAGTTCTGATACAAGATGTCTGAATGCCTTTGGTTACCATGGTTTTCTCGGATTATCTTTCATCAAATTAACCTTAATTTCTGGGAAGCTAGTTTTCAAGGACGCGTTAAATAGATTATTAAAATTACAAGTGCATTATTTACATCATATTCAAGGTATAACTGTGTCCAGTCTGTAGGCTTTAGTAGATTACGAAGTGTTTCCTTATTTTTGTTATAATGAAGCAAAGTACAATAAGAACGAAGGCGTATTTATCTTTGTAAAAAATTACCTGTGTTTAGATGTTTGGGTTGTTAAACTGACCGAGGCAACAATCCTAGAATGCAAATTTACTTATAGTAATATAAAAACCGTAGTTACTGGTATCTATAGACCTCCTCCCACAAATATAAACGTGTTTATCGACGATATTGAGGATTATGTAAAATCGGTGAATAATAATGATATTATAATCCTGGATGGAGTCATAAATATAAATATGAAGGACCTATCAGACCTTCCTGCCATAAAGTATGTAAATATGTATATATATATATATATATATATATATATATATTGTTATTATACATGATTTGCAGGAAACAACTACTCAGCGGGCAAATACCCCGACCTGCATTGAATTATACCTTACAAATCATGAAAGATTGGTAGCCAATGTCATTTGTCAATTCCCCGACCAGACATAGACCGGTTTCGAACTTATTAGTTCTCATCAGTATGCCATAGGTCATGGAACAGACAAATGACAGTGGCCAACCTGTTAGTTTTATACAAACTTAAGTAAATGGTGTACCGGTGAGATGTAAGTGAATACCCTCATGTGGTCAAATGCTACTATACACCAGACATCATAGATGTCTCCATGGTGTATAGCGACTTGCTATTTTGCAAGTACCGAGAGCGGTGACCTTTAGCCCTTGGTGGACTTAACCCATATACTGTTATTATACATGATTTGCAGGAAACAACTACTCAGCGGGCAAATACCCCGACCTGCATTGAATTATACCTTACAAATCATGAAAGATTGGTAGCCAATGTCATTTGTCAATTCCCCGACCAGACATAGACCGGTTTCGAACTTATTAGTTCTCATCAGTATGCCATAGGTCAAGGAACAGACAAATGATAGTGGCCAACCTGTTAGTTTTATACAAACTTAAGTAAATGGTGTACCGGTGAGAGGTAAGTGAATACCCTCATGTGGTCAAATGCTACTATACACCAGACATCATAGATGTCTCCATGGTGTATAGCGACTTGCTATTTTGCAAGTACCGAGAGCGGTGACCTTTAGCCCTTGGTGGACTTAACAGGTTGGCCACTATCATTTGTCTGTTCCTTGACCTATGGCATACTGATGAGAACTAATAAGTTCGAAACCAGTCTATGTCTGGTCGGGGAATTGACAAATGACATTGGCTACCAATCTTTCATGATTTGTAAGGTATAATTCAATGCAGGTCGGGGTATTTGCCCGCTGAGTAGTTGTTTCCTGCAAATCATGTATAATAACAGTATATGGGTTAAGTCCACCAAGGGCTAAAGGTCACCGCTCTCGGTACTTGCAAAATAGCAAGTCGCTATACACCATGGAGACATCTATGATGTCTGGTGTATAGTAGCATTTGACCACATGAGGGTATTCACTTACCTCTCACCGGTACACCATTTACTTAAGTTTGTATAAAACTAACAGGTTGGCCACTATCATTTGTCTGTTCCTTGACCTATGGCATACTGATGAGAACTAATAAGTTCGAAACCGGTCTATGTCTGGTCGGGGAATTGACAAATGACATTGGCTACCAATCTTTCATGATTTGTAAGGTATAATTCAATGCAGGTCGGGGTATTTGCCCGCTGAGTAGTTGTTTCCTGCAAATCATGTATAATAACAGTATATGGGTTAAGTCCACCAAGGGCTAAAGGTCACCGCTCTCGGTACTTGCAAAATAGCAAGTCGCTATACACCATGGAGACATCTATGATGTCTGGTGTATAGTAGCATTTGACCACATGAGGGTATTCACTTACCTCTCACCGGTACACCATTTACTTAAGTTTGTATAAAACTAACAGGTTGGCCACTATCATTTGTCTGTTCCTTGACCTATGGCATACTGATGAGAACTAATAAGTTCGAAACCGGTCTATGTCTGGTCGGGGAATTGACAAATGACATTGGCTACCAATCTTTCATGATTTGTAAGGTATAATTCAATGCAGGTCGGGGTATTTGCCCGCTGAGTAGTTGTTTCCTGCAAATCATGTATAATAACAGTATATGGGTTAAGTCCACCAAGGGCTAAAGGTCACCGCTCTCGGTACTTGCAAAATAGCAAGTCGCTATACACCATGGAGACATCTATGATGTCTGGTGTATAGTAGCATTTGACCACATGAGGGTATTCACTTACCTCTCACCGGTACACCATTTACTTAAGTTTGTATAAAACTAACAGGTTGGCCACTATCATTTGTCTGTTCCTTGACCTATGGCATACTGATGAGAACTAATAAGTTCGAAACCGGTCTATGTCTGGTCGGGGAATTGACAAATGACATTGGCTACCAATCTTTCATGATTTGTAAGGTATAATTCAATGCAGGTCGGGGTATTTGCCCGCTGAGTAGTTGTTTCCTGCAAATCATGTATAATAACAGTATATGGGTTAAGTCCACCAAGGGCTAAAGGTCACCGCTCTCGGTACTTGCAAAATAGCAAGTCGCTATACACCATGGAGACATCTATGATGTCTGGTGTATAGTAGCATTTGACCACATGAGGGTATTCACTTACCTCTCACCGGTACACCATATATATATATATATATATATATATATATATATATATATATATATATATATATATGATGTCTGGTGTCATGATTTGTAAGGTGTAATTCAATGCAGGTCGGGGTATTTGCCCGCTAAGTAGTTGTTTCCTGCAAATCATGTATAATAACAGTATATGGGTTAAGTCCACCAAGGGCTGAAGGTCACCGCTCTCGGTACTTGCAAAATGGCAAGTCGCTATGCACCACGGAGACATCCATGATGTCTGGTGTATAGTAGCATTAGACCATATGAGAGGATTCACTTACCTCTCACCACTACACCATTTACATTAGTCTGTATAAGACTAGCAGGTTGGCCACTGTCATTTGTCTGCTCCATGACCTATGGCATACTGATGAGAACTAATAAGTTCGAAACCGGTCTATGTCTGGTCAGGGAGTTGACAAATGACATTGGCTACCAATTTCTCATGATTTGTAAGGTGTAATTCAATGCAGGTCGGGGTATTTGCCCGCTGAGTAGTTGTTTCCTGCAAATCATGTATAATAACAGTATATGGGTTAAGTCCACCAAGGGCTGAAGGTCACCGCTCTCGGTACTTGCAAAATGGCAAGTCGCTATGCACCACGGAGACATCCATGATGTCTGGTGTATAGTAGCATTAGACCATATGAGAGGATTCACTTACCTCTCACCACTACACCATTTACATTAGTCTGTATAAGACTAGCAGGTTGGCCACTGTCATTTGTCTGCTCCATGACCTATGGCATACTGATGAGAACTAATAAGTTCGAAACCGGTCTATGTCTGGTCAGGGAGTTGACAAATGACATTGGCTACCAATTTCTCATGATTTGTAAGGTGTAATTCAATGCAGGTCGGGGTATTTGCCCGCTGAGTAGTTGTTTCCTGCAAATCATGTATAATAACAGTATATGGGTTAAGTCCACCAAGGGCTGAAGGTCACCGCTCTCGGTACTTGCAAAATGGCAAGTCGCTATGCACCACGGAGACATCCATGATGTCTGGTGTATAGTAGCATTAGACCATATGAGAGGATTCACTTACCTCTCACCACTACACCATTTACATTAGTCTGTATAAGACTAGCAGGTTGGCCACTGTCATTTGTCTGCTCCATGACCTATGGCATACTGATGAGAACTAATAAGTTCGAAACCGGTCTATGTCTGGTCAGGGAGTTGACAAATGACATTGGCTACCAATTTCTCATGATTTGTAAGGTGTAATTCAATGCAGGTCGGGGTATTTGCCCGCTGAGTAGTTGTTTCCTGCAAATTATGTATAATAGCACCATATATATATATATATATATATATATATATATATATATATGTTATATTAGCTTTCCACATTGTTATTAGTATTAAGTCCATTATCGATAACATCCCACAAAGTAATTCAATACCAGTGTAGATAAAATTATAAATTATATCATATTCCTTCTTGTTATCTTTGCAACCTAATATGTCTGCTGTTTTTAAACACGTACGTCTGGAATTACTATGTGAAATGCGAATGTAGCAATCTGATGCTAATTCAGCATTTATTGTAAAGATTATAAATACACGTAAAGACCTATGCCAGTCAGTTTTTAGCTCAGTTTAGTTTTAAGTTTAATTCAGTCAACAGACTGCAGTGTTCTCATTCGAGATCCACATTTATTTATTCTAAGTACTAATTTCATAAGCATACAGCTTCATAAGTCTCTAAGTGAATATTGTGAAAGATCAATAATAATAATAATTGTAATTATCTTAAATAAATTGTTTTTAAAAAACCAATCGAAGAACTTCAAATCTAACATATATATATATATATATATATCGGGTGGCCAAGAAAGTACCTACACCCCACTTTTTTTCTACAGGTTTAAAAATAAAATTCTGAAATTTGACAAATCAAATATAGGTTGGAATGACCACATTTTGACCATTCGGTGGTAAAAAAGTCACTTCCGGGATGGCCGAAAATTGGCACAATTTTCTTATATCAAATAGCACCCTGTATATTTAAGTCTCTTTTCTCATAAAGTTGTAATTTCTCTCTCCAACGCTTTATCCAGATTTAAAATTGGATAAAAAATAACCTTGGAAATAGCATTTATTTGCTATTTCTAGTTTGCTTTGGAATTCAGGAACAAATTTAAAAAATTTCGAAGTAGACTGAATTGGAGCGTTTCAAGTTGTGCCCATATCTTACAGTAGTAAGCTATGAAAAACTGATGAGTTATTTGTAATTACAGAAAATTTGTTTTGCTAAATATAACAAAAATGTTGATAAATCGTTAGCAAAAAAACAAAAATTCACACGATCAATAACACTTTGTAACATGACTGGGGTTGTGGATTCAAAGGCATTTAAAATTTTATTTTGGAGTTATTCTAATGTTGCAGACGGCGTTAAGTATACTTTGTCCTTCAGATAAATTCAAAGAAAAAAATCAAGTGGAGTTAAGTCTGGTGACCAAGCAGACCAAATAATAGTTCCATTAGTAGATATTACACAGTTGTCAAACTTGGCACAACACAATTAATAAGAGTGTCAAATAATATTAAAAAAAGGTATGAAAAATGTATTACATTGAGTTGTGGTTTGGTGGAACCTTCAAAAATTTAGTGTCTGTATAATCTTTATTTATTACATTACATTTATTGTTGCTGATAAAATTTTTCAGTGTTTCCTTGTTACAATTATTTCATGTCATTGTTATTGGTTCCATGTTAATTTTGCGGCGTGATTAGCGTCATTATATTTTCATTGCTTATTAGATTTAACTTTGTTTTCCTTTTTTGACGTTTATTCATTATGTCTGCAATAATAAATTCGTGCTAATATTTTCACTTTTAAATTTATCTGCAAAAATTTTATTAGTTCGTATTTTTTTATGAAATTTGGTACATATCCATTTAGGAGGCAGCTGAAGGCAGGGATGTATTCAGATTTTACGTAAAAAAATCGCTAATACAATTTCTTAAATTTTAGCCCCTAGAAAAATTATGATAGGCATGACGTTTTGTTCAAAAGTTGAGTTTTTGGCGTTATATCAATCATCAATTAAAAATCAATTAATAAATACACCTTTCATGAGTGTGTTAAGGTTTGAAATGGGCCACACTCTATGTAATAATATATAATATTGCTTTACTATTAATAATTATTGTTTGACAGTGGTTGACAGAATAAAAATAGAAAAATTGTACCCCAGTTAAAGCCCTCTGGGTTGAAAAATAGAATTAAAAGTTTCACAATTATTTTTGTGAAAAATAAAAATTTCATAAATTGATCAGATAGAATTTGGTTCGTACATTCCAATCATAATAAAAACGGGGTGCCCCATTTAAAAAGTCAAATTTGATGTTATTTCAAAATAATTAGTTCATAAACACAGAAACTATAATCCTGAGTCCGGTATCTTGGGCACTCAGGGTGTGCCCAAAATAGCTTGTTACTGTCAAGGGGACGGTAGCACAGTAATTAACGCATCTAGCTTTCACTCTGAGCATACTTAGCGAAGTAGATTCGAAACCCACCTATTGCAAAGTAATTTTCACTTATAAATTACCCCCAGGAAGTGGGTCGGATTCCGCTATAAACTGTAGGGCCTCGTCTCCTTTACTCGCACAACTCTAGGCTTAAGAGGGTCATGCAAGTAATGTGGAAGGCTGTTAAAACATTTATATCATTTTATAACTTAAAATTGTCAAGTTGAACCGTACCTGACCTATACCAAAAATAATATATGTGCCGTATACACTAAACTCTGGTATATAAGACATATTTATTTACCTAATAGCCCGGTTGTCAGAGACTAATTTTGTTCAAAAGTTAAAATTAATGTTATCTCGCTAATTTTTTCATAAAAGGCTAGTTTTTTGCTAGTAGAAAGTGACTCAAAAAAGTTTACCAAAGTTTAAAATTCAGTTTTTTGCTAATATCTCGAAGAATAATGAAAAAAATGACGGATAGTACCATGTGAAAGAGCGGGAAATTTTATAAAAAAATAGTATAAGAGTATTTTTAATAAATTTTTCCGTTAGCATGAGAAATTATTACAGTTCGCTTAATATTTCAAGCGCGTCGTACAGGGAAATGAAGCATTTCTCGACCGCCGCCACATAATAAAGACAATTTGTACCCATTTAAAACGAAAAAAAGATAGCATTTTAAAGAAGAAGAATCAAGTTTTCCAACGGTATACTTACTTTTAATTTTTATAATTTTTATTTCTTATAAATTGCACGTGAAAGTTAAGCTTTATCATATGTTTTTCCACTCTATATTAAAATATAAATATTAAATAAAATACTATTTTTAAAAAAATCCTTGTAGATATAGCTTGTTTATACCTTAAACTTCAATCTAAGGTTAATCGTTATGCTATAAAGTATCCAGGGTAAAAAAAGAACTTTTAAATCATTGGTATTTTTTCCATTTTTTAGGGTTAGGACATTTTCACTTGAGAACTTGTCGAAAACGGTCAAAGAAGGCTGGTAGGTAAAAAAACAATTGTTTTTTTTAACTTCAAGCCTTTTTTGACCGGTTTCGACAAATTTTCAAGTGAATATTTCTTAACTCTAAAAAATACCAGGTAACAATTAATTCAGACTTAAAAACTCTGGCAACTGGGTTATAATGTTACTTAGAATTAAAATAAAACAAAATTTAGATTTTTAGTCTATATTACACTTGCACAAATTTTACATCATTATCATATAAAACAGGTTGCTCAATAAGTTCATTATCATATTTATAACATCTACATCTTAAATGATGCTTAAAATAAATATTAAAATTATTATCACATGTGTACAAAATTATAATAAAATATATCGAGTTTGAAGCGCAAATTAATAATGCGGAGAATATGATACATTCAGAAATAAAATAATCTGATATCCAGAGTGACGAAAGTAATGTTAACAGAAATGGTAGATGTGATAAGAAGAACGTATTTGATATCAAAACAGAAATATTTTTGACACGTTTATAGTCGACAAGTTTTCTTTTTTTTATTACATGCATGATGTTAATTACAATCACAAACAACGCGTAAACAATACAACATAGAAAAAATACATTTTCATGTACTAAGTAGTACATTCTAGTATTATAACAGCCATCGATATGTAGTCCTAAAGAAAAACAAACAAATATATATGTGCCGATTATGAAAAACATGTGTTGTCTATTAAATTTTTGAAACCAATTAAAATGATATAATTTCAAATACCAATGTATTGTTAAAAGTGTAATCAATAAAATACTTTGCAGAAAGAGTGTAAACTCCAACTGGTCTACAACGCAATAAGCCGTGCTAGTATGAAATCCAAAGGCAGGAAAGTCAACTGAAAATCTTAACAATACACCTGTAGATATTGTAAATAAAGAATTAACTACAGTCCAGTTTAAAATGATAATATTTGATTTATCTTGAAAAAGCTTTGCATATCTTATAATCACGAAAGCTATACTTATGTTAGCAGCTACACAAATTATTCCAATCAATGAAAACAACTCTAAGGTAACTCTTTCGAGTAAACTCCAGCGACGGTTTATCGCAGCAAAATCTTCCACCTCTGCTACTATATTGTCTTCTACCAGGTTTGTTATATTGAAAAAGGAGTCCTCTCCGTGATCCATTTTCTAAAAAAGAAATGAAAGTGTAGTAACGAGATTAATCCAAATAACATTTTAACACTGCTTGATATTCGAACAATCTCGTCAACGACGATGGAAATAATTCGATTCTGTTAGTGAAATTTTTTCACAGCACAGAAGCATATTGTATGTTAGGAGCTGAAAGTGCATTCGGCAAGCAGCAAGTTTGCACGAATATTGTTACCTGAGGAATAGCCGAAAACAGCATTCATGCAAAAGTGGTAAAATGACTTTTAGTTCTAAATATGCATACAACTTTTCAAAGAATGGGGATATTATTAAGGCGAAAATAATTGTATTATTTAATTTTATTAAAGACAATCGTTCACATTAAGTATTTTAAACTTTAATTATACAGGGTGTCCCGAAAATGGTGGGCAATCTCTCGGATTTGGGTAGAACTAGTGGAAATAAGGTTACAAGTTCGTATATTTTTGGTTCCCCCGAGGTACCCCTACGAAGATATTCGCTCTTGAAGTTGAAGGTTAAAAATCGATTTTTCGCGATAGCTTTTTTATTTTTCAATCGATTTTAATCATCAGTATCATATTGTTTAAATCCAATTAAGTCAGTGTATTAGAACCTTGGATAACATTCTTGGGAGCTCGGGAGCAGAGCACCCATTGCCTTAATAAGTTGAAAAAAAATTTCGGCTTATTTTCTTTTATTTCTAAGGCTATTTTCAAACTCTTGAACCATTTTTACGTAAGAAACGTATACTTGTTTGATGTCGGTAATATGAGCCGTTTTCGAGATAAATGCAATTAACGATAAAATTGAGATTTTCAATCGCACAAATAATAGTAATTTTTAAAAATTAAATAAACACGAGGATTATGTACAAAACATAATTTATTTCTCTATGAGGTAGTAAGTACTTACCTAAACTTACAAAAACAAAAAATCCTGAACACACAAAACACAAAATTTGAAACCTTACTGTAGAAAACTAATTAGGGACATGAAAAAATGAAGTTTTATGAAATTTCATAACAAATGCTCAATATGAGCACCTCCTTCTCTAATGCATGCTTGTCCACGACGAACTGACGATCGCTGGACTCGCCACAACATTCCTCTGTTTTCTCTAATTGCATTTGAATGGTACATAACTCTCTCGTACAATTCTTCTCTTGTCTCTACTGGTGTGGCATATACAAGATTCTTTAAATGCCCCCACATGAAGTAATCAAGGGAATTTAAATCGGATAATCGGGGAGGCCAAGGAACAGGCTCACCCCGACCTATCCACCGGTTTGGATTTACTCTATTTAAATGACCCCTCACTATAAGACTGAAATGCGGGGGCACCCCATCATGCATAAACCACATGTTCTCTCGAGATGCGATGTCAACGTCTTCTAATAGTTGTGGTAACTGCTGTTGGTGAAATTCAAGATAAAGTTGCCTATTCAATCGATTTGGTAACAACAAGTACCGGCCAATAATTCCGGCCCAAACATTAATATGAAACTGCCTTTGATGACGCGCTTGAATTGTGGCATGTGGGTTTTCCTCGCTCCAAACGTGTAAGTTGTGGGAGTTAATGACTCCATTTCTTCCAAAGCTCTCTTCATCCGTACACAAAACCGATCGAATTAAGGCATTGTTTTGTTCATATTTCTGTATAAAGCACTATGAAAATTGCACCCTAGCAGAAAAGTCATCTGGGCTAATGGCATGTACTTTCTGTATATGGTACGGATGAAGCAGTTGCTCTTTCAAAATTCTTCCAACGATCGATTTTGGGACATTCATTTGTAACGATAATGATCTGATACTGACACATGAATTCACAGAGACTGCATCCAATACGTTCTCTTCTACTTCAACAGTACGTGTTATCCGCGGAGAACCCCTGTTTACGTCATTTGGCGCAAATCGATCTAAGTAGAGATTTTTAGTTTTCAAAAAAATTATCATATTTTTTATGTTTCTCTCAGCCGTTGATCAATACGTTCAAAAGTTTTGCGATCAGGAACCCTTCGGTGGCGATACCGTCGAACGTATAGTCTTCGTGCTTTCGAGGCATTACAAGAAGCCATTCCATACATTAAATGCATGTCTGCGTATTCTTGTTAGTGTAAGTCATATTTCAACCAATTAATTACTTAATACTGAAAAATTATGTCACTCCAATTATCTGATATTTTGATCCATGGCAACCATAAACTGTTATTATTACTCGTTTGGTTGTGTACATAAATAGCTACATCGTCTTATCTACATAGATAAGACGATGTTGCTGTTTTTAAAATATCTTCGTAGAGATACCTCGAAGGAAAGAAAAATATACGAACTTGTGACCTTATTTTCACTAGTTCTACCCAAATCCAAGAGATTGCCCACCATTTTCGGGACACCCTGTATACTATTTTATTGTTGTGAGCAAAATTATTGGTTATGGTGAAATTTTAACAGTTTTGAATAGCTGTGGCTTCATTCTTGCTACTAGCTATCTGTTGATGACTTTGTAGCACTCTGTTCAACAAGTGATGGTCCAGACTTTTCAGACTGAGGGTTTGATCCTAGAATGCTCCGAGACGTTTTTCCTTGCTTTCTATTGTATTTTCTATATAACCTTCGGCTACCATTGTTGATTATCAATCCCCTAGTCAATTTACGGTGGTATCCTCAAGCATATGTTAGTGAAGGTACTGAAGATCCTTGGAAACAATAACCTTTGTAACTAGCCGCATTAAGCAAATTTTAAAAAATTGCTATTTGTTTCAGAATATTTACAAAGTTCCAACAACTTGGTTTGCACACTTTCCATTCCTGTATCAAAAAGAAAATAATATTTTGATAGCCGCAGGCTATATGATATTATGAAATATAATCAAGGTTTGCTTCTCCACCTCTTCACACTATAAATATGCGCCGAATTTTGGCCTTGGTGTTCGGGATTCTTATTGTAGGGATTGGCCCATTATCTTATACGTCATCAATATACATGTTAGTGAATTCATTTGGGCGACCAATCCATGCACGACAAATACTAAAGCAATCTGAAAATGATGTTCCAAAATTGTAACAACGAAGTGTTTTTCTTTACCGAAATATGTATATAATATCATTATTTTCTGGAAAATATTATATAGTTCTATTATATTTATATTTGTAAATGTACTGTACCGCCGTAGGCGAATTCGTTTAAAATTAATTAATTTCTAGAAACCCCGCGTAGGTATATCAGATTGTAAAGTACAGATGAACTCGGGTGGGGAAGCGACGAGAAGAGTTTCTACATTTCAGACAAGCCAAACCACGCACGGGTCAGTGCCTTCCCAGCGACCGACCACGTTAGATGTGCGGAGCTCTCCGTCCTGTGGTACCAGAGTAAGGTAAATTTGCTAAGTCCACAAATCCGCAATGGCATTATTTTTCCCAAAGATGTTTTAAAATATTTTACTAGTCCATTTGACGTCACCCGTGCGACGTCACTCTTTCAGTATATGGGAATAATTTAATTATTCCGTAGTCAGTCTTCCGGCGGCCATCCTACAAGGTACAAGTGCCTGCTGCTGGTTCCAGTGTTACAACGAAAATATCGTAAATCTACAAATTAAGTATGTGAATTCCCCAAAATACTTCAAATATTTTGTCAAATCCGTCTGATGTCACCGTGATCCACCACGCATCTGTTTTCTGCTGTTTCTCTCACTCCTTCATATCTGAAGGAAGTAATTAAACTCATACCGTGTTGGCAGTCAGCGAGAGCGACTCGAAGTAAACAGACGTGTTACCTCCGAGATTTGAGCGTAAATTCCGAGCCGCGGAATTTCTGTTAAGTCAAGCCTACGTCATCATACAGTAGCGCATCCGTCTGGCGCCTACTCCCACTCCTATGGTAAGAGGTTTCGCTGATAGAACGAAGCCAAGAAGTGAGTCTGCCAGGGCGACTTATCGGCATCAGACGTGTCCACTCCGAGAAGCGAACCCAGGTGCCAGCCGTCATAGTCGAGCCGCAGGATTTTGGCCAAGTCCAGTCTACCAGAAGCGCATTCATTTGACTCCCACTCCCGCTGTAAGCTGTGTGCTTTTTAGAAAAGTTCGTGTTGGCCTGAGAGAAGAGTCAGTCCGATCTGACTGTTCCTGCAGGCGGACGTGCCTGAGTCTAGACCAAGAACCTACTGTCCCGGTCGCCTGAGTCATCTGGCGCTGATAATATTTCCGTTCCTACACTTGCCTTCCTCCCGGTCCTTAACAACTTATAGTTTTTTTTTCATAAGTAGTTGTAATTTTAGGTTATCGTAATATACTGATTTTATTGAAAAACTCTGAGGTTGACTGTTTGTGTGTGAACGTCTAATTTCCCATACATTGACCCTCTGGAGTAAAACTTTCTCCACTTGAGCTACTCAGCCTCGCGTATTAGGCTTGAGGGTAGTGCATCCTATCACTTAAACTAGGACTGGCGCCCGAGCAAACCGAAAACTAGTTTCCGGAGCTCGTGTGTCAAAGAGTGGTCACGCCCTTTTCTCCACGTCATCGTGTGAGGTGGAGAAAAACACGTCACAAAATTAACCCAATAAAATCATAGCCTACTTTGTGAGATATATTACAAAAACCTGAAAAATAGGAAAACGCAAACGGTTATAGCTTCCTTATTTGAGAAGATACGAAAACAGTTAAAGGGATGCAAGTTGACGGCAAAGACAATAAGAACAATAATGTGTATCAAATAATTCGAAAAACGCAGTTGGCTTTGACATACGCCCTTGTGCAAAAATGAAAAGAATAAATCTCAAAGTAGGCCATGACATCATTAATTCGGTTTATTTTTTCTCTTTCCAACGATATAAAACATGTCACAAAAATTTTAACTGATAGTGTCGATATTTAATATTTTACAAAAACCACATTTCTTGTCATTGAATCGTAAAAATCAGCTATGCCATAATAGTAAAAATTCGCTTTATAATAATTATAATTCAGTAATTATTTATTACAATTTAATACAAACAAACAAATATCTCATACATAAAAATACAAGTACAAAATGAACATCCAAAAAAATGAAAAACTATGTGTAACAGTACTACCTACTACCATACTGAAAATAAAATGTATTTATTTTTCTAACTACAAATGCTCAAATGGTGCACCATGCATTCTAATATACAAACGTGCTCTACGAAACTCCTCACTCATTACATTTTGGAGCATTTCAGTAGTAATTGTGTCATATGCGTTTCTAATTCTTTTTTTTATGTCCTCAGTATTTTCGGGGCAGTTTGAAATACATTGTCTTTAATGAAACCCCAGACGAAAAAATCCAAGTGAGTAATATCTGGTGATCAAGCTGGCCATAGAATGGGCCCATAGATGCCTATCCAGCTATCTGGCATAACTTGACTTAAATAATTTATAAATATGACAGCAATGTTAGGTGGAGCCCCATCTTGTTGAAAATATGAATAATTTAATATTTCTACCATTGTTAATTCATAAAGAAAATCTTGAAATTCGTTTTGCAGGAAATTAATGTATCTACGAGTGGTTAATTTGCCGTCATAAAAATAAGGTCATTTTTTGGAAACGTTGAGAGTTTTTATTCTTTGTTCTCTAGCAACCCTGCTCGTTGGAAATTGTTAAAACAGTATGTCCCTTTGTCTTTTCAAAGCCTTTCTGAAACTCGTTAGAGTGAAAGATTACAAGCTGTGCGCCCTATTGTAAATCACTATCTTTCGATCCTCGTAGTTTTAGACCTGCTCTTGGAGGATAAGGTACGCACATTAACTCAAGAAATACAGTTTTGGGACTCAAGAGGTACTTTGGATCTTTCGAAGGCCTCTTGATATCATCATTTTGGCACAAGATGTTGACTTCTGTTGATCACAAAAACGTCATTTTACAGAATAAAGGAATTTCCCTCAACGTAGAGACGCAATTAATTAAAGATTTACTTGATGAGATGCAGGGCCTACGAGATTCACGGGAAACCATTTTGAATGAAGCAAAAGTAGTTGCAGAAGCAGTGGGCATTTCACCATAGTTTGTTATCAAAAGGAAAAGGAAACTCAATGCAGATGAAAAGACAACTTCAGCTAGAAGCATCAAATGAATTAAAATTTTCTATTGTCCTTCCTATTTTGGATTTTGTCATAGCGGATTTGAAAACAAGATTTGCGACCTGTGAACAAATTCGTGATTTGTTTTCACCAGTTTTGGCTTTCATGGACCTAGAAAATGTTGAACTGTAAGTTAAAACCACCAATCTAGTATCCTTCAGACTTAGTAGATTCAGACAGCTTGGTTGAAGAAATTTTACACATGAAGAGCGTCTATAGTATGGTCCTCCAATCAGAAAAGAACCCGATAAAGCTTCTTATCTCCATATATGAGAAAAACTTTCAAGCAATTTTTTTGAACTTGTGTACTGCAATTAGACTTTTTTGTACGATTCCAGTAACAGTATCTACGGCCGAAAGGTCTTTTAGTAAACTAGCGAACTCTTTAAAAACTTGGCAAAGGTGTACAACAGGCCAAAGTCGTCTTCACTATTTAGCAGTTTTAGCAATTGAGAATGAATTGGCAATGACTCTTGACTTTTCCGACGTAATTGGACATTTTAGTCAAAATAAAACTCGGAAGACTATTATTAAGTAGTCTTATTTTATAGCCAGCGTATATGATTTACATAGATTCTAATTTTAATATTTGTAACTAATTTTATTTTAATCTTAGTGTGCCAAATAAATATACTTGTGGCCATTTTTAAGTAAAATAATTTTATAAATAAAGTTTAGTTTGAACTTATAAAATAGTACTATTATACCCTGTATTTTCAGGTTAAATTACATTCTAAAAAGAGTATGGATAATAAATAACCATGTAATTAAAATATATGACGCGACTGTAAAATAGGAGGGGACCCGTCTCTGATTCTGGGTCCAGGACCCATAATCAAATGTGGGGGCCATGTGCATTGTTTTTCACTAATCATGGCCATAGCTGATTTTTACGATGCAATTATATGAATTGTGGTTTTCGTAAAATATTAAATACTGGCACCATCAATTAAAATTTTTGTGATAAGTTTTATGTCGTTGGAAAGAGAAAAAATAAACGGAAAATGGTGTCATGGTCTACATTGAGATTTCTTCTTTTCATTTTTGTACAAGAACGTATGTCAAAGCCAACTGGGTTTTTAGAATTTTTTTATTCACATTATTATTCTTATTGTCTTTGTCGTCAACTTCCATCCCTTTAACTTTGTTCGTATCTCCTCAAATAAGGAAGCTATAACCGTTTGCGTTTTCCTATTTTTCAGGTTTTTGTAATATATCTTACAAAGTAGACTATGGATTTTGAATTTCTTTTTACTAAAATACAGCTCACAAAAAATGGGATAATGTTTCTAAAACTTTATTCTTCTACAATAGATATTAAACGAGTTATTTGGTGTTAACCTCTTAAAATAGACAGACGGTATATTTGCATATTTGTTGGTATACGTTCCATATGTCAAATAAATGTTACAGTTAGACATTAACCTCTACTCATTTAAAATTTGTTCATTTTTTGACTATAGCCATCCGACTGTTTCTTCAAAAAAGGCATTCATTTTGGTATATTTGGTAATGTCTTAAACCAAGAGCTACTGACGTTTTGAATAGTTATCTGAGAACCTTGTTCAACTTATATGGTCCGTAGAGCTGCTTAAAGATACGCTGGGTTCGGGTTCTGGCGGTTGGAGCGTTTTTGTAGGAAGAGTATTTATTTACAAATCAATAACTTTGGTGTCTGAAAAGCACTTAATGGACCGTTTAGTGTCGAAATCTGTCTTACAGATGATGTAACGTTGTATTGTACCTATGCTAATACAACGTTATTTTGTCATTCATTACCTATCTATTTTATAAGTATCATTTCTTTTTCTATTAAATCTTCCATAATTATATAAATTCATAATAAGACACCCACCTCAAATACTTTTGCTTCATTCTACAAGTTTTGGAAAGTTGTCGTCATAAAATTTTTATTTGATTTAAAATAAATTTTTAATGTTCAAATTTTTCATTAGTATATCTCAGAGCCATAGTAATTTTAACAAACTTCATAAAAGAAAACCGTACAAAATAAGTCACACTAAAGTACTAGTATAAAGAAAAACAGAAATTATGACAAAAAGAAGTGTCGACTAAACCTTGGTTCGTCTTTTGTCGTAGTAGCAAGATCCATGGCCACCTACACTACATCATGAAAAATAAAATTAAGAGCTACTGAACTGTCAAATATCCAATATGGCGTTCAAATGATAAACCAAAGTTTTCGCAAGAGACATATTTAATACTCCATTTTAATAAAGAGCTACCTACGCCTTTGATGGCCTATGCCGGCTGCGTATTTAATACACATAAACTTACTTACCTTAACATGCCAAATATTAACTCACTAAGGAGGTTTATCAATACAGGGTTAACACTTATCTATAGGATAAATATCAAACGAGACAATGTGTATCTATTGTTTTGTTTGACATTTATCCTTCGGTTACGAGCTAACCTTGCATTGATAAACCGACCCTAAGAATGTTTCTTTTGCGTTGCATGCCCACCTAGAGGAATTTAATTTTTAACTCTTATGTACGCCCGTAGACTTTATTATTTTTAATAAACTTCTTGAGCTAACTAATAACAACGATACGACGTACTTTAAAAAATAAGTTCATGTTCATTCATTCGTTTTCATTAACCGCCTTCCAGGTCACCCGAGTGACCCTCTTAATTCTAGGAGATCTAGATTTGTTTGAGTAAAGGAGATGGGGCCCTACAGTTTATAGTGGGATCCGAACCACTTCACGGAGATAATTTATATTTGAAAATTACTTCACAGTAGGTAGTATTTTGTATATTACTGGCAAAATTCTCTGATCATTTAGAATCGTTTTCGTAGAGGCTACATTAGGCCGTACAGCTTTAAAAGTGCCCTCGTCTCACATTGGTTATAAAACTTCGTTTGCACGAGAAAAAGGGGTTCATATGACTCTTGCATATTACACGTTCTGTGATTTATTCAGACAAATAAATATTTAAGGACCTTTAATTCGTATCTGGTTTAAGTAAATATGTATGCTGAGTCTTATTATGACAGGCTGTACTTAAGCTGTTGTTCTTCGCACCTCTTAAGGTATCAGTTCCGAACAATTGGCAGTTAGAATAGACAGGAGAAGCAGTCACGTAGTCAAATGTAGCATCACTCCGCCATATTTTTATCACATTTCTGTCAAAAGTGACAGTTTATAATTTCCTTATTTTTACTTGTTATCGACAATTTGTGAAGTTTTTTAACAAAAGGAACAATGGTATCATGTGCCCAAAGAAGTTGATCTTCTAGAGACGGTGTTAATAAAAAGAAAATCACCGGGGTAACGTTTCGTAAGTTAGTATATATACTAACACAGAGCCGTGTTAAGAAAATTCATTTAATTAAATTTAAAAAAATTTATTTTCAAATTTTTCTCTTGACCAGTCGTCCGTAACAGCCATTCTATAAATAAAAAAGCAGTAGCAACTAAATACGGAAATGTTAGGATGTACTATTTATGTAAAATAAAATAAATAAGTCGCAAAGCATTAGGCATATAAGAACAATAAAATCGTATTATTTAAAGGACATATTTACTTAGATATGTTTTGTTTTATTTAAATAATCAAATATATCCTTTAGGCAGATACACTAATTCATTTTATTGAAAAAACTGCATTATTTATGACGAAATTACCGAATGTTTGCTCCTCGGACTAGACATTGTCCCCCCCCCTTCCCGTTTTCGAGGGTACTGAATCTATTATCGGGGTCAAATCAATTTTTCCACCTCGGCAGCCCCTTCAAATTGGCCAAAAACTACCCCCAAAGTCCCCTTTTCCGTAAACCCGTTTATTTTCTCCAATTTTTCGACTAACTGTTGTTGCCTCGAGTAGAACCGAGGGATTTGACCTCAGCTACCCCTACCCCAGGCTTCCACCCTTGTAGGGGGTGGAAAAGTGATATTTGTTTTTGTGAGAAAAAAATTGATATTTTATAGGTGTTTCTTTGAGGAAGGTGGTAGGTGATCAGGGCTGTGTAACCACCCCGGGGTTGTTTTCACCCTTCAATGAGGTGGAAGATGGGTTTATAAAAAACACTTTAATAAACATGTTTTTTTACTATTGAGGTTATCAATGAACGGTTACATGTTAGGCTTGCAACCAAGGAGTCCCGAGTTCGAATCCTGGCTAAGGTATGGATGTTTAGTGATGGTTTTTATATATTACCGAGTTGGTAGCAGTGGACCACCTTCAACGGAGCTTGAGGAGTTGATTCAATTCTGTAGCAATGAAAAGCTGCCTCTCATCATGAGATGTGACACCAATGCACACCACACTTGCAGGAGCAGCACCGGAGTCAATCCTATTGGTCACAGCCTGCGACAGTGTTTGTATACCACCGATTTAGAATTATTAAATCGGGGCAATTCACCCACCTTCGTCACTCAACGAAGGCAAGAGGTAATCGATATCACGTTGGGTTCCCAGTCGATGATCTTGTTAAAGAACACGCCAAAACCTTCGATAAACTTTTCGAAACTGTAACAAAATCCGACGTAAAAATGCCGTTGGGAGAGGTTTTTATATTTTAAATCACAGTTTAACTCTACGGAGCATTTTTTATGCAAAAAACCTTGAAAACTCATCAAGGAGTGTAATTTTAAAAAGTGTAATAAATGTCGCTGCACGGGGACGTAAAGTGGCCCCGACCACAAAATTTAGAAATTATAACGAAAACCAACTTTTTGAAAATAGAAACCTTTTTACGAATCCACATTGTTAAGCACCTCATACGTTGTGTTAAATATGTGTGCAAGTTATCCAGTCTCTAGTCAAAGTATTTCGAGAGTTTTAGCGAAAATATCCCTTAACGTCGAGGGTGCCCTATCATTTTCTAGCAGTCGATTTTGACGGGAAAATAATGGGTTTTAACGGTATTACCCTAAACCTGTTCCTCAGTGATTCGATGCCATGTACTCGGAACTTGCATGGGACCGCCTTGTCTGAACATATGAATCTATAATTGCAGAATATATTTCAAAGTCGTTGCGATTCAAGCATTTTTAAGCTCCGAGGAGCGACCAAAATTGATATTGAACTGAAAATACGTCAATAGATAGGCAAGCAAAGGCCCACCAAAAAATTATAAACTATGATCTTTTTACTGCATCTTTTTGTGTAATCGTTAGCTAAAAACTAAACATTGGATGCTAGTTGGTACATTATGAGTCGTTCCGTTCCTCACTATGTGTTGTCACGGGCCAAACTATAGTTTGTCAATACATTTTTCTTGAACGTTTTGTAAAAACATAATTTCTTAAAGATTTAATATATATTTTTGAACTTTATATTGTCTTTTTCTTGTGTTTTCAAAATTCTTTTTCAGGTTTAAATTTAAGAACGTGTTGGTATTTACTGTGTTAGATATATAGTGTTACGACGTCCAATTGTTACCATCAGTGAAGAGTTAAACATGAACAGTAAGTATAGATTTTGTATTATTCTCCGTCTGAAATAGTCGTTTTGAACTCTTCTTTGTGAACGTTTAATATTCATTTTTGGAAAATACAATAAAAGTCCTTCAGACACGAAAAGATGGAACGTTCACAATCTCACTGGTTAAAAACTGGCGGGTGTCTACGGAATCTTTGCTTTCGGATCACTGCCATATCAAATTCAAACTGGACCTAGCTTCTCACTTAGAGGAGAGCTGGTACAGGAATCCCAGAAACACTGATTGGGACGCCTACAGGCGGACTCTCTCAGGTAAAATAACGAGGGTAAATCAACCCAGGAGTCTAGAGGAGATAGAAACCTCCACCAGGCTTCTTCTGGGAGCGATCACTGCCTCATATGAGATCAGCTGCCCTCTCAGGATGAGGAAAGAAAAAGGCAGCGTTCCCTGGTAGAACAGAGAATTGAAAAACTTACGCAGAGAAACACTCAGGCTCTTCAATAGGGCAATGCGCTCTTAGCTTCCAGAGGATTAGGAAAACCATAAGAGATCCCAACACCTCTATAAAAGTTGCATTCGGGACAAGAAAAGGACTGCTTGGAAGGACTTCTGCGAAAGAATAGAAGACCTCCCGTAAGCCGCAAGGCTGTGTAAAACTCTCAAGAAAGATAATCCAATGTGAATAAAATATTTTAGGCTACGACTACCACTACGGAGTGTCTCAAACACTTGTTAGAAACTGTGGTGGAGATAGAGAAAGAACCAGCCCCACGGCTGTCCCGCGCGTTCGTCATGACGACAGACTGGAGGACGGCCTCGAGGGTAGTAGCAGTGGAGAGAGTCAAATGGGCTACCTCCACTTCCCATCCTTATAAAAGTCCAGATATGGATGGGGTGTTCCCGGCACTTCTTCAGGAAGGCCTGGAGACACTCATTCGTCCTATTTATCACCTGTTGAGAACTTGTCTGGTCCTGGAGAACTGTCAGAGTGGTTTTCATTCCAAAAGCAGGACGTATTTCTTACGATACGGCCAAATCCTACAGAACAATGAACCTTACATCCTTCCTGCTAAAAACATTAGAGAGGTTGGTCGAAAGGTACGTTAAAGATGGAGCATTACTCTTGGAGCCTCTGCATCCGTCACAGCATGCTTACCATGCTGGTGAATCGGTGGAGACGGCCCTTCATCCGATTGTTTCTGGGATCGAGAAGGCGCTGCACTGCAAAGAACTCGTAGCCGGAGCTTTTCTGGATATCGAGGGAGCATTTGATAGTACCTCCTTCGACTCCATTTGTGCCGCGGCCGCCCATCATGGTTTCAAAGACATCATCATCAGATGGATAAGAACCATATTGGCGGATAGGCAAATCATCGCTGCTAGTGAAGACACGGCGGTGAAAGTAGCAGTAAGGAAGGGCTGCCCACAAGGAGGCATCCTTTCCCCTCTATTATGGTGCTTCGACCTTAATGGCCTACTTAAGAAACTTGAAAACGAGGGCCTTTACACGCAGGCTATGCCGATGATTTAGTCATTGTCATATCAGAAAAATTTCCTCAGGTTCATGCAAAGGGCCCTGCGAATCGTACAACAGTGGTGCAATGACCAGGGCATTAGAGTTAATCCCTCCTCTAAGGTAGAATTGGACGTTTTTATCAGGAAACGTGTGCTGGACGGTTTCGTTGAGCTCATTCTCCACGACACTACTCTAAGGGTATCCTGGACTCTAAACTGTCCTGGAAAGATCATGTAGAGAGGGAAATACACAGGGCCACCACTACCCTCTGGGTATGTAGAAGGACTTTGGCAAAACTTGGGGATTGAACCCCAGGGTAGCAATGTGGTACTACACTGTTATAGTGAGACCTATGATAACGTACGCTCGCTTCCGTTGTCAAGTGGTCTGCAGTTGCAAAAATAAACATTCAACGGAAGCTAGAACAACTCCAGAAACTCGCCTGTTTGGGAATCAAGGGGGTTATATGCACTGCTCCCACTTCAACACTGGGGGCCCTTCTGGATCTTGTGCCCTTTCACGTGTTGATCGAGGCCAAGGCTCGGAAGCAGCCTATAGGCTGAAGTGCGATGATCAGTGGAAAGAAGAGGGAGTACGGCTAGGGCATACAAGGGTCCTAACCGATGCGGTGAGGACTCTTCTTCTTCTTCTTCTTAGCGGTGCAATCATAAATCGCGGCACTCAGGCCTAGTGGCCCATTGTGCATCCGCTAACTGATCAGAGGATGTCCCCATCCAGGCCGGACTCCAGACCAAAGGCCAGAATCCTTCCCAGCGGGGCATTCCTTACCTCCTCCGGCATAGGGAAGCCTATACCGAAGTGCTTGTGTCTCAAGTTCATGAGACTGGGGCATGAGGTTAGGAGGTGGATGGAAGTTTCCTCCTCCTCTCCACAAAACCTATACTCGGGGTTGTTAACCACTCCGATGTTGTGCAAGTGTTTCCTGAAAGAGCCGTGTTCAGTCAGGAGACTAACCACGATCCTAACTTGCTTTCTGCCTAAATTCAGTAAATGTTCCGCTCTCTTCGGCAAGGGTCCTGGGATGAGGAGCTTCGCTTGCCGAAATTAACAAAATTACAGCTAAAAGAAAGTAAGAAAATACAATTTTGTTCTAATTAAATGTTAAGAAGTAACTAAGGTGGCTTTGAAAATAATGAAATATTTAGCTTGTCAAACATTTGTTGATTTAACGGTGTTTTTACCGTGTCTTTAAAAATTGTTTAAAATTCATGTTAAGTGTGTTCAAAATGCCGCAAATTTATACAAGAGATGAAAAAGTGGACATGTTAATTATTTACGGGGAATGTAAAAGAAATGCAGTTGCGGCTACCGACCTTTATGCCCAACGATATCTTGATAATAATGTCCAGCGAAAAATTATTTTAAACGTGTTGAAAACCAATTCCGAAGAGAGCTCGACAATGATCCCGAAGAAAACTTCATTATTGACGAAGGAACAGAAATTAATGCTTTGGCTCGAATATAAGTTGATAAGACTGTTTCTTTAAGGCAAGTTGTATTGAATTGGATATCAGTAACCAAACAGTAAGCCGAATTTTTGCACAAATACCACTATAAATCTTTTAAATACCAATTGCACTAGCACTTGTACGAAAGTGATTACGAACGTAGGATGGAATATTGCAATTGGATTTTGCATAATAACGTGCAGCCAAACAATGATTTTTTGGGACTGATTTTATTTTCGGACGAGTCTAGGTTTACAAATTTGGGATTATTTAACCGACGAAATACAAAATATTGGTCACAAGAAAATCAAAATTTATTACGGGAGGGTAACTTGCAAGTGCGGTTCGGTTTCAATGTTTGGCTTGGATTATTCGGTAGTAGGATCAATCATTGGTCCAATAATATTTGAAGGACCTCTGACCGGTGCCAGGTACTTGAGATTCCTGGAAAATGAGATTGAGGACATTTTAGATGAATTAGCTTTAGATTTAGGGCAGGGAATGTATTTCCAACAAGATGCCGCTCCTCCCCATAATTCAAGGATAGTAATTGATCACCTTTAACGGAGATTCGGAGAAAACGTAATATCGACGAATGGTCCTGTGATGTGGCCTTCAAGGTCACCTGACTTAACGCCCCTTGATTTCTTTATTTGGGGTCATTTCAAAAATATTGTCTATGCAACCGCCGTTACAACCCGTGAAGACCTGGAGCTACGAGTAAGACGAGCAATTAATAGCATAATGGCCCAGCAATTGGCGAACGTTCTTCGACAAATAGCTATGCGAGTTCCGAAGTGCATTGGCATTAATGGACAGAATTTTTAACAACTGTTGTAACGTTATGTGTAACAAGGTAATTAGAGTAAAATTCATTTTCTTATTTTCTTTTAGCTGTAATTTTGTTTATATTTATCGCACATTTTAATACGATATGAATAAATTCCTTATCAATAGTACTAATAAATGGTACCACGGTACCGATATGATTCCATTTGAAAAAATTGGGTTTTGCCCCAAAAACAATTTTGGTGAATTTTATTTGCTAATCACGTAATTTAGTGTTTTTAACGGGATTACGATTTTTGTAGCATTACACGGGTCATTTAGAATAAATCGGAACCGTCATGTCACACTTAAATGGAAGACTAAAGATTATACTATAAAAAAAAATTGATGTTTGAAATGCCACTTGTTTAGCATCGTTGGATTCAGAAAATTATGCAGAATTCCAAAATGTAATAATATACAGGATGTTCCATTTAAAAATCGAAAATTAGTGTCACTTCCGGCGAAACCGGGAGTGAAAAAAAATCAGTTGCATGTTAAAAATTGCCGCTTATTATGTATGTAGTATATTTTAAATTTCAATAAATTATCTTCAACACTAAAGGAATAATATCATGATCCTGTTACACTCGGTATATGTAATGACAGCCAAGCAGCCCTCAAAGCTCTATCATCAGCTATAACTAAATCTGTTCAAGGACTGTAAACAGGCACTCTGCGAACTTGGCTCGTCCAACTGGGTCAAACTTCTCTGGATAGCCGGGCACAATAATTTTGAGGGTAACGAGCAGGCAGATGCTCTTGCCAGAGAGGGCTCTCAGCAGCCCTTGAGGAGCCCGGAGCCAGCTCTGGCCAGAAGGCCAATAGAGGACTGGGCTTACACCCAGTTCACTGACTTCTGGATCTCCCACCCAGGACTTCGGCAAGCGAAGCTCCTCATTTCGTAGGCCAAAACAATTACCGTGTTTAAGCAGAACACAAGTTAGAGTCGTGGTAAGTCTCTTGATTGGACACGGCCCTTTCAGAAAACACCTGCACACCACCGGAGTGGTTAACAACCACGAATGCAGGTTCTGTGGAGAAATAGAGGAAACTTCCATCCATCTCTTAATCTCCTGCCCCAGTCTCATGAACTTGAGGCATAAACACTTCGGTATTGGCTTCCCTATGACGGAGGAAATTAGGAATGCCCCGCTGGGAAGAATTCTGGCCTTTGGTTTGGAGTCCGGTCTGAATAGGGACATTAATTGATCAGCTAATGGATGCAGGGCCAAGAAGACTGTAAAACTAACTTTCTGTAATTAGAAAAAATAAAACCTGAAAAGCAGGAAATATGGAGGTATTTATGTTTAGGAAAGAATAAATTTTAGGTACGAAATAAAATTACCGTAAAAATTTCATCAACATCTATTTTCAGCATCATTATTATAAGTAACAGGTTGCTCTACAAGCTCATCATCATATTTGATACAAACACAGGTAAATACGTGCCTGAAAAATGTATTATAATCTTTGTCACACTTATATAATATAATAAAATAATATATGGGATTTGAAATACACACCAAAAAAGTTATACATAAAAAAACCATATTCACGAGTAGCCCAAAAAATGTTCCTGCAAAAATGGCTATTATAATTGGTAAATATGTCAAGAAAAATGTGTTAGTCAGTATAAACGGCACATTTTTCTTAATATTGCATTCGGAAAGTTTTCTCTTTTTTATGGCATGCACTATGTTAATAATTATCATAAACAAAATATAGATTAAATAACATAGAAACAAGATAATTTCAGATAAAGTGTAAATCCTTTTATTGTAACAAGAATCCAGATGTAAGCCAGCACAAAATAATGAAAAAATGTAAATAGAACTCAAGATGAACTTGATATGCTGAATAAGTTTCACAAACTTGTTTGGATGGTACAATTTCATGTACCAGTATATTGTCAACAGTACTATCAGTAAAATATCCGCTAGCAATAATGTATATTCCAACTGCTCCACAAAACAATATGTGCTATTACCCTCCGTAAATCTGTAAGCGAGGCCAAGCCTTAAGGTCGTAGCAGAAGACAACAAGAAAAAACAATTGATTATAGCCCAGTTTAAAAGAATTACGTTCGATTTTTCTTGACGCAGCCTCTTATATTTTATTATAACGAAAGCTATAAGTACATTAGCAGCTATACAGATTACGGACAGCAAGGTGTAAAGTTCCAAGAAAGTCCTAATGATGGGATCCGCCGTTATTTCATAGAATTCTGCTGTTGTTTCATTGTCGATTTCAGTCGGTGATACATATGTCGTCAGTTCTGTTGTGGATTCCATTCTCTGTAAATAATAGTCGTTATACATCTGCGAGTGCCACATAATAACTATTTGCAATACAGAATAGCAACAACAGAATAGTTTCCAAAAATGAATAAATTTTTATGGAACACATTTTGTTAATAACGGGCCCGGCACAATGAAGCATCCATTTTGAATTGAGTTGTTATTATTAATGGCTAAATTTTTATTTAAAAATTAAACACAAGGTTCTTGGGAAACACGGTAAATTTTACTTTTTAAATATTACATTAGCAAATGACCTCCTCCTCCTCCTCCTCCTCACTGCTGATACTCTTGAAGCCAAAGATGAAAGTTTTTCGTCACCCGCCCCAATATTTCAACTGAGATTGCGTTAATCTCTGTCTGAATATTATATTTTAATTTGTTCCAAAGTTTACAGTTGATTAGAAAACACTTTTGATTTTTAAGTAGTACAGTGGAGAGACAAACATCAAATTTTAGTGAGAAAGGAATTGTTTCCAGTGTCAATTTTTTTAACATGTTAGTTACATCGAATACTATACAAAATTGACATTTTCTACCTCTAGCAACCGCCGCTACGCAAGTTATAGCATTTTGTGAAAAATCGACCATTTTGGTCGTTTTTTCTAAATATAGATGAGAATATCTCGGTATGTGTAGGTCCAAGAGAAGCGAAAAAATTGAGGCTGTTCGTTATGATATAGGCTGCCAGCGGTTACATTATGAAATTTTTATCTGCACACATAACCTCAAAAAAAGTTACTGAAAAAACTGCTAGATTTTAGTTTTTTGGTTATTACTTCGGATGTTTTAAGTAAAATTTAATAAAATTTTCAGAAATTATACTACATAATGTGAGCAATAACTGGTTAAAATTTCAAATCAAAATATCTAATACAAATCTCAAAAAAATTGACTTCAAATTTTAAAATTGATTGGCCAATAACTTTTGCGCATCGCATCGTATGAGGTTCCTTTTTTAAAAAATATGTAGGTTTTTTATGCACTTTATGATGGCGAACAAGAATTTTTTTTTAATTTGAATAAAAACGAAAAAGAGATTTTTAAATTCTTATTCATATACAAATTCAATTATCCATTAGATTGACAATGACAAATATTGATGACATGGCGTCTTGATTTGGATATTTCATTTGATGTATTTTTGGGTGTTTATTCTAAAATCGTTATTAATAGTAAACTCATTTATTAATTTTAATTTTTTATTTGTTTAAACCAAATACAATTCAATTATTCATTAATTAGCATTATCTGATTTGTGAAATTAGAGATTTCAGAAATTATAAGTTCGATAGTGACAGATATATTGATGACATGACGTCTTAATTTGGATACTTGATTTTATGTATGTTTATTCTAAAATCGTTTATTAATAGTAACATTAATCAAACTCATTAATATATGGCCGACGGAAAAGTACTATTTTTTAATAAAAATGCTGTAGCTTGAGTGACAGTCTTGAGTGATATTGTTAAATACTGCGTTTTATAATTATGCTTCAAGCGATACTGAAAATCAGTCTAATGATTCTTTATCAAGTGAGACAAAACGAAGGGGACTAATATAATTGCTCACGTATTTTTTGTTCAATTTCGAGTAAAATGTTTCCATTTTTTATACAGTATTTAAATACAATAAATATACATTTGCATAACAAATAGTGCTTTTATTGAGCTATACCTAAATGTAAATATGTATATGTATAATTTTTCTATAGTTAATTGATTTTTTATATTTTTTAATGCTCTTTAGAAAAATTAGATCAGAATATGTCAAAAATTAATGAATAATAAAAAAATGAGATCAAAAAAAGTGAAATTTTCCAAAAAACGCAAAAATACAAAAAATCGATTTTTTTCGCTTTTTCCTAGTTTAAAAATCTTTTCTTGTTCACCATCATAAAGTCGATAAAAACGTAAATTTTTTTTTAAAGGACCTATACGATGCGATGCACAAAAAGTTATTAGCCAATCAATTTTAAAATTTGAAGTCAATTTTTGAGACTTGTATTAGATATTTTGTCTTCAAATTTTAACCAGTTATTGTTCACGCTATAAAGTATAATTTTTGACAATTTCATCAAATTTCACTTAAAACGTACGAAGTTATAACCAAAAAACCAAAATTTAGAAGTTTTTTCAGTATTTTTATGTTGAGGTTATGTGTGCAGATAAAAATTCCATATTGTAACCGCTCATAGCCTATATCATAACGAACAGCTTCAATTTTTTTCGCTCTTTTTGGATCTACACATACCGAGATATTCTCATCTATGTTTAGAAAGGTCGATTTTTCACAAAATGACCGATAACTTGCGTAGCGGCGGTTGCTAGATGTAGAAAATGTCCATTTCGTATAGTATTCGATGTAACTAACATGATAAAAAAAATCCTTATGTTTTGTTTGTCTGACTCCACTAATAGTGGAAGCGCATCTGTCATGGGAAATAAATGATTAAAGTTAGAAACATAATTTTTCCGTTGAATTACATTGTTTTATTTAAGAAATCTCATTTTCCACCCTCAGATGAACGGGCATTGTTAAAACTGGCCTAACTGGCCTACATATGTTATTTTTTTGTCGCCATCCAAAATTCAAGGAGTCCAGATTAGGGACTTTGGCAATATGTCAACTAGTCCATATAAGGAGCTGCAGCCTAGCTCTATTTACTGCCGGATAGATACTTCTTGTAGGTGGTAACTACTCACCTTGTAGTTGTTGTCTGGTAAAGCACCACCACCGCAGATCCGAGGGTTTTCTAATATTTACATTATTAAGACTATAAACAATGCAAACGAAGTTTTCCGAATCATCCTTTATGAGATTTAGGTCTGTTCCTACATGTCTAAGTAACGCAAGAGATTGAAGAACTTCTTCCGGTGAGTTTTTAAGTGCTTTTCGGAAAGACAGCTTTCTTGACATAAAATTCTTTATGAATTTTGACACGCATAATTTTGCAGAAGTATGATTTGTTTGTTAATATATCCGGAAAGATGAAAATGAGCTTCATCTGATATCAGCAAGGAATCAACGATATTCTGGTTTTCAGCAAATAGTCCTTTGAGACGTTCGCAAAAATCAACGAGTGTTCCAAAATCTTGAGGCAGGAGCTTCTGACTTGAACTTTGTAGGGATGGAAGTGTAAGTCTTTCAAAATGCGGGGACAACTACATTCGAAGCATTGAGCGCTAATGCTTGTCGTTTTACAGATCGTTTAGGACTTCGTAGCACAGTTGCTCTTACCCGTTCAGCATTTTCAAGTGTGCGTATGGAACAAGTTCCTTCTTTTGGTTTTTTTATGGCACATGAAGTACTACTAGGAAACTTTTGTATCTACTTTTTAAAGTGACGATGAAATAAACGCTGGGTGACTACAACAGAATAGTTATTTTTTAAATAAGCTTTAACCGCAAAACTAACGTTGAATATTTGACCAACGCATATTCATACCTAAACTGGTATTCCTCGCAAACGCTTTGACAACTGTCTGAAATTTCCATTTATTGCGAAAGCATGGCGACTTGATTTGAATTTATATCTCATTATATTACAACATGAATTAACTTTAAAAATGGATACTTTATTCTGCAGGACCCGCATTTCATTTAAACGGAAAATAGTCAGTTATGATAATCATTTCATCAAGTGAAAGAATTTCTAAATATTTTTAGCAAGACAATACAAAGGAAAATAATGCTTAATTTCAAGAAAGTTTTTTATCTAGCTCTCCAATGCTCAATTTTAAGCACTGCTTTGATATTTTCAAATAATGCATTTAGAAATACTCCACGTATGTTTCGGCTTCTTACGCCTTTATCAAGAGAAGTACTAGAGTTGAGAAATTGTTTTTATACCTAAAGCACTTATATTTGATTTCGAGAATTTTTTGGTTGGGCCTAACCTAATTACTTACTTCAGTACAGAATTTTTAAAATTTTGTCTAAAAGAAGTCAAAAAAATGTCTACTGTTAAACCCACCTACAGAATTAACGGTCACAGTTTCAAAATAATTTGTTATAAAATAAGGTTTCTAATCAAATATTTTAACTTCAAAATTGGCACGATATTTTAATTTAATAGAGGACATGATTTCACTAAATAAAGCGAATATTGGCTTGCAACAATTAAATTTTAAAAATCAGTTACTTTCTTAGTGAGGTTACTAAAATTGGTTCAAAAACGAAAATTGAGATAACATCAAATCTTTACGTTTTGAGGTCCTAGGAACCCAAAAAAGTGGTTTTTGAAAAATGTCTGTGTGTGTGTATGTGTGTTAGCACGATAACGCCGAAACTACTGAACGGATTTGAATGAAACTTTGCGTGTGCGTTTCTTTAGTGCCCCAGAAGATCTGAAAAGGTTTTGATTGAGATCGGATTACGTTTAGTGCCATTTTGACGCAACAAGTTGTTTATTTTATAATTACTTTCAATTTGCAATGGAACCATTGAAAGCAGTTAAAATTCTGATTTCAACGATATAACACACTTCCACCCTTTCGATTTGGTTTCCGTGAAAAAAATTTAAAACAAAGCAAATATGGCATAGATCGCATTTCGCATGACATGATCGATACGCGTAGCCGTTACGTCGTGAAACTCGTCACATCACGTGTCAATTCACGTGTGAGGGTTTCTTCACTGCTCTAGAAGTAGAGCGGATTACGTTTAGTGCCGTTTTTAAATATATATACAGACAATTCGAAGAATTAAACTACAAATATTCCTCTAAAATCTAGTAAAATTACTGAAATGCTAATGTTTCATTTAACAAAGACAGACGCGGGCGATCGGATTGCAATGAGCAATTTTTGATGATTGTGATTGTCATCGTTTGTCATCCGATAACGTTGGTGTCATGTCATGTTAAGAAGATTTCGACATATTTGTAACTTTTACTGGATTGTCACAAACTTTAAAGGTAGATGTAACAATATCAATATCATATGCTTTCTGTACCTTCGTTGGTGAATTTATTATAGATTATCACTTTACCAATTTTCAGTTTGTTGCTTTACAAATCTGTATTTAGGATAACTAGACTTTCTTAGTCGTTCAAGTGATGTTAAAGTTGTTAATATCCTAATAGTATATTATTCAACGAGCGATAATGTAGGTAATAACTAAATTCATTAAGTTGAGGGTTTTTGTAGTGCCCCAGATCTGAAAAGGTTTTGGATGAGATCGGATTACATTTAGTGCCGTTTTGTCACACAATTTAATGCTCTTTTCGGCTTCAAAGATCCACCGAGTGAGGAGGTTCCAGCCGCTTCCAGCAGCTGCCGATTTTTTTACACAGAATAGTACATACCATCTAATTATAAAACATTTGTAAAAACGTATACAACCTTCATCGAACTTCTAAAAATAATAAAATTTATAATTTTCAACTTACTCAAAAATTTGCTTTTATCATTTCCATTTAGAACGAATTTTAATGTTAATACTTATTTAATCGTCAGGGAACGCACATGTATCTGCCTTCACATCATATAACCTTTAATTTCGTCACTACACTATCACTTCAACAATAAAAAAATAATAGTGTATTTAAGCGTGTAATGTAATATGACCATTGCCCATGCACTACTCTTGAGTTCAACAGGCCGACAAATAAATAAATTTAGAAACGCGTTATCAATTCTGATAACATGGAAATTTGATTTTAAAAGTGAAAGTTCTTAATGTTATCTATTCGTGTTATAACATTTCTTTTTGTTTTATTTAATGGTTTTACAAAGAAATAATCATGTGTAGAAATTTGAACTCTATTTATCTATTTAAACAAAAAAGAAAAGGGATGACGAAATTAATATTTCGCTGCCTTGTTTTAATACTCTATAGATCAGAATATTATACTCAACGCACGTACCGCCAACCATGTAGGCAACATCTGGAGTGGACTGACTTTGACTTTAAGCAAAATATCTGTTCACCAAGAAATTATCTTTGTAAATATTAATCTGCTTATAGAATTTATTTATTTTCAACGTGCACAATAAAATGCATTTCATCGATATTGTACAGTGTGTCTCACTTTTTACCAATTTACACCCCAATATCTCGACCACTTGTTGATTGATTTAGTATGTTTCAAATTGTAATTAAAAATTTATTTAATTTTTTTTTCGAAATTAAATACGTGTACTATGATCAAAAGAAATTGGCAAAAATTAGAAATTTATATTAGCGATTGAGGTAGGGTTTTGTTTTTATAGAATCTTGTTCAGCATAATCTCCCCTGTATATCAAATTTCGTTAAAAAAATATTCGTTCCTTTACAAAAAAAATCATCTAAAATTTCAATAATAATCACCCTAATATTCGAATTACAGAATACAAGATGAGCTCCCTCTCATTTCTCCATCGAAGTCAGGAATTATCTTGATGAGATTTTCCCGCGCAGATAGATCAGTCGAGGAGGTGAGTTTGCTTGAGTACTGATTATAATTCTTTGGATTATCGTGTGTGGGGACATTAGTCTATGCAAATAATCTCAACTCAAGAGAAGAATTAAGGGACAAAATACAAAACGCAGCTAATTTTGTTAGAGGACAGGAAAATGTATTTTTCAATGTCAGAAAGTCTATTATGAATAGAATTAGAAAAGGCATAGAAGTAGGTGGAGAACATAAGTTGCAACAATCGGGTTTTTGCTTGGGGGAAAGTTTATAATGTTATTAAGTCAACTTTTACGTTATTTTTTGATCTACTAATAAGATTAGATCCTTATTTTAGACAATCTTTTGATTTGTGTATTTATCTCAATCCCATGAAAATAATACATTAGTTCATAAGATAGCGAGAAAGAGTTTACGCTGTTATTGCGATTCTGTTTTCCCTTACGTTTTGTACCTTTTTCAATAAATACACTCTGTTTCATTAAATTTGAATTTATCTTTCAATAAATTATTGAAATGTTTAACGGCACTTTCCTCCAAAACGGTTGGAGTTATCAAGATCTACCAAAGTACCTTTTATACGTGGAAATGACGCCCTCATCAGATTTTCTGGTTAGAGGTACCACGACGTTTCGTCAAAAAAAATATGAAAAATATTCATCATCAGATACAGGTCCTGCGGCGCCTTCTATGATCTAACGTTATGTAATGCATAAATTATTGTCTCTTAGAATAAAAAAAGGTCCTCTAGCAAATTTGGCGAAGATCAGTCAAGAAGCTGTTGAGTTATTGCAAAATAACGAAAAAATAATTTGAAATTTGACACCCTGTACCTTTTTCCACAGCAACGTTTTACTAAAGCATATTTGGTTATATCCTCATATTTTGGCCCAAAGAATCTACCCTTAAACTATGGCCTATTATTAATAGTCCACCCTGTATAGATATGCTTTAATGAAACGGTAATGTTTCTTAAAATGAAAATGTGTTTTGTTTATCCCATTGCGGTATGCAAAACTGGGTAATGTGTATCTTCGTCTTAAACCCTAGAGTGTCACTGCATACATATGATTCTGTGATAATAGAAATATTTGATTTTATGAAACAAATATCGGATGATTCATGTTAAAGCTAAGAGTGACAATGGTTGCATCAAAACGTGGAAAATGAGAAGCCGTTTTTGAGAAAAGATTTATTTCATATTTTTTTGTCTATTAGAGGTTACTACCCCCACATTTGAGCTTAAGATCGACTTTGCAATTTCGTCTTAAGGTGTGGCCACCCTGAACTCGCATAGAAAATTTCGAGTAGTTTGAGCTTTAGCTGTGACCACAGACGGCAGATAAACATTTTTTTAAAACCACTTTTTTTTGTTTCAGGGACCTAAAAACGTGTAAATTCACGAAAAACTCAAAATCGATTTTTTGCACAATTACAATACTTCCTATATACTACGTATATGAGAAAATAAAAAGGACACTAGGCTGTATTTTTATTAAAACCAATTTTAAAAAATTCTGTTAGGATTTAGGGCTCTTTTGGGTAACTATGTGAGGGCCCACGTGGAAACTCTCATTTCCCGATGGGCCTGCACGCGCCTGAATAATACGCTGAGAAAAATAAACGCATTCATATTTCCTTTGTATTTCCCGTTTATGAACCAAAGATACTAGCACTCATTTACTCAAAATGTGTTCCATAAAACATAAACATAAAAACATATCTTTTTACGTATGTACTTTACTGATTTCATGACTACGACTAAAATAAAAATAAATAGAATCTGTTTCACTTACCTATATTTCATTAAACGTTATTCATACTCCTAAGATCCTAAATTGCCTATTATTAAACCCACTGATTTTTAAATAATAACATTTTGTAAACATAGTCCATTATTTAGCAACACAAACACGGTGTGATGCATACAGAACTCGTTCTATTACTAACAAATAGAGGATTCTCTTTCAACTTCACAATAATTTTTAAGGTCATATCACACACGGGTAACTGCGAGAAAAATATATTCCACTCTATTAATTATATCGTTAAGAGTCTTTACTTAATCCCATTCAGTAATTAAATTTATGCTAAAATAGAGATAAATACAAGCCGTTCTAATAAGTTTAAACGATGCTTTCTGAATTGCATTAAATTGGCGAATAAGTATATAGATTTACTTTTAATGTGCTGATATACAGTGTGTTGCGGAAATAAGTCTCGTCTGATTAGGATCCTGATTTTACAGACAAGCATCTCATAAACATGTGATCGGAAATGTTTTGGACGCTACGGTTCTCTGAGGATGGCGCTAAAATAATGAGTTCTCGAAGAAGTTGGGGATTTATACACTCGTATTGAAAAGATTACAAAAAGATGTATTCATTAGTTTAACTTAAACTAACAACTAAATGGGATGATCTCGTTAAATAATTAATATTTTCACTGATCTATACTACTAAACCACCTTTGGCTTAATTATAGCTATGTCATTGGAACACTAGAATTTTCGCCATGCACTCGAGTTGTGATGATAATATACTAAATAATCTGGAAGAATGTAATATAATTGCAATATGAGCATAATGCATAATGCGTCTAATTTTAACCAAAATGATGGAGTCATAGTTTACGTTAAAAATGATTTAATAGCGGATATTAAGACAATATAATTTACAGAAACAAACTTGATAAGAATTACATACAGTTTTAATAAGGTAAAATTTGGGTTAACAGCATCATATCGTCCATCTTCTACAGATCAAACATTATAATATTTCCTACAAAGTCTAAAGAAAGAGCAAATTGACATTTTTATTGGTGATATAAATTTAAATGTCTAATAAATTTAATAATGATGTAATTAATTATATCAGTCAGTCAGTTGGATATATTTCCTCATATATACTCCAACTAAGGTCACAAATAATACTAGTAGTATTATAATAATGCAGTCAAAATAGGATTTGAAGTGGAACTTTTTCCATAAGCAATTTTATGGTTGGATCCTGTTGGGAAGGTGCTAAGGAGCACCCAAAAAATGTTTGTACTTCAAAGAGATTGTGCTTAAATTGTTATTAAGAGTTTAATTTTTTTAACCGCGTTTTTCAACCTAAAAATGTAAATAACTCGAGATATACAGGATGTCTCACCGGGAACTGAATCGATCGATATAGAGAATAGTACGCATCAGAAATTTTTTAAAATTTAGATAATTACTAATGTCGGTGTGGTCAATCTAACTAAAATAATTACAAGCAGCTCGCATTTACGCTTATACCGGAAGTCGATACCAACTTGCTTATTCCAAATGGAACACCCTATATATTTTAGGGTTTTCGAAAAGAGCATAAAATTCTTAATCAAAAATATGTAGCGTATCCTATTCCTAAACCTAGCCGTTTCAGAGATATTTGACATTTTATAGAAAATTTGACAGGTGCAACGGTTTGCAAGAACCGTTATAACTTTCTTCGTGTAAAAGATCCTCATTAACTTCTTGTCACGTAAAAAGAAATCAAGAAGAGCTACGTTCTACAACTGAAATAAATTCAATAATATCATACAAAGTGTTCCGTCTTTCGCGTTACATTTTGTCAACTTCAACCGCGAAAACTTGTTTAGATCAAATGGAACACCCTATATTTTTTTTCGTTAAGTTGTGTAAAATTGAATTCTCTTTTTTCTGATATTAGCATTGTGGGGGTTAAAGTTACAACTTTTTGAAATATTTGCGATTTTATTAGAAATTTATGAATTGTTGTAATCATTTCATCAAAATAGCCATGATTAGAAACAATCAGTCATTATCTTATGTCAAAAAAATTTAAATTATACCAACGAAAACTTTTTAAATTTGTTTATTATTTATGGAGAATGTGATAAAGCAATATCAAGAACTTGCAGCACATTTGCTACTCGATATTCACAAATACGAAATATAACACTAACACTGTACCATGCGTATTAATCGAATTGAAGATATGGCATGAACTAAAATAGCAGAGATAAGATCATTTTAAAATATAATTTCATTTTAATTTAATAATTGCTCAAAATTCCTCCCTCGAACCTCGACACATTTTTCGCACCTTCGGATTAGTTCCTCATGGGTAGCTCTTCTAATTGAATCCTGTGACATGTTTTGAAATGCATTTCTTACTATTTGCATACAATCTTCAATGGTTGTTAATGGGCTCTCATAAACTTTATTTTTTAATAGTTCCCCAAATGAAACAATCCAGAACTGATAAATCGGGCGAGCGAGAAGGCCATCAGAAAGGTCCATTATTGGCAATCCATTGATCATAAAAAGTTTCTTGCCAACGTTCTTGAAAGAGGCTTTCTTCTTTGCATTTT
Source organism: Leptura quadrifasciata (assembly GCA_963675555.1). NCBI lineage: Eukaryota > Metazoa > Arthropoda > Insecta > Coleoptera > Cerambycidae > Leptura > Leptura quadrifasciata. The sequence goes on from OY776677.1 coordinate 116,314,331, forward strand.
TGCCTGGACATAGCCATAATTTTTAAAATTTTTCAGTATGCGTTTTACAGTGTTTGGTGACGGTTTCCGTTTTTCTTGATATCGAGTAGCAAACGTGCTACAAGTTCTTGATATTACTTTATCACATTCTCCATAAATAATAAACAAATTTAAAAAGTTTTCGTTGGTATAATTTAAACGTGCTGGCATTTTTTGACATAAGATAATGACTGATTGTTTCTAATAATGGCTATTTTGATGAAATGATTACAACAATTCATGAATTTTTAATAAAATCGCAAATATTTCAAAAAGTTGTAACTTTAACCCCCATAATGCTAATATCAAAAAAAAGGAAATTCAATTTTACACAACTCGACGTAAAAAAATACAGGGTGTTCTATTTGACCTAAACAAGTTTTCACGGTTTGAATTTTACAAAATGTAACGCGAAAAACGGAACACTTGGTATCATATTATTGAATTTATTTCAGTTGTAGAATGTAGTACTCCTTGTAATCTTTTTACGCGATAAGAATCAAATTAGGATCTTTTACACGAAGAAAGTTATAACGGTTCTTACAAACCGTTGCACCTGTCAAATTTTCTATAATATGCCAAATATCTCTGAAAAGGCTACGTTTAGGTATAGGATATGATACATATTTTCGACTCAGAATTTTATGCTCTTTTCGAAAACCCTAAAATATATAGAGTGTTCCATTTGAAATAAGCAAGTTGGTATCGACTTCCGGTATAAGCGGAAGTGCCAGCTGCTTGTAATTATTTTAGTTGAATTGGCCGCACCGACATTAGTAATTATCTAAATTTTAAAAAATTTCTGATGCGTACTTTTCTCTATATCGATCGATTCAGTTCCCGGTGAGACACCCTGTATAGGTCCGATCGGGATAACATAAAAGAAACAAAGTTTTTCTAATTAAAGTTTCCACAAATCTACGATTAGCGCAGGTCTTAGGAGCGCAATCATAACCTACAAAAGTGAAAAAACTGGCCAAAAATCGTTTTTTCTTCATTTTGCTGCCCACAGCGGCTGGGTGAACCGATCGCCTTCAAAGTTTCAAAAAATCTGCCTTTTGCTCTAACAAAATCACCCTGAAAATTTGGTGCAAAAATATTAAACTCAGTGTGCATAATTTAATTTGTTATTTAAAATTTAAATTGGCCTCCATCTTATGCCATTAAGTCCAAAACGGATAATTTTCTTTAGAAAATTAGGCATCGATGTCAGCTTTTTGATGCCGTAAAAAAAATTTTTTAAACCTTTTTGATAATTTTTTTTTGCATTTGTTTAAAACCCAATAAACAAAAAATGAATTTTTTCGGCCATTTTGAAAAAAATTTGAAAATTTTATTTATCAAATCATAAAGAAAATTTTGATACCTTTACTTTAGTAAAACAAAAATGAGTTTATTTTGCTCAAATTTTTTTTCAAAATGGCCGATAAAATTAATTTTTTGTTAATTGGGTTTTTAAACAAATGCAAAAATATAGCCAAAATAGGCTTAAAACTTTTTTCCTTACGGCGTCGAGACCTAACTTTTGAACAAAAATGATCCGTTTTGGACTTGATAGCATAAAATGGCGGCCAATTCAGATTTTAAATAACAAATTCAATTGCGCACACTGGTTTTAATATTTTTGCACCAAATTTTCAGGGTGTTTTTGTTGGAGTAAAAGACAGATTTTCTGAAAGTTTGAAGCGGATCGGTTCATCCAGCTTTGGAGAATGAATTTGGTCAGTTTTTCACTTTTGTAGGTTATGGTTGCATTCCTAAGACCTACACTAAACGTAGATTTGTAGAAAATATAATTATAATGGTTTTGTTACTTTTATGTTGTCTCGATCGGACCTATATATCTCGAGTTCTTCACGTTTTTAGGTTGAAAAACGTGATTCAAAAAATTAAACTCTTAATAAAAATTGAAGCACAAGGTCTTTGAAGTACAAACATTTTTTGTATACTCCTTAGCACGCCGCCAACGAGATCCAACCATAAAAATGCTTATGGAAAAAGTTCCTGCAGCATATAGGAGGAGCCGCACAACGCGGGGAACGTCAGTTCAGTTCGAGCAACGAGGAGCAACAGTAGGCAGCTTTCAGTGAGAACCTGAAGATGGCAGATTCCCCCGGGTCAAATGCAATATCATATTAAAGGGTACTTGTTGCAGATTTCATAACACTAGCAACAATATTCGCTAGAGGAATGTCCCTCCCTTATATGCGAACTTCATAGGCCAAAAGGTTTGAAACACCCTGATAAAGAGTCTAGTAAATCATTACTTAACTTAATTATGCGGCTGGCGAAATCACTACTAACTCTTGCTATTATTATTATTAATAAGTTTTTATTAACTCGCTTAATCAGGTTTTAATTCCTACAAAAACAACAATAATATGTATTACCTAATTTAATACATAGAACACTGAAAGAAGACTCGACAATCTCAAGAGAAATGCACAATAGCTGCAATGAAGTAAAATCGTTTCTCCTCATATCCAGTGACGTCATGTAACTGGTCGCACTGCGCTTTAAATTCACTGATTAAAAGTCATATATTTTGAAATTAGTGCGTTGGATGAAAGTGATATTTCCTAATTTTAAGTATTACGTTGGTCATACAAAGTGACAACAGGCAAATAATAGTATATTGTTTTACATGGAGTAAAAATGTCATTTCCTGTGTTGATGGGGGAGCGAATTGAGTCTGGCAAGAACAGCCGAGGCACAAAAAATGACTTTACTATCTATAACATGCTCTTTCTGTATTTTAGCATTGAAAATGCTTATAGGGTCACGAGTGCAGCGGTAATGGGTCTCGATTCGTAGTTTTTTACAGCAACGTATGCGACCCACCACTGGTCAAAGTTCAAAAATAATCTTAGAATGGCGGTATTCGAAAGTACGTAGTGAGGGTGCTTGCTGAAACGCTAAATATACCCGAGCATCGAACTGATGAGTGGGTGAGGTTTTGTTCTTTCAAACAGATACGCGGATGAAATAGGTATGCCCTTAGAGATTGTAATTCGGTTGAAGTTTACATTGATGAATTGCATCAGTACGGTAATGTGTAATGACTGATGTGGGGGGCGCCAAATGTTTCTGGCCCTACTGCCGAAAAAAGAGGGACACTAGTGATGAAAAGCATACACTAAATACTTTAATAAATATATAAACAACGATAAAACGAAGAAAATACACATGGCCATAATATATTCGGTTCAGTACAGGTTATCAAAAAGGGGTATTATCTTTCTAATTGGAGTGCACTCACTAACCCTTGCAAGAGGTATCAGAATAGTTACTATGAACGTAAATTTATATTTCGCGTAGTAGATCACATCCGTTAACCACGACAAAAATGTATCGGAAACTATTCTTGTAGGCACTTAATACTAAGTTAATTAATATTGATCAACTGACAATCGTCTAACACTATTGGATGGTAAACATTAAATGGATAAAATGGTGTTTCCACTATGTGGTACTTAAGTTTGTTCCTTGGGTAACCAAGTGGTTAAACGATACTCCCAGCAGTCCCAGCTATTAGACAGCGCCCGGCAGCAACACATACAAAAGGCCTAAAAATACAAAAATGGACATCAATCGAGAGACCATTTATCAATCTTTGAATTGTAGTGAATCAAACGCTTACCTCCAATATGCCGAAACCCCTAACACACAGAAAGCACGAAAAAACGTCTTTGATGGCTATCCTCTCTAGATCCAAGACGGCGCCACAAACCATACAATATATAATAACTAATAGTCGACGTCTTACTTCGTGAACGTGGCGTAAATATCCGTACAAACTACGCAAAAATTATCAACAATTTCTTCCACGACACACGTTCGCCGGCCATCTCACAATTCAAAAAAACTCTCTGTTTACCTTTGTTTCTCCTTGCCGCTACCTAGCCCGCCGCTACTTTCCAGCCACATTAATATAGGTAACTACCTAATTGAAGGGCTCGCGAAATAAATTATGACCCTTACCGATAGGTGCCTCTTAGAGTTCTTTATCGAATTTAAATATCTTACAATTGGCTTTATTCAATCAAATATTTTCGACCCCGTAACAAGTGTTTACGAGAGGTTTCGTTAAATACCCATGGTGAAATAATACAAATTGCTAAAATAACACGAATCGTATTTTATTTTATAGTTAGTAAGTATGTAAAAGTAGCGGTATCATTTTCAATGCTCAGACCCACCGTAAGAGTGCGTGCAGCGCACACGGGCGGCACATTCAGGAGGGCGCCAGATATAGCGATCCAGCCTATTTTTTGCGAAGCAAATAAGAATTTTTATCTATTAACTCCAATATTCGTAAAAAAATCATTGCAGCAGCAAAAACTGAGTTGTTTATCAGTAGGTTTGTTACATGCTCAATGCATATGCGACCCGCATCACACCTTTTGTGTATCGCGGGTCACATATTGTCAACAGCCGCGAGCCATTCGAGGTTTAGCTATTCTCGCTATTCTAGCTTCGTGTACGCTGCCAATAATTCGTAAAAGCTTGTTTATTTGAGCCATCTTAATTGATTTTGGATTATCGGCAAGGGTAAAATTTCCTGTTGTTGCTGTTCATAAGAACATTTCGTTGCTACGGAGGGAGTTTAATCCGCATCTGTGCGGTATTCATGTGTGCACACGTGAGTAACCTTATTATCGTCATCTTTTTTCGATCTTACCCACGTATTTCAAAAATTTAGAGGCTGGATACCCATTTTCCTTTGGGAAAATCTTTGCTGGAGAGAAGGACTCGACCCTGTCAATTGATCTGCAGCATTGTACAAGAATCTTGGTGGATTGTGTTCCTCAACAAGTCAGAGGAAAATTATTTCTTTTGTGGGTTATATCTGTTTTCAATCTCTCTCATTAGGCACGTTTTACGTGCATTTCCGACTTAACAATTAAATGGGTATATCTTAGGGTCCACGGACTGGGATAGAACGTTCCACAGACTGGGTTAGAAACTTTTCACGTACTAGGTTAGAATATTCCACACCCTAGGTTAGAAAGTTCCACAGGCTGGGCTGAACGTTCCTCGGTTTAGGGAGGCTATAAACCCACCACCATCGTCTTAAGTCACCACCGTAGAGCTGCAGTCTCATCACTTGTGGACGTCTGGGTATAATACCAATTTTTTTAATAAGTATTTTTTTTGTCTTCTATCAAGATATCACCTTCAATGGTTCTGCGTAATAATATTTGTTTTCTTTTAACTTACGTCTGTATATATATAAACAAAGATTTTATTCGCTCATATTGATATAGTAAGTTCTCCAATGTAACCTATTGCTACCAAATTTATTTTAGGAAATCCTCACGCTTGTGAACCAAGTGTAGCTAGCTACACGAGGGGTATTTACCTTTATTTTATGTTGCAACATATTAATCACAATATAGCCACATAACTGAACATCGCCAGGTTCATATTAGAGAACCATAAGTTGTAAATACTGTAATATAGTACATTTCATGTTGAAAGAAAGTGTCATTATTTCGTCTGCGACTACTAAGAATGGAACCCTCAGTGATTTTATGTTAAATAAGGAAAAAACTTCTAATAATTTATGTTAAGCTTGGGCTTAACGCCCTGAGATTTTTGAGCTAGTGAAATTTTGTCGTGAGCATGTTACATCACTTATCCGGGCAAGGTAATGTCTGCGATCTGCTACTCACAGCAGCCCAAGTGTTTTTATATTATCTTACAGCCCCTATCGCATCACAGTCAAAAGGGGGAAAACCAATAGCAGTTTCTACAAAGCAAGGAATCTTAGATAGTTTAGAGACTAGGCAAGCAATAGACCATTTCGCCAATCAAAAAGCAAGGAAAGTTGGTTGCATTTATGTAGACAGTTCTAGACATACTTCTTTTATTCATGTATGATGTATGAATGAACTTAATATAACACAAATAAAACTTTTCTTGCTTTTGACAGAATACCCTTAAGATAATTTTAGCACCTACGTACCTCAACATGGTAATAATAAGTTGTTCAGTATTAAAAAGTATTTCTTGCTTCCTTACACACTATTTATCACAAATTTAACAAAACTCATAGTTTTATATTCAAGCCCAGCCAAGAAAATGGGGGGGGGGGGCATCATCGGTTTTGCATTCGGGCGCTCATGCTCCTACCGGCAAGCCTGTCAATGCCCTCCGATGGTTGAAATGGTAGCGAAATCGGTGAAATTTTTCTTAAAATGTCGAATATGAATTAAATACTTACTGTTATCTTTTTTCAAATACATTTAGAGCCGTTTGTGAGCGGCAATAAAGAAAAATACAACCGTTCAGAAGAAGTGTCAGAAAACTAACAGGTTAGGTTCACGAAATTTGTCGTAAAAGCCTTTTTTGACGTTTGAAAAAAAATATACTAAATAGTCCCACTAAATAGGTATTCTCAAACTCTATTTTAAGTTATTTTTCGCTGGAAACTTACTTTTCAACGTTTCAATTGCGGAAGACGAGAATAAGAACCTTTTTCACACTGGTTCAAAAATACAAAAACTTAAAAATGTCAAACTAAAATCAAATTAAAGGTAGTTTAACAATTTTTAAAAAGGCTTTATGCATGTTTCTGTTAAAATCAATAGTGTTTTAATTAATTGCATGAGACCCATTTTACCTCCCTCTCAACCCTCAGTCACTTCCAGAATCTGAAAAACTAACTAAGGGCTGGTTTATTAATGCAAGGTTCGTAACCAAAGGATAAATGTCAAACAAAACAATAGATACCCACTGTTTCGTTTGACATTGATCCTATAGTTAAGTGTTAACCCCGTATTGATAAACCGATCCTAAATCTAGGTATGTTTCACTATAAAGATGCATCCAAACTTCGACGTTCGATATCTATTTTATTGTGTGTTGGATATTATTTGACATTGGATCTTCCAAAGTCAAAAATACGTAGCAACACAACGCAACAGTGTTGAAAATTAAGCTAATTTACCTTTCAATTAAACATCATAATTACAATTAATTAAAATTCTTTAAAACTGTGTATTAAAAAGGTTCATGTAAATATTATAGTTAAGGCACTTTTTGGTAATAAGAAGTGTCCGGCCGAAACTACTGGCTAATTCAAAGGATTTAGGATATTTTCTTATGAAAAATTTCTTTACTACTGCTCCTGAATGGTCACTAGCTCTCCAATTGCTATATTAACAATTAAAAATGTGATGAAAATTATGGCCATTAACTTTGAATCAAGAATATAACAAACAAGGAATGTTTTGTGCGGCCATCCTATTTTTTATCTCATTAACCCTAAATTAGAATTAGAGAATTACTTTCTTTAGGAATTATTCAAGCGCAACTCCACATTAATAAAAAAATCAGCTAGTTCTTATTATTATATCAATTATCGATTATATCTGAATACGCCATACAAATGTATTTTCGAATCATTGTTAATAGTGGAGTAAATTTAGATTTATAAAAAAATTTTACATGGAGCAACGCAACATAGAAAAATAAGTTTGTTTTGGTAAAACTAAGAATACTCTGAGTTTTCTGCTTCGAGTATGTGGGGGAACCCTTTTTGCAGAAAAGGCGTAAATTAGTAATTTTAAGGGTGGTTTTATATACGTGCGCGCGGCGATTTCCCGTCACTTTCAGTACTATACGTATGCGCGCACAAGTATACGTTTAATTCTTCATTATAAAAATGTCAATATTAATCATAAAAAGTGATTGTGAGCAGGTTTTAAAAATTTAGATTAAACAACTCTCGAAGATAAGATATAATTTTTTTTCTCGAAAATTCACTTGATTTCTATTAAACTTTTTACGTATATTGATCATTATTTTATTTTATTCATATTTTATTTTTCTAGTAGTTGTACTAGATGTGTTACTACAAGAAATGTCTACTTCCGAATCGGTAACTGGAGTTTGGAATATTTCTTCACCCCCCGTCATCGCTAAAATCGTATATATCTGAGATATTCTCTGAAGTATAAACATCTTCTTCATAATTATCATCTTCTTCGAATTATTTAATATCATAAATATCAGGACTAATTTCTAAATTGCTCAGGCTTTTCATCAACGACATTCGTTAACAATATTCCTTCCATTGTGGCATAAATTGCTGCATGTGACGCCAATAGTTTTGCATGAGCAACGTTTAGTTTTGCAACCGACCTTACAATCACAAGCCATTATAGTGAGTAATTGATTAGGAACAGGAGCTCTATCAGTCCTTATAGGCATCAGTTCATTATCTGTTGTTTGCTGCCATCCAAAATCCTGTCAATTTTGGTACTTCAGAGAATATCTTAGATTAATACGACTTTAGCAGTAACACATCTAGTACAACTACTAGAAAAAGAAAACATGAATAAAATAAAATAATAATCAATATATGTAAGTTTAATAAAAATCAAGCGAATTTTCGAAAAAGAAAATTATATCTTACCTTCGAGATTTCTTTTATCTAAATTTTTAAAACCTGCTCACAATCACTTTTTATTATTAATATTGAAATTTTTATAATGAATAATTACACGTATACTTGTGCGCGAATACGTATAATACCGAAAATGACGGGAAATCGCCGCGCGCATGTATATAACGAAAATGACAGAAAATTGTTTAAATTAAAAAAAAAGTTATGGTTCAGTTACATCACGTGAGAGTACATAAGAATACCTTCATTTTGGTAAAAAAAATGTTCATTCGACCATTTCGGCAAATCGGGGAAAGTTTTGAAAATTTTGTGGAATTTGAACTAAAGGTGGAATTGCGGTCAAACTGTCAAATGTTATTTGCTAAAATTTGGCACACTATTTCTTCGTTATATGGGTTAGTTTCGTATACGATTTCATCAAATTCGGTTTAATTTTGGCCAAGTTAGCCGTAATTCAATTTTTTACATTTTTTCGGTATATTTTGATATATATATATCGTGATAGGCCGTGAACAAATGTTCACGAAATTTTAAGTGAAGGTTCCTTGAACGTCTACAATAAAAGGGTACCATTCTAGCTTCTTACATAGCATTTTAAAGGGTCCAAAGAAATTAAAACTGAAAAACTACCCCTAAAAATTACCAATTATCGAAGCATGAGACTCAGGATAGTCTTAGTTTCACCAAAACAAACTCTTTTTTTTACCGCGTTGCTCTATGTAAAATTTTCTCTATCGCTTTATTTTTAGCTATTTACTCCACTATAATAGACAGAAGCTAATAAGAAATTACCCAACTTTTCTGCAGTTATATGAACACTCTTAATTCTAATGTATCAACACAACAATTATTAAAGTGTTTAAAAAAGAAACCATTGTGGAGTATATATCTTATCCTAACGAATACTAGAAGAAATTATATTTTATAATAGAATCCATAGCAGAAAAGTTGTGTAATTAGAAGTTACAAAATGATTTATTACTTACCGAATAAAATATATTAATTTACAGTTTTAAGCACAAGTGTTAGTGAATTCACGGCAAGAACTATTAAATAATTTCCATTCACTTGATATTTAATTGATTTTTGATTTATTATCTCTATACCAATTCCACTAAAATGATACTAACAAATATGATTATTTCACTGAATTTGAAAATGAATATTCATATGAAATAGCGATAAATATATATATATAAATAAAATAACAAGTTAATGTTATTAATACAGCAATAGTAATGATGCTGCTTATCTAAAATAAACATAGTTTAACCCAGTGGCTTCAATAATTTCTTTTTGTAATAAATGTAATAACATATATTTTCTATATAGGAATAATGTAAGCTCAAATGCAAAATGTGAGGTGCATTTTCCGTTTCTTTACTGTTGTCTAGATGCGTTACGGCAGTAATACAAAATATAACTACAAATTAATTATGTAAGTAGATCATTCGTCCTAATGATCCAGGAATAATCCTTTAGAAGGGATGTCGAGGATTTTTTTTTTATACAGTTATTTAACGTCGGCCTATTTCCGCTACTGAGGCCTAACACCGACGACTGTAGACGAGCTACCCCCAACCAGGAATTTTGCCGAACATCTTACCTTAAGAAGAATAGGGATCTTTTACATTTAATAGACAAAGGACCGACGACTTTACATCCCCTACGAAGGATGGTATATCTCCTATACAACCCTCGTCTAAAGTTGTATAGCTTCCGCGCATACACTGATATACAAGCCGCTGGAAGATGTGTGAGGCGAGGACGCGGTTTCCGTTGGAATGGTCACCCATCCAACTACTAACTGCGCCTGACGTTGCATTACATCACATACCGAAGTATGTACATAGTAAAGACGCACCTACGCTCGCCTCTGGATGTCGAGGATCTTGTGGACGAATTGCTCGAATATTTGTGCAAACTCTAATGGCGACTACAGCCGAAGAGCTCAGCTAAGAGGAAGAAACAGAGTCAGTTCTAAAGCCGCTTATAGGTTGTTTTCAATTTTACTCTGCAGATAAAAAAGCGCACCAAAAAATTTACGACGTCATTAAAATGCCCCTACTCTCTGTCTATTTCATTCGCAGTCACTTACCTTCGTAGGTTTTTAATACGTTGGCTTATTCATGTCTATATGCTAAATTTCGTTCAATTCTGACGATGAAACAATCGTAGAACCCGGGCCACCAGGGACAAAACGAAGGAGTTGCACTTATTTCTATCAATAGGAAATGTGGATTAGACCTACTGGGGATACCATTAAAAAACGCGCCACAAACTTTGACTTATGGTGCTGTATAAATGAGCGCCTTTCCGCCAGTGCACCTGATGAAAAACATTTTGCGGCGAGACATGAATAAAACCTCCCTCCTCCAATCAATCCACCTTAACTGTGTCCTCAGGTAATCACTTAGCATCTACTATTAACTAACTATTAAATGCCTCTAACTGTGCATTTAACATAAACATTATTAATAACAAATATTATTAGATGATATAAGTTTGTTTTTCATTAGAATAAATGTTCATATTATGTATTTTTTATTATCGTTACACTCGTAAAAAAATGTTGTTCCTAACACAAACGGAAAGTGGCTTTTCAGCACTATATTTTTTGTCGGGGAGAAAAGTGTTAGGGATATCGTTCTATTTTTAGTGTAATCTTTACTAAACCCTCTATCAGTGTTTAAAATGTTTTGGCTTACAAAATTCGAATATAAGGACGTCCTTAGTAAATTATCCATGCAATGGGTGTTTGAAGGGTGTTCACATGATTAGGTTTCGACTTAACTTAGGTAGACGTAAAATACAAAACTTATACTTACTTCGATTTTGCTCAACGGAATTCACCAAATCGCATCAATTGGACAGACTGCACAGACTTATATCTAACACTTACTAACACTTTATTTTCTATCACTTCTTAATTAACCTGAAAGGGAATATTATTAGTAATAACTCAATAATACACAATGAAAGACGATAGGATTCAGGTAAAGTTATATATTGGTCTATTAGAAAACATTTGTTAGTTGGCAATTTATGTATATGCAGATGTATAAGGTTAGGTTACGTTAGGTTAGGTGTCGGTCCATACATGGTGAGGATTAGGATGACTCGGAAGAATTTTTAAAATTCACTATTTTCTATAGTTTATTCGTAGAAGTAATTATTGAAAACTATATCAGTGTGTGCACAAACAAATAAGTGACTTAGTGAGAAAACACAAATTAAATAATTATTACTCTGAAGCTTGAAAAAGTTATCTCCAATATAAAAGCTGGCCTATAAAAAGGTTTAGTGTTTATAGTTATACTCAGTGGACCAAATAAATGCTGTGGCAAATACATGTGTTGAATGTAAACAAATACTTTACGGTGCTTTCATCACCGGAGATCCGTGCAGTTCTTCTTCAAAAACGTTCTCTCATGTTCTCCTGTAGCAACTGTTGGTCTGCTTTCAAGATGGTTCCACTTCTGCTGAGGCAAATACAAGAACGCCTCGTCACGGCAAATTTCGTTGCAGTTACGCAAATTACGCCTCGTGCGATGTCTTTCGTTATAGTTACAAAAGTTACATCCCGCGGAACATTTTTTATTATAGTTACAAAAATCGCTCCCCTTGGGGCGTCATTCAGCAGAGTTGTAAGAATTACGTGCTGTGGAGCTGCTTTTGTTGTAGTCCCGAAAAATTAATTTTCGTCATAGTTTCCATAAATTTAGTTTTGCACTCACGTATCGAGAACTTTCATAGTACTTCGAAAAATATCTTCCAACGGCATTTCTACGTGTCGCACGTAGTTCATGCTAACATTTTTTTTTTAGTCGGATTTCGTTATAGTTCCGCAAAATCCATTCGTAGGAGATTTTTGCAAGTTTAAGAAGGTTAAAATGAAGTAAATATCGTTATAAAATTTGTAACAAGCGTCGTTTCATAGAATACTTTTACCCGTAATCTCTGGCCCCCAAAAATATTTTTGGATTCTGACTCTTGAAGCTGGCAAGCAAGTTTTATAATTCTGCTGATTTCAAGTTGATAGCATATACTTCCTGAAAATCTAGGCTGTGGCATACAGGCGTTTATAGTTTAAAGTGGTTCGGATCCCACTATAAACTGTAGAGCCTCATCTCTTTTACTCAGACAAATCTAGATCTCCTAGACTTAAGATGGTCACACTAGGAGATCACATTTTTGGACCCTTTCATATTGGCAGGAACCAAAATGATGAACCCTATTTGAAATTACTTAGAGATGCAGTTGATCCACAAATTACTGAAATATTAGAAAACAATGAGAGTCTTTATGAAAATGTCCTTGTACTTCAACAAGACGGATCACCCCCACATTTTGCTATGACTGTCCGTCAACTTCTTAATGATACATTCCCTGGTAGTTGGATAGGTAGAAGAGGCCCCTCGACGGACTGACCAACTCGTGACTCCTTTAGACTTTTTGTGCGGGTATTTGAAGACGAAATCCATGCAACTCAACCATAGCTGTTAGATAATTTACGACTATCCAAGCATGTCAATCAACACAATGTGTTTTTGCATTTTTATTAAAAGCTTTTATTAAACTTGCAATGTTTGTTTGTTAGTTAGTTTGTTTAGGTCAAATCTTGCAATCAAAATTTCTATTAGTTCCAATTAAGCTAGAGCTTTGAAATTTTGCACATGTGTATAAATCCGGTGACAATACACTTTAACATTTTCATATAAGAAAGAAACGAGTTGGCGGCTTCAAGATGGCGGACGACTTTATCATTTATAATCCGATTCAACTCAAAATCGATATTTAGGGGTTTTCGAGATCGCCAATTATGAATTATTGGTCAAAATTTAGAAATTCAAAATGGCGGCGACAATATGGCGGACGACTTTTGTCATTTATGGTCCAAATCGATCAAAATCGATATCTGGGGGTTTTGGGGTTCGTCGATTACGAATTTCTAGTCATCAATTTAGTTCAAGATGGCGACTTCAAGATAGCGGAAGACTTTATCGTTTATAATCCGATTCGATTCAAAATCGATATCTGAGGGTTTTCGAGATTGCCAATTATGAATTCTTGGTCGAAATTCAGAAATTCAAAATAGCGGCAACAATATGGCTGACGACTTTGTCATTTAGATCCAAATCGATCAAAATCAATATCTGGGTTTTTGGGTTCGCCGATTACGAATTTTTAGTCAAAAATTTACTTCAAGATGGTGACTTCAAGAAGGCGGACGACTTTATCGTTTATGATCCGATTCGATTCGAAATTAATATCTGGGGGTCCTCGAGATCACCAATTATGAATTCTCGGTCAAAATTCAGAAATTCAAAATGGCGGCGCCAATATAGCTGACGACGATTTAGATGCAAATCGATCAAAATCGATATTTAGGGGGTTTTCGCGGTCGCGGATTACGAATTTCTAGTCAAAAATTTAGTTCAAAATGGGGGACGATTTTTCCGTTTATGATCCGATTCGTCTCAAAATCGATATCTAGGAATTAGAGTATATATATCAAAAGACTAAAAAGTAAAAAATAAAATTTTCAAACATTTCTACTCAGTATATCCCCTCCAAAAGATTCGAAACTGATCGTGATGATCTCGGTGGAACGAAAACGCAGATTGCGCTCTGTGTGGAGGGGATATGCTGAGTACAAATGTGATAACTATAACACGAGATTGCAAGCGTTCGGGGAAGAGGCCATACACGAGAAAATCTAGCGACCAGCTTTTATGTCATAATAAAAATTATGTAATGTAACAAAATGATGGGTTTGATTTACTTCAAAGTTTATTATCCACTTTTTAGAGCATTTAAATAAAAGCTTTTTTTAAATATTCTTTTTACAATGAATTTACTGAAATGTTCTGTATATATTACCTGTAAATAATAAATAATTTGCTATGATACCAGAAAACGACGCTAACAAAGTTTCATTGGATTTCATAACATAATTGTAACTTGTAACATTAATACATTTTAAAAAAATAACGTATTTATTAAAATAAAAAATATACCTGTCTAAATTGAAGCAAGCAGCAACATTTACTCGGAAAATATTCCAGTCAAATACAATTAATGCACAAAATTTTTGTACAAAATGAACAAACCTGTTCCTAAACGATTCACAGTTTAATATTAGTATAGTATTTTTATCGACATTAACAGAAAAACTTTCTTGTCTATGAATCTGAATTCTATGGTTAAACAAATGACGAGCAGATTTATTCCGACTGTTTGTGTACTTAATACATTGCATATGACGGTTAGTAGTAAATGTCGGAAATATAATATTTGTTTTTTATAAAATATTCTAAAATTTAAAATATGTCTTTACCTTTGTTATTAATTGTCAGATAAATAAGAGAAACACTCTCTTCTTGAACTGAAATATGACAACTGTTTGGGATTTTAATTTGTATAGTTAGAACGGATAAAGACACGTTTACTGTGACAAGGCTAGTGCTTCTGGTAGGCGTATAATATCATATGTAATGCGTTATCACAGAATATGTTCATTTGGACTAAAGATTAATTTCAGTATTTCTCGTTACACCACAATATCGACATAATGAGATGGCTCAATTGCATTATTTTGATAGTGAATAATTTTCCTCGTATTATTATAATTTAATGTTTATTATCTATTACTAGTAGATCTCTCTTCCTTAGAGGACGTTATTATAGGTTCATTCAAGCAAACAATGGAAGTGTATTTTAGATCGCTTTGCTTCGACAGTTTTATCAGTCAACTTTGTATTATTTATGAATCCATTTTTTATTATCTCCATCTTTTTGTTTAACGACTAATACTTTAATATATAGGGTGTCAGCCTTATTAGAAGACTTTGGAAAATTATTTTTTTATGAAAGTGTCAAAGGGCGGATATTTTTTAAGTATTTTGAAATATACAAGTGACTCCTCGCTACAGCGGAGCAACTCCGTGGTCTTTTTTTTTTAATCGGACACCCTATATATTTTTACATTCATGAATTCAGCGTAAAATTACCTATCCATCGACCTCCAGATTTTTTGTTTTTGGCGTGGCGTTGCCGAGTTATTCGAAAAAATATGAAAATGTTGGTGAGAACAAGCTTACCTTAACAAATTAATTCGCTGTGTGTGTATTGCTATTAATTGAGTAGGTTTATTTTACAATTATGTAGACAAGGGATGTACTACAGCGACACAACCACCAAATATTGATTATTATTATACAGGGAGTATTTTATACTAGCGCTACTTGAGGACATTTCAAAGTGAATTTTCTCAATTTTTTCAAATGGAACACTCTGTATATTATTGTATTTTTGAATTAGCACGTTAATTTTTCACGATTTTTGTGAATAATATCCTATATCTAAAATCGATATTTCCAGAGATTTTTTACTTCTTCACTAAAAACCGTTAAATTATAATATTTTTCATTTCGAACTGATCTAGTAGCCATGATTTTGACATAAAGTGAAAATAATTGAAAGTAGTATTAAATTTTTTTTTCTGGGTGCGTCTTGGTTGCCTGTAGTATTTTTCCACACTTTAATTAAATCACATTGTGGCTTTGTTTATTTTTTTCTCTTCGTTGTTTTACTCCGCCATTTTGTAGCCGGCTAGCTCGGAGTCTTGCTCAATTATTTTTTTTTATTTGCTGGTTCAATTTAGGGAGTGGGTTTAAGTTGCGGGCGCCAGACTTATAGAGAAGTCAGAAATTAAAGAAAAAGATCACAGAGGGAAGAGAAGATAAAGATAGAGTTAAAGCAAAGCAAAGTAAAAATAAGGTAAAAGTAATGTAAAGTATATATTACAATAATATTAGCATATAAACAACAAAATAAATAGCAATATAAACCAACTATCAATACGGCAAATTAGCAACAGGTGCAAACTAGCTATGCGGTTTAAATAGAAAAAAATATATGTTCACTAAGTGTAAACAACAAATTAAGGAAACGATGGTCCTCAAAACCACCTTTTCACACATTAAATATATAATAAATATATTAAAAATTTACAAAACCATATTGCACATGTACCAAAAAAAATTACGAGAATATATATTACAATTAGGCGTATAAACCCGAAAATATATTACCAATGTACCAAAAAAATATGGAAATCTATATTACACGTATACTAAATAAGCACTAAAATATATTACAAAAGGCTGAAGGTATTAACCAGAAAAATATATATTACAGATATGCTGAATAGGTATAAAAATTCTAAAGGTAAGAGCCCATACTAATTTCACGGGGGAAAACAAACAATAAAACACGTATAAAATCAAGGAGTGTTTAAAAAGATTTTTGAATAGACAGGGGACTTCCACTACCTAATAAAACGACGGACACTTTTGGCATCTACCTGCATAATATAAAGTATAAAGTATGTATAGGATTTCCTACTTTCCCACTTTTTAATCCAAGAAAATTTGATATTACTGTATCAATACAGTGTATAAAGATTTAGGCAATCCTACACCCCCAAATTTATACAATGGTTATATAACCTTCAATATTAAAATTGGTTATTATTTATTTTATTTTATTTACAAAATCGACCGTTACAACATTTGAGTCTTAAAAATTTATAAATAATCGTTTAATAGTACAAGAAAGTTGACATAAATAATAGGAACAGAAAATAAGGTATTAGGTATTACAAAAATTGGCACTATTTTAGAAATTCAAAGTTATTTTGAACCTAATTTAATGAAATAAATAATACCTAGTGTTTATAGGAACTGTTCAAAGTGGCCTCCCAGTACGTCTATGCTTCTGTAAACGATTTTCGAATGATCTACCGGCATTTCTAAACATATCTACAGAAATTTCCTGAAAAACTTCCCTTATTATTTCTTGGGATTCTCCTCTTTCTATCCAACCATTTGGAAAAGCGTCGCATAAATGTTCGTGAATAGCTGCAATGTAGTGCACAGGTGCTCCATCATGGAGGTACCACATTCTTATCCTAATGTCCCTGGGACACATCCTTCTAAGCTGTCTTGTAAAAATTCCAAATAAATTTGACCATTCACACATCCATCAAAAAAATGTGGTCCTATCACACAATCCCCAACAATTCCTCCCTAAACAATCAACGACCATCTTGTTTGGCTATTTGCTCGTGAGATATAATGATTGGTTGTGTTATACTAATGAAAATTATGACGATTACCATTTTTCATGAAACGTTGATTCATCGGGAAACAAAACAAAGTAAAGAAAATGTCTTTGTTATCCTATTTTTTGTTTTGCCTATTAACAAAATTGTATTCGGTTTTCATAATCCCTATCAATCAGTTCCTGCGTTAGTTGAGCGTGGTAGGGATGAAATTTTTTTTTGTAGAATTCGATGAACTGGAGATCGGCTTATATCATTTTCTCTTGCGAATTCCCTTATACTGAGATGAGGATCTTCAATCACACTATGACTGTTTTATTTTCTTCATTTACTACATTTTGTTCGTTCCTTTTTCTCATATTCCTCTTTCCCCGTATTGTCAAATCGTTCCATCAACCTCTCAAATGATTTTTTAGAGGACTGTCTTCTTTCCGGATATCGCTCCTTACAAATTCGAGTTGATAGTAAACAATTTTTATCACTCGCACCCAGAACATAAACCATATCGACCATTTCTTCTCTCGAAAAATTCATTATTGGAAAGTGCAAATTTTAAACTAATTTATAACTTAATATAAGCGTAAGTAGTAGTAGTAGTAATTGTTGGGGGAGGCCTAGTGCCTGGCAAGTAGGCCACAAATGGGCCCTTTTTACCTACCCCCTGACGTCCCCTCAACCATTAACTTCTACTCGGCCTCCTACTCCCTCTTGAAACCTTCCTGATCTTCCAATGAAGGTCAGGACATGTTTCCATTCGAGAGAGTCCATTTCCTCTTTTGGGAGCGCTGTGGCGCCGAAGAGTTCATACCTCAGGCGCCCGAACGCTTCACATTGTCCCAAGAAGTGAGACGATGTTTCTTCATCACTTCCGCATCTTGGGCAGGTGGGATCTACCTCAACCCCTATCAGTGATTGGTGTCTTCTGAGCCTGCAATGACCAGTTAGGACTCCGACCAATTGGTTCAGAGTCATTCGGCTTCTACCTAACAACCAGGACGCCCTTGACTTGTTCGGCCCCGTTACGAAGTCTTGAGCCTGTCTACAGCCATTGCTCAGCCTCCAATGTTCCCTCAATGTTGCTTGTTCCCACTGATTAAGGGCCGTAGCGACATGTTTCCTTGTAATTCCCAACATGGACTCTGGGCCAAAACAGGGCTCCCTGGCTCCGAGCCTAGCCAATTCATCGACTCTCTCGTTTCCTGGGACTCCGGTATGTCCTGGAACCCATATCAGGCTCACTTCCTTGTGCCTGGCAAGTTCCTCTAGAGCATCTCCGCATTCTTGGACGAGGGGGGACCTCGTCCTGGAAGAGCAGACCGCCCGAAGTGCTGCCTGGCTGTCAGAACAGATACAGATATTTTGTTCCGTACCATTCCTCGTTTCTTCCTTATATGCCACTTTTAGGACGGCATATACCTCTACCTGAAAGACAGTAGTGTACGATCCTAGAGCAAAGCTCTCCTGTACTTCCCTGCCTTCCAGGAATATTCCTGCCCCCGATGACTTCCTCTGTCCATCTACTAGAAGGGAACCATCTGTGTGGCACATCAGGGAGTTCGGGGGGAAATTAATCTTTCCTTCTGCCCACTCTTCTCTACTAGGTAGGGTTATAGTGTACTTTCTTTCTAATCTCAAACGGTCGGTTGCTTCCCTCACCTTAAGGGCAGAGATTGGAATTTCCGCCTCCGCCAATCTGGCGATGGCTGCATAACCCTCTGTCCTTCCACTACATCGCCAGCTGCCTGAGTCTCGCATTCTTAGATGGGCCGCCATGGCTTCCTTCTTAATCCAGGCTGGAAGCGTTGGCAGCCCTAGCATTACTTCCAAGGCAGCTGTAGGTGTCGTCCTCATTGCGCCTGTAATCCCAAGACAGGCAAGTCTTTGAACTTTTGCCAGTCTTCGAGAAGTGGTGATGCGGTTCACACTCGGCCACCAGACCACCGACCCATATTGGAGTCTAGGTCTGATTACCGCCGTGTAGAATCAGTGCAGGATCCGTGGACTAAATCCCCAGTTCCTGCCCACCACCTGGCGCAACTGCCAGAAGGTTGCAGTCGACTTCTCTACGATTCTGTCGACCTGTGCTCCGCATGACAGTTTTTTATCCAGGATCACCCCTAAGTACATGATCTCCTGCGATAGTGTTAGGGGTCTTTCGTACATTATTGGTGCCCTGAAATTCTCTATTTTCCTCCTTTTGGTGAAGAGGATCAGTTCAGTCTTGGATGGGTTGACTGAAAGGTATCGTCTCACCGCATCTTTCAATAATTCTACAGGCTACCTGCATTCTGTCGCAGACGACGCTTAGGAACCGGCCAGTTACAAGAACTAGCCCCTTGGTTCTCGCACACACACTAAATCTCAATTTAATTTTTTACTCCCTTTAATAATAGGGTGGAGGTGGCAATGGGGATGGTAGATTTGGCTAATGCCAAAAAATTTTTAGAAGACCTTGGTTCTCGTATACACACTAAATTCCAATTTAATTTTTTACTCCCTTCAACAATAGATGAGACGTTTCATTCTTGTATACACTCTAAATCACATTTTAATTTTTTTTACTCCCTTTCATAATAGTGTGGGAGTGGTATTGAAGGTAATAATGGAGGTGGCTGATACCAAAAAAAAATTTGAGGCCTTGACTTTTCGTAGATGCCCTAAATTGCAATTTTATGGACTCTTACCTGCTTGCTTTGCCTATTTGCCTTTATTTACCCCATTTACCCCCGAACCCTTCAACTGAATTAGGTCAAAATATAATCTAGTGCCAGATCTCGTGTACCAAATTTCAAATCAGTATCGTAAGCGGTTACAAAGTAAACGTGCGCACAAAACAGTTAGAGACCGACTGACACACAGATTTTTTTTTCGCTCAAATTTAAAATCTTGACATTTCATGACATTTTAAGTCTATTTCAACAAAAAAAATATATATATACATATATATATATATATATATATATATATATATATATGGTGTTATTATATATGATTTGCAGGAAACAACTACTCAGCGGGCAAATACCCCGACCTGCATTGAATTACACCTTACAAATCATGAAAAATTGGTAGCCAATGTCATTTGTCAACTCCCTGACCAGACATAGACCGGTTTCGAACTTATTAGTTCTCCTCAGTATGCCATAGGTCATGGAGCAGACAAATGACAGTGGCCAACCTGCTAGTCTTATACAGACTAATGTAAATGGTGTAGTGGTGAGAGGTAAGTGAATCCTCTCATGTGGTCTAATGCTACTTACTATACACCAGACATCACAGATGTCTCCATGGTGTATAGCGACTTGCCATTTTGCAAGTACCGAGAGCGGCGACCTTCAGCCCTTGGTGGACATTGGCTACCAATTTTTCATGATTTGTAAGGTGTAATTCAATGCAGGTCGGGGTATTTGCCCGCTGAGTAGTTGTTTCCTGCAAATCATATATAATAACAGTATATAGGTTAAGTCCACCAAGGGCTGAAGGTCGCCGCTCTCGGTACTTGCAAAATGGCAAGTCGCTATACACCATGGAGACATCTGTGATGTCTGGTGTATAGTAGCATTAGACCACATGAGAGGATTCACTTACCTCTCACCACTACACCATATATATATATACATATATATATATATATATATATATATATATATATATATATATATATATATATATATATATATATATATATATATTGTGCAGTGGAAGTAATATGTATATTGTATACAAAGGTTGGTATAATGAAAACTCATATAGCACACAATTTATTTTCTATAGTGACTAGCTTAATAATTATACATTAGTTGTCATAGATCCCCTCCACTGGTATAAGATTCCAGGAAGGGGTGGAAACATGAAGTATATCCAAAGCAGAATTATAGCTAACGTGCTTTATTAAATGAGTTCATTATTGAGACTATATGTGCGACATAGAAAATCCAATATTTGGTTTCTGTACAAAATTTTATACAATATGTATGATACACAACGTACATTTTAAATAAGTTTAAAATTAAATTATAAATTCGTTATAGAAGATAACATTCAGAAAGCATAAAATTAAATTAAGCCCACAAAATTGCGCAGCACTGCGCCGCCGTCTACGCTAGAAAATAGTGTATCTACCTACCACAATGTATGCAAAATATATTAAATAACTATAACTACGCCTTCTACAGTTACGCTTTGCTTTTTACAGGCAGATGTGCGATACTTCTAAACGATAATTTTAATGATGATCGTAGTTGCAACAAATTATGTTAATTAATTCCAGCTAATCTCCGCAAAACGATATGGTATTGCATATAATGTGGAATAAATAAATAAATATGCGTTTATAAATAAAATACCAAATATATTTCTCCTTATTAGAATATTTTCTTGGCCATCAGAGACGTCAACAAACGTGTTTTCTGTGTAGCTGCTATTTTGGGTTTTACCCACTCAGATACAGGATGTTCTTTATCATAACGGAACACAACACATGTATATCCTCGTATATAAAAAGTATTGTTACGTGTTTACACCCCCAATCGTAGGTCCAATAATTGCAACACGAGTTGTCACTAACCACTGATTTATTAATCACTAATTTACAATAATTAGTCCTTTTAATTACACACTAACTATAACTCTTAACTACTGTAAATTCACTACTTGTTACTATACGAGTTTGTTCATTGTTCTCTATCTTCTCTGATAACTTGGCGCATCTAATATAATATATCCGAACCCGTGCGTTGGTTCCGCTTCTTATATATTCGTGGCATTTATTCTCGATTTATCCATTATACTCCAGACTGTTCCAGACGACTTCTAGGCGCCACCTTTGGGAAAACTGGTGAGCTATTACCCTATGGTTCCCTTTTACTCTGCTGCTGCTAATTATACCTCTCTTCGTAAGATGGCGTGGGCGTGCACATAACAGTATTCTCTCTAGTTGGCAAATAAATGAAATCAAAATTTCTCCAAAATGTACAAATCTACACTAAGAGATTATTGGATTTTCAAATTAATTAATTTTTTAAATAAAGATATAAATTTCTTCCTGCTTATTTAAAATAATGGAGTATAGTAACAAAGAATTACGAAAGTAGAAAATATGTCAATGGCTTCATTAATTTAATTTTTGGCGATCCCCACAAATTTAAGCTTTTCTATTTAAGTTAATTTAATTACAAGGGTAGTCATTAATAAAAAAAAACGCTGCCCAAGGAATCACTACTTCCACATTCAGATTTTGTATCTAAGTTTTAAACAATAAGGTGGAGGTGGAAATGGGAGTGGTAGACGGGGTAACTAATGCCAAAATAAATTTTAGAGGCCCTTGGTTCAAATCCCAATTTAATTTTTGACTCCCTTTAATAATAGGGTGGGGGTGGCAATGGGGGTGGTAGAGGGGGTAGCTAACCCCAAAAAAATTTTTTTAGACGTTTCGTTCTTGTATACACACTAAATCGCATTATATTTTTTTATCCCCCCCTCAATAATAGGGTGGGGATGGCAATGGTGGTGGTAGAGGGGGTAGCTAACACAAAAAATTTTAGACGTTTCGTTTTTGTATACACACACTAAAGCACATTTTAAATTTTTTTACCCCCTTCAATAATAGGGTGGGGGTGGCAATGTGGGTGGTAGAGGGGTAGCTAACGCTAAAAACTTTTTTTAGACGGTTCGTTTTTGTATATACACTAAATCAAATTTTAATTTTTTTACTCCCTTTCATATAGTGTGGCGGTGGTATTAGGGGTGATAGTGGGGAGGGAAGTGACTGATGCCAAACAAAATTTTGAAACCTTAACTTTTCGTGCATGCCCTACATTGAAATTTTATGGACTTTTTCTTGCTTGTTTTGCTTATTTAACCTATTAACCCCCGAACTCTTCAACAGAATTATAATTAAATTAAAATATAATCTGGTCCACATCTCGTTGCAATACATAAATGCACCAAATTTCAAATTAATATCATAAACGGTTCCCGAGTAAACGTGCGCACAAAAAAAGTTACAGACCGACCGACAGACAGGAAATATTTTTTCGCTCAAATTTAAAATCTCGACGTTTCATGACATTTTAAGCCTATTTCAACAACAACAAAATTATTTTTTTTTTTTGCATTACTATACTTCCACTGGACGTGGAAGTATTAACCATCGAGTCCATAAGAAATTTATATACAGCGTGTTTCACTTAAGAGTGTAACAGCGTAATAATTCTTTTGTTTTTTGTCCGATTTAAATCAAAAATTGGTTTTCACCAATTTTTATTAGTTTTTGTACATATGAAAGTAATGCAATAGCAAACTCGCAAGGTATATTTTCTTAAAAAAAAAAGTTATTGAAAACTGTTTCTGTTCAGGAAAATTGAACCAATATTATTTTTTAATTCCTCTTTCTTGTATATATCATCGCTTCTTTTGACTTTACGACTAAATTTCATGAGACCTAAAAAGCTACAAAATTTCCTACAAAAACCACTTTTTCGTGTGTGGTTTCCAATACGTAGCGACAAGGAACTGACGACTGAAAATGCAGTTGATTTTTAATTTTTAGCAAACGGGCAATTATCGTCACGATTGAAGTACAAAGAAGTACATTTAATGATATTTTTTTCACTTTTTGAAATATCAGGAGTTATTCTGTGGGCATTTCTGAGTCGTTTCTTACTGGGCCCGTATTGTTATGCACAGTTCTTGCAGAAAAATCTTAATTTATAATAAAAAAGAAATTTTTGCTCATAGCTTTGAACAGCTGTAACTGGTGAACCATTCATCGTATGAAAGTCATTTGGAGCTCATTTTACAGATAATTTAATTCTCTTGAAAAACCTTCAGTGTCATTATTGTCTAGAGCCAATAAAAAAATAGCTATTTGTCAAAATGCACTTAAAAATGACAATTTTTCATCATTTCCCTTTTATCTCCATTCACTCGTTATCAAAAAAATTTTGTACATACACCAACATATTTAAAATTTGATTCTTTTTAAGTCCCGTTAGGTATATATAGTGTGTATGCGTACGATCTATCGTTTTCAAGCTTTTATCGATTTTATCACGAAACTAGTGTTCTGATAACGCTCTTAAAAATTCACATATCTGTCAATATTAATCGAATGGAAATGAAAAATTAAGGGACATTGTTCATAATCGAATTCTCAACAATTTTCACTTGAAACATTTTGCGATCCGAATGGCCGTTTTCGAGATTTTTGTGAAAAAACGCGCGCGTTTCCGTTGCGACATAAAACTTTCAAAATTTCAAAAATCTATCTCGGCTCCAATAGGTCGTACGGAGTTAAAAAAAATAAAATTGTGCGGATTTTTATTACCTATAATTTTCATGTGTACATATTTTACAGTAAAATTGATACTTTCCGAGTTTCTTGCGAAAACCAAATATTTTAACTATTTTTGATATGTTAAAATGTAGCACAAAATCAGCCGGTTCTCAAAATTTCAGCCTGCTCTGAATTATATCATCCTAATTTTCCCATTTTACTGGGCTATTATTGATTACCTAAGAAATATTACTAAATAAGATTATTGTTGCAGAATATTGATTGCCCCACGGAGCAACCCTGCTGCTAGTCGAAGGTAGGTGACAATTATTTTAAGTTAAATCACTATGTTTTTCGCATACAGGGTGTAACTTAAAAACGTTAAAATATTCGGGGTATTCTTTAGTTAACTTTAAGCAAAAAATTTCATATAAATAGGTATCCAAAACGCTTTGTTTTGGAAATACGGGAATGTTGAAATTGTGTAATAACTTCCCCCTTACAAAAAATGAACAATAGGTCTGTTCACAAAAAAATTAAAATACATTAAAAGTACTGAAAAATAAAGATTTTGACCCAATATTCGAACTGTACTTGAAAAAAGTCAATCCGA
Source organism: Leptura quadrifasciata (assembly GCA_963675555.1). Taxonomy (NCBI): domain Eukaryota; kingdom Metazoa; phylum Arthropoda; class Insecta; order Coleoptera; family Cerambycidae; genus Leptura; species Leptura quadrifasciata. The sequence continues at coordinate 116,339,778 of OY776677.1, forward strand.
ACTACAACAGCAGCCGTAGAACTTGCTTGCGTTATTTTAGTCAGATAAACGCGTTCTCATTGATTTGACGTCACTTGCTTGCTGGCTCGGCAGACGTCAGGCCAGATCATCTGCAAACTACGTTAGGTTCATTTAGTGTCGTTTTCGTTAGAACAAAATTTGGATTTACATCACTAACAGTGCCTTTACTATTTAGAACGTTAAGTAGCGTTTGCTTATTGCTGTCAGGTGTGGACAGGGGTTTCTAGAAAAGAGATTCACATAATTTGCCTAACGTAGACGTGATTATGATTCCGATTTTCTCACGTCAAATACTGATTTTAACCAGTCTCAATCCAGTGGTGTCAAAGCTAGTCGGTATCTGTGTTTGAATCGTCACAATATGACTAGAATAAGTTTTGTATCACAGGTTTTTTAAATGTCTTTTGTAGAAGTAATTCAGCTTTTATGGGGGACGGACGTGGGTATATCTTAACTTGAGTTTGAAAATGAAACTTGACTACTCTTACTTCTATAATAAGCTAATTAATATTCGGGCTTGAGTCGATACATCACATCTTACTGCCAAGTCAGTTCTGCTGTTCTGCAGCTCAATGTCTAACAAATATTTTTGTTGGCGCCCTAATTGTTAGTCTCTTGTGGAAATGCAAAGACCGTTAAAGTACTGGGAATGCAGCAAAAGATATCTCGCCCCTCCGCTTCCGTGGGTATTCAAGAAATCACTGCCTTTTCCGGTTTATCGGATCTTGGCGTACGAGGGCTTATCGGGTCGACAATTTTTTTGCTTAATTTCAGCTTTCTGATGGTATTGCGATTTTGGGGGTGAGGGTGGTTTCAACCCTCAGGATCGAGCGAGATGATTTGTAATCGAAAGTTGCTTAATTTTCTGGAATTAAGCAAAAAAACCGATCCGACAAGTCAGATCCGAAAAACCGAAAAGGGGGTAATTTCTGCATAAAAGGGTGGTTTGAGCTAAATTGGGGTGTAAACCATTGTACCATCAGTACTTTAACGTTTCTCACCTTTCTCTGCAGTTCCACAGGAGACTATGTCGTCGTGTGTTTGCGTATCAAGGCACAAAACACCATTTCCTTGCCACCATATTTCTGTCAACGCCCAGATGAATATGACTAAAATAAATATGGACAAAACTATCTGTCCTGGCTCACAACAGTTGCAAAACTAACTACACCACTATAGCAACACATAGAATGCGTAGCGCATATCGCGTAGCAGGCATGTGACATCACCTGTCTAGCCTCGATGCGTTGAGGTAATTTTTATTACAAATAATGCCGAAAGCAAATGACTACTATTTTTAAAACTTCATAGTGGTTTACAATCCCCATAAATCTATCATTTTCAATTAAAAACCAAATTTTATGGATACACCTATTAAAAAATATATATAGTAAAACCCTCATACTGTACAGCAAAGGAAAGATTATGCAAAAACAATCTCCCCTTCGAGAAGTCAATAGTAAACTCAAAAAAACTGTACCAAAACTCTCATGTGCTCTCAATATCTAATATTTAATATCAATAGTAAAGTCTTTTATTGTTATTTATACATACTGTTGATCTATTCTGATTACACTAGCATGCTTTAATTATCCCAAAACATACTTAATGAATTAAAAGTTCGAAACCATCAAAAATCATAAATAAAATAAAAGGATATGTATCAAATCTCGCTTACCTCATAACTCTACTTTCGCAGAATCTCAAACAATTTAAAAATTCGTGCACTGGTTTTTTCATTCTCACCCGAAGTCCTTAGAATGGTACATAGATCATTCTAAATAAAAACTGCATGACACTGCAATATTTAATTTATATCACAGAAGTATAAAGAAACAAGTAAGTAAGTACCTTAATTATATAGCTAGCTCCATCTGGTATTCAAAAATGACATATTTTATTTTCCCTGTAATAATTATTGAAAAATTCTTTTTCTGGGATTTTAGCAGGCAACTATGATTAGAATTGAATCAACAGTATATGTATATAATCTTTCAGAAAGTATTTTTTGTATAAAATAATATACTGCGTTAGAAGAAAATAAATTTATATTTTCATTTAAAATAATCCAGGCGTTTTAGACTTTTGCTACCAAATTCGTACCCTACGATTTTTTTTCTATTGTATTTATTTGGACGTCTTGAATAACACTTGGTAGTTACGCCAAGATACACCTGGAGGAGTTCGTGAAAACCGCGTCTAAAAGTCGCGGAAACCGCGGATTCGCATTTAACTTAGTTTCTATGGCCCAAACGGGAACAACACCTATTATAAAAGTTGTACATCTGTAAATTCTCTACTTTAAAGGTTCTTTATATTTTTTTCGTAGACCTAAACGTTTTGGAGATACGACGCGGACTAAGTGAAAAATGCATTTAGTTCCGCCAAACCTATTTTGCACCACATATTTCGCAATTATCTTGCTTTCTATGTCTCAGAATGAAAATTAAATATCGCTGTTATAGAGCTAGGTGATCTTTAGTCTCTTCCAGAATGTCTTATATACTTTATTCATGTTTATTTACAGTGAATAAGTCAAAAAAATGCATTCATTTCCGCAATGTTAGAGGTAGAATGCTCGACGCACTTTTTTTTAACATGGCTTCCCCAGGAGGCATAATCCATGCCGGATCTTAAATTAGTCAATATTTCCGACATCTTCGGTACCTGAAACGTTATCGTCCAATGATAAATCGTTGTCATTACTTTCATTCTGATAAGATTCTACGTCGTCCATTTCGTCATTCATAACAATTATAGGTGCAGAGTGACCATGGCAACGTCCACAAGCTGTTGAATAATTCAGTCATACTTTCCTACAGCTACATTTTCCTGTACAACTCTTCGTACAGTTGCAAAAAATTGAATTTAACAATATGGCTGCTACTGATGATAACTGCATTGGTACTGGCTGCAAAATATCATTCTACCTGATCCAGCCCCACTGCTCAGAATCAGTGTCTTTTCCCAACTATGTTTGAACTTGATAATACAATCTACACAAATGCTGTTGAGCTGCTGAAGATGTTGGAGGAAGTGATGATAATTTTACAGCTGTTGAAAATTTTGTGAATTTGACAAATGTTCTGTAATTGTCTATGGAAGTTTCCATTTTGGGAGCATCATATATTGCAAGAATAACCTTCATTCCATTACAAATCAGATTTTTCAAGGGGCAATTTTCTTGCACGAGCACATGTGCCGCAATATGTAAATTCGACCGTTTCTCAAACATTTTGAAACAAGGCGGAGGTGGTATCCCATCTTGTCAGGACATGCAAAAACAAAATATGTTTTAAGCAATTTGGATTAAAAAAAAGCGCGCCGAGAGTTCTATCTCCAAGGTGGTGCGGAAATGAAAGCATTTTTTGGCAAGATAATTGCGAAATATATGGTGCAAAAGAGGTTTGGCTGAACTAAATGCATTTTTCACTTAGTTCGCGTCGTATCTCCAAAACGTTTAGGCATACGAAAAAAATTTATAGGACCTTTAAGGTAGAGAATTTACAGATGTACAACTTTCATAATAGGTGCTGTTCCCGTTTGGGTCATAGAAACTGAGTTAATAGCGAATCCGCGGATTCCGCGACCTTCCATGCGGTTTTCACGAAATCCTCCAGGTGTATCGTGGCATAACTACCAAATGTCATTCAAGACGTCCAAATAAACACAATAGAAAAATAAATTTTCGTAGGGCACGAATTTAGCATAGAGATCAATTTTACAGATAAAACATCTGGAGTAAAAGCTGAATTTGAAGTAAAATATCACTTAAGTCGAAAACAAATTATTTTCTCCCATTAATCCCAGTCAGTAAATGTCAAAAAAGGCCTTTGCCTTACAAAAGGTGGGGTAGTTTTTGACCTTGGAGGGAGACCGCTCGAGTTAAAAAAAAATAATTTTTGGAAACTTCGCAACGCCGAAAATGTTTCAACAAAGTTAAAGAAGATAAAATTTGTCATATTTTTTGTATACTTTTTTGTAAGTCTAATATGTAACGAGTTACAGAGTCGGGAAGATGAACATGTTTTCCAAAAAATAGTAAAACCCCATTTTTGACGGTAAATTTAGTAAGAACAAATTTTTATTTGTTTTCCACACTACAATAAGATTATACAGTGATACCTGTTTCAAATTACAGTGAATTTTGTTACATATAATTTTTCTTACCATCGGCGCCATAGTGACGTAATATAAGTTAGTGGAGAATATTTATCCATTTGAAGTTTCTTTCTAGTTTGTGAAACAGAAGATTCCGAGAGCAAGTGTTTCTTTGTTTCTTTTGAAAAAGACAGCCCTCTCTCCAGTCCAAAGAGCGACAGGTACGGCAGGATACCGCGCGCTTCTTTATAGTGAATTTTGTTCGCTTGTCCAGAAAACCGCAGGATTCAGTGTCACCATTAGCATCTTTAAAGTTCAGGATACAAGACAACAGCACATCGCAGAGACTGGCGCACACTTTCTCGTTGCTTTGTATGGTGGCAACATGGAAGAGGAAACCTTGGAAGAAGTCCGCTACGAACATTCTGTCAAATTTACAACAAAAAGCAAATTCAATCTTGCTTCTTTGCCACTAGCAAAGGATGCTGCGCGGTATCATGCGTTCAGGATGCACCACTAAGTCCAAAAATGGTATGGCATCCAAAAAAATTCAGGAAACTGGGGCTCGCTCCACTTACAATGACAGAGCAACCAGCACCCGAAAACTTCTTGAAATTAATTTCATGCACTTGTCGAAAAGGATGCGGCGGAGTATGTGGCTGCAGGAAAGCGGGGTTGAAGTGCTCTGTTGTGTGTGGCTTCTGCAGTAGTCAGTCATGCGAAAATGTACCGGAGGTTCGTATCGACAGTGAGGACGAAGATTTATCAATGGAAGAACAATGGATTCTCAGAAGCACCGATGATGACGAGACATTGAGACATTGAAGACATCAACCGACCAGGACGATCAAAAAATGAAAATCGCTAATAATGTAATTGCGCGGCTCAGGTGTCATTTACATCTAAGATCTCAAAGCTGTGAATTAGGCCTATCGGGGATACCAAAATAGGAAATTTTAAAAATGCGCCATCTACTCTACTTCAAAGTGATGTGGGAATAAGTGTATTAGTGAATTTACAAAATCAACATAACTACTTAATAAATAGCTAGGAACAATTGAAAAAATCACAAAAATGGGGTTTTACAATTTTTTGGGAAAAATGATCATCTTCCCGCTGCTGTAACTCGTTACATATTCGACTTACAAAACAAACTTAAAAAAAAAGTGACGAATTGTGTCTTCTTCAACTTTGTTCAAGACATTTTCGTCGTTGGATCAACCGCTGGCTATTTTTACTCCAATATATTTAAAAATTATTACTACCCCACCTTTTACAGGGTAAAACTCCCTACTGACTGGACTACATCAAAAATAGACAATTTTTGTAGGAAACATTTTTATCTAAGATGCTTTGTTGTCGAAACAGTGTTTCAACTTAGGTGTCTCGCCTGGTATGTTTTAAACCAGCGTTTTGTTCTCCACTGTGTTTGCTAATATTAACAATTACAGTAATGGAAAGTAGCAATATATTCTCATAAGCTGTCTTTGAGATGTAATTTTGGCACAAAAGAAATCAACGTTAACGTTACTTGTGGTTAATGGGTGAAGATTATGTGTACGTATATCATATATGGAAGTATGAGGATTTTTTACGCCCCTGAATCTGTGTCGTTAAAACAATATTTCAGTTCAGGAAACATTAAATGATAAATTCTTAGGCCAGAGAAATAGGTAATAAACTTAACTGTACACCCGCGTACAGAGAGATCAACAAAAAACAATTTTCAAATCTTTGTTTAGATTTTTAATAAAGTAGTATTATTGTTGTTAGATTCAGACTGATATGCCAGGTGAAGTTAAAGTTTGAATTGAACTGATCATAGATTTTTTAAATGTTTTTCCAATTCAAAATTATTTCTTTGAAACAAGAAATGTATCTTAAAACGTAATGTTTTTAGTCGTAAACTCCACTATAAAATTATTATTTTACTATAAGGAACGTAACTAGATTGCAACCAACAACTACTCTCCGAGCTATGTGCCCCGCCGAGCGCAGAATTACAAGTTACAATCCTGGCGCGTTAAGTGTAATAATTGCATATTACCTTCAAAATGCTAATGCTTCGATTGCAATAAATACCAACCGAAAGACTGATCCTACTTAAAGGAGCTCTTGTGCCAATCGTCACACACCACTTGCAGACTGCAGTTTCGAGCTGTTGGCTATTGTCAGTGCAAGGTAGGCATGACACGACCGACACGAGGATGACTTGACTATTTAGTACATTTCGGTATCTTTGAGATAGCGACATGTAAAATAGTCAGCAGGTGCCGTCAAGCGATCCAGTGTCTGTTGCAATCGAAAAATAAATAGCCTGACTGGGCTTAGCATAATTCAAATGTGCTTTTAGAGGGCGGAATATTAAAACATAATATTTTGCAATCGAAGCATTAGCGTTTTGATGGTAATATGCAATTATTACATTAACGCGCCAGTCTTGTAACTTGTAATTCAGCGCTCGGCGGGGCACATATCCCGGAGAGTAGCTGTTGGTTGCAGTCTGGTTACGTTCCTTATAGTAAAATAAGGATTTTATAGAGGAGTTTGCGACTAAAAATATTATGTTTTAATATACCGCCCTCTAAAAGCACATCTGAAAAAATATATTTACAACATTTACCTTAGCAGTTGAGTGAAAATTATAACTACTAAACTTACAAAATGTGAGAAGTGCCTGTTGTTAATTTATAGTACTCTTTGCGTATATATTTGTGCCGGAGGCCATAGAAAGCTGTCCGGGATAGGAAAATATTTAAAATAGAGCAAATTCCAACTACAGGATTCGTTTTAGAATCACCGTCCAACTCAACTTCCATTCATGAAAAATGATCAGGGGTCCAATTCTATAACCCCGAGCGAATTGATCGTGCACGAACCAACTAGTGCAGTCTGGTTCGCATGCGAACGCAGTTTTTACAAATTCTCCAGTGATAGTCGAAAAGCGGTACACGAGGCGAACACATTCGTCGACCGTATAACGTACATCGTTCTTTGGTTCATATATAGATATATGTCGACCAATAGCAGACCGTGTAAGTCTGGGAACTTTTCGTTACGTTCGTGGTGCAACGTGGAGAAGTGTCAAAGTTAAATTACTCGAAGTTCATCGTGGTGTTATTGTTTGTTGTTGTTTTGCGGTTTGCACAAGGATGATTGTTTGGTTGTAGGCGGTTTTGGAATTTTATTTTTGTGTTTTAGAGGAATTGCTGACCAAAAATATCCTTTGCAAATAGAAGATTGTGCACCAATGCCGCTGCGCAAGAAAATAAATATGTCTTATTATATTCCCTTCTGACTTCTGCTGCTGGCTCCATTTCTTCCAAGTTATCAATTGGTATTAAAAGATTCAGCTCATCCAAACCGGCCATTAGAACACTAATACAATTTTCAACCAAAATAAAGCTGTTTGACTGAAGGTTGACGTTAACTTAAAGGTTATGTTGATATGCGAATAATCTTTTCGCCACCCAAAACACCGATCGAGTACTTTCCGTGCACGAATCTGTTCGTTGATGTGTTAGTCGACAGTTCGAGAATAGAAGAAGTACGTTCGTATGCGAATTTCAACGCCATTCGTGCACGAATCGTGTTCGTCTAGTTTCGAGAATCGGGCCCCTGATCATAATATGATGAATTATATTCTTCATTGCCTTGCCCCCTTGGAAATTCATAAGTGTCTACCAACCGAGAAAGTTGGGAAAATCGGGAAAATAGCAGGAATTTAGTCTAACCTGGAGAGAGACGGGAATTTTGGAAAGTAAAAGGAATCACAAATGTTGTAATAGAGGTAGACAAAATTGCCAAAGAAAACACTTTTTTGGCGAATATGATTTTTCTGGGTAAATACGTGTATGACGAGTTCCTTAATGAGAAAATATAAAAAGAATCATGGGAATATAAATGATAGCATGTTTATACTATTTTTTGTAAAAAAATAACTTCTGTCGTTTATTTTTATTTAGACTGATAAGAAATGTGATTAGAAATTTTTTTTTACAATAGACAAGTATCACATAGTTTAATAAATGATTGGTTTTCCAAAATTTCAAGAAATCGCGTAAACTTAGACAATTATATGCAGTTATGGAGCTAAAATTGCTTCTAGCTTTCATTTCACAAAATAATACGATTAAAAGATATTTGAAATGATTTTTTCTACGATGGTGCAAAAAGTTAGTAATTTTAGCACTATTTACAGTGCCAAAAATTTTACTTTTTGCACTAATGCAAAAAGTACTTTGATATTCTATTGATTACGAATTTGATCTGAAATGCAACAACATTTTTTCTTGTTATTTGAGTATACGCGTGAACGTGATAAGTAACTATACTATTAAATATTGTCTGAAAGTTATTTGTGGCATTCTACGAATATTCTTTCCTATTATTTGGGTTTTCTACTACATGTATTATTATCCTCTTCAAAAACAAATCACCGAATCTACAAAATAATAGAATTATTGGAAAAAAGCCTCTGCGCCCGTGACGTTTACGTCAAAGGAACAGTCAGAGGTTATGTTTTGCAAGTAATATAAATCGGAATAAACACAGAAATAATGTATTTTGCTGACGTTTCGGAAAGTAGTCTCTTTCCGTATTCAAAGCTTCTTTTGTAAAAACTCTTATTTTGCTGTGTATGTCAAATACACAGCTTTAAGATTCTGTTTATGTTATTACCATAGATATTTACTACTTACACAGAACACAGAACTGATGATATTTTCTTTTAGATAATGTTGAGTTTGTTAAGTTCTTCTTCTAACATTGGTAGCCAGGTTGTACAAATATCTACAGAACAATTTGATACGCACTTATCTTCATGTAATAAGATTATTGCTGATTCTTTAATTTTCCTTTTTTTGCTATCTGCTTCTTTTGTTCAAATTTTTGCCGAGTCCCAGTTTATTCTATGTCCGTTTTCCCAAGCATTTTCACAAATCTTTGATTTCTGAATTTCATTCTTTCTAATGTAATTCTTGTGTCCATCCAACCTCACACTGAAAGGTCTGGATGACTCACCCACATAACATTTATATTTAAAAATATAAATAGTAAGGAACCGTCTATTAAATTCACATTAGAAGTAGAAAGTAGGATTAACTACCGATTTTAGTAGTTTTAATTAAATGGGTAAATAATACAATTGAAACAAACGTTTATAGAAAACCAACACATACTAATAGATACCTAAATTTTAACTCAAATCAGTCAATAAATGTTAAAAGGGGTGTTGTAAAATGTTTATACGATAGGGCCAAAATAATTTCATCTAATAATGAAATATTAAATAACGAGAAAACATTTATCAAAGAGGTTCTAGTACAGAATCAATACCCTGAAGTCTTTGTTGATAGAGTTTTCATAAATGTTGAAAATAGGGACAATCAGGTACGACAAAAACCTGAACGTCATTATACAGCAATAATTCCTTATGTATATGGACTATCGGAGAAGCTACGCCGTATAGATGACAAATTTGATGTTAGGACGATATTTCAAACGGGGAATACTTTAAGATTTATTTTAACAAAAACAAAACCGATAAACAGGGAGCAGAATTCAAAAAACTGTATTTACAATATCCCGTGCGAATGTGATAAATGTTATGTGGGTGAGTCATCCAGACCTTTCAGTTTGAGGTTGGATGAGCACAAGAATTACATTAGAAAGGATGAAATTCAGAAGTCAAAGATTTGTGAACATGCTTGGGAAAACGGACATAGAATAAACTGGGACTCGGCAAAAATTTTAACAAAAGAAGCAGATACCAAAAAAAGAAAAATTAAAGAATCAGCAATAATCTTATTGAATGAAGATAAGTGCGTATCGAATTGTTCTGTAGATATTTGTACAACCTGGTACCAATGTTAAAAGAAGAACTTAACAAACTCAACATTATCTAAAAGAAAATATTATCAGTTCTGTGTTCTATGTAAGTAGTAAGTATCTATGGAAACAACATAAACAGAATTTTAAAGCTGTATATTTGACATACACAACAAAATAAGAGTTCTTCCAAAAAAAGCTTTGAAAACGGAAAGAGACTACTTTCCGAAACGTCAACAAAATACATTATTTCTGTGTTTATTTCGATTTATATTACTTGCAAAACATAACCTCTGACTGTTCCTTTGACGTAAACGTCACGGGCGCAGAGGCTTTTTTCCAATAATTCTATTATTTCGTAGATTCGGTGATTTACTATTCAAGAGGATAAACATGTGGCAGAAAACCCAAATAATAGGAAAGAATATACTATTAAACATTCCGCTAAATTTTACTGTTTGACATATTTTTTGTGTTAATATGTAATGTACTGTTCAATAAAAATTAAGAAGAATCTATTTAATTCGATCGTAGAAAAAATGTTGTGTGCAACATGTGCAAAAATTATACTTATTGCGCTTAGCATGATTGCAGCACTCGACTTCGTCTCGAGCTGCAAACTTCATGCGTCGTGCAACAAATATATAATTTTTGCACTAGTTACACAAATAACTACTTCTATACGATACATGAAAGCCAAAAACAAAGTTAGATTTTGCAGTAGTTATTATCAAAATTTGGAAAATCGTGAAAATTTATATGTTTGCGCATACATTTTTTTGCGTAAAAGCCGCGCATAAATTAATTTTTACCGTTTTTTTAATTAACACCAATGTGAAGTATCAGAAATTATTTTATAATGTACAATTATTGAAGAGTCAAATTATTATACATTGGTTTTCCAATATTTCAAAAAGTTCTGTAATTAATTATAACTTCTTGTAGCCAAAGTAGCATAAAATTAGTTTCTGATGCTTTTCTATAACTAAATAAAAACTATTAATATTGACACGTTTCTGTTAGATGCAACTTTTTTTAATTCAAATTTATCATATTTATTTATAATACACTGTTCAGCAGGAAAATACAGAAAAAATAATACATATCATATAACATAAATACATATCAAAATGCTTATAACATTATGACATATGTTACATATAATACGTAATACACATAAGGCGTGAAAATACATAACACAACATCTTTGGCACACTAATATTTAAAATATGACTTGATGTCATTAAGGCTGCAATAAAATATATCTATGCGGTTAGAGTGTTTGTTGTAGTTATTACAAATTAAATAAAAACAAGAATTTTTTATGGTTAGTTCGCGCTGTTGGTATATAAAAATTTAATTCCTGGTCTAAAAGCTATCCTAGGGACAAGAAAGTTTAGCTTTCCTATTATTTCCTAACAGTCATCAATATTATGAGTGACCTTGTATTAAAAAATTTGCGAAAGGTATTGCCTGTCATGTCATCAAGACTAACCGTACCAAAAGTATCGAGAAAGTGTTGTTAAGGATGACCAATAGGAGGATATGTTCCATCGGTTTTAAAAAACAGTAGTTTTAGAAAAACTGCGCACTATGAAACCAAGTAGTTTAAATGCATTACCAACTGTGTTTTCAATATGGGCATTAAATGTTAACTTCAGATAAAAAAATTACGCCTAAATCACGGAAAGTATCAGATCTTTGAATGAGGTGTTGTCAAGGTAATAGTTAAATACCCCAAGGAACACCAAATGACCAAATAAACGTTTTTCGCAATGTATATTCAACGTTCGAATGTCCGCGCCAAAAACGTATATAATGTGTTACTCCAAAAACTTTAGGATAAATTCATATATAATATACGTATAAAAATCGTTTATGAAATAAACGCTTTCCATAGACGTTGATTAAATGTACGATAACGAAATTTAAACCATAATTTCATATAATAAACGTTTATTAAACCATCATGTGTTGCTTAGGACATGGGACAGTTTGTTGTTTAGACATCAATATTATGCTGTAGACGATAACAGTTTTAGTACTCGTTATCACTGTAAAGATCTTTAAACTATCCGCATATAGCAGACAACAAACGTCTAGAATATCCGCTATATCATTAATCAAGATATTGAATAGTAAGGTACCTAGAATGGAGCCCAGAGGAACACCTGATGACGTCAAGGATTCGACAGACTCTATTATATGTGATATATTGGTTCCATTTGATAGGTAAGATCTAAATAACTACATCAGCAAATAAGATAAACCTATTTCATGTATCTTACGAAGTAGAATATTATGGTTAAGTCTGTCGAAAGCTTTAGAGAAATTAGTATATAGCATCAGTTTGAGCTTGTACATCTAAAATTTCAGCTATGCATTGTGTAACGGACAATAAATTAGTAGTAGTTGAACGTCCTTTCATGAAACCATGCTGGTACAGCGACATCTGATTGCTAACCGTTGATAAACTGTATTGTGTGGCAGTATTTCCCGCATTTTACAGAAATTACAAATGATTGAAATAGGTCTAAAATTGATTATTTTAAATTTATCCCCTTTTTTATAAATCGGACATAATTTAGGTCGCTTCCAGTTGACCGGAAATAAACAGCTAATAAATGCATAAGTTAAATGAAACCATTAACAGATAAGAAAATATCTGAACGTAGTCCCTACATGAAATTACATGAAATGCCGAAACGCCATGTCTTTACCGTAGCTTTTCAAAAAATTTGTAAAAAATTCATTCAGATGCATATCTTTTTTTTAGTAATAAATCATGTGATTTCCTTTTTTATCGTTATTTTTTGTAAATGTGTCAAATGGAAAGTGGCAGTTTTGATTTTTCTGATGTAAAATACAAAGATGGCGCAGAAAGCAGCACCTTGCTGTATATTAATACCTTGGCTTTCGCATGACAGAGACAGAAAATTGGCTGCAAAACCCGACCGGGTTATTTGATATGTGCAAACCAAAGTTTTCGAAAAAATACATTTTTTTATTATATTCATTATTTTATTTATTACCTCATTTTACATCGCCCGGAAAATTGGGAAAAAGGACCAGGAGAAATCTAGAAATAGCAGAGAAATTCAACGTCCAAATGTGGACAGCCCAAAATATGAACAGTAATAGAATATTTTATAAAAAATTTGTTACAAAAAATAAAAAATAACTAAATTATATCTAAGGATGTTTTGAATTTAATACTTCCTTTTACTTAATAACTCGTATAGATAAATATTAATCTGTTATAGATTCTGATGATGGTAGTACAATGGGATCACTTATTTGATTATTAAATAATTTATAGAAATAGGAACAATGATTCATTGTGTGTTACTCTGGTCTAAATAAGTAGATGTATATTTTACTATTGTTACATTTAATCAAATTATAAAAGAAAATTACGTCGTGTTTAATACTGCTCAATATTAATAACAATATCGATAAAATTCACGTACATATAATATATAAAATTATAGTCCAGTGTAAGGTACAGGTATCGAATGCTTGTAACAAATAAAAGATAAAAATTAAGAAATTAAGAACCTCAAATAAAGTTATAACATCATTCCTTGCTGCTACGAGTAAAATCAAAATAATGAATGAACAGGTTTCGATTGATCTTGTTCTACATTTTCAACGCATAAGCGTTTTAAAAAAACAGACAATGATTTCCAGAAATATATGGAATATGAATTAGCTCCTTGCCCACTATTTTTGTATAATGATGGAGGAATGAGAAAAACGCAAAAGTCAACTTTATAAATTTTTCCAAAAATCTTCAAAGAATGTCAATGATATTTATACTTTTACCTACATTATCGATGGTGATATGTTATTACATCATGTTAAATGGCAAATTAATGACAAGTTTTCATCAATATTTGATAATTATATCAGATATATCAAGAGACACTAACATATGTATTTGATGGATATGAAATAGAAACTACTAAAGTCAAGGAAAGAAAACGTCGAGCTTTAAAAAATTCTTCTGTCAACTATGCTTTTGAAGAAGATATTCATTTGAAAGTTGCGCCTGAGAATTTTTTTGCAAATGAAAATAATAAAGCTAGATTTATTTCGATGTTAATACCTCATCTTAAAAATAATCACTACACAAGCGGATAGCGACGCTAATAGATTAATCGTTACCACAGCACTCCATTGTATATCCTCCGATGCTGTTGCGGTAGCTGAGGATATTGACATGTTGGCCATATTAATCGCTTTAGCACCAAAAAAAAGGAAATGTTTTTGGAGTCATCAAAACATATCTGCAATCTTTCACTAAAAAAAATGAGATTTGATCATGATCTGATGTCATTGTGTTCTGTAACTTCTTGGTAAAATTCATTAAGTCCATTTCAGTAAATTTGCGGATATCAAGTACAGCCAAGTAATTAAGGTAGTTAGATATGTTATCGGTATTTGAGCTAGTAGAGACAACGAATTGAGAGGCGTCAGAATCTGGATCATCGCTAACGACTTTATCTGTTGTTCGAATTTGGTATCTTTTTCAGTGAATAACTCCACCAATGCTTGGAATTATCTTTTATCCTACGTTCAAAGCTTTCAAGTTATAGTCTAAACTTGAATATTTTTTTAATTAATGCCATAGGTCTTTTAAATTATTCCATTTACTTAAATGTAGGTTATAATTATTATTCTTGAAAGAAACATTTTATCCATAGAAATAAAATGTCACTACACTTTAATTTTCTATTTAAATTACTACCCTTAGGATTTCCGCCAACAGATGGCGCACACTGGCAAAATGTACCAATTTGTTAAATAGATATTGTGGAGCAGATCTGGAAGGAAACCAGACTGGAATACGGAAACGTCTGTTTGTGATTTTTTCCCCTCAACATTTCGATACATATGCGCTGAAGAAGTCAAAGGTGGGGGGAGGGCGAAATGACATGTTAAATGTATGGGAAAATGGTTTTTCGAAGGTAACTCGGTAGCTTTTCATCTGACGAAAAAAATCTTCAGACCAAAAATCAAGATTTCACGAAGATAAACAAATTTTGTTCCCAACCTAAAGTGTAAAAATTAAAAAATTTAAATTCATTTTTTATCATCAAGGAGTGGAGAACCCAATTATTATTTAATAGAAGGGTATTGGCGGATATTCTGTTAGGCCGGCGGCTGGGGGCGGTGGGATAATTAGGAGGGGAGGGAGAGGGGGAAACGAAAATATTTGACATGCTGATAACTCCCCGTGTAATTGGCCTATCGAGGTCAGACCGACGTACACTTTTTTTATTTTTATGTGCTACAAGATAGCACTCGCATAAAATTATTTTTTCGCAAATAAACGCTTAGTGAGCGAAATAAAAATTGAATGATGAAGTAGTTTTATAAGTCTTTAGAATCCTTCTGAGAAAGCTGACAGGATGATCAGCGAAACGTCAAGTCAAGTTCGACGACCACGGAAAGACCCGGAAAAAAGTACTTCATTAGACATCGGCCGTGAGAATCTGCATTCTACGAAATAAAAATTGCACCTTTCTTCAAACAGTTTCTTTGCCGCCCTCTAGCACCCTTCCTAATCATTTTATCGCGTTCTGGCCGGGCAGAAATTAAACGTTAATAAAAAAGCTATCAAGGGGCTAAAAGGATTTTGCCGCCACCGCCAAAAAATACTGTTTGGAAAAAAAGGCATAATTTTTCATTTCATTTTATGCGAGTGCTATCTTGTAGCACATAATAAAATTTAAAAAATGTACATTGGTCTGACCGTGATAGGCCATTTACACGGGAAGTTATCAGCATGTCAAATATTTTCGTTTTCTCCCTCTCCCTCCCCTCTTAATCATCTTACCGCCCCCGGCCCAACAAAGTATCTGCCAATACCCTTCTTCTTGCACCTTGGTGCTGTAATGTTTTGTGTTAATTTTTTGTATTCCAAAACTACCTTATGTGTAACAAGGTAATTAGAATAAAATTGTATTTTCTTATTTCCTTTCAGCTGTAATTTTGTTTGTATTTATGGCACATTTTAATACGACATATTTATCAATAGTACTAATAAATTTGAAAAAATTGAATTTTGCCCCAATAACAATTTTGGTGAATTTTATTTGCTCATAAATCACGTAACTTAGTGTTTTTAACGGAATTTCGATTTTTGTAGTATTACATGGATCATTTAGAATAAATCGGAACCATCATGGCACATTTAAATAGAAAACTAAAAATTATATTATAAAAAAAATTGATATTTGAAATGTCACTTATTTGGCATCGTTGGATTCAGAAAATTATGCAGAATTCAAAAATGCAATAATATGCAGGGTGTTCCATTTAAAAATCGAAAGTTAGTGCCACTTCCGGCGAAACCGGAAGTAAAAAAATTGTATGTCAAAAAGTGCCGCTTATTATGTATGTAATATATTCTAAATTTCATTCAATTATCTTCAAAACTAAAGGAGAAAAGGGAGGCATACCATGATCCTGTTACACCTGGTATAAACTATTGTTATAATTAGGTAGTGCATAAAATTGTCTAAAAAATGGTAGTCTAAAAATAGTTAATGATCGGAAAAGTCCATATTAATCGATTTAGTTTTGAAATTTCTCAAATTGGTACTCTGACAGCAGAATTGTCGAACTATCAGTTCATTTCCTCTTGTTTTTGTGAATTAAAATAGTTATAAATATTACCCAAGTACTGTCAAACTTCCGTTTTAAATCAAGAAATTGAACCGAAAGCTTTGACAGTGATTAATTTAGTTAAAAGGCACATGGTTACTAGTCGGTTTGATACCGGATCAAAAACTAAATTTAACCTATTTTCAATTAATATTTTAGTTTGTTTAATTGTAATTTCGATTTATTCGGATTAATTAGCGTGTTTATCATCCAGAAGTACCTATTCTGGATAAGTTTAATTTCTATGATAGACGATTTTGGTAAGGCTAAATTTCGATTTTGGTACGGCTAGATTTCCATTTGTTACATGTAGATTTTGGATACAGAAATTATCAACTATTCTGTTTTTGATTATTTTGGATTGGACTTTGGATCATTTGCTATTCTTTGATATACGATTTTTGGTATATAATTTTGTCCTCTACGATAGAGAAACATTTCATTCTAATTGAAAATCTTTCATCTGGATAACATCTTATTTAACGCTGAGATTTGTTAACCAAGGACCTTTATCAACAAAGAAACATTCAAGTCTGGAGCGCCTCGAAAACCTCCATTTTTGTAAAAGGTAAGTAACTACTGCATATCATTTTTCTTGTAAAATTTGTTTAAGTCACCAATTCTTTTTCCTAGCGTTAGCTGAGAAAAACCCTAGACTTGCTATATTCTTGATATCTATTTTATTGCAAGGTTTTTTTGCCTTTCTTGTTTTTACTGCACTTTGAATATTGTTATAATAAAGTGTTTTTTTTACTTGTTGCTTTTATTGTACTCTCACTATAAGGATTCGTAATATTTTGGACCTCGTTTGTCTTTACCTGACTTTAGTTCGTAATAGGATTAGTTAACAGACACAATTGCAGATATTGGCCTGAGAGTGTAATGTAATGCGAGAATATCATACTCAAAGACCTCAAAAATTGAATGTTCGGTGTGGTATCCTAGGAGGTCATATTGTTGGACCTTTTTTATCGGCCAAAATTCAAACGGTTAATCTTATTTGGAATTACTTAGAGATACAGTTGATCCACAAATTACTGAAATATTAGAAAAATATTCTTGCGTTTCAATTTTGGAGTGACTGACCGTCAATTTCTTAATGATGCATTCCCTGGCTGTTGGATAGGTAGAAGATATTCATTCCTATTATTTGGGTTTTCTACCACATGTATTATTATCCTCTTCAAAAACAAATCACCGAATCTACAAAATATAATTCTATTATTTTGTAGATTCAGTGATTTGTTTTTGAAGAGGATAATAATACATGTGGTAGAAAACCCAAATAATAGGAAAGAATATTCGTAGAATGCCACAAATAACTTTCAGACAATAGGTAGAAGATATCTTATGATTGAGTGACCACCTCGGTCACCAGATTTGACTCCTTTAGACTTTTTGTGGGAGTATTTGAAGATGAGAGTCTATGCAACCGAAATCAACATATCCAAATGTATTTAGGGTAGATTGTTTTCATTAAAATACACTGAATTTCCACGGATCTAATTAGCTTTATTATCATTTTAATAAATAATTTTGCCAAAAAAATGCTGCACTTGTAGCATTATGTATATTTTGTTTCAAAATATTAAACAATGTCCATACTTTGGATAATTTGAAAATTATCAGGAATAACAAGAAATTAACTCTGATCCATTACATATAATAGCATATTACAACAATAAATTTAAAGTGACCAGACCTCGTCAATTTCCTCAATTAAGGCCGATAAGCAGGATGATCTATCACAGCGGTTTACAAATTTCTTCAATAATTTCATCAACATTCAATTCCTCGTACTCAGCTTCTGGCACTGGTCTTCTGAAAATCCTACGAAAAGCCACCCTGAAATTTTTACTCGATTTCCACAACTTATATACAATGATGAATGAACAGCAATAAACCAGATACTCCGGCAAAAAAGCCGTGTACCACAGCACGTATTCTACCTTACCTACAATCTTAAATATGTATATCAAACTATCAAACATGAAAAAGGGCAGCCAGCATAGGAGAATAATTATAGAAATGTTCAAAGCGTATGCGTTATTTGGTGTAGACAATTTAAAACCCGCTTCCATCTTTTTCTCTTCGTAAGTTACGTATAA
Source organism: Leptura quadrifasciata (assembly GCA_963675555.1). Lineage (NCBI taxonomy): Eukaryota > Metazoa > Arthropoda > Insecta > Coleoptera > Cerambycidae > Leptura > Leptura quadrifasciata. The sequence goes on from OY776677.1 coordinate 116,358,509, forward strand.
AACAGATATTAGTATTATGATGTAGTAAGTCGTAAGGAAATTAAAGTTAAAATTGTTGGCAAAGCCTTTTTTAAGACATACACTGGCCGCGGTTACGTACATAAGAAAATGGGCGAAGTAGAAAAATGAAAATACGTAAAAGTAACGCCTCTCATATTTTCCAAACCAACTAGGTCTTCGTTTTTCTAAGAATGCATCTAACCCAAATCCTCCGATAAATGTCAAAGCTAAGCCCATTGCAAAATTCTCCACTCGGATCCATACACAGTACCAATGTACTTCTAACTGGCCGTTATAAAATAAATCTAGGATTATATAAAATAGCGGAGTTGATATAATATAACACATGTGGAAAATAGCAAAATTTAACATGTAGAAGTTAGTTCTATTTTTAAGTCTCTTGTATTTTAAAATGACAATTATTAAAAGCATGTTTGCTAGTATGGCCGCAGCACACAGTGGGATGCTGAAATAATCGGTGAAAAGCCCAAGATAATCCAATGCGGTTTTGCCACCGGTAGAGTTAGGCTTCAGCACGTGTGGATCATCCACCCAGGGAGAATCTGCCGATGCCGTCTTTGAATCTGAAATAACATTTTTTCAGTTATAAGATATTAAAATCAAATGCTCTTTAGTATGAACTTATAAATAATGAATATAGGTACTTGTTTGAGTTTTCGTGGAACCTTTTTCCTTTAGTTTAACGATAAACAATTGAAATTTGGAACATGCTATAAAACTACTTGGAACATGCTACTAAACCTTTTTTGACATATAAATATTTTTTTCTTCACTAATTTTTGATTTTCAAATGGAACACACTGTATATATTACGTTTCTGAATCTGCATAATTTTTTGAATCCAACGGTACTATATAAGTGATATTTGAAATGTCAACATTTACTTTCATTTAATTTTAGTTTTCCATTTAATTGTGTAATGACTTTTTCGATTTATTCTGATTGAAACATGTAATGCCAGAAAAATTGAAATCCCGTCGAAAATACTACATTATGCGATTAATGGGCAAATAAAGTTTATCAAAATAGTTTTTGGGATAAAACATATTTTTTTGGAATGGACCATATTGGCACCGTGGTACCATTTATTATTACTATCAGAGCTGCAACTAATCATTTAAAGATTTAAATAAAAAATCAAAGATACTTTACTTTTTATCAAATGATTTAAATCAAAAATACTTTTGTCTATTTATGTTATAAATCTTTCATAATACTGAAAATCATTTTGCAAAAGATTTAAGTATTTTTTACTATTTTTGCTGATCTAAATCATTTGAGTATGATCTAAATCATTTGAGAAAGATTTAAAATTATCGAAAATGATTTAAATCATTTTTAAATTGATTTTTTCTTTTTCGAATATTTAAATACTTTTAAAATAATGAAGAACGGTGTAGGTATAGTTCAGTTTATTTATTCCCTGCATTCAAAAAACGCAACAAAAATTTTACGACATAATAGTTATTATCGCCGCGGGCCAACGGCATGCTTGACATCAAACAACCCGGCACACAAAACCTATAAAGGTAAGCGAGTCAATTTCAGAACGAAATAGTACGTATCGTAATAGTTTTAATTTCTTACCTTCCACACAATCTGATTTCCGGGCTCAATACAGTACTAAAGTCGAGGCAAGAATTCAAGCGATGCACGTCACGAGTGATCTCATTAAAGAAATTTTAATACTAACATAATTTTTAATCATTAATTATTTAAAAAGAGTAATTCTTGACACCCAGTTATTAAGCTTTTTTCAGAAATAGGTACAGTTTAATGGGGCTTCATGATTCTTAGCAGTATTGTCTTATTTATAGAATATATCTGTGACGTGCATCGCTTGAATTCTTGCCTCGACTATAGCACTGCACTTCTAAAAGTTTCAAATGATATTTTTAAAGAAACTGACGTCAACAGGCAGGTTTGTTTAATTCTCTTAGATTATACAGTAAGGCTTTTGATTTGCTAAATCATGCTACCCTTTGTGTTAAATTAAAATATTTAGGTTTTTCTGATACGGCTAATTCTTTTTTTAATAATTATCTTTCTGCGCGACGCCAACGTGTTATTTTAAATAATGGGTTTTCAGACTTTGTTAACATTACTAGAGGAACCCTGCAGGGTAGTATGTTGGGCCCCCTACTATTTTCTATTTATACGGCTGATTTTAATGCGTATCTTCAAAACTGTGCGTGCCACCAATATGCTGATGACACTCAGTTATATGTCTCTTTTAATTTTCAAAACCTTTTAACTGCTGTATCTAGAATTAATGAAATGACGAGTTACAAGTAATATTTGAAGTTTCGTCGGCTCATAGTCTTATTTTAAATGAGTCAAAAACTGTAATGCTGGTATTTCGTAGTAAAAAGGAAATCATTTTAAGTAATCCCGAATTTAAAATTATGCTGAATGGAAAAATTTTATCAAGTAGTGAGAATTGTAAAAATTTGGGAATTTGGATTGATGTTAATCTCAGATTCTCTAAACATGTAAACTATATTGTGTAAAAATCATATGGTAAGTTGAAACTCTTATATGCTCATAAAGAAATTTTAAGTTCAGATGTTAAGTTAAAGTTATGTGACTCTCTTATCCTATCATCCTTGTCTTACTGTAACATCGTGTACTGGCCTGCTTTACTTTATAAAGATAGGGAAAATTTGCAAAAAGTTCGGAACGGATGTTTGAGGTTCAATTATAATGTGCGCAAGTTTGATCATATTTCGGCTAGTTTTTTGGAATCTAAATGGCTTAACCTCGCAGAAAGGTGTAATTTATATCTATTGTGTTTAATATATAAAATCTTGAAATATGACAAACCTGATTGTTTGGCAGTTAAATTAGTTAAAAATAGCGATCTGCACTCGTGTCCTACGCGACACCGTGATTTATTTAGTGTCCCCAAGCATAGAACAGCCCAGTTTCAGCGTTCTTTTAGCTATTATGCTATGAAAATTTTTAATGCTTTACCCAATGATGTCAAATCGCTCTCCTCAATTCATTCTTTAAAAAAACATACAAAAGATCTGATATTCAGTTTGAGAAATTAGTATATGGGTTATGATCTATTATACTTCATTATTGCCTCTTTTTCATTTCTTACGATAGTTTTTGTTTGGTATTTATATTATTAATTTTAAAATTAAAATAAAATTATTATATTTGTGCATGATCAACTAGATATTACGTGAAGTATATTTCGAAATTAATAATTTTATTTAAATATTTTCTGTACGCGGGTGGTTGTATGGATATGTATGTATATATGAATACCGCCATCCTCTTGCATTTTGTATTTTTTATACGCATTTTTCTGTGTAATAAAGCATATTATTATTATTACAGAGAGTACCGGTATTTTAATGAGGTTGTAAAGTTTATATTGCGTTTTTTTGAGTGTAGGGAATAAATAAACTGAACTAGACAAAAATTTGTAAATTTTATTCACCGTTCACCACAACAACGAATATGGTTCGTCCTCTGTTTATAAATTATATTGTGTATACTATGTATTGGGTTACATAGAAATCATATCTAGTATTCTAAAATCCAAGAATAGGCTTTGACAATTCGGCGGCGCGGCAAATCCCAACTTAATACACATCCTCTGCTCTCTGTGTGCTATAAGTTGAATTCGTTGTTTATCCAGAAATATTTAAGACTATTTTTTGCATAATTTAAAATATTTCAAAGTATTTAAATATTAAGAGAAGATTCGTTAAAATCATCAAAAAAGATTTAGTTATTTTTGAAAATATTTAAATCTCATTTTTTAAAAGAAAATCAAAAAGATTTTCTAAAAAGTTTTAAACCGCTACTTGAAAAAAAATTAAACTGAGACGATTTAAATCAAAAAAATTATTTAAAGCTCCCATTAACTTTCAGCTCTGATTACTATTAATAAGAAATTTATTTACATCCCTTATTAAAACATGCGCTAAATACAATCAAAATTACAGCTAAAAGAAAATAAAAAGTGCAATTTATTTACCATACATAAGGTGGCTTTGAAATTCAAAAAAGTAGCACAATACATTACAACAGTACGTCGTGCAGTACGTCCACCACGACAATGAGACCACTAAAAGTGCTCGAGCACAAATTCATGTGCCTCAATGAGTGAATAGGATATACAAAGCATGTCCTATACATTAATACATGAGTTGTTGTGTTGCCTACTATCTCATACATTCTATTATTAAAAAAAGATAGAAATAGTTTTGTTTATGTTTTGGAACTCATTGCCAGTGGCGTATATGTTAAAGAGAGTGATTATTTCGTATAATTAATATATTAATTTCTCTTCTAGTTTGACTTCAAAGTAATATGAATAACATTGCTTTTTTATTAAATGATTTATTTAAATATTAAATTTACACTTAAAAATTGGTATAGATTATGTCACATAAACAAAACAATTAATACAGTTTTCTTTTTACTGCGTTACTAACCCAAAAAATAAAAACATGTTATAATTATTCCCATCATGTACTACTTTTTTAAAATGATAACTTACCCAACTTGTACTTGTACATTTTCCTTAGATGAAAATAAAAAATTATTGGACGAAATAAATGTGCAATCAAAAAAAAATAGAGGCACTACAAAATAAATACAACCAATTAGAATTAAGGTGTCTGAACATAGAAAGGAATTATAGAAAAGATCATTGTATTATTTTTGGCCTGGTAGTTCCTCAAAATGTGGACCTTACTCATTTTGTAGTCAATAAACTGAATGAGCTTCTTGAAACTAATATATCTGCAGCTGATATTAACAACCTGTATCAAATCAATAAAAGTACACTACCACCAATAAAACTGGAATTTATTTCATATCTCAAAAAGAAAGCTATATTTAAGAACATTTCTAAATTAAAAAACACTAATATTTTTATAGCCCATGATCTTTGCCCAGAAGATCGGAAAAACAAAAAAATTCTAGTAGATAACTTAAAGGCTGCAAGGGTACAGAATTTTATTGCAAAAATCAAGGGAAACAAGTTAGCTGTTGGTGATGATGTATATACAATTGATCAGTTAAATGAGATTAAATTGATCAATCAAGAGGAAGACAATTCAGATTATTCAAAGGAACAAATAGTAGAAACTCTATCAAATAGCGCTCTACCCACGCCATCTGCAGGTAGAAGTAATACTTCAGACGTATTCGGAAATCAAACTGAACACTCTGATAGTACAGAGTCGCCCAATAATCAGCAACTATCAACGAAGGAGCGGAAAACTTCTGAACGGATTGCTTTGTTAAACGCCCAGGCAAAACATGAAACCAATAAAGTTAATAAATTAGCTGAAGCAAAGAAATTATTCACGGGAAAATCTAGATATAACACTAAATAATACTCATTAAATAAACTATATACCAAATGTTATTTAAATTCCTTTATTAATAAGCACCTGCTTCTAATTTATGAATTAAATATAAAATGTAGTTTGTTCACCTTGTATGTTTTACATTAGTTTTTTTGTATTATATTGAGTTCATTTGATAAATACTTCTACTTCCTTTTTTCCTCCTTTTTTTTCCTTTTCATTAGTGATACATCGTTTCTTCTCACGGGTTCCAATTTAATAAATTATGAGTAAATATAAATTTGCTCACATTAATGTTCGTTCGCTCTTATCGGATTTCGATAGTTTCAAGGACTTTGTAGGTGACAAGGAATATGATTTGATAGCAGTAACGGAAACTTGGCTACATAAAGATATAAATGATCAATTGATAGCTCTTGAAGGGTATACACTCCTACGAAAATATAGGGTAAGTAGAGGGGGCAGAGTGGCTTTGTATATAAATTCGCATATCTCATGTAAAGAAATTCTCACAGATATAGGAAATAATGATATTGAATCTTTATGGGTGAGTTTTAAAATTAAATCTGATTCATATGCCGTTGGTGTATTATATAGACCACCTAATAATGATTTAGAAATGTCTTTACAACAGCTTGATCACATGTTATCAGTTGTTACCCCACAATATAAAAATGTCATATTGCTTGGAGATTTAAATATTAATATGCTAAATACGAAGGCTAATAATGTATTAAAATTGAATGAACTACTATATACCTATGAGTTGAAGCAACATATTATAGAGCCCACTAGAGTAACAGGTAACACGCAAACTCTTATAGATCTTATCATTACAAACAACACCTTTGAAATCGTTGAAGCTGGTATTGTACCTTCACATGGAATTTCAGATCATGACCTAGTTTATTGTGAGTTTCCAAAATATAAAAACAAAATTGTCAAATATCACACATACAGAGATTATTCAAAATTCGATGATCATGAATTCCTGAATGACCTTAATAAAGTCGACTGGCATAATTATTATTATTCAACTTCCATAAATTTCAAAATTGATTTTCTTAACTTAGTTATCACAGAACTATTTAATGAACATGCTCCTGTTGTCACTGCACGCATGACAAAAAGGCCAGCTCCTTGATTAACTGATACCATACGAATTTTAGAAAAGCGTAGAAATAATGCATTTACAAAATATAAACGAACAAAATTAGAAACAGATTGGGAATCTTACAAATGTCTTCTAAATTATACAAAAAGTGCTATAAAAAAAGAAAAATATGCGTTTGCACATCAAAATTCTAGAGAAAATGACAGTAAAAGTAATTGGAACATCATAAAGCAGTTAGGTTTATCAAATAAAAATAAGTCTGAAGTTCCTATGCACCTCTCAAATGTAGATGATATTAATAATTATTTTGTGAACTTATCAACAAATAATGTGTCAGACTGTAAAAATAGCATTATATATTACAATAATAATCTAATGATAGATAGAACTTTTAGCCTTCAATTGGCCTCAGTAGAAGATGTAATAAATTCACTTAATAGCATTAAATCACACGCCACTGGATCAGCTGAAATAAATATAAAAATGATAAGACATTGCCTACCTGACTTATTACCTCAGTTAGTACATCTAATAAATTCATGTATAGAGCAAAAAATTTTTCCTGATAAATGGAAAGAAGCATATGTTCGACCTCTCCCGAAAATCACTAAGCCAGAGACTTTTTCTGACCTTCGTCCGATAAGCATTCTACCAGTCTTGTCAAAAGTACTAGAAAAAATTATAAATAAGCAAATATCAGCTTATCTAAATAACAACAATATCTTACCTGAATATCAGTCAGGATTTAGCCAAGGTAAATCCATTACCACTGCTTTGACTAAAATTAGTGCCGATATTGTAAGAGCTATAGATAAAAATGAAGTGACTGTGTTAATATTACTTGATTTTAGTAAAGCGTTTGACACAATTAACCATGAATTGCTTTGTGCCAAATTGCATTACATAGGCTTTGATGAGGATGCAATAAAATTCTTTACGAGTTATTTAGGAAGGAGAAGACAAAAAGTAGTCTTAAACAACTGTGTGTCGAACAGCTTACTTACGAACAAAGGAGTACCGCAGGGTTCCATTTTGGGACCGTTACTTTATAACTTATATACGTTTGATTTTAGCAATACAACAACTAATATGAATGCCCACTTTTATGCTGATGATACACAGTTGTATAAGTCATTCCCTATAACTGATATTGCAAATTCACTCAATTTCATTAACAACAATCTCAATAATTTAGTAACAGTAGCGAAAAATCATAATTTAAATATAAATATCAGTAAATCCTGTGTAATGTATTTTGGAAATAAAAGAAGCACACTTAAAGTTACTGAAAGTAACATATCAATAAAAATAATGGATACTCCTTCAGAAATAAAAAACACCTGTAAAAATCTAGGTCTAATAATAGATGACAGCCTTAAATTTGACCATCATGTAAACAGTTTAATTAGAACGGCGTATGCTAAACTCAAACTCCTTTACAGTTATAAAGACTCTCCCCCAGAAAGATTAAAAGAATTATTATGTAATTCATTAATTTTATCAAAATTTATTTATGCTGATGTAGTATATGGACCTGCTATAAATAAAGCCGTGAGTACCAAAATTGAAAGAGTTCAAAGATCCTGTTTACGTTACATTTTTAACTTACGTAAATACGATCCTGCTACTCACAAATTAAAAGATCTAAACTGGTTAACAATGGAACAAAGACGACAAATACATTTAGCTAATTTTGTACATAAGGTTATGAAAACGGAATCACCTAAATATCTTAAAAATAAACTCGTTTTGCGATCGCATTTGCATACTGTAAATATCAGAGCTCAGAGCGCACTTTGTATACCCCAATTTAATAGTATGTTTTTTAAAAGATCATTTACTTATGCAGCATGTCATTTATATAATAAATTACCGCAAGATTTAAAATCTTTGTCTGTAGCTGCATTCAGAAATTCCATCCGAACTCATCTACAAAGTCATTGGTAAATAATTTTGGTGAGCATTTTTTTTATCTTAATTTTTTTCCCCTCCCGTTTTCGTTAAATTTCCTATCTCTTTTATTTTATTTGTTATATCATGTTTGTCACCTACTTAATGTTGGAACTTCGTCACTATTTTTGTAGTTACTATTTATTATTATTGTTATTTATTATGTATTATTATTAATTATAACTATATTACACAGTTGTGTTTGTAATATGTAGTTGATAAAGTGAGGGTTAAGTGGAAGAATGTCGTATAGACAAACTTAGCCCTCAAAATAAAGACGTTTATTATTATTATTATTATTATTATTATTATTATTATGAACTTGGTAAGTCAGGTACTGCAAATTCTTTAAGAACAACTCGGCCACTGGGACTTGTTGTGAAATCATCTGATGAGAAGTGATCTGAGCACACAACACTATCTTCAGAGATATTTTCATTTCCCAAATGTTTCAAAATGCGACAGACCCATATTTTTCGGCGTTTAATATTCCTTGTAATGTAATGGTAATTCTAAAGGAGAACGGAAACCTCGAATTTTTGCGTGGTTTTTTCAGGATTCCCTATTTTGGGGTCGTAGAACACGAATCTGAAATTAGTTTTGCGTGCATACGAACCATTTGTCAAAAAAAAAATTTTGAAAATTTTTCTTACGACACGCACTTTTTCACGCACCAATTTATACACCAGCAACACTTGTATATCGCCTTTTTCCGTATTAAGATCACACTATGGCCTTTATAGAATAATACACCCTTCACTTATGGCAGAAAACTTACTTTCCTTTAATAAAAAAAAAACAGATAGTTTGTAAAACATCTAAAACAGTTACTGAAAACTGTACAACTGTCAACCCGATGCGCATGCATTTACAAAGTTGTGTCTAAAGTACCGACACCGACCAATATCATGAGGCGATTTTTCATGTTTTCAATGTTAAATTGATATTCCTTGTGAAACCGGTATGGGTCATTCTATATAACCCCCGCCCCCCCTCTTCTGCCGAAAAAACAGAAATACTAAACGACGCGGACTTCGAAACGTCGACCGGCCGCTAATGTGTCTTGATTTATGTTTATAAATAATACTTTAACGCCACCTGCCCCAGGTTTAATAAGGTACTAAGTACTATTATATATCCATTTCCCTTCAAGACACATTCGCGCCCTTCGACACTTCGAAATCTACTATTCATATTCTTCCCAAAACTTATTAGAAAATTGTTAAAATCGGAGGTACTTAAACTTTACCCGACCCGTCGTGCCTTTAGACACTAAGTCTTAAATATTGCATACATGCGCATGCAAATATATGTAATCAAATGATAGATGGAAGTTCATCTAATACAGTTTCAGTGACTAAAATTCTGATTTTTATGCAAAAGAAAGTGAGTTTTTTGCCATAAGTGAAGGGTTTATTGTTCTATAAAGGCCATTAGTGGGATCTTAATAAGGAAAAAGGCGATTTACAAGTGCTGTTGGTGCATGGAAAAGTGAGTGTCATAAGGAAAATTTTCAAAAATTTTCTTTGGACAAACGGTTCATATGCACGCAGGACTAATTTCAGATTCGTATTCTACGACCACAAAATAGAGTATCCTGAAAAAATCACGCAAAAATTCGAGGTTTCCGTTCTCGTTTAAAATTACCAATATAATATTGCACTTTTAAATGATATCTTTTCATTTTGCCCTTCAACTTTATTTTCATTTAACTATATTACTCAATTTTAAAACATAAAAACATTTTCATACTTCCAATATTATTGCACTGAATATTTACAATTTTCTTATTTGTCGTTCCAACCCGAGGTTACGCTTGTGAGATAATTTCACCTACCTGTGAAAAGATCGATTAACTCCAATTTTAAAGAGATCTACATACAACATAATATTTTCCCATTGTTTATTCACAATAACAAATTCTGTCTTCAAAAACACTACAAAACCACTGTAATTACACCGTTTAACTTCGGTTTATCATAAACACTTTAATGGCGGCCAACGCTGCAACTGGATTGTAAACAAAACGTGTTGAGAGGGACTGCGTGCGCATATACCCACGTGCCACTAGCCAATAGACTGCTGAGTACCAGTATTTATTTTTAAAGCAATGTAAACAAATAAATGATACACAACAAACTAAGAGGATGCTTTGTCTATCCTATTCTGAAGTCATTGATGCACCTCATATCAAATTCTGGAAGGTACACCTCCCACAGAGACCTATATGCCTTTTGTTACGACATTACCCCAATAGCGGGCTACGTCCAGGACATCTCCCAAAAATTCTACTCTCAAACTGGGAGATAGTCTGCTAACAAGAAACATAACACAAATTAGACAGCATAATGCTTAATTTCCAATAAATCACATCCTACCGTATCAGACGTTACCGATCTTCCGACAACTCCTGTACCCAAACTTTCACCAACTATAACTTCTGCTTACCCTATCCACCTTTACTGATACTTCATGCCTTTGAATCATTTAATATTTGCTGCTCCTCTCTTCCTTTCGGTTTATTTCTTTTCGTTCCGTTTATTTCCTGTTTTCTTTTTTAGTAGACAGAACCCCAGCAGGAGCAGGAGGATCAATGATCAGATCAGGGGTGGGGGATAATTAGAGTGGTGCGGTAATTAAAATGGGTGGGGGGCATTAAAGTGGTATGGTAATCAGAGCGGCGGAGAGCAATTATAGAGCAATTAAGAGTAATTTAGTTACAAATAAGGGTAATTAAGCATAATTTAGGTCAAAATAATGCTAATTAAGTTCAAAATAAAGATAATTATAGTAATTAAGGGTAATTTAGGTGAAAATAAGGGTAATTAAGGCAATTATGGTTCCCTAGTTACTCTCCCACCATTTGACCCTTCGGACTTGACTCCTGGTCCTCTGTCCCCACCACGCTATTTACGCCACCATTCTAATTACCTCCCACCACTATAATTACCGCACCACTCTAATTGTCGCCACAATTAATTGTGGGAGGCTCCTCATTTAGGTTTAGGTGTCAGCGTCAGTACCAAAATTTTAAAAAGTGAAGTAAAAATTTTTTTAAAAATGTGTAATTTTCAAGTTTTAAAAAACCTGTTCATTTAAATATTGTCTGAAAGTTATTTGTGGCATTCTACGAATATTTTTTCCTATTATTTGGGTTTTCTACCACATGTATTATTATCTTCTACAAAAACAACTCATCGAATCTACAAAATAATAGAATTATTGGAAAAAAGCCTCTGCGCCCGTGACGTTTACGTCAAAGGTACAGCCAGAGGTTATGTTTTGCAAATAATATAAATCTAAATAAACACAGAAATAATGTATTTTGCTGACGTTTCGGAAAGAGATTACTTTCCGAAACGTCAGCAAAATACATTATTTCTGTTATTTATATTATTTGCAACACATAACCTCTGACTGTTCCTTTGACGTAAACGTCACGGGCGCAGAGGCTTTTTTCCAATAATTCTATTATTTTGTAGATTCAGTGATTTATTTTTGAAGAAGATAATAATACATGTGACAGAGAACCCAAATAATAGGAAAGAGTATCTGTTCATTTAGATGAATTTTAATACATTTCTTTAATCTGTTTGTTAACAGGAGAAGTTTAGGTTTAACTTTTAATTGTTTTTAGCCAAGCCAGACCTAATTCGTGCGGTGGTTGCACGATCGGTCCCGGAGTGAGTTCTAGGGAGGCAATTGTTTATATTCCAACTTGTTGAATGAATTGTTGAATTGAATTAAATTAACTCCTAGAAAATAATGTTAGTACTATTCAAGAAAAAGAAACTTTCTGATATGAAAATGTATAATTATTCTTGAAGAAAAATGTTATCCATACAAAATAAAATTAGAATAGGAATAGTCACTTCAAATCTTCTGTACAAGATTTGTTTATCAGATGAATGTGTATTTACTCTAAAGATTAGTTAACAAACATAATTGCAGATATTGGCCTGAGAGTGATCCACATGTAATGCAAGAATATCGTATTCAAAGACCTCAAAAATTGAATGTTCGGTGTGGTATTCTAAGAGGTCATATTGTTGGACCTTTTTTATTAGCCGAAATATAAATGGTGAATCTTGTTTGAAATTACTGGGCGATGCAGTTGATCCACGATTTACTGAAATATTAGAAAAATTTTCTTGCATTTCAACAAGACGGAGCAACTCCGCATTCTGAACTGACTGTCAATTCCCTAATGATACATTCCCTGGACGTTGGATAGGTAGAAGGGATCCGATGATGGAGTAGCCACCTCGGTCACCAGATTTGATCCCTTTAGACATTTTTGTGGGGATATTCGAAAACGAAAGTCCATGCAATTTATGCAGAGTTGTTAGATGATTTACAACAAACTATTTTCCAATAATATCAACACTTGGCACCACAAGTTTTTAGTGATGTTAGACAAGCGTTGGAAGCACGGCTATACCATTGCACGGATGTGAGTGGAAGTCAGCTTGAGCACCTAATAAAGTAATTTTTGTTATTTAATTGTTTATTACTCTGTATACACATGGATCTAATTAGCTTTATTATGATTTTAATGAGTAATTTTGCTAAGAAAAAATGCAGCACGTGTAGAATTATGTATATTTTATTTCAAAAATATTAAACAATGTTCTTATACTTATGATAATTTAAAAAATATCAGGAATAACAAGCAATTGACTCTGATTTATTACACATAATGGCATAATACGACAATAAATTTAAAGTGACTAGACCACTTCAATTTCCTCAATTAAGGCCGATGAACAGGATGATCTATTACAGCGGTTTACAAATTTCTTCAACATTTTCGTCAACATTCAATTCCTCGTACTCAGCTTCTGGAACTGGTCTTCTGAAAATCCTACGGAAAGCCACCCTGAAATATTTGCTCGATTTCCACAACTTATATACAACGATGAGTGAACAGCAATACGCCAGATACTCCGGCAAAAAAGCCGTGTACCACAGCACGTGTTCTACTTTATGTACATTTTTAAATATGTTCATCAAATTGTAAAATATGAAAAGCGGCAGCCAGCACAGAAGAATAATTACAGAAATACTCAAAGCGTATGCCTTATTTGGAGTAGACAATTTAAAGCTCGCCTCCATCTTCTTCTCTTTGTAAGTTACGTATAAAACAGATATTAGTATTGTGATGTAGTAAGTCGTAAGGAAATAAAAGTTAAAATTGTTGGCAAAGCCTTTTTTAAGACATACACTGGCCGCGGTTACGTACATAAGAAAATGGGCGAAGTAGAAAAATGAAAATGCGTAAAAGTAACGCCTCTCATATTTTCCAAACCAACTAGGTCTTCGTTTTTCTAAGAATGCATCTAACCCAAATCCTCCGATAAATGTCAAAGCTAAGCCCATTGCAAAATTCTCCACTCGGATCCATACACAGTACCAATGTACTTCCAACTGGCCGTTATAAAATAAATCTAGGATTATATAAAATAGCGGAGTTGATATAATATAGCACATGTGGAAAATAGCAAAATTTAACATGTAGAAGTTAGTTCTATTTTTAAGTCTCTTGTATTTTAAAATGACAATTATTAAAAGCATGTTTGCTAGTATGGCCGCAGCACACAGTGGGATGCTGAAATAATCGGTGAAAAGCCCAAGATAATCCAATGCGGTTTTGCCACCGGTAGAGTTAGGCTTCAGCACGTGTGGATCATCCACCCAGGGAGAATCTTCGGATGCCATATCTGAAATAACAAGTTATAAAATGTTGAAATTAAATGATCTTTTATATGAACTTAATAAATAATGAATATAGGTACTTGTTTGAGTTTTCATGGAGAATTTTTTCCTTAAGTGTTAACGATAAACAATTGAAATTTGGAACTTCAGTTTTTGTAATTTTTTTTCAATTCCTGTTTCATATTATTGCATTTTTGAATTCTGAATGATTTTCTGAGTCTAACGGTACTATATAAGTGATATTTGAAACGTCGACATTTACTTTCATTTAATTTCAGTTTTCCATTTAATTGTGTAATGACTGTTACGAAATCCCGTCGAAAATACTAAATTATGTGATTTATGGGCAAATAAAGTTCATCAAAGTGTTTTTTGTGACAAAATACAATTTTATAGAACGGACCATATTGGCACCGTGGTACCTTTTCTTATTACTCTTAATATGAATTTATTCACATGCCTTATTAAAACGTGCGCTAAATACAATCAAAATTATTATTATTATTAGCCGTTACTCGAGTCCGAGTATAAAAATGTTACAGTCGACAGATTGTGTACAATAAAAAACAAGTAAAAGGTGTAGTCTATTGTAATTCCCATTCATCTACGGTGCACACGACTATGGCTATAGAGGCCAATTCGGGAGAGCACATGTCGACCGCAGTCAGGACAAACATAGACTTGGTTAGGTCTTGGATTCGGCCTTCTTGCAGCAACATTTCCTTGATAGCTGGCCACAACCCCTCGCCATTCGGTTCTGTCCGCTGCAAGTTGTTCCCATTGCTCGTCTGCAATACCGCAGGATTTTAGATCTTCATGGAGAGCGTCTTTGAACCTCTTTCGTTGACCGCCACGCCTTCTTCTACCGCTTAGCAATTCACCATAAAGTGTACATTTAGGAAGGCGGTTATCATGCATACGATGAACGCGACCTGCCCATCTTAGGCGTGCTCTTGAAATAAGCACCTCAATTGGAAGGCTGTTTGCTCTCCTGAGTACTTCCACGTTTGATATGTGATGGAACCAACGGATTTTCATCATACTTCTGAGGTGTCTTTGCTGAAAACGTTCTAATTCTTTCACATGACGACGGTAAGTGACCCAGCTTTCACATCCATATAGCAGTGTTGGAATGACAACTGCTCTGTAGACAGCCATTTTCGTTGACAAAGCAAGGTCGTGGTTGTCAAATACTCTCTCTCTAAGTCCCCAGAGTGCTCTAGATGCAGCGTTAATTCTATTGCGAATCTCGCTGTCCATGTTTGCTTTGTCATTAACAACGTTGCCTAAGTAATTGAACTGATCCACCACTTCAAGAGAATTTCCGTTAAGTGTAATGTCTATTTGGTTCACTTGATGAGGAGTTGACATAATCTTAGTCTTTCCAATGTTGATTTTAAGTCCCAAGGAATCATAGCTCTGGGCATACACATCTAAAAGTTCTTGAAGCTCTTCCGGCGTAGAGGCTAAAAGTGCACAGTCATCCGCATACTGGAGATCACAAATGAATCGTGTGCGTGTCTTCGTGAAAGCTCTAAAGCGGCCTATGTTAAAGAGACCGCCATCAAAACGGTATCTGAGACCTATTCCTCTGACTGTCAGTTTGTTGTCAACAATAATTGTTAGAGCAGTGGTAAACAAATTAAAGAGTAGGGGTGCCAGGACACATCCCTGCCTAACTCCAGTGAGGGTTTGGAAAGGTTCGGTTGCCTCATTATTATACATAACCTGGGCGTTGTTGTTTGTATGTAGACTGCGACATACTTCCACAAATTTTCTAGGGATACCTAAGCGGAACATAATTTTCCAGAGCACTTCCCTGTCCACCGAGTCAAACGCCTTGGTTAAATCAATGAAGGCCATGTGAATTTCTCCTTGATGTTCGAGTGCTTTTTCTTGAAGCTGTTTAAGTGTGAAGATTAAATCCGATGTGCCTCGGTTTGGTCTAAAGCCACTCTGTGTTTCAGGAAGTAACTTTTCCATAACAGGTGTTAGCCTATTTGCCATCGCCTTAGTGAGTATCTTCCCTCCAACAGCCAGGAGAGCTATACCCCTGTAATTTCCACAGTCCGCAGCGCTCCCTTTGTTTTTGAAGAGGTTGATTAAAAGTGTATCACGAAACTCCTGCGGAGCTTGGCCACTTTCCCACACGACATCGAACAGTTTTTTGAGGTAGGGTATGAGCTCTGACGACATAGCTTTAAAGATCTCAGCTGGGAGTGAGTCGGCGCCGGGAGATTTGTTATTTTTTAGCTGCCCAATGGCGGTTAAGATCTCTTCCGTTCTTAGTGGTTTATCTAAGTCTTCGAAGGTGTCATATTGAGGGATAAGATTTATAATATCGTGATCGGCTTGACTTTGCTGGTTAAGAATGTTAGAGTAGTGTTCTTTCCATCGGGCTCATATTTCCTGGTCTTCTTTGAGGAGATTTCCATTTAAATCTTTAATAGGGCACATATTTTTCCGACTTGGGCCGTACACTGCTTTTACTCCTTGAAAGAAATTCCTGTAGTCGTGTGAATCGGCGTACCTTTGAATTTCTCTGGCCTTGCTTGCCCACCACTCGTTCTTTATTCTTCTGATTTCGCGTTGCGTTCCATACTTAGATCGGGTAAAAGCTTCTGCTTTTGATGAGTCGTTGGGGTGGTTGATAGCGTTTTGGAAGGCAATCAAAATTACAACTAAAAGAAAACAAAAAGTACATTTTATTTACCGTACATAAAGTGGCTTTGAAATACAAAAAAAGAGCACAAAACATTACAACAGTTGTTCAAAATGCTATCCATTCACGTCTATGCACTTCTTAACTTGCATGACTGTATATCGATGAGCATTCGCCAATTGCTGGGCGGTTATGCTATTAATTGCGCGTCTTACTCATAGTTCCAGTTTTTCACGGGTTGCACCGACGCGGCGGTTACGTAGGCAATATTTTGAAAATAACTCCAAACAAAAAATCTAGCGGAGTCAAATCCGGTGATCTTGGTGGCCACTTGACAGGACCATTAGTCGAAATAACGTTTTCTCCGAATTTCTGTTGAAGATAATCAGTTACTATTCTTTAATTATGGCCATCTTGTTAAAAATACAACCCCTATTCTAAATCCAAAGATAATGCATCTAAAATGTTCTCAATCTCATTTTGCAGGAATTCCAAGTATTTGGTGCCAGTCAAAGACCCCTCAAATATTATTGAACTGAGACTGTACTACTGATTACTCCAAACAAAACCTTGAAACTGAATCAATCTTGATGATTACTCTCCCTTAATAAATTTTGATTTTCCTGTGACCAATATCTCGTATTTTGTCGGTAAAATAACCCCAAACTTGTAAACCTAAATACATCCGGAAATAAAATCCTTGCCAAAAATCTATTGCTTGGCCGCACGTTATTCTGTTAAATCCAGTTGCAATAGTCCATCATGCGTTCGTGATCATTTTCGTGCAAGTGCTGCTGCCATCTCAGGTAGCAAGGGCACGTCATAATGACGTCAAAATCTAGTGATTACTGGTTAAAAGACATCAATGGACCAAAAATCAATGACGTCATATAAATGATATTTCTATAACGTGCCACATTCACATATTGTCGGTTTTTTCGAGTCCGTTACTCCCGATAACGGCGATAACCGATAGTCAGACACGAACGCTACACAGTTTTAAACAACATGATTATGTCAACCAATCGGTGTAGGTACATTTTATGTGCGCGCAGTCCATCTTGACATCCGCTTGCATGTGTATTTTGCACGCTAGAAATTTACAAATTGTAATTAAAGTGTTGTGACTGCAGATTGCATAAATTTATTTTTACAGTAATTGTTAGTCGTTATTGTTGATAACTGAAAGATTTTGATCGTGAAAAAGTAAGTAGTTAAGAGCCTTCTTTCATTGTAGATACCTATTGTTATTTTATTAAGTTATATATATTATTAGTTTTAGGCGTGTTTAGAGAATCTGATTTGACATCTGCTCTGTTTCAAATTATTGTAATTTCTGTTGTCTCCAAGTTTTCCTAGAATCAGATAGGACTTTATTGTAAACAATTTTGATTTTTTTGTTTATGATGAGAACATTTGAAATTAATTGAATTGTAAGTATTTGATGGTGAACTGTATTGGACCATAATATATAATAATAATGTAGATTTTATTTTATTTTCAGCTTTTCCATTTGAGAACTACTTAGGATAGCTGAAATTATTAATGAATTCTCCAACTAATCCTCTACAGCAGATTCATCGCCGGCTAGTTGAAGAAGATTTGTTAAAGCAGTTCAGTCGCTAATCTGATAATGTTAAATTATTGGATCTTGAACAATCAACAGGGCCACTTATTTCTTGCCAGATAGATGGCATAAACAGTATCCATATTCTTCCAATGAAGTAACATTTCTGTGGTTAAAGACTTATCAGAACTTAAACATGGTATATTGCTCATATATCTGGCAAATGCATTGTTTTGACTTTTAAGAAGAGATATGTAGCAATGCCTTGATTAGTTTGATATATTTTTATAATATAAATAATACAATATAAATTTGATTTGCTGTAATATACTTTTTCAATATATAGTTTTATATAATTTTATATGTATTAGCAAAAACCTTTGGAAGCGGGTACTAAATATAACTAACTAAAAGACGTCACATTAACGTCTGACAATAGACGTCATCGATTCGAAAAATTAGGAGGTCATTTTCACGTCTCATTTACGTCATCTTACTGGTCGGCTCTAGCCACTCGATAACTAGCTGGGATTGGTATTTAAAAGATTTATAGTAATATTTATATAAAATTCGGCTTACTCTTTGGTGATCGATTTCTAATTCAACCGCAATTTTTCTTAAAGAAACAGTTTTTTCAATTTTTACTCGAGCCAAAACATTAATTTCCGTTCCTTCTTCAATAATAAAATTTTCTACGGGATTATTGTTGCAGTCTCTTCGAAACTGATTTTAAACACGGTTAAAGTAATTTCTCACAGGATTAATGGAGTAAAAATAGCCCAAAATAAGGCGATAGAGAAAGTTTTACATAGAGCAACGCGACATAGAAAAATAAGTTTATATTGGTGAAACTAAGAAAGCCCTGAGTTTTCTGCTTCGAGTAGATGGGGGAAACCCTTTTTTCGCTGAAAAGAGATAAATTGGTCATTTTTAAAGGTGGTTTCTAAGTTTTAATTTATGTTAAACCCTTTAAAATGCTACTCAAGAAACGAGAATGGTACCTTTTTATTGTCGATAGTCAAGAAACCTTCAGTTCAAATTTCGTGAAAATCGGTTCACCACCTCCCACGACATGTATATAAATATATTGAAAAAACGTCAAAAATTGAATTACGGCTAACTTGTCCAAAATTAAACTGAAGTTGATGAAATTTTAGATGAAACTAAACTATATAACCAACAAATAGCCTGCCAAATTTTAGCATAAAATATCCAGCAGATTGGCCGTAATCCCATTTTTAGTCAAAATTTCACAAAATTTTCAAAACTTTCCCCAATTTGCCCAAATGGTCGAATGAATTCTTTTTTTTTTACTAAAATGAAGGTATTCTTATGTGCTTTCACGTGATGTAACTAAAAAATAGATTTTTTTTAATTTAGCCGATTTTTTTGTCATTTTCGGTTTATATATGCGCGCGGCGATTTCCCATAATTTTCGGTATTATACGTATGCGCGCACAAATTTCAATATTAATAATAAAAAGTGATTGTGAGCAGGTTTTAAATATTTAGATAACAAAACTCTCGAAGGGAAGATATATATTTTTTTTTTTTTCGAAAATTCACTTGAATTTTATTAAACTTTTTACATATATTGATTATTATTTTATTTTATTCGTGTTTGCTTTTTCTACTAGTTGTGCTACTGCAAAAAGTGTCTACTTCCGAATCGGTAACTGGGGTTTGGAATATTTCTTCACCCTTGTCATCGCTAAAATCGTATACATCTGATATATTTTCTGAAGTACCAAAATTGACAGGATTTTGGATGGCAGCAAACAACAGATATTGAACTGATGCCGATAGGGACTGATAAAGCTCCTCTTCCTAATCAATTACTCAATATAATTGCCTATGATTGTAATGTCGGTTGCAAAACTAAATGTTGCTCGTGCAAAACCATTGGCGTCACATGCAGCAATTTATGTCACAATGGAAGAAATACTTTGTGTCAAAATGCAAATAATATTGTTAACGAAGCTGTGGTTGATGAAGAGCAACTAGAAATTAGTCCTGATGTTTATGATATTGAAGAATTCGAAGATGATAAATTATGAAGAAGATGTTTGTACTTCAGAGTATATCTCAGATGTATAAGATTTTAGCGATGGCGGGGGTGAAGAAATATTCCAAACTCCAGTTACCGATTTGGCAGTAGACACATCTTGTAGTAGCACATCTAGTACACCTACTAGAAAAAGAAAACATGAATAAAATAACATAACAATCAATATATGTAAAAAGTTCAATAAAAATCAAGTGAATTTTCGAAAAAAAATATATATATCCTACCTTCGAGAGTTTCCTTTTATCTAGATTTTTAAAACCTGCTCACGATCACTTTTTATTATTAATATTGAAATTTTTATAATGAATAATTATACGTATACTTGTGCGCGCATACGTATAATACCGAACATGACGAGAAATCGCCGCGCGCATGTATATAAAAAAAATGACAAAAAAATCGGTTAAATTAAAAAAAAGCTACTTTTTAGTTACATCACGTGAATGTATATAAGGATACCTTCATTTTGATTTTAAAAAAATTTTGTTCGACCATTTGGTCAAATTGGGGAAAGTTTTGAAAATGTTGTGGAATTTGGACTAGAAATGGAATTGCGACCAAACTGTTAGATATTTTTTGCTAAAATTTGGCATGCTATTTCTTGCTTTCATATAGGTTAGTGCCATCTAAAATTTCATCAAATTCGGTTTAATTTTGGCCAAGTTAGCTGTAATTCAATTTTTGACATTTTCTCAGTATACTTATATACATATCGTGGGATTTCACAAAATTTGAACTGAAGGTTCCTTGATCATCTACAATAAAAGGGTTCCATGCTTGTTTTTTAACTAGCATTTTAAAGGGCCCAAAATAAATTAAAACTGAAAAACCACCCTTAAAAATTACCAATTTACCTCTTTTTTCGCGAAAAGAAAGAGTTCTCCACCTACTCGAAGTGGAAAACTTAATATGTTCTTAGATTCACCAAAACAAACTTATTTTTTTATATCGTGTTGCTCCACATAAAATTTTCTCTGAAAATCTAATTTTACTCCACTAGATATCGTCTATCAGGATATCGTTGAGTGCAAATAATTAGCATGTCCATTTCCACACACATGTCCACAAAAATCACGTGATTGAATTAATTTTGCTAAATCGACAACATTCCGAAATATTTTCCGTTTGACGTCACATCGATCCACCGCGTATCTATTAGCGCCATTTCTCCCACTTGTAAGTATTAGAAGGAAATCATACAATCCATCCCGAGTTGGTAGTCAGCTAGAGCGACTCATCGGCAGCAGACGCGTCCACTCCGAGAAGCGAACCCAGGTTCCAGTGGTGTCACATATCATCGTTAAGCAGCAAGATTTTGACAAAGTCCGTACTACATCATCTACCAGCATCGCATCCACCTGGCGTCTACTTCCGCTCCTTTAACACGTAGTTTCGTATCAGGAGAAGACCTGAGAAACCAGTGAGGAGTAAATAAACTGATGTATTAGCCAAGTACTATATATAACTTATCTATAACTTTCCACAGTAATTTTTTTATATATCTGAGGTCTTGCTTCTCACGACTGGTATCCGTGTTTAGCTTGCACCCGTTTTATCGCTTGCTGTCACTTGAGTCATCTGGTACTACTAATTTTCGTTGCACCACTTGCCTTCATAACAAGTAGATTTGTATATAGTAGGTTTATTGAATTAACTAACATTATTTATCAAATTCTGTATTTTGCTGTTTGTGTGTGAACGTCTAATTTCCCAAACTGACCCACTGGAGTACCTTATCTCCACTTGAGCTACTCAGCCTCGCGTACCCGGCTTGTGGGTAATGTCTCCTATCACTTAAACTAGGACTGGCACCCGAGCATAAATCGAAAACTCGTTTTCGAAGCTCTATTATCAAAGGATGGCCCTTTCCCTCCTCGTCACCGGGTGAGGTGGAGAAAAACGCGTCACAGTATAACAAAATTATAGTTTCTTATTTTCTTTCAGATCTAATTTTGGTTGTATTATCGCATATTTTAAAAAGGCATATGAATACATTCCCTATTGTCCCTAAAACTGTTCTGATGCTAATAGATCAATAATTTTCATTCTAGCATTACACGGACTAATTAGAATATATCGGAAGTCATGAATGACACACTTAAATGGAAAATTAAAAATTAAATTTAAATATATATTGATGTTTGAAATGTAACGCATGTACTATTAATGGATTAAGAAAATTATAAAGAATTGAAAAATGCAATAATATACAGGATGTTCTATTTGAAAATCCAAAGATAGTGCCACTTCCCGTGGAACTCATATCTTCATTCGTGGTGTTGCCGAAATTAATGCATTTTGCTGCTTTCTTTCCTGCATCACCGATTTTCTCAAAAACTAAGCCTTAAGTCAAAAAATCTTTCCCTTGCAAAGTTGCTGAGTCATCCTTCTTGATTACTATGATGTCGTTTACATTCCTAATATTGATATTAAGCAAGATGTAATAATGAATAAGAAACGGTGACAATATTGCTCATTCCGTCTACCGCTTACATGCCTCAGCTCCTTTCATCGCCGCTTCACGTCTAGCCCACAAATTGAAGGCATACTTCAATTGCAATGTCATTGTCATTAAGTAGAGTATTAAGAAGTAATATAAAATAAAGGTACTAAATAATAATATAATTAATTTGTTAATAACTTGTAAGGTTCTGGGGGAGAGCGTAGGTGCATCTTTACTGTGTACACATTTCGATATGCGATGTAAAGCAACGTTAGGCATGGTTAGTACTTAGATGGGTGACCGTTTCAAGTGTTGTAGGGTATGTCCCCTACTAGTCAGAATGAAAAAGCAAAAAATCTTAAAAATTAGCAAAAAATCAAATAATCTTATGCCACCTGGCAAACCATATAAAAAAAGTCAATAACACCTCAATATCATCAAAAATCCGTAACTCAACTCACAAAAATCAGAGAAAATTAGCCAATCATCCATAATTCACAAATAACCATAATTCATCAAATTCAGACATAAAACATTAATTTCCACCCATCAGTAACCAAATCATCACAAAAAACAAATTTCAAAAATACAGCCCCCGTATATTCTTTAACTTAGTCGAATTCTTCATCTAAATACAAATTCTCATCATCGTATCGTATCGTATCTTTTTATCTGACGCACGAACTGGATATCTGTTAACGGAGTTACAGCCTGTTAACAGCGGACCTTCGTGATACCTTACGGGGTCGAGCCAAATTTCACTCACAAAACTTCAAATAACTCCCAAACGAAAAATGATCCGACCTTCAGTCAAATTTTATTCAATTCTCCTTCACATAACCTATCTGCACATATAAAAATTATTTTCAAAATCAAAAATTTTCAAGTATTGCACAACATGATGCAATCGATGACTCATCCGTGCCCGCACTGAGCGATTTCACGCCTTTCCAGCTCTCTGCGAGACTCGACGGGGCGAGAAAAACGAAACGCTTCCAATTTAGTATAAATACCGGTGCATCGCAAGCCGTAAACAAGTTCAGTTTTCGACAGTGACTCCAAAGTTTAGTTTCGCGACGTGATAAAGTGGGACAAGTTTCCTTGTAGTGTAATAAGTGTGTACTAGTGCTTCGGTCCGGTTAATAATTAAATACCCACCGTCTAGACAGGCTTTCTTAACCACCCATCCTAGCAACTTCTCGTGACTAACTGTTCCGAATCTAGCTTCCCAGGCCGAAACCTGGTTAAAAAGAGTTAGTTTTAAGTATCGCCTTTAGTGCTCCTATTTTTTAATTTATTTTAATCTCTATTCCCGTCCAAAGCGACATTTCAATTTCTTACCGACCCGGCTACGTTTAAAGGATATTCTTCAGGACATTTTCTCAGATTTATATACGATTTTAAATACTTCAAGAAGCAGTTTAGTAAATTATACTGACAGAATTTATGTGTCGAATAGTTTCTACCTAAAAGAAGCTTTGTAAAATATATTATTTCTTTCAACTCTGTTCATTTAAAAACCCGAAATAAAAATAATTGTTCGTACCGTTTAAACAAAGTGTTAATTATTTCAAGAAAATATTATACAGGGTGCAGTCATTGACCCTTAACAAAAAACATTTTTAATAAATCAGTGCTTCGACTGTTCCTGATTGCATCTATACAGGGTGTAGCATTGACCCAAACCTTCACCACAGAATCCAACCAGAAGACTTCTCACAACAAAATAAATTGCACGAACGCCCTCGAGTGTCTCAGCTCTAAACCCCAGCAGTTCCAATTTTTTATTTACCAAGTCGAGGTGGACTGTTCGCGTTCACAAGGAAGACCGCGTCCTCGCCTCACATCTTCCAGCGGCTTGTATATCATTGTGCATGTGCGGAAGCAATACAATCTTAGGCGAGGATTGTATAGGGGATATACCATCCTTCGGAGGGGATGTAAAACCATCGGTCGCTTGTCTATCAAATGCTAGGTAAATAAAAAATCCCTACTCCTTTTAAGAGAAGAGGTCCCGCAAAATTCCTGGTTGGGGGTAGCTCATCTGCAGGCGTCAGTGTAGGCCTCAGTAGCGGAAATATGCCGACGTTAAATAAATGTTAAAAAAATTTGTAAGGTTTATAAATAGTTTATAAATTTATTTTTTATCAAATCACTGGCGTAATTGGTGTTAATGAGATCCATGTGCAGAACTATGAACATCATTATATATATTCTAGAGCTTCAGGTGGGGGCCACATGCATTCAGACCTTGCTCCTCCTGTAGTTTTACTTCAAGCGTCAAAGAAACATGACCTTTATAACAAATTTCGTGAACTTAAACTTATGTCATATTTCTGACACTTCATCTGAGCGGTAATAAAAGACTTTTGTTATTGAACAATTGAACAATTAAATGATTTCTCAACGAAGCTTAATAGATAATGATATTGAAAAATACCTTCAACTTGACAGCAAGAGGTTAAATGATAATGAACGGAGAACATCGAGAACTCAGCCATGTATAGCGGAATGAGTAATATCGTCATTGTTTCATATCTCGCTTACTATTATCGTTAAAATATGAACGAAACATTATGGTATTTAGAGATAAAAAAAGTCAGGAACTATTTTATTTTTCTAATATTAAACCTCTAATTAATTCAAACTTTTCCAAACAACCTCATTACAGTACAGTTATAAGTTAAAATCATTCAATAGCACATGCATCTGTGACGTAAGCAGTCTACAAGGCAGTTTAAATCGAGGCAGCTAGCCGGCTTTCCTAGTAGCAGCCCGGCTAGGCTCCTCCCACTGGCCGCTGGCCATTTCAGCTAGTGCAACGCAACTCAACCCGAGCAGCGCAGAAACGTATAAATACGCATGGAAATCGCCACCATGCATTGACCGGAACCGGATCCTAACATTCATCTGTCAACTTGACACTACCCTACTTCCCACTGGCGTGGAGCCACTATTCTTCGCCCCCTCGGAGGTTAGAAGAGCCATAAACTCTTTACAACCGAGAAAAACTCCTGGACTGGACAATATCCCCTTCTATGCAATACAACACCTCCCCCCTTTCGCATACCAATTCCTAACCAAACTTTTTAATTCCTAGTTCAAATGTGCTTTTAGAGGGCGGAATATTAAAACATATTTTTAGTCGCAAACTCCTCTATAAACTCCTTGTTTTACTATAAGGAACGTAACCAGACTGCAACCAACAGCTACTCTCTGGGCTATGTGCCCCGCCGAACGCTGAATTACAAGTTACAAGCCTGGCGCTTTAAGTGTAATAATTGCATATTACCAACAGAACGCTAATGCTTCGATTGCAATAAACACCATCCGAAAGACTGATCCTACTTAAAGAAGCTCTCGTGCCAGTCGTCACATACCACTTGCAGACTACAGTTTCGAGCTGTTGGCTCTCGTCAGTGCAAGGTAGGCAAGTGACGACCGACACGAGGATCACTTGACTATTTAGTACATTTCGGTATGTTTGGGATAGCGACATGTAAAATAGTCAGCAGGCGCCATCTAGTGGTCCAGTGTCTGTTCCAATCGAAAAATAAATAGCCTGACTGGGCTCAGCATAGTTCAAATGTGATTTTAAAGGATTAGGGCCTCCTTGCCAAATTAAATAAAACAAAAACAATTTGTTTATCAAAAAGAATGATTAACACTAATACCACTTTAAAAATCAAAAACCAAACATATACATGGAAAAATGAAATTAAATAGCTAAGAGTCGAATGGGATAAAAAGCTGCTATTTAAAAATCATGTGCAAGCCGTGAAAGGTAGGTGTTGGGGCCGGTGTTCCTTTCTATATCCCATCCTAGAAAGTGCTTCCATGAATACCACCCTTATATCCACAAGTTTCATATCCGCCATATCCTTACTTACGCAACTCTCATCTGGTATCCCCTTATATCCAAAACGCACCAAACCCATCTCCAGCAAATTCAAAACAAAATGCTAAGAATAGTCACCAAGCTCCCTCCTACTTCCCCCGCGTATGACAGGGACACCGACGTTCGACGATTTTGTATTAAAAAGACTTCTACCCAATCTCGCATAATCCCTCGTCCAATCTACAAATATCCTCTTTACTAATCCCCTCACTACCAAATTCCTCTATGTTCCCACACATCCCTCTCTCATATACATTTATACCCTTTAAAAACAAAACATTGTAAATTAAGTTTCAAAAAAATAATAAAATACAAAAAAATGACATAAAAAAACGAAATAAAAAGGTAGCAAAAAAATACATATGACACAAAAATGCTCAAATTTTTTTTGACATTACTATTATTACATATCATTGGAAATTAAAACAAAAGAGCCATATAACATCATATAAGAGAGCCATACACTCACTCACTAACCCATTACTAATATAATCACAACACAAGACAACCAAAAAACATGAGAAATAATTACATCCAGAAACACCGCTAACCAAGGAGCAACGTCATTCTAAAACATGCATCGACCCAGGGCAAGCATCGGTTGATGGATACCCCAGGCATCGCCACATACTACACAGACCATGCATGCGTCGAGTTCTACCGCGAACGTTCTTCGACTTAACATCTAAACCAGTCTATCGCGTACATCCAACAACCCACAACTCAACTTAATCCAGGTTACCACTAACATTCACCGACTTAACTTCGAGTATCGAGTCTACCGCGAATCTCCAACATCTACACCATCTACCATTAACCATTAAAAATTCTTTATTTTCTTTAGCTGTGGCTTACATGTCAAAAGGTATATTATTTATTTCATTTATTTCATTTTGTACAGAATGCACTAAGTGCAGTAATCCCGACTGAATACAAATTTTACAATAAAACGAATCCAGTTAGGACGGCGGATCTAATGCCTTTACATGAAATGTTATACCAATGATTTTAATTTTTAGAGTACTATCATTGCCCTCCTATTAAAGATTAAGCAAATTAAGAATTATATTCCAAGAGGTTAAGAAAAATGAAAGATTACGTTCTACAATAAAATTAAATAAAATTTACAAAATTCTGGTGTGGTATTACAGGAAAACATAAGAAAAACCTGTTTTAAGAAAGCTATTTACATATTTACAATAAACGATTTTATTTGTTAAAAAGGGAAATTAAAAGTGATTTTTTTAAAATTAAATGTGATTCGAAAATAAATGGAGATGAAAATGAAAAAAAAAAAAAAGATTCTAATTGAAAATAAAAATAATTCTGTTAAAATGAACAAAAGTTCTACTTCTGTTTGAAAATTGTGCATGTCGCTCAACATGGTTATACCCCCTTTGCAGGGCTAAGCCAGTTTTACGTACTTTCCTATCGTTACCTCTGGTGGTAGAGGGGTAACCCCTCATGGATCAATTTGTGGGTGTGAGGAGTCTCATTATGACTCCTCATACTGGTCAAGTTGGCGGTAAGTATGGAATTACCCACTTTATATTTAAAAAACCTGTCCGCCGTTTCTTGTATATAATCTCTGATCATTAGGACATTTGCATCATTATGAATTTGTGTAATAGGTGTATATCTATTAGACTCTGTCAGTAGTCTAAGGATCTTATTTTGTGTCCTCTGGAGGCGGTTGCATTGCGCATCAGAAATGGTATTCCATGACGCACATGCATAAGTGAGGATTGGTTTAAAAATGGTTTTATACAATGTTACTTTGTTGTCCTTAGATAAAGTGCTCCTTTTGTTGACTAAAGGATATAGTCGAATATTCAACTGCTCCAAGCAGTCCTCTACATCCTAACTAGTAACGCGTGCCTTAGCTATGATAAAGTGCTTCTCTGAAAACCTAATAAAGAAATCGCACCACTATCTAGGGACACCTTCCCTAGCAGAGCCAACTTCCCTGAGCACTAAGTAGGCATCATCAGGATCACCTTCCCTGCCTAAAATCTACATAGTAACCTAAAATAAAGCGATTACGCCGAAGTTGGGTACAACATACTCTCTATGCAACTCCCTGATGTCTCTCTCGAACCCGATCCAAAAGGAAACACCTTGAAATTCGAACCTAGCTCGACACTGGTACTTTTACAAGCTACAGGAATTGGTACTGGCACCCATCTCTCTCACCAAGCAATTTGTACCGGTCTCCTGACGACGTCCGCCATAAGGGCGAAAACTTTTCCAAAGAAAACCAGCCAAGTTAACAATAGCGCAACAACTTTTCAAGAGAAAGATTTTTTTATTTAAGGCTGGTGAGGGTGCAAAACGAATTATTTTTGGCAGCGCCTCCAACAGAGTTATGAGCGTTTAAAGTTGGAAATCTCCATAGGATACAATGATTATTGAAAATTATTTGAATTTATTTTATTTTGCATAGTGCCCTTTTGTACAGAACAATTTTTGGGTAAAATTTAGTGTAATAACTTTAAATTTTACCATATTCCAACTTTTACCACTTTTGAGCCACGGACTATTTAAAGCATAGCGATCACTCGACTATTGTATTTGTGTATTACAGTTACGCAGCGGAACTTAAAAAGTGACCTATGAGCAAAACAATGGTATAAATACTGGCTTCCTTTACATTAGTTTGTAACAAAAATAGTAAGCATCATGTTAGTATAATTTCGGATAGCTGCCAAAACTATAACAACTTACTTAAAGGTATCCTTTAGAATTTTCGAATTAATAACTAATACTGTTTAAAAAGTTTACTATTTTTGTTACTTATTTATAAGTTACTTTTAACCAAAATCAGATGTAACATACATAGTTCGAATAGTTGTAGAAGTAGAACAGTTATTAAAGCTTAAACGTGTCACTGTGAATAATGTATTTAATGAACCCTAATATCTTATTAAATTGCACCGCACCATAAAATATATACAATACAACTCTCATTTTAACTCTTAAACAATATGCAGCAATCGGAAACACGCGGGACATGAATAAATGAATAAAATATTTTACCATTTGAAATATTACGTACCAAATTTTGCACAAACCACAACAGATCTCTTTTACAAACTGTCAACTCTATTAAATTTGTCACGGTCTTTTTAACAATTTAATGAATGCTACAAATCCTACACAGTTGCAATTGACGAACACAAAAGGTTATTTACGAGATTACAACATTACGTACTGTTTATCCCGAATAACTCATGTGTTATTTTGTGCCCCAGTTACTAAGTCGTTTAATTAACGTTTTTTATGCCTACTACACTTTATGCATCAACACTGGGTGTGTTACAAAAAGATCAAACATTTCGTTAAAATATTATATTAAATTATTCTCTTTGTTAATACATTTTTTCTCTTGTTCTCGCATTTTTACACGATACATACCAAAAATATATGTTTGCTAGTTATATACAGGGTGGGGCAATAGTGCGCAAACTGCATGAAAAATCCGTAACTGGAAATTATTTTAGAATATACAGGGTGAACCAAGACAATTGTACAGGACTAAGTGCAATTTTTTAAAAATCTAATGCTATAAACATCAGTACATTTTTAGAAGACTCTTTCGAAACTCCTTTCACTCCTACATTATTTATTTATTTATGCACCATCTAACAGTACATGCAAATCAACTCAAGATTGGTGTGGGACTGCTTGACAGCCCTTACAGAGCTGGGAAGTCAGAACAGAGTGACCCTAGCATGGGTACCAGGACACGAGGGACACAGAGGAAACGAAAAGGCTGACCAACTGGCCAAGGAAGGCGCACTTGAAGCCCCAATAGGACCCGAGCCCTTTTGTGGCGTGGCAAAGCCATGCATACGAGCAGCCATTAAGGAATGGGTGCAAAATAAATCTCTGGAATGGTGGAGGAATCTCCCAAGATAGAGACAGGCCAAGGAGTTCATTAAAGAACGTTCGGCCAAATTTACGGAAGATCTACTAAGCCAGAATAGGAAGGCCATCAGAGTAATGGTAGGCCTTCTAACTGGCCACTGCCGGCTCAATAGACACATGAGTCTAATGGGTCTGGCAGAGGACGCAACATGCAGATTCTGCCAAGAGGAAGAGGAAACCTCACTTCACGTATTGTGCCACTGTGAAGGCCTGGTGAGGCTGAGATTCCAAGTACTCGGAGAAGAAAAACCAAGGGCGGACAGCTATACAAAAGGGCCTTTATCAAAGCTGTGGAGTCTAGTACAAAGGACAAAGCTGGATGAGGTACTATAAGGAAGATATTATGGGAGCATCACAATAGACCTGAAAAGGTCGCGGTGGTAAAGGCTAAACATCCAGCTCCTTCGTTAATCTAATCTAATCTAACAGTACAAAGACCATTTACAAGATGGGAAACAACACATAATTAATATACAGTACACATAATAAGTAGCTTAAATATATATGATAAAGTGGGAGAGAAAGAATTAACATGAATCTAAAATCTAAACTGACTAGTACTAGAGAAGTAAAGAAGTCATAAAAGACAGCTAAGAAAAACTGCATAGTGCATGGGAAAATTAGCAAGATTGTTGTACATAAGTAATATATAAAATATAATGAGGAAAATTACCTCGAAGATGCTCCGCTGTAGCGAGTCGCCCTGTATACTTCAAAATATTTTTAAAATGTGCGTCCTTTGACATTATACGACTTTCATAAAAATAGTTTTTCAAATCTTCTAATAAGGCCGGTATTGGACTTTGGCGCACTATAGGGACACCCTGTATATTAATATTTCTCACAATTATATCTACGCCGTGTTGCATGTTCACTTGCAAACAGTTGTGCAGATTATAATTGAAAATGTTGGTACATTGGCTGGGTAATCTATAATAATAATAATAAATTGACTTTATTCAGACTTTAAACAGATACAGAAATAACATCAAAAGGAATGGCGATGTTCAGCAACGACGCTGCTCTTCCACATAACCATTCCAGTTAAAATATTGTTGAAAATTTAATTACAACACAAAAAATTATACGTGAAATGCATAATTAATCATTTCTATTATTAAACAACAGGTGTTTGATGAGGTCTCTGAACTTATGTAAACTAGAAGTAGATTTAATATTAGAGGGTAGACTATTATATCTTAGTAGCATTGTACACAAATGATCTCTCAAACTGAGCAGAGCTGTCTCTAGGTACAGTGTACAAGTCTCGAGAGCGCGTAGGACAGTCATGAGTAAGAATACCTTTAACAAGTTTAACAAATAAGTATTGAGGAAGTTTTAAGCTGTTTAATTTGTAAATTATACATGCCATATGGAGTTGAAAACGTTCATCCAAATTTAGCCAATGCGACTCTCTGAATTTATCTGAAATGTGGTCAAATTTTCGCAGATTATAAGTAAACCTCAAACAGGAGTTTCGGTAAACTATATTTATCTCTACCTAACAAAGCAGGCCAAAAAACAGTGTCACAGTAAGAAAGATTGCTAAGTATTAAAGCATCACAAAGCTTTAATTTTACATTTGAGCTTAGGAAGTCTTTATAGATGTACAGTGCTTTAATTTACAATATAATTTTTGAAGCCGACTGTTGACATGCGTAGTGAATCTAAGATTAACATCCAGATATAGACCCAAATTCTTACAAGAATTAGTAAGAACTAAAGACACCCCCCGTTGATACTTATATTTAAAACAGGATTACTTACAACATTCTCCCTGTATGTTCCTAACACTAATAATTCTGTTTTAGATTCATTGAGAACTAGTTTGTGCGCCCTAGATACCTCAGATATAGTAAGCAGATCGAAGTTAATTTTAGAGACAGCGTCTCTAACATCACTTAAGTAAAATGAAAAATAAATTTGCGTATCATCAACCTACTGGTACATCTTACAATTCTTTAACAATTGTGGAAATCGGCCGTATAAATAGCAAAAAGCAGAGGGCCCAAGATGCTACCCTGTGGAACCCCTTGATTAAGATACACAATATTAGAAAATTCACTATTTACAAGTACCTTTTGATTTCTATTTAAAAGGTAATTTTCAAAGAATGTAACCGCACCAGCACTTACTCCAAAATATTTTAATTTAGAACACAGAATCTAATGATCTAGAGTATCGAGCGCCTTACTATAATCCAGCAGAATCAAAGCAGTATTTTTTTTACATCAGTGGCCCTAAATATATCATCTGTGTGCAGCAAGGCAGTAGTTGTACTGTGATGTGCCCTAAAGCCAGACTGAGTTGGCGGTAAGATTTTATTCTTGTCCAAGAATGATCGGAGCTGTTCAGAAACAATTTTTTCGAGAATCTTTGATATTAAAGGCAATAAACTAATAGGTCTAAAGTGTGACACAAGTGAGGGATTATCAATTTTATGTACAGGCACAACAATCGCCGACTTCCAAAGCTGTGGAAAATTATGACTCACTAGGCATTTATTAATGATGACTTAAGTGGGGGATAACTAAAGAAAGCATCTTAAGATCAATTCCATCCACTCCTTTGGCATTAGATTTAATAGTGAATATAATTTTTTCTACTTTGTCAACCGTTACTGTGTCACACTTGAATTCATCAGAAATTGCAGAATATTTGTTATTATCATTATTCTCAGAGACGAAGTTATCATTAACATTGACATCTATTCTAGGTAAACTACTTATGAAAAAATCATGGAATGAATTTGCATTAGCAACCGCCGAGCAAGGGTTGTCTACATCCGGACTAATATTTACAGCTTTTAATGTTTTCCAAAATGTTTTAGGGTCTTTTTTAAATTGTTAGTGTAAATATGCCCTTTTTTCTGCTTTACTCGAGGAGTTAATTAAGTTTCTTGTGTTTTTATAATCATTCCAAGCAGTATCAGTTTTATTCTTTTTATATTTAAAAAATGCCTTGTCTCTAACCTTCATCATAATTTTCAAATTATCCGTCAGCCCCGGAGCACGAGGCTTAGTTATTCGAACAGACTTAAGAGGTGCATGTTTGTCAAACAAATGTAATAAATTAACAAACATTCCAAAAACTAATCATATCGTCAACACTTCCAAGGCTATAAATATTATCAAAATCTATTAAGCTGTCTTCCAAGAATAAATCGTACTTAAACTTGGAAAAATCACGAAATGTATGGAAAATAGTAGGTTGGCGAAACTTCTTTATTTTTAAGTAACATTTAACTAAACAGTGATCAGATATACCCTCCATATTAAGAACATCTGTATTTAAGGTTAAATCTAAACTAGACGAAATAATAAAATCAATCAATGTGCTAGAAGTGTCGGTGATACGAGTTGGCTGTTCAATAAGCTGATGTAAGCCATACTTATCAAGTAAAGAATTAAATAGATTAAAATTAACACTATTTTTGTTTAAAAAATGCACATTAAAATCGCCCCCAAATAAAACATAATCAAAGTCGTGTAAAAAATTTGTTAGAACATTTTCAATACACAATGGCAAATTTACATGGGGAGGCCTATACACCGCACCTAAATAGAACTTCTTACCTTTAATTCTAGTGCGAATCCACAATTGTTCGACGGGACCATTATTAGGAACCTCTTAAGATTTTAAATTTAATAATATCCTTCACATAAAAAGCTACCCCTCTACCTCTATATATGCATAATGTTTGAATAATTCTTTGATGAAATATTAAGTTCAATTTAATTGCATCAGATTATGTTTAATATATCGTAGCAAAGTTATTTTTAACTTTTAATATAGATAATGAGACCATATTCCATATCACATTTGTTGATGTCTTCAGCATTATAGAGTAGGTATATCGAAGCCGGGCATATTGAACATATCCAGGTTGTTTATTTGCCATATCCTAGTTAGTTAAAATATTTCACTGAGCTACAGTTTTACTTCCCCTTATGAATGACCTTCAAGAGATGTTCAGTGACTACTCAAATATCAGTAAAGGATCATCAACCGCAAACGGATCTCGGTTAAATAGAGAGCGTAAGAAAGAGATTTGTAAAATCATGTATTTTTTGTTAAAACTTGGCATCGGTAGATCCAGCAAATTTCCATTATGCCATGCATAGGTATATCCCTTATGGGTATGGTCGATTTTAAATATAAAGTCTAAATTCTTATGGTACGTTTAGATTAGGCACAAGTATCTGGATTTGTATCGAGATTTATTTATATACATGTATCAGAAAATACTATTTAAATACTTTTATACGCTTATATGTCTGAGGTATTAAGGTACGTTTTACATATCATATATTTTTTGTTAAAACTTGGCGTTCTGTAGATCCAGCAAATTTCCATTATGCCATGCGTAGGTATATCTCTTATGGGTATGCTCGATTTTAAATATACAGTGTAAATCCTTACGATACGTTTAGATTGGGCACAAGTATCTGGATTTGTATCGAGATTTATTGATATACATGTATCAGAAAAGACTATTTAAATACTTGTATACGCTTATATGTCTGAGGTATTAAGGTACGTTTAGATTGGGCACAAGTATCTGGATTTGTATCGAGATTTATCCATAGATCTATCAGAAAAGACTTTGTTTAAAAAAACTTATATGTCTAAGGTATGATAATGTGACATTTCAAAAGAAGTTAGTCAATATATCTCACGAAATTGCGAACAATTTTCTCTTTTTAAGTGCATGCTCTGTTATCATTTATAAATTAAAAAAAGGAGCGTCAAAAACGCAGATGGTGGCAACGTACATTTGTGAAATACAGGGAAAATCAAGGGGCCTACAACATATGTTAATTTCTGAATTAACGTTGAAGGATGGAACTTGTTTCAGGAACTACGTGCGAATGGGACTTGATGACTTCGAATATCTGTTGCAAAAAGTCGGACCACATATACTGAAAAAAGATACAAATTTCTTCGTATTATACTACCTCGAACTTTTGCGTCTTTATACTGCTTACTCCTTACATCCCAAACATCGGATTGCATTGCCTTATCATTGAGTAACAGGATATTTTTTCTTTCGTCCACGATGACATTTGTCATACGTCACGGCTTTCAAAACCAACACATATTATAAAAGTATGCGCTGATTTGTCATGTATATTGAATTAATTCCATATACACAATGTATGTGTGACAATCAGCGCATCGTTACTGCGCATACAAAATGTGTGACTTGAAGTATGAGGATTTGTATCACGATTTGTCAAATAAACAAGTATCTCACACAAATCCAGAGATAGTCCAAGTAAAGACTCCCTGCACTCTAAAAACGCAACAGAAACTTTACGACATAATTATTATCGCCGCGGGCCATGGCGGCATGCCTGTCATCAAGCGACCCAACACACATTAAAAACCTATAAAGGTAAGCGAGTCAATTTGCGAACAGCAGTACATAGAGTACCGGTATTTTAATGAAGTCGTCGAGTTCTTGTTGCGTTTTTTATGTGCCGGAAACTGATTACTTCAACTATACTTGTGGCCAATCTAAAAGACGCCGACGCTGTAGGGTTCCTCTTGTGGTCTACATTACCTACACTGGCAATATCGGTGGATGATGGAAGTTGTCTGCATTTTTTCAAATGTGTCCCCCCTTGCGGACAGCATTTGGCTTTAGATTTAGGAGTTGTCCACTAACTATATATGGTGAGTTTTATGTTGATACTTTATTTACCTGCATACGAATATTATTATACGATTTAATAAAAAGATAACTGTAATCAAATAATATACATGCTTTTTTTATAATGAGAATTTGAGATAATAAATGATTTTACAGTGCTATGAGATGCATCAGATGGCCTCAAAAGCCCAGACTCTTAATGTTTAGTATAACTTTTATTTACCACCTGGAAATAAAATAACTAAGGATCTCTATCACACCCTATCATGAAATTCAATCTAAGTTTTATTTAGGAACAGAATACATGATACATTTTTTTTGTTTATGATGACACTTCGAAACTTTTTGCTGTTTACAGAGATCCAAGGTCAACATGGACACAACAATAACTTTTCGAATTATATGATTTATGTTCATTTGTAAAAATAGATAAACAAAGTGCACCGACGTTGATAATGTTATAATCTTAAGCATAAACAACAAACAATAATATCGTAATTAGATAAAACATTTTCAGAGTCGACTTCCATTTCTACGCATTTGTATGAGGAATCTGAAGGTCACTTCATTTTATCTACGATCGTGTAAAAATTAATAGTTTTTTACATCATTTCCAGTGTAAAAAGTGGCAAACTATGCAATAAATTTTTTTATTGCACTCTTTTATTTCACGATTCCTAAAAAATTAAAAAACTACAACAGTTTATTTATAATATCGTTTCCTTAGTTACTATCATCACAGATTTTCAGTCACGACCATGAAGTAACATAATTAGAATGGAGACTTCAACTATAACTCAAATAATACTAACTGTCAAAGTGACATTCACAGAAAGTTGATACAGTTTCATTCAATATTCATGAGAAATTGCCCATTTCTTACAATAATTGGAACGACCGAAAATAAAACGTTGTAAGACACACTTATAAAAAGCCATTCTTTATTGCACGAATGGCTAGATTCTGGTGTTTGCTTTAAGCTAAGTGCTTAAGTTTTAAGCGCTTGCTTTAAGTAATTATCGTCCGCCTTACGGCGTCGGGTCATTACTAAGCAACAAGCTTTCGGTTCATTATTAGAGAAAATTATCGGGTAATTATCAGCGCCCTTGGTAAATTACAGCTGATAATTTTTTGAAGATATAGAAATCCGTCCATTTCTAATCACTTGTCAAAATTCATCCAATTATTAAAGGATTACATTCATAATTTTTTGACAAAATAGAAATTCAATAAAATTCGTCCATTTTTAGTGACATGTCAAAATTCATCCAATTATTAAAGGATTACACTGATAATCTTCCTAGGGAGATTATCACTTATGTTACTATGCAAGAAAAAATTATTGACAGTTTTATAATTTATTTAAAATGTCACATTCACGATTTGACATTTTATTAAAATTTTAAAAAATTATCTCATCGAATTTACCGCCTGCACTGATAAATCCATATAATTTTCTCTAATAGTGACCCTCAAGCTTGTTGCTTTAAGCAATGACCCTCCGCCTTACGGCATCGGGTAATTACTAAGCAACAAGCTTTCGGTTCATTATTAGAGAAAATTATGGCGTGATTATCAGCGCCCGTGGTAAATTACAGCCGATAATATTTTCGCGGTTCGTATTATATGTACTTTCCAACAGAGAGCTACCAGGTCAGCCAGTATTTGCTAGGTTTGAACTTGTATAGACTGACGGAATTCTATATCAGTCAAAGAATTAAAATAGAAGCGGATAAAATGGAAACATTTTACAAAAAATTCAAAAACATAAAGACAATTATGAAACTAATTGCTAACAAACAAGTACGAGGAAATAAAGACGTTAAATGTTTGGGCCAAAAGGCTCTGTTTTATACCTCACCACAAGCTATGAACCAAACATATACAGCTTTCACAAAACTTTAGTCGTAGGCAACATCCGCAGTAAAATATCCACGGAAAACAAATGGGGTTTGTACAGTCTTCATCCAGAATATTATTGTATGTAGCTCCGTCCTGGGCCCAACTCTGTTTCTTATTTTTATCAATGACCTTCCATATAACACAGCTTCTGCAAGATCTGTTCTTTTTGCGGACGACACAACATTAATATATAATAATAAAGATGTAAACGCTTTGATTTCTAGTGTGCGCGATACTCAGTCCACCATTCATGACTGGTTCTTAGCAAATAAATTAATGTTAAATGAAAATAAAACAGAATCGATGATTTTTAGTTTGAAACGTCACACATTAGATAATATGATAACCACCGACAGTGTTAAATTTCTAGGTGTCCATCTAGACCATAAACTAACATGGGAAAAACACGTTAAATTTATTTGTAGCAAAATGTCCAAAAGTATATATTTACTACGCAATCTTGCGAGCTATGTCTCACAGAAAACTTTAATAACAGCATATTTTGGTCTAATTCACTCTTATACTTATCTATGCAATTTTGGTCTGGGGTCACTCTCCACATGCTGCAACTGCTTTTGCGATACAAAGAAAAGCAGTAAGGGTAACTGCGGGTTTAAGTTACAGAGAAGATTGCAAGGAATCTTTTAAGAAACTGAAAATCCCAACTGTGTATAGTATTTATATTTTGCAATGCCTCCTGTATATCAAAAATAATGAAACAAAATATTTATCACGCGCTCAGCTACATTCCCATCATACCCGAAGTATTGGGAACTTACAAATTGATTTCCTACGTCTGTCAAAAATACGCAATGGGACAGCATACCAAGCAATAAAATTTTTTAATGCGTTACCACATAATATTAGGAAACTAGATTATACACGTTACAAAATTGCAATAAAATCGTTTTTGATTGAAAATGCTTTCTATTCATTCAACGAGTTTTTTGATGCAGATTTTTCTACTTTATGTAAGTAACATATTTTTTTTGTACCTTAAATTATATTTGAATGTTATCTATCTCAGATCTGTTTGTTTTTTATCTCATATTTGTTTGTTCTGTATATCATATTTGCTATATATTTATTAATTTCTTTTGTATACATGTAATACGACTGCAATTTCTTGTATTTTGAGTATATATATATTCACATTTTTTTTTTCATTTTTTTATATCTGTATTGCTGACTTGTGTAAATACTCATGTATAATGCACCAATAAATACTTACTTACTTACTTACTATGATTGAGTTGGTTGGCTGGAATATCTTGTCGGCGCTGCACTTCAAAATACTCCAACTGATTTAGATCAAAATACTGTGCATATTAACCGATTCAAATCGGTACATGTCAAAAATGGCGCTTCACAGATTGAGTAGAATTCAAATGGTCACAGACTATGTCAAGCAGATCGCCGGTTTTGATAACTAAACCGTAATTACTTGAATGAAACGCGACATAATAACAGAACGCACGCTCATAAATTACTACACCAAATACTTTCACTATAAAATGAAGAAAGGTTATCACATAGTTAACAAAGGGGTTAACTCTTATTCCCTCTGGGTTAGTTTAAGGGGAAAAAGATCTTTTTCTATTATTCTAGAGACATGGAAACTTCGTGTTACTAGATTTAGAATAGCTGATATAACTATGTTAATCTTGTTAAACTCTTATCAAAAATTGAACTGTTATGACCTGCCAGTTAATTGCAAAGGAGTACCACAGGGCTTAGTTTTGGGTCTTATATTTTTCCCACTTTGTATCAACAACCTTTCTGATGGTATTAATAAGCATCTTTTGACGTTTGTAGAAAATATATTTGTCCTAGTCGCCGGTAAATTTAATGTATAAGTTAAATGAAGTTGTAGCGCCTTCTTAAATCAAATACTATCGCGCGCTGCTACATAATAGATAGATATAGTGGATATAGCTCTTTATATCTTAAACTTCAATCTAAGATTAATTTTTATGCTATAAAGTACCCAGGGTAAAAAAAATAACTTTTAAATCATTGGTACTTTTTCCACTTTTTAGGGTTTGCAAATTTTCACTTGAAAACTTGTCGAAAACGGTCAAAAAAATTTAAATTTTTTTTACTTGGGTTCAAATTGTTGTCTATTATGTAGCGACGGTCGAGAAATGCTTCATTCCCCTGTGCGACGCGCTTGAAATATTGAGCTAAGTGAAAAATGTATTAAAAAAAACTTTCATACTTTTTTCTAATCTCCCGCTCTTTCACGTGGTGCTATCCGTTTTTCTTTTTTCATTATTTTTCGAGATATTAGCAAAAAACTGAATTCTTCCGTTTCAGAGGGTTGTTTATAAGGGTTTGCGGGGATAAATTTTGGTAAACTTTTTTGAGTAACTTTCTACTAGCAAAAAACTAGCCTTTTATGAAAAAATTAGTGAGGCCACAATTAATACTAACTTATCATCAAAACAACTGGTCTAGTAGTTGACGTTTCTCCACAATATTTTTGCCATCATTGCTCACAAATATCAGTGAATATGTTGGTATTGGTAAATCATCACGGAGTTCATCTGTTTGATTTTCGTGTATGCCAATAAACTTACGGTCTACTCCGTCAAATACTTCTGACAAGACCTAACTTTAGACTTTTGAAAAATAAACTGATCTGCAATAAAAATTTGCAACGGATTTTTCCATTAGCCTCGTTCATCCCATCAGAAACTTGTGATAAATTAACGTAAGTACACACCTACAGAATACAAACTCATGATCTAGTCTGTTTAGAAGATAAATTAAAACGAGATTCTATTGAAATGCTATGTATAATCATAATCCCTAAAAGGACCAAATTATTTCTTTCCCGCGCCATTTTTATTAAAGGTATGATGTCCATAGATTGAACATGAGAATTATTATGAAATCATTCGACATACCATATTTTTCTACAATTCTCAATAACACCTTTAGAGCTAAAACTCTTATATTTGTTGTTCCGCATCAAAATAGGAGAACAGTAGAAATGCTCCCACATAATAGTAGTTGTGTTATCCATGAAGATTCCGTTGCGAGACCAAGTAGGAATATTCATTCGCAGCCTAGCGAAATCATAGACTCTGTATTATAGGACAGTACAAGCAGTGACGACAGTGTAATAGTCGAGGAGCGCACATCTAGTGCCGGCCACTCCATGTCTGTCGAAAACGGTTTTTTATACCCGAGCCTGTCCCAGTTATCTGTAATAATTTAAATCTTCCTAATGTTTTTAGCGATACGTTCTTAGTGAATAACAATGATCATTCTGATCATAACACAGTGGTAAATAATTCACTTAATATTTGTCATGTTAATGTACAAGGATTTTTAAATAATCTTGATTCTATTGAACTGTTTATTAAACTGCATAAAATTAAAATTCTATGTGTCTCGGAACATTGGGTATGTAACAATGACTTTAATTATTTACATTTTCCTGGCTACAACTTGATTACAACCTATAGTAGAAGTAATCATATTCACGGCGGATCTCTTATTTTAGTAAATGGTACCGAGGCAGTAACGGAACTTGGTCCAATAAAAAAATTATCTGTTGAGTGTCATATTGAGATATGTTCAGTATGTTATAAGCTAGAAAATGTTAAGATAACAATTATTACTCTATATAGGCCTCCAAATGGAGATATTAATATATTTATATACACGTTGTCCCAGACACTCTGCATCGTATCGGGTAAGTCTGAACCTATTG
The DNA here is from genome assembly GCA_963675555.1 of Leptura quadrifasciata. Taxonomy (NCBI): domain Eukaryota; kingdom Metazoa; phylum Arthropoda; class Insecta; order Coleoptera; family Cerambycidae; genus Leptura; species Leptura quadrifasciata. The sequence continues at coordinate 116,400,489 of OY776677.1, forward strand.
TTCTTTGTGGCGACTTTAACAATTGACTTTAACCAGCCTAGTAGTATGAGCACAAAGCTACTAACAGATATATTTAATTCGTTTGGGTTAAACATGTGCTTCACTGGCAGTACCAGAATGAATTTTTACTAATAGAAATGGCCATACTAGTTCCTCTTGTATCGACTACATGGTCACCAATATAGATAATTCCAGGTTTGAGTGCAATTTATTAAATCCAAACATTGCGGACCACTTTTCGCATATCCTGAAACTGAACTTTCCTAATTCAAATAAAAAGGATGTTCCTGTCTTCTCTAGACAACTTGGTGCTGATAATATTAATAAACTTAGATCTAGACTGGCCAACATAAATTGGATCTTTTTATTTGATTTCGGGATAAACGTTAGTTTTAAGTTATTTGTGGATTGCTTATGCTGGGGTTTCAATGTGTCTTGTCCTTTAAAAAAAACACGCAGAAAGCTCTCTAACTCCAAAGGCTGGGTTACATACCAGATTACTGAAGAAGGTGAAAAATTGAAGAGGCTGTTCTGGCTTATGACTAATACAGGACTTCCTGAAATTAAAGATCTGTACAAAACTAAAAAAAGGAATATAAATTCAGTATCAAATTAGCTAAGTCAAATTATTATAACAAAAAAATCACTAATTCATCCAATAAGACCAAAGAAACCTGGCGCATAATTAATTCTAGATTAGGCAAGACTAACAGTGACATAAAAACTGTTGTCCTTAATTACAATGGCGTTTGTATAGATAGCCCAAATGAAGTTGCTAAACTTTTCGCCAGCCACTTCTCTAATGTAGCTGAGCAAAATGCCCTTAATCATTTTGGGCAGAATTTGGCGCTGCCTTGTACATCAATGCCGAATATGAACATCACAAACCTACATATTGGTCCTTTCACTGGACAAGATGTTCTCGACGCACTTGATCAGATTAAAAATAAAAAATCCATAGGGACTGATGAATTATCCTTGGTCTGGTATTCTAGATCTAATTATGCAACCACTGCTTTATTTATTTAATCAGTCTCTGCACCAAGGTTGTTTTCCTGACGTGTTTAAAACAGCCTTAGTTTTACCAACTCACAAGAAGGGCGACTTAATAATATTGATAATTACAGACAGATTTCCATACTCAATTCATTATCTAAATTATTTGAAAAAATTGTCTGTAATTGCCTCTGCTTATTTGGAGAATAATGCATTACTGACCACGTTTCAGCATGGTTTTAGGAAAAATAGATCTGTCGAATCAGCCACCTGTGAATTGCTAAATTTCGTTTACCTTGAACTAGACAGAGGCATATATGTGGCCTCACTGCTATTTGACCTCTCCAAGGCATTTGATTCTGTATGCCCTAATTTTTTAATAAGGAAACTTAGCAGATATAACTTATCAGGCAACATAATTAGTTGGATCCAATCGTATCTTGAGGGACGAAATATGGTCATTGATATTAATGGTGTCAAGTCAGCTGTAACATAGCCAGTCCAGCCAGTCAGCTGTAAATAAACTCGTTTTGAATAAAAGTAAAACAAAATGTATACACTTTTTTAAGAGAAGAGACATTCCCAATAAAAACCTGATTAGCGATATCCAATTCTCGCAGTTGGTAACGTTTCTAGGTACCTGCATAGATGACAGACTTACCTGGGATGCTCATGTGGATGGTGTCTGTAACAAACTGAATAAAACCTTTTATGCCATTTTGCAGATGAAAGATATCTTAACTGTTCCAGGACTTCTAAACATATATTACGCTATGGCATACTCACATATTTCTCTGAATATAGTTAGCTGGGGTGGTAGGAGAGACTTCAAGAGAATATTTGTAGCTCAAAAGAAACTTCTAAGACTAACTTTTAATATGAAGCACAATGAAAATTGTAGACAGATTTTTGTAAATAATAAAATTCTTACAGTCCCATCAATTTATATCTTTAAGTGTGTAACGTTTGTCAAAAGTCACTACAATTTATTCATCAGCAATTCATGTCTACACGACCACAGTACTAGACACGGTGAATTATTGCGTATTCCTCACCATAATACCTCTACATATAAATATTCACCTAATTACAAATGTATCAAACTGTATAATTATTATTATTATTATTATTAGCCGTTACTCGAGTCCGAGTATAAAAATGTTACAGTCGATAAATTGTGTACAATAAAAAACAAGTAAAAGGTGTAGTCCATTGTAATTCCCATTCATCTACGGTGCACACGACTATGGCTATAGAGGCCAATTCGGGAGAGCACATGTCGACCGCAGTCAGGACAAACATAGACCTGGTTAGGTCTTGGATTCGGCCTTCTTGCAGCAACATTTCCTTGATAGCTGGCCACAACCCCTCGCCATTCGGTTCTATCCGCTGCAAGTTGTTCCCATTGCTCGTCTGCAATACCGCAGGATTTTAGATTTTCATGGAGAGTGTCTTTGAACCTCTTTCGTTGACCGCCACGCCTTCTTCTACCGCTTAGCAATTCACCATAAAGTGTACATTTAGGAAGGCGGTTATCATGCATACGATGAACGTGGCCTGCCCATCTTAGGCGTGCTCTTGAAATAAGCACCTCAATTGGAAGGCTGTTTGCTCTCCTGAGTACTTCCACGTTTGATATGTGATGGAACTGTATAATAAATTAAATAAATATAAATAAATATATAAACTGTATAATAAATTGCCCACTACCCTCAAAAACGTGGCAAGTTTTGATACCTTCAAAAAATCTGTAAGAACCTTGTTAGTCATTGGATGTTTTTTTGACGTTTTGACGTTTTTTTGATGTTTTGACAGTGTTGTTTTTATCAGCCTCCTTTGATCATAATATGTGATATAAGATTTAATTCATTAACCAATACATATATATCTCTCAAACTTTGCTTGCCTCACGATGCACTTAATATATTTGATTTTTCTCTATATTTTTATCATATACACTAATTCGTCTGTATTCTCTTTTACTTATATTTTATTTTTGTATGCTTGTTTGTTTGTTACTCTTTTCTATTTATTGAATCTTGTGACTTTTACATATAGGTATATGTTTTATATTGACGTTTCATATCTGTAAAATGTACAGCTCTATATGAATGAATAAAATTATTATTATTAACACACACAAAATCTTGCGAATTGCATGTAAAAGTTTGTCCATTTTAACAAAATTTAGTTTAACAAAAGTTTCATTCATAGCTAAATGGGGAGTCCCATTACACTGACATTTGGACTCTTTGATATGGATATAGTCCTACAGTATACAGGTAATTATTATTTATAATTGGAAAATTTGTAAAGAAACATAAAGTTGCAGAAAAAACAATTTCAGCATGGTTTACATTTACCGCCAGTTAAAAAGCCAATGAAATAATTCGGGCAGTATGACAGAAGAAACAGTGTTGCCATAAATTTAAATCACAAGTAAATATAAAATGGTAATTACCACAGCGACATAACCTTCGAACTTATTTAAAGACTATTTTCTTATTCTACTGCTACTTCTTCTTCTACTTCTAATATAGTCTTTACCTGTACGGATAGTCAACCAGCTTGCTATTTACATTCATATCAGTAGGGACCACATGAAATTGTGTATGACTTTTTATTATAATTATCCCATACATAATACCATTGAATATCCTGAAAGTGGTGGTAAGGTACGTTTAAAGAGAGAGATAGCACAACCTGTGACATACGCTTTTCTTGCTCGTGAACAACGGCGATGCTTTAACATACGTGAAGGATCACAATATTTTTGACTTCGCTTTCATCGTCGGCTTGTTTTTAGCAAGATTTAGTCGGATCACGTCATGAGACTAAAATCTGAAACTACATTATTTATTTTTTGAGCACTCGATGAGGTCTAAACAACTGCAAATTTTATTTAATAAACTTAGATTTACAATCGCTAACGATTACGTAAACAAATATTGGGAAACGTCCAGTGGTGTTTATTTACTGCAAGTTGCTTTTGTCTCTTTATATATTTTAAATAAATAAAAATAAAACTTATATTATTTATTTATATAACAATATTTATTTGAAAATTAATACAATTATACATACTATAACATATAAAAATACGACATTATGTACACAGACTAGTAAATAAACAAGACCTAGTTGGTACATCGATATTTTTTCTAATACAATTAACTGCGAATAAATTACAATTATATTAAATTTATATTCAGTCCTAATCTAATTGAATAACACACCAAATAAAAAATATTGGAGTGATTATTGAGTCTTCTTTTCTTTCAGTTAATAGAATATAAGCAGCCTAACTTATTAATATATTTTGTTTAATGCAATGGGTAAACCATTAATACAAATTACAAATAACAGTGATCCGAGGATATTTTTCTGAAGAGCGCCCAGGCAAGTATACCCCCTACTTGAATAAATATCAGACACCATTCCCTAATACTGAGCTCTGCGATTTATTTGTTAGACCAATATAATACCACACTCTGAGACAATTTATCTAGAAGAATATTATTATTCAAACAATCGAAAGCTTTGTCGAAGTCAGACAGCCAAACGCCAAATAATTCTCCGTGTTACTTTCTCTCCAAAGCGGTTGGTATGTATTTATTGGCAAGTAACAGTAAACAAGAATGTTTGTGATAAAAATTGTCATTCACGTACAGTCTTACATTGCTCTGCATTGCATTAGATCAGATTAGAGCAAAATCTTTTTATTTGGTCCTGACAAGCAAACATCAAATGTCTACAATGAAATACTTTACGCCATGAGCAAACTTCAGTTTTTTAGCTACAACAGTACTAGAAAAAGGATTGAGTGCTAATAAATATTTTTGGGATATTTACATAACAGTGATATACAATAATTGGAAAAATATACTCATATAAAACAGTTATGTAAGATTTAAGTAATAAATATGTAACATAATGTATTACTAAATGTCTAACCATGTTAAACATAATTTTACTATTTTTCTAGGATTTCATGGAACCTTTTTTTTTTTTTTTTTTTTTCCGAATTTGAATTGGCCTTGGGTATGTCCCATTAGCCAGCTGCACAGGTTAGCGTTATTTAAAAATATTAGAAGAAAAAAACAGACCCAACTATGCACACACGTTAAGGGAAATTTACAATGGTCACACTTTTCACGCCAAGGGGCCGATCATGGCGACTTTAATAACAACATTACAAGTTGGTGGGCCGCGGTTACAAGGATTAAGGAAAGACAGGGGAACTACAAAGGCTTATTGGCAAGGGCATTGATGTCATATTGCAATCTAGTAAGTTTTCTAAACTTTAGAATTCCTAAATTATTATGTTGCATGTTTGTAAATATTCCATAAGAATTTGTAGTGCTGCAAAATTTTGACTTGCAAGGATGCAATTTACACTGAGAGGCATGGTGAAGCCTATGTCCTGGAGACGTTGTATTAAATGATCGGATTTTCATGGAACCTACATATTGTTTTATTTTGCGTCAATAATTACCATGGCCGACATTCATGCTATTATAAACAAGCATCAGCAAGGTCGAAGTGTTGAAATGTGCAGCACTGCACATTTTTATAAACAACGTATGAATGAATATTAGTATAAGGCACGGTTTTGTTATTTATTTACTACCTACATTTTTACTATATAAAGATTATATTTTTTCGTAATAAAAGAGTTACAATTCCACATTGTCTCTCACCACAAATACAATACCTAAGCCATAATTCGGATGTGAGGCTGCATCCACCCCTACAACAAACAACTACTAATCAGCTATCCGCATCACGCTGATTGAGACAGCAGCTTCCATAGTCTGCTGTACACATAATCATCTCATTCGACGAATTCAGAGTAACCCCCAATCTGAGTTTGTTCATTGGTCCTTCGAGCTGGATAATATTGTGGATATGGGCTGGTGAAATGAGGTTGTAGAGATTTCCTCGAATAAAGTGAGCGTTCAGAAATTTTGTATAATAGTTACACAGCTCACTTATGAAGTTAGAGACTAGTTGATAAGTGGTCAACAAGCGGATGTGCATTTTGTTGACATCAATATCCTGCTTGAATCGCTGCAATCTGTTTGCTGCCCGAATGCCTTCATTTACTTTTGTTCTAAAGCGCTCCAGCTGGTTGTTGATCCGTGTCTCCGTATCACTGAATGTTGATAAGGCGGTTAGCATAAATTTAGTTTGATGGTTCGATGCTCTGATTAATTCTTGTTGATTCTTCTCTAGCGAATTAATATCCTGATAAACTTCATCGTTAACGCCAAACACAGAAGTTAATACTTTGCCCAATAGTCCTCTCTTGGTGCGATTGTGCAAGATCCTATCCATCCCATTTTTGATCCACAGCAAGTGATGTTGCTGTTCATTCAAATGATGAGCCAATGCGGTGCATTGGGGTTCGTCGGACTCTAATGTGGTTGCGTGACAAAGATATTCAAATTGTGAGGTAACGTTGGCTGCGGCGTCTATGTCCTCCTGGAATTTAGCCTTGGCGTATTTCACTTCTATCCTGAAGGTATCTCTTTCTATCCTTGCTTGGCGAAGATGTTCGACGTATAATCCGGGTGGTGGATGCTGGATATTGTAACCAGCCTGTGTGGGTATTTGGTAACGTAGTGAGTAACGCTGCTATCAGCAGGAATAATGCTGTCAACTGAAGGGACGTTTCTCTGCTCGGTGGTGGTTGGTTGGTGACAGTTGTACAGGTGACAGTAATGTGATCGTCTGCGTTGGGTATGTTAATGGTTGATGCTTCTTTGAGGATGACTAGATGATCAGGTTTCAGGTTCTCCTGGCGTGTTTTCCACTTGTGCCGATGTTGATGTCTGTTTAAGTAATCGGTAGACCAGGTGTGCCAGAAGTCCTTCTTCATCTTTTGGATTAATTGCCATCTTGATGAGAAATTGGTATTGATGTTCGTCGCTTTGAGATTAGGTGGCGACACTAATCCCATTCCAATTAAGAAATGTCCTGGTGTCAGGGCTGGACATAAGGGCCTTGAGTTGAGGTACGCTTCTATTTGGCGGGTCAGGTTAGTTCTTCGTATGTTAGCGTGGAATCGCCAACTATACGTTTTAAATGATACTTCATGGATTTTACGCCTGCCTCCCATAGTCTCCCGAAGTGGAGAGCTGCCGGGGGGATGTAATGCCAATCGGTACCAGCGGTTGCCAGTAGTTGTTGGGCTTTAGCCTTGGGTGTAACGCCGAGTAACTCCTTGCTCAGGATATGCTCCTCGCATGCTGTGTCATCTGGGAACAGGATTCTCTGGACTGAGACCTCTTCTATGTCGCAAAACTTTGTTAATTGTTTGTCTTCCTGTATGAAAATGGCATCAATTAGACCGGGTCTCACGTATATACGGGATGGGCTAGGATTTGGGTTTGTCTCTGCTGATCATCTGGGTCTTCTAGCTCATATATTGGCATCGTTTGCATCAACTTCGATAAGGATGTGGTCGCCTTTATCATGAGATTTTGTATTGCATCTTCGACTTGCTGCTCGACACCGTGGTACCTATTCGTTGTCTGTGAAATAGTTACTCGATGCTGGGTTCGTGGGCCAAAATGTGATTGAGGGTTACTCTGAATTGGTCGAATGAGATGATTATGTGTACAGCAGACTATGGAAGCTGCTATCTCAATCAGCGTGATGTGGATCAGCTGATTAATAGTTGTTTGTTGTAGGGGTAGATGCAGCCTCACATCCGAATTATGGCTCTTACCACAACTACAATTAGTTGTGGTAAGAGACAATGTGGAATGGTAACGATTGGACCGGGTCTCGCGTATATGGGATGGGCTAGAATAGTTACTCGATGCTGGGTTTGTGGACCAAAATGTCTTCGTGCAAGCGTTGGATGGAACTTCGTTGCTTCGTGAGTTCAATGAACAAACTCAGATTGAGGGTTACTCTGAATTGGTCGAATGAGATGATTACGCGTACAGCAGACTATGGAAGCTGATGTCTCAATCAGCGTGATGTGGATCAGCTGATTAATAGTTGTTTGTTGTAGGGGTGGATGCAGCCTCACATCCGAATTATGGCTTAGGTATTGTAGTTGTGGTGAGAGACAATGTGGAATTGTAACTCTTTTATTACGAAAAAATATAATCTTTATATAGTAAAAATGTAGTTAGTAAATAACAAAACCTTGACTTATATTAATATTCATTCATACGTTGTTTATAAAAATGTGCAGTGCTGCACATTTCAACACTTCGACCTTGCTGATGCTTGTTTATAATAGCATGAATGTCGGCCACGGTAATTATTGACGCAAAATAAAACAATATGTAGGTTCCGTGAAATCCTAGAAAAAAAGTAAAATTGTGTTTAACATGGTTAGGCACAAAAAGTAATATTTTTACGTAATAATGAGGTAAGAGTCCCCTCTAATTATATTGAATTTATCGTTAACGTAATGTTTAGTTATTCTTTAGTACTATAGATCATTACATCAATATTACATTATACAATTACTAATACTTACAATATTTATCATACTAACAATATTAGGGTAAGAACATATTGGAGCCTTGCATCAACCACGGCGTCAAGCCTTGACTCTTAGTGGAGTGAAATCGCTCGTCTGTCTCGCTTATTTCTGGTAGCTTTTTTTCAAAGTAATACCAAATGCGACCATTTTATAGGGCTTAATTTTGGCAATCCGAAATGGATTTCTACAACTTTTTTATTAGGGCCGAACTGAAACTCTAACCATTGCAAAGAGTGACTTAGCTACAGTAGACCTACATAACATTAATGACTTTTCTACACAAGCTACCTTCGATCAACCCCTAAACGTCTTACCATTTCAGGACTTCGAAATTTTTGCTCCTTATATACACCCCCTAGATAAACCTAAGCACAAAATCAAGGTACAAGGTACAAGGTAGAGGTACAAACGCAAATAGACAAAATGTTAAAAGACGGAATTATAAGACTCTCAATTTCCCCATGGAGTTTCCCCATATGGATTGTCCCAAAAGAACTTGAAGCCTCTGGAAAAAAGAAATGGCGCATAGTTGTTGATTACCGCAAAGTCAATGAGAAGACTAACACTGATAAGTATCCCTTACCGAATATTACAGATATCTTAGATAAACTTGGCAGGTGTCAATATTTTAGCACACTCGACCTTGCATCAGGTTTTCATCAAATCGAGATGCATCCAAACAGTATTGAAAAGATCGCTTTTAATGTTCAGTCAGGACATTATGAATACGTACGAATGCCCTTTGGTCTCAAAAATGCCCCAAGTACCTTCCAACGAGTCATGGAAAATATTCTAAGATCTCCAAAACAAAATCTGTCTTGTATACATGGACGATATAATCATATACAAAATTTACACCTGGTCTTCACAGCCCTTGAAAAATCAAATCTCAAAATACAACTCGACGAATCAGAGTTCCTATGTAAATCGGTCGAATTTCTAGGACACGTAATAATCTCTGATGGCATAAAACCAAACCCAAGAAAGATAGAAGCCATCAAATCATTTCCTATCCCTAAGACACCCAAGGAGATTAAATCAATTTTAGGACTCCTTGGTTATTATCGTCGCTTCATTCCAAATTTCGCCAAGGTTACGAAACCCTTTACTCAATGCCTGAAAGAAGAACAAAAAATTACCCTCACTGAAGAATACATATCGTGTTTTAAAGAATGTAAAAACCTGCTCTGCAACGAGCCCGTTCTAACTTATCCTAATTTCACAAAGCCCTTTACTTTGGAATGCGATGCCAGTAAATACGCAATAAGTTCGATCCTCAGTCAAGACGGACATCCTATCTCGTACTACTCCAGAACCTTGAATCCTGCAGAAATCAATTATAGTGTAATTGAAACAGAACTTTGAAGTGTGGCAGACAGTTGCAAATTATTCCGCCCTTATCTCTTTGGACACCATTTCACCATCATCACAGATCACCAACCCTTGCAATGGTTGTCAGAGTCAGAGAGGTTTAAAAATATATAAACACTTGCTTGCTGGATGAGACCTAGCGAGTTGAATCTTTTAAAAACTTTCCTATAGTCTTGTCTACATTTGGTATCATATATACATATCTAAAATTTGAATAATTACCATACTTGCTCGCATGGTGAAGTTTTCAATGCATATATTTGCTAGTGGCGACTTTGGGGCTTATTTTCTTGAAAAGGCCTTATATTTTGAAAATTTGAAGTAACGTTAGAAGCGCTATAGCTTTTTGAGTAAGTTTACAAAAATTCATAATCGTAGCTCAAACCGTTGATTTGATAGCGCAATGTATGTTTTAAAAAACACAGTTTTCAAATTACTTCTCAAGCATGAAAAATTTGACAGCGAAATTCGGCCTTACTAAAAAAGTTGTAATATTCCATTTCAGATAGCCAAAATTATGTTCTACAAGATGGTGATGAGGATCCCATTTAGTTATACCTTAATTTTTTTAAACGGCATAATTGTGGACCGATTTTACTCCAATATATGTACTCCAAATAAATACTCAATAAATGATGAAACAAAAATAGAGCCGGGTGGTAAAAGTAAAAGTAGATAATGGCATACGCAAAGGTAAACTACATTTACCTATGCGCATTTATTCAGAGTACAGAATCGAGGATTGATGCCATGCGTCTCTGTATTCCGAATAACTACGGCACAGATAAATGTATTAACTCATCGACTCTCAAGCCCGACGGAAGCCTCGACTCAGGACTCACGCCTAGACTGAGACATCTACTATAACAAAGAGTCAAACGTGTCTGATGTTGAAGATTCGCTGCGACAGCTGATGCCCCAATTTAGGCATGAATTTTGAGTCGTGACTTCGTCTTACCCGTACGTTAAGCTAGGAGGGTACAATCACTACTTGCACCGAGGTTTTAGTCGAGTATTAAGACGATGAATACATTTATGCGTATTTATTTAGAATAAAGAATAGGGGCGTAATGACAGGATTAGTGCGAGGACCCCTTATATTCTTACACAAAGGTTAAGAACACACGAGACCGTTTTTGCCGAGTCGGACCCCGAATCGGTTGCCGTTCTATTACACACAAGAGGTGAATTATCAGTTGACGCAGAAAGCATTTTAATACGTTTTCAGTTTAAATCTTGATGTAATATGAGCATGCTGTACAATGTTTAAAAAGAAATGCTAATTTGGCTACTGTGCAACACACATACCGTTGAAAAAGCGCCTGTTGTGTGAATGTTATAATACACTTCAAAATATGCTGAAGAAATTAAAACAAAAAAACCTAGAAATTATCAAACAAATTCTCGTTATTACTCACCTAACTTAAAATATAATAAAAAACCCATCTCATCATTTAATTTTCCAGTAAATCTATAAATATAACTGAATTCATCTTAATCCGCCTTTGGTCATCATTGTTCAATTTAGTTACAAAAATCTACTTTACTACATTTTACAGTATTACTTCTTTAATTTTCAAAATTAAAATTATTAATACGTTACAACTTTTAATATATTTTTATCAGTTCTATAAAACGACCATAAATTACTGACATCCTGAAATTTTTTATTTACAGTTATTCACTTTTGTTGCTTAATAGATTTTATTCTCATTTGCGAATACCGGGGTGTCATTGAAAACGAAACACGCCTGTTTTGGGACTAGTTTCTTGAAAAAACGCTCGGTCAGGTCGATTCTTGATTTTTGGGGGACAACTTTTGATGTCAAACTTGACATTAACACGTCAACTCCCTAGCCCCTGCAACCCATAACTCAAGAATTTAAAGGGAAAAGGGAATCAAGCGACCCCTCATTTGAAGCGTCTTTCAATTCTCTATGCTACAGCATGGTCGAAATTAGTTTTTTCAATTTTTTTTTTCGTTCCCATGAAAACTACCCTTTAGATTAACTTAGGCGGAAGTGTTGTTTGGGAAAAATCTGAAACACGTCACCTTTTATCTTTTAAACGGCACATTTTGATGTCAAATTTGACTTTGTTCGTGTTTCGGTTTGCCGCACTCATCATTTTTGAAAAACAAAGTGATAATTTCGACTCTCCCCGCAATAGATTAAACCATTTTTGCACAACCAATATTTATTTTGAATCACAACGACAATAACAATTCACAAACCAGCGGTATAGGAGGCTAACAAAAAGTAGAATAAAAAGTTATCTGCGTATTCCGATAACAGAACGAAAGCTACTTCTTAAGAAAAACATGTGTACTACAGACTTCTTAAAAACAAACAATTTGAGCATTTGTTGAACTAATAAAAATTTCATCTGACGTTAAATTTTGATGTTTCAATATTTTTTCTACACTTTTCAAATTTTTGTAACGGCAGATTGAACGATTGAATTTCCTTTTAACGACAAACGAAGAACGAGTTCATAATTTGAAATTAAATAATCCCGAAGACAAATCGATACATTTGGAAATTTTTTACCGTTTAGTATTCGGGGCAGAAAGGTAAATAAAAATGTATTGCATACTTTTTTAAAATTTAAATTAATAAGCATATTATCAGCAAACCTAAAAACAATCATGCGCTCGCATAGAGAATCAAAAGAAAGAGGCATCGCTCGACCATCTTACCGTAATTTTTGTTTTTGTTAGGGGTTGTTGGGGCTAGGGGGTTAACCTGACAAAGTCAAATTTGACATCAAAATATGCTGGTCAAAAGATAAAAGGTGACGTGTTTCAGGATTTTTCCCAAACAACACCCCCACCGAAAACAAAATTGAAAAAACTAATTTCCACCATGCTGTCCGCACAGGGAATTGAAAGACGCTTCTAATGAGGGGTCGCTCGGCCCCCTTTCCCTATTTAAATTCTTGAGTTAGGGGTTGCTGGGGATAGGGGGTTGATGTGTCAATGTCAAGTTTGACATCAAAAGTTGTCCCCCAAAAATCATGAATCGACCTGTCCGAGCGTTTTTTCAAGAAACTAGTCTAAGTATCACAAAACAGGCGTGTTTCGTTCTCAATGGCCCACCCTGTATGAAGTAATGTCCATTAACACAAACTTATCCTACAGCCTTTAATTATCTTCCGATCTAGATATACATCAATTATCGAATTTCATAATTTCATTGCAAAATTCAAGGCCAAACCTACTACACGTGGCAATCAAAACAACTCTTAGAATTTGTGACGAGATGAATGGCAGGTGCACGCTAAACGCAATAATTTCAAGAAATTTTGTACCGGCCGGACTTGTAGGGGCAAGTTTGATGCAAAGCTAGCGTTTGCTATAAATATAGCAGAGAATTTTGATCGAGAAGTTAGTTGCTTCCTGGACTCGCGTGTTACGTTCTACAGTCTAAAATTAAAACCAGTTTCAAGTAAAAAAACATTTTCTACATTTAGTTAAAAATATTTTAAATCAAAAGTAAATTTTTCAACCGAACATTTAACAAAAATGTGAATTAAATTTTTTCAACCTTTAATTTTCAAGCTACAATTGTTGAATTAAATTTTATGCGAATTTGTGCTGCCGTGCAATTTTGAAATTAAATTTTAGTAAACAATTTCCTAAATTATGTTTATTCAAAATTTTCTTTGAAATTTTTGTGAACCTAATGGAAAATAAACATTTAAATTTTAACGTTTAAAACCGAAATATTTATTTACTCCTGAAAACCAAAAGTAATATATCAAGTATTCGCTGAAAACCGAACCATCCTCAAAAATAAACCAGTTTAAGCACAGACGACTCTGGAAAATATTTTTTCACACTCTAGACTCACGTTCTTGTTTATGAACAGATCCGTTAAAAACAACTCAACCGTACGCCCTCGAAGCAACAAAAACGCTCCGGCATGTCAGGTGAATGACAGTACGCGCGGTATGTATGTCGCTTGTATCGCCGTGTGAACAGCGATCTGGCCGCCTCGATGGAAACCGTATATTTTTAGCCTTTTATTGTACAACATGAAAAAATTAAGTGACCTCTGTACATTATAAATTCTATAATGAGACTCTATTTATCGAGGCACGAAACGTAATGAGGTCGTTATCAGCAATAAGTGCATTAGCTGTCGTGCTGTCCGCATCTTCAGATTCATCCAAATTATCCTCATTATTACTATAATTAGAAGCTGACTTACAGAGTACTTTTAGGTAAGCCATTTTGAAATGTTTATTTAATCTACCCAACATATAGATAATGACAATGTCTCCAGAACTAACAAATAACATCTCCAATATGGCATGATCGATGAACTCCGGCAACCATGAAAACATAATAATATTGGCTATAGTCAGAGAGTATGAGATTTTGGTGTTAACTTGATTCTTATTCCTAAGGCTCAAAATGTCTAAAACTATGATAAAAATTAAAATTAAGACATACATAGTCAGTACCACATATCCTGTAACAGATAAATCAAATAAACAGAAAAGTAATTCTATTAAAAACAAAATAACACCAAAAATGTACGCGATCAAAATGAAATATGTATAAACGTTCGAAATTTTCCTTCCTATTGTAGGTTTATAACACATTATTAACCAGTCAAAACCGAGACCAAATGCGAAAAGAAATCCTAATAACAGATTCATAAAATCCAACTGTATTACAACACAAATTAATAGTAGATGAAAATGTTCTTGAAAACCCAACACAAGTATTATAATAGTATACAGAAAATACAAAACCTTAGTTATAGCATAGTGCATTATATATCTATTAGTCTGACATTTAAGTTTTTTGAATTTACAAATAACAAAAATAAGAAATATATCGAATACTGTAACGCTTACGTATAGAATAAACGCTATGATGCCTTCAGCTAGTGTAAGCATATTCCCCTGGTGCTCGCTTAAAACTTCTCTGCTAGTGTTTTTAAATGGATGAACTTCTTGTTGGGTAGCATTGTAAACCCCACTGTCCATTTTTAAGCCCTGCAAAATGTTTACCTTTTAGATGTAAATTATCTAGAAACTATTTTTTAAATTTATAATACAAAGGAAAAGAAATGTAAATGGGTGGTTGAGGTATTTGCAATAAGACCACTAATCTTCAAGCTTGTGGATCAATTTCGTGGACCGAAAGTACAACATTTTACACTAGTGGTGTTATGTAGATTCGCGGCTACTGTTTAACAGAGCTTTATAATAATTATTTATGCATTTATGCAAGTGCAGAAACGCGAATACTCGGGCATTTATACAGGGTGTCTCACCGGGAAATAAATCGATCGATATAGAGAAAAGTACGCATCAGAAAATTTTGAAAATTTAGATAATTACTAATGTCGGTGTGGCCAATCCAACTAAAATAATTACAAGCAGATGGAACTTCCGCTTATACCGGAAGTCGATACCAACTTGCTTATTTTAAAATGGAACATTCTATATATTTTAGGGTTTTCACAAAGAGTATAAATATGTAGCATATCCTACACCTAAAGCTAGCCGTTTCAGAGATATTTGATATTTTATAGAAATTTGACAGCTGCAACGGTTTGCAAGAACCGTTATAACTTTCTTCGTGTAAAAGATCCTCATTTGCTTCTTCTTCTACAACTGAAATATATTCAATAATATCATACCAAGTGTTCCGTTTTTCGCGTTACATTTTGTCAATTTCAAACCGCGAAAACTTGTTTAGGTCAAATGGAATACCCTGTATTTTTTTAGTTGTGTAAACTTGAATTTCCTTTTTTCTCATATTAGCATTATGGGTGTTAAAGTTGAAATATTTGCGATGTTATTAGAAATTCATGAATTGTTGTAATCATTTCAATAAAATAGCCATGGTTAGAAACAATCAGTCATTATCTTATATCAAAAAATGCCAGAACGTTTAAATTACACCCATGAAGACTTTTTAAATTTGTTTATTATTTATGGAGAATGTGATAAAGTAATATCAAGAACTTGCAGCACATTTACTACTCGATATCCAGAAAAACGGAAACCGTCACCAAACACTGTAAAACGCATACTGGAAAATTTTTAAAAGTTGGCAGTTCAATGTTTACTGTGCCATAAGAAACGATAGAGTGGTGGCATTACAATTTTATCAGGAAAATTTAAACGGTAAATTAAATTTTCTCTTCTGCTAGTATGTGTAGGTAAATTTTTGTTTTTTTTTTAGGTGAAAGATATCTAAATATCTTACAAAATTTGAGTAATAACTATTTAGAAAACTTACCTCTCGCTGAACATACAAACATTTTTGTCAGCACGACGGTGCTCTCCCACATAACGCATATTTAATTAATAATTATTTACAAGAAACTTTTTATGATCAATGGATTGCCAATAATGGACCTTTCTTATGGCCTCCTCGCTCGCCCGATTTATCAGTTCTGGATTGTTTCATTTGGGAAACTATTAAAAATAAAGTTTATGAGAGCCCATTAAGAACCATTGAAGATTGTATGCAAAGAGTAAGAAATGCGTTTCAAAACATATCACAGGATTCAATTAGAAGAGTTTTACCCATGAGGAACTAATCCGAAGGTGCGAAAAATGTGTCGAGGTTCGAGGGCGGAATTTTGAGCAATTATTAAATTAAAATGAAATCATATTTTAAATTGATCTTATCTCTGCTATTTTAGTTCATGCCATATCATCAATTCGATTAATACGCATGTTACAATATTAGTGTTATTTTCCGTTTTTGTGGATATCGAGTAGCAAATGTGCTGCAAGTTCATTACTTTATCACATTCTCCATAAATAATAAACAAATTTAAAAAGTTTTCGTTAGTATAATTTAAACGTGCTGGCATTTTTTGACATAAGATAATGACTGATTGTTTCTAATCATGGCTATTTTGATGAAATGATTACAATTCATGAATTTATAATAAAATCGCAAATATTTCAAAAAGTTGTAAATTTAACCCCCACAATGCTAATATCAGAAAAAAGGGAATTCAATTTTACACAACTTGACGTAAAAAAATTCAGGGTGTTCCATTCGACCTAAACAAGTTATCGCGGTTTGCAGTTGACAAAATGTAACGCGAAAAACTGAACGGTTGGTATATTATTGAATTTACTTCAGTTGTAGAACGTATATCTCCTTGTGTTCTTTTTACGTGACAAGAAGCAAATGAGGATCTTTTACACGAAGAAAGTTATAACGGGTCTTGCAAACCGTTGCACCTGTCAAATTTTCTATAAAATGTCAAATATCTCTGAAACGGCTAGGTTTAGGTATAGGATATGCTACATATTTTCGACTCAGAATTTTATGCTCTTTTCGAAGACCCTAAAATATATAGGGTATTCCATTTGACATAAGCAAGTTGGTATCGACTTCCGGTATAAGCGGAAGTGCCAGCTGCTTGTAATTATTTTAGTTAGATTGGCCACACCGACATTAGTAATTATCTAAATTTTCAAAATTTTCTGATGCGTACTTTTCTCTATATCGATCGATTCATTTCCCGGTGAGACACCCTGTATACTAATTAAATATTCAATTTATATTTCAAAATTGAAAGTTACAAAATTTTGTTTCTTTACTACTTTTATATTAGCATATGGTCTATTCATAGATGCCCGCATTTTTATTTCCTCAACATGACAAATATAACCTGAGAAATTCAGTTTAAAAACGAAATATTGAGATAAATGAAATAATAATAATAATACATTTATTTTCCTTTTAGACAATACAAGTTGTATGGGAATCGTCACAATTGTTTACTTAAATCTAATCTATGTATTCACTGACATGATAGAGACATTTATTTGCGAGAAATTCTCTAAGTTCAGATTTAAAACTATGTAAAGGTTTAATCTGCTTTAACTCATCTGGTAGACGGTTATATAATTTAAGTCCGACGTAGTCTGGGCAATTTGAGGATATTTTATATTTACAAAATGGTATATAAAAATGTTTCTTATTTCTTACGTTGATAGAGTGAACCTTATCGGTTGTGTTAAAACGAGATCTGTTGACATACACGAATACACATAATTCATAAATAAATAAACCAAATAGTGTTAAGATTTTATGTTTCTTAAAATATTCTCTACAAGAATAAGTATTAGAGACTCCCTCTATGCATCTTATAATTTTCTTTTGTGCTATAAATACATCTGGTGATAAGGTGGAATTACCCCAGAAACAAACACCGTACCTCAATCTAGATCCAACTTGAGCGTGATATAGATTTATTGGTTGCTCCTTGCTCAGAACTGGTTTCAAATTTCTGAATAAATAAAATATTGAATTTAATTTGGCTATTAGGTAGTTGCAATGCTCTTTCCAATTTAGACTTTTATCTAAATGGATGTCCAAAAAACGTACACTGTCAACCTGATTCAAACGTTAATAAATAGATTTAAGTTTGCACATGATTTCTGTCTATTGTGAAACCTCATAATGTGTGTTTTTTCTATATTTAAATGTAATTCGTTAGACGAATAACAGCTACTTAAAGAATTTAATACATTCCTGCTAACTTCTTGCAATCGAATGTCAGAATTATCTGACAAGATGAACGAGTTGTCATTTGCATACGTAGTAAGAGATGCCTCTGAGGTTAAGGTATCAAGGTCATTAGAGTATAATAAGAACAGTACAGGGCCTAAGATAGAACCCTGCGGAACCCTGATATTAATTTCACCAGACTCTTAGTTGAACCTACTTATATTACCTTCCTTACGGAATGTCACACTAACGTATTGGCTCCTATTATTCAGAAACGAACTAACCCAGTCAAGGACGACGCCCCTGATACCATAGCTTAACAATTTATTAAGAAGTTTGTCGTGGTTCACACAGTCAAACGCCCCGCTCAGGTCGCAAAAATCCCAACTGGACATTCACCTGCCTCGATATAATCAATAACCCTTTTATATAAGGAATACAGGATTGTGCTCGTCGACTTAAGAGCGCGAAAACCATGTTGATTTTCAGTAAGAATTTTGTATTTTTCAAGAAAATTTGACATACGGTTTAAATAACAATATTCAAATACTTTAGAAAAACCTGAAGGTACTGTTATTGGTTTATAATTAGCCATGTCCTCTGCGTCATGTTTTTTATGTATAGGAATTACTTTTCCCAATTTTAAGCATTTTGGGAATGCCCCCGCTTGAAATGTCAAATTTACTAGGTACGTTAAGCGTTTTACAATCTTTGACAATACTTTTTCTATTAAGAAAACAGGAATTTCATCGGGACCCGATGATTGTTTATTTTTTAATTTATTGCTTAAAAGATTCATTAATTCCTTACATAGAAAAGGTTTTAGAAATAAGCTATGTTGATTAACATAATTGTCTACATGGTTACCATTGCTAATTTGTTTTTTTTTTTTGGAATTTGTTTAATAATTTCGTTAGGGGCGTTTATAAAAAAATTATTAAAGTTTGAAGCTACAAGAATTGGATCGTCTATTGTCACACCATTATTTTTTATACATAAATTTTTCAAATTCGTGTGTTTATTTGCCATGTCGGTGATAACTTTCCATGCAGCTTTGCCAGGATTGTCAGAGTTATTGATTTTATTTTGGTAGTATTATTTTTTGTTTTTTTTTACTAAAGCGGTGTGCCTAGCTTTAGCGACTACGTAATCTGGAGTCAAGCCGGAATAAGTATTTTTCAGAGTATATAGGTCTTTTAGCTTAATGCTTGATATCTTAACCTCGTTGTTGACCCATTCTTTATTAATGCTATTAGATTTAAAATACTTGCGTTCGGGAGAGCAACTGTTAAAATGATACATAAATATTTTATGAAAGCAATCATAGGCTTCATCCAAGTGAGGTATATTATAGGTTGCAGACCAGTTTTCATTCAAGAGGGCAAACTGAAAATTTGACAGGGAGTTATCATTAAAACATCTTCTAAGACATGTGGTTCGAGCCTGATTAGCACAGGAGGCAATATCAGATTGAAAGAGCACAGTTCTATGGTCAGATATATTATTGTCAACTACAGCAGCCAGACTGTTATCTGTTATATTAGTGAAAATATGATCTATTATCGTTGAGGTGGTATTCGTCACGCGGGTAGGCCACCCCACCATTAGTCTGAGATTAAAGCAGATCAATAAATTACACAGTCTATTAAAATTTTTACAGGAATCTATATTAAAATCACCATTTAAAACAATGTTCACATTTACTTTAAATAGCATATTTAAAACGTTGAAAATATTTTCTAAAAATATTTTTAGATCCCCGCTTGGAGATCTGTAACATGTCAAGATTATAAATGACTTTGAAGTATTCACTAATTTACAAGACAGTGAGCACATTTCAACATGTTTTTTTACACAGTAGTAAATAAATTCGAATGAATTGTACATACTGTAATTAATAAAAGGCTTTTTAAATGGTAAATGGAGAAATTCAGCAAAAGAAAGTGAAGAAACGAAAATAAATTGTTACGTTTGCGCCACCTAGTTACTAAACACACTATAACTATAATACAGTGAACGAAGGAAATAACAGGGAAAACTTTAGATAGTTTGGGATAGTTGGACCCTTTAGTATGACCCACATATATATTTTTAGCAAAAAATGCAAATTCTCGTAAAATAAGCATTAAAAAAAATACAAGAATAAAACAAAATTCTAATTCTCCGTTTTCCCGAAAAATTAAAAAAAAGTATATTCTAAACAGCGTCACTGTACAGAAACTGTAATTTTAAATGCTTCTTGTTCTCATAATTTTTTTGACAAAACGCATAAATAGCAAAATAATCAAAGAAAACTATAAATATATGTTTTTCCGTTTTTCCGGAAAATTCCGCGAAAATTGCAAATCTAATACAATGGTCATATGGAAAATGCGATTTTAAACACTTTTTTATTCTTTTATTTCTTTCAAAAAATGCTTAGTTAGTTAGTAGTTAAAAAGGGAAGAATATTAAGAGTTAAAGCCTAGTAAATTAATTAAATTCATAATCGTAGCTAAAACTATTGATTTAATAGTACGATGTATGTTTTAAAAAAACTCATTTTTCAAATTACTTCTCAGACATGAAAAAAACGAGTTTGCAGAATTCGCCCCAACTAAAAAAAGTTGTAGAAATTTATTTCGGATAGCCAAAATTAAGACCTACAAAATGATGAAGGTCCCATTTGGTGATACTTAAAAAAAAACTACCAGAAATAAGTAAGATAGAGGAACGATTTTAGTCCAATACTAGGAAAAGGTTAGGGATCTGTACAGGTGACCATGACATTGAAATAGAAGTAATATTTGGCAAAAAAATATGCAGTTATTGAGACGAACTAAAAGTGTATAAATAGTGTCTACAATAATAATCAGAGGCGGCGACAAGAGTGTATCTGGTTTCTATCTGCATACTTGATTTATTGTTTCAAAATAACAAACTGAGTGAATAACGAAAACCAAAGTGAGGACATAATTTCCTCGTATGGCAGTACCTGATGACGTGTCAAACAAGGATTTATTTGAACTACTAAAGGAAATAAAATTAGATATAAAATTAAAAATCGGTTCCACACAACTCGTCCAAATATTCCCATTTAGGAATGGCTTGGACTACCTGATACTGGCATTCAAAAATAATTATTAATATGCTTTGCTGTTATACATTACGTTTCAAATCTGTGCGCCTTGGACCAAAATCGTTAAAACCGTTATAGGAAAAAGTTATTTAATTATTTAAACCTTAACCATACATCCTCCGTCCTTACAATTTTTAAGAGCAACGAGTCACGCTATCTCGTACTAATACTAAGGCTACCTACGTGTTAAATTCATTGGGGCAGTTTTAGAGAAAGACATTATTTTAACCCCTCTACAGCCTAAGTTGCTGCATTTTCAGGACTAACGAATCATGTCATCTCATACGAGTACTATTTATGTGTTAAGACAGTGTGTAAAAATCAAGTTATAGTTGTTGCAGTTTTCTCATACTTTAAACGTGCATCTGAGACGGTGAATTGGCAATTATTGGTATCAAAGTTGGAAAAAATGGGCATTGGGGGACTGTACTTGAATGGATTGAATCTTACCTAACTGAAAAAGAACAAAGAACAAGATTTATAAATAGTGCACCAAACGTAATAGACAATGACTTCGGAGTACCACAAGGATCAGTGCTAGGACCTTTATTATTTGTGCTGTTCATAAATGACATAGTGAAATCAATAAAAAAAATATAAGGTGCATTTATTTGCAGAAGATACGAAAAAAGTTAAAGGAATGATAGTTGACGGCAAGGACAAATAATTATAATAATGTGTATGAAAAATTTCGAAAAAGCAGTTGGCTTTGACATACGGCCTGGAGAGAGTCATCTTCTCCTCCACGAGATATTTGCTGCCAGCAGAGGCTCTCCTCATGAGTGGCGTCATGCTTCAGAAGCGTGGTAGAAGGTCTGGCTGTTTTGAAAGGACACCCCACATCTTCGTTTTCCCTTGCCAGAAAAAGGCAGAGGTGGTGTCACAACCACTGAAGGCGTGAAGGAACAACTCTATGCCAGAAGGGAATGATTTGAATGAGAGAATTAGAATGAGTTGAATGATGTTGAAGAGAACTGATCACAACCTGTTCCACCCCTGCCACTTTTCTGGAAGAATACATTTTGTATGCTGGAGCCCAATCCATTAAGAAGCACCAAGAAGTCGAGATCCTCTCCAACGATTATGACATGCTCGTACCCCTCACCTAGAACCGTCTTCTCTACTAAGTGAAAGCATTCCATTTTCGGAGGAGGTAAAATATCTATGTATCACGCTAGATAGACCACTCAACTGGAATTTCCACCTGGAGAAGGTAATCCACAAAGCAAGACTGTCCCTGTGGACATGCCGTAGAATTTGTGGAAAACCGTGGGGTATGGGTCCCCAACAAATATACTGCATATACGTTACGGTTATTAGACCAATGATAGCGTATGGCTCCATAGTTTGGTGGTCGAAAGGGCTAGCTACAACATTCGGCCAAAACCAAACTCTCTGGCTTACAGAGACAAGCATGCTTGGCAATAACTGGTGCTATAAGCACCACACCGTCAGCTGCTTTGGAAATTGTCCTAGACTTACCACCTCTCCATATTTACTTGGAGAGAGAAACTAGGTGGGCAACATATAGACTTCAACAATCTGCCATCAATATGCCGCAGGCTATCATCATGGATCGCAATTTATTGATTGATGACCTAAACAGTTACGGCATCCTAGGTATGCTTTCTGATGTGATGCATACCAGAACCAATCATGAGCTGCTTTTTAACATCCTATTTCCTGAAAGAGATGAGTAGGATTGGAATAAAACCAACCTACAGAAGGCAGACAGCTGCTGGTATACAGATGGCTCCAAAACTCCTGAAGGAACAGGATCTGGAGTTTATAGTTGCTGTCCAAAGGTAAGAATAATCTCGAGCCTGGGCGATACCGCGACAATTTTTCAGGCTGAAATATATGCCATTGAACTGTGTGTACGGATACTGGAATCAACGCACCCTAGATACAGATCTATAAAGATTTTCTCAGACAGCCAAGCAGCTTTTAAAACTCTTGGATTCTATCACTGTAATTCTAAAACTGTGTGTAACTGCCAAAAATCTCTAATCCAATTGGGTAGGAACAACAAACTGACTCTGGTCTGGGTGCCTGGCCACTCTGGGCAGAGGGCGCGGCATCAAAATTTATAGGACCAGAACCAGTTCTTGGCATACCTGCAAGCACTGCCAAAACAAATATCCTAGACTGGACCGAGAGCAAGATTCTCTACCACTGGCAGGAACTACCAGGATAAGCTCATTCGAAGGAATTTATTCAAGAGCTAAAAAACTGCTAGAGTTGAATATGTTACACCTAAGGACTCTAATTAGCCTATACACTGGGCACTGCAGATTAAATCATCACCTACACAGACTTGGACTGGTGGAAAACACCGGATGCCGTCTGTGTCAAGTGAAAGATGAAACGGCAAGGCATGTCCTGTGTACTTGTCCCGCTGCAGAAAGAACTCGGTTCTCTTTATTTGGCAAAGGTCAGCTTTTGCCTGAGAGCCTGGACAATCTCTCACCCAAAAAGTTTATCAGCTTTATTAAAAAGCTGAACCTATTGGGTGAAATATAAATTAGGAGTGAGCCACAATATGCCGATTGGTTGCGGGTGAGGATTTGGTTTAGACCCACTGACCTTTCAACTTAACCTAACCTAACTCCTCGCTCTTCTCCAATGCTGTCCTCACAATGAGGCAGTCGGCGTCCTCTGGGGCTTGCTTTGTTTCGATCCCTTGGCAGTCTAGTGCAGATGAAGTTAATCAAACGCTGCTTGTTTTTTGGGTTGAACAATAACTTTTCTTGGTGCACTTTGACCAATGTCGATTCTTCAAAAATGATGTCGCTACACGCTGAGGCTGCATAACGACGCTGCCGCTCTGCTGTTTTTGTGCTCCTAGCAGCCGCTTCTTCTGGGTAGCCATTGAATACAACTGACGCATTTTTCCCAAAATGGTTGAACGTATAGGTAATGTAAGCAGCTACTAATTCCCTCACTGAGCTGTTCCATTGCCATATAACCTTGTAAAGCGCTTGCCATTATATAATAAATTTGATTTATTTATGGAGGGTGCTTACCCTCCATAAATAAATCAAATTTATTATATAATGTCATTTTTATAACATTCTGTAGGTAACTGTATG
Organism: Leptura quadrifasciata; assembly: GCA_963675555.1. NCBI lineage: Eukaryota > Metazoa > Arthropoda > Insecta > Coleoptera > Cerambycidae > Leptura > Leptura quadrifasciata. The sequence continues at coordinate 116,425,073 of OY776677.1, forward strand.
ATATTAATAACAATTTACATTGGGAGCTCCATTTCTTGAATAATCCGATTTATTTAATTTTTCGTTCCCTCCAGATAACAAGGGAACTATTGGCCCTACAGGTTTCCGCTTATGCTTAAATTAAATCAAAACTTCACGTGCTATGACTTTCCTCGTAAGATCAGTATTTTAGCGGATATCCTGCTCGGAAGACTGCTAAAACTACAATTTAGAACTTTTTAGAACATTTGTTCTAAAAAGTTCCAAGCCCAATTTTTGAAGCGATGTATCTCGGGACATATTTGACCTACGGAGCTACGGTTGCACTCAAATTTTGTCTACTTTAAAAGTGTACACTCTGACTTTTTCTGCAGGATGCGCCTTTTCGAAGTTATAAGCCAAAAACTGAAAAAAATCCGAAAATTTCAAGGTTTTTTGAGCACCACGCAGTTAGCAGAGATCTTTTGAAGCTGCAAACTTGGTTGTACACTACTGGTATCTATCCTATGTGGATAGTAAATAAAATTGCTAAAAAGTTTAATGTAAAACTAAACAATTATTAAAATTTACATAACATTATATTTTCTAACTAGTTTGTATAAGATTCATATAGTTTCAAGTCAAGTCAATTTGGTTTATTTAGTCGAATCTTATTTTGAAATATAATTCGTAATGAACAATTTTTTATATATATATATTTTATATATATCTTATTTAGGATACCATTTTTATACAAAATTTGAATATAATTTGACGGCACTGGCAGCTGTGAAGCACACAATTTTCTAGATTATTTTTTATTAAGGATGCTAATTTTGCTCATGGAAAACCGATTTTTTTTAACACCCTGTATAATAATAATATAAATCTTAGTATAATGGCTGTTTGTTTTACTATAGATAAAATTCGATAACCGTAAAATAATGATATTGAAGCGAACTTTTTTCATTATAATTTAACCAAAAGAGTAAATAAGTAAACTTACGTAAGTATTTTGTTTCCTAATAATTCTGCACCACACAATATTCTAATTTTAAAAACTCGGTTTATGCATATTAAGCCTCTATGCGCTTCTGCAATTATCTACAACAGAATTGTTTAATCAGAAATGTCTGTTATTCATTACTAATGATAACGTGGTTTATTAATAGCTTTTATCATTGCATATTTAGCCCAAGCAACGAGAGTCCAAAATGCGGGTGGAAAAAACATTAATACATAGTTTTGAAAATGAATATATATTAGTATAATATTGGGGGTTAAACATAGTAAAAGTCACAGAGTGTGAGGATTGAGCCCATGCCGCCATCTTGATTTCCAAGTGCAATTTTAGAACATAAAATTTCCCACAAAAGGGGCTATTCATTTTTGTACTAGCTCTAACAGTTACCGAGAAAATCGGCTTCAAATTTAACAAACTGAAAAATCGTAGTAACATCAGGACTTGAAATAGTGCACTGTCGAACCGGTTTTCAGAGACCAGAAACCTATAAAATTCTTAGCCGTATAGGGATAGTCGGAAAATTTAGGATTAATGGAATATAAAAGGGGAAAAATCGGCTGGACCCCAAAAGTAGGGTTGGGTTGGAAAAAGGTGTGCTTTTAGGGGTGAAACGCGGTTTTTTACGATTTCCGGCAAAACTAGACTTATCGAAAAAAGTTAAATACAAAAGTTGTAGATAATTGAAAGATCTACTATCTTTATTGTTATATTCTTTCTCTTACTTTTCAACATAACCTTAAAACTGTTGAGAAAAAGGTCAAAAACCAATTTTTTTATTTTTTTATTTCTATCTCTCCCAGAAATGATTCGATTTTAATGAAATCTGGTCAAAATGAACAATTTTATGTCTCAAATAAGCTGTAATTTATTTCAAGTCAAATATTTATTTTTTGAATTTGAAAAAGGAGGCCTAATTTTCAATAAAAAAAGTTGATTAACAAAAAAAATTTTGATTTTTGAAAATTTCAGAACGTAATTTTTTCCATTGGAACTCTGCTTTAAGATGATGTTAAAAAATCGTACTGTTACTAATGAGAGCCAATGTAGATTTTGTCTGTAAAAAATTTTTTTTACCAATGAGAAATATATGTATATTTCTTACGTTCTAAATTTAAAGAAAAATTTAAATAGATCACGCAGTAATAGGGACTTTTTAATAAAATTTGCAAAATTTACTTGAGGCTTAGGAAAAAATACTATGCATGTTTGAAATAGAGGTTAGTAAAAATATTTTGCCTTGAATTTGATTTGGGTCTTCGTAATAGATTCTTCTGGTTACAAATCTCTTACTTCTTCATCAAGTTAGTCATCGCTGTTAAACGAGTCATCACGAACCATTTGATTAAGTTGTTAGGTTACATCAGATACATTATGACATGCACAAACATAAAATGGAAATTTGAGACGTACCATGGAAATGCTGCAAATTATATATGATGAAAAAACATAAACTTAATATTGAAAATTACAATCAACAATGATGTAAACAAATCACGTGCCAATTGTGAACTCGCGGAAAATCAGGGAAGAACTGCTCTGCCATTTCAATAAGTTGAAATATTTATTTTTACATTATTTTCAATTCATTTTTGTCCATGAAGCATAGAAAAATTTTTTCCTTGGACAAAAACTATCATTTCTAGCAATTTTTTTTTTGTAAAACTATTGTTTGAACAATTTGTTTCTCAACAGCCCAAACCTTAAACGGTTAATCGAAGTTCTTTTATTTGACATTACATCTCAACACTACATTTCAATAAACAATGAAGAATTCTTGACAGTTGCGGAAAAATCGATCTTGAAAAAATCTTTGATATGGTTTCTCCCATTATTGACAATGTTTTTCCACAGTAACAGTATTTATAGCCCAGTTGTCAGAGACCAATTTCGATGAAAAGTTAGAATTAATTGTTACCTCGCTAGTTGTTTCATGAAAAGCTAGTTTTTTTGCTAGTAGAACAGTTTACTAAAATTTTTTCCCCCGAACGTTCCTAAAAAACTCTCTGAAACGGAAAAATCCAGATTTTTGCTAATATCTCGAAAAATAATGAAAAGAAACGGATAGCACCATGTGAAAGAGCGGGAAATTTTACAAAAAATAGTATAATTTTTTTTAAAGCTATTTTAGCCCCGAAGAAAAAATAATTTAAAAAAAACATACCCTCGAAAATATAACGAAAATTACATAAAACAACAAATTTTCATATGTTAATGGGTAAAATATGACAGGTATCAATAAAATAAACAGATTTATGAAAGAAATGAAAAATTTTCGTAATTTAATAAATGGTTTTTTATTGGGCGATGTTTAGTTTACAACTAATTTGATCCGCAACTACCCCAAAAAACTACCCTCTGAAACGGAACAACCCAGATTTTTGCTAAAATCTCGAAAAATAATGAAATAAATTAAAAAATAAATTATCTAAATTAAAGAAAAAGGTAATTGTAATAAAAATAAGAAGGATATAAGTAGGTAGATAAATAATTTATATTTTTATATAAAAAACATTTATTAAAAGTTGAGTAAAGCATTATGTCATGACGGTAGGGGGTAAATTTGAGTACATTAGGGACGATCCACAAACATTTGAACAGTATAAACCAGCTCTGTTGCATACACAACCGTTGCCGCAACCTTTCTTACAATTACAAAATATCAAATCTAATAAACACTTCGGGGCTGGCTTTTTAGTCATTTTAACTGGATTAAAAATGTCCTCCATCTTCCAGCCCAGCTAAGTCGCCCAGTGTAAAAGCAGAGTAACGATACCACAATTAGATTAGATTAACAAAGGAGCCGGGTATTTAGCCTTTACCACCGCGACCTTTTCAGGTCTATTGTGATGCTCCCAGAATATCTTCCTTATAGTACCTCATCCAGATTTATCATTTGTACTAGACTCCACAGCTTTGATAAAGGCCCTTTTGTATAGCTGTCCGCCCTTGGTTTTTCTTCTCCGAGTACTTGGAATCTCACCAGGACTTCGCAGTGGCACAATACGTAAACTGAGGTTTCCTCTTCCTCTTGGCAGAATCTGCATGTTGCGTCCTCTGCCAGGCCCATTAGACTCATGTGTCAATTGAGCCGGCAGTGGCTAGTTAGAAGGCCTACTATTACTCTGATGGCTTTCCTATTCTGGCTTAGTAGATCTTCCGTAAATTTGGCCGAACGTTCTTTAATGAACTCTTTGGCCTGTCTCTGTCTTGGGAGATTCCTCCACCATTCCAGAGATTTATTTTGCACCTATTCCTTAATGGCTGCTCGTATGCATGGCTTTGCCACGCCCCAAAAGGGCTCGGGTCCTATAAGGGGCTTCAAGTGCGCCTTCCTTGGTCAGTTGGTCATCCTTTTCGTTTCCTCTGTGTCCCTCGTGTCCTTGTACCCATGCTAGGGTCACTCTGTTCTTACTTCCCAGCTCTGTAAGGGCCGTCAAACAGTCCCACACCAATCTTGAGTTGATTTGCATGGAACTGATTGCTTTTATTGCCGCTTGGCTATCAGACAGTGCCTTGTCCTATTTTCTCCCTTGTGCAACAGTGTATGGCGATCACTTCAGCCTGAAACACGATACCACAATGTGAAAGGTCATTGAAGTCTCTGTTTTAAATACAGGCTGCCGCAAACATGGAATAAAATGCTCCAAAACTGTTCTAACGCTGAAACACAACCGTTAGGGGAAGTCAGCGACTCGGAGGAAATTGATGACGACGCTACTACAAATTTTAAAATTAATATTGGAAATCAAGATCTTGATTAACTTGAGGATCTTGACGATATCGAAGACCTTGTCAGAGATCCTGAAGAAACATAAATCTATGTAGAATCTGATAATGTAGTACAGCTTTCAAAAAAAAATGGGGTTAAAATAGATTTTTGATTTTATATTCGTACTTTGTGTATTAGAGAAATTTTTTACCTAAAAATTTTTATTGGACTAAATGTTCAACTCTCAACTCGACTGTCCGGATGAATAAGCTCCAACTCTCCGAAGGGACAATTTTTAAAATTTACGAACATTGGAGCCAATTATCTCAGTAATCGTTTTTGTAGCGAATTATACATTTTTGATTTAGTACAGAACAACAACAGACGTGGTTAAGTTTTCGAGATTTTAGGAAAAACCGAGAATTTGAACTTAATAACCACGATGACGGCACAAGGTTACTCCCCATCCTTGTGAATTTTTCGTATGTTTGACAAGACACCCCAAAGAACATTTATGCCAATTTTCAAAACTATACTATCAATGTGTTTTGAATCCCTTCGTTATTTGGGCTAATCGAGTTGTGTGTAAGATTTATTGACCAAAATGGAAAAAAAAATCATTCATTCATATTATACTATGGTTCACGGAAAGTTCACCCCTCAGTGACCATTAAAATATTTTCAGAAATGTTGATATTTGTTTTTGGTTGCTGCTATTGTCAGTTCCACTCCTTTCGCAGTGTCTTAAAAATGTACTTTATAATTATATGCTGGAGGGGTAGTGAACGTGGCACTGGCGTTGGTCAATCGATGAATCAGTCAAACAGCTTCCATGAATTATCACTATCCTAAGAGATTAATGAAGGGGCAGACGTACCGTTTAAGTGACCTGCGCGGTCTCTTGGTCTTACTCCTCTTGATTTCACTGTGCGGAGTTATTTAACATACAAAGCTTAAAGTACTCAACTTGGCACCATTGAATAGTTGAGAGAAAAAAACGATCATGAGTTTATGATGTTACAGAGTGATAGAGGAATTTTATGAGGTATTTAGCGTTCCTTAAATATATATGCAAGAACAGGCCAAGATGACTCTACAGGATCATGTGTCTATTTCCCAAATGAAATGCTATATTAAATTTTATTAATAAATAGTTGTTTGAAATGATCTCAGGGTTTCCATGGTTTCCTTGAGTCGAAAATTACAAAAAAGTTACCTTCAAATTTACCCATGAAACCTTAATTGGTTACGTAACCATTATCTTCAATCGAACAAATAATAGATTTTTATCAACTTGTACATATATAATTTTTATTAACACGCTTTATTAGCTTCACCTGTATATTTGTTTGTAACGGAATATTTGAACGTGATTCTCACTCACTTCAAAACGTCAGATTAAACTGAAACTTTGCACACTTATCAAGGACCGATGACAATACAATAATTTGACAATTTTGTCCTAATGTCCTCACCAGGATCATCAGGATAAAATAAAATTTAAAAAAATTACAAATCTATTGTCGAGATTTTGCCGGAGGCGCCGCTGTTATTAATAACAGCTGAGAGTTCCATGTAACGGTGATGCATTAGATGAAATGATCAGATTACTAAATAATTCATAAAAGAGCCTGATAACCCGTTGTCACATATGATATACCAAAAAGTTGAGTCCTTAAGTTACTATGAAATTTAAAAAGTGTGGAAATGGTTTGCCACAAACGGTTTTGAATTATCACAAGAGAAATCGATTTTTACAATATTTTCCAGACACAATACTCCAAATATATCCAATATTGTCACTTCAAATCTTGTCTGTAGAAGATTTGGACGTCCATTTATTCTAAATGAATTGTGACATGCCATTTCGCGCTGGTTTCCACAAATTAAGAATAAAGGATCTTAGTCTAAGATATTAAATATCTGAAGTAATAAATTACACTTTCCGCGATAAATGTCACTACACTTTAATTTCCCATTTAAATTACCACCCTTAGGATTTCCGCCAAAAGATGGCGCACACTGGCAAAATAAACCAATTTGTTAAATAGATATTGTGGAGCAGATCTGGAAGGAAACCAGATTGGAATAAGGAAACGTCCGTTTGTGATTTTGCAGCTTTTGATCTGACGAAAAAAATCTTCAGACCAAAAATCAAAATTTCATGAAGATAAACAAAATTTGTTCCCCACCTTATCGACGTCAGACTATTGATATCGCGAATCCAAAGTGTAAAAATTAAAAAATTTAAATTCATTTTTTATCATGAAGGACTGGAGAACCCAATTTTTATTTAATAGAAGGGTATTGGCGGATATTCTGTTGGGCCGGAGGCTGGGGCGGTGGGATAATTAGGAGGGGAGGAACGAAAATATTTGACATGCTGATAACTCCCCTTGTAATTGGCCTATCGAAGTCAGACCGAGGTACACTTATTTTTATTTTTATGTGCTATAAGATAGCACTCGCATAAAATTTTTTCGCAAATAAGCGCTTAGTGAGCGAAATAAAAAATTGAGACGAAGTAGTTTTATAAGTCTTTAGAATCCTTCTGAGGAAGCTGACAGGATGATCAGTGAAACGTCAAGTCAAGTTCGACAACCACGGCAAGACCCGGAAGAAACTACTTCATTAGACATCAGCCGTGAAAATCTGCATTCTACGAAATAAAAATTGCACGTTTTTTCAAACAGTTTCTTTGCCGCCCTCTCGCTCCCTTTCTAATCATTTTATAGCAATCTGGCCGGTCGGAAATTAAACGTTAATAAAAAATCAATCAAGGGGCGAAAAGGATTTTTCCTCCACCGCCAAAAGAAAAGCTGTTTGGAAAAAAACCTGCAATTTTTCATATCATTTTATGCAAGTGCTATCTTGTAGCACATAATAAAATAAAAAAATGTACATTGGTCTGACCGTGACAGGCCAATTACACGGGAAGTTATCAGCATGTCAAATATTTTCGTTTTCTCCCTCTCTCTCCCCTCCTAATCATCTTACCGCCCCCGGCTCAGCAAAGTATCTGCCAATACCCTTCTTCTTGCACCTTGGATTCGCGATGTCTCGCGAATCAATGGTCTGACGTCGATGAGGTTGGGAATAAAATTTGCTTATTTCCGTGAGCTCTTCATTTTCGGTCTGAAGATTTTTTTCGTCAGACCCAAAGCCGCCGAGTTATCTTCGAAAAACCATTTTCAAATGCATTTAACATGCCATTTCCCCCTCCCCCCCTTTGACTTCCACAGCACAAATGTGTCGAAATGTTGGGGAGGCCCAACTTTACTTATTGGTAAAAGAAAAAATCACAACTGGACGTTTCCTTATTCCAAAGCCAGATCTGCTCCACTATATGCATACCATAAAGGTATATAATACCTGGCGTAACAGGATCATGGTATACCCCCCTTTTCTCCTTTAGTTTTGGAGATGATTGAAATTTAGGTTTTTTCACTTCCGGTTTTGCCGGAAGTGACACTAATTTTCGATTTTTAAATGGAATAGCCTGTATATTATTGCATTTTGGAATTCTGCATAATTTTCTGAATACAACGATGCCAAATAAGTGACATTTGAAACATCAATTTTTTTTATAATATAATTTTTAGTTTTCCATTTAAGTGCGCCATGACAGTTCCGATTTATTCTAAATGACACGTGTAATGCTACAAAAATCGAAATCCCGTTAAAAACACTAAATTACGTGATTAATGAGCAAATAAAATTCACCAAAATTGTTTTTGGGGCAAAACTAAATTTTTTTCAAATGGAACCATATCAACACCGTGGTACCATTTATTAGTACTATTGATAAGGAATTTATTCATATGTCGTATTAAAATGTGCGATAAATACAAACAAAATTACAGCTAAAAGAAAATAAGAAAATGCAATTTTATTCTAATTACCTTGTTACACATAATGTGGTTTTGGAATACAAAAAATTAACACAAAACATTACAACAGTTGTTCAAAATGCTGTCCAATAACGTCAATGCACTTCTGAACTCGCATAGCTGTTTCTCGTAGAACGTTCGCCAACTGCTGGGCCGTTATGCTACTAATTGTTCGTCTTACTCGTAGCTCCAGGTCTTCACGGTTTGTAACGGCGGTTGCATAGGCAATATTTTTTAAATGACCCCCAAACAAAGAAAAAAAGGGCGTTAAATTAAGTGACTTTGGAGGCCACCTCACAGGACCATTCGTCGAAATTACGTTTTCTCCGAATCTCCGTTGAAGGTAATCGACTACTATCCTTGAGTTATGGGGAGGAACGCCATCTTGTTGGAAATATATTCCCTGTCCTAAATCGAAAGGTAACTGATCTAAAATGTCCTCAATCTGATTTTCCAGGAATCTCAAGTATCTAGCACCAGTCAGAAGTCCTTCAAATATTATTGGACCAATAATTCTACTACCCATTATTCCAAGCCAAACATTGAAACCGAACCGCACTTGCAAGTTACCCTCCCGTAATAAATTTTGATTTTCTTGTGACCAATATTTTGTATTTTGTCGGTTAAATAATCCCAAATTTGTAAATCTTGACTCGTCCGAAAATAAAATCAGTTCCAAAAAAACATTGTTTGGCTGCACATTATTATACAATCCAATTGCAATATTCCATCCTACGTTCGTAATCACTTTCGTATAAATGCTGATGCAATTGGTATTTAAAAGATTTACAGTGGTATTTGTACAGAATTCGGCTTACTGTTTGGTGACTGATGTCTAATTTAAATCCAACTTGCCTTAAAGAAACAGTCTTATCAACATCTATTCGAGCCAAAATATTAATTTCCGTTCCTTCGTCATTAATGAAGTTTTCTTCGGGATCATTTTTCGGCTCTCTTCGGAATTGGTTTTCAGGACGTTTAAAATAATTTTTCGCTGGACATCGCCTATCAGGATATCGTTGGGCATAAAGGTCGGTAGTCGCAACTGCATTTAAATTTGCGGCATTTTGTACACAATTAACAAGAATTTTAAACAATTTTTAAAGACACAATAAAAACACCGTTAAACCAAAAAATGTTTGACAAGCTAAATATTTTATTGTTTTCAAAGCCACCTTAGTTACTTCTTAACATTTAATTTGAACAAAAAGTGGTAAATCAGTTCTATGATTTTCCTCTTTGGAACTATTAACTTTAAATTTCGATCTGTCTTTTTCTAGTACATCGTTTTGTACTTGAAAATTTTTCATAAAAATAAGATCCGCTTCGGAACGTTGTTCCTGTTGAAATCCAACTGCGGATCTTGTCTTGAATATTCTCTTGACCACAATATTTTTGACTTCGCTTTCATCGTCGGCTTGTTTTTAGCAAGTTTAGTTCGATAACGTCATGAGACTAAAATCTGAATCTACATTATTTATTTTTTGAGAACTTGATGAGGTCTAAACAACTGCAAATTTTATTTAATAAACTTAGATTTACAATCGGTAACGATTACGTAAACAAATATTGGGAAACATCCAACGTTTTCCAATAATTCTATTATTTTGTAGATTCGGTGATTTGTTTTGAAGAGGATAATAGTACATGTGGTAGAAAATCCAAATAATAGGAAAGAATACGTCCAGTGGTGTTTATTTACTGCAAGATGCTTTTGTCTCTTTACATATTTTAAATAAATAAAAATAAAACATATTATTTATTTATATAACAATATTTATTTGAAAATTAATACAATTATACATATTATAACATATACAAAATACGACATTATATACACAGACTGGTAAATAAACAAGACCTAGTTGGTACATCGATATTTTTTCTAACACAATTAACTGCAATTAAATTGCAATTATATTAAATTTATATTCAGTCCTAATCTAATTGAATAACACACCAAATAAAAAATATTGGAGTAATTATTGAGTCTTCTTTTCTTTCAGTTAATAGAATATAATCAGCCTAACTTATTAATATATTTTGTTTAATGCAATGGGTAAACCATTAATACATATTACAAATAACTGTGATCCGAGGATATTTTTCTGAACAGCGCCCAGGCAAGTATGCCCCCTACTTGAATAAATATCAGACACCATTCCCAAATACTGAGCTCTGCGATTTATTTGTTAGACCAATATAATACCACACTCTGAGACAATTTATCTAGAAACATATTATTATTCAAACAACCGAAAGCTCTGTCGAAGTCAGACAGCCAAACGCCAAATAATTCCCCGTGTTCCCTTCTCTCCAAAGCGGTTGGTATATATGTTATATTAGAAATATACCATGATATATAATATCACCGAGACAGGCTTAACCTTCTCAGACATATCACATTACAAATTGCGTAACAGCTCTTCTCTAATAACCGCTCACGCTAGCTGAGCTTAACATTTCTTTCTCAGTAATCTGTTATCATGCTGAATTGCAAATCCAATGTTCTTTGTTCTCCAGATATTATAAATATTACCCACTGCCATTGTAAACCTCAGTCTTAAACTCATGTTCGAATAAATCACTTCAAAATTATTATTGTTATTATTATAGAGTCAACGTTGACTCCAGTGTTAAACTAAATAAATGTTTTTAAAAAGTTAAATCTACAATCCACTATCTAACATTGGCGCAGTCGTGGCGGATCTGAAGAACACGCACAGTTCGGGAGCCTAACCAGTGGAAAACATATCGGAAGGAACAAGGAGTTCATCTGGACAAGGTGCCTAACCTGAAGAAAAGAGCCCCTGGAAAAAGGAGAAATTCCTTAGCTGTCGTGGTGGATCCCAATCCTTTACTCAGAAGAATCTACGTTCACAAAGAAACAATAATAATAATTCAACAAGCAACAAAGCAACATATCAATCAATCAACAAATTAGCAAGTAAGAATTCATCCCAGTCGAGAAGTTGGTGTCTTCGGCAGTGTAGGAGACCTCTGTGGAAGGAATACCTGGTAACGCCCCTGGCAGAGAAGACCGCATTGTAACAAAGTTCACGGAGCAGCATTCAACTTCAATCCAGACGTGTGGAATGGAAATTTTAATGTAAGTAGATTTTAAGAATCATCTCGATTATTTTGCATATTTTTCTTATAAAAAAAAAACAATTCAATTTAACGAACAGCAGTTCTAATATTCAAATAATAATTTCATTCAGAAGTAATATAATATTTTATTTAAAATTTATGTGAACTACATAAATAACTATACCGTTCCTATCTTAACATTGTTTTATCGTAATATCATATACTCTTTAAGTACGAACTTATCTACATTTCCTACATAAATAATTATAATCACATACCATTTTTATCTTAACATTATTTTTATCATAATATCATATATCATATAAAGGTTAAGTTTACGCCTTACTTGACTGTGAAATAAAATAAAACCCACATGTTCTATACTGTTTAAATGCACATTAGTATATAAAATTTCAGTGACATTATTCCCAACTAAAAACACTTTTTAAATTAATCCAATTATCCTTGTAATTAAATTTTGAAATATTATAAAATAAACAACACATTCTTTTACATATAATATAAAATTACCAATTGTCAGTAGCGTACTAGCTCAAATTGAAAAAAGTGTTTTAAGTTATTTAATTATCTAAATAATATAAACAAAATGGCTACCACCACAAACGTAAGCAATTCCAATGCAAACAATTCAATCACGGCGAACGAAACTATAAATATTGAACCCTACAGGTTAAGTGAGATTTTTTCGATAGTCCCGGAATTCGATGGAAATCCGATATTTTTACAAACCTTTATTAGTGCGTGTATTTACGCGAACGGAATGTCTATAGAAGACCAACGTGTTCTACTTGCTCTGCACATTAAAAATAAACTTCGGGGAAAAGCCGCCGAGTTAGTAAACTCCAGGAACCCTGCCACCTGGGCAGAAATTAAAAGCCTACTCGAGGCCCACTTCGGTGACTCCCGCGACTTGACAGCCCTTATACAGGACTTACAACGCATTCACCAACTACCCAACGAAACCGCACTAATATTCGTATCAAGACTACAAACGCACAACGCGAAAATGCACGCAGCCGTGCAAAAGCAGACTCTAACTTTAGAGGAAAAAACCGCTCAATGTAACCTCATCGAAAACATGACATTGACCACCTTACTGACTGGATTAGAACCCAAGTTAGGGCAAATTATCAGGGCTGGCAACCCTAGTGATATGTTAGATGCAATAAATCGCATCAAACGTGAGTTGCAATTGTCGTACTTCGAATCGCAAAAATTCTCCAATAAAATTCAAAATAGAAGTCCCGTTCAAAATCAACAAAGACGCCCAAATCTCCCACCATTTTGCACATTCTGTAAAAGGAATGGGCACAGCTTTAACGAATGCCGCACGAGGCAAAACCACCAATTTTCACAACCCAATTTCACACCAAACGCCTATTCCAATCAGGCACAAGCTCCTAGACAGCACTTCCAGAGTGTACCTAACCAAGCAAACTTTAGACCACAGAATTCCCAAAATTTTTCTAATCAACAACGCAATTATCCACAACAAAACAGGCCCTCAGCTATCAGGCCAAATCCTAACTTCCACCAGCAGAGACCTTCTGCCATACAACCGAACCCGAATTTCAATAGATTTAACCAACAAAAAACCCATCACCTAAACCAAGAAACTTATGATAATTATTCAGATTACCCAAACCAATACGAAGATTACTCTGCAAATCAATCCGTAAATTATTCTACCAATTATTCTCCTGATTATCAATCTCAAAATAATGATGACTACGATTTTCCAAACGGACAATATGGGCATTATACTGCTAATTCCCAATCCCAGGAACATGAGAATTATACTGTTAATTCTCAGCAATACGAGGATTATACTGCTAATCCTCCGGATTTTTGCACAGGCCCGGAGTATTCCACGAATACTCCAACACAACAAACGGACGAACTAGACCAAATTTCTCGCCAAGTCCAAGCGATAAACCTCCAGGACAGTTTCGACCCAAACCTGAACTTCCCGGAAAACCAATTCATGTAAAAACACCCCGCTACAAACTAAATGTCGTAAATTCCAAAAATCTATTTTACATAAAAGACTTCACAAATCGTTTCAAAATTCTTGTCGACTCAGGTGCAGGTATTTCTGTATTTAAAACCAAAACAGCGGAAAGGTACAAACAAAGATATCCTGAAAATGTAATTATACAGGGTATAACAGATAAAAAAATCAATATCACCGAATCTGTTCTAATACCATTCAATTCAAATGACCCATACAAGGTTTATGTTCACGACCTAGATATAGAATTCGATGGACTATTAGGTGCAGACTTTTTAAAATATTATAAGTGTCATGTGGACTTTGAAAATAATCAACTTATTACCAACTTTAAAACCGTACCACTATTTGAGGTGACTGAGGTAACATCAATCAGGAACCACAATAATTCTAACGAAGACAATAATACAGGTATTAGAATTTCAAACCCAAATTTAAATGTTAAAAACCAAAATGTAATTTCTATCGAACCACGCACAGAAAAGATTTTTAAACTTAAATGCAATTTACAAAATACCGAAGCTATACTAATAGCCCAGGAAAATGAAAAGGTACGTTTACCGAATGCCATTGTCAAAATAGACAACAATGGTGAATTTTTGACAACGATAATAAACGCAAACGCGATTCCAAAAACAATACATTTCTCGGATCTTAAACTTGAACCCGTTCAAAAATTTAGATCAATATTTAACGTAAATCTTCAAAATCCGGATTCCCAATACATAGACCGAAACTACGAAATAAAAAATCAATTACGCTTAGACCACTTGAACGATGAGGAGAGTGAATTAATTACTCAACTCTGTTTAGACTTTTCAGACATATTTTATCTAGAAGGTGACAACTTGACATTTACCAACGAAATCAAGCATTCAATAGACACTAACGATTCTAAACCAATTTTCACTAAATCTTATCGTTACCCCCAAATTCACAAACAAGAAGTAAAATCACAAGTTTCCAAAATGCTCGACCAAGGCATTATCCAGCCTTCAATTTCTCCCTGGTCCTCCCCAGTTTGGGTAGTCCCCAAAAAACTAGACGCTTCTGGTAAACAGAAATGGCGCGTCGTAGTGGACTACCGAAAATTAAACGAAGTAACAATAGGTGATAAATATCCTCTACCTAACATTTCCGACCTTTTAGATCAATTAGGCAAATGCCAATATTTCACAACGTTAGACTTGGCCTCTGGCTTCCACCAAATTGAAATCGATCCTAAGGACATCCAAAAAACAGCTTTCACGGTAGAGAATGGCCACTACGAATTTGTACGTATGCCATTCGGTCTAAAAAATGCTCCATCCACTTTCCAGAGGGTCATGGACAATATTCTATTAGGCATCCAAAATGAACGCTGTCTCGTCTACATGGACGATATTATTATTTATTCCCCTACTATCCATGAACATATTTCTCGACTCACAGAAGTCTTCAAACGTCTACAAAAAGCCAACCTCAAAATTCAGCCAGACAAATGCGAATTCCTTCGCAAGGAAGTCGCCTATTTAGGGCATCTTATTACAAAGGATGGTGTAAAACCAAACCCTGCCAAAGTCGAAGCAATTCTAAACTTTCCTCAACCCAAAAATCAGAAAGAAATTAAATCTTTTCTAGGTCTAGCAGGCTACTATAGACGCTTCATTCCTAATTTCTCCAAAATTTCAAAACCCTTAACTAAGTTGCTACAAAAAGATATACCTTTCAATTTCGACAATGACTGTACAAATTCATTCGAAACCCTAAAACAAACTTTGACAACTACTCCGATATTGATCTACCCCAACTTTGATGAACCTTTTGTCCTAACTACAGACGCTAGTGCATTTGCAATAGGTTCTGTACTTTCACAAGGAAGTATAGGAAAAGATTTGCCAATCGCATACGCATCTCGAACTTTATGCGGCGCGGAAACTAAGTATTCAACCATTGAGCGTGAACTTTTATCTTTGGTCTGGAGTGTAAAGCATTTTAGGCCATATCTATTCGGAAGGAAGTTCAAACTCGTCACCGACCACCGACCACTCACTTGGTTATTTTCCATAAAAGACCCAGGTAGTAGACTAGCGCGTTGGCGCTTAAAACTCGAAGAATACGATTACGAAATAATATACAAACCCGGAAAAATCAATAAAAACGCGGACGCGTTGTCCAGAATAAAAATTAATCACTTTTCAGAATGTTCCAAATTTTATTCAAAAATTCTAGCCGCGAACGAAGACTCAGACGAAGACGAAATTTCAGACAACGATGACGAAATTACCGACGAACAAATCACCCGAGAATTTGACACATTTTCCCGACTTTACAAAACCAAATCTCTAATAGACTATTCCAAAATTCAAATCACAAATAAACAACTATTAGATCGAGAAAATAAAAATATCAACGTTTTTCCAACAAAACAACTTGACAGACCTTCACCATCAAATTATCAAGGATATTTTCGAAGAAAACCCCGAATTCTATAACAATACAATTAATATCGTTTCCAGCAAATCGACCCGACAAAGAAACTACTACATTATCGCTCTACCTTTCGACCCAGAGTCTGTGGGAGAACATCTATTTTTAACACTTTACAAACATCGAAACAAATTAGACCTTTCCAAAACTTACCATGTTGAAAACAATCTAGACTTTCCAATTCTCGAAATCCTATCATTTATTTTTGCAGAAAAAGATTTAAAACTAATCATTTGTCAAAATTTATTACGAACTCCCGATGAAGACCAACGTCCGATCATTCTCGACCAGCATCACACCGGAAAAAATAATTTACATCGTGGAATAAACGAAACAATACGTAGAATCAAAAATAAATATAATTGGCAAGGTTTAACAAAAGATGTCGAAAATTTTATAAAAAACTGCGAAACATGTCAAAGAACAAAAGTCTGTCGAAAAAACCTCAACAATCCCCTAGTAATTACCGAAACCCCTAAAACTCCATTTGAGAGAGTTAATATTGATCTATTCGAATTTCCCATGAGAAACTATGCACTAACCATCCGCGACGAGTTAACGAAATTTACTCAAGCTTATGCTGTCCCAGACAAAAGTGCAAAATCAGTTGTAAACACCCTGTTGCTATATTTCCAACACTATGGCACCCCATTAAGAATTCATTGTGATTACGGCGGTGAATTCGATAATAATTTATTAAAAGATCTTTGTACTCTCTACGACATAAAATTAACATACTCCAGCGTAGGACACCCTCAATCCAATGGATCTATCGAACGATTCCATGCCACCCTAGCAGAAATGATCAGAATACATAAAACAGAGAATCCGAACGAACATCCTTTCACAATATTACCATACGCGGTAATATGTTATAACAACTCGGTAAACAAAACTCATGGCTTTACGCCATACGAGCTTATTTTCGGACATACAGCTAACCGACCACCCGAAACTCTTTATAACCAGAAAGACCTGATTACCAAATACGTTAGAGACCTTAACAACCGGATATCCCACTATTACAAAATTGCGCGAAGTCGAACAGAAGCACAAAAACAAAAAGCCAAAGTTCGATTCGACAAAAACATTCCCGAAAATCGACACACATATAATATTGGCGACAAAGTGTACGTCAAAGAATCACAGATAAAAAACAAATTACAGAACAAATTTAACGGCCCCTTCGAAATTTTAGAAACTTCTCAAAATTCTGCAACATTATTAAATCCGGAAACAAACCAAACGACTAAAGTAAACTTTGACCGAATGAAACCTTATACTGAAAATTAAATTTATTTTCAGGTTTTTCCTGCTGTTCGGATCAGCACTTGCTCAATTTAAAATAACACCAATTAACAATACAATTGGAGTATACTATCACCGAGACACAGACATTGTGATTTCTCACAAGAAATGGACTTTACTGGTACACAAAAACATATCTACCTTTAAGACAGCTTTCGACAAAAACGACAAGATCTTACAGACACTATACAACACACTCGACCCAACGTATCATTACATGAACGTCTTTTTAGGAGACGTAAAAACTCACCTCAGTTTATTGACACAAATTTCTCAATCAATACAATCAAAATTTGACGAAATTTACCTTGACACGAAACGATACAAGCGAGGAATACTAAACGGTATTGGAACAATTTTCAAATCAATAACTGGAAATTTAGATGCAGAAGATGGTCAGTATTATTCTGATTGCATCAACAAATTAAGTAATGACGAGCACCAACTCGAAAATTTAATCAAAAATCAAATATCTGTCACAACTTCAGTAATCAAAAATTTCAACGCAACCATTCAAAAACTGCAGGTTGATGAAGAAACTTTCAATAAAGATATTAAAGAAATCGAAACTTCAATTCTAGACATGACTAAAGACATAGAAAATATTCACGCAAAATTAAAATTTATAGAAATCTGCGAACAGCTTATGGCAAGCTATCTATTTATCGAAGATAACTTAAACGATATCCTGAATTCTATCACTTTCGCGAGGCTCAAAATAATTCACACATCGATTATAAACCCAAAAGACTTGGTAAATTCCTTACAGGAAATCTCACAGAACCTACAAAGGAACAATTTGCCACTTCCAATCAAATTATCAAAAGTTGCACAGTATTTAGACATTATAGAACTAAAAGCTTTTCAAACAAATTCAGATTTAATATTCGTATTAGACATACCTTTGGTAGACCCTCAAACCTATTCAGTATTTCAATTATATCCTATCCCTATTTTGGATAATAGAACTGGCTTATATCATATCTTGTCAACCTCTCAGAAATATATCGCGAGAGATGATGATTCTTTAATGTACTTAACCATCCCGGACCTCAGAGAATGCAAACCACTCTACTTCAACACTAAATTATGTCTAAATCTATTTTCATACCCCATTGATGATAATGCCATTTGCGAAGCCCGTCTCTTCAAGAACCTCAAAACTCTGCCAGGAAGCTGCCAGACATCATTCATCATCGGCCAAGGATACAACGTCCAAAAGATAGACGAAAATACGTGGCTGGTTATCAACGCAGAACCATTACAGGCAACCATCAATTGTCCAGAAAGAAGTTCGAAAACTGAAGTCATCTACAAAAACTCAATAGTGAAATTACAACCTAATTGTTACGCCTTTATAGGCATCACAAAAATCCAAGCCAGTACCAACGAAGTAACCGACGTAAACGACGACACTCATCCCATCCAAATTCCATTCGAATGCTGCAACAAAATTCCAAACAACATTAGAGCACCAAACCTTAAACCATTAAAATTAAACAACCTTAACACAGAAGATCTCGAAATTGCCAAACACAAATTGGACCAATATTCCAGAGATCTAGACGATTTAATCAACGAACCATTCGTAACAAAACACATATCCTGGTTCACCTACTTCATCATTGTGCTAATATTTGGACTGTTATTTCTGTACCTATTTTGTAAGTGCAGAACAAAAAGACGAAGACTAGCCATCGATGTTTCTGCATCACCCCCATCTCCACCTAGGCCTAGCAAACCCCACAGGACATTTGCTAACCTATTCCCTTCACGAAGACGACCTACCTTAAGGAGAGAAGACAACGAAGCCGAAGACATAGAACTTACATAAAGATGAACTGTTTTGTGCCTTTTACTGACTTTTAGTGCTGGACTCTTCAGTGAACCATATTTTATTCATTTAATCATTACATTTCATTATTTTACTTATCCCTTGTTAATTTCAATTGCATTAACATTTTTATACCATTTTCATTTAAACCTATCATGCTTATATTTTAGGCTTTCACGGTAAAGCCATATTTTAACCCTGGGAATATTTTTATATTATCCCATTTTACAACAAACTTATTATGTTTGTATTTTACGCTTTCTTGCTAAAGCTATATTTTAACTCTAACATTTTTATGTTATATTATTTTATGAATCAAGCTTATTGTGCTTGCATTTCATATTTTAGACGCTAAGGTTATATTCTGTATTTTAAACCTTACTATTTAACATTTTTGTATCTTTTATATTTTTCCAAATTGTACCATTCCTTTTATATACATTTTATATTCATTTCAAAAGTTGCTGCATAAAACACCAACTTTTTTTATAAGGGGGAAGCTGTTATATTAGAAATATACCATGATATATAATATCACCGAGACAGGCTTAACCTTCTCAGACATATCACATTACAAATTGCGTAACAGCTCTTCTCTAATAACCGCTCACGCTAGCTGAGCTTAACATTTCTTTCTCAGTAATCTGTTATCATGCTGAATTGCAAATCCAATGTTCTTTGTTCTCCAGATATTATAAATATTACCCACTGCCATTGTAAACCTCAGTCTTAAACTCATGTTCGAATAAATCACTTCAAAATTATTATTGTTATTATTATAGAGTCAACGTTGACTCCAGTGTTAAACTAAATAAATGTTTTTAAAAAGTTAAATCTACAATCCACTATCTAACATATATTTATCGGTAAGTAACAGTAAACAAGAATTTTTGTGATAAAAATTGTCATTCGCGTACAGTCTTACATTGCCCTGCATTGCATTAGATCAGATTAGAGCAAAATCTTTTTATTTGATCCTGACAAGCAAACATCAAATGTCTACAATGAAATACTTTACGCCTGTCATAGAGAGTCCAAAGTAACACCGACTGAAGCCGGAGTAAATTGTCAGTTCATTTACAAACTTAAAATAGAACTGAAAAATTATTCGATGAGCAAACTTCACTTTTTTAGCTACAACAGTACTAGAAAAAGATTTGAGTGCTAATAAACATTTTTGGGATATTTACATCAATAATTACCATGGCCTACATTCATGCTATTATAAACAAGCATCAGCAAGGTCGAAGTGTTGAAATGTGCAGCACTGCACTAAAAGAGTTACAATTCCACATTGTCTCTCACCACAAATACAATACCTAAGCCATAATTCGGATGTGAGGCTGCATCCACCCCTACAACAAACAACTATTAATCAGCTAATCCACATCACGCTGATTGAGACAGCAGCTTCCATAGTCTCCTGTATACATAATCACCTCATTCAACGAATTCAGAGTAACCCCCTATCTGAGTTTGTTCATTGGTCCTTCGAGCTGGATAATATTGTGGATATGGGCTGGTGAAATGAGGTCGTAGAGATTTCCTCGAATAAAGTGAGCATTCAGAAAATTTGTATAATGGTTACAAAGCTCACTTATGAAGTTAGAGGCTAGTTGATAAGTGCTCAACAAATGAATGTGCATTTTGTTGACAACAATATCCTGCTGGAATCGCTGCAATCTGTTTGCTGCCCGAATGCCTTCATTAATGCTTGTTCTAAAGCGCTCCAACTGGTTGTTGATCCGTGTCTCCGTATCACTGAATGTTGATAAGGCGGTTAGCATAAATTTAGTTTGATGGTTCGATGCTCTGATTAATTCTTGTTGATTCTTCTCTAGCGAATTAATATCCTTATAAACTTCATCGTTAACGCCAAACACAGAAGTTAATACTTTGCCCAATAGTCGTCTCTTGGAGCGATTGTGCAAGATCCTATCCATCCCATTTTTGATCCACAGCAAGTGATGTTGCTGTTCATTCAAATGATGAGCCAATGCGGTGCATTGGGCTTCGTCGGACTCTAATGTGGTTGCGTGACAAAGATATTCAAATTGTGAGGTAACGTTGGCTGCGGCGTCTATGTCCTCCTGGAATTTAGCCTTGGCGTATTTCACTTCTATCCTGAAGGTACCCCTTTCTATCCTTGCTTGGCGAAGATGTTCAACGTATAATCCGGGTGGTGGATGCTGGATATTATAACCAGCCTGTGTGGGGTTTGGTAACGTAGTGAGTAACGCTGCTAACAGCAGGAATAATGCTGTCAGCTGAAGGGACGTTCCTCTGCTCGGTGGTGGTTGGTTGGTGACAGTTGTACAGGTGACAGTAATGTGATCGTCTGCGTTGGATATGTTAATGGTTGATGCTTCTTTGAAGATGATTAGATCATTAGGTTTCAGGTTCTCCTGGCGTGTTTTCTACTTGTGCCAATGTTGAAGTCTATTTAAGTTATCGGTAGACCAGGTGAAGTCCTTCTTCATCTTTTGGACTATTTGCCATCTTGATGAGAAATTGGTATTGATGTTCGTCGCTATGAGATTAGGTGGCGACACTAATCCCATTCCAATTAAGAAATGTCCTGGTGTCAGGGCTGAATATAAGGGCCTTGAGTTGAGGTACGCTTCTATTTGGCGGGTCAGGGTAGCTAATTCTTCGTATGTTAGCGTGGAATCGCCAACTATACGTTTTAAATGATACTTCAAGTATTTTACGTCTGCCTCTCATAGTCTCTCGAAATGGAGAGCTGCCGGGAGGATGTAATGCCAATCGGTACCAGCGGTTGCCAGTGGTTGTTGGGCTTCAGTCTTGGGTGTAACGTCGAGTAACTCCTTGCTAAGGTTATGCTCCTCGCATGCTGTGTCATCTGGGAACAGGATTATCTGGACTGAGACCTCTTCTATGTCGCAAAACTTCGTTAATTGTTTGTCTTCATGTATGAAAATGGCATCAATTGGACCGGGTCTCACGTATATGGGATGGGCTAGGATTTGGGTTTGTCTCCGCTGATTATCTGGGTCTTCTAGCTCATATGTTGGCATCGTTTACATCAACTTCGATAAGGATGTGGTCATCTTTGTCATGAGATTTTGTATTGCATCTTCGACTTGCTGCTCGATACCGTGGTATTCAGTGTCTGTGAAATAGTTACTCGATGCTGGGTTCGTGGACCAAAATGTCTTCGTGCAAGCGTTGGATGGAACTCCATTGCTTCGTGAGTTCAATGAACAAACTCAGATTGAGGGTTACTCTGAATTGGTCGAATGAGATGATTATGCGTACAGCAGACTATGGAAGCTGCTGTCTCAATCAGCGTGATGTGGATTAGCTGATTAATAGTTGTTTGTTGTAGGGGTGGATGCAGCCTCACATCCGAATTATGGCTTAGGTATTGTAGTTGTGGTGAGAGACAATGCGGAATTGTAACTCTTTTATTACAAAAAAATATAATCTTTATATAGTAAAAATGTAGGTAGTAAATAAATAACAAAACCTTGACTTATGCTAATATTCATTCATAAATTGTTTATAAAAATGTGCAGTGCTGCACATTTCAACACTTCGAACTTGCTGATGCTTGTTTATAATAGCATGAATGTCGGCCACGGTAATTATTGACGCAAAATAAAACAATATGTAGGTTCCATGAAATCCTAGAAAAAAAGTAAAATTATGTTCAACATGGTTAGACACTAAAAGTAATATTTTTACGTAATAATGAGGTAAGAGTCCCCCCACTTATATTGAATTTATCATTAACGAAATGTTTAGTTATTCTTTAGTACTATAGATCATTACTTCAATATTACATTACACAATTATTAATACTTTCAATATTTATAATACTAACAGTATTAGGGTAAGAACATATTGGAGCCTTGCATCAATCACGGCGTCAAGCCTTGACTCTTAGTGGAGTGAAATCGTTCGTCTGTCTCGCTTATTTCTGGTAGTTTTTTTAAGGTAATACCAAATGCGACCATTTTATATGGCTTAATTTTGGCCATCCGAAATGGATTTCTACAACTTTTTTATTAGGGCCGAACTTTGCAAAATGGATTTTTTCATGTCTGAGAGGTAATTTGAAAAATGAGTTTCTTGAAACATACATCACGCTATAATATCAACGATTAGAACTACGATTATGATTTTTTGTAAACTTCTCAAAAAAACTATAGCCCTTCTAACGCACTCTCCAATTTTTCAAAATGTATGACCTCTTCTAGTAAATATGCCCCAAAGTCGCCACTAGCAAATCCGTGCATTGAAAACTTCACTATGCAAGCAAGTTAATTATTCAAAATTTATTTATGTATATATAAAGTCAAATATAGACAAAACTATAGAAAAGTTTTTAAAAAAGTTTCAGCTCAATAAGCCTCATAGTTTTCGAGAAATCGAATTTTTAATGCGTTTCATTTTCAGAGTTAATATAATGCGCCGGACCTGCACCTTTATTTTGTAGCACGAAGTAATATAATACTTACTTCATGTTTTGTAGTAACGTTCGATGGTCAGTCGTACAGTGTTTATGTATTAAGCAAGTGTCTAGGATATTATACAGGGTGTCTCACCGGGAACTGAATCGATCGATATAGTGAAAAGTACGCATCAGAAAATTTTGAAAATTTAGATAGTTACTAATGTCGGTGTGTCCAATCTAAGTAAAATAATTACAAGCAGCTGGCACTTCCGTTTATACCGGAAGTCGATACCAACTTGCTTATTTCAAATGGAGCATCCTATATATTTTAGGGTTATCGAAAAGAGCATAGAATTCTGAGTTGAAAATATGTAGCATATCCTATACCTAAACCTAGCCGTTTCAGAGATATTTGACATTTTATAGAAAATTTGACAGGTACAACGGTTTGCAATAATTTTCTTCGTGTAAAAGATCCTCATTTGCTTCTTGTCACGTAAAAAGAACACAAGGAGAACTACGTTCTACAACTTAAATAAATTCAATAATATCATACCAAAAACGAGCCTCAGAACGATCAATCGTTGAATTAAATTCAGTAATAACCCCTTGTAGTCTGCCCTATATACAAATTCAGAATCCTCCATTAAAACTTCTAATCGACATAGGTTGTTCAAAAACCATTATTAGACCCCACATCATTGAAAATTTTTATTCTGATTGCATGTATACGCACAATATCAAAACGTGCCACGGAAAGACAGACGTACAATTCCACGCTGAAATCCCCGCTTTCAACAAATTTAACTCGGACGACACACTTGATGCTCTAGTATATGATTTTCATAATTTCTACGACGGTCTAATAGGATTCGAAGACTTATCTAAATTTCACTTTTTATTAGATTTCGACAATAAAATCCTCTTTAACCAAAATCTTTGCATACCCCTCCTTCTGAGAACCCCCAATGATACATCACGTAAATACGATTTAAACTCACGAGAAATAATAACAAAAGAAATACCTGTAGACATTTATAATGGAGAAATTCTGGTCCCATCATTCTCAAATGGTACAGTTACCATCCCTGAAATCATTGCAAAGAGTGGCTTAGCTACAGTAGAACTACATAACATTAATGGCTTTTCTACACAAGCTACCTTCGATCAACCCCTAAACGTCTTACCATTTCAGGACTTCGAAACTTTTACTCCTTATATACACCCCCTAGATAAACCTAAGCAAAAAATCAATCTGAATGAAACTATTCGCACAGACCATTTGAATCCCGAAGAAAGAAACGCACTATTTTTTGTTTTAAGAAAACATCCGAATATACTTTATTTTCCTGAAAACCCACTTTCTTTTACTAATCACGTAAAACATGAAACACGCACCAGTGACGAGATCCCTGTTAATACTAAGTGTTATAGATATCCTTTTGTACACAAACAAGAGGTACAAACCCAAATAGACAAAATGTTAAAAGACGGAATTATAAGACTCTCAATTTCCTCATGGAGTTTCCCCATATGGATTGTCCCAAAAAAACTAGATGCCTCTGGAGAAAAGAAATGGCTCATAGTTGTTGATTACCACAAAGTCAATGAGAAGACTATCACTGATAAGTACCCCTTACCCAATATCTTAGATAAACTTGGCAGGTGTCAATATTTTAGCACACTCGACCTTGCATCAGGTTTTCATCAAATCGAGATGCATCCAAACAGTATTGAAAAGATCGCTTTTAATGTTCAGTCAGGACATTATGAATAAGTACGAATGCCCTTTGGTCTCAAAAATGCCCCAAGTTCCTTCCAACGAGTCATGGCCAATGTTCTGAGAGATCTCCAAAACAAAATCTGTCTTGTATACATGGACGATATAATCATATACAAAATTTACACCTGGTCTTCACAGCCCTTGAAAAATCAATTCTCAAAATACAACTCGACGAATCAAAGTTCCTATGTAAATCGGTCGAATTTCTAGGACACGTAATAACCCCTGATGGCATGAAACCAAACCCAAGAAAGATAGAAGCTATCAAATCATTTCCTGTCCCTAAGACACCCAAGGAGATTAAATCATTTTTAGGACTCCTTGGTTATTATCGTCGCTTCATTCCAAATTTCGCCAAGGTTACGAAACCCTTTACTCAATGCCTGAAAGAAGACCAAAAAATTACCCTCACTGAAGAATGCATATCTTGTGTTAAAGAATGTAAAAACCTGCTCTGCAACGAGCCCGTTCTAACTTATCCTGATTTCACAAAGCCCTTTACTTTGGAATGCGATGCCAGTAAATACGCAATAGGTTCGATCCTCAGTAAAGATGGACATCCTATCTCGTACTACTCCAGAACCCTGAATCCTGCAGAAATCAATTATAGTGTAATTGAAACAGAACTTTTAAGTGTGGCCGACAGTTGCAAATTATTCCGCCCTTATCTCTTTGGACACCATTTCACCATCATCACAGATCACCAACCCTTGGAATGGTTGTATCACCTAAAAAACCCAAACTCCCGACTAATCCGATGGAGACTACGCCTCGACGAATACGACTACACTATTAAATACAAAAAAAGGCGAACACAACGTAAATGCCGATTGACTTTCACGACCCCCTATATAAGAACTCAGCGCTGTCGATAATGATGATGCAAATTCTATGATCGCAAACCTCTCAGATTTTGAATCAATTTTAGACGCACCACCCGAAGTAGATCCCCAAATCGCAGACGATTTAATAAAGAACATAGATGAACAAACTTTCGATAATAACACTGTTCACACAGCGCTTTCTAACCCCATTTCACAATGCCTTATTCTAAATCAGCCATTAACATCTATAAAAATCAAATCTTCATAAAAGAATGCAATAACGCAGTTACTAATACCCACATTCTAGAAACACCTTTCCCTGGATATAAAATACACCGAACTGTGTTAAAATCACGAACATCCGATGAAGAGATATTCAAATTTATAAAACAATTCTTACGTTCTACCCAAAGTACCCAAAACTGCTTCAACTTCAACGTCGAGAGTATTAAACATAAAATCATTAGAATATTCCAGAGATTCTTAAACTCTAACGAACCAATGAGCTGTATAATTTCAAATAAAGTACTCAAAGATGTCTCCCAAGAAAACAAACAAAGCCAGATAATAAAATATATGCACGAAGGAAAAACCATACACCGTGGAACCAAAGTCACTTCAAGTTTAATAATGAGAAAATACTATTGGCCCAATATAAACCACCAAGTTGCCCAATATATAAAAAATTGTCACACATGCAACACTTGCAAATATGACAGGTATCCTCAGAAAATAAAGTTTCAAAATACCCAAATTCCTCAGAAACCTCTAGATATTATTCATATAGACCTTTTTTACTTTTCGAATGAATGTTATCTTACCGTTTTCGATCCTTTCTCGAAAATTGGACAAAGCTACCAATCCAAGACAAGAATGGAAGTACAACAAGCTCATTTTACTTTCATACAATACTACGGGAAACCTTATAAGAACATTTGTGACAAAGGTAAAGATTTTAATAATACCATGATTATTGATTACTGTGACTTACATAAAGTGTCTTTACACTTCACTAGTACTGACAGTCATACATCCAATAGTTCAATTGAACGTTTTCATAGTTCGCTAAAGACAGCATGAGATGTTTAATTTCAGAAAACCCTAACTTCCCTAATTATTATTTGATGAAATTAGCTACGATCGGATACAATGAATCAATACACTCTCTCACTAAACACACCCCTTTTGAAGTACTTTTTGGACATCTAAATAAACCTTCACCCTTTGAAATATCTGACGAAATTATCACTTCAGATTACATACAGAAACATAAAACCTTACCCAAAACTTATACGAACAACTTAGAATTAACCAAGTCCTCGACAAAGAAAATATAATGTCAAAAATCAACAAGAACCGTACAGAACCTAAAATTCATGATACAGACGATATCATTTACGTTAGAAACTCACGAGCTACGCGTGCGAAGAATGTACCTAAATTCATATCGGCAACAGTCATCAAAGATGACGGACTTACTGTCGTAACTAACAAAGGACGAACAGCTTAGCAATCTAGAACAAAACGTATACTGTCAAAATCTAGCCAACCAAATATCACATAACTTTCTAATTATTTTAATTCATTCAGAAGCCTTGGAAAATGCTCTGGTAAACACCTATTCAGGAATCACTCAAATCTAATACATATTCTAGACACCTTAACAAAACTCTATGATCCCAGATGTCTTTTAAAACTGGAAAATGACGAATACTATAGATTATTTCATATTCAGACTAAAATAAAAAAGAACTTAATTTACTTAGAATTAACTATACCACTCTTTGATATTAGAGACTTTCAATTAATCCATCTGATTCCTATTCCTTTTAATAATACTATCCTTATACCAACAAAACCCTACCTGGTACTGGGTGTTGATCATACAGCCCACCTATGGAAAGATGCTGCCTGCCAGACAATCAATAAATATCATATCTGTGACGGAGAACCTCTACCGCGGACTTCCAATTGCCTTCTCGACTTGCTAGAGGGACAACAAACTGCCCGCTGTCGTTTGCAAAAGATCACAGTAAACACCGATCTTTCATTAAGGATTTCAAACAACAAATTTATCTCTTTCCCTAGAGAAGAGATCATAATCAAGACTTCATGTCCCGACCAAGAGATAATCCGAGTGAAGGAGCTTAGTGAAATAACACTCGAACCCAACTGCAGTGTTTTTATTAAAAATACCACTTATTCAACGGAGGCTTCCAAAATCCAAGGACGTTCGTTCTACTTACCAAAAATTGTAGAATATTCCTTGTCCCCGCTACCAAGCCTTCACTTTGAAGAATTTCCTTCAGAGCTGAATAAGTTGTTTGAATCAACCTTAACCACTGGAAATCGAAGATTTTGGAACACCTAGTCATCATCACACCTGGATATTATACTATCTCGTATCTATGATCATTCTTGCAATTACTTTCTACTTATATTTTAAATATTGCATGAGAAAGCCCTTCAATATAAAAATTGTAAATAAAGGCAAATCGCCCACCAACTCCATTGAACTGCAAGATTCAAATCTTCCTGTAAAGGATATGAATCCCTTTTAAGAAGGGAGGAGTTATATGTTATCATTGTTTACTCCACCATTTTATTTTTGATAAGGTTTTAAGTAAACATCATAATAATAATTGTTACAAATATTTACGAATATAATGATAAAATTTATCAACTAACCACAAGTCCGATAAACAAACATATAAATAGTTAATTCGAACTTATAGTCATCAAAATGTGTTATAAGTCGTTCTAATAAAGAAGTCAAATGCAAATTACTGTTTTCTTCCATCGAGAAATCCTCCTAACTTATTTTATATAATGAATAATAAAAAATTAAATTATATTATTAATTATATTATTGTTTTGCTTTTGACATTATTATATAGATATAAACCTAAACCTATCTGTAAATTATTTTTGGAAAATTATTTTAAGTAAAGGCTCATGTTTGACAGAATTAAACAATCCCTATTATCCCTATTCTCATTGGGTGATCTTAAAAGTCATTCAGAAAATGTCAATACAACATCAGGAACTTGACTTTCGAATTCTTCTTTTGTCGTTTCGTTAAGAGAGGGAAAGACTTTTCTTGTTGTCTTATGGTCAATCATATATAGCTTTTTTGTAAAATTTCTACAGCTCTATGAAGAATTTGATTGTCAGAGAGGTTTAAAAATATATAAAAACTCGATTGCTGAAGAACTATGAGACCTAGCGAGCTTAATCTTTTAAAAACTTTCCTATAGTTTTTTCTACATTTGATTTCATATATACATATCTAAATGTTGAATAATTACCATACTTGCTCGCATGGTGAAGTTTTCAATGCATGTATTTGCTAGTGGCGACTTTGGGGCTTATTTTCTCGAAAAGGCCTTATATTTTGAACACTTGAAGCAACGTTAGAAGCGCTATAGTTTTTTGAGTAAGTTTACAAAAATTCATAATCGTAGCTCAAACCGTTGATTTGATAGCGCAATGTATATTTTACAAAACACACTTTTCAAATTACTTCTCAAGCATGAAAAATTCTTAGCAAAATTCGGCCTTACTAAAAAAAGTTGTAATATTAGATTTCAGATGGCCAAAATTATGTTCTACAAGATGGTGATGAGTGTCCCACTTAGTTATACCTTAATTTTTTTTAAACGGCATAATTGTGGACCGATTTTACTCCAATATGTGTACTCCAAATAAATACTCAATAAATGATAGCCGGGTGGTAGAAGCAAAAGTAGATAATGGTATACGCAAAGGTAAAGTACATTTATCTATGCGCATTTATTCAGAGTACAGAATCGAGGATTGATGCCATGCGTCTCTGTATTCCGAATAACTACGGCACAGATAAATATATTAACTCATCGACTCTCAAGCCCGACGGAAGCCTCGACTTAGGACTCGCTGCAACAGTTGATGCCCCAATTTAGGCATGAGTTTTGAGTCGTGACTTCGTCTTACCCGTTGTTGTCGAGGCCAAAAAAGGCCTTTTAAAACAGTTAAATTCAATCAAAAAGTCACAATTTGTAGCTTAGCATCATTATCCATTCATATCTCAGCTCAAATTAAATACAACGCAATAAACGCGCTTAGGGTATATCGACGTTTAGATTCCCGTCCGCCTCGGCATGACTGGGCGGGTCCGACACGACGCAGCAGGCGGCCCCGGCCGCTCATTTGGCACACAGCGTTCCAAACGCCAGCCGACCTAACGTTCAGAGCTCCGTGCGCCCCGAAAGTTACAGTATCGCGGCGGAGTTTCGACAGCGGCAGTTCACTCCGAGCGCTACAACTACCAGTTCACTCCGAGCCTTCATCGAGTCAACATCAGTAAGCAGTCCAGTCCACTACATCTACAAGCTTCCAGAACTTCAGCATACCTGACGAACCAAGACCGGTACGGCGTCGTAGTTGCCAGTGCATCTACACCCTACAGCGTGGAGGAGAAAGGCCAGCCTACAACAACAGCAACCTACAATCGTGCCGCGACTTTTAACTCGCTTCGAAATAACCAGTGTTAGCTCAGTATTGTTAGGGATTAAATTCATTAAAACAAATTGTGCATCGACCAGCGCAAGAGTTCTGCTTAGAGTTACATATTTTGGTATCTCTGACTTTTATTTCTCATCAACGACTCTTACCACTCAACAGCGCCTGTCTACATACTCAAAAGTTGGGGTACCTGGCACCAAAAGCGGTGCTTGCGTATGTCAGCCGGCGAGACAGTAAAGGGGGTAGTAGCTGTACCCACCGATACTTTAAAAAATCGTTAACCAGTCTACAAATTCCAAAAATCGACCCTGAGAGCTCGTTCAACCACCAGAGCTACGAGAACACCACCTTCGAGGCTGCTGGCGCCCATCAACTTAAAAAATTTGCAGTCTCCGAGTAAAAACATTTTTATTTTTCCACACCACCACCCTAATTTTCGTAGACACCGTGCATTAACCTAGGAGAGTACAATCACTACTTGAACCGAGGTTTTAGTCGAGGCTTAAGACGATGCTTCACTATGATCCATATGAATTCTGAGTAGAGGATTCACTATAAATGAATACATTTATCTATGCGTATTTATTTAGAGTAAAGAATAGGGGCGTAATGCCAGGCTTAGTGCGAGGCCCCCTTATATTCTTACACAAAGGTTAAGAACACACGAGACTGTTTTTGCCGAGTCGGACCCCGAATCGTCTGCCGTTCAATACTACACACAAGAGGTGGTTTATCAGTTGACGCCGAAAGCATCTTAATACGTTTTCAGTTTAGATCTTGATGTAATATGAGCATACTGTACAATGTTTAAAAAGAAATGCTAATTTGGCTACTGTGCAACATACATACCGTTGAAAAAACGCCTGTTGTGTGAATGTTATAATACACTTCAAAATATGCTGAAGAAATTAAAATAAAAAAACCTAGAAATTATCAAATAAATTCTCGTTATTACTCACCTAACTTAAAATATAATAAAAAAAACCCATCTCATCATTTAATTTTCCAGTAAATCTATAAATATAACTGAATTCATCTTAATCCGGCTTTGGTCATCATTGTTCAATTTAGTTACAAAAATCTACTTTACTACATTTTACAGTATTACTTCTTTAATTTTCAAAATTAAAATTATTAATACGTTACAACTTTTAATATATTTTTATCAGTTCTATAAAACGACCATAAATTACTGACATCCTGAAATTTTTTATTTACAGTTTGTTACCTCCCTTCTCTTATTATTTATTTTTGAGAAAGAATTGAGGCAACATGTGCGGACGACTAGCTGGTTTAAGCCGGAGCAGAGAGCCGTGGGTCCAGAGCATTCGTAAGAGTGGAGAAACTTACCCTTTCTGACATGCACAGCATAAGCGACAGATTTCTGTTTATTTCGAGAAAAGGAGACAAAGAAAAATTGATGTTAAATTGGGCACCATCTATAGTAAAATAAGCAAAATTGTCTCTTTTTCTCGAATAAGCAGTCTGCTATAGATCAGACTGAAATTGTTGGTAAGAGAAATAAAAAGATTTACGTCTCTCAATGAAATGGGATGAAAGTTGTAGGAAAATTAACCAACTATGTGGCTTAATGAAAAGATAACCAAAGTTTATCTATGAAAGATAAACTGTACAAAAACTATGCAGGAATGTAGAAGATGTATCTCAGAATTTAAATATCTAAGAATATAAGCATCTAAGCAAGCTAGCTGTACAAAATTAAGCAAGTTAGCTATTCAAAATATAAGCAAATTAGCTGTGCAAAATTAATTAATTAGGTTAACTGTGCAAAAGCTGCAGGAAATATATTTATTTAAGCTATACAAAAGTAATTTAAGGTATACAAAAGTAAGCTGATTTCTTAGACTATAAATTGCCAAAAAAATTAAAAGGAAAGAGAAAAATATTTTTAAACCCATGTGGTACATATAGTATTTTAACTACTTATTAAATTAAAAAGAATTGACTTTGAATTAAAAATTTATTTTAAAAATAATTGAAATTATACCAAAGGCAAAATTTGAAGATTAATTACATTTTAAATAAGTATAATGAAATTACCTGTATGTTAAACACTTTGTAACTGGGATATAAAAATTGTAATATCAATTACTGAAGTCCGCAGTTAAAAATTATAAACGTATGAATCAGTACAAAGGCTGCAAGTAAATCACTTCCTGGTGAGTTTTACTGATAAGGTAAACTTTTTTTCCTGTTTACTGGAAAACAACGCTACCAAAAAAATGTGAGAAATCTAATTCCCTATTGAAATTGAAAGCTATAAAATATAAAAATAGTACCAGTATGGCCATCTGTCAGTGGTTGCGTTAAGCGTACCAACTTGCCTTGTAGATTCCCGTACTCAACTAAAGTAGTGGCATATAATCTATAAAAGTAATCTATAATGATAGTTTATTTTATTATTTCCAGACCAGCTGATTTGCCTTTGCAATTTCTATTTTATACATAACCACAAATATTAACAGATGTAAATAAGTAGTAAAACGTATTGATAAATCCGTAAATATGTTACATCTTATAGGATATACTATATATAGAATGAGAAAAGGTAAGGAAAATAACCATATGTACTCCATAGTAAACAAAAATATAAAAATTGAAAAATAGATATCTGATGTAAATAAATGTTGTAGACAAATTGTTAAATGTTTGTTTCCTAGGATGCTGTCTTACAACGGAAATGAGATACATAATAGTGTAGAAAAGAGTTCCTAAGATATAAAGCTAAGTACATAAAACAGCGTGACATGGTTTAGCAGTTATACATGTAAAATTCTGTTAGTTGAAAACAGTTTCACCTGCAAAAACTGAATCCAAAAAATATACAGGTTGTGCTAACTATCCACAAAACACTAGTTTTTAAATAAAACTGTTAAATGGACATAGGCCATGTAACAAGTTATTCACTTTTGTTGCTTAATAGATTTTATTCTCATTTGCGAATACCGGGGGGTCATTGAAAACGAAACATGCCTGTTTTGAGACTAGTTGCTTGAAAAAACGCTTGGTCAGGTCGATTCTTGACAACTTTTGATGTCAAACTTGACATTAACACGTCAACCCCCTAGCCCCAGCAACCCCTAACTCAAGAATTTAAATAGGGAAAGGGGGATCAAGCGACCCCTCATTTGAAGCGTCTTTCAATTCTCTATGCTACAGCATGGTCGAAATTAGCTTTTTCAATTTTTTTTTCGTTCCCATGAAAACTACCCTTTAGATTAACTTAGGTGGGAGTGTTGTTTGGGAAAAAGTTTGAAACACGTCACCTTTTATCTTTTAAACGGCACATTTTGATATCAAATTTGACTTTGTTCGTGTTTCGGTTTGCCGCACTCATCATTTTTGAAAAACAAAGCGATCATTTCGACTCTCTCCGCAATAGATTAAACCATTTTTGCACAACCAATATTTATTTTGAATCACAACGACAATGACAATTCACAAACCAGTGGTATAGGAGGCTAACAAAAAGTAGAATAAAAAGTAGAATAAAAAGCTATCTGCGTATTCCGATAACAGAACGAAAGGTACTTCTTAAGAAAAACATGTGCACTACAGACTTCTTAAAAACAAACAATTTGAGCATTTGTTGAACTAATAAAATTTTTTTCTGACGTTCAATTTTGATGTTTTTCACTTCACTTTTCAAATGTTTGTAACGGCAGATTGAACGATTGAATTTCAATGACCCACCCTGTATGAAGTAATGTCCATTAACACAAACTTACCCTATAGCCTTTAATTATCTTCCGATCTAGATATACATCAATTATCGAATTTCATAATTTCATTGCAAAATTCAAGGCCAAACCTACTACACGTGGCAATCAAAACAACTCTTAGAATTCGTGCCGAGATGAATGGCAGGTGCACGCTAAACGCAATAGTTTCAAGATATTTTGTACCGGCCGGACTTGTAGGGGCAAGTTTGACGCAACGCTAGCGTTTGCTATAAATATGGCAGAGAATTTTGATCGAGAAGTTAGTTGCTTCCTGGACTCGCGTGTTACGTTCTACAGTCTAAAATTAAAACCAGTTTCAAGTAAAAAACATTTTCTACATTTAGTTAAAAAAATTTTAAATCAAAAGTAAATTTTTCATTCGAACATTTAACAAAAATGTGAATTTAATTTTTTCAACCTTTAATTTTCAAGCTACAATTGTTGAATTAAATTTTATGCGAATTTGTGCTGCCGTACAATTTTGAAATTAAATTTTAGTAAACAATTTCCTAAATCATGTTTACTCAGAATTTCCTTTGAAATTTTTGTGAACCTAATGGAAAATAAACATTTAAATTTTAACGTTTAAAACCGAAATATTTATTTACTCCTGAAAACCAAAAGTAATATACCAAGTATTCGCTGAAAACCGAACCATCCTCAAAAAATAAACCAGTTTAAGCACAGACGACTCTGGAAAGTATTTTTTCAAACTATAGAATCTCGTTCGTGTTTATGAACAGATCCATTAAAAACAACTCAACCGTACGCCCTCGAAGCAACAAAAACACTCCGGCACGTCAGGTGAATGACAGTACGCGCGGTATGTATGTCGCTTGTATCGCCGTATGAACAGCGATCTGGTCGCCTCGACGGAAACCGTATATTTTTAGCCTTTTATTGTACAACATGAAAAAATTAAATGACCTCTGTACATTATAAATTCTATAATGAGACTCTATTTATCGAGGCACGAAACGTAATGAGGTCGTTATCAGCAATAAGTGCATTAGCTGTCGTGCTGTCCGCATCTTCAGATTCATCCAAATTATCCTCATTATTACTATAATTAGAAGCTGACTTACAGAGTACTTTTAGGTAAGCCATTTTGAAATGTTTATTTAATCTACCCAACATATAGATAATGACAATGTCTCCAGTACTAACAAATAACATCTCCAATATGACATGATCGATGAACTCCGGCAACCATGAAAACATAATAATATTGGCTATAGTCAGAGAGTATGAGATTTTGGTGTTAACTTGAATCTTATTCCTAAGGCTTAAAATGTCTAAAACTATGATAAAAGTTAAAATTAAGACATACATAGTCAGTACCACATATCGTGTGACCAATAAATCAAATAAACAGAAAAGTAATTCTATTAAACACAAAATAAAACCAAAAATGTACACGATCAAAATAAAATATGTATAAACGTTCGAAATTTTCCTTCCTATTGTAGGTTTATAACACATTATTAACCAGTCAAAACCGAGACCAAATGCGCAAAGAAATCCTAATAACAGATTCATAGAATCCAACTGTATTACAACACAAATTAATAGTGGATGAAAATGTTTTTGAAAACCTATCACAAGTAATATAATAGTATACAGAAAAAACAAAACCTTAGTTATAGCATAATGCATTATATATCTATTAGTCTGACATTTAAGTTTTTTGAATTTACAAATAACAAAAATAATAAATATATCGAATACTATAACGCTTACGTACAGAATAAGCGCTATGATGTCTACAACTAGTGTAAGCATATTCCCCTGGTGCTCGCTTAAAACTTCTCTGCTAGTGTTTTTAAATGGAAGAACTTCTTGTTGGGTAGCATTGTAGACCCCACTGTCCATTTTTAAGCCCTGCAAAATGTTTACCTTTTAGATGTAAATTATCTAGAAACTATTTTTTAAATTTATAATACAAAGGAAAAGAAATGTAAATGGGTGGTTGAGGTATTTGCAATAAGACCACTAATCTTCAAGCTTGTGGATCAATTTCGTGGACCGAAAGTACAACATTTTACACTAGTGATGTTATGTAGATTCGCGGCTACTATTTAACAGAGCTTTATAATAATTATTTATGCAAGTGCAGAAACGCGAATACTCGGGCATTTATACAGGGTGTCTCACCGGGAAATAAATCGATCGATTTAGAGAAAAGTACGCGTCAGAAAATTTTGAAAATTTAGATAATTACTAATGTTGGTGTGGCCAATCCAACTAAAATAATTACAAGCAGCTGGCGCTTCCGCTTATACCGGAAGTCGATACCAACTTGCTTATTTTAAAATGGAACATCCTATATATTTTAGGGTTTTCAAAAAGAGCATAAATATGTAGCATATCCTATACCTAAACCTAGCCGTTTCAGAGATATTTGATATTTTATAGAAAATTTGACAGGTGCAACGGTTTGCAAGAACCGTTATAACTTTCTTCGTGTAAAAGAGGGAATCGTCACAATTGTTTACTTAAATCTAATCTATGTATTCACTGATATAATAGAGACATTTATTTGCGAGAAATTCTCTAAGTTCAGATTTAAAACTATGTAAAGGTTTAATCTGCTTTAACTCGTCTGGTAGACGGTTATATAATTTAAGTCCGACATAGTCTGGGCAATTTGAGGATATTTTATATTTACAAAATGGTATATAAAAATGTTTCTTATTTCTTACGTTGACAGAGTGAACCTTATCGGTTGTGTTAAAACGAAATCTGTTGACATACACGAATACACAGAATTCATAAATAAATAAACCAAATAGTGTTAATATTTTATGTTTCTTAAAATATTCTCTACAAGAATAGGTATTAGAGACTCCCTCTATGCATCTTATAATTCGCTTTTGTGCTATAAATACATCTGGTGATAAGGTGGAATACCCCAGAAACAAACACCGTACCTCAATCTAGATCCAACTTGAGCGTGATATAGATTTATTAGTTGCTCCTTGCTCAGAACTGGTTTCAAATTTCAGAATAAATAAAATATTGAATTTAATTTGGCTATTAGGTAGTTGCAATGCTCTTTCCAATTTAGACATTTATCTAAATGGATGTCCAAAAAACGTACACTGTCTACCTGATTCAAACGTGTCCCGTTAATAAATAGATTTAAGTTTGCACATGATTTCTGTCTATTGTGAAACCTCATAACGTGTGTTTTTTCTATATTTAAATGTAATTCGTTAGACGAATAACAGTTACTTAAAGAATTTAATACATTCCTGCTAACTTCTTGCAATCGAATGTCAGAATTATCTGACAAGATGAGCGAGTTGTCCTTTGCATACTAAGTAAGAGATGCCTCTGAGGTTAAGGTATCAAGGTCATTAGAGTATAATAAGAACAGTACAGAGCCTAAGATAGAACCCTGCGGAACCCTGATATTAATTTCACCAGACTCTTAGTTGAACCTACTTATAGTACCTTCCTTACGGAATGTCACACTAACGTATTGGCTCCTATTATTCAGAAACGAACTAACCCAGTCAA
Organism: Leptura quadrifasciata; assembly: GCA_963675555.1. Classification (NCBI taxonomy): domain Eukaryota; kingdom Metazoa; phylum Arthropoda; class Insecta; order Coleoptera; family Cerambycidae; genus Leptura; species Leptura quadrifasciata. Next base: position 116,463,182 of record OY776677.1, read on the forward strand.
GGACGACGCCCCTGATACCATAGCTTGACAATTTATTAAGAAGTTTATCGTGGTTCACACAGTCAAACGCCCTGCTCAGGTCGCAAAAGTCCCAACTGGACATTCACCTGCCTCGATATAATCAATAACCCTTTTATATAAGGAATACAGGATTGTGCTCGTCGGCTTAAGAGCGCGAAAACCATGTTGATTTTCAGTAAGAATTTTGAATTTTTCAAGAAAATTTGACATACGGTTTAAATAACAATATTCAAATACTTTAGAAAAACCTGAAGGTACTGTTATTGGTTTATAATTAGCCATGTCCTCTGCGTCATATTTTTTGTGTATAGGAATTACTTTTCCCAATTTTAAGCATTTTGGGAATGCCCCCGCTTGAAACGTCAAATTTACTAGGTACGTTAAGCGTTTTAAAATCGTTGACAATAGTTTTTTTATTAAGAAAACAGGAATTTCATCGGGACCCGATGATTGTTTGTTTTTTAATTTATTGCTTAAAAGATTCATTAATTCCTTACATAGAAAAGGTTCTAGAAATAAGCTATGTTGATTAACATAATTGTCTACATGTTTACCATTGCTAATTTGGATTTTTTGGAATTTGTTTAATAAAAAAAAAAATTATTAAAGTTTGAAGCTACCAAGAATTGGATCGTCTATTGTCACACCATTATTTTTTATACATAAATTTTTCAAATTCATGTGTTTATTTGCCATGTCGGTGATAACTTCCCATGCAGCTTTGTCAGGATTATCAGAGTTATTGATTTTATTTTGGTAGTATTATTTTTTTGCTTTTTTTACTAAAGCGGTGTGCCTAGCTTTAGCGACTACATAATCTTAAGTCAAGCCGGAATAAGTATTTTTCAGAGTATATAGGTCTTTTAGCTTAATGCTTGATATTTTAACCTCGTTGTTGACCCATTCTTTATTAATGATATTAGATTTGAAATACTTGCGTTTGGGAGAGCAACTGTTAAAATGATACATAAATATTTTATGAAAGCAATCATAGGCTTCATCCAAGTCAGGTATATTATATGTTGCAGACCAGTTTTCATTCAAGAGGGCAAACTGAAAATTTGACAGGAAGTTATCATTAAAACATATTCTAAGACATGTGGTTGGAGCCTTATTAGCACAGGAGGCAATATCAGATTGAAAGAGCACAGTTCTATGGTCAAATATATTATTGTCAACTACAGCAGCCAGACTATTATCTGTTATATTAGTGAAAATATGATCTATTATCGTTGAGGTGGTATTCGTCACGTGGGTACGCCACCCCACCATTAGTCTGAGATTAAAGCAAATCAATAAATTATACAGTCTATTAAAATTTTTACAGGAATCTATATTAAAATCACCATTTAAAACAATGTTTACATTTACTTTAAAAAGCATATTTAAAACGTTGAAAATATTTTCTAAAAATATTTTTAGATCTCCGCTTGGAGATCTGAGTGTTACCATTTTTTCTTTAGTTTTCCGAAAAAGCGGAAAACTAACAAAATTCTAATTCCCCGTTTTCCCGAAAAATTAAAAAAAGTATATTCTAAACAGCGTCACTGTATAGAAAATGCAATTTTAAATGCTTTTTGTTCTCATAATTTTTTTGACAAAACGCATAAATAGCAAAATAATCAAAGAAAACTATAAATATATTTTTCCGTTTTTCCGGAAAATTAAAGCGAAAATTGCAAATCTATTACAATGGTCATGTGGAAAATGCGATTTTAAATACTTTTTTATTCTTTTATTTTTTTCAAAAAATGCTTAGTTCGTTAGTAGTTCAAAAGGAAAGAATATTAAGAGTTAAAGCCTAGTAAATTAATTAAATTCATAATCGTAGCTAAAACTATTGATTTAATAGTACGATGTATGTTTTAAAAAAACTCATTTGCAGAATTCGCCCCAACTAAAAAAAGTTGTAGAAATTTATTTCGGATAGCCAAAATTAAAACCTACAAAATGATGAAGGTCCCATTTGGTGATACTTAAAAAAAAAATTACCAGAAATAAGTAAGATAGAGGAACGATTTTAGTCCAATACTAGGAAAAGGTTACGGATCTGTACAGGTGACCACGACATTGAAATAGAAGTAATATTTGGCAAAAAATATGCAGTTATTGACACGAACTAAAAGTGTATAAATAGTGTCTACAATAATAATCAGAGGCGGCGACAAGAGTGTATCTGGTTTCTATCTGCATACTTGATTTATTGTTTCAAAATAACAAACTGAGTGAATAACGAAAACCAAAGTGAGGAGTAAACTAACATATAATTTCCTCGTATGGCAGTACCTGATAACGTGTCAATCAAGGATTTATTTGAACTACTAAAGGAAATAAAATTAGATATAAAATTAAAAATCAGTCCGACACAACTCGTCCAAATATTCCCATTTAGGAATGGGTTGGACTATCTGGTACTGGCATTCAAAAATAATTATAAATATACTTTGCTGTTATACATTACATTTCAAATCTGTGCGCCTTGGACCAAAATTGTTAGAACCGTTATAGGAAAAAGTTATTTAAGGCTACCTACGTGTTAAATTCATTGGGGCAGTTTTAGAGAAAGAAATTATTTTAACCTAACGAAACATGTACGAGTACTATTTATGTATTAAGACAGTATAAAAATCAAGTTATAGTTGTTGCAGTTTTCTCATACTTTAAACGTGCATTTGAGACGGTGAATCGGCAATTATTGGTATCAACTAACGTAATAGACAATGACTTCGGAGTACCACAAGGATCAGTGCTAGGACCTTTATTATTTGTGCTGTTTATAAATGACATAGTGAAATCAATAAAAAAATGTAAGGTGCATTTATTTGCAGAAGATACGAAAAAGTTGAAGGAATGAAAATTGACGGCAAGGACAATAAGTATAATAATGTGTATGAAAAATTTCGAAAAACGCAGTTGGCTTTGACATACGGCCTGGAGAGAGTCATCTTCTCCCCCACGAGATATTTGCTGCCAGCAGAGGCTCTCCTCATGAGTGGCGTCATGATTCAGAAACGTGGTAGCCACATCAAGAAGGTCTGGCTGTTTTGAAAGGACGCCCAACATCTTCGTTTTCCCTTGCCAGAAAAAGGCAGAGGTGGTGTCGCAACCAGTGAAGGCGTGAAGGAACAACTCGATGCCAGAATGGAATGAGTCGAATGAGAGAATTAGAATTAGTTGAATGATGTTGAAGAGAACTGCACACAACCTGTTCCACCCCTGCCACTTTTCTGGAAGAATACATTCTGTATGCTGGAGCCCAATCCATTAAGAAGTACCAAGAAGTCGAGATCCTCTCCAACGATTATGACGTGCTCGTACTCCTCGCCTAGAACCGGCTTCTCTACTAGGTGAAACCATTCTCTTTTCGCAGGAGGTGAAATATCTAGGTATCACGCTAGATAGATCACTCAACTGGAATTCCCATCTGGAAATGGTAATCTACAAAGCAAGGCTGTCCCTGTGGACATGCCGTAGAATTTGTGGAAAATCCTGGGATATGGGTCTCCAACAAATATGCTGCATATACGTTACGGTTATTAGACCAATGATAACGTATGGCTCCATAGTTTGGTGGTCGAAAGGGCTACAACAGTCGACCAAAGCCAAACTCTCTGGCTTACAGAGACAAGCATGCCTGGCAATAACTGGTGCTATAAGCACCACACCTTCAGCTGCTTTGAAAATCCTCCTAGACTTACCACCTGTCCATATTTACTTGAAGAGAGAAGCTAGGTGGGCAACATATAAACTCCAATAATCGGAAATCAATAAGCCGCAGGCTATCATCATGGAACGCAATGGATTGATTGATGGCCTAAACAGTCACAGCATCCTAGGTATGCCTTCTGATGTGATGCCTACCAGAACCAACCATGAGCTGCCTTTTAACATCCTATTTCCTGAAAGAGATGAGTAGGATCGGAATAAAACCAACCTACAGAAGGCAGACAGCTGCTGGTATACAGATGGCTCCAAAACTCCTGAAGGAACAGGATCTGGAGTTTATAGTTGCTGTCCAAAGGTAAGAATAATCTCGAGCCTGGGCGATACCGCGACAATTTTTCAGGCTGAAATATATGCCATTGAACTGTGTGTAAGGAGACCGGAACTAACGCGCCGTAGACACAGATCAATAAAGATTTTCTCAGACAGCCAAGCAACCCTTAAAGCTCTTGGATCCTATCGCTGTAATTCTAAAACAGTGTGGAACCGCCAAAAAGCTCTAACCCAATTGGGTAGAAACAACAAACTGACTCTGGTCTGAGTGCCTGGCCACTCTGGGCTGGAGGGCAATGAAATTGTCGATTGCCTAGCTAGAAAGGGTGCGGCATCAAAATATATAGGACCAGAACCAGTTCTTGACATATCTTCAAGCACTGTCAAAACAAATATCCTAGACTGGGCCGAGAGCAAGATTCTCTACCATTGGCAGGAACTACCAGGATTAGTTCATTCGAAGGAATTCATTACATATCCTTTGAAATCAAGAGCTAAAAAACTGTTAGAGATGAATAGATTACACCTAAGTACTCTAATCGGCCTATACACTGGGCACTGCAGATTAAATCATCACCTACACAGACTTGGACTGATGGAAAACACTGAATGCCGTCTGTGTCTAGAAAAAGATGAAATGGCAAGGCATGTCCTGTGTACTTGCCCCGCTACAGAAAGAACTCGGAACAGCTTTTGCCTGAGAACCTGGACAACAAGGTTATCAGCTTTATTAAAAAGCTGAATCTATTGGGTGAAATATAAATTAGGAGTGAGCCACAATAGACCGATTGGTTGCGGGTGAGCGTTTGGTATAAACCCACTGACCTTTCAACCTAACTTAACCTAACTCCTCGCTCTTCTCCAATGCTGTCCTCACAATGAGGCAGTCGGCGTCCTCTGGGGCTTGCTTTGTTTCGATCCCTTGGCAGTCTAGTGCAGATGAAGTTAATCAAACGCTGCTTGTTTTTTGGGTTGGAAAATAACTTTTCTTGGTGCACTTTGATCAATGTCGATTCTTCAAAAATGATGTCGCTACACGCTGAGGCTGCATAACGACGCTGCCGCTCTGCTGTTTTTGTGCTCCTCGCAGCCGCTTCTTCTGGGTAGCCACTGAATACAACTGACGCATATTTCCCAAAATGGTTGAACGTATAGGTAATATAAGCAGCTACTAATTTCCTCACTGAGCTGTTCCGTTGCCATATAACCTTGTAAAGCAAGCACCCTCCATAAATAAATCAAATTTATTATATAATGTCATTTTTATAACATTCTGTAGGTAACTGTATGATATTAATAACAATTTACATTGGGAGCTCCATTTCTTGAAAAATCCGATTTATTTAATTTTTCGTTCCTTCCAGATAACAAGGGAACTATTTGCCCTACAGGTTTCCGCTTATGCTTAAATTAAAGCAAAATAACTTTTCTACAACTTCACCTGCTATGACTTTCCTCGTAAGATGAGTTTTAGCCGATATCCTGCTCGGAAGACGGCTAAAACTACAATTTAGAACTTTTTAGAACATTTGTTCTAAAAAGTTCCAAGCCCAATTTTTGAAGCGATGTATCTCGGGACATATTTGACCTACGGAGCTACGGTTGCACTCAAATTTTGTCTACTTTAAAAGTGTACACTCTGACTTTTTCTGCAGGATGCACCTTTTCGAAGTTATAAGCCAAAAACTGAAAAAAATCCGAAAATTTCAAGGTTTTTTGAGCACCGCGCAGTTAGCAGAGATCTTTTGAAGCTGCAAACTTGGTTGTACATTACTGGTATCTATCCTATGTGGATAGTAAATAAAATTGCTAAAAAGTTTAATGTAAAACTAAACAATTATTAAAATTTATATAACATTATATTTTCTAGCTAGTTTGTATAAAATTCATATAGTTTCAAGTCCAGTCAATTTGGTTTATTTAGTCGAATCTTATTTTGAAATATAATTCGTAACGAACAATTTTTTATATATATATTTCTTGAGACGCTACGAAATTTTCCTAATGAAATCTTATTTAGGATATCATTTTTATACAAAATTTGAATATAATTTGACGGCACTGGCAGCTGTGAAGCACACAATTTTCTAGATTATTTTTTATTAAGGATGCTAATTTTGCTCATGGAAAACCGATTTTTTTTTAACACCCTGTATAATAATAATATAAATCTTAGTATAATGGCTGTTTATTTTACTATAGATAAAATTCGATCACCGTAAAATAATGATATTGAAGCGAACTTTTTTCATTATAATTTCACCAAAAGAGTAAATAAGTAAACTTACGTAAGTATTTTGTTTCCTAATAATTCTGCACCACACAATATTCTTATTTTAAAAACTCGGCTTATGCATATTAAGCCACTTCTAAGGATTTCGCCTCTATGCGCTTCTGCAATTATCTACAACAGAATTGTTTAATCAGAAATGTCTGTTATTCATTACTAATGATAACGTGGTTTATTAATAGCTTTTATCATTGTATATTTAGCCCAAGCAACGAGAGTCCAAAATGCAGGTGGAAAAAACATTAATACATAGTTTTGAAAATGAATATATATTAGTATAATATTAGGGGTTAAACATAGTAAAAGTCACAGAGTGTGAGGATTGAGCCCATGCCGCCTATTGATTTCCAAGTGCAATTTTAGAACATAAAATTTCCCACAAAAGGGGCTATTCATTTTTGTACTAGCTCTAACAGTTACCGAGAAAATCGGTTTCAAATTTAACAAACTCTGAAAAATCGTAGTAACATCAGGACTTAAAATTAGGCTGCAAGAATTAGTGCACTGCCGAACCGGTTTTCAGAGACCAGAAACCTACAAAATTCTTAGCAGTATACGGATAGTCGGAAAATTTAGGATTAATGGAATATAAAAGGGGAAAAATCGGTTGGACCCCAACAAGCAGGGTTGGGTTGGAAAAAGGTGTGCTTTTAGGGGTGAAACGTGTTTTTTTACGATTTCCGGCAAAACTAGACCTATCGAAAAAAGTTAAATACAAAAGTTGTAGATAATTGGAAGATCTACAACTTTTGTTGTTATATTCTTTCTCTTATTTTTCAACATAACCTCAAAACTGTTGAGAAAATGGTCAAAAACCAATTTTTTGAATTTTTTTATTTCTATCTCTCCCAGAAATGATCGATTTTAATGAAATTTGGCCAAAATGAACAATTTTATGTCTCAAATAAGCTGTAATTTATTTCTAGTCAAATGTTTATTTTTTGAATTTGAAAAAGGAGGCTCAATTTTCAATCAAAAAAAGTTGATTAACAAAAAAAAATTTTGATTTTTCAAAATTTCAGAATGAAATTTTTTCCATTGGAACTCTGCTTTAAGATGATATTAAAAAATCATACTGTTACTAATAAAAGCCAATGTAGATTATGTCTGTAATTTTTTTTTTATCAATGAGAAATATATGTATATTTCTTACGTTTTAAATTTAAAGAAAAATTGAAATAGATCACGCAGTAATAGGGACTTTTTAATAAAATTTGCAAAATTTACTTGAGGCTTAAGAAAAAATACTATGCATGTTTGAATTACAGGTTAATAAAAAATATTTTGCCTTGAATTTGATTTGGGTCTTCGTAATAGATTCTTCTGGTTACAAATCTCTTACTTTTTCATCAAGTTAGTCATCGCTGTTAAACGAGTCATCAGGAACCATTTGATTAGATTACATCATATACATTATGACATGCACAAACATAAAATGGAAATTTGAGAGGTACCATGGAAATGCAGCAAATTATATATGATGAAAAAACATAAACTTAATATTGAAAATTACAATCAACAACGATGTAAACAAAGCACGTGCTAAATGTGAACGCGCGGAAAATCAGAGAAGAACTGCTCTGCCATTTCAATAAGTTGATATATTTATTTTGACATTATTTTCAATTTATTTTTGTCCATGAAGCATAGAAAAATATTTTCTTGAACAAAAACTGTCATTTCTAGCAATTTTTTTATGTAAAACTATTGTTTGAACAATTTGTTTCTCAACAGCCCAAACCTTAAACGGTTAATCGAAGTTCCCTTATTTCATATCACATTGAAATTACCATTTTGCATCACTCTCAACAATACATTTCAATAAACAATGAAGAATTCTTGACAATTACGGAACAATCGATTTTGAAAAAATCTTTGATTTGGTTTCTCTCATTTTCGACAATGTTTTTCCACAGTAACAATATTTATAGCCCAGTTGTCAGAGACCAATTTTGATGAAAAATTAGAATTAATTGTTACCTCGCTAATTGTTTCATGAAAGGCTAGTTTTTTGCTAGTAGAAAAAGTTTACTAAAATTTCTCCCCCCGAACCCTTCTAAAGAACCCTCTGAAGCGCAAAAATCCAGTTTTTTGCTAATATCTGGAAAAATAATGAAAAAAAAACGGATAGCACCACGTGAAAGACCGGGGAAATTTTACAAAAAATTAGTATAATTTTTTTTTAAAAACTATTTCAGCCCTGAAGAAAAAATAATTAAAAAAACATCCTCTCGACAAAATAAGGAATATTACATAAAACAACAAATTTTCATATGTTAATGGGTAAAATATGACAGGTATCAATAATATAAACAGACTTATGAAAGAAATGAAAAATTTTCGTAATTTAATAAATGGTCTTTTATTAGCCGAAGTTTAGTTTACAACTAATTTGATCCGCAACTACCCCCAAAAACTACCCTCTGAAACGGAATAATCCAGATTTTTGCTAATATCTCGAAAAATAATTAAATACATTAAATTATCTAAATAAAAAAAAAGGTAATTGTATTAAAAATAAGAAGGATATTTATAAATTATTATATTTTTATATAAAAGACATTTATTAAAAGTTTAGTAAAGCATTCTGTCATGACGGTAGGGGGTAAATTTGAGCACATTAGGGACGATCCACAAACATTTGGACAGTATAAACCAGCTCTTTTGCATACATAACTGTTGCCGCAACCTTTCTTACAATTACAAAATATCAAATCTAATAAACACTTCGGAGCTGGAGTTTTAGTCATTTTAGCTGGATTCAAAATGTCCTCCATCTTCCAGCCCAGCTAAGTCGCCCAGTGTAAAAGTAGCAAAACCACCACTACCACAGAAATTAGACAACCCCCAATTCCAGAAGTTAGGGGCTTGTGCGGAAGGGGGTTACACATTGAAAAAACGCGGACATATAACTATTTCCTCCGACAGTGCCGAAGCCAGAATTCGAACCCGGTGGTGCGATGTCCGTGAGACTAATCGCGATTGCTACTTCGCGCCTTAACCCACTCGGCTATCGACCAGGTAACGATACCACAATGTGAAAGGTCATTGAAGTCTCGAAATTGTTTTAAATAGAGGCTGTCATAAACATGGAATAAAATGCTCCATTTTATGCTCCAATTGTCACGGGTCCGAAAACTGTTCTGACGCTGAAACACAACCATTAGAGGAAATCGGCGACTCGGAGGAAATTGATGACGACGCTACTACAAATTTTAAAATTAATATTGGAAATAAAGATCTTGATGAACTTGAGGACCTTGACGATATCGAAGACCTTGTCAGAGATCCTGAAGAAACATAAATCTGTGTTGAATCTGATAATGTAGTGCAGCTTTCCAAAAAAAAATGAAGTTAAACATATTCGTACTTTGTGTATTGAAATAATTTTTTACTGCTAAAAATTTTTGTTGGACTAAACGTTCCATCTAAAATCTCAACTCGACTGCTCGGATGAATAAGCTCCATCTCTCCGTAGGGACAATTTTTAAAATTTACGAACATTGGAGCCAATTATCTCAGTAATCGTTTTTGTAGCGAATTATACATGTTTGACTTAGTACAGAATAACATTTTTCAAAGACGTGGTTTCGAGATTTTAGGAAAAACCGAGAATTTGAACTTGATAACCACGATGACGGCACAAAGCTACTCCCCACCCCTGTGAATTTTTCGTATGTTTGACAGGACACTCCAAAGAACATTTATACCAATTTTCAAAACTATAGTATCAATGTGTTTTTGAATCCATTCGTTATTTGGGCTAATCGAGTTGTGTGTAAGATTTATTGACCAAAATGGAAAAAAAAATAATTCATTCATATTATACTATGGTTCACGGAAAATTCACCCCTCAGTGACCATTAAAATATTTTCAGAAATTTTGATATTTGTTTTTGGTTGCTGCTCTTGTCAGTTCCACCATTTTCACAGGGTCTTAAAAATGTACTTTATAATTATATGCTGGAGGGTAGTGAACGTGGCACTGGCGCTGGTCAACCGATGAATCAGTCAAACACCTTCCATGAATTATCACTATCCTAAGAGATTAATGAAGGGGCAGATGTACCGTTTAAGTGACCTGCTCGGTCTCCTCTTGATTTCACTGTGTGGAGTTATTTAACATAAAAAGTTTGTACTCAAATTGGCACCATTGAATAGTTGAGAGAAAAAACCGATCATGAGTTTATGATGCTACACAGTGATAGAGGATCTCAGGGCTTCCATGGGTTCCTTGGGTCGAAAATTACAAAAAAGTTACCTGTAAATTTACCCATGAAAGCTTAATTGGTTACGTAACCATTATCTTCAATCGGACAAATAATAGATTTTTATCAACTTCTACATATATGGTTTTTATTAACACGCTTTTATTAGCTTTACCTGTATGTTTGTTTGTTACGGAATCTTTGAACATGATTCTCACCCACTTCAAAACGTCAGATTAAACTGAAACTTTGCAAACTTATCAAAGACCGATGACAATACAATAATTTGACAATTTTGTCCTAATGTCTTCACCAGGATCATCAGGATAAAATAAAATTTTAAAAATGACTAATCTATTGTCGAGATTTTTCCGAAGGCTCCGCTGTTATTAATACCAGCAGAGAGTTCCATGTAACGGTGATGCATTAGATAAAATGATCAGATTACTAGATAATTCATAAAAGAGCCTGATAATTCGTTGTCACGTATGATATACCAAAAAGTTGAGTCTTCAAGTTACTATGAAATTTAAATCCGTTTAGATTAAAAAAAATTATAGTTTAAAAAAACTGAAAACACGCTTTAATAGCAAACCGAACTAAAAAGTAAAAAATAAGTTTAAAATAAAATAAGAACGAAGTGATTGACAAAAAAATTCATTTTAGTGTAAAAAGCTTGGAAGTGGTTTACTACACACGATTTTGAATTATCACAAGGGAAATCGATTTTTACAATATTTTCCAGATACAATACTCCAAATATATCCGCCAGAGGTCAAATATTTAGGTGTGTTGCTGAACAAAAAGTTAACGTAGAAATCTTTCATTGAGTCGATTATAACTAGATGCAACAAAGGAATTAATTTCTTAAAATTAGTCACTAAAACCTGGTGAGGCGCAGATATAAAGGTTGCATTGCTTTTCTATATAGCTTATATTAGATCAGTCGTAGATTATGCATGTATCATATATGGATCTGCAAATAAGTCTATACTAAATAGGTTAAATATTACACAGCGAAAAGCTATTCGGATTTGTCTTGGTGCAATGAATTCCACTCCTATCGATCCACTTTTGAGCCCCCTCTTGATATAAGGAGAGAATTTCTTAGCAACAAATTTATGCTGAAACAATTCTATTTCAATACTCCACTACTAAGCAAAATTTCAATCTCAAACTTCTTCGACTTACGTAATAAATTTTCGATTAAAAAACCTTCACCTCCCTTGATTATATCTTCGATACTGTTCTGAACTGACAGGCCTTGATCGATTTTCTATTAATAATTTTAATTTCATTGATTTCTTTGATAAAATTTGCTGAATCAATTGGATGACCCACTGCTTATTTACACAGATGCATCCAAAATTAATTATCAGACTGGCGGGGCTTACTTCATTCCATCATTGAATATTGAAAACTATTTCCGATTGAACACCAATTGCTTTATCTTCATGGCGGAGGCCATTCTATATATGAGGCATTACAGATACAACCCCGCCAATGCAATAATTATTTTATCCGATTCCTTGTCTGCCTTGTCTGTCCTCAATGCATTAAGCAATAGTTACAAAGTCAATCCATATATCTTCAAAATAAAAAATATCATTCATCAAATACACTTATCTGGGAAAAAACCTACACTCGTCTGGGTCAAAGCACATATAGGAATAAAATACAACAAGCACGTATATACATTAGCTAACAAAGGACCTTATCAAGATAGATTCTAGAACATAAAATCAGCTTATCAGACATACACAGTGTTCTTCAAATAAATTTGAGAGTCAAATGGAATTACCAGTGGAAGGAGTATGTTGTTTTACCAACCCTAATAGGTGCAAGACGATTCATCCCAGTATACCTAATAAACTTTGTTATGGAGACCCTCAAGTATCGAGAAAATATGTAACGTCTCCAGTAGATTAAAATTTGGTCACGCATGTTATTCCACACATCTATACAAAATTGGTATTGTATACCTCACCAAATTGTGATCAATGCCACATCATAGCAGATCTCGACCATATTTTTTTGGATGTGCGAAATATCAAAATGCTTCTAATACATTAATTACTAATATTGCAAAAAACTGGCTCTATTTACTTATTCATTCATTCATTCATTTATTTATTCATTCAAAATACAATACCAAACGGGACTAAAGCCCAATTACTGGATAAGGACAAAAAGTAGATACATATAAATATATAATAATATAAATAACAATAATAATATATTTATTGACGAGAAAATACAGAAATTACATTTAAGTAGAACTAATCCAACATGATACGTAAATATATATAGCGGGGAGAGTCCATTTAGGTCCTTAGTTGGATCTGTCTATGGGCGTCTAGGGGTATCGTTCCTATCACTGCAATTCCTTCCTAAGGCAAAGACCTCTAAGTGCGATGTTGTAGCAAAGGAATGCAACAGTTATTAGAAGGATTTAAATACATATATATTAACGATAAGGTGAAACTATATCCTACTGAAAACAGCGGAAAGAAGTGAAGATAATCCTAGTTTCATATGTGAAGATACTTCTTAAATACAATATTATATAGACATAATATAATAAATAAATAAATAAACACCACAGAAATTAGACAACCCCCAATTCCAGAAGCCAGAGGCTTGTGCGGAAGGGGGTTACACATTGAAAAAACGTGGACATTTCCTCCGACAGTGCCAATGCCGGAGCCAGGATTTGAACCCGATGGTGCGATATCTGTGTGATTAATCGCGATTGCCACCTCACGCCTTAACCCACTCGGCTATTGACCAGACCAATATGTACTGTATACACATATGCATACAAATTCAAATACATATCATACCTACATACACACACGCACACAACATGCACATTTACAAAGATATATTACATAAATCATTACCCAACCGATCGATTATTAACTAAAATTAGAAAATTGCAGAATGAAAGACTTTAGTTTATGAAGGATCCAGTTTTTTCCGTATTCTTTGAATAGATGTTTAACATTTAAATGTTTGCAGACATCCGGCAAAATATTATACAACCTCGGACCAATATAAGAGAAGCACCTTTGTCCAATCGTTTTTTGAGCCCGAGGTAAAAATAGGTTAGCTGCTTCGATGGCTCTAGTGTTATATAAATGACTTGCCACCGTTACGTATTGTGGGTTATTAAAAAAGAATATTAATGTAATTTTCGAAAATAATTGTCTAATATCCAATAAATTTAGTTCTTTGTATAATAGTTGTTCGGAAGGGTATCTTAATAATGTATTATACATAACTTTCAATATTCTCTTTTGTAATTTTTCTAGAGGTAGCAAGTATGTTTTTTAGATCCCCCCCCCCCCCTCAACCAATTACGCCGTATTGTATAATAGACTCAACCAACCCATAATACAGTATCTTTAGTTTACCCAAGGGAAGAATTTGACGTAATTGGTACATTGCAGGGATTATACCTCGTAGTTTGATGATAACATTTTTTATGTGATCATCACCTCTTAAAAATGAATCGATATAAATACCAAGATATTTAATGGATGAAACAATTGAGATACTTTGTGTTCCTATAGATACATTAGTGTAGTGTGGTGAGTATTTTTCAAAAGAAGTGAATGGAATAACCTTTGTTTTTGTGAGGTTTACCGTTAATAGATTAGCATTAAACCAAGCCATTATATTTTTCAGGTCTTTTTCCGTTTTCGCTCTAACATCTGTCCAAGTAGATCCATAATAAAGAATAACCGTATCGTCTACGTATAAAATGATAGTTCCAGTTGAATTTGGGGAAAGTAATTGATTCAAATATATAGTGAAAAGGACTGGACCCAGCACAGTTCCTTTTGGTATTCCATAGGACACTGTTTCTTCGTGATTGCGTACTTAATTTATTTCTACTAACTGTTTTCTTTCTTCCAAGTAGCTTTTAAATAAATTCAACGCGTTAGCCCTTATGCGAATATGTTCCAGTTTATCCAACAAAAGCCTATGACTGACGGTGTCAAAGGCCTTAGCAAGATCCACAAAAACACCTAAACATGGTTTTCTATCATGCATTATATACTAACGATGTTAATTTAGCTATCGCATCTTGCGTGGATATATTTTTACGGAAACCGAACTGTAAATCAGATAAAATTTTATTTTTCTCCAAAAAATTATTTAGACATTTTTTAATGATTTTTTCGAATATCTTTGCTACTGATGATATTAAACAAATTGGGCGGTAGTTTGAAATATTATGCTTATCCCATTCTTTATATTATGGCTTCGCTATCGCTTTTTTGAAGTGCGTAGGAACTTTTCCGCATTCTATACATTTATTGAGAATAAAACATAACGGAGCAGCTATGTGATCGATAGTAAGTTTTAACAATTCGTTTGTTATGTCATCTGGACCAGGAGCCTTATTGCTTTGGAATTCCAACACAGTGTTTTTTATTTCAGTACTCTCCGTAAATTCCAGAAATATAGAATTACGTAAGTTTTCTCCTCGGTTCTCGTGGTTATTTAACATGGGTCCCTGCTGTATTTTGGAAGCAAGCTTTTCTCCTATTTGTGAAAAATAAGTATTATAAGTATTTGCTATCTGAAAAGGATCAGTTATTTCATTTCCATTCTATGTGATAACTTTTGTTATTTTCTTTCGTTATTTTCATAATTGTTAGTGAATTGTTTTACTGTATTCCAAAGATTCTTCAAACAATTTTGTTTTTCTCGATCATACTTTTAAAATATTTATTTTTATTTTTTTTATAATACCATTCAGTTTATTTCTGTAGTTAATGTATATTTGTTTTCGATTTTCATCTAGTGTATGTTTAATATGATCTTGAAATAGTTTGTCTCTTTCTTTAATGAATGTAACTAGACCCTTGGTTATTCAAGGTTTCTTTTTCTTCGCCGGTTTATACTGTATAACCTCTGTTATTAACATTAGTCATTAACGATTAGAACTATAGTAGTGTAGTGATCTGTAATATTGGTCTTAATTATTGTTGCGATTATATCTACTGTGAAATTAAGTTTATTTTATATGAAAATATGATCAATACAGGTAGACGATAAAGTAGTAACTCTTGTGTTTTTATTTATAACAGACACAAAACCTTTTTCTGCTAACAAATTTATGTATTCTTCAGAAGAGTCTACATTACTACTACTACTACTAATGTCTATATTAATATCGCCTACAATAAATGCATAATCAATTAAATTGTAGTTGTAATTCTGTAAAGTATCTGACAGATTATGAATAAAGTCATGCACACATGTAGAAAGCGGTCTATAAATCGCCAGTATCTTTCATTTAAAATTACCGAACGATATGTCTAGATCTATTGCATTTATTAAACCTATTTTGATAAACTTATAACCGTATGCTAACTCCTTCTTTATATAAACTAATATACCATCATTTTGGTTTGAGTCTATTATTATTATGTATAATCTCGTATCCATCTAATCTATATAGAGCTTTATCTGTTATGTTCCAGGTTTCTGTTAAGATTATGCCACTGAAGAAATTATTGAACTGAGATATATACCTCGAATTGTTTAAATTTTTTTTTTGGAATTGAAAAACTTAAAATACAAACAAAAATTATTAAAGAAAAAAATATACAAACCCACAATCCCAAACCCACTTCACAGTGAAGATAGCATTACCACCCACAGAAATCTCTTTGAAAAGCACACAAATATTTTTTTACCATAAAAACAATTTATTGCGAATTTGTTGCACACGATTAATAGCAAAAAAAATAATGACAAAAATGTTTTTTCTAATGACTTCTGGTAATGCGAACTTGATAATCAAGATAGCATTAAAACTTATGAAAAACCGCTTTTAATAATAATTTATAAATAAGAAAATATTTTTTTAAAAATAACCGGAAAAACAGATAGCTTTAAAAAAGTAAGCATTCGCGAATGAACGATTCCGGGTGCATTGTATAGAAAATCAAACATAAAATGTGCAAGACAAGTAAGGAAGGAAATTTGCAGATAACAGGTTTCAAAAGATTTTGGGAACAAAACGTGGACTACTGTAATTTATATTGAAAAGTAGTAGCAGTTTACTCATAAAAACAGGCGTTCCATTTTATTGCATTAACATTTTGCTCAAAAATGTTTTCTAAGGAACGAAAAAGCACAAATCGCTATAATTCTAAGGTTGTCGTAAAAGAGAAAGATTTTTCGAAAATAGTTTATTATGTTGAAACTATATTAAAAACTTTACCTATTTAGAAAAAAACTTTATTTGCAACAAATTGTTTCTCGATGCAACAAATTCGTACGCGACACGCAACAAAGTCTCGAACTGAAAAACACATGACAAAATGCATTTGCAACGGTTTTTGCAGGTGGTAGTGCCAGGTTGCACTGGAAATTCAAAATTTCATTAAATTGTGCAAACACTTTTTTCTCAATAAATTAGGTCTCGGTGCAACAAATTCGTACATCACACGCTACAAATCCTCGAAATGAGAAACAGATGAAAAAATGCATTTGCAAGAGTTTTTTGCGGTGGTAGTGTCAGGTTGCGCTGGAAATGCAGCTCATTATCAATTTTTGCAAAAACTTGTTTCATAACAAATTATCACTCGGTACAACAAATTCGTACACTACATGCTACCAATCGTCGAAGTGAAAAACATAGGAAAAAATGCATTTACAACCAATTTTGTAGGCGGTAATGCCAGGTTGTGGTGAAAATGCAGCTTATTATCAATTTTTGCGAAAACTTGTTTCGTAACAAATTATTACTCGGCACAACAAATTCATACACTACATACTACCAATCGTCGAAGTGAAAAACATAGGAAAAAATGCATTTACAACCAATTTTGTAGGCGGTAATGCCAGCTTGTGTTGGAAATGTTTTCTTGTTAAAAAAAAAAATGTTTTCTTAACCGCCTCTCAAGTTACCGAAGTAACCCCCTGGAAGATCTCAAGGATCTTGTGCTAGGCAAAGAGAGACGAGGCCCTGCAGTTTAATGTGGACTCCGAACCACTCTTGGGGCAATTTTTTTAATGAAAAATTGTTTTGCCTTGCGGGAATCGAACCCACTTCGCTAGACAACTCAGTTTGCTAGCCAGTCGCTTTAACACACTGAGCTGCCATTCCCAAATGCAGCTTATTATCAATTTTTGCGAAAACTTGTTTCGTAACAAATTATTACTCGGCACAACAAATTCGTACACTACATGCTACCAATCGTTGAAGTGAAAAACACAGGAAAAAATGCATTTACAACCAATTTTGTAGGCGATAATGCCAGGTTGTGGTGGAAATGCAGCGTATTATCAATTTTTGCAAAAACTTGTTTCGTAATAAATTATTACTCGGCACAACAAATTCGTATACCACACGCTACAAATCGTCAAAGTGAAAAACAAATAAAAAAATGCATTTACAACGGTTTCTGGCAGTGGTAGTGCCAGGTTGCGCTGAAAATTCAACGCTTTATCGATTTAAGCAAAAACTTGTTTCGCAACAAATTATGTCTCACTCCAACAAATTCGTACATGACACCCAACAAATTCTCTATGTGAAAAGCACTCAAAAATGTATTTGCAACGGTTTTTGGCAGTGATAGTGCCAGGTTGTGCTGAAAATTCAACTTTTTATAGATTTTTGCGAAAACTTATTTCGCCACAAATTATGACTTTGCGCAACAAATTTGTACACCACACGCTATAAATCGTCGAAGTGAGAAACACATGAAAAAATGCATTTACAACCATCTTTGTACGTGGTAATGACAGGTTGTGGTGGAAATGCGTATTATCAATTTTTGCGCTGAGTCATAATTTGCTACGATACAAGTTTTCACAAAAAATTGATAAAAAGTTGAATTTTCAGCACAACCTGACACTACCACCTACAGAAATTGGTTGTAAATGCATTTTTCCATGTGTTTTTCACTTCGACGATTTGTAGCGTGTAATGTACAAGTTTGTTGCACCGACTCATAATTTGTTGCGAAAGAAATTTTCGCAAAAATCGGTAAAACGATGAATTTTCAGAACAACCTGGCATTTCCACTGCCAAAAACCGTTGCAAATGCATTTTTTCATGGGTTTTTCACTTCGACGATTTGTAGCGTGTGATGTACGAATTTGTTGTACCGAGTAATAATTTGTTACGAAACAAGTTTTCGCAAAAATTGATAATACGTTGCATTTCCAGTGCAACCTGACAATACCACCACAAAAACTCGTTGCAAATCCATTTCTTCATCTGTTTCTCACTTCGAGGATTTGTAGCGTGTGGTGTACGAATTTGTTGCACCGAGACCTAATTTGTTGCGAAGAAAGTGTTTGCAAAATTCAATGAAATTTTGAATTTCCAGTGCAACCTGGCACTACCACCTACAAAAACCGTTGCAAATGCATTTTTTCATGTGTTTTTCAGTTCGAAACTTTGTTGTGTGTCGAGTACGAATTTGTTGCATCGAGAAACAGTTTGTTGCAAATAAAGTTTTCTCTAATATAGTTTCAACATAATAAACTATTTTGGAGAAATCTTTCTCTTTTTATGATAACCTTAGAATTCTGGCGATTTGTGCTTTTTCGTTCCTTAGAAAACATTTTTGAGTAATATGTTTGTGCAATAAAATGGAATGCCTGTTTTTATGAGTAAACTGCTAATACATTTCAATATATATTACAGTAGTCCGCGTTTTGTTCCCAAAATCTTTTGAAACCTGTTATCTGCAAATTTCCTTCCTTACTTGTCTTGCACATTTTGTGTTTCATTTTCTATACGGTGCACCCGGAATAGTTTTGTCGCGAATGCTTACTTTTTTAAAGCTCTCTGTTTTTTTTTCGGTTCTTTTTAAAAAAATATTTAAACAGATTTTTGACCGTTCTTATTTATAAATCATCAATAAAAGCGATTTTTCATAAGTTTTAATGCTATCTTGATTATCAAGTTCGCATTACTAGAAGTTATTAAAAAAAAACATTTTTTTCATTAATCTTTTGCTATTAATCGTGTGCAACAAATTTGCAACAAATTCTTTTTATGATAAAAAAAATATTTGTGCACTTTTTAAAGCGATTTCTGTGAGTGGTAATTCTATCTTCAGTGTGAAGTTAGCATTACCATAGATTCTTTTTTAAAAATTAAGAGCTACAAATGTTTTCTCACCACAACAAATTCTTTTTAAAATAAAAAAATATTTGTGCACTTTATAAAGCGATTTCTGTGAGTGGTAATGCTATATTCATTGTGAAGTTAGCATTACCATGAGTTATTTTTTATTTTTAAATAAAGAGCTACAAATTTTTTCCCACCGCAACAAATTCGCAACGAAAAGGCTACAATTAATGGGGCCAAAGCGATTTCAAAATTTTAAAGGGGCAGTGATAACTTCACAGAACTCTGCCAAGCTGATAGTCAAATAACTCAATGGTTTTACAGCGAGAATAGGACATAATGTTGTATTTGCTGATATTTAAAGGTAGATGATTTTTTACACACCAATCATTTAATTTGATCAAATTATCCTGTGACTTCGAACGGTCTGAAATAGATTTAATTTCAATGTAAATTTTTAGATCGTCCGCATATAGTTAATAGTTGACATTAAAGAGCTGCGTTATATCATTGATAAATATAACGAAAAGTAACGGCCCTAGAATCGAACCTTGTGGAACTCCCGATGATTGCCAAAACTTTTCAGATTTAAAACCACAATACTGGACAAACTGTTTATTTAATATGCTCTACTTAAGATCTCGTAAAGTTCATACGTATATTTTTGATTTCGTAAAAGAAACTGGTATTTAGCCTTAGATTGTGTTTGTTTACCGTATCTTTTTCTCTCTATTGTTCTCCCCCTGTATTGTCTAATTTTAAATGTTCTGACAGATCCCAGGACGAGAAACGTATGTCCCTGTTATATCACTTTTTGTTTTCTTCATTTTTTTCTTTTTTCTTCTTCGTTTTTAGATTAGAATCACATGTAGATATTTTGTCATACTGTTTGGTATCATTATCAGGTGTATTTAATAAATTAATTTAACCTTATTGTGACTATCAAATATCTCGTGACTAGCAGTATGATCTCCGACCAAAAGCCATTAAAAAAACCATGGGTAAACTATAGAGGAAAAGAAAACCTTGAATTGTACTACGTTTATTACAGTATTAAATTTATACGTGCCTTACTTTACAAATATACACATTAGAAAATTATTCTAATTCGCTTAGATTATGTTTTTACATATTTTTTATTGGACATCTTTGACATTTAAATAAGCCATTCATTTCCAAAAGTCCGTTCTGCAGTTCAGAGCACCATTATTGTTTGTTGTTGCTGATCACGATCTTCGTTTAATGAAATCTCATTGCTTAAATTGTTTTCTGATTCACTTTCCTCATCAGAATCGTCATTCAGATTTGGGGAGGCGTAATCTTTGAGAGATCTTTTAAAACAACGGAGGTATGCCATTTTGAAATGTTTATTTCGTCTGCCCAACATATAAAGTACTATGATTGGGTGGATATCTGCAATAAATTCTGGAACTCTTTCAGTCCACAGAAGAATGTAAGCCAAGAATATATGTCCATCGAATACTACACGTACAATGTGAAATATCAATAGAGGCAGATATGAAAAAATTATGATATTAGCTGTCGTTAGCGCATAACAGTTTTTAATCGATGCCACTGGAAAATTTAGAAACTTTAAAATATTTAAAATTAAAGTGCCAATTAAAATAATTGCATAAACGCCCATTTTATATATCAGATATGTATGTAACATCAGATGGAAATAAAATGATTCATATGATTGATAAATGAAGTACAGAACCACTTTTATGAACCAACCAAAAGCAAAAATTAAGTTGAACCCTATAATAAAAGATAAATAATATTTGTCATAGCATTTGATTATGCTTGGCCTATATCTAGACAAAAGCCAATCCAATGCTAGTGCAAATGTCAAAATAAAATACAGAATAATTGCTGCGGTTTCCGATTCAGTGTCTATAATATATGAGTCGCGAATATTTAATATCAAATCGAATAAGAGGAAATTCAATGGTATATGTAAGTAGATATATATATTAACAATGCAACAATTTACTATATACATATTAGTTCTGGTTCTTAGTTTCTTAAACTTGCATATAACACATATTAAAAATATGTCTGCGGATAGTACACATAGGCCTATTATCAGCTTTACTATGAACATTACTATTAAGTAGATCCACAGAGATTCTGAAGAGAGGTAGTTATAGTCATAGTCCTCATATGATTCTTCGATGTCTTCAAAAGGCCCCCTCTCCATTTCGGACATGTTTAAAAATTCCAGAGCTGCCATTGTATTTATGAGTTTCTAAAAATAGAAAGAAATAAATTCAGCTTTTCTCCGTGAAAAATGTAACGGTCTGCATGTCTTGTATAGACTGCATTTTTCAACGATAAAAACCGAATTAAGAAGATTAAAAACAACCCAAAATAGCACAATAATGCCCGTTTTCGCTAACAACCTCATTTTACATTCTGAAGATATATCTTTATCATTGCTAAAAATACCAACTGGCGTAACCAGCATTTCGTGAATTGTACAAGAGACCAGGAAATCGACATTGCTTAAAATTTAACTTCGTTTATATAAATTGTTATTGGTACGGATGTTGTAAATTTTCATCACCATATTCTTAGCATTGAGCACTATAATATCTTCAGGAGGCACTTTGGTATGTAAATATTGTAAATCAAGGTATAGTAAATGATAAACTCAGCGAAAAATTTAGCCTTTATTAACATAAGTTTCTCAAGGTACCTTTCCATGTTAAATTCCTTTGCCTTAATGAGCATGAATTGGTTTCCTGCTGGCAGATCAATGATTACTTTGGTTTGCATAACTTTGGCTTATATAGCGGAGACGCTAGATGAACGTTGTAAAGTTGATGATCATATACATTCGATCATGGTATCTTATTACAAAAATTGTTCAAATTTCACGTTTATTAACTTTTATATTTTTACATGTCAGGGACAGGAAACATACGAACAATGCCGTGGTTTTAATTCTAATGAAATAACAGTAACGTCTGGTGTGTTCTCTAGGGGTCTATTCTTGGCCTCTTTTATTCATAATATTTATAAATGTCATTAGCTATGAACTTATAAATGGCAATCTGCAGATGTCTGAAAGCTCTATTCGGCCATTAATGACTGCCCTAACTTGCAAAAATATTTGCAACAAATTAATGCGTGGTATGACACAAATAAGCTGCAACTGCATTAACAACTGTAAATACATGACTTTTAGAAGAAATTTTAATCCAATCGAATTTACTTACGCTTTAAATGATGTACACATATCTAGGTGTAGTAGATTTAAAGATCTTCGACAGCAAAGTTGACCAGTTCTTAAAGAAATTTAGGTTTTACATACCAAACAATTTGTGGATAATAGGATCCTGATATTGCTGTTCAATACATTTTTCATATCAAAGTTAGAGTACGCCTTCATAATATGGATCCCTTATTAGCTCACTATCTACAATCCCAACTACAAATCACCCAAAATCCGTAAAGTTTCCCTCCATCTTCCCACATATACCCGCACAGAAGCGCTACATGACATGACCGTTACACCTACACTGACGAACTATATACTCAAAAAAACTTATACCTAATTTCGCTAACACTTTAGTGCAATCAGATAATCCCACTTTTCAAGATCCATTCACTCTTTAATTTTATATTGCACCCAAATATCTTTCCCTTAAATACATACATACTCCTTGAAAACACAAATTGTAAATGTTGTTCGAAAAAATAATAAGAATACAACAAAAAAAAACACAAAAATGGTATTACCACCTAAAACACAAAAAAAACACAAATTACCTAACTTAAAAAACAAAGCAAATAATTAACAATTATTATTACATATACATGGTGTTCTGTAAATAATGGATAATTTTTTTTTTGTTATAAATGTAATGATAATTTAAATTCATTTATTCTATCCATGTTCCTCCATTTTCAGCACACATCTCAACTATGTTCTTAAATTCTTTGTAGCTATTCTGAATGATTTGAAGGTTAAGTATTGAATTTATAGTAATCTCTCTCAATACATTTACATCGGCTGTTAAATCATGGGAATAAACAATTAGTCCAGTGGGATTAGCCCGAAAGTACCTAAATCTGAGTGGATAATTGCGAAGTGATTCATATCAAAGGTGATATGTACTTGTGGATGAACATTAGGTAGCATTTGTTTATAACAGCACCTTGAATGTTGTAATAAACAGTTTTTTCTTAATAACTTTGATCGTAGCATTCAGCGAGAAAATAGTCTAATATAAAAGATATAGGTATTGATAATATGAACATTTTAAGCCATAGTTTATCAAAATCGGTTCAACAGTTTATTCGTAAATCGTAAAAAACCGTTGAAAATCAATGATTTCTCGATTGTTATTAATTAATAGAAAAATAAACAATATCCGCGTGTAAACTACTGGAAAGGTTAGTTTGTGGTAAGCTTAAATACGGTTCAAATTTGATAAAAAATATTCAATAGTTTCCGAGATAATTTAATTTGTTTATAGAATTATTATGACTGTAACGTAGAATAACGATAAATTTTTCAATCATACATTATAAAAATGGGCTCATTTGAAAGATAAAGGTTGCTACTTCTGAATGCAATTGTTACCCAGTCAAATAGTAACTTTTTGAGTCTTTAAAATAGCTTTTAAAATGGCGTTATATTTTCCCCATAAAGAGAATTGAATTACTCGCTGAAAAATTCAGCGAGTAGAATTTTTAACGCAACGCATTGTCAAACGAATCAACTTAAAACTAACGTCTTGAACTTTATGTTGCGTCGAACTAGAATTTTCCAAATTGATTTGAAGCAAAGATACATTTTTTTTTTTTCAAAAAATCTAAGCTCCCATGTTTACTTATATGAAGTTATGAAATTTAACCCGTATGTAGAGGTTTAGTTGAATTATACTTGGACAGTATTTTCAACTTCCCTCGAATAAATATGTTAATAATAATGCAAGAGAAAGTATAGAGTTGATGCGCGTCACTGGAGAGGGGGCAGGAGAGGGGATGGACGCTCTCCTGGGCTCGCGCTGGTATAATTGATAGAAAGAGGATTGAAAAGAATAGTTGTGAGATAGTCGCGCATATGTACAGTACAAAAAAAGACAAAGGATCTTTGAATGAAATTCGATTCATTAATTACGAAAAGTCTACAATTACGTCGGCTTTTAAATTGGAATCATTCCCTTCAACAGAAGGAGCAACGATCCAGCATTCATTTTGCGCATATCAACAAATCCCGAAGTGATTAGGAAATAAAATAGATCCGAAACAATGGGGTTGGGAGAAGAGTCAGTACGGCTTGAGGCCTATTAAGAGTGAAGAGCCTCTTGTACCGGAAAATATTTTAAAAATAATAACCTGCCGGTGTACGGCAGCCTGTTTGAGGGCATGTGGATGTAAGAAGCATGGATTACAATGTTCAAATTTGTGTACTAATTGCGAAGGGAAAAACTGTTCAAATGCAAGTGCAGTATCGATTAATAGTATGTTGAATGAAAACGATGGTATGGATGATGATCTTTCGACTGACTCATATGGAGAAATTGTTAGTAATTTAAATATCGAAAAAGAGATAGAAAATGAAGATAATATAAATAATATTGATGATGACAATGAGTACGATGAGCGTGATGAATGTGATGAGTCTGAGGATGATGAGAATGAATATGTAAATACAATAAAAAAGCGTAGATTATAATATATTTATGTATTGTTTAATAAAATATGAAATAAAATTGAATTTTCCAAATACTTTTCTATTTATCCATTTTACAGTGAATTTTGTAATTTCTTTTTGATAAATTTGGAATGGGCTCGTCGAACTAGTGCGAGTAAAAAAAATCATAGAAATCGAATGATTAGAAGCCGAGATATCGACGATTCACGCAGCGAGAAGCAGTTGGAGCAAATACTGAGTAAGAGACCAGGTGCGCGTCAATCCCCTCTCCTGCCCCCTCTCCAGTGACGCGCATCAACGCTATACTTTCCCTTGCATTATTAGTAATATATTTATTCGAGGGAATTTGAAAATACTGTCCAAGTATAATTCAACTAAACCTCTACATACGGGTCAAATCGTCAAATAAATAAACATGGGAGCTATGATTTTTTTAAAAAAAAAGTATCTTCGCTCCAAATCAATTTGGAAAATTATAGTTCGGCGCAACATAATGTTCAAGACGTTAGTTTTAATTTGATTCATTTGACAATACGTTGCGTTAAAAATTCAGCGATTAATTCAATTTTTTATGCGGAAAATATAACGCCATTTTTAAAGTCATTTTAGACTCAAAAGTTATTATTTGACTGGATAACAAATGCATTAAGAAGTAGCAACCTTTATCTTTCAAATGAGCCTATGTCGCCCCGACCATCAAAATTTAGAAAGTGTAACAAAAATCGACTAATTTCGGAAATTTCAAAATTAAAAACCCTTTTACGAATCCACGTTGTGCAGCACTGTAACTCATGCATTGTGTTAAATATGAGGACAAGTTAATCCAGTCTCTAGTCAAAATATTTTGAGAGTTTTAGCAAAAATAGCCTTTAGCGACAAGGGTGACCATTCATTTTCTAACAGTCGATTTTGACGGGAAAATGATGGATTTTAACGGGATTTGCCCTAAACCGGTTCCTCAGTGACTCGGTGTCAGAAAAGTATC
This sequence comes from Leptura quadrifasciata, assembly GCA_963675555.1. Lineage (NCBI taxonomy): Eukaryota > Metazoa > Arthropoda > Insecta > Coleoptera > Cerambycidae > Leptura > Leptura quadrifasciata. The sequence continues at coordinate 116,489,462 of OY776677.1, forward strand.
AATGCATTAAGAAGTAGCAACCTTTATCTTTCAAATGAGCCTATTTTTATAATCGTATGATTGAAAAATTGATCGTTATTGTACGTTAAAGTCATTGTAATTCTACAAACAAATTAAATTATCTCGGAAACTGTTGTATATTTTTTTATCAAATTTGAACCGTATTTTAAGCATACCACAAACTAAACTTGCAAATAGCTTGCACGCGGATATTGCTTATTTGTCTAGAAAATAATAACAATCAAAAGATCATTGATTTTCAACGGTTTCTTATGATTCGCGAATAAACTATTGAACCTATTTTGATAAACTATGGCATAAAATGTTCGTATTATCAATACCTACATCTTTTATATTGAACTTTTTTCTCACCGAGCGCTACGATTAAAGTTATTAAGAAAAAACTGTTTATTACAACATTCAAGGTGCTGTTATAAACAAATGCCACCGAATTTTCATCCACAAAGTATGTACGTATTACCTTTGATACTCCCTGTTCATGAATCACTTCTCAATAGGGTTTTCCCACTAATTTTATTTTAACAATTTGTGTCGTGAAAATGATATAATAAAACATTTTATTAATTTATAACAATTTACTTTTCTAATAAGAATTATTTCTAAGAAAATATCGTTAAAACAACTTGCTGATAATTTCACTGCTTTTTAAAACGGGCATTTTTACGCGCCAGAATTACGTATCTACCCGGAAAACCAATGAGATTATGGATATAATTAGCTTTTGTAATAGATTCTAACTGTGTGTTAAAGAAAGCTTTCCTCTAAAACTTCTCAGAATTTCAATTTGTAATGCTTGTACTGTGATTTGTCTAAAGCAGTGGACGTGTAAATATTGGCCAATCAGAATCCAGATAAATGCCGCACAAGTTATTCGTGAAAGCGTCGGACGTTAATATTTCACCGACATTACACATCAGATGACTAACCTAAAACGTTAAATTTATATTTTTATGTGTGTATTGTTTGGAGTGAAAATATTATTTTATCAGTTTCTGGTTTGTTTTATTAATTCTACAATCAAAATGAGTAAAGTGGAAGAGGGATATGTTAAAGGTGCCGCTGATAATTTATCTAAAGTAGAAAAGTGCTGAGTGCTGTCAATAAATAGAGGTTATGTTATGTTAACAAAGACCAAGATTAATAAACAATCTTGAACAGAAACAACCTCTGTGATTGGATTTCAGGGTGTTCTGACTAGATACAACACCATTGGTGGTAAAAGATACTTCATCAGAGAAAATGGTATATCGACTTCCCCCATTAACATACAAAAGTATAAGCGCTTAAAGACTATATCAAAATCTTGGTTTGAATGGAAACACTTTGTTTTCTTTGAATATAATACAAATTAACGATTTACTTAACCCTGTATTACTAGCGCGCTTGGATTCGCTCTGAGAGAATCCATCGCTAATAATGTTGCTGCACCATCTTCATTGGTCCAAAATGCTATTAGTAATTTACAGATGATGTAGTGTACCTACCATACACAGGTAAATATTTCTGCTGGGGGTTTTACTACAATCATTTCTAGATTTTGTTATTGAGGTTTTAAAATAATATTCATATAATAAATTCTACTTTATGAACATTCCAAGAAATATCTCCATTTTGGGCATTAGACTAAATTTGCATTAAATATTGGGCCAATATATGATTTAGAATAATAATTAACATTGGAATAAAATATCATATGGTATTCTTCTTAATATTTGTTGAATATAGGTATACCAATCTGTATAGAAAACTGTTTACATTTTTATTGGTTCAATGTTACGTTTTCATCACAAAAATATGTAAAAAGTTCCGTATCAATTTCGTTTTACGTTTACCCTCTTTTCCTCCTTCCTTGGACTATGTGTAGGGTTATTGGGTTTTAGGGCTTTTACTTTCGTTGCACTCTAAAACCTACCTCAGTCCAAAATATCAAGTAAGAAGTCCGCTGGAGGCATTCCATAGGTTTGAATATTTATTGTTGACCTCATTTAGTCAAGTTACTTGAAGTACATGCTGAAATACTGAAGTTTGAAGATTCTTCTCTTTAATCGGCTCTAGTCCTTCCCAAGTAACATTTTTATTATTATAAGAGATGTGACGATGTCGTTACGATCTTATACACGAATTACATTTAGACGTGACGACTTAGCCTAAACCCCTTTATGACCCAATTTGAGATAGAGTTGTCGCGACTTTTCATACAACGCTTATATGATTTAATTCCATGTGAATTTTATGGAGCCATTAGATTATGTGAACTCAAAAACTTTTTAACTTTCATACGACCAAATAGTCATAAGAATGGAATCCATTTTTGTCACACCAGGAGAATATAACGAGACGGTATGTGTCGTGTACATGTTACCCAGACTGTATTTATTCGTTTAAACTTTGGGATAAATAAAGTGAAGAATTATTTTCTGTTTTAATAGTATCGGAGATATCCAGAAAAATTATAGCTCAGCTTCAGAATAATGAAAATAAAAAAAATAATAAATCATAAATATTAAAATGTGTACAAGTTTTTGGAGCGTGATAGATAATATCGAAATATATGTTTTGTAGTGTAATTTCTGTATAATGAATCTGTAAATTTAATTGTAAGTTCTAATATTCTTACTTGTACATACAACAATTTGGTGGCATTTCCAACAGAAAATATGACCAAGACTCTTTACGACTTAATAATTATAAATGTATGCTAAGCAATCGTGATCACTCAGGAGTCATTCTGTATATTAGAAATGAACATTTATCATATTGTATATGGCCTAGTCTGCGTATTTACGTTTCCGGTTTTCTTAAATCTTTTCACAATTCTAAATGCCTTTTGTATCTTTAGAACGATATTCGGAAACTTTTCATTAAACTTTGAAATCACATTTTTCATGCTAGATTCGCCAGCGCCATAGCATAGTACCAGATAAAGTTGACATTTTTAATACAAACAATAAATTGTTCTGACACAAAGACGTATCATTTGGCATATTTTTCTTAAAACATTAAAATTTTATAACTAAAAGAAATGTATTTAGTTCTGTAATTCAATATAACGTCATATTTTTTAATTCTGAGCAAGTTTTCTAATACAATTTTTCAATATTTCGCACATAAAAAGCACTTTACCTGATGCGATTTTTATTTTTATTTTTAAGCTGTTACCAGCACCCTCTATACATTTTTTAAAGTATACTAAAAATAGTTTTTGGGTGAAGTAAGAGCAGAATACAAAAAAATGTGTTTGTAATCCAAAAAAAGTTATCATTTACACCTATAATACTGTTTTGCCGTGGACACATTGTATATAGTATTTATTCAATCGCTACCATTAGAAACAGATTCATTTTCTTTCTTCTTCCTTTCTTTTGCATTTCATTAAACATGTTAAAGAACACGCTAAAGCCTTCGATAAACTTTTCGAAACTGTGACAAATTCCCGGAGCGTTTTTTATGCCAAAATCTTGAAAACTCATCAAGGAGTGTAATTTTAGAAAGTGTAGTAAATGTAGCGGCACAGGGATGTAATGTCGCCCCGACCATCAAAATTTAGAAAGTGTAACAAAAATCGACTAATTTCGGAAATTTCAAAATTAAAAACCCTTTTACGAATCCACGTTGTGCAGCACTGTAACTCATGCATTGTGTTAAATATGAGGACAAGTTAATCCAGTCTCTAGTCAAAATATTTTGAGAGTTTTAGCAAAAATAGCCTTTAGCGACAAGGGTGACCATTCATTTTCTAACAGTCGATTTTGACGGGAAAATGATGGATTTTAACGGGATTTGCCCTAAACCGGTTCCTCAGTGACTCGGTGTCAGAAAAGTATCTTTACCATGTACTCAGATGTGCATGGAATCGTCTTGCCTGAACGTATGAATATATAATTGCCACAAAATAATTCAAAGTCGTTGCGATTCAAGCATTTTTAAGCTCTGAGGAGCGAACCAAATTACTATTGAACTGATAATACGTAAATAGACAGGCAAGCAAAAGCCCACCAAAAATTTATAAACATTGAACTTTTCTTGAATCTTTTTGTGTTATCGTTAGCTATAAACCGCATATTGGATGGTAGTTGGTACATTATGAGTCGTTCCATTCCTCACTATGTGTTGTACATGGGCCAGACTATAGTTTGTCAATACATTTTTCTTGAAGTTTTTGTAAAACATAATTTTTTAAAGAGATTTAATACACATTTTTTGAAGTATATATTGTCTTTTTCTTGTGTTTTCAAAATTCCTTTTCAGGTTTAAATTTAAGAAAGTTTTAGTATTTACTGTGTTAGGTTATAGTGTTACGACGTCCAATTGGTACCATCAGTGAAGCAGTTAAGCATAAACGAACAGTAAGTATAGATTTTGTATTATTCTCCGTCTGAAACAGTCATTTTGAACCCTTTTTGTGAACGTTTAATATTCATTTTTGGAAAATATAATAGAAGTCCTTCAGACGCTAAAAGATAGATCATTCACAAACACACTGACACTGCACGTTCTTCGGTGATAATTTTTTAAACGATTGTTTTATTGGTGATGATGCGGTGTGTCTTTCATCAAGTTACAATATACACATTCCAAGATATATTTTCCATTAGAGGATATTTCATCCTTAAATCAGCTTATTTACTGATTGCTTATTGCTGATTGGTAATGATTCACTTGTGGTAGAGGTTGTGGCTATAGATAATTCATTAACTGTTTGTTATTTTTCTTCTTAATATGAAAGCAGACTTGAAATTCTTATGTTTAAATATCCCTGTGCACTAATTTTCATATCAGTATTTGAAACATTTTAAACGTTAAGTAATGAAATTAAAAATATAATATTTGATCTCTCTTAATATTAACTTTTAGACTTTCGAAATATTTTAATGTCAGAGACCCACTATTGCTCTATGGACTATTATTTTCAGACCAATTTGTATATAATTAAATCTGTCAAAGAATAAGTAGTTAGTAGCTTGTACGATACGACATTTAAGCGATGGTATTATTTAACAAGTTGTGAAAGATATTCTTATAAATTTGACCAAGTACGTAACAACTTCTAATTTAAAATAAGCACAATCATTTACTTAAGAACAATGTTTTAAACAAATGCTTATCATGTTTAATAAATTTAACAAATTGAAACTAACATATTTAGCTTTAACAAGAATCTTAAATTTATTGCTTACCTCTACTACAAATATATATCCGATTTCGAAATATTGCTGTGTCTCTACATCTAGAATAATTTAAAATGCGCATCTCATTATCAACGATCTTGTTTCTATTGATATTAAAGTGTAAATGACATTTAAAATCCATCCTAATTCCTTTTACGCCTCCCAATATCGTGTTCGTTTTATATCAGTATGTTGCTATGTAATAATCATTGTACCAGAATAACATTACAAATACTGAAAAATGTGAGTAAAAATTAATTAATATATCACAAAGTTCCACCAAATAACTGTCATCTATTTTCTACAAATCAATAACACTGGGTGTCCACAAATCACTTTTACTGAACGCCAAAATATTGAAGCATTGCACTCGAATTTTTCAAAACCTTCATCAACGCCTGTCTTTCTGAACAATGATTTTTAATAAAAACACTATTCTTTTGGGTAGCCCAACCACGGTGAGAACTGTTCGATTAGAAGAAACTGTACTGAATAAGATTGAAGAGAATCCTGATATAAGCACAGGGATAATTGAAAATTTGCAAAACATTTGCTTCTAATTCCTCGTTTCCTCAAGTACGTTATTTTTTTCTAATAATTAATTTCTTGATTGATTTTTTCTCAATTTACAAATTTCTCTTTAACCGCTCATTACTCTTGAATATCTTATTTACCTCTAATGTTTCATAATATGTTTCTAATAATCCCTCATTTGCTTTTAATTCTTCATTTTGCACAGATATTATTTCCTGTGAAATTTCTGGTGAAATGAAATGATTTCCATTAATATTATCCGAATACGTAGAATTAATTGTATAATTTTAGTTCACAAGCTTTATCAATACATTTAAAAACAAGAAAATTAAACTTATTATTATTATTAAACGTATCACCACTATTAAAAAGTACTTGCATAAATGTGTTCAATCACTTTATTAAATGCTCATATATCTAATTATAACAAACTCTCTGGTAACAAACTGCCTATATTGCAATTTACTTATTGAAAAATAATGTGCAAAAATGTACATTTGAACTTATTCTAACACTTTAGTTAGTACATAGACTGACTAGTGCTTATCAATATCTGAGTGAAAATTATTCCATTTTCACCTATATCGCAATTTTTAGCTCTCACGCACGTGAAAAGAGATATATGTCAACTTGTTTCTATTAGAAGTTCGTAATAAATTTAGTTATCATAGGTACAACTCTACATATACCTATACTCACTAACTGTACTGTTTACAAATGTATTTACATATAAACATATACCACTTTAAACATAATATTTTTAGTCGCAAACTCCTCTATAAAATCCTTATTTTACTATAAGGACCGTAACCAGACTGCAACCAACAGCTACTCTCCGGGCTATGTGCCCCGCCGAGCGCTGAATTACAAGTTACAAGTCTGGCACGTTAAGTGTAATAATTGCTTATTACCGTCAAAACGCTAATGATTCGATTGCAACAAACACCAGCCGAAAGACTGATCCTACTTAAAGGAGCTCTCGTGCTAGTCGTCACACACCACTTGCAGACTGCAGTTTCGAGCTATTGGCTCTCGTCTCTCGTGTTGCAATCGAAGCATTATCGTCAAAACGCTAATGCTTCGATTGCAACACGAGAGACGAGAGCCAATAGCTCGAAACTGCAGTCTGCAAGTGGTGTGTGGCGACTAGCACGAGAGCTCCTTTAAGTAGGATCAGTCTTTCGGCTGGTGTTTGTTGCAATCGAAGCATTAGCGTTTTGACGGTAATAAGCAATAATTACACTTAACGTGCCAGACTTGTAACTTGTAATTCAGCGCTCGGCGGGGCACATAGCCCGGAGAGTAGCTGTTGGTTGCAGTCTGGTTACGGTCCTTATAGTAAAATAAGGATTTTATAGAGGAGTTTGCGACTAAAAATATTATGTTTAATATTCCGCCCTCTAAAAGCACATTTGAAATATACCACTTTACACAAGTAATTGCCGAAAATTAAAGTATGTGACATATATCATTTACTAAATAACTAAATAAGTCTTAACATATAATTGCATTCGGATATATACCTTAGACATAAATTTATGTTGGTTTAAGAAAACATATATCACTATCCACTAAATAAATTTTATGGAAAGACTACATCATATTACATAATTTAAAAATAAATATTATACCATTAGATAGACTTATATCCCTTTTCACAAACATAAAACGATTAATTTTAAAGTGTATGGTACACTTATCTCATTTTTGATATTTTTGGACTTATATCACTTTTCCCAAACACCCGCCAATTGCGAACGGACTGAACAATAGAATCGGATTTTTACTCTACTATTAGGGTGAAATCTAATAATCATTACGGACAACAGCCCTACGTTAACTAGCTGTATTTGGTGTGCGTTATAATAATAAATACGGCATATAGAAATTAAACGTCTATCGCCGAATTGGGTTTTTGTTCACCCTCACGCTCAAGTTCAGTTACATGAGCAGCATTAACACCGATATTTTCTGCATCGTTTTCGTCATCAGATCCATCGTCAAGATTCTCATCCGCATATTTCTTAATACACCTTTTAAATGAAAGTTTGTAAGCCTTTTTGAAATATTTACTTAGTTTTCCTAACTTGTAGATGACTAAAATAGGATGAACTAGAGCGATAACTATGGTAATATATTCCAAATACAATATAACATTTCGGTAAGCATAAAACATGTCAAATAAAATAATATAAATTACAAAAGGCAGATAAGAGCAAAATATAATATTTGTTATTGTTAGAGAGTAAGCTGTTTTGGAAGAAATGTTCCTCAAATTATATTTTTTTGTTAGAATATTTACAGTTACAACAACGATTGAGCTTGTTATATAAAGTACAATGAAAACAAAACGCCAATCTGTTCTACCCGGTCGATCACATGTGGATAGGTTGAATCCTTCTTTAAAAAGTACTATATAAAAACCGGCAAAAATATATTTATAATATTTATAGTAGTTTTGCATTATATTGGGTTTATAACTGGATAGAAACCAGTCCAAGGCAAGAACGAGAGAAAATACTATATATAGAATTAGAAAAATATTCATAATACCCTGAGATCCACAATTCCAGTTATATCTCTGAGTTATGTAATAATAACTTACACTATTACTAAAGCAGAAAGTTTGTATACAATTAAATAGGATATTGAAAACACAGCAGTTCAAGATGTACATATTAATTCTAACTCTTAACTTTTTATATCTACAAATTACACAAATAAGGAATACATCTGCAGAAATTACCACAAGACCAAGTATGATTAGTATAAACATAACTATGATATAATATTTAGCGTAGATGTCATCATTAGTGGAATATGGGAACATCTTCAGTAAAGAATCTGTAAACAAAACGTACATTTAGTATTTTGGCTACTACAAAATCTTGGTACTAGGCAAAAAACAAAAAATAAATTTCATTGTCTGTCAGATGAGGTATTAGTGCAAAACCCTGACTGAATTTTCTACTTTTATATCTAGCTTTGGTAAGGTTTAACCTCGGAGGCACTCAGTCAGTAATCTGAAGTATGAATGTACCAGACACCACCCTCCATGCAGTAGCGAGTCGGATTGAGAGATCTTTGGACAATAAAGAGTACACCCTAGGTGCCTTCATAGATATAGAAGGTGAGTTGGATAGGACCATTTTTCCAAAAATTACAGCGGCCCTAGTGGAGAGGAATATCCCTACGATCATGGGAAAATAGATATCCAACATGATCTCGAAGAGAGCTGTACAAATCAGTGTGGAAGATGCTTCTGTACGAGGAATGGTTGCGAGAGGCTGTCTGCAAGGAGGTGTAATATCACCACTGCTATGGAACCTCGTTCTTGGCAGCCTCTTGTGCCGCCTCAGAAGGATTCCACACAATTACCTACGCACATGAACTAATAATAATGTTTAGCGAAAAATTCGAAGGAGAAAGAATGCAGGGGTGCCTAAGAATAATCGAAAAATGTTGCAGGGATCACTCCCTGTCTGTCAATCCCGGGAAAATGGAGATGGTTCTTTTCACAAGAAAAAGGAAACTAGGAGCACTGAAGGCACTTGCTTTTCTGGGTACCTTGGGGTAACCTTCTATGCCAAACTAACATGGAAACTTATATAGATAGAAGACTAAAGAAGACTTACATTTCCTATAAGCAGTGCAGCAGGACCGTGGGGAAAACCTGGGGAATGATTTCCGAAGTTATCATGTGGATTTACACTGCCGTCGTAAGACCAATGATAACATATGGAGCTGTGGTTTGGTGACTTAAGAGCAAACAGACTACAGATAAGGTCAAGCTCAGCCAAGTGCAGAGAGTTGCCTGTCTAAGCATAACCGGAGCTATGCGAATAACGCCAACGAGAGGCATGGAAGTAATGCTGTGTCTGCCACCACTAGATATATATCTAGGAGAAGTGGCTCTGACAACAATGATACGCCTCAAATCCGCTGGCATACAAACAAATATAGGCTGTGGAGAGGCAAGAAGTCTCCTGTGGAATGAGGCTGTCAGGAAGACGCCTCTTCTATAGGTGTGCACAGATGGCATTTCTCCCCGGTTTCTCTTTGACAGACACTACATAATATAGACGAATACTGAGAATGAGTGAGTCTGCTGGCGAAGGTGTGATCAACATCTTCACAGACGGATCAAAAAAGAAGGATGGGGCAGAATGTGGAATATACTCCAGAAGTCTGCAAATCCAATATAATGGGCGAGCCAGCGTAGTACAGACGAAACTGGTGGGCATAACCATAGCTGCAAAAGAGATTGTCCGTAGACAAACTACGGGCAAAACAATCAGGATCTACACAGATTGTAGACAATCATGGCTACCCCTGAGAAGTTACAAAATTACCACAGGAGCAGTATGGGAATGTCACCAAGCACTTGTGGGTGCCTCCATCATGAATAACATACTGGTATGCTGGGTGAAAGGATATGCACAGTGTATTGGCAACAAAATAGCCAACAGACTGGACAAGAAAGCAGCAGGCCTGAGTATCTTTGGACCAGCCCCGGCCAGTCTGTTACCGATCACGGCGACAACAAAAGTAATTAAAGAGAACACCCACAATGAATTAAAGAAGCTGTGGGATGAAACAAATGGTTGTCAACTTGCTAGAGAACTATTAAAATATCCCAACAAGAGTAAAGCAGTGGACTACCTGGCAATGTTCAGAAGGAACCTACGTTATGTAACGGGAATTCAAACTGGACACTATCCATTAACGATACATGTACATAACATGAGATCAAGCGAAACACCTCTCTGTAGAGGTTGTGAACAAAAAGACGAGACGGTTCAACATGTACACTTGGACTGTTCTGTCACCTCATCTATTAGAGAATCCGTTTTGGGAGAACGTTGGCCTACTTTGGCTGATGTAAAGGAGATGGCCCTAGGCAGTATCACCTATTTCGCAAGATTAGATTGGTTAGAGACCTAGAAGGGAGTCTGCCTACAGGGAGGAAGTACAAGGGGCTCAATGAAGCCTAAGTGCCGTGGATCAATAATTTGCATCGACCACCCTTTCAACCAATTCCAATTCCAAGGTGGTCCAGATAAATTACTCAGACTGATTACTGGGAAACTAAAAGCGGCATTTACTTCCTGTAAACACTGTAATTTCACCAAACAGAGACTCCGAGGAATTTTTAGATTATTTTGGATAAAAACTCCAAAGTGAAGACATACAAAATTAATGATTATTATTAATGGCAATCTTTAACATACATTTTTATAGCAATAAAAATCAAGATTCTGGGCATAAGTAAATAATGAATCAGAGCACTAGAATGAATATTATAATCAATATATGTAAATTAGAACCATTATGAATAGTATATCCGAATAACTCAGATCATCTTGTAGCCCCAGCAACAAAGGGGTTGAAAAAACATTAATATATGTATACTCTGGCAAATTAGCATACTTGCTTATTGTGGTGTCTTGATTAATTTTTTATTATTACAATTTTTTAAGGTCTTTGCTTGCGTTTCATATAACATTTTACTAAACAAATTCTCTAAGTACAGTTTTGTTCAAAAAAGTATTTCATTAATAAATTCATATCTGGGTAATAGGCAGCAAAACTGCTACTATAATGAAACTTACTCAAAAAACCTTAGTTTAAAAAGTGATGTTCTCCAGGGTTTAGCACTGGACCTCATATTTTTTCAGATTTACGTAAGTGATCTCCGTCTATCGATTATCACTAAAATTGCGCATCTTGCAGATGCACTACTGTAACAAGCTCAATAACTTGCATCAATTACTAAATCACCTTTAACATCACGGTTCTCTAGCCACAACAACCGTTCCTTAACAGAAAACTAAGCAAATTACTTTTACATATAACAATTTATCTGGCTGGAAATTCATTAAATTTTTGGAAGTTTTCTTGCAAACAAGTCGTTCACGGTGGCGTAACTACCGGTCCAGTGGCTTGGGGCCCCCAAATGACCTATTTCTTGTAAAAAAAATTCACGCTTGCAGTCAGTTCTCCGGATATCTGCTCTCGTCACAATCATTTCGTTGTTTTTAACTATTCCGATGACCGTTGCAACAGCACAACGTTCTTTCTCAAAATTAAAAATATTAAAAATTATCTGCAAAATTCAATAGGTCAAGACGGACTTATATTAGTGATTTAAGTATTTTGGCCACTGAATATGAAATCATAAATAGTTTAAAGTGAAATTTGGATAAGATTATTGACATATTTGTAAACACTAAAGTTCGCCGTGTAAAAATTTAATAATATTGGAATTCATAGAGAAATGTGTAAACTATAAATTATGGCAAATAAAAATTGTGGAATTTATTTTACTTGTCAAAAATTTTAAAAGGAGGGTCCCCTAACATGAACTTGGCCTGGGGTACCTCAAGCTATAGTTACGCCACTGCTCGTTCAGAAGAACCTCATTCCAACTATATGCGCCAAGAACTTAAAAAAAATTTTTACTTATTAAAAAAGTTGTATTATCTATTATCCCAAGATGTTTCTTCTCTCTTTTTCATTCCGTTATTAAATATTCAGTAATACCCTGGGACTACACCTCATTGCTTTTCAAAAACCGCACTTTATGTAGCCCACCAGTTAGAGAAGATATGAAAAATAAACTCTCTAAATTAGGTATATTAACTTTATTTTCTCTTTATGCCTTGAAATGCTTACTTTGTGTGAAAGCAGGTATAAACAAATTCACAATGATTTCCGAAACACAGCCATCACACTGAACAAAACAACGATATAAAAATTAATTTACTCGTTTAATCCGTAGCGGACACGCTTGTAGTTGTTTTGGTCCAGTTTTCTAAGACCATCTCCCATTCTCAATGCAAACACTCGTCGAGCCGTTCAAACTGTGCCATATCAAAAATTTCGATCAACCTTTAGGATATATTTTAGTTAATTTTGGCATATAAGTAATACAACTTTTGAGACATCAGATATTTATTATTTAATTTAAATATTTAACAAAATAAAAAATACATATAAGACAAATAGAGACCGAATTAAAATTACTATTAAGAACAACAAATATGTATTGTCGTGCAAGACACTTTACATTATGTCACATTTAGCATGATTTCAAGAAATTTGTTGGAAATATCAAAATACCACAATTTGATTTTTTAATATTGTTTGTATGAAATATTCTTATCAATTGATAGTGTAGTTCCAAGCCGGCTTTCAGAGGCCAAAAATCGACAAAAATCTTAGCACTATATGGATGGTCGGAAAATTTAAGATCAATGGTATGTAAATGGGGAAAAAATCGATTGGACCCCAACAAATAACCGGAAGTAGGATGGGGATGAAAAAAGGTATGCTTTTAGAGGTGAAAGATTTTTTTTAACGATTTCCAGCAAAACTAGACCTCCTTCGGAAAAAGTTAAATGCAAAAATTATAGATAATTGAAAGACCTACAACTTCTATTCTTATATTCTTTCTCTTATTTTTCAATATAACCTCAAAATTGAAATGGGGGGCAGTTTTCGATATACTACTAAGAATTTTTTTTTTGGACAAAAATTATTGGCACTGGACTGTTACCTGAGTTTTAATTAAATTTTCAGTAAAATGTATTAATTGATCATGAAAATTTACCTTTAAATTCTGATGCTCAGATCAAAAAATAAATTACTCCACCTTAGTATTTGATAGGGAAAACGTAAGTTCTGTTTCAATTACTACAACATAAAATTATTTATCGATCTATACACGCGGAATAATATAAAACATATGAAATATGTAGTTGTTAATACATCATTTGAATGTTTTATAATTCGGCCAGTTCAGTATTCGGTGGATATTTATCAAGAAATAGAAGATGACGATACGGTTTAGGGTCATTTAACGTTAAAAGGCCACAGATTACACAGTGCGGACGTAAACAGCCCCTCTTGACTTTTGAACCAGGCAAAACAGAGGCATCAGACATAAACCGTATCAAATGATGTCGAGTTTGATGTTTTTAACACACAGTTAAAGTTTGCATTTGCAAAAATGGCGGTGATACTGTGAACGATACATCTTTACACGTCTGAAGGACTTTTATTATATTTTCCAAAGTGGATATTAAACGTTCACAAAGAAGGGTTCAAATCGACTGTTTTAGACGGAGAATAATACAAAATCTATACTTACTGTTCGTTTTTTGCTTAACTGCTTCACTGATGGTACCAATTGGACGTCGTAACTCTATAAATCTAACACAGTAAATACTAACACTTTCTTAAATTTAAACCTGAAAAGAAATTTTGAAACACAAAAAAAAGACAATATAAAGTTCAAAAATATATATCAAATCTTTAAAAAAATTGTGTTTTTACAAAACGTTAAAAAAATGTATTGACAAACTATAGTTTGGCCCGTGTATAACACATAGTGAGGAACGGAACGACTCATAATGTACCAACTGCCATACAATGTTTAGTTTTTAGCTAACAATTACACAAAAAGATTCAGTAAAAAGTTCAATGTTTATAATTTTTTGGCGGGCTTTTGCTTGCCTGTCCATTGACATATTTTTCCGTTCAATATCAATTTTGATCGCTCCTCGGAGCTTAAAAATGCTTGAATCGCAACAACTTTGAATTATATTCTGCAATTATAGATGCATACGTTCAGGCAAGGCGGTCCCATGCACGTTCTGAGTACATGGTAACTATACTTTTTTGACACCGAATCACTGAGGAACCAGTTTAGGGCAAATACCGTTAAAACCCATCATTTTCCCGTCAAAATCGACTGCTGGAAAATGATTGGGCACCCTCGACGCTAAGGGCTATTTTCACTAACACTCTCGAAATACTAGAGACTGGATAACTTGTCCTCATATTTAACACAACGCATGAGGTGCAGTGCTTAACAACATTCATTGTATTGCATGCTATTATTATTGTACCATATATTTTCATTACAAAATACTTGTTTTGCAAACGTTGATATATGCATGCATGCCATTATGTGCGGCCTTGAGATAATTTGATTGGGAAATTGAAAAATGATGACGTGAACGACAAGATTCGTAATTTCAACTACTCAGCGCAGGGTATCGATATTGTCGCAGCAAACGGTATAGTAGAATGCGGTCGCGGTGAGACGGGAGGTTGAGAAACTTTAATTCATGCCCCCCTAATATAACAACCATCTGACACGCTTTCACGTAAGCGATTTTTATTTTCTTTCCCGCACAAGTTTACTTTGGGGATATACAAAATTACTTTTGCCGAATCTGAATACATATAACTATGTTTGAGTGTTGTGGAGTTCAAACGGATTAATCAGTATTGGAAAATGAGGTGTTGAGAAATTCGCTTTAATTACAACAAAATGAGGATGTATATATTTTGTACTATTGGAGATGTTTTAGAAATTATGAAATTGTCTCTTAAATGCTTATCCGTAATTGCAATTCCGCTCACCAGATCTAATACAGGGTGTCCAGAAAATGGTGGGCAATCTCTCGGATTTGGGTAGAACTAGTGAAAATAAGATCACAAGTTCATATATTTTTCTTTCCCCCGAGGTACCCCTACGAAGATATTCACTCTTAAAGTTGAAGGTTAAAAATCGATTCTTCGCTATAACTTTTTTATTGTTCAATCTATTTTAATCATTTTTGGATCAGTATTATATTATTTCAATCCAGTTAGGTCAGTGTATTAGAACCTTGGATAACAATCTTGGGGGCTCGGGGGCACAGCACCCATTGCTTTAATAAGTTGAAAAAAAAATTTCAGCCTATTTTCTTTTATTTCTAAAATTATTTTAAAATTTTTGAACCATTTTTACGTAGAAAACGTATACTTGTTTGATGTCGGTAATATGAACCGTTTTCAAGATAAATGCACTTAACGGTAAAATTGCCATTTTCAATCGCACAAATAATAGTAATTTTTAAAAATTAAATAAACACGAGGATTATGTAGAAAACAACATTTATTTCTCTATGAGGTAGTAAGTAGTTACCTAAACTTATAAAAACAAAAAATCTTGAACACACAAAACACAAAATTTGAAACCTTACTGTAGAAAACTAATTAGGGACGTGGAAAAATGAAGATTAATAAAATTTCATAACAAATGCTCAATTTGAGCACCTCCTTCTCTAATGCATGCTTGTCCACGATGAACTGATAATCGCTGGACTCGCCACAACATTCCTTCGTTTTCTCTAATTGCATTTGAATGGTACATAATTCTCTCATATAATTCTTCTCTTATCTCTACTGGTGTGGCATATACGAGACTCTTTAAATGCTCCCACAGGAAAAAATCAAGGGGCTTTAAATCGGGTAATCGGGGGGGGCCAAGAAACAGGCCCACCCCGACCTATCCACCGGTTTGGATATACTCTATTCAAATGACCCCTCACTATAAGACTAAAATGCGGGGGCGCCCTATCATGCATAAACCACATGTTCTCTCGAGATGCAATGTCAACGTTTTCTAAAAGTTGTGGTAATTGCTGTTGGAGAAATTCAAGATAAAGTTGCCCATTCAATCGATTTGGTAACACGAATGGGCCCAACAAGTACCGGCCAATAATTCCGGCCTAAACATTAATATGAAATTGCCTTTGATGGCGCGTTTGAATTGTGGCATGTGGGTTTTACTCGCTCCAAACGTGTAAGTTGTAGGAGTTAATGACTCCATTTCTTCCAAAGCTCACTTCATCCGTATACAAAACCGATCGAATGAAGGCATGGTTTCATTCATATTGCTGTATAAACCACTGCGAAAATTGCACTCTAGCAGGAAAGTCATCTGGGCTAATAGCATGTACTTTCTTTATATGGTACGGATGAAGCAGTTGCTCTTTCAAAATTCTTCGAACGATCGATTTTGGGACATTCATTTGCAATGATAATGATCTGATATTGACAGATGAATTCGCAGCGACTGCATCCAATATATTCTCTTTTACTTCAACAGTACGTGTTGTCCGCGGAGCACCCCTGTTTACGTCATTTGGCGCAAATCAACCTAAGTAGAGATATAATTCTTAGATTTTTAGTTTTCAAAAAAAATTATCATATTTTTTACCAGTTTTTCTCAGACGTTGATCAACACGTTCAAAAGTTTTGCGATCTGGAACCCTTCGATGGCGATACAGTCGAGCGTATAGTCTTCGTGCTTTCGAGGCATTACAAGAAGCCATGCCATACATTAAATACATATCTGCGTATTCATTGTTAGTGTTATTGTTATTATTATTATTATTATTATTAGCCGTTACTCGAGTCCGAGTATAAAAATGTTACAGTCGATAAATTGTGTACAATAAGAAACAAGTAAAAGGTGTAGTCTATTGTAATTCCCATTCATCTACGGTGCACACCACTATGGCTATAGAGGCCAATTCGGGAGAGCACATGTCGACCGCAGTCAGGACAAACATAGACCTGGTTAGGTCCTGGATTCGGCCTTCTTGCAGCAACACTTCCTTGATAGCTGGCCACAACCCCTCGCCATTTGGTTCTGTCCGCTGCAAGTTGTTCCCATTGCTCGTCTGCAATACCGCAGGATTTTAGATTTTCATGGAGAGCGTCTTTGAACCTCTTTCGTTGACCTCCACGCCTTCTTCTACCGCTTAGCAATTCACCATAAAGCGTACATTTAGGAAGGCGGTTATCATGCATACGATGAACGTGACCTGCCCATCTTAGGCGTGCTCTTGAAATAAGCACCTCAATTGGAAGGCTGCTTGCTCTCCTGAGTACTTCCACGTTTGATATGTGATGGAACCAACGGATTTTCATCATACTTCTGAGGTGTCTTTGCTGAAAACGTTCTAATTCTTTCACATGACGACGGTAAGTGACCCAGCTTTCACATCCATATAGCAGTGTTGGAATGACAACTGCTCTGTAGACAGCCATTTTCGTTGACAAAGCAAGGTCGTGGTTGTCAAATACTCTCTCTCTAAGTCCCCAGAGTGCTCTAGATGCAGCGTTAATTCTATTGCGAATCTCGCTGTCCATGTTTGCTTTGTCATTAACAACGTTGCCTAAGTAATTGAACTGATCCACCACTTCAAGGGAATTTCCGTTAAGTGTAATGTCTATTTGGTTCACTTGATGAGGAGTTGACATAATCTTAGTCTTTCCAATGTTGATTTTAAGTCCCAAGGAATCATAGCTCTGGGCATACATTGTTAGTGTAAGCCATATTTCAACCAACTAATTACTTAATTAATGTCGGATTAAGCTAATACTGAAAAATTATGTCACTCCAATTATCTGATATTTTGATCCATAGCAACCATAAACAGTCATTATTACTCATTTGGTTTTGTACATAAACAGCTACATCGTCTTATCTACATAGATAAGACGATGTAGCTGTTTTTTTAAATATTTTTAAAAAAATTAATGTTAACACGTTCAATGCTGATCCCAGAACTTGGGCCTCAGCATGTGTGGCACCATTTTTTGTCATTTTTTTTTTCAAATAATCGACGAGAAGGTCATACATAATATGACAAAGTGATACTAAGTAAATAGTCTTTGTTTATTTATTTTTAAAAGTTACTATTATTTGTGCGATTGAAAAACGCAATTTTATCGTTAGGTGCATTTATCTCGAAAACGGTTCATATTACCGACATTAAACAAGTATATGTTTTTACGTAAAAATGGCTCAAAAATTTGAAAATAATCTTAGAAATAAAAGAAAATAGGCTGAAATTTTTTTTTTCAACTTATTAAGTCAATGGGTGCTCTGCCCCCAAGCCCCCAAGAATGCTATCCAAAGTTCTAATACACTGACGTAACTGGATTGAAATAATATGATACTGATCCAAAAATTATTAAAATCGGTTGAACAATAAAAAAGTTATCGCGAGAAATCGATTTTTAACCTTCAACTTCCAGAGCGAATATCTTCGTAGGGGTACCTCGGGGGAAAGAAAAATATACGAACTTGTGACCTTATTTTCACTAGTTCTACCCAAATCCGAGAGATTTCCCACCATTTTCGGGACACCCTGTATATTATATGATTAATAACTACTTAATTACTATTGATGACCCTGTTACCATGATATTCTGCAAAATAAAAAAAAAATTAATCAAATTTATACACTGATCTTAAAATGTATACATTTGTAGATGTGCTTTTGTTTTTTTGGGACTATCTAATAACCTAATATAAAGTTTACGGTGGAACTACTTGCGCACGAATGTGTGTAAATGGTATTTATGCAATATTATGTAATAGTTTAGATATCGGCGTTTATTATGTGTATATTCCTCTACAGTCTAATAGCAGTACTCGTCAAACGTTGAAGTAAAAGCAAGTAAATAGTTTGTTAATGATGGGCCAATTATAGATGTCTGGTACTATGAATGTACATACATCGAACTGCACAGCATAAGTACACATGCTTAATTATATTTTATGCATATTTGATAATGTGATAACAACTACTGAATTTTGAGCGTCTGAGAACAACCTTTAACTTTTATAGCGCGTAGTCCTATTTAAGGACACAATCCTACGCTGTATCTGGATCTTGATGGGGGCGTTTTCATATGAGGGCTATTATTCACAAATTAATATCTCGAACCACTTTTATAAGACGAAAACAATATTTGAACACTACTGTAGAAGACACTACTCGCCGAGTATTTCGCTATGTCGACATCATCTAGAGATCAATAAGACTGGTTTTCAGTTTTAATTATCACCTGATGATGCTAACATGATTAGCGAAACGCTCCTCGAGTAGTGGATCGAGTGTAGTGTTCAAATGTTTTGGCGTTTTGTAAAGTGATAATTAATAAATTATTGCTATTTTGAAGATAATGGATACATTTCTATGAAACCTTGCGAAAATGTAACTCTTGTGGAGTACAATCTCCATTTAAAATTTAAAATCATAATGTTTATTAGGACGGGTAAAATACATAATTGTTGTTAAAATTTTGCACACTTGTTTCCGCTATCAAAACATTGTCACTTGATGATAATCACACAAAATACAACAAAACACTTTTCAAAGAAATATAAACATTTTTACTTCTTAAGAAATATATAAAATTAAATTTAGAAAAACTAAAATTGAAGAGGTATTTTCTGCCATTTCTATTTTGATGTTAGCTAGAATTTAATTTGTTTATACTAACAATGTTTTCATAATTGCAACGAAATTGGTCAGAAATTGAAAAAAATAATATTCATGAACATCCTGTTCAAGCCCTTTTTAGTAAGATCCGGAGTTCCGCAAGGTACTAACCTCGGCCCTTTATTTTTTTTTGCTATTTGTGAACGACATTCCCGAACATTTAATTTATTCCCAGTGATGTTATATGCGGATGATTTGCAACTTTACAGAAATATAAGTGAAAAAGATGCGTTATTACTGCAGCACGATATCTATACCATTTTTAATTTAATAAATAAATGTTCGGCAATGTCTTATACTACAAAAATAACAAATTATTTTCAACGTGTGTATAAAATTAATATTTCCCTGAGACGTGTTTATAAACAAAAAGACTTGGGAGTTATGTTTAACCACAACTTAAATTTTGACGAACATATTGGAAATATGGTAAAGGAAGCATAATATAGAAATTTAAGATTTGTTATGAGTAATGCGTCTGAATTTAGTTGGCAAACAATTAGAATGCTTTATTTCAGTTTTTGTAAGATCAAAAATTTGCTTCAAAATATGGGATCCCAGAACTGCAATTAGGCGAGCGATGCACCCCTAAAAAGATGAATAAAAAAGTCGCAGAACCTCCCAAATAAAGTTTCCGGCTTGAAACCAATTGGAATCGATTAGTTACCTTTTAGGGAATAAAAAACCTAAATAAATTTTTTTGTCCGAGTGGCAGGTAAATTGCAAAGTAAAAAAAAATGTAAAAAATTCATTTGAAAGCACATTTTATAGATTAATTGGGCAAAAATAAACATTATTTGTATCTTGTAATGTTTTCGAAAAATGCACTGTTTTCTGAGTTATAGGCGATTTAAGGTCCGAAAATGCTCAAGAGCCGACAACTTCAAAAATTCATATCTCGGCTCCTACTGAACTTTTTTTTAATATTTTGGGTCGCAAAATGATCATTAATACTTATACTATTTTTTGTAATAAAGCAACTTTTCATTTTCATCCTGAAATTTATCATCGAAGTATCGCTATTTTTAGCGGGATTTCACGAAGGTGCAAAATTTTTGCGAAAATTACGTGTTTTAGCCGTCCCAATTAAAGTTTTTATTTGAAATTGATTGTACTCAGTATTTTCTCAGTTTCATTGAGTTTCAAACATTATTTTCAAAATAACGATAATTTATTAATTCATTTTGAGCTAGCAATGCAAACCAATGCAGTGACCCAGCATGCCCAATCTCACATAAGGGCGTAAATACATTTTCTTGTAGGTGGAGGGTAATATGAAAAATTAAAAAAAAAAAGCTTTTCTTAATGTTTTTGTCAAAGAAATACTACATCGTATCATTCGTATCGAATAAAATACTGATTTTTTATGCTCTTGCCCATCTGGGGGGGGGGGTAATTACCACTTCTACCCCCCTTATCTGCGCCCTTGATCTCACATGTTAAACTTCAAAAAATATTTTCATGCTTTTTAGTTGTATTATGATAATGCTGACTTGCGGAAATGAGAACAAATATTTACACACATTTTAAATTTCAGGTCAAAAGGTTAATTTGTTAATTAATAAGAAGTTGAAATGCAAACATTTGAATATTTCGTCAAATATATGTCATTGAAAAAATATCTTGTTTCTAATTATTCATGTCTTTATGATATGATATTTTTCATATTTGAAGATTTTTTGATGGGTACTATTTATAACATTTTTTTTTTAATATTTTTAAAAATTATAAAAAATTTAAAATTTTAGAAATTAAAAATGTTTGCTCGTCGAAAAAAATTCACGATCAAAGTTGGAACTCTTTGCATGGTTTCAATGTACCAGTTGACTAAAAGTTACACCTTTTAATCAAAACTTTTCGATACATTTTTTCCAAAAACCATTGATTGCTGACTGAATGGGTTCTACGAAAATTAAATCTGACTGTTGATTTACACCTTTCCTAGTGTGCTAGAGCCATGTGTCCCCGTAGCTGACGTGCTGACTCTACAGTGGCTTTCTATTGCCAAAGTACGATTATTTAATCTGAAAATATCAGCCCCTTCAAACCTCTTGCAGTTTTTGACGTGAGCTCTTGGACTATAACGAATATTTTGAATTCCCATGTTACTCGTAAATCTCGAGATATTTAAAAAAAAAGTCGATGGAAAAACACCCAAAATAATTCGATTGTTTAAATAAACAAGACGCCGGGTTGACTTCACAGAAACTGCAAAACTGAATTATGACCTTAACTTGAGCTCCTAAGCACGTTAAAATAAAATAAAAAACACCCTGACCAGACAATTCACAGTAAAATCTTAATTTGATTTCAATAATTATTATAGTCTGGATATAGTATCGACTTTATTTTATTTAATATGTTTACCTCATGATTTTAATTTAATAAACAGATCAATTTGTAGTACCATAACAAATTAGTTCTTATATTTACAATAATTGATAAAATAATTCACCAACACTACAAAATAATACAACAACAACTTCCATATTTGAACAAATTTATTAATAATATGTAATATGTCATGTTTCAAGAAGTTAATTTTTGTTTTTATGATACTATAATTATGGAATATTTGAATGATATCAATTTCTCCTTATTGCTAGGTTACTGTAATCTAAATGTAATAAATATTATTTGTATCTACTTTATACAGTACGGCTCCAGGAGTGGATCCAAGGAGGAACCATGCCCCCTAGGTCGCAGAAAAAATAAAAAATCAACATTAAAATGACCAATTTGACCGGTGTCGCACATACGGTTTTAAACGACTATTCGAGTATCCTAAAAAATTGTTTATTTACGTCGCGATACACAATAATACACATGCAATAAACAGAGAACGCAATGATATCTTACACTCTTTCAGTCCTTAAAAATAAAAGAGACACTGCTTCGGAATGTCAAAATATATTGAAAGAACTTGATGTTAATTTAACGCTACCTAGACTTATCAACAAAATGAGAAATCGTCCCAACACTAACTTATCCTTAAATTCTCCTGAGGACTATTACAGAATGTTCCTATTTTCCCCACTGCTGAATTGTGTTATAAATGATCTGAAAAGCAGATTTCCAGTGGAAACAATCAATCTAATTTAAGTATTTGTTTGCCAACAAATGCAATGAACGCGACTGAAACAGAAATTATGATAGCTGGGAAGATGCTGTCAGATATGTGCATTCTGGAATCTGGAATTGGTTGGGAGGGTGGTCAATAAAAATTATTGAACCACAGCACTTAGGCATCATTGGGCCCCTTGTACATCCTCCCTGTAGGCAGACCCTCGCCTAGGCCCCCAACCAACCTAATCTTGCGAAATAGGTGGTGATGCTGCCTAGGGGCATCTCCCTTATATCGGCCAAAGTAGGCCAACGTTCTCCCAAAATGGATTATTTGATTGGTAAGACGGCAGAACAGTTACAAAGTACATGTTGGACCGTCTCATCTTCTTGTTCACAACCTCTACAGAGAGGTGTATCACTTAATATCATATTATGTAGATGTTTCCTTAACGGACAGTGTCCACTCTGGATCCCCGTTATAAAACGTAGGTTCTTTCTGGACATTGCCAGGTAGTCTATTGCTGTACTCTTGTTGGGATATTTTAGTAATTCTCTAGCAAGCTGACAGCTGTTTGTTTCATCCCACAGCTTCTTGAATCCATTGTGGGTGTTCTCTTTAATTATTTGTGTTATCGCCGTGATCGGTAATAGACTGGCCTGGCCTGGTCCAAAGATACTTAGGCCTGCTGCCTTCTTGACCAGTCTGTCGGCTACTTTGTTGCCACCACGCTGTGCATATTCTTTCACCCAGTATACTAGTATGTTATTCATGCTGGAGGCACCCACAAGTGCTTGGTAACAATCTCTTTTGATCCTATGGTTATACTCGCCAGGTCTGTCTATACTAGGCTGGCTCGCCCATCCATAGCCCATTTATATTAGAATTGCAAACTTTTGGAGTATATTCCACATACTGCCCCATCCTTTTTTGATCCGTCTGTGAAGATGTTGATCACACCTTCGCCAGCAGCCTTGTTCCTACTATTATTCGGTATTATGTAGGGTCTGTCAAAGACAAACTGGGGAGAAATGCCATCTGTGCACGCATGTAGAAGAGGCGTCTTCCTGACAGGTTCATTCCACAGGCGACTTCTGGCCTCTCCACAGCCTACATTTGGTTGTATGCCAACGGATTTTAGGCGTACCATTGTTGCTAGAGCCACTTCTCCTAGTGGTGGTAGACACATATTATATTTTAATATTCTGCCCTCTAAAAGCACTTTTGAATCATACTAAGCCCAGTCAGGCTATTTATTTGTCGATTGCAGCAGACACTGGACCGCTAGATGGCGCCTGCTAACTATTTTGCATGTCGCTGTCCTAACGATACCGAGATGTACCAAATAGTCATGGGATACTCGTGCCGTTCGTCAAATGCCTACCTTGCATTGACGAGAGCCAAAAGCTTGAAACTGCAGTCTGCAAGTGGTGTAGGACGACTGGCACGAGAGCTCTTTTAAATAGGATCAGTCTTTCGGTTGGTGTTTGTTGCAATCGAAGCATTAGCGTTTTGTTGGTAATACACAGTTATCACACTTCGTTATCACAACGCGCCAGTTTGTAACTTGTAACTCAGCGCTCAGTGGGGTACATAGCCCGAAGAGTAGCTGTTGGTTGTAGTCTGGTTACGTTCCTTATAGTAAAATAAGGATTTTATAGAGGAGTTTTGCGATTGAAATATTATTTCTAATATTCTGCCCTCTAAAAGCACTTTTGAATCATTTTTATATCAGTTTATTATGTAGCTGTAGTCCATGCAGAAGAGAAGTTTTTTATTATTTTTAAAAGGCAGTACTAAAGTCAGAAACCTCATCTAATTCTCATTAGTAGTAGTTTTGATTTTTCATTTTGTTTTAGTATTGCAAATGGCGTTGTTTGTGTGAGGACAAATGTTTTTGGCCATAACTTGATCTTAATATCCTTATCGCTGAATTTTAATGTGTTCTACAAGTGAGTAAAATTTTCTTCAAATCGGAAAAGGAGTAAAAATTTTTAAAGGATGATATACTTTTAAATGTTACACACTGTTCATGTAATGAACAGTTTAAACTTAAAGAAAACAAAAGAAAAAGATTATAGAGTAGATGACATACTGAATATTTATGAATCTGGGGGCAGTCATTCAGGTATGCACAAATTTTGCAAGGCAGGCAATGGTAATTTCAAAATATTTCTCTATAATCTGATTAAATTTTACCAAGCAGCCTTGAGCAGTATAAGAGATACTGTCCTTTTCCTACTAATCAATTTAATAAAAATTGATTTAAGAAAATCGAATTAATCTGCCACCGATTTGATGTTTTCAATCCACCATACTTGTTGATTGAACCTCAGTATCGATATATTAGGCAATGAGGTTTTTACAAAAAAATTCTGTTGTCTATGAAGTCCTTCAGTCACAATCATCGGCAAATGAAAATAATTCAGAATTTTAAGATTAAGATTTTATTTTGTAATATAAAAAATATACAAAATTGAGAAAAAAGAAAAAATAAATACAAATAAAATTAATTAACGCTCTACTACTCGTGATTCTTTTAATATTACTTAAGACTCGTCTACACTATCATAGTTTATAATTGAAGTAAGTATGATACCAGTGTCACATTTTTAACCTATACATAGTATGGTTATCCTTACGCTGTAACAGTAAAGAAACAATATAAACTAAAGGAATAAAAAGTACTTAACAGATAAAAATAATATCAATTACAGACTAGAACGTAAACTATACCCATATCTTTTATAATAGTTAACTAGTTATTTATCATAAATAATAAAAACAGAGAGACTACTTATACCCATACTTGAAAAGGTCATAACACGCATATAAAAATTAAACAAGTATACAAAGTACAATCGGGGTTACAATAAGGTTTCCAACTGATTATTTTATAAATTCTTCATAGGTGCAATTAAAAATAATAAACTAGTATCCGTATATAAAAGCGTATCGGTCTGTAAGTAGTCGATATTACTGGAAAAAAAGTAATTTCGACTTATCGAAGGTTGGCAGGGCAGAAAACAAATTATTAGAAAACTACTGATCCAGACAAGAAAGACGCTTGTATAACAACTGCTTTAATTTGAAAACCTTATTAAGACCACAACTGTACGTACTAACACCACTAATACATAATATAAAAAATAAAAATAGTATAATATAAAAATATATGTCTACACAAATCTCGATATAAATAAAATAAGCGTATATAGTTTTTGAACATTTCTAATGTATTCACTGCCCAACTAAGTTTAACAAATTAACATATGAATGTCTACTACAAAAATTTCTTCAAATAGATTTAGTGGATATATAGATATCATTTTGGCATCTATTATAAGTCGTCCATATACACATATCTAAGAAAACACAAAAAGTCAGGTGCTTACAAATGACATCAGTCAATAGACTTGTATCTTGAAAACTGTTAGACCAAAACGAAATGATTTTTTTAATACTCGCCTTTTTACGTTCTCGAAATGAAGTTTAGTTAAGTTTTCTCCTATAACTGACGGCTTTCTTAATTTTCTTACATTTTCCGTTAAAGAACATTTTTCCTGTCTAATGCAATACTATTCTCATTTAGCCGTGAAATTTTCTAGGGCTTTGAGGATTGATCTTATCGCGTTGTCTTTTATGATTCACCCAAACCTCGATTAATTATGTATTAAAGGAAAGTATAATAATTCTCAGTTAATTATTACGGTCGTTGATATCACTAAGAACCACTGATATTTTGAAATGTCTTCTGTGAATCCCCTTCAAAATGTATGGTCCGTAGTCCTGTTTAAGAAGACAACCCCACGCTGGGTCTGGGTCCAAAGAGAGGAGGCATTTTCGTATAAAAATTATTTTACCCAAATCAATATGTTTATAGTGTACGGGAAACATTTCTACAAATCAAGACACTACGCTCGAATACGCCACTCGACGAACGTTTCGTTAACCATGTTAGCATGATCGGAGGATGACAAAAGTGGTTAATTATATCATTATCAATATTAGACATATAAAATACCCCGTCCAGATTGTGTTCGCCAGAGATATTTACACTGTCTTAAGAAGAATAAACTGCTAGTAACTTGATTAGTCTTTCATTGTGAGAAATCACAATAAAAATCTAGTTCCAGATCTCGTTACAATACATAAGTGTACAAAATTTCAAGTCAATATCATAAACGGTTCCAGAGTAAACGTGCGTACAAAAAAGTTACAGACAGACAAACAGACAGGAAAATTGTATTCGCTCAAATTTAAAATCTCGACGTTTCATGACATTTTCAGCCTATTTCAACAAAAATTTTCTGGTTTTCAGTTTTCGAGACATTCAATACCATTCCTTATGTCTACTTACCTCGGCTTTATTATGAAGACATTACTATATAATATAGACAAAATATAAGAAGTGTCGAAATGTTATATATGATTTTGCGACATAAGGCATAATTTCTTTTTATTCATATACAAATTCAATTATCCATTAAATTGACAGTGACAGATATTGATGACATGCCATCTTGATTTGGATATTTCATTTTATGTATTTTTGGGTGTTTATTCTAAAATCGTTATTAATAATAAAATCATTCATTGATATTAAATTTTTCACAGACATCAGAAATTATAAGCTTGACAGTGACAGATATATTGATGACATGACGTCTTAACTTAACCAATTTTTCCACCTCGTATTGAGCAAAAACCAACCCAAAGTGCCTTTGCCGTGAACCCGATTATTTTCCCCAGTTTTTCAACTAATTGTTGTTCTCTCGAGCAGAAAGGAAGGTTCTTCAAGGGATTTGACCTCAGCCACTCCCACACCAGGCTTCTAATCCCTGTAGGGGGTGGAAAACTAATATTTGTTTTGTGAGAAAAAAATTAATATTTTGTAGGAGGCGTCTTTGTGAAAAGTGGTAGGTGACCAGGATTGTGTAGCCACCTCCGGGAGTTGTTTTCACCCTTCAAGGGTGTAGAATTTTTTTTTTCATCTCCAATTGAAAAACAGTATAAAAATATGTTTATTAAAGTGTTTTTATTAATTTGTATTCCACCCCTTTGAAGGATGAAAACCCTGGTCACCTTCCTCAAAGAAACGCCTCCTACAAAATACTAATTTCTTTCCCCAGAAAAAACAACTTTCCACCCCCTTAAAGGATAAAGCAACCCCCGGAGTGGTTACACAATCCTGGTCACCTACCACCTTCCTCAAAGAAACGCCTCCTATAAAATATCTTTTTTTTTTCTCACAAAAACAAATAGCATGGGGGTCAAATCCCTCGGAGAACCTCCCGTTCTACTCGAGGGATTAGTGGGAAAACGGGGGAAAATAATAGGGTTCACGGAAAGAGGGACTTCGGGGGTGGTTTCTGCCCAATTTGACCCCGGGAATCGATTCAGCACCCTCGAAATCGGGGAGAGACACATTGTCTAGTCCGAGGCGCAAACATTCGGTAATTTCATCATAAATCCCGACTCTTCAAATGGACTATATGTTTATATTAAAATCGTTTATTAATAGTAAAGTCATACATTAATAGAGGTCATTAACAAATTATTTTGTATACATTAATCAAACTCGTTAATACATGGTCGACAGAGAAATCATACAACACTGCTATTTAGAGGAGTTATTTTAAGAATTGAGGAAAAGTTTTTGGCGAATTCACTTTTTTATTGTTTTGGTATGATGAGATATAAAATGATATACAGGGTGGGGCAATAGTGCGTCCGACCTCGATATCCCGATTTCTACAATAGCTAGAAATTTTTTAAAAATTGCAAGTAAACTAGATAAAAAAATCTATAACTGGAAATTATTTTCGAACATACAGGGATGAGCCAAGACGAAATTACAGAACCAAGTGCATTTTTTTTGTAAATGGAATGCTATGTATATCAGTACATTTTTTTAAACCTCTTTCTAGGCTCTATTCATTCCTATATTAGAATTGAATATCTCCCAACCACTTGGATGTAATGAATTTTTTTTGTTGAAATAATGCAATCTGCAGATGGATATTAAAAAAATCACCACAGTCACAATTATGGGTTTTAAGAAAAACTTATGTGAATACGAGTTACGAGACATCTATTTAATGTTTTTGAATCATTTTCATTTCCTAAAAATGTACAGGATGGCCAAAAATTATTTTTCAATTAAGAACATTTTAAATTGAATTTTTTCAAATGGAACACCCTGTATATTTTTCGACGATGTGATGTAGAAATGAAAACAAACATTTTAAGTACTTCCCTATGGATAATTGCAACCATTTTCGTTTTATAAATAAGTGTCAAATTCAAGAATAAACTTTAAAAAAGAGGATCCCCCAAATAATTCATTAGAAAAATTTATAATAGGTGTTCGACGTGTTGTCCATTTTGATTGACACACGTCTTTATGCAATTTTGAAATTAAGCCATTTAGTGGGAAAATTTCTTCCAATCCATTGAAATGAGTAAATAGTATTTAACCGGTCCTTTACTATAATGTTTTTTGTACATTTTTTTGCTGTTTTCGTTATTCGACAAGCAATAAAACCTCAATGTGGTATAAACTGTCGTTTACAAAGGAGCATTTATCATACTTATCGGTAGTTACAATTTGTATTGAATTTAAAATATTTGGAATTTTACAATATGGATTTTAATAAAGTGGAATTTGTAGACATGGCTTTTGTTTTGGGCGAGTCAGACAGAAATTGTTTACTTGCGAATAGAATTTATCACCAACGTTATCCTGAAAGAAGGATTCCTGATGTTAGCAGCTTCCAAAACGTTTTCAATAGATAGAAAATGAATTTTCTGTAGTGCTGGCAACGGTTGAGAATTCCCATGTTAGTCAAAGAGAAGTGAGCTCATTAGTAGGAATAAGTAGACGGTCTGTGAGCCGAATCTTAAAAACAAATAAGTTATACATATCATATTCAAATGCACCAGGAATTATCTGATGATGATTTTCTAACCATACAAGTAATTAACTAAAAAAATTATTTAATTCCAATCAAATAAAATAGAAAACAAACTTTAACCATAAATTTACAGTGCAATCTTGAGCAATAAAACAGTACATAAAATCAATTATTAACTGAGGTTCTCAATTAATAAACTTACAAGCTATTTAAATTAAAATAGTAATTAATTTTCTAAGGTAAATAATATCAGATAAGAAACAGTAATGTCAAACTTTGCATCAAGAACTTGGGTAAATATAAAAATACTACAAACGCAACGTAATTTGGGTTCTAACTCTTTAAAATTAGTCGATCACAGAATTGGCCAATTTGATTATTTACCTTGACATAAAATTAAGGTAAATAATTACTGTGTGGGGTTAAATACGTGCTTGATTGCTTAACGATAAAGGATTTTTGTTAGTAATTAATAGACGGGGGTGGGGTGCTTCAATAACGATAACTGAATTTGGAGGAATATTAGGTACATATACACTACTAAACTGTTTTTATAAAATACCCCTTAAAGTTTTCAAAAATTGATAATTATAATCGGGGTATTCGCGCAATTTATTCGAAATCATTTGCAAAGTAGAGACTTCATTTTCTTGAGAAAATTTATAAACTGTTCTTCGGATAACGTCTTTTGAAGCATCGTCAATTCTTCTAAATTTTTTATTTTTCCGTTTTTCTTTTAAGAGAGTGATCTACAACAACCCCTTTTTTAATAACAAGATTAATAGTCTGGTCGATAGCCGAGTGGGTTAAGGCGCGAGGTGGCAATCGCGATTAATCTCACACGGACATCGCACCACCGGGTTCGAATCCTGGCTCCGGTACTGGCACTGTCGGAGGAAATGGTTGTATGTCCGCGTTTTTTCAATGTGTAACCCCCTTCCGCACAAGCCCTGGCTTCTGGAATTGGGGGTTGTCTAATTTCTGTGGTGTTATTTATTTATTTATTTATTTATTATTTAAAATAGTGGAAATCGAAATCTTTAAGTAGTTATAAATATTTAAAAGAAGACTTACACGTGTAAATCTTGGTTCTTAAACTAACAATTCGATTCGATCGACTCCGTTACCTCGTCGTCAACGTTTTCATTCTGTAAATTTTCTTCTGTATCAAATGGGCCTCCAAGAAGTCATTTTGAAAATATTTTTTTAAATAAATATTACAGTTAATAATTATTATTTTTGGTAAATATAACACAAACAACTGACGTTTTTTTTATTTGAAGAAAACCACTGCACAAGGTTAAATAATCGTACGGCATTGCTCGGTATCACGAAAACAGCACTTTCTTGTTTTAGACCTGGAATTCCTTACCGCCCGCCCGCATCTGCGTAATTGTACCTATACGGACATCCCTGGTACATACGCTGAATGTATAATATTTTAAACTGACATTGGAGAAACTATAGCACAAGTATGCCTATGAACTAGTTTGCTTTATTAAATGCTGGTACCTTAAGTACGCCACAGTCGCCACATCCATCCTATGCTTATTCCCGTTCAGTTAAACGATTAACACTAACGCAATTTTCAGCAACGTTTTCATCATCAGATCTATCATCTAAATTCTCATCAGCATAATTTTGTATAGATTTTCTTTTAAAGGACTTTTGATAAGCCATCTTGAAATACTTATTTTGTTTTTCTAACATGTAAACAACTAAAATAGGATGGCCTGACGCAATAATCAGTGGAAAGAATTCCATATCCAATTCAACTTGTTCACTGTAAATTTTGCCATAACAGTAGAAATCTACAAAATGAACAATCAGCAATGGTAGATAAGAAAATATCATAATATTGGCTGTTGTTAAAGAGTAAGCCGTTTTATAAGAACTATTGTGCAAATTGGCTATTCTTGCATGAATATTTATTATAATAACGATATTTAAAATTATTATGTACAGTATATTGAAAATATAATACCGCGTATCTGCATGAGTTCCGTAACATATATTTAGAGGTACTAATGCGTCTATAAAAAATAGCGCATAGAGACCCAAAAAGACAAATATGTAAGAATTATTGCATTTTTGCTTTAGATTGGAACAACTACCTGATATTAACCAATCCAAAGCTAATACCAAAGCAAATAATGTATACAAAACTAAAAATGAGTTAATTATACGTAAATGGAAACAAGAATAGTGTCCGAGGAGTTCCAAACAAAAAAATATTGGTGAACTGGTTGTGTAAAAAATATTTAAAATGCAGCAGTTCAAGATATACATGTTGGTTCTAATTCTCA
Organism: Leptura quadrifasciata; assembly: GCA_963675555.1. Lineage (NCBI taxonomy): Eukaryota > Metazoa > Arthropoda > Insecta > Coleoptera > Cerambycidae > Leptura > Leptura quadrifasciata. Next base: position 116,521,610 of record OY776677.1, read on the forward strand.
GTCTCTTAAATCTGCAAATTGTACAGATGAGAAATAAATCTGCAGATATTACGGCTAGAGAAAGTATGACTCTTATTGAAATAACTGCTATAGGAAATATGACATGTTCAAATAAAACTGATGCTTCTGAACGTGGCCCGTATGCGGTGTATGCTGCAAAACTATTATTTTCGAATTGGCTGCTAGCGTTAAGGTCATCATCATGGCTCGACATCTTCGGTAGACCTGTAAATAAAGTGCGCATTTAGTATTAAGAAGATACTAGTATTAATCCAATGCCAATAATTTTCGCCAAAAAAATTCTTAGCAGTATATGGATAGTCGGAAAATTTAGAATTAATGGTATATAAATGGGGAAAAATCGATTGGACTCCAACAACTGGAAAAAGGGGTGCTGTTATGGATGAAACATGTTTTTAACGACTTCCGGCAGAACTAGACCTCCTATCGAAAAAAGTTAAATACAAAAGTTGTAGATAAAGATCTACAACTTTTATTTCAATGATTTTTCAACATAACCTCAACACTATTGAGAAAAGCACCAAAAACCAGTTTTTTGAATTTTTATTTTTATCTCCCACAAAAATGATTCGATTTTAATGAAATTTGGTGGTACATTTTTATGTCTCAAACAAGCTGTTTTTGAAGCGAAATATTTATTTTTAGTATTGAAAATACTTCTGGGCGTGATGTGTACGTGGGAGCTGTCTTTAAAAAAAACGTTACTAGTATTTCATGACATGCGACATATTCGGGATTTGCATATGTTGCAAGGCCACGGAATACGGAGGATAAAGTTACTTTTAGGATGACTAACTATTTATGACTTATGGTCGGAAACACTGAAATTTTAAACGCTCACTGTGAAATAAAATAAATTAGGTGCGTATTTTTTGCAAACGATATTCGAATAAACAGTTGCTAAATATAGAGTAATATACTGAGTGGTACTTAAGACATATACTAATTATAATATATATAAAATACTTAACAAAAAAATAGTTTTAATTGCAAATAAATTTAAACAATTGCAAATAAATTGAAAATATCTTTCTTTGTAGTAATGGCTTAATTCGAAATAATGGAAGGAGTACTACTTATTCACAATTCCTGGTTCTTCGTGTGTACTGCGTTTTTCTTTTTTTATAATTTCTAGCTAATCAAGCACTGCATTATAGTAAACAAAAAGTTGTGTCTGGTATTTTCAATACGCCTAAGACACTTGCGTAGGATGCAAGATCTGTGAAACAGGCTAATTTCCAACCAAAAAGTTGATTAACAAAATTTTGATTTTTGAAAATTTCAGAATAATTTTTTTTCGTTGAAACCTCTACTTTAAGATGGTGTAAAAAATTATACTGTGGATAAACATTGTAAAAATGAGAAAAACCAAGACAAAGATTCTTTCAACATCGATTTTTCCATAAATGTCACGAATTCTTCATTGTTTACCGAAATGAAGTGCTGAGAGTGATGCAAATGGTAATTTCAATGTAATATCAAATAAAGGAACTTTGATTAACTGTTTAAGGTTCAGGCTGTTGAAAACAGATTGTTTAAGCAATCATTTTACATTAAAAAAAAGTTAAAAATGGCCGTTTTTGTGCAAGAAAACGAATTATTCTTCATGGACACAAATAAATTGAAAACAAGTTTATTAAAACAAATATTTAAAATTATTTCAATTTACGAAGTAGGAATATAAAATCAAAATTCTGTTTTAATCTCATTTTTTGTGAAAGCTGCACTACATCATCAGATTCAATATAGTCTTCGGTTCCTTCAGGATTTCCGACAAGGTCTTCCAGTTCGTCAAAGTCCTCAAGTTCACCAAGATCTTTTTCCAATAATAATTTGAAAATTTGTTGTTGCTTCGTCATCAATTTCCTCCGAATCACTGATTTTCTCTAATGGTTGTTTTTCAGTGTTAGAACAGTTTTCGGACCCGTTACAATTGGAGCATTTTATCCCGCATGTGGGACAGCCGCATCTTTTACTATCTGAACCAGTTTCACAGCTGCAACATACAGTTTTCAGAAAACTTTCAGGAATTAATTATTTTATTCCGATATATGTGATGCATATATGTGATGAGGAACGCACAAACTTAATATTGAAAATTACGATCTCCAACGATGTAAACATAGCATGTGCCAGTTGTGGACGCGCAGAAAGTGGGTTGAATGTGAGCTAGCAGAAACGAACAAAGAGCTGCGCGCGCGCTCGAAACCGCGTAGCATAAGAACTGCCCCGCCGTAATTAAATTTTTTAAATTGAAATAATTCTAAATATTTGTTTTAATAAACTTATTTTTAATTTATTTTTGTCTATGAAGTATAAAAAAAAAATTCTTGCACAAAAACGGTAATTTTTAGTAATTTTTTAATGTAAAATTATTGTTTAAACAATTTATTTTACAACAGCCCGAACCTTAAACGGTTAATCAAAGTTTCTATATTTGATACTACAATGAAATTGCCATTTTGCATCACTCTCAATACTTCATTTCGATAAAAGATGAAGAATTCGTGACATTTATGGAAAAATCGATGTTGAAAAAATCTTTGTTTTGGTTATTCCCATTTTTGACAATGTTTTTCCACAGTAACAGTATGATTCTTTACACCAACTTAAAGTAGAGGTTTCAGCGAAAAAAATCTATCCTGAAATTTTCAAAAATCAAAATTTTATTAATCAACTTTTTTTATTGAAATTTAGGCTTTTATTTAAATTAAATTCGCATAAAATAAAAAAAATACATTTTTCGCTTCAAAAAAACCTTACAGCTTCTTTGAGACAACAATATACATTTTATCCAAATTTCACTAAATTAAATCATTTTTGTGGGAGATAATAAAAATTCAAAAAATGTTGAAAAATGGTTGAAATAAAAGTTGTAGATCTTTCAATTATCTATAACTTTTGCAGTTAATTTGTTTCGATAGGAGGTCTAGTTTTGCCGGAAATTGTAAAAAAGCACGTTTCACCCCTAACAGCACCCTTTTCCATTTGTTGGGGTCCAATCGATTTTTCCCCATTTATATACCATTACTACAAAATTTTCCGACTGCTAAGAATTTTGTCGATTTTTGGCCTCTGAAAACCAGTTTGGCACTGGACTATACTCGGTGTAACAGGATCATGGTATACCCCCCTTTTCTCCTTTATATTTAAAGATAATTGATTGAAATTTAGGATATACTACTTACATAATAAGCGGCACTTTTTGACATACAATAGATTCTTTGTTCACTTTCGGTTCCGCCGGAAGTGACACTAACTTTCGATTTTTAAATGGAACTAAATTACGTGATTTATTAGCAAATAAAATTCAGCAAAATTGTTTTTGGAGCAAAACTCAAGTATTTCAAATGGAACCATATCGGTACCGTAGTACCATTAATTAGTACTTTTAATAAGGAATTTATTCATATGTCGTATTAAAATGCACGATAAATACAAACAAAATTACAGCTAAAAGAAACTAAGAAAATACAATTTTGTTCTAATTAAATGTTAAACTAAGGTGGCTTTGAAAACAATGAAATATTTAGCTTAAAATTCTTGTTAATGGTGTTCAAAATGCCGCAAATTTATACAAGAGATGAAAAAATGGACATGTTAATTATTTATGAGGAATGTAAAAGAAATGCAATTGCGGCTACCGACCTTTATGCTCAACGATATCCTGGTAGACAATGTCCAGCGAAAAATTATTTTAAACGTGTTGAAAACCAATTCCGAAGAGAGCCCAACAATGATCCCAAAGAAAATTTCATTATTGACGAAGGAACGGAAATTAAGGTTTTGGCCCGAATAGAAATTGATAAGACTGTTTCTTTAAGGCAAGTTGGGTTTGGATTGGACATCAGTCGCCAATCAGTGAGAAGAATTTTGATATTACTATAAATCTTTTAAGTATCAATTGCACCAGCATTTGTACGAAAGTGATTACGAACGTAGGATGAAATATTGCAATTGAATTTTGTATAATAACGTGCAGCCAAACAATGATTTTTTGGGACTGATTTTATTTTCAGACGAGTCTAGGTTTACAAATTTGGGATTATTTAACCGACAAAATGCAAAATATTGGTCACAAGAAAATCAAAATTTATTACGGGAGGGCAACTTTCAAGTGCGGTTCGGTTTCAATGTTTGGCTTGGAATAATCGGTAGTAGAATCATTGGTCCAATAATATTTGAAGGACATTTGATTGGTGCCAGATACTTGAGATTCCTGGAAAATGAGATTGAGGACATTTTAGAGGAGTTACCTTTACATTTAGAACAGGGAATGTATTTCCAACAAGATGGCGCTCCTCCCCATAATTCAAGGATAGTAATTGATTACCTTCAAGGGAGATTCGGAGAAAACGTAATTTCGACGAATGGTCCTGTGAGGTGGCCTCCAAGGACACCTGATTTACCGCCCCTCGATTTCTTTGTTTGGGGTCATTTAAAAAATATTGTCTATGAAACCGCCGTTACAACCCGTGAAGACCTGAAGCTACGAGTAAGACGAGCAATTAATGGCATAACGGCCCAGCAATTGGGGAACGTTCTTCGCGAAACAGCTATGCGAGTTCAGAAGTGCATTAACGTTAATGGACAGCATTTTAAACAACTGTTGTAATGTTTTGTATTCCAAAAGCACCTTATGTGTAACAAGGTAATTAGAATAAAATGGTATTTTCTTATTTTCTCTTAGCTGTAATTTTGTTCGTATTTATCGCACATTTTAATACGACATATGAGTAAATACCTTATTAATAGTACTACTAATAAATGATACCACGGTACCGATATGGTTCCATTTGAAAAAATTGAGTTTTGCCCCATTTTGGTGAATTGTATTTGCTCATAAATTACGTAATTTAGTGTTTTAATGGTATTTCGATATTTATAGCATTACACGGGTCATTTATAATAAATCGGAACCGTCATGGCACACTTAATGGAAAACTAAAAATTATATTATAAAAAAATGGTATTTGAAATGTCACGTATTTGGCATCGTTGGAATCAGAAAATTATGCAGAATTCAAAAATGCAATAATATGCAGGGTGCTCCATTTAAAAATCGAAAGTTAGTGTCACTTCCGGCGAAACTGGAAGTGAAAAAAAATCAATTGTATGTCAAAAAGTGCCGCTTATTATGTATGTAGTATATCCTTCATTTCAATTATCTTCAAAACTAAAGGAGTAAAGGGGTATACCATGATCCTGTTACACCCGGTATACTCCATTTACTGAATAGAAATAGTTAAACCATTCCCCATTAATTGTTTGCTGCGACCAATGTATGCAATGTTTTACACGCGACAAATTAATAAAAACATTTCTAAAGAATTTCTAACCTCGAAAAGAGAACGTGGTTCTGGCATTTAATCAATATTAATTATTTTCAATACGTACCTTAATATACACAAGTGTACACCAAAGTATTGAAAAATACTGTTTTATTAGATGAATGGGAATAACAGCAAGTAAACATAACGAATAACTTAACAGCAATTTCTAACAAACGTCAAAAACGCAAGCTTATGAATCGCGCTTACTGGGAATTCCTCATTCATGGGGAACAATTGCAAGCCCCAATCCCTAGCACGAAGGAGGTTCAGCGGGTTACCCGGGCCGCTCAGCAAAATGGTTGGTTGTACTATGGGGTTTAGAAAATGAACCAATAGAACAATTCTAATTAAATATGGCGCACTTTTCTAAGGAGTGGCTTAACTATTTCTATTCGGCAAATAGAGTATAGTTTAAACTGTTGTGGTTTATACTGATCACTATATCAATTGCGAATAAAGGTTGTCATATAAAATCGAAAATAAACTAATTCCGGAAGTTTACAATAACATACTCAACGAAGCAGCAAAAACTCTTAATAAGTAAATATTAAGCATATAAGAATTTGGTTTCCCTTTGTTCAGATTATATTGTGTTAAAATACTTAAGTAGTTTTAAAACTGTGTTAAGAAATATTTGTCAGCATATACCGTCTGTCTATCTTACGAATGCCACACCAAATATCTAGCTTAATATCTATTGTAGAAGACTAAAGTTTTAGAAACAGTTATCCCATTTTTTTGTGAGCTATATTTCAGTAAAAAGAAATTTGAAATTCATAGCCTACTTTGTGGGATATATTAGAAAAACCTGAAAAACCAGGAAACCACAAACGGTTATAGCTTCTGTATTTGAGGAGATATGAAAACAGATAAAGGGATGAAAGTTGACGGCAAAGACAATAAGAATAATAATGTATATCAAAAAATTCGAAAAGCGCAGTAAATAAAATAGTAGGCCACGACACCATTAAGTCCGTTTATTTTTTTCTCTTTCCAACGATATAAAATATGTAAAAAAAATTTTAACCGATAGTGTCAATATTTAATATTTTACGAAAACCACAATAATGCAAGAAAAATATTTTTAAAAAACGAATTTCGATGCTACAAAATGAGGAAAGTTCAACATTTAAATGTGGGAGATAAGCCGAGGAGAGTAAAATTTTGTAGATGGTTGTTAAATGTGTGACGCGAGAACGCGGTCTTTGTTGTGAACACGATTTTAGCCCTCTGGTTTAAATTTGATGCCCCACGTTGGGCGCCATGAACACGCAAATGACCCTCAGTTGGTGAAATAAAAAATCTGGAGCAGTGGGGGTTTAGAGCTGAGACTCTGGAGGGCGTTCGTGCACTTTATTTTTATGTGAGAAGCCTTTTGGTTGGATTTCTGTAGTGATGGTTTCTGTAGTGATGGTTAGGGTCAAATACTACACCCTGTATATTGTAGTCTGGGTTCTGTTGAAGCACTGTGGTTTCAATTTTATCGTTATTTAACACTGTATAGTCTTTGAGTTTTGACAGGGTCAACGACTATACCCTGTATATGGCATTCTTGAAAAAATAACACTTTATTTTTAAAACGGAACGAACAATTATTTATTTAAGCTTTCCTTTGAACAGAGTTTGAAAAAATATGGGGTCAATTTTATTTAACAGAGTTTATTTTTTGTAGGATGAAACTATTCGACAGCATAAATTCGGACTGTGGAATTTAGCCAAAAATTGTTTGTCGAAATATTTGATTTGATTTAATCTGAAAAAATTCACTTTGATTTGAGATTGTGTGGGCCGTAGCGGCGAGTCAAAATGGGGTCACTTAAGACGAAATAGAAATAGGGGCCACTTAAGGCGAAGATAAACATTTTAAAAGGGGGCCACTTAACGCGAGGATATACTAAAAATAAATGGGGCCACTTAAGGCGATTCCTTAAAACTACTCTTTTTAACCAGGTTTCGGCCTGGGAAGCTAATTCGGAACAGCTAGTCACGAGAAGTATGCTAGGACAGGGGGTAAGAAAGCCTAACTAGACGGTGGGTATCTACAACTTAAGTTAAATAGTAACCGGACCGGAAGCACTAGCAAATGAACTTATTACACTTAAAATCACTTTTAAATAACTTGTTCCACTGAATCACTTCGCGAGTACTAAACATAGGAGTCACTGCCAAAACTGAACTTAACTTCGGCTTGCTACACACCGGTATTTATATTGTTTGAGTAAGTTTCGTTTGTCGCGCCCCATCGAGTCTCGCATCCCGTTTTAACTGTCTGGGAAGGCTGGAAATCGCTCCATGCGGGCGAGGATAAATCATTGATTACAACATGTTGCGCAATACTGGACATTTTAAGATTCTGAAGATGAAAGTTACATAGAAAAATCGGCAATGAAAATAGGAATTTATTGAAATAAGAATGAAATTCGGATCTATTTTGGTTTAGAAGTTATTGGAGTTTAATTAGCAAAATCTGACACGACCCCGTAAAGTATTAACGGAGGTCCGATATTTAAAAGATGAAATGTTCCCGATAGGTGCGTAATGTCTGAAGATAAGATATTAAAATGTTCCTAACGGGTACGAGTCAAGTTGAACCGAGATATTGTATGCTATATTACGAGGAGTGATCAAAAATGGTGAGTTGCGAGAATTTGATGAAATTAAATTTGAACTTTCAGACTCGAGGCACGGAACGTGATTTGAAGTATACGGGGGGTGATCAAAAAGTAAGTAGAGTAAAATGCGGTGGTTGCAAGAAAGTTATGAAATGAGTTCGAAGGTTAAGTTTTAACGTAGTTACGCATACGAGGGGTGGTCAAGAAGTATTAAAATTTTGAAAATGGAATTGTTTACAGAAAATTTATGGATTGAAGTAAGACGTTGAAAATTTGGATTTAGGTAGTGATTTGGGTCAGGTTGATGAATATACGGGGGCTGTATTTTTAAGTGGCGTTTTTCGTAATAAATCGGTTAGGAATGGACTTGAATGAATGTTTGAAGTTGGATATTAGTGAATTTACGTTATTTCTGAATTATCGAGTGCGTGCGATTTATTTGAATTCGACTGTGGTTTTTTGATGTGAATGGTGTCTGGTGACTTTTTTTTCGTAGTTTGCCATGGTGCATGGGGTGATCTGATTTTTTGGTGATTTTTGGATTTTTTTGTTTTTGTTTAGGACTTGTAGGGGATATACCCTACAACAGTTGGAATGGTCACCCATCCAACTACCAACCGCGCCTAACATTGCTTTACATCGCATATCGAAGTATGTACATAGTAAAGACACACCTACGCTCGCGTCTTCTACAATAGACATTAAGCGAGATATTTGGTGTGGCCCTCGTAAGATAGATAGATGGTATGTGTTTGTGTATGGTGGAGCGTATCTGCAGGAATCTATTATAATGACAATGAATGTTAATGCTGAACTATAAATCTAATATGCTTTGGGATTACCAAATTGCAGTCTAACTTCCAGGATGCCAATTGGTAGAGTGACATTAACTTTTTCTAAAACTCAATAAACTTAACGCAGTGGAGTAAGCCGCTAATTTGCAATACTATAATATATCATCATTTTACATATTGCGCATCTTTGTTAATAGCATGTAATGACGAGGAAATCATCAGGTTGCAACTACTGCAAAATAAAGCAATGAGAATTTTATTAAATTGCAATATTTATACTATAAAGTTCATGTTAAGTACTCTTAGTTGCTTATCTGTGGAACAAAGTATAAGAAAGGCAAATTTAGTTCTAATATATAAAATAGTTAATGGGAAAGTTCCCATATACTTACACATATTTAAAGAATGCCAAGATATACATTTATAATATAAGATAAAAAAATTACTATGCTATTGAATTTGTCAAAAATTTTGTCTCTTCAATGCTCTGCCCAATGATATAAAAGAAGCTCGAAATATAGTAGCTATTTATGTCCATAATACAAGGCTTTATTGAACGAGTCGAGGGCGAGTTCAATGAAGCCTTATTATGGGCAAGCTGCATACAAAACTTTATGTCCGACTGCTAAATTTGGCTTATTAACGAAAAAAATTAATTCAATGACATTTTTGACATTTTTATGACTGTTAGTTATACATATTTATTTGAAAACGTCAAAATCTAACATCGGCTCATTATTGGAAACGTCTAAATCCGACATAACAGTAAAATAAACTAACTTTATTTTACTAGTACAATAAAGAGGTACTTTACAGCCGCAAAACTATATCATAAACAGTCCTTTATAACGTGGTCGGACACAAAGGTTTTTGTTAAAAGTATGTGTAAATTTCTGACATATAATCAGTTATCTAATGTATCAAACATAAGTTAAAGTATTCATTGTTCTATTCTTAAGCGAGCGGGACACCCCCAGAAAGTCGCTTAAAAGTGATCACGCAGTCCAAATGGCTGAATTCAGTTTTTTCTCGTGTTTTCGAAGTTGCTGAATACGAATCTAATAATATTTTTGCAAAAGAAAGTGGGGTGTCTATGTATAAAATCGTATTTTTGTGAAAAATGAAAGAAAGAAAATGTCATACTTTTTCACATTCATTTCGCGATATCTCCGACAGTTTTAATTATTTCATTTTGAAATTTTGAACATTCATTTTCTAAAGTATAAGCTTAAATATACGGCTTGTCCGAAATTCCCGCGACATTTATGTATTTTGCGACGAATTTTCACTGCCAGGGTTTGCAAATTTGTACAAACTATTGCAAAAGTTACGTGAGGAAGTTTCGAATTTTAAATAACTAATTATCCAACATTAAAATATAATACATCATGATGTTTTGTGGAAAGTTTCAGTCTTTCATATTTAAATTTGAAAAAAAAGATATGCGCGTTCAAAGTTCAGCGTCGAGTCCGAACGCGCGCGCTTGCTCGGACATTGCTCCAACATTTTGAGAATGAACCTCAACTGTGGCTTTTTACAGGCTAAATTACCATGCGTACTGATTTGAGAAGGTATATTCCTATAAAAATTTAGATAATAGTATCTCTGCTCATCTTTGTTAGCTGCACATGCTTTGGCCGGTTGTGATACAACTTCAGCATTATTTTATATTGGCAAAAAGACTGTTTATGCGGCTATGAAAAGCATGTCTACGAAGACTTTTTAGATTTAGCTCGAATAAATGATTTACAGATCGATACTGTCCTATAAATCGTTAGTCTTTTTGTAGCGAATTTATACGATCCTAAAAAAAAACAAAAGTAATGCGTACTGATGGTAACTCTTTGCGTTATAATTTAGCAATCGAAAAATATCAAAATATCGCTAAACTTTCCCCATCTATACCAGCTATGTTGAAGCACATTTTGCGAGTTCTTTGGCAAGTAAATTAATGGAAACAAGCTACTGAATCAATAATTGTTTCCGAAAACGTGACAAAGTTTGGATGGTCGATAGAAGGCGAAACATTAAATTTTGATTACTACGAAGGACCCACTGCAATAGAAATTTTACAAAAATATTTCTGTTCTTGCAGTGAGAAAAATGCTTGCTCAAATGTGATTTGTACTTGCGTTGTATCTCATTTGAAATGCTGTGATGTTTGTAGTTGTAAGGATTGTTGTAATAATTTATTGATTAAATAAATGAATAATTTTAGCAATAAATAGTTTTCATTTGGATAAAATTCAATATTTATGCACTTTATACATTTTATAAACATATAAAAAATAAGTTATACATATCTATGTGATTTATAATGTAAAATAATCAAAGCCAATCCCCGTCCAAGCAATCAGCGCGTGTTGATCGCGCGCGCTCGGACTCGACGCTGAACTTTGAACGCGCATATCTTTTTTTTTTTTATTTAAATATGAAAGGCTGAAACTTTCCACAAAACTTCATCATTTTAGTGTTAGATAATTATTTATTTGAAATTCGAAACTTCCTCACTCAACTTTTGCGATGGTATGTAAAAATTTACAGAACCTGGCAGTGCTACTTTGAAAATTTGTCACAAAATGAATAAATGTCGAGGGAATTTCGGACAGATCTTATTTTCAAGCTCATACTTTGAAGAATAAGTGTATCAAATTTTAAAATGAAACAATAAAAACTGACGGAGATATAGTGAGTTAAATGTGAAAAACCATGAAATTTTTTTTCTTACATTTTTCACAAAAACATGATTTTATACATGGACGCCCCATTTTTTTGCAAAACTAACTTTAGATTCTTATTCAGTGACCTCGAAAACATAAGAAAAAACTAGATTCAGCCATTAGGACTGCCATGGTCACTATGGGCTCATTTTAGGGGTGCTTCCCGCTCGCCTATCTGTGTCAATGTTCATATCCATATTACTATACTACTATTTCTTAAATTTTTTCTGACATTATTTTGAGATATAAATTAAAAATCATTTTTTGGCACACCTCTTTAAGGGGGTGTAGCTGGACAGGAAAGAGTTATTTCGAAAAATCGTATTCGAAGAACCTACTTTCATTTTCAATAAGCAATTGGTAGTTAAATTTCTTGTACGTTTTTACAGGATACCCTGTATATGTATTACCTGTGAATTTTTCTTATTTCAACATGTTTTAAGAAAAGAGAATTGTTTTGTGTGTGATTCGCATAATGGGAAAATACAGGCTTTCATTTTAAAAAATATTTTAAGATGACTCTTTTAATAATTTCATAAAACAATTTTTTTTTAATTTAAAAAATTCATGGCACATTAAGTTGTGGCACTATTGTCCAATTTTTTTCGCATTGTTCTAAAATATATGGCTTTTGTTGAAGGAAAATTGTCTGTAATTTAGTTTTGTCTCAGCGAATTTGAAGGCCGATGAAAGGCTGTAAAAAAAATTCCCCATTGGAATCGTGAAAAAGGTTACCTTTCCATTAAAAAGTAGAAAGAAACGTGTAGTATGGCAAAAAGAGCGAATTTTTAATTTGATAATATATCTAAACAAATCCAAGAATTATATTTTAAAAAGTAAAAAAGTGTTACCAGGCGTTACATGCTCCTGTATCACCTGGTTATTGTGATCCCTTAATATCTTAAAAATATAATGTTATGGGCGCAAATATGCGTTTTCAGATATATGTATATGTATACATTGATTTTGATTATGGCATCTTCCTTCAGAAGAAATAACTACCTATGTAAAATCTAAGAGTTTTATTTTTTATTTCTAGAAGATCAATTGCGGTTTTCTAAAGAAATAATGTAAAAGAGCATATTAACATTGTTTAAGTTTGCGATTTGGCCCCGTCAAGAATCGTCGACCTGCCGACCGGGCCAGTCCGACCTTGCTTGTGTATTATTGTTTGTTTTGTTATAGAACTTTGCAAACATTAAAGTAGGAGGAAATACAGCTACTATAATTTATTTAATATAAGCACTCAGCCAAAAGAATATTTAAAACTGTCTACATTGCACTTTGCTTTCTCATGAGCGCTCCTACATGTATTCCCGTCAACACAATAATATTATTATTATGTTCAAGGTTTATTTATTTGAATATTTTGATAGCGAGTTTGCGCAGATATAAGGAAACGTTTTTAAACCTGTGTAAAATCGCTATAGGTATACTAGATAAATATATTGTAGGTATCTATATTTAACGTAAAAAATTACAGTTTGAATAATATAGGGAAGATGTATTGACTCAAATATCTGGTTCAATCCGGGCCTGTATCAACTCAGCGAGCTTGGCTTGTCGCTAGCACTATTTTACTGTAACTTCTTTGTTTGCTTATATATATAATCATTACCTTACGACTTTGTTGTTTCAAATTGCACTTTTCCTTAGATCACTATAAACTAATATGAAACTACACTACAGTCGTTACAGTATTCAAACTACATCTAATTAAATATCGTAGATTTTTATTTTCCAGCGCATACAATCTGTATGGTTATGTCGGAATTCGTAATTGTCGGATCAGAGACATGCCTGACCACAGACCACAGTGACTTAGCATCGTGGCCTCAACCCACTCGGTTATCATCGCATGATAGGGATTTTCATCGAAAGCTGATATAAATATATTCCGCGGCCATTCTCAAGACTTAAAATACTCAGATTTATATAGTTTGTATTACCACCGTGATAGTTATAGGTCAGTAAAATTGAGTGAAATATACCGTCAATTCGGAACAAATTTGTATATAACAAGCTGTTTGTCGCGTTAAAATGTAGGGGAGTGTGTATTGAATATGTCAATAAAAATCCCAAAAAAACCAAGTGGCGGAACGCACTAAAAAAAATCGTCCGCCATCTTGAAAATCGCGATATGTTTCGTTCAAAGTCAAATAACTTTATTAGTCGTTATCAAAAATTATGAAATTAGGAAAATCGAGAAAACCTTCAAATTTACAAAATGACGCCTAGAAATTTGTTATAGATTAAAAATTTAAAAAGTTAATGTTTAAAGGTGTTGAGGTATAAGTTGGAATTTTGTAATTTTTTTTCTGTAAGAGTTGATTATTCAGTTGTGGTGCCTTAAAATATATACAGGGTGGCATATACGGGAACAGCAAGATAACTTGAAAAATACGAATCCTAGAGAAAAGCTTTAAATACAAAAGTTGTTACCTCCTTTCCCTTATTATATATTTTTGGGAAATAATTGAGGCAACATATGCGGACGACTAGCTGGTTTAAGTCGGAGCAATGAGTCGTAGATCCGGAGTATTCTTAAGAGTTGTGAAACTTACCCTTTTCGAATGTATAGCATAAATGACAGATCTTTGTTTAGTTCGAGAAAAGGAGATAAAGAAAAATTGATGTTAATTGGGCACCATCTACAGTGAAAATCAGTAGAGTTGTCTCTTTTTCTCAAATAACCAGTCTCCTACAGACCAGACTGAAATTGTTGGTAAGAGAAATAAAGAGATAGTGTAAAATGAATTATAAAATATATTACATGAATAAATAAATAAATTTTTTAATGTGAACGATGAAATATGAGATTTTAAGTTATCTAATAATGTCGACAAACAAAGAATATTTAACACTAAAAATCAATAATAAAATTATACCAATCTCCTAGATTCCTGGACTGAGTATCGTTGACGGTGAAGAGCTCTGGAACGGCAATTCAAACCCCAATTGTCTCTTGGAATATGGAATCTATGGGTTTTCTTGGCAATTTAGTTTACGTTTCTCAGAGAAGTTAAGCTTGAAGATTGTAGAAATATCGTCGAAATATATAGTTTTGAAAAACTAATGCGAATTTACGTAACAAATAACGTAAATGTAAAAGGACTGGTTATGGATGTCAATCTATAAAATTAATATATTTTTGGTGTTGAATATAAATTTATAATTAATATAAATTCTTGAGAAGCTCAAATTTAAATTTGAAGAAGCTAAATTTTTAATATATAAAGCATACACAGTTGCTGATTCGCAAACTATAAACTGCAAAAAAAAATGAGAAGAAAAGAACATTTTATAACCATGCGGTACATATATTATTTTAATCACTTATTAAATTAAAAAGATTTGAATTTAAATTTATTTTAAAAAAAATTGAAATTACATTAAAGACAAAAATTGAAAAATTACTAATAAACAAAATTTACCTGGTTGTTAAACACTTGTAACGTGGATTCAAAAATGTAATATGAATTACTGAGACCGCACAGTTAAAGTTTGTAGGTTTGAATCAGTTCAGAAGCAGCAGGCAAATGATTCCTTGGCGATTTTAATTAATAAGGTAAACTTTTTTATCTCACTTTCTGCAATATTATACTAATACACAAACTTGAAAAATATAGTTTTACTAATAAAAATTGTAAAGTGGTACAGGTATCGCCATCTGCCAATTGGCGAGTTAAGCGCACAAGCTTGTTTCCTTATATAGATTTCCTTACTCACAACTAAAATAGTGGCAGGTACAATCGATGAAAGGAATCTATAATTCTACATAAACGAATCAATGGGTAAATAATGATATTTATTGCAAATGTTAATCTACTAACGAACTGTCGTAATAAATAATATATCGTATATAAACCATTAAACATAATATTTTTAGTCGCAAACTCCTCTATAAATCCTTATTTTACTATAAGGAAAATAACACAGACAGTTACAAGTCTGGCGCGTTAAGTGTAATAATTGCATATTACCATCAAAACGCTAATGCTTCGATTGCAACAAACACCAGCCGAAAGACTGATCCTACTTAAAGGAGCTCTCTTGCTAGTCGTCACACACCACTTGCAGACTGCAGTTTCGAGCTGTTGGCTCTCGTCAGTGCAAGGTAGGCATGCGACGACCGGCACGAGAATCCTTTGACTACTTAGTACATCCCGCTATTTCTACAATAGCGATATGTAAAATAGCCAGCAGGCGCCATCCAGCGGTATATAAACCGTTTTGTGAGAATTCAGCAAATATATTACATTTTATAGGATATACTATATAACAGGTTAATGAGAAATTTAAAGGTAAGAAAAGTAACCATATGTACTTACATAGTAAACAAAAATATAAAATATATATGAATGTAAATAAATGTTTTTGCAGACATGAAGTCGACAATTGGTTTCCTGAAGTGCTGTAACAGAACGGAGATACATAATAGTGTTAAAAAAACATGACTGAGTTCCTAAGATATAAAAATAGGTACATAAAACAATGTGAAATAATTTAGCAGTTATACAAAGAAAATTCTGATAGTTGAAACAGTCTCACTTTCAAAAACTGAATCAAATTGCTATACAGATCGTGCTAAATATAAATAAAATACCAGTTATTACATAAAATTATTAAATGGACATGGGCCACGTAACAGAGTTGTAGGAAATTTCCTTGGCTATCTGACTGTGACCTTGGACCTTCAACATCGTTTGAAGGTTAAGTCGTTTTTTCAAATGGAACTCCCTGCTTTTAACCCGAGAAATGAAACTAGCGGAAAATTTTTCGTTCGGATATGACCTTCAGCTCTTACAAAATTGACCTCTAAGGTCATCTTTACTTTACTCAAGTTGAACTTCAATTTTGACGAAGGACGAAGGACGAAAACGATTTCGTTAAGGGATTGAATACAATTAAACAAATTGCAAGAAATAACGGATACAGCAAATCGTTAATAGATAATATGGTTGAAAACAAACAACACAAAATGCTTCAAAAGGAATTTTTCAACGCACCGAACAAATCAACAAAATGTAGTTTTATTAATTATATTCCAAAATATAATGACAAAATCTCTAGGAAATTAAATGATTTAGGTATCTCTACAATAAGTGTAAATAAAACGAATTTATGAAAAATATTGGTCAATAATAAAGAAAAATTAACTAAACTTAATAAAGCAGGTGTATATGAAATCAAATGTAAAAATTGTAATGCCGTCTATATAGGTCAGAGTGGTAGAAGCATAGAGAACAGGGTAAAAGAACATAAAAAATCAATTTTAAATAACAACAAAAATACAGGAATGTCAACACACTGTACTGATTTCATAGACACAGTTAACATAAATTTGTTTCATACAGAAGGAAAAGGTAAACGTCTAAATCTTCTTGAACAATTAGAAATTAAAAAATCTCTTAAAAATAATTCTTTTACCATAAATGACCAGCAAAATTTCTTAAATACTCCTATACTAGATAAAATTTTAACAATTACTTGTTGATTTACATTACTATGCCAGTTCTACCCGAAAGACTTTCACGGTTAAAGTTTAAGTTATAAAGATATTAACTCATAAATGTTTTTAGGTACCGATATTTTAGAACAACCACTTCTATTACTTTAGTATACACTTTGTACTCTCTTGATAAAGCCTAATAAGCCGAAACATTTGTATAGAATTTTAAACGAAGTAATTTGATACATCTAACGGCAGTGTTTACTTAAAAATAATTATTTCCAACTTGTATTAAACTCAGCTGTGTATTTAGGTATAAGAAGCCTATAAGCAGGCAAATAATATATTTTATTTAGTAAACTTTACTAAAGGAAGCTTATGATAATTCAAAATTTTATTGTTCGGCTGTTGCTGGTAAAAAATGTCCATAAAATGATTATTATCTATGTTACTTTTGGTTTTGGTTTAAATCCAAACTCAACACGGGTAAATACAATTATTTAGATGGAGTTTCTTTATTTCATGTTAGCTATATATCTATCAAAACCATAATGTTCTCATTGCTGATTTTATTCATGTATACAATATCCGGCCATAATTATTAAGCATTAGATCATTAGAACTTTTAGAACATCCCACGTAATGATTTAGTATATTGGTACTGGCTGAACTATTGCATTGCTTATAACCGAGGCCTTAGATTAACTTGTTTACCTATTTTTCTTCTCTATGCAATCAGATCAATCAAAAAGAAAAGGAATTAAAAGAAAACAGCCATCCCTTTTAGATTTCTTTTCTAAAAAATATACCAGCTGCAGCAGTCTAGAGATCGAGACCTTACCGAATCCGAATGTTCCGTAAAAGCAAGTCAATCCATTGCTGCCTGTTCCCCATGTGACTTTAGTAATGATATTGGTCGATTTAATAATGATAATGGTTCTGGTCCCAAAAATAATATTGACGATTACACAAAATTTCGCCTAGTGGAAAGTTGTTGGATGCCACATAAGTCATTTAAGTATTCTATCTCGACTCATCTGAAAAATGGAAAACAGGAGAAAATATTTTTGAGATCTAATCATTTTGAACCATATGCATGGCTGATTTATTCAGAAATCAAGTGTGGGTTATTTTGCAAATTTTGTACACTTTTATTAGTTAACAATAAAGGGGGAAACAAAAATCTGAACATTTGAGGAAATTCGTCACAAGACCCCTTGCCAGGTACGCTAAATTACTCGGCAAGGATGGTGATTTGCACAATAATAATTTGTACCATAAGGAAGCCGTTATAAAAGCTCAGGATTTTGTCCACACATTCCAATCGCCAGATAAACGAATAAACAATTTGATTAGTAGCGAACGCATGCGAAAAGTCAACGAAAATAGGGATCGTTTGAAGCCTATTGTAGAGACTATAATTTTCTCGGGTCGTCAAAATATTGCTTTAAGCGGACACCGAGATGATGATGATTTGTTAACCAGTGATTCCAATCTGAGCGCCAATAACACTTCTATTGTAAATCAAAGTAATTTCAGAGAAATGTTCAAAGTAGCAACCAGAGACCTTGTTCTGGATAACCTTCTAAAAACTGCCCATTCTAGAGCAACATATATATCACACACTTCTCAAGAGGAACTTATCCATTGTTGTGCTAAGGAAATACTTTCATTTATTATAAAAGACATTACAGATAACAAATACTTCAGTATAATATTTTATGAAACAACTGACATTGCCCATATTTCGCAAATGAGTCTCACAATACACAACGTTAGTACAGAACATCAAATCCATGAAAGATTCATTGGCTTCCTTGATTGCCATGAATATGTTTATAGAAGCGACGACGATGCAAAACATAATAGAATTGGAGAAAATAGTAACAATATCGAAAATTTAGAGCCGAAGCTAACTGGTGAAATATTGGGCAATATTGTAGTATCGATACTGGGCGAAATGAATTTGAACCTAAAAAATTGTTTGGGGATTGGGACAGGCGGATGTTCTGTGATGACCTCTATTCTTCTCCAGCGAATTCAAAACAGCGCTAGGAACGCTACGTATAGTCCATGTATCGTCTTCCAAAGCTAAGATACTCGTTACAGTAGTGTGTAACTGTGAGTTTGTTATAACTCTTTATACACTCTCTAACATTTTAAGCTTAACGCTACCAGCCAGTCGAGCTTTACAGGGAGTCAGCCAAGAGTTGTCGCTGCTACTAAAAGTATAAAGTATATTAGTGATAATCTCCAAGAAAAACGAAACAGTGGACATGTTAATCTCTTGTATAAATTTGCGGCATTTTGAACACAATTAACAAGAATTTTAAACAATTTTTAAAGACACAATAGAAACACCGTTAAACCAAGAAATGTTTGACAAGCTAAATATTTCGTTGTTTTCAAAGCCACCTTAGTTACTTCTTAATATTTAATTAGAGCAAGATTGCATAATCTTATATTCCTTTAGCTGTAATTTTGTTTGTATTTACCTCACATTTTAATACGACATATGAATAAATTCTTTATTAATAGTACTAATAGATGGTACCAAGGTACTGATATGGTTCTATTTGAAAAAATTGAGTTTTGCCCAAAAACAATTTTGATGAATTTTATTTGGTCATAAATCACGTAATTTAGTGTTCTTAACGGGATACCGATTTTTGTATCATTTCACGGGCCATTTAGAACAAGTCGGAACCGTCATGGCACACTTAAATGGAAAACTAAAAATTATATTATAAAAAAAATGATGTTTTATTTAAACCATAAAGGTTTCTAAAAGTAAAAACAGAAACAAAATATTAAAGAAATTAATAAATAAATTAATAAATTCAATATTAATCTCTGCTTCGTCTTCTAACAAAGATAGTGTTGCATTCTTGCAATATTGCCCCATGCACTAAATACAACTTGTTGTGGGTCCTAAATTGTATTTTTTACAGCTGCATAATTTTGAACACTTTTGTTTTGCAGCTTGACGTTGACGTTATTTCATAACCATTCTTCAACTTGAAAATACGCCCGTTTTATATGAAGTTTGGCTGCGTCAAAAGTCGAGGGTAAAAATTCCAATTCAAAATTATTAAATAGATTTTGGCGGGCGACAAGTTTTTTTTCTTCTTGTAGAACCCTGACGTTGTGTTTCCGCCTGAAATTGTACATAAAAATAATATATTTTTGACCACTGTTTCATCCAATATGGACTGATGTTGGCTTATATTGGTTAATTTATCAGATTTTATCGTTAAACCAGGTCTTAACATGAACAATTTTTTTTATAGTGTTCTACAAGTAAAACCATTAACTCGGTATCCTGACTTACCAAAATAACGCAGTCTTCACTATTAGAGTAATATTGTGTTGCAGTTACCACTATTAGATAATCTGTGTCAGATATTGCATGTTTAACTGGGATGCCAATATTATGAAATTCTAGTGTTAAGAGATTTATTAAGTTCTGTTTATTAGCAGAATGTATTAAAAAGCCTGTTTGAGAAGTCTTCATATGTGTTTCAAATGTGAAAGTTACTTTCGGCTGAATATTTTTTGCTTTTCTTTGATGTTCAAAGCCCCTTGTTGATATTTCCAGATTATTATACTCGTCTAAAACTATGGTACAGTTCTTATCATAGTAGTATTGTACATATTTAAGCTATTGACTAATAATATCTTTAAGTTGGGGCGCTGTCACACAACTTATCTTAAAAGAAATCCTCCGTCAATGATAAAGTGTTTATTACCTCCCGGTAAAACATTAATTGGACCAAGTTTACTATCGAAATATCGTAATATTCTGATTTTGGAGTTTTCTTGAAAAAAATGTCATCAGAAATACTAACAGGCCACTCCCAAGTTCATATCGAAAACATTCTTTAAGGTTCTCAGCAGTTTTAGTGGCACAAATTATACAACTAAATAGTTGCATTAGATTAATAACTGACACTGAATTGCCTGTTGTAACACTTTTGTTTGTATTTGCAATTGATATAACTCTATCATATCATTATCTAATATAATAAAATTAGTGTGCTAATTACAACAAAAAACATTTATCTAATATAATGCATAGTACCCAAACTTTAGTCCCCATTATCTCAGTTACTTTTTAACAAATTTTTAAAAAATTTACACTGCCTTGTAGCTTGTTGTTGTTGTTGTTGCCGAAATGTTGTCTATATCCTAGGACTGAGCAAAGCATTATTCATAATCGACGAAATATGTTTATGTGTACAGATTGTGTACGAAATAATAATCAGATTTAATAACTTTTTTTTACTATTCCTGCTAATTACTTGAAAATTAGCTTGGTACTGGATATACAAAAAAAATTAGGTTATATGCAAATAATAATCCCGAATGCTGAATTATTAAGATTTATATTTATACTTACATTTATTAATATTATACTTCTTTTGAAACAGTATTAAATCATTTGATGTCATTGAACATGAAACTTCTTCTAAATAAAGTTGTCTAATAAATAACATCGTAAATTTGTTTTTATTTCTAATATTTCAAGCATGATACTACGAAGTATTTCGAGCATGTATAACACAGCGAGTTACAAATTTCTTTTTCAAAAGTGCCGAAGTGAATTAAAATTTTATGAACAAAGTTTCTCAGGTGATGAGTCGTACAATTGTCCATGTTCAGCCACTTGCTCACTTTTGTTTTATGCGAAATTGATCAAATTTCCTTAATTCATAAATATCCCGTCAACAGAAGTTTCGACGTTTTGTATTCGATTTTCAAAACATCGTTCACAAAGAAAATCACAGTTAGCCCAAATGAAAGACAACAAGTGATTTACAAAATCATTTCGGTTTAAAATATCGCGAATGGAGATTAAACTCAGAGATGAATAACATTTCTATAGCAATTTTCTTCTTTGAAATTTCATTTTCTTAATTTTCACTTGCTCTTTGTCACTTTCAGAATAGACATTCATATTCTAAACAATTCCGCTCATCCTCTACTAAAGTTTCTAACATCATATTTGAATTACCTTATATCGTGCTTGATCAGTAAGTTTAGATAAATTTTGGACAGAGCAACCCATTTTAAAATGCATTGTAAATAATAGATTTGTTTAACGTAACAACATTTCGTCGCAGAGCAGACGTCGCTCTGTTAAAATATCTAAAAATACAAATATTACAACCTAAGTTATTTCTCAGCGCTTTGTAATAAATGATATTAAGCAACAAAATCAACAAAATTAAAAACAGTCACACGGGCGAGCGTAGGTGCGTCTTTACTATGTACATACTTCGGTATGCGATGTAAAGCAACGACAGGCGCAGTTAGTACTTGGATGGGTGACCATTCCAACGGAAACCGCGTCCTCGCCTCACACATCTTCCAGCGGCTTGTATATCAGTGTATGCGCGGAAGCTATACAACCTTAGGCGAGGGTTGTATAGGAGATATACCATCCTTCGGAGGGGATGTAAAGCCGTCGGTCCCTTGTCTATTAAATGTTAGGCAAGTAAAAGATCCCTACTCATCTTAAGGGAAGAGGTTCGGCAAAATTCCTGGTTGGGGGTAGCTCGTCTACAGGCGTCGGTGTTAGGCCTCAGTAGCGGAAATAGGCCGACGTTAAATAAATGTATATAAAAAAAACAGTCACAGTGTGTATAAAAGATATTATCCAAAACAAGGAAAGTATCGGGAAGTTAGTAACTAACCTAGTTATAGGATCGTCTGGAGCAACTCAGATGCTTGGTCCCTTAATGCTAAAACTAATGCTATAGCCCGTTCTTCATTATTCCAGTTGTTGGCATACGCAGCCGCCTCAAAGTATCTCTTTGCGTTCGCAAATGTTGTCGACAAATGGTGTTGCAAGGAAGGACTTTCTATAAATCCCCACAAAACCACAGTCGTCAATTTTACACGGAGAAGAGCACTGCAAGGCCTAAAGCCTCTAAGGCTCAACAGAGTGGAAATTCCATTTGCCTGTGAAGCAAAATATTCATTCATTTTTGACCAAAAATTAACATGGAAATCTCACATCCAAAAAGTCACACAGAAAGCCACAATCACCCTGGGAAGGTGTAGGCAAATGTGTGGAAAAAACTGGGGGTTAAGTCCCAAAATGAACCTGTGGTTATACACCAGGGTAGTGAGACCCATGATAACCTATGGATCAGTGGTATGGTGGACTAAGACGGTGCAGTCGGGAGCAATAAAGTTGTTAAGTGGCGTACAAAGGCCTGCTTGCCTGTGCGCCACGGGGGCTATAAAAACTGCTCCTACGGCTGCACTTGAGGTCCTCTTGGACCTGCCACCCTTACACGTATTCATACAAGGCGAAACTCGGTCAGTGGTGCACAGGTTAATGCAAGGCCAAACGCCAATTAGCCAGCAACACGGGCCTGAGTACCAGAAGTTATACTCGGAGATGAGGGCAGATCCAATTCTAGGCATGCCCACGGATGTAATTGTCCCAAGGTATAACTTCAACAAGAACTTTCAGACTGTTATACCAGACAGGGAGGATTGGAAAAACGGTCCTCCCATAACAGCACAAACAGTCTGGTACACTGACGGCTCCAAGGCAGAACAAGGAGTCGGAGCCGGGATTTACGGAACAAGGTCAAAAACCAATATCCCGATAAGTCTAGGGAAATACGCAACGGTGTTTCAGGCTGAAGTGACCGCCATACACTGTTGCGCAAGGGAAATAAGAGGACAAGGCACTGTTAACCAGTCGATTGCCATTTTCTCTGATAGCCAAGCGGCAATAAAAGCAAATCAGTTCCATGCAAATCAACGCAAGATTTGTGTGGGACTGCTTGACTTGACTGACTGGCCAAGGAAGGCGCACTTGAAGCCCCAATAGGACCCGAGCCCTTTTGTGGCGTGGCAAAGCCATGCATGCGAGCAGCCATTAAGGAATGGGTGCAAAATAAATCTATGGAATGGTGGAGGAATCTCTCAAGACAGAGACAGGCCAAGGAGTTCATTAAAGAGCGTTCGACCACATTTACGGAAGATTTACTAAGCCAGAATAGGAAGGCCGTCAGAGTAATAGTAGGCCTTCTAACTGGCCACTGCCGGCTCAATAGACACATGAGTCTAATGGGCCTGGCAGAGGACGCGACATGCAGATTCAAAAGACCTGAAAAGGTTGCGGTGGTAAAGGCTAAACAACCAGCTCCTTTGTTAATCTAATCTAATCTAATCTCTTATATGTTGACGAAGAAGTTCGACCATCAAAGTGGGGCGGACCTGACAATCTACTAACTGGCCTCCTTTTTCCCTCAGCTGTCGTTTAAGTCGTTCTACTTCTCCCTCCCTTCGACGTCACCAACTTTCTCTTCAACCGTATCTACTTTTTCTAACTTCCATTACTTCAGCCTCTAAGCTGCTCATGATGTCATTTTTAATTTCTTCAGTGACTGAATGTTTGGACAGCAGTTTGTTGCGATTCGATGGCCTCTTCGGACCTTACTCCACTTGATTTTTTTTTGTGGGGCCATATAAAATACCTTGTGTACGTAACGCCATCGATCATACTTGAAATATTGCAAAATCGGATACAAGAAGCAGTGCCAATATTACCCTTGAAGTATTTTGTAGTGTTGCCGCAGAAAATATTTGATGAGTAATAAAACGTAGAACTGTAGAAAATAGGCATTTCGAAAATTTGATTGATCGCTAAAAATATTTAATTTATTTTATTAATAATTGCCATTGACAAATATATTTTACTTGTTATTTTCATTAATTAAAGAGTATTTTTGTGTATTAGTCGTTTAAATTATTGAAAACATAATAAGTTTGAATAAGTAGTTAGACAGCTAATAAACAATGTGAATAATCTTTAGCTGATACTTTTAAGCTTATGCTATACAATATCAGTATAAGCTGGAAGCAGTAAACACGTGCCGTGTATCTGGAGGGGTTTATCGTACTCGGTTTTATTTAATAAGTCGCAACTACCGACAATAAAAAAAGCGAAGGAGAATGCACTAATAATCATGCAAGAATTATACCAGTTAATATTTGGAAAAACTGTTGCATTAAAACAATTGAAAAAGAAAATTCAAAATATGAAAAATGAATTGAAGAAAAAGAAAGACAAGAAAGCAACAGGGAATAAGAAAATTATTCTGAAAGACTGGGAAAAGAAATTGTTGGAGATTATAGAGAGTGACATTGCAAAATCCAGTATTCAATAAAATACCCGGAGCTGTCACTACGGCGTCAAAACAATTGGAAGGCATTACAGTAAACCACCATTTACCTGATGACAAAAATGCAGATATTCTAGTTAGAGCTCTGCCACTGCCTCGTCCTATACCTTTAAAACCAAAAAAAATGTAAATTCAACGAGGAGGAAACAGAGGAGACTGTGAAATTAACCACAGCAGAGCTACACAGATTGGTTCTTCTTGAACAACTGAAACTTAAGAGGATGCAGATAGAACGAGAAATTTTTTTATTAAACAGGTTAAATCAAACTCTGCAGGAAATATCCAATTATAATTTAGACATAAATTATGGCAATGTATACACTGAACTGTGAGTAAATATTTATTGAAAATAAATACATTCTAATTAAAGTTGTAGTTGGTTGATTACATTCTTTATTTCTTCTCTCCTCTGTTGTCCCCGTCTACGAAAAATTACGTCTGAGTTTTCTAAATCATTTTCCTCATCGAAAACCTCTTGTTTACCATTGATATCTTCTTCTACTTCATCGAAAAGAATGTCATCATTTAAATATTTCGATATATTGTGAAGAACAGCAGAACTAACAATAACAGATGCAACTCTACCTAGTTTTATTCTAATTATATACTGCAACATTGGAAACCTCATCTTTAATTGACCGAAGCATATTTCAATGAGGACCCGTTCTCTTTTGAAAAGTGTGTTAAATGCCATTTCCTCACGCGTTTGGGAATTTATATACGGCGTCATTAACCACGGTGTGATTCCATAACCCGAATCATAGATGGGCATAGATGGTAGATCTCTTAAGTATTCGATTTTCATGGACAGACCCCGGCCATTCAGCGTCTATAAAAGTAAATCCTTCTTTTGCGTTATACGTTGTCTGTACATTTATGCTAGTGTAACCTTTTCTGTTGCAATATTCGTCTCTATGCTTGGATGGTTTCGTAATTTTTATGTGTGTGCTTCATTCATATTATTATTTGTAGTAAATTGTATCCAAAGATGTGACTTTTCCATGATTTTATTCAATACCAGTTTTACCATTTTGCCGACCGTTGTTCGAGGTACACCTTCATTCTTTCCAACTCCGATTTGAAAGCCAGGGTCGCTTATTAAGCGAAGAAATATTTGCATTTTTTGTCTTGCGTTTAATGACCCTCCTCTAGTTTCTCCAGTATCTTCAAGGAAATATTTTGCTAACCACTCAACGTTAACTCTAGAAAATCTGTACAGTTTGTGATACTCATTATTGGGGCATTCTGTTCGTCTTGGATAATATTTTCGATTTCTAATATTCATAAACTGAGCCATTTTTCAAACTATTCGATCAAAGTTATCGATAAGACTATTTTCTCCAAGCCTCATGACAGCAAACTTGACAAATTATTAGTTATTACTTCAAAATTGCATCAATAGCTGTACCTTATTCACACCTATTTCAGTTTTAACTGGAAAAAATAGATCCTACTAAAAGCAAACAGAATAAACTTATCAGTTTAAGCTAAAAGTACTTATTATTCACATAAACCATAGTGTTTGCTATAAAACTATGAGTAAAAGTTCATACTACAATTTTATTCACACTGCCCAATGTTATAGCTTTAGTTATCTTAAAATCAGAATTTAGTAATTTTGATAGGTATCTCCAAGTATTCAATTTTCTGTTATAGAGATAACTTCCTAATCTTCACCACAATCCGTGCTAAAAAGCAACATATAAAGTTTCAATTCATTTCCACACGTGTTCACAATAAATATAAGGGTATTACATTTCATTTATAAAGTTTTTTAATAACCTCCCTGGTACAATATCTCTGGAGTCTTATAAACTGTTGTTCGAAGTAGTCTGAGGATAGATTTAAGAGGAGGATTTATTTTAACGTGAAAAGTTTCTCAACCATTTTATTTTAGGCATTACAAAATATGAAATGTAACTAATACGTTTATCTAATCTCTTTTGTGGTATCTAACTGGAAATGTTTTTACAATTTTCATCATTTAGGGCTTCAATACTAAATTTACTTACTATAATATAATTAATTATTTTGCAACAATAAAGTCATAAAAAGCAAAATACGTAGAAAAAGTTAGACAAATAAATGAACTAGGAACGTAAGCAAAAATAAACATGACAGAATATTATATTGTCACATTTGTGATTAGCTCAACCTCCACCATATGTCATGTTAGTAACTTAAGGCCGGTTTTTCAATGCTCAGTTAAGCTAATCTAAGCAATAACTAACTCTTAGCCGCAAGTCAAACCATTTTTTCAGGTCACAGTTTCACCTAACCACCAGTCAAATTCTCGGCTAAAGTAGATGACACTTGAATGTGTCTGTTTGCTAATCTAACTGATGGATATACTTAACGCATGCGTGACGCCGCGGTAATGCTTTTATTTTTATTAAAATGAGAGGTTAATTTGTTTACTTTCTTTGATTTTAATCTAACATATTTGTTTTTAAGTTTTATTCGAAGTAAATAGTAAGCAATTATAATATGGAAGCATTTGATTTTGTAAGCGATGGTGAACTAGAGTTTGTAGAATATGAGAGAAGGCCGTATGTCGTAAGGGAACGAAACAATCCCTTTGATAAATTTGATGATGTGCATTTCTTCATAAAATTTCGTTGGAGAAAAGAGACAGTTTTATTAATTTTGGAACAGATAGAAGATACGACTGAGACCATCACAGACTGGTATTATCTCTTGTGTTGTGGTTATAAATTCTGTATTATATAATTACCAAGAAAACAGGAACATTTTGTTATTTATTTGGAACTGATACCTATTTTATGTTATATTTCACTCAACTTATACTTTGCTACAAACACGACTATATAAAAACTATTAATATCTTTCATTTGCATAAAACCACTGTCACTGTCTGTCACCCGCCAAATCGTACCAGTATTTATAGGTTATAGAATAGGGCTGAGCGTCAACATATATGTTGATAAGCTATGACTGCGTGCGTAAGTTTGGTATAGTACATTTCATTTCATTACATAATAAATAGATCGTTTAATATAGGAATATGTCCATCATTATTCAAAATGGGTGTAATAAAACCAATTTTTAAAAGTGGTGATAAACTAGATGTGGCTAATTATAGGCCAATCTCTCCAATCTCGAATATAGCGAAAATTTTTGAAAAAATACTAGGAAATAAGATTAATTATTATCTATAGAGATATAGTATATTATCAGACAAACAATTTGGGTTCAGAGAGAACAGATCGACGTAAGACGCTATTGCTAAATTAACTACTAACATTAATAAATCTATTGACAACAAAAAGCCAGCAATATGCGTTTTCATCGACCCGGCAAAGGCCTTCGATACGGTTAGCCACGCCCAACTCCTCAGTACGTTGAACATTGAACAGTATAGGTTTTCGAGGGACTTCATATAAATTAATGTCGAGTTATTTAGAACACCGTACGTAATGTACTCAAATCGCAGAAACAGTAAATATTGTAAAGACTGTAGAATATGGGGTGCCTCAAGGCACTGTTCTAGGGCCAATAATGATTAATGTATACCTAAATGGTCTATTTAATGTAGAAACTAAGGGTGTAGTAGTAAGTTTTGCTGACGATACAGCCATATTTTATAAAGCCGAAAGTTGGGATGTGTTAAAAGGATAAAATAGAAGCTGATCTAGCTACTATCGTTACCTGGTTCAGTAATAAATTACTAACAGTGAACTTTAGTAAAACTTACTACATATCGTTTACCTCCCATTCGAAATATTTACCGACCTATAAAAGAATATGTGTAGCAATCGGCAGCACAAATATAGAAATATCCGCTACAGATAAAATTAAGTATCTGGCAAATTACTTAAATAAGAATTTAAAATGGGACATACACATACACTTTATATTAAAAAAAATTAAGAACTATCTCATATAAATTTAAATACTTATCTAAAATTCTTCATATGAGAACACTATCATGATTTAGTCGAATCTCACCTTACGTATGGAATTATAGCATGGGGAAGTACTTCAAATAATCATTTAAGGACCTTAGAAATTACGCAAAAATTAATATTAAAAATTATATATAAAAAAATTTGACCTACCCAACTGAAAGTCTATACTTAGAAACGAGGATCCTTGATATGCGGCAATTCTTCTGTTCCAACATTTTACTAAGGCAGTATAAAGACAAAAATGAGTTGGAAAATATTGATCGTGCCTACAACATCCGTTACATGACAAATTCCCCTAATCAAGTACCTAGACCTAAAAAAACAATTGCACAAAGATCTCATATATACCTAGTACCTAAACTTTATAATATATTGCCAACTGAAATAAAAAGTATAAATTCTCATAGTTTGTTCAAGAGTATATTGAAATCTTGGATTAAAAGCATTCCCAGACTAGATATACATCGAAAAAAGATGTAAAAAATATATAAACACAAAAAAAATACTCATTCGACTTAGTTTCAATAATTCGTCTGTCATGCTTACATCATATATTTTTCTTATTGTTAATTATATAGGTTATACGCTAAATATATTGTACATCTAGGTACTGAAATTCCCAATAATTTACAAACAAGTTTTAATTTACTGTAAATTTATCCAATTTGTTTACATAAATAGTACAAATAATTATATCTGTATTTAATATAGAAGTTCAAAAGTACTAGAACTTGCTAAATAAATCAATCTTCAATGTTACCAAGTTAAAACACAATAAAAAAGTCATTCAGACACACAAAATCATCAAAAACCACAATTTTCTACAAATAATTCTGAGTAGTAATTTCATATAACCTCGATAATTTATCCACAGAATCATTCAAACATCCAAATTAACAAATTTACAACCAAAACATTACAAACGACTGCCCTAAAAAATATCGCCCCTTCGTTATTTCATTTACATCAAAACCACTCTCCAAATCCCAGCAGCAGCATATTTTAATTCACTTCCGAAAATTTTCTATAAACTATTTCTCTGTTCAAATCAACTTCTAATTCAATCTTCCATTTAAGGGTAGAAAAGGGGGCTAAAACATTAAATCCGTTTTACACCAAAATTACGTTATATTCGGATAACCTAACATGAACAGTTCGCTAGTTTAGCATCGAATGATCTCACTCTTCTTAAAAATATGTCAATAGCTTATTCGTTAGAAATATTGGGTTGTTTATGTTTCAAGCACGCTTCGATATGACAACGAGCGCCGACATCCACCACAGGCGCCGAATTTATTTAACAGTACCTATATTAAAAATGAAAGTTTGGCAAAAGCACATTTTCTATAAAAAACAAAATTACTATTTTAATTAGTTGAATGAGTGAATGCAATTTAACTCTAATGAAAAATTAAGATCAAATGAAATGTACTAAGACCTGTTAAGTTCGAAGACAATTTAGAGACAGACAGACGAACATATACCTTTAATATCCTGGTAGTTGAGGTGGTAGGTATAATCTCCGGACAACATGGTGACACATTAGCTAATAGCTGTCCTGGAATATTCTCCAAATATAGAAGATATTGATGACCTCTGCTCCTCTAAACAAGGTGATTATTGCGGATGGAAGTTGTATTGCTGTCAGATCTTATATAACAGAAATCTTCCTAAGTTGACCCCTCTTCGTGGTCTCGTGCATAGGAAAATAAATATCTTTTACAACAAAAGAAAGAGAAAATATGTAAACTTTGTGTTGCTAACCGGAAAACAAAGCAAATATTGCGAGAAAAAATAATAAAAAAATAACAAAATTACAAGCAGAATGTAACCAAAACATTTACTTTGATCCAAGAATGATCAAAAGATATCAAGATACTATGTTAAAATAATTTTCCCAATTACTAAAATAAATTTCCACTAAACTTCTTCAGTGCATGAACTAAAATAAATAAACTAAAAATAAAAACAGATCTTATTTGCAAAGTAACACAAGTAAATATTCGAGAAAATAATACTTGAAACGTACATTTTCTGTGATCGATTTAAAAAAAAACAAAAATGGAAAAAATAAAATTTGAAGTTTTAAATTATATGTAATTAAATTTCCAACATTAACACACATCCAGAAGTTAATAACTAATTGAGTTTCTAATATGGCTATAATCTATTTGAAACTACTATAGCGCTTTATCTACTCATATAAGATTATAATATATTCAATAATCAACTGGTTTTGAACAAGTAATAGTATCCATAAACAAATAGCGTGGAGTTACATATTATAATTCACTAGATACAGCCAATCACCATTCCGATACGGTGAAATGGAAAAGTCCATTATTATTATTGAGGAAATGAAGGTGATTTGACATATTTGATTAGTTTTGACATTTATCTGTTGACATTATTTTATAAGTAATGTTTCTGTATACTTGCAATTTAATATTAATTGTTATAATAGTAGATAAAGTATAGTATTCAATTTGCTACATTATGGCTCGTTGAATAATATACTGTTACCCTATTAACAAGTTTAACATCACTTGAACAACTAAGAAAGTCTAGCTAGGCACCATAAACATTACAGATTCGTAAAGTAACAAACTGAAAATTGGTAAAGTGATAATCTATAAAAAAAAAGCATATGATATTGCTATTGTTACACCTACCGTTAAAGTTTGTGACAATCCACTTGTACACGTCACTAAAAGTTGCAAATATGCCGAAATCTTATATGTGACATGACACCAACGCCAACGTATCGGATGACAAACTACTAAAACATAGTGCGGGGATCAAACGATAATCGACAAAATTTGTTCATTGCAAACCGATCGCTCATGACTCTTTGTTAAATAAACATTAGTTAGCTTGCATTTCAGTAATTTTATTAGATTTTAGACGAATATTTGTAGTATATTCCTTCTATTTGTCTCTGTATATATTTAAAAAGACGGCACTAAATCTAATACGATCTCAACCAAAACCTTTTCAAATCTTCTAGAACATTGATGAAACCCTGATGCAAACTTTTATCCAGATCCGTTCTCCAATTCAAAATATTTGAAATTAAATACAACAGTAAAGCTGTATAGTTGTTATTGAATAGGAATACACGTGACGTGACCAGTTTCACGACGTAACGGCTACGCGCATCGATCATGTCACGCGAAATGCGATCTATGCTTCACATTTGCTTTGTTTTTAATTTTTTTCACGGAAACCAAATCGAAAGGGTGGAAGTGTGATACATCGTTGAAATTGGAATTTTAATTGTTTCAATGATTCGATTGAACATTGTATGTAATTACAA
Source organism: Leptura quadrifasciata (assembly GCA_963675555.1). NCBI lineage: Eukaryota > Metazoa > Arthropoda > Insecta > Coleoptera > Cerambycidae > Leptura > Leptura quadrifasciata. The sequence goes on from OY776677.1 coordinate 116,553,994, forward strand.
AATAAGCAACTTGTTGCACCAAAACGGCACTAAACGTAATCCGATCTCAACGAATCTTCAGATCTTCTGGAGCACTAAAGAAACGCACATTCAAAGTTTTATTCAAATCCGTTCAGTAGTTTCGGCGCTATCGTGCTAACACACATACACACACACAGACATTTTTCAAAAACCACTTTTTTGGGTTCCAAGGACCTCAAAACGTAAAGATTTGATGTTATCTCAATTTTCGTTTTTGAACCAATTTTAGTAACCTCTCACAATTTTATTGTGGTGAGGTTAAAATGAGTGGCCTCTTCATGAGCATGCTAAATAAAATTGAGGCCGTGACTGCAATTAAAAATATGATATAATGGTCTGAAATCAACGTTTTAGATAACGAAAGAGCATACAGAAAAGAAATTGTACTAGAAATACAAAGAGCAAATTCGGATTTCATAAACAACGCATTAAATAAAAGCGGAGCTATATGGCACATCAAAGTATAATTAAAATTAGAATAAAACAAAAGCCATGATATTACATGCATTATATGCAATACCACAAAAGACGTGTTTGTCAACGATGCAGATAAAAGACCAAGAAACTTATGTGTCTTCCTGGATTTCATTAGCTTCTTGTCTTTCTCAGACATTGCGATTTACGGCATTATGAAACAATCTATTGAGAGATTTGTGTTATATACTCAATCAAATTACTAATATAGCATTTTCAATCGAATGATTGAGCATGTCCCGAATACTTTTTGTAAATATGTAATGGTTAAAAGAACTGTTTTTTGCGGGACATTTTTTCGTTCAGTCAATGCGTTTTTCAACACCGTATACTGATGTATTGTCTTCATATTAACGTTTTTTAAATGAATGAGCGCCCATTGATCAGGAAACTAATCAGATAAAATTTATTGTAAATATCCACGTTGTCAAAGAGCAGAGACACATACCGGGTGACACAGGAGACATGTAACACCCCGTAGCATGTTTATTTAAAAAGATATTATTTTGAAATTTGGTATACTTATATAATGCGTGATTGTCCTTTTTTAAGTACAAATTTTTTTTCCGATCACTCGGTTTCACCGGAAGTGACATCTACTCTGTTATTTTAAATGGCACCCTGTATATTTTTTTTACCTATCTGATTCGTCTCTAGATTGTCTTTTCAACCATGTATCGGAACACGGCATTTGTTTTTAAAATGACAGTTAATATCAATTTTAGTTTGTTAAGTCTAGGTGGCCCTGATATGAACCTTGGCAGATATTGATGCGTAGTATGCCGTGATATCGAAAGACCTGTGGTATGCGACTTTGTGCCTCATGTTTTTTTGGGAATAACCAGTAGCTGAACAGACTAATAAGATCTAACTTATTTAAAAAAAATATCTTTAAACAACCCACGATATCATAATAACCAAGATAGGAACCCCATTTTTTTATTTCACCTAGTTAAAAAATACTTATTTATCTTTTATTTTTGTCCAATACAATTGCTGTCCCTATCATATTTTACTGTCTTCCTGTCTTCCTGTTGAAAAATTATTGGGTTAACATTAGGTGGCAGTTCTTCCAAAAAATGTTGTATCTGGTTTTGCAAAAATCCCAAATATCTTTCTCCATTTAAAGGACCATCAAAAATTATTGACCCAATAATTCATCTGCCAATTACTCCTAACCATACATTAAAACTAAATCGCTCCTGATATGCACTTTCTCTCATATTTCTGGGATTTTCTTGTGCCCAATAACGGGTGTTGTTACGATTAAATAATCCCAAATTAGTGAACCTGAACTCGTCGGAAAATAAAATTTGTTCATGAAAATTATTGTCCAAATTGTGTCTGTTCAGAAACCAATTGCAATAATTCAATCTCCTTTGAAAATAATTTTCGTATAAATGTTGGTGTATTTGGTACTTGTATGATTTAAATTTGTGTTTTTTCAAAATGCGTCGAGCTGATTACCGATTTACACCGGTTTGGTCCTCAATCTGTCTTATCGAAATCGTGGGATCTGCCTCGACAATTGCAAGTGATTTCCGACTCTTCATCGATAATGAAATTATTTTCCGGTACATCTGGTTCACTGCTGAATGGCTGTTCAACTCTTACAAAATAGTTGCTTTGTGGATGAATTCTTTCGGGAAATCTTTCTTGATATAAGTCAGCAGCCCGCCTGCTATGTTTCTTACATTCGCCATAGATTAGTAGCATATATACTTTTTCATTTCGTGAATACATGACAAAACAGAGTTAAAAACGTGATAACTTAGGTATAATTTAATGAAAAATACTTAAATTGCTGCCAAGTAAACAATTCTTAATTGTCAGATCAAAATGACGCCTCGTTTTACCTTCCTTTGTTTCCACCGCCTGCTTAATATTTTTGTTACAGTACAATATTCATTACTATGCAATAACATTCTATACTAACTTTAATGAAGAAAGTAAAATAGGATAGGCACAGCAATTGTATTGGACAAAAATAAAAGATAAATAAGTTTTTTTTAACTAGGTGAAATAAAAAAATGGGGTTCCTATCTTGGTTTTTATGATATCGTGGGTTGTTTAAAGATATATTTTTTAAGTAAGTTAGATCTTATTAGTCTGTTCAGCTGTTGGTTATTCCCAAAAAAACATGAGGAACAAAGTCGCATACCAGAGGTCTTTCGATATCACGGCACACTACGCATCAATATCTGGCAAGGTTCATATCAGGGCCACCTAGACTTAACAAACTAAAATTGATATTAACTGTCATTTTAAAAACAAATGCCGTGTTCCGATTCATGGTTGAAAAGACAATCTAGAGGCGAATCAGATAGGTAAAAAAAATATACAGGGTGCCATTTAAAATAACAGAGTAGATGCCACTTCCGGTGAAACCGAAAGTGGTGGAAAACAAATTTTTGTACTTAAAAAAGGACAATCGCGCATTATATAAGGGTACCAAATTTCAAAATAATATATTTTTAAATAAACAGGCTACGGGGTGTTACATGTCTCCTGTGTCACCAGGTATATGAAGCTAAATATCAGATAAAATGGTTTAAGATGAATTATTGTTGTTAAATATAAGTGTAATATGCATTAATTGTTTAAAAGCAATGCATAATTTTAGGTAATCTGTAATCAGAAGATAACAAAGCCAAAAATAAATCTATTATTTTGAACACTGGTAGTATGCTTACAATCTTCGAGGTGTCAATGTCGGTGAGAATTTGAGTTTGTTCAACACAGGAATAACTTTCCATAGAGGAAAAGTTAAGTGAATCTTTCTCAGGGAAACTCGAAAGGAAGAAGTAAACAGAAAACGCAAAGTAGTTGCAAAGCTTCTCCATTTCCACTTCTATAAACCACCGAGATTGGTAAATAAGATCACATTCCGGTGCCTATTCCACTACTTAAACTTACGAAGCTCAGATTGCTTTTTAATTAATTGCTGTTTGAAAATCAACATCAACTTAAACTTCAGCAGCGAGAGCTAAATAATACTTAGTGGAATTAAAATAATCCCCACTCGTATCCAGATTTTTTTGTTAATATGTTAAAATTTGAAAATTGATTAACTATAAACGGATATTTTTTCAAATAAAATGTATCTAAAGTAAAAATAGAGTAGATATATAGAAAATTTAAGAATTTAAGGCCGATTAGCAATTTAATCATACTGTTATGTGTTCTTACATTCCTTAATAAACAGTAAGATTTTAGAGATTTTAAATTTGAGCAAAAAAAATTTCCCTGTCTGTCTGTCTGTAACTTTTTTGTGCGCACGTTTACTCTGGAACCGTTTAAGATATTGACTTGTAATTTGGTACACTTATGTATCATAACGAGATCTGGAACTAAATTATATTTTGATCTAATTCCGTTGAAGGGTTCGGGGGTAAATAAGGGTAAATAGGCAAAGCAAGCAGGTAAGAGTCCATGAAGTTGGAATTTAGGGCATGTACGAAGAGTCAAGTTCTCAAATTCTTTTTTGCATCAGCCAACCACCCCCCCCTCCCCACTGTCACCCCTAATGCCACCCCCACACTATTATGAAAGGGAGTAAAAAAATTAAAATGTGATTTAGTGTGTATAAGAGGACGAAACGTCTAAAAAAAATTGTCTGGCTTTAGCTACCCCCCCCCCTCTACCGCCCCCATTGCCACTCCCTCCCCATTAATAAGGGGAATAAAAAATTAAATTGGGATTTAATGTGTGTATGAGAACCAAGTGCCTTTAAAATTTATTTTACCACCCCCATTGCCACCCCCACCCTATTGTTTAAGGGAATAAAAAATTAAATTGGGATTTAGTGGGCATACGAGAACCAAGGGCTTCTAATTTTTTTACATTTGCCACCCCCTCTATCGTCCCCACTCTATTATTAAAGGGAATACAATATTACATTGGGATTTAGTGTGTATAAGACTTGGCTACAAAATCCGGATGTGGAAGTAGTGATTCCTTGGGCAGCGGTTTTTCATTAGTCTACAAGGTCGCCTTGTACCATTGCCTCGCCCGTCGCCTCTACCGAATATCTGCTTCGTAACATTGTTTTGAAAGTGGAGAAAAGTTTTTTCATGTACAGAAGAGTGGAGATACAGCATCGGCCGTGCCGAACATTCTGGAGTTATATAGTACACGTGTCAGTAACGTTTTCATTTTAGTAGAGCTCAAATCAATTTTACTGATACATTAAATGTATGTGTAATTTAATATTCTTGAAGATGTGGATGAAAATATGATATGATGAAATGTTATTGAAGAGATGGAATGAAATATTTATAGTTTCTGAATAAGCTTTATTGAACTAAATCTTCAAATTTACTAAAATTATATTTTTATTGGAAAAAAGACAAATCTTTATATATCAGATAGATAAAAAAAATCAATATTTTAGTATAATTAATTGTCACATTGTTTAAGAAAAATCACAGTTTTATACATTTGTGAAAATAATTATTAATTATTAACAAATTAACTTGAAATATATAGTTTTATTGTGTACAAATCAAATTTGTTATAAAAAATAAAATTTAAAACAATATCAAGGTAAACGCGATAAAAGTCGAAAAAAATGACTAAGTTTGAGCGACTATATCTCAGTCAATTTTCGTCGAAAAAACTTTTTGAGACAACCATTTTAAAGAAAATTTCATCAACTTTTTTCTATACCTATCTCTGCTCAAAAAAAGTTATAGACAAAAAAGTAAAAAAACTGGATTTTTGCTTTTTTTAATTATTGTTTTTTTGGATACCTTTCACACAAAAAATTGTTTCTCATTTTTAAGCCATTTCTATGAGAAATTTGATTATCTACAAAAAGTTTCCTATTTACTATACCTGAATTTTGCTTCATTTTCGAGTTATATTTAAAAAACTGAAAAGGTCGCATTTTCACCTCTATTTAAAATTTGCATCTTCTAATTTAATAGCACTCTGCGGTTTTCTCATCTTAAATGGCCAATTGAACGATTTCTACAATAAAAACCCTAGAACGTCTTAGTTCCTTTCTATAGGACATAATCAATAGCTAATATCAGTCACTATTTAATCACTCCTTTGATCGCTTTATTCTTTTTGTAATATGATAATTTCACTTTTCAATATTGAACTAACGCGGTTGCACTGATGTCGCCTTTTTTATACTTCCTGACTGGCATTTCGAAATCTTACTCAATCCTTTTCTAGTATTCTTTCTGGTCTAGAATTGTTGAACAGAACTATTGCTTTCTAGTAATCCAGCCAATTGCCTCATCGCTGCTAAATTAAATTAACAGGAGATGCTATAAGGCATTTGAATGGGTTAAATGAAATTTAGTTAATGACTAAATTCGCTGATTCTATATTAATTTGTTTCGATTTTGAGCGGTATTTGAAATGGAAATAACAAGCCATCAGATATGGAACATTGAAAAACTGGAAAGAGTTCACTCGTTTTGCATACGTATGGATCCAGGATGAAGAAGAGAGTTCACAATAGCCTTTAGTTGCAGTGCCACTGATTTTCAGGCAGATATTTACGACAGGAACTTGAAATTTGGAAATACGCAAAAGAAACACACGAGGAGCAAGTTCACTCGTGTATCCTCTCAGACATCCCAGCCCGTCGAGAGAGGGGACAACTGGTACAAATTACTGGAGCCTGAGCGCAGTCAAGAAGCTCGTGACTGTATTAAAAAATTCATGAAATTGTCGCCTCATGCGTGTTAGAAAAAATACTCTTCTACCGGGGGCTTGCTTTGTAGGGTATATCAAAACAACTACCTTATCCTACTTAATGCTCCATGAAATTTGATTATATAATAATCTTTAATGTAGAAGTTGAAAGTAATGAAAAGCTAAAAACAAAAAAGATAAAGGAAATTAAAAAATTAGAGAAGAAAAATTTTTGGACGGAGTCGCGCAAATAAATTGGGATGAATTATACAAAGAAAGCAAAGCCGATAAAGCAGCTAACATATTCTATAACAATATAAATTTAAAAATAGAGAACGCAACAAAAATAGTGAAATTAACAAACAGAAACAATAAACTTAAACCATAGATGTCATAAGGGATACTAAATTTCATATCAAAACGTGACAAAATAAAGCGGAAACTCATGAAAGACAAAGGAAATAGACAGCTAAAAGAGTACTATAAGAACTATAGAAATACCGTAACAATGATGATTAGAGCCAAGAGAAATAACTACTATAAGGAAAAAATCCAATCCTCCGGAAATAACTATAAAAAAATTTGGGATTGCATCAATGAAGTTACAAATCAAATAAAAAATGCACTGATAGCATTCACAAAATTATTGAAGACGATAAGCAAATAACTGGTAAAAAAGAGATAGCTAACGCCTTCAACAATGTTTTCATTGAAATTGGCGAACAGATCACAAGAGATATTCCCGAACAAATACAAAACATGGTAGGAAAGAAAACCTAAAGGAAAATCTTAATTCAATGTTCCTAGAGGACGTGAATGACCGCGAAATAGAAGAGGTAATATCTAACGTGAAAAATAACGCCTCACCGGAGAAAGACGGTATATCCACAAAAACCTTAAAACTCAAATCTAAACACATCAGTAAACCTATTGCTTATATTATTAATCTTAAGTTTAAAAATTCCACCGTCCCTGAAATGTTTAAAGAAAGTGTTGTTGTACCAATATATAAAAATGGGAGTAAAAATGATGTGACAAACTATCGTCCAATATCTTTAATAAATAATATCGCAAAAATTTTTGAGAAGGGTCTAAATAATAGATTCCTATCATGCATGGATGAAAATAAAATCACATAAACATCAATATGGATTTCAGAAGTATATTAGCACTGAAGAACCTCTTCAATTGTTAACAGACATAATACTAACTAATTTCGAATCGAGCAAGAAAGTTTTAGCCATCTTTTTAGACTTACAAAAGGCTTTTGACACAGTATCCCATACTCAACTACTCAACAAGCTAAACAAAATAGGCATCAGAGGGAGAGTACACGATTTGTTTAAAGAATACCTAGCCAATAGACCACAACAAGTTAAAATAGGTAATTCCGCGCATACACTGATATACAAGCCGCTGGAAAATATGTAAGGCGAGGACACGGTCTTCTTTGTGAACACGGTTTGGACCCTCTGTTCGTTATAAAAAAAATCTGGAGCAGTGGGAGTTTAGAGCTGAGACCCCAGAGGGCTTCCGTGCACTTATTTTCGATTGGTTGAGTCTCAGGGTTGATTTCTGGGAGTGCTTGTCGGGGTCAACTGCTACACCCTGTATGTTGTAATTTGCACTATTTTTATCACTTGGTTTTAATAATCACTGATTTGACATTTACAGCTATTTTTAGGGTTAACGGCTACACCCTGTATGATATTTTATTTGAAATTAAACACTACGGTTTAAAGGACAATATAATATTATTTATTCAATTGTATTGAACAGAGTTGAAGAAGAATTTATTTTATTTTACAAGTTTCTTTTTGGAAATTAGAAACTAATCGACAACAGAAATTCTGTCTTAGGTTGCTTTGAGAATATATTTAAAAATGTTTAAAAAATAATTATTAAATCGAAAAAATTCACTTTAACGATTGAGCCTCGTAGACTGAGGGGAAATTTAAAAGGGGGCCACTTAAGACGATGAATTTTATTAAATTGAAATATAAAAAGGGGACCACTTAAGGCGAAGGGTTCTTATTACTAGAAGGGGCCACTTAAGGCGAGGTCTTAAAAACTAACTCTTTTTAACCAGGTTTCGGCCTGGGAAGCTAGAATTGAACAGTTTGTCACGAAGAGATTACTGGGACTGGGAATAAAGCTAGACGGGAGTATCTACAACATAAGTTAAATAGTAACCGGACCCGTTCAATAGCGTCAACAGCTATTACACAAAAATACACTTTTTGAAACTTATATTTTTCCACATGAACGCTGTGCGAATACTTAACATTGGAGTCACTGTCAAAACTGAACTTGGTGTGGGCTTACCGTACACCGATATTTGTACTTGTTAGATTGGCTGCGTTTATCGTGCCCCGTGAACCTAGCACGGACGTTTTTACCCCCCTTTTAGGTCTGAAAATGACACCGTCGAGTCTGGATCGGCACGATTGCAACATATTACACAATATTGCGCAATAGTTTACTAAAAGTGGAAATTTTGAGATGAATCTCATATGGAAAAATCGGCGATGAAAAGGAGAAATTTCTGAGATAAAAAAGAAATTTGAATCGATTCGGGTTTTGGAAATATTTGAGTTTGATTGACGGAAATTTTAACGATATGAAAGGACCCCGTAAACGTGTCACGAAGGTCAGACCTTTAACAGTTGAAATGACATGATAATGCTCCCGATAGATGCGAGGTGGCTGGAAATAAGATAAGATAATGCTCCTAGCGGGTACGAATCGAGTTTGAGCGGAGATATCGGTTGAAGGGAATCGAGATATTGTATGTATTTTACGAGGGGCGATTGAAAAGTAATGAAATTTGAATTATTAATTGAGACGCTGGAATTTGATGAAACTAAATTAAATATGAAGACTCGAGGTGAGGAATGTGGTTTGGAGTATACAGGGGGTTGTCAAAAAGTAATAAGATTAAAAAATTTAAACGGATGCGAGAAGTGAATGAAGTGAAGTGTTAAGGTAAGTTGAAGTATACGAGGGATCGTCAAGAAGTAATGAGGTTTGAAATGTAAAAGTGGTTTAAAAGGCGAATGAAACGAAATGAACTATTGCTGTTTTGGGTACGGACGGTGGTTTTGACCAATTTGATAACTGTGAGGGGGTTGTATTTTTAAGGGATGTTTTCCGTGAAAATTCTTTTACAGAATTACTGGAATGAATGTTTGGAGTGTGTTTTCGGTGAATTTACGTTACTTGTGAATTATGGAATGTTCGTGAATTTTTTCTGATTTTGGTGACCTTGGATGTAGTTTTTTGATGTAATTTAGGTCTGGTTGACTTTTTTCATGGTTTGCCATGATGCTTGAATTGATTTGAATTACTTGCTAATTTTGCATTTTTTTTGTTTTTGTTTTTGACTTATAGGGGAATACCCTATAACATTTAAAACGGTCGCCCATCCAAGTAATAACCGCGCCTAACGTTGCTTTACATCGCATATCGAATCGTATAAAGTCGCATCTACACTCGCCTCGGCTATACGATTTATGTTCATCGTCTACTTTTGATTGAAGTGGATAAAATTCTCCGTTCACGTTAAAACATTATGCTGTTAGATGAGAGTCTGACATTATTTTGATTAAATACATAAAGAGAGTAACTAAACATTCATACTGTGTTTAAGTTTTTATAGAATTTGTTTGATTATCAAAGATTATGCAACCCCACTCTTACCACACAACAAATGTAATTACGTTGTGACGTGCCATCTTTCATTGGTTTCCACAAATTAATAATAACAGATTTTAGTAGATCAACTCACCAATCATCGTAATAAATTACACGTTTTCACCACGCTCTAATTTCCCATCCAAATTACCATCTATTTAACCTTTCCGTCAACAGATGGCTCTCGTAGAAAATATAACAATTTGTTGAATAGATGGGTATATCAAAAATACATTTAATTTAAACTATTATTATAATTAGTGCATATAAAATGTATATAAACTAGTAGTATAAAGATAATGGTAATGATCGAAAAAATCCATAACAGTAGAGTCATATCTTCTTTTGTTTTTGTGAGTTAGAATCGTTATCACTCAAGTCCCTTCAAACTTCCTCTTTGATCAAGGAACTAAGCTAAAAAAAAGTTTTCAGCTTAGCAAAGGCTAAGTGATTAATTTAGTTAAAAAGGCACGTGGTTGCTACTCGGTTTGGTGCTGGATCAAAATCTAAATTTCACATATTGTAAGTTAATATTTTTTATTATTTTAATTGAAATTTCGATTTATTTGGATTTAATTAGCGAGTATCGTCCAGAAATGTATTCTGGGTAAGTTTTAATTTTTTAGATTTATTATAGACACATGCTTACGTTAGACGTTCATTTTGAGATTAATTTTGTAAATCTAATTATAGGCTATTTTCGTACGGGTAGATTTTGATTTGGTACAGCTAGATTTTGAGTACAGTTAGAACTTACCAACTGTTCTATTTTTGACATTTGTGGACTTGGACTTTTGGATTATTCTTCTATTCGTTGATTCGTAGACGATTTTTTGGTATTCGACTTTGCTCTGATTTGCCCTCTACGATAGAGAAATCTATTTAATTTTAATAGAAAATCTCCCATCTAGATAACATCTTATTTAACGCTGAGATTTGTGAAACAAAGATCGCGATCAACAAGAGAAATCTTCACGTTTGAAGCTCCTGGAAAATCTCCTATTTTTTAAAAGCTAAGTAATCCCTGTATATTATTTTTCTTGTAAAATTGTTTAAATCTCTAATTCTTTTTCCTAGCGTTAGCTTATAAAGCCCTAGATGTTGGTATATCTTGTTATATATTTTATTGTAAGATTTTTACTCTTAAATTTTCATTGTACTGTACTTTGCATATTATTTTTACAACAAAATTCTTTTTCCTAGCGTTAGTTTAGAAAACCCTAGATGTTGGTATATCTTGTTACATATTTTATTATAAGATTTTTACTCTTAAATTTTCATTGTATTGTACTTTGCATATTATTTTTACAATAAATTTTATATATTTTTACTTGTTGTTTTATTGTTTTACTCTCACTATAAGGATTCGTAATATCTGGGACCTCATTTCTCTTTACCTGACTTTAGGTCGTAATAACATATATAATAATTAAAGATTTCTGTTACACCCATCATCACGTAGTCGTCACCTTCCTAAAGATATAAAATACTAAAGCTGTTTCTAATCCTTTCTGTTTGCGGCTTATTCGTAAAAAGTCAATCTACGGTTACTGAAAATGAAACAGTACAACTGTAAAACGATCACCTCCTCAACCCATAGCAGAAATGTCAGTGTTGTCGATTAATCTCTTTATAGGTGTGGATATAGGTTAATGTATGAAGGGGAAAACTTTTCCTTTCCAATGAGGAGGGTTGGCAGACACGAAATGTGGGAGATGAGGAGAATATCGTAAATTACATTTCTCAATAAACCAGACTACAAATTGAATATTAGATTGAAATTGAAGTTATCCAAGGTCTCCTCACCAGATACGTTCAGCGTGATAAATATATACCTAGATGGAAACATCATTGCCTTAAGGATTAGGGGAGGGGGAATTGATTTGTTTCCAATTTCATCATAGGCGCCACTGGAAAAAATCATTTCATTATATTGCCGTCGCAAGGAAAAACGTATGTGCGCAATAATGTAACTTCTAAAATAGTTGAGTCTGACATAAATACCTATAATCTTTTTTTTGTACTACTACTTTGTACTACAACATCAAAGTGAAGTGAATTTGTTACGTTAGCGTCCCACTATTTGTATTATGCAGAGGATAAAAATTGTTCAATCTATTTAGGTAAATTAAAACACACAAAAGAGAAAACTTTGGCCGGCTTGCCACATTCATCTGATTGCCACACCAATATACTTATATTTATGAATAAATCTGCGTATATTCTGGTTATAATAAAATTATTATTGATATATATTATAGTACAGGGTGATTTACCTAAACATGCGGAAAATTATTCAGTGGGTTGTCCCCACCAAAAGGAGTTAAAAAAATTAAGAAATAAAAAAATTAGAAAAAAAAACCTTATTTTTTTTTAGAAGTGCGTCGCCTATGATAGATAGATAGATAGATAGAATTTATTCATGCCATACTTACAATTAGTAATATTTGCATACGTCATAAAAGTAGTATAAAACATAAAATATAAAAGTGTATATATAAAAACATAAAAAATAAAAAAATTTAAAAGATACAATAAAATACAATATGCGTAAGTTAAAAAAATTAATAAATACACAATAATAAAAAAAAGAACAATATTACAACTATAGAAAAATAAATATATACACATATACAAATATATATACACACACACATGTATACAAACACACATATATATACATATATATATATATATATATATATATATATATATATATATATATATATAAAATTGTCAAAAATCCAACAACAGTTAATACAGAAAGCCACAATATACAAGTTATTAGACAGACAATAAGTTGATAAGGTGTCAAAATATTCGTCATATGTGTAAAACGCATTTTGCAAAAGAATATGTTTTATTTTTTGTTTAAACATGCTTACACTCATATCGACATTTTTTATGTTATTAGGTAACACGTTGAAAAATTTAAATGATTGATATGAGAAAGAGTTTTGCGATTTGCTTAGTCTATATTTTAGTAATCTTAAATTTGTTTTCGTTCTAGTATTGTGGTAGTGTATGTCCTCCTGCTTGGTAACTTTGTCGTCACTTTTTAATTTTTTAATATGACACAAACATTCATATATGAAACATGATGGCAGGGTTAAAATATTAAGACTTTTGAAGAGCGGTTTACAATGATCATCATATTTAGCATCCGCCATTATTCTTACGATTTTTTTTTGTAATTTAAAAATTTTATTTAAATGGCATGATGATCCCCATACTATCACTCCATATGTCATTATACTGTGGAAAATTGCAAAATAAGCCACTTTTAAGCAATCTTTTGTTGTTTTATTACTAAGCTGCGTTATGACATAAATGGAAGTTGATAGCCGTTTTGACAAGTTTTGAATATGGGATAAAAAATTTAATGATGTATCCAAATACACACCGAGGAGTTTGATAGTTTCAATGTATGCTTCATTATTTTTTGTTGAAAAATGTAAGGTTTTAGTTTTATTATCATTTATAGTAAGATAATTACTCCTCGACCAATGTTTAATTAGATTATCGGATTCTTTACTGCTAATACACAAGTTGGAAAAAAGGGTGTCCCTTAGCAAAAATGTGGCATCGTCAGCATATATTATTGGTAGTACTTCAGGAGTCAAATTGAATGACAGATCATTAATATAGATGATAAACATCAAAGGCCCTAGGACAGACCCCTGTGGTACCCCGTAATTCACATTTGAAAGTTTGGACACTTAACCGTTAAATTTAATACATTGTTGACGGTCTGCAAGATAAGACGTAAATATACTTAAGGCATTTCCTCTGATCCCATAATAATCTAATTTTTGTATCAAAACACTATGGTTGACAGTATCAAACGCCTTGGACATGTCATAAAATTTAGCGGAGCATAATTATCGCTCTTCAAAAGCTTCTATAATGTTTACATACATTTCGCAGATTGCGTTAACAGTGGATTTCCCTCGTCTATATCCAAATTGAGCACTAGTTAGTAGATTATTTTTTTCAAAATATTCTAGCAATCTATTTTTTAGAACGATTTCAAATATTTTGGAGATGACCGGTATAATGGAAATACGCCTAAGTAGGTAATGGGACACTTCAGACTTCCCCCACCACTCCACCCTCGAAGCCACGCCCCTCCACCGCTCAGCCAATCAGAGAGCGCGAAGTCACGCCCCCTTTTTATGGCGGGAAATTCAAATTATGGAATCTGCATTATCGACCGAAGCGCGGGAAATTCAAATCGTGGGATCTACATTACCGACCGCGGGAAATTCAAATCTGACAGGGCCCTGTGCCGACATAACCTAACTAATACCCCGTGCTCGTGTGCCCCCGGCTGGTCGACGCATGATTCTAACCTTACTAATGGCCCCCGTGCCAACCTAACCTAACTTCTGTTGCCAACTTAACCTCACTTCTATCATCACGTGTAATGGGCAAGAAGGCTAGGAGGTGCCCTCCCGCTTCAGCATAACCTAACTTCACTTCTTAAACCTGCTTGTGGTTCGTGTGGGGCTCCATGTGCTGTCAAAAGCCCCCGTTCAAGGGTCCCGTACCCCAGCGGCACCGTGTTAACCTAACCTTACTCTCAACATCACACAGGCCGTTCAACATAACCTAACTAATGTCCCCGTGCTCGTGTGCCCGTCCCGGCTGACCGACGCGCGTGATCCTAACCTTACTAGTGGCCCCCGTGTCAACGATAACCTTACTTCTTAAATCTGCTATAAAAACTTAAACCCAAAGACCACATGAGCGTGGTATGTGGCATCGAATCGGAGCTATGCCATCAGAGTGCTAAGGGTAAAAATTCATAGCAAGCAAGAAGAATGTTAGGCCCCAACCCGTCGTGGTGCCCCCCTCGTCCCAACATAACCTCACTTGGGATACCAACATTTTAAAAGTAAGTAACATAACCTAATTATATCCCTAAACCTTATCAGCCGTTACAGAGTGCGTTCAACATAACCTCACTTGTGCCCCCGTGCCGACATAATCTAACTGTATTGCTAGTGCCCCCGAGTCGACATAACCCCACTTCTACTGTCGTACGTGTAATAGTAAAAAACTGAAAGGACTCACCAGGCCCTGCATCCACATGTTACGAACAAAGAGCACAGACTGACACTTGTGCTTGTGAAATGAAATTGTCATGATGAATCATATCAGATGATGAAAAACCGTTAGCTATGACGTAATATTGCGCAAATGTCATCAAAAGGTGCGCGGCGGTTTACTTTGAAATTTACCTTTGTCGATACTTTCAATGAAATTTAGACAAAAACAAATATAATTTATTACTTCCTTAAAAATTTAAATAAATAAACATCATATAAAAGGCCCTAGTAAATATCCAACTAAAAACAGCTCATGCTACATGACTAATATAAATATAAAATAACTTTGAATTAACAGTCATTTCCACACCTGAATAATCAATGTTTTTTCACCGACAAGATCTAGCTTGTAGCTAACATTTAACGGTCGTGATCTGGTATTCGTCCTCATCATTATTTTCTTTTACCTAAATGGCTATACAGATAGGATTTCTGATTTGGAGTAGGTATAGAAGAAAAAATATCGATCAAGTCTATTAAAAATATATACCTTAGAGTCGCAGCTTGCCTGGTTAATTTTTGTTGATCGCCATCGTATATAATTTTAGCTATTTTTTGTTACTCCTAAGAAAGAGCTTATTTGTTCTAGCAATAATAATAATAAACGTACGTTTGAAGTTTCGTGGTAGAAATTATTTTCCTCAAGTTCAAATCAATATTTTAACCCCAAGAGAAAAGATTTTACATATCTCAGGCCAATATAGAGTTTATAAAAGTATCAATATTGTTCTTATATATTTATTTTTACAAACATAGTTTGCTGCGATAATATTCAAACTCAGTTTTTAATCATTGTTTATTTATATAATACCTGCAAATTCAGCTAAAAATGGAAATATTCCAGCGGCTGGTCAATCGGCTATCGATCGCTCCTAGTGCCAGTCAGTGGAGAAGTTTTTGTGAATGCTTTACACTATTATAACATATAGGTAAGTTTCCATTATTATAATTTTTGCAGACTGTTCGTAGATTTTAAAAATTGTAATTTTCCTTAAACAGTTACCATGTTACTAGAGCCACGTGATTTATATATGGTTTTGCTATTATAATAACGTTTGAAAGTTTAATGCTTATTAATCATAGATAGCTCTGTTTTCTCAAGTTTTTGTCATAATAGGTTTATGTACTGGATGGACTCGGGAATCATTATTCTTCTTACTTCAAACGGATATTTTTAAAACATATTTTTACAATATACAGGGAGTGCTCAGTTTAATGCTTATTAATCATAGATAGCTCTGTTTTCTCAAGTTTTTGTCATAATAGGTTTCAATTTTATAAAGTGTTATTTTTACATAAAGTTCATGTACCGGAACCAGATGTCTTGGGATCGTTATTTCTCTTAGTTCAAACGGATATTTTACACAATTGTCAATATACAGGGGGGTGGCTCAGCTTAATGTTTATTAATCATAGTTTTACTCAATTTTTCCCTAGTTTTATACCATATATTGTTTCAATTTTATAAAAAGAATTATTTTTACATAAAGTTTATGGGGCAGGGGAATTTCGGGAATCATTATTTTTTCCTAATTCAAGCGGATATTTCACACAATTTTCAATATACCGGGGCTGCTCAGTTTAACGTTATAGATTACCCTTGGTTTTCATAAATCAATTCCTTTTGATTGTTCCTATTGATTTTAATATAAATAATAAGTAAAAATACTAATGTCATGCATAAATAATATCAATCCGATTTAAGATTTGCAAGTTTCATATCAGTTTTAAGATGTATTAATATTCAAGTACTATAAATAATAAGGTAACTTCATATTACCATCACTGACAAAATAAATGTAAGGAACTTGGGTTAATCCGAAAAATATACAGGGGGATTCGAAAAATAGTGTCTTGTTTCTCTAAACAAAAATATTTCAAAAATACAAAATAAAAGAAGCGTAAGCCTTCGACAATAAAAATCATGTGGAAAAATATATAGGGTGTACAGTAATAATATACAGGGTGTTTTGTTAGTAATAACTGATGTATATTTTACTTAAACGATGTAATCTGCAGTGAATTTTTCTGTTCTTATTGAATACAAATCTACACATTCATTTATAATTTTCTGATAAGTTCTTTTGTGCAGCGCTGTTTTACTAGTAATAACTGATTTCTGTTCTTATTGAATACAAATGTACACTATGTTTATAATGCCTATTGAATAAATGTAAGGGAACTTGGTTTGATTCGAAAAATATACAGAGCGATTCGAAAAATATACAGGGGATTTGAAATATATACATTTTTAGATATTTTAAAAACACATCTAAATGAATGAATTTTTGTAAAAGATGGCTGACTCTAGGTCTCCATAACCAACTAAACTATCAGTTTTAAAAATCTCTCTAACATGATACGTAATATTAGAAGATCTGTTAAGCTCTTTTTTTTCTCTTGAAATATCCCGGTCGTTGGATAACTAATCACTTGCAGGTACACTAATAATTTAGTATACAAAAAATAACCGTCAGTTCGATATAAAAAAGCCCCATCCGTAAAAATGTAATAAGGGAACCTTACGCTAAACTTTGTTTCATCAACAGTATGACTGGTGGTCGAGAGGTGAGCGCACTTGCCTCTCACCCAAAAGTTCCGGGTTCGATCCCCGGTCGTGGCAGTGGAAAATACTGTGAGAGGGATTTTTCCACTATACACGGATATTGGGTGTGTGTCCCTTGTCTCTAAATGTGTAGCCCCCTCCCACACAAGGCTCTTCTAGAGCCTTCCGGAATAAAGGGGGTCGTAATTACCTGTGGTGTTATTTATTATTATTTATTATTAACTAAGTTACCTTCATCATCAGGATACGGTTAAAAACGCTGACTCACTTATTTTATCCACAATTACCCTCAATTCACATTTTTATCCACATGAACAGGGTCTGTATGAAAATTACTTTGAAAACTTTTTACAGGAATTTAAAAATGCAAAATAAAAAGTGTAAAGTTTCCATCGCTAACGAATCATATGGGAAAAATATTATTCAAGTTGATTTTATTTTAAATAATTCCGTAGTCCAATTGGTATATATCCTTTTTTTTTTCAAACATGCGTTTATATTTGCTAATGTGAAAAATACCACCGATTATAAATTTTTCCAGCGCTCCACTGCTAATTTAATAAATGCTCATTCATTAATAATATACAGGGCCTGTGCAGTAATAATATACAAGGCGTACAGATTCTTTAACATAATATTTTTCAGGAAATTTTGTTAATTATTAACATTTTATAGGATATTTTTAATTTTACTACAGTTCTTTTTATATATATTATGATTATAAATGAAATTCTTTAAAGGTTTTTAAAATCCATTGTCTTTGTAGAAACTAGTGATTCACAAAGTAATCATGTATCATTAGGAGTAAACTTTCTATATTAACTTTTTTAGAGAGATCTATAATCTTCATTCTCTATGTATGTAACAATCTGTATATCTCGTAAAAGATAAACTATATATATATACAGGAGACCTCGAATCAGCATTATTGCATATTATACAAATAAAGTCCTTATATGTATTTTAGAATGTCCTCAGAGCAACGTTTATTTAAGATAAACAAAGCTACTATTCCCATTCTTTACTTTATTAACATATCTCATTCATCGCGCTTGTTTTTGAGCTAGAGTTTCTGTTTGATTATTACATTGAAAAATGTATTCGTATTTTTTAAATTTTTATTTAGTCAGGGTGAACATAATGAAAAAATATACAGGGTGTACAGTAATAATATACAGGTGAACATAGTGAAAAAATATATACAGGGTGATTACGGAAAAAAGAGACTGAATTAATTTATTAAAAAATATATTCAAATTTACAAGGTATTTTTATTATAATGATTGAGAACTGTCGTTACTCTTTCATGAATTTTATTCCTTATATCAAGCAGTTCTTTAGGTGCTAGGCCAAAGTAAAAATCTGTAGATTTAACTATTTTAAACACTTCATAAGCTGCTTCCATAAAACCATCTCCTGCATTCTTGATAATACAGGGACCTTCATGATAATTAACTTCCATTTCGGGGTATTCTTCTCGGGCAACAGCAAGTGACGGGTCATAAATTCTTCCATCGACTACATTCCAAAAATGTACTGGTATGAGTTCTGATTTGCGTATAATATTCCCCTTTTTCACTTCAGAATTGATACCAAATCGTTTAACCTGATCATGGAAAATTAGAGCGGCAGATAAACAGCACGCGTAATATTTAAATCTTGTAAATATCATTTCCATAATCTCTAGAATTTTATCTGCTGGATCAATTTTCTCGCGAATAGGTGTAAATGCGCAATTCTTAGCATGCCTCTTCATGCATTTCTTATTCGCAAAAGCTTTTCACTTCGACTGTCACAAGATATATGAAGATTTTAATCCAAAAATGAACATTGGTAACAGGTTTCTCCACTCCTACGAATAAAAATGGTAAATAGTAAATAAAACCAAAATAATTTGTCCGATAATTCCCATATCTCTTAAAGTATTTATATGTAAATCGTATTTTAGACCTAAGCGTTTGTTAATTCTTATTGCGTCAACTAAGTCGTTAGAGTTAATATTTTCATCCCATTCCAATATATATCATTCTTCTTTCTCTTCGAATTGAACGTTGAGTGTATATTATGATATTTCCAGCTTGAATTTGCATTGACAACAGGCTCTCTTAAAGTACACTCTATGGAGACGATGGTACCTAAAGATCTCATGTTTGAAATTGTGGTGGATGTGTTCTGTTCCCAACCCATTTCATACTCATCATCATCATCATCATCATATCCTGAGGTCTTCGGTAATGAGCTCCTCCTCTTCTTTGGTGGAAACAATTTTGATATAATGTTTTGATATTTCCAGGTCTTGTTCGGATTTAACCGATATACATCTCCATATTTTCTCATGTGTGCATTAGTTAATGTTAGTATATCTTTATAGTTTAATAAATCTTCGTCGTTAAAATCGTGGGACTGTCTCTTTGTTAATAATTCGATTAGGCCGCTTTTAGAGGAAATTTATTCTCATAGATATGTAGATCATTCTTCTTAATTATCACCCATATTTCATCAATCATAAGATTCGAACCAACATGGTTTACCATAACAATTGGACTCGATATTCAGTAGAATAAACATGTTGTATCTGCAAAGGTATTTGTATGAATAGCTCTTATTCATTCTTTATACCCCTTTACAGGTGTTTGATGATGGTTTCATGACAGTTCATGGGTGTTTCATGGTCGTTCATGGGTGTTTATGGGTGGTTCATGGGGATATATAATAAACAGGTCTGTACAGGGTCTGTATGAAAAATAAACAGGTCTGTACGAAAAAATAAAACAGTCTGTATAGGAACTCTTGTTATTTTAGCCTGAAAACTCTATACATATTATTTTTAAACCCAAAACTTCTTACAATAATAATAATCTCCGAAAATGCTACATGATAGTCTTAAAACCTTGAGTATTAAGAAAGAAGTATAACGAATAGTCGGAATATTTTCAAGTATAGATTAGATGAGTGTGCTTGACTTTTATCCCGTACCTTACCTTATACCAGCTAAAATGTTGAGATGGTTAAAAAATTAAAAAATAATAATGACCTCAGAAATTCACTAAGATAAAGGTATAACATACACAGTAACTTGGTTAAAAGTACCAAGTTTAGCTGGTATGTCATAGTTACTCTTACTTATCTATTTTTAACTCTTATGATGTAAATATTTCATAGTTTTACTACCTACATATACATCTCACAGTAAGGAAGGCAGGAAGGAAGGCGGGAAAAATGATACTCATAATAAATTAAAATTCTGTATTGAACAAATATATTCCAAGTATACATGATCAATATATATATGTATATATTATAAACAATATATTATTATTTAGACATAAAATATTACGAAAAAATTCTATAAATATCAAATGATTAATACCATCCCAAGAGTGGTTCGGAGACCACAATAAAACTGTAGGCCGTCGTCTCCTTTATCTAGTACAAGACCCCTGAAAGGTGACTAAGAAAACATAGTTTATAAATAAAAATTCTATAAATAAAATATAAATCATAAATAAACCTTAAAAATAACTTCAAGGTAAAACAATAATAATACACTTTACAGAAATAGTGATTCTCAGGAAATAAATATATTATTTGATACAAGAACAACACTGACATAAATTTTTTATCAAGAAATATAATATACATTATTAGATTGGTTAAGTGCGCGCACTTAACCAATCTAACCTATCGTAGCGCGCGTAGTAATTAATTAAATGTCTTATTGTATTTATTGTTGAAATGTCGTGAAAATTACAAATATATTTATTGTCTATACACTCATTGATACGAGTTTTATCGTCTGTACAGACCTGTTTATTTTTCGTACAGACCCTGTACAGACCTGTTTATTTTTCATACAGACCTGTTTATTTTTCATACAGACCTGTTTATTTTTTGTACAGACCTGTTTATTTTTCGTACTCGTTCTGGGGTAAGTTTGGTCAGCGAGAAAATCAACCAAAGACAAAGATTGTCAATGACCCCCGTGAATTCTTTGACATGCTTTCAAATCCGGGTATATACGTAAACTCTGTGCTCCCTGTGAATGAAGATACTCTGGTGGTTAACTGGGAGTATATAGAAGAGGCCGCAGATTCTCTAAAAACCGTAAATGTGGTAATAGCCGCATATGTTACGACGCAAACTCGTTTAATATTGTATAGTTATTTAGAACGGCTGGGGGATAGAGTACTTTATTACGATACAGATTCTGTTATATACGTGTCCAGGCCCGGTGAGTATGACGTCCCTACAGGTGAATTCATTGGAGACATGACCGATGAACTCGAGGCATACGGCCAGGGCTCTTATATCACAGAATTTGTGTCTGGTGGCCCTAAAAACTATGCATATAAGGTCTTCTCTACTAAGAACCAGAGGGAAGAAATTGTATGCAAAGTCAAGGGGATCTCCCTAAATTACGCTGCCTCTCAGCTTATAAATTTTGGCTCTATTAAAGACATGGTGCTCAATGACACTCCTCCTGTGTATATAGTGTCCAAAAACATTTGTAGAACTAGGGAGCACGTGGTAGTGACTAGAGAGGAATCAAAAATTTACAAACCCCTCTCTGGCAAAAGAAAATTTGCTGAAGATCACATCTCTGTTCTCTATGGATATAAGAAATTTAGAGACTGCTAGGATTATGTGTTTTTATATTTTTGTATATATATTTGTTGTTGATAATATTTTGTATTGTATCAACGTATTTATATTTTTGCTGCATTAACGAGTTATGTATAACTTTTGCATATTAATTAAGAATATTATCTGTTTATTCCTATTTGAACAATTATAATTATAAATAATAGAGCACTCATATATTTTGGAATCCTTTGCAGGAATGAGGTGAAAACGTATGTGTTAATAATGTATATTATATTTGTTGATAAAAAATTTATGTCAGTGTTGTTGTTGTATCAAATAATATATTTATTTCCTGAGAATCACTATTTCTGTAAAGTGTATTATTATTGTTTTACCTTGAAGTTACTTTTAAGGTTTATTTATGATTTATATTTTATTTATAGAATTTTTATTTATAAACTATGTTTTCTTAGTCACCTTTCAGGGGTCTTGTACTAGATAAAGGAGACGACGGCCTACAGTTTTATTGTGGTCTCCGAACCACTCTTGGGATGGTATTAATCATTTGATATTTATAGAATTTTTTCGTAATATTTTATGTCTAAATAATAATATATTGTTTATAATATATACATATATATATTGATCATGTATACTTGGAATATATTTGTTCAATACAGAATTTTAATTTATTATGAGTATCATTTTTCCCGCCTTCCTTCCTGCCTTCCTTACTGTGAGATGTATATGTAGGTAGTAAAACTATGAAATATTTACATCATAAGAGTTAAAAATAGATAAGTAAGAGTAACTATGACATACCAGCTAAACTTGGTACTTTTAACCAAGTTACTGTGTATGTTATACCTTTATCTTAGTGAATTTCTGAGGTCATTATTATTTTTTAATTTTTTAACCATCTCAACATTTTAGCTGGTATAAGGTAAGGTACGGGATAAAAGTCAAGCACACTCATCTAATCTATACTTGAAAATATTCCGACTATTCGTTATACTTCTTTCTTAATACTCAAGGTTTTAAGACTATCATGTAGCATTTTCGGAGATTATTATTATTGTAAGAAGTTTTGGGTTTAAAAATAAGATGTATAGAGTTTTCAGGCTAAAATAACAAGAGTTCCTATACAGACTGTTTTATTTTTTCGTACAGACCTGTTTATTTTTCATACAGACCCTGTACAGACCTGTTTATTATATATCCCCATGAACCACCCATAAACACCCATGAACGACCATGAAACACCCATGAACTGTCATGAAACCATCATCAAACACCTGTAAAGGGGTATAAAGAATGAATAAGAGCTATTCATACAAATACCTTTGCAGATACAACATGTTTATTCTACTGAATATCGAGTCCAATTGTTATGGATTAAACCATGTTGGTTCGAATTTTATGATTGATGAAATATGGGTGATAATTAAGAAGAATGATCTACATATCTATGAGAATAAATTTCCTCTAAAAGCGGCCTAATCGAATTATTAACAAAGAGACAGTCCCACGATTTTAACGACGAAGATTTATTAAACTATAAAGATATACTAACATTAACTAATGCACACATGAGAAAATATGGAGATGTATATCGGTTAAATCCGAACAAGACCTGGAAATATCAAAACATTATATCAAAATTGTTTCCACCAAAGAAGAGGAGGAGCTCATTACCGAAGACCTCAGGATATGATGATGATGATGATGATGAGTATGAAATGGGTTGGGAACAGAACACATCCACCACAATTTCAAACATGAGATCTTTAGGTACCATCGTCTCCATAGAGTGTACTTTAAGAGAGCCTGTTGTCAATGCAAATTCAAGCTGGAAATATCATAATATACACTCAACGTTCAATTCGAAGAGAAAGAAGAATGATATATATTGGAATGGGATGAAAATATTAACTCTAACGACTTAGTTGACGCAATAAGAATTAACAAACGCTTAGGTCTAAAATACGATTTACATATAAATACTTTAAGAGATATGGGAATTATCGGACAAATTATTTTGGTTTTATTTACTATTTACCATTTTTATTCGTAGGAGTGGAGAAACCTGTTACCAATGTTCATTTTTGGATTAAAATCTTCATATATCTTGTGACAGTCGAAGTGAAAAGCTTTTGCGAATAAGAAATGCATGAAGAGGCATGCTAAGAATTGCGCATTTACACCTATTCGCGAGAAAATTGATCCAGCAGATAAAATTCTAGAGATTATGGAAATGATATTTACAAGATTTAAATATTACGCGTGCTGTTTATCTGCCGCTCTAATTTTCCATGATCAGGTTAAACGATTTGGTATCAATTCTGAAGTGAAAAAGGGGAATATTATACGCAAATCAGAACTCATACCAGTACATTTTTGGAATGTAGTCGATGGAAGAATTTATGACCCGTCACTTGCTGTTGCCCGAGAAGAATACCCCGAAATGGAAGTTAATTATCATGAAGGTCCCTGTATTATCAAGAATGCAGGAGATGGTTTTATGGAAGCAGCTTATGAAGTGTTTAAAATAGTTAAATCTACAGATTTTTACTTTGGCCTAGCACCTAAAGAACTGCTTGATATAAGGAATAAAATTCATGAAAGAGTAACGACAGTTCTCAATCATTATAATAAAAATACCTTGTAAATTTGAATATATTTTCTAATAAATTAATTCAGTCTCTTTTTTCCGTAATCACCCTGTATATATTTTTTCACTATGTTCACCTGTATATTATTACTGTACACCCTGTATATTTTTTCATTATGTTCACCCTGACTAAATAAAAATTTAAAAAATACGAATACATTTTTCAATGTAATAATCAAACAGAAACTCTAGCTCAAAAACAAGCGCGATGAATGAGATATGTTAATAAAGTAAAGAATGGGAATAGTAGCTTTGTTTATCTTAAATAAACGTTGCTCTGAGGACATTCTAAAATACATATAAGGACTTTATTTGTATAATATGCAATAATGCTGATTCGAGGTCTCCTGTATATATATATAGTTTATCTTTTACGAGATATACAGATTGTTACATACATAGAGAATGAAGATTATAGATCTCTCTAAAAAAGTTAATATAGAAAGTTTACTCCTAATGATACATGATTACTTTGTGAATCACTAGTTTCTACAAAGACAATGGATTTTAAAAACCTTTAAAGAATTTCATTTATAATCATAATATATATAAAAAGAACTGTAGTAAAATTAAAAATATCCTATAAAATGTTAATAATTAACAAAATTTCCTGAAAAATATTATGTTAAAGAATCTGTACGCCTTGTATATTATTACTGCACAGGCCCTGTATATTATTAATGAATGAGCATTTATTAAATTAGCAGTGGAGCGCTGGAAAAATTTATAATCGGTGGTATTTTTCACATTAGCAAATATAAACGCATGTTTGAAAAAAAAAAGGATATATACCAATTGGACTACGGAATTATTTAAAATAAAATCAACTTGAATAATATTTTTCCCATATGATTCGTTAGCGATGGAAACTTTACACTTTTTATTTTGCATTTTTAAATTCCTGTAAAAAGTTTTCAAAGTAATTTTCATACAGACCCTGTTCATGTGGATAAAAATGTGAATTGAGGGTAATTGTGGATAAAATAAGTGAGTCAGCGTTTTTAACCGTATCCTGATGATGAAGGTAACTTAGTTGATGAAACAAAGTTTAGCGTAAGGTTCCCTTATTACATTTTTACGGATGGGGCTTTTTTATATCGAACTGACGGTTATTTTTTGTATACTAAATTATTAGTGTACCTGCAAGTGATTAGTTATCCAACGACCGGGATATTTCAAGAGAAAAAAAAGAGCTTAACAGATCTTCTAATATTACGTATCATGTTAGAGAGATTTTTAAAACTGATAGTTTAGTTGGTTATGGAGACCTAGAGTCAGCCATCTTTTACAAAAATTCATTCATTTAGATGTGTTTTTAAAATATCTAAAAATGTATATATTTCAAATCCCCTGTATATTTTTCGAATCGCTCTGTATATTTTTCGAATCAAACCAAGTTCCCTTACATTTATTCAATAGGCATTATAAACATAGTGTACATTTGTATTCAATAAGAACAGAAATCAGTTATTACTAGTAAAACAGCGCTGCACAAAAGAACTTATCAGAAAATTATAAATGAATGTGTAGATTTGTATTCAATAAGAACAGAAAAATTCACTGCAGATTACATCGTTTAAGTAAAATATACATCAGTTATTACTAACAAAACTATTATTACTGTACACCCTATATATTTTTCCACATGATTTTTATTGTCGAAGGCTTACGCTTCTTTTATTTTGTATTTTTGAAATATTTTTGTTTAGAGAAACAAGACACTATTTTTCGAATCCCCCTGTATATTTTTCGAATTAACCCAAGTTCCTTACATTTATTTTGTCAGTGATGGTAATATGAAGTTACCTTATTATTTATAGTACTTGAATATTAATACATCTTAAAACTGATATGAAACTTGCAAATCTTAAATCGGATTGATATTATTTATGCATGACATTAGTATTTTTACTTATTATTTATATTAAAATCAATAGGAACAATCAAAAGGAATTGATTTATGAAAACCAAGGGTAATCTATAACGTTAAACTGAGCAGCCCCGGTATATTGAAAATTGTGTGAAATATCCGCTTGAATTAGGAAAAAATAATGATTCCCGAAATTCCCCTGCCCCATAAACTTTATGTAAAAATAATTCTTTTTATAAAATTGAAACAATATATGGTATAAAACTAGGGAAAAATTGAGTAAAACTATGATTAATAAACATTAAGCTGAGCCACCCCCCTGTATATTGACAATTGTGTAAAATATCCGTTTGAACTAAGAGAAATAACGATCCCAAGACATCTGGTTCCGGTACATGAACTTTATGTAAAAATAACACTTTATAAAATTGAAACCTATTATGACAAAAACTTGAGAAAACAGAGCTATCTATGATTAATAAGCATTAAACTGAGCACTCCCTGTATATTGTAAAAATATGTTTTAAAAATATCCGTTTGAAGTAAGAAGAATAATGATTCCCGAGTCCATCCAGTACATAAACCTATTATGACAAAAACTTGAGAAAACAGAGCTATCTATGATTAATAAGCATTAAACTTTCAAACGTTATTATAATAGCAAAACCATATATAAATCACGTGGCTCTAGTAACATGGTAACTGTTTAAGGAAAATTACAATTTTTAAAATCTACGAACAGTCTGCAAAAATTATAATAATGGAAACTTACCTATATGTTATAATAGTGTAAAGCACTCACAAAAACTTCTCCACTGACTGGCACTAGGAGCGATCGATAGCCGATTGACCAGCCGCTGGAATATTTCCATTTTTAGCTGAATTTGCAGGTATTATATAAATAAACAATGATTAAAAACTGAGTTTGAATATTATCGCAGCAAACTATGTTTGTAAAAATAAATATATAAGAACAATATTGATACTTTTATAAACTCTATATTGGCCTGAGATATGTAAAATCTTTTCTCTTGAGGTTAAAATATTGATTTGAACTTGAGGAAAATAATTTCTACCACGAAACTTCAAACGTACGTTTATTATTATTATTGCTAGAACAAATAAGCTCTTTCTTAGGAGTAACAAAAAATAGCTAAAATTATATACGATGGCGATCAACAAAAATTAACCAGGCAAGCTGCGACTCTAAGGTATATATTTTTAATAGACTTGATCGATATTTTTTCTTCTATACCTACTCCAAATCAGAAATCCTATCTGTATAGCCATTTAGGTAAAAGAAAATAATGATGAGGACGAATACCAGATCACGACCGTTAAATGTTAGCTACAAGCTAGATCTTGTCGGTGAAAAAACATTGATTATTCAGGTGTGGAAATGACTGTTAATTCAAAGTTATTTTATATTTATATTAGTCATGTAGCATGAGCTGTTTTTAGTTGGATATTTACTAGGGCCTTTTATATGATGTTTATTTATTTAAATTTTTAAGGAAGTAATAAATTATATTTGTTTTTGTCTAAATTTCATTGAAAGTATCGACAAAGGTAAATTTCAAAGTAAACCGCCGCGCACCTTTTGATGACATTTGCGCAATATTACGTCATAGCTAACGGTTTTTCACCATCTGATATGATTCATCATGACAATTTCATTTCACAAGCACAAGTGTCAGTCTGTGCTCTTTGTTCGTAACATGTGGATGCAGGGCCTGGTGAGTCCTTTCAGTTTTTTACTATTACACGTACGACAGTAGAAGTGGGGTTATGTCGACTCGGGGGCACTAGCAATATAGTTAGATTATGTCGGCACGGGGGCACAAGTGAGGTTATGTTGAACGCACTCTGTAACGGCTGATAAGGTTTAGGGATAT
Organism: Leptura quadrifasciata; assembly: GCA_963675555.1. Lineage (NCBI taxonomy): Eukaryota > Metazoa > Arthropoda > Insecta > Coleoptera > Cerambycidae > Leptura > Leptura quadrifasciata. Next base: position 116,582,531 of record OY776677.1, read on the forward strand.
AATTAGGTTATGTTACTTACTTTTAAAATGTTGGTATCCCAAGTGAGGTTATGTTGGGACGAGGGGGGCACCACGACGGTTTGGGGCCTAACATTCTTCTTGCTTGCTATGAATTTTTACCCTTAGCACTCTGATGGCATAGCTCCGATTCGATGCCACATACCACGCTCATGTGGTCTTTGGGTTTAAGTTTTTATAGCAGATTTAGGAAGTAAGGTTATCGTTGACACGGGGGCCACTAGTAAGGTTAGGATCACGCGCGTCGGTCAGCCGGGACGGGCACACGAGCACGGGGACATTAGTTAGGTTATGTTGAACGGCCTGTGTGATGTTGAGAGTAAGGTTAGGTTAACACGGTGCCGCTGGGGTACGGGACCCTTGAACGGGGGCTTTTGACAGCACATGGGGCCCCACACGAACCACAAGCAGGTTTAAGAAGTGAAGTTAGGTTATGCTGAAGCGGGGGGGCACCTCCTAGCCTTCTTGCCCATTACACGTGATGATAGAAGTGAGGTTAAGTTGGCAACAGAAGTTAGGTTATGTGTCGAAACGGGGGGACACTAACCGGTCAACACGCGATGATAGAAGTGAGGTTAAGTTGGTAACAGAAGTTAGGTTAGGTTGGCACGGGGGCCATTAGTAAGGTTAGAATCATGCGTCGACCAGCCGGGGACACACGAGCACGGGGTATTAGTTAGGTTATGTCGGCACAGGGCCCTGTCAGATTTGAATTTCCCGCGGTCGGTAATGTAGATCCCACGATTTGAATTTCCCGCGCTTCGGTCGGTAATGCAGATCCCTTAATTTGGCTTTCCCGCGTTTCGGTCGGTAATGCAGATTCCACGATTTGAATTTTCCGCGCTTCGGTCGGTAATGCAGATTCCATAATTTGAATTTCCCGCCATAAAAAGGGGGCGTGACTTCGTGCTCTCTGATTGGCTGAGCGGTGGAGGGGCGTGGCTTCGAGGGTGGAGTGGTGGGGGAAGTCTGAAGTGTCCCATTACCTACTGGCCTATAACTGTCTGTATTATTAAACTGTCCTTTTTTGTGTATAGGAGTAACTTGCGATTTTTTAAAAATTTCTGGATAAATTCCACATTCAATACACATGTTTATTAAATGTGCAATAGGCTTTGCAAGTACATCACCAACTAATTTTGAAGCCTCGCTATTAAGATTGTAAATATCTTTAGATTTACTATTTTTTAAGTGTGATATAATAGTTTTGATTTCCAGATCACAAACTGGAAATAGAAAAAAAGATTTGTTTGCCTTAGGTGCGTTTTTTACAAAATCTGAAAACTTTGTGTCATCAACATTTTCAAAAGTAATCATTAAGATGTTTATAACATCGAAGAAGAAGTCTGAGAAATCATTAGCTGTTAAGTCAGAAGTTATATTGGTATTTTTATTTTTTCTATTTTTATTGATAATATCCCATGCTGCTTTCTGTTTGTTATTAGAAGTTAGAATTCGTTTACTATTAGATTTTAATTTAGATTGTTTTATTTTATTTTTATAATCTTTTTTTAGAGTATTATACACCTGCAGATCGTTTTCATTTTTTGTCGTACAAGCAATTATATGGACAGCGTCCAAGGTATCTTTTAATTGTTGTATATCATTATCAAAAACAAAGTCGATATTATCTAATTTGGATTTTTTTATTAGTTTTTCCCGAAAACATTGATTATAAAATTTTGATAAAATCTCGACTAAGAAGTTTGCAGATTCGTCAGGACATTTTATTTCATAAAAAGCATGCCAATTTATATTATTTACACATTCAATAAACTGTTGTTTACTCCTTTCAGTCATAGGTCTACATAATATAAAATCTTCTTTTATTTTATAGTCGATATCTATAGAGAAAGAAATACCTTTGTGGTCAGACATATGAGGTTCAATTACTTTCACGATCATATTATTACTGTTTATATTGGTAAAGAGATTATCTATTTTTGTTGCGCTAGTATTAGTTACCCGTGTGTTTTCGTGAATTTGTTCTTCTAAATTATATGACAACAAAATATTTACACATTCATTTACATCTATATTGCCACAAATATTAAAATTGATGTTGAAGTCGCCAACCACAACAATTTGTTTATCTAAAGGTATCTTTTCAATTACGTTATTAAGTGCATTAAAAAATATATCAGTATCCCCCTTAGGAGACCTATAAGTGCATAAAAAATAGATTTTCTCATTAATCAGCTCAATTGAGGTAAATTCAGCATGAATATCTACACAGAATTCATTAATTTCCTTACTTTTAATTTTTAACAGTTCCCTAGCAAAAACACATACACCACCATGAGCTGATGTTTTCCTACAATAATACGATACTAGTTTAAAATTAGGAATAACAATATTCTGAATTTCTGATTCAGATACCCAGCTTTCAGTAAGAAACAAAACATCTATCTTATTTGTATGCAAGAAATATTCTACTTCACTAGTTTTGTTACCTAAACTTTGAATATTTAAGTAACAAGCATTAATCTTATAAATACCTTTTTTTTTACAATTACCCAACTTATCGCCTGTCATTTTGACTATATTAGTCTGTTGATTTTTATTGATCGCTGCAGGATGCTCTGTAGGGACGTCTATGGGTCTAATATCAGTTGTGATAGATGTGGATATAAAAAATTATTCCCATTCTCAGTTGTTATGTTGTTGTCATTACAGCATACCTCTATCATTGTTGTGGAGGTTGGGTAACTATTTTGATGGTGTTCTTCAGATATTTTAATAAATTTTAAATTTTTTATTTCATTATTTTTGTTTATTACATTTATGATGTTTTCAATTATAGTTTTATTTATTTTTCTGCTATCGGTCTTCTCTCCATTTATTTCCAAGTGCCTTGTTTGTCCTTCGACATATTTATTAAACTTTCACAAAAAGTCATTTAAACGTGCATTGTATTTATAGATTTGTTTATTTTTTATGTTACTTTTACAGAAAGGAACAGAGGAGAATATCACATTAGTATTTGTGCATAGTTTTAGTTTCTTACAAATAAAACTAAAAGAAGGTATGGTTCCACTCTCAATGTCATTTGAGCCAGCTAGTATTACAACACAGTAATTTAGCGTAAAGTTTTTTATTAAATCCTCAATATTTTCTAGCACTTGGTGGAGCCGTGCCCCGGGCTTTACTAAACCACTTATATTATACGTCCATTTGGAGAGCCGTTTCCGCAATATCTGAGCAACATTCTTGCCCAGATCGTCGCCTACTATTAGTATCTGCTTGTTGTTTTTGTCAGATGTTGCACCTACAGTTGGTGCCTTGTCTTGAGAAGCATAATTTAATGCGTTGTCAACAGTTTGTACTTCAGTGGTAACATTTATGATGTTGGTTTTGTGACATCCTGTATAGTCAGATATATTCATAATTAAATCTGTGTCAGTATTTGTTGATGAACACTTTTTGTATATCGTTTTAGTTTGTACTCCTATATTTGTAGTGATCTTATCGGTTGTGGTTTTTATCGATTTTTTCAATTCCTCTATGTATAAATTTAGTTCATTTATTTTTAATTCATGCGATTTAATTATTTCGTTCAGTTCCTCCTCAGCCGTTGAGACATCGGCTAAAAATAATTTATTTTGGTCTCGTAATTTCTCAATATATTTGTTTTTGATTTCGTTTTCCTCAGTAAGTTCAAGAAGGGTTTTTTCCAACAGTTGTTGACTAACCAGTCTGACACTATACGGTGCAACGAAATCACTTTCTTTCTTATGTGGTATGTGTAAAAACGATTCTCGCGTATAGGGTACTTATTGAAGGGTCTTGTTCTAGTAATTCTAGAACTTCTTCGTCTACTTCAACAGGACGATTTACTACACGTTCTCTGTCGCCTGGTAAACAAAACCCGATGTCACTAACTCGTTGCACTGCACTTAATTTTTTTCTCTCATTAGGTTTGCGCCTATGGGGTAATTTTCTCCCGTATTTTCGTACACCCCCTGCAAGACTTTCATTCATTGCACCATAGGTTAATATCATGTCGCAGTACTCTTGCGACGTGAACTCTGGCATAATCGATATTTGCGAATACAGTTTAAAATTTAACAAAAATGGGAAATGCTCTAAACGGAAGTCGAAGAGTCACTGAACTGAACAGTAAACGCATGGCGCACTGACCTTAGACAACTAAGACAGCTGATATTACCTGCTAAACAAACAAGCGACACGTGTGTGAATGCATCGAGATATCATATAATAAATTACCTCGGATCGCTTTACAATTTTACAAAGGCTTTCCCATATAACAGACTTGTATACCATTTTATTTTCCGCATGTTTACATAAATTACCCTGTATATCCATTACCTTACTTTATTCCATGCTCTTTAACCTTTAATTTAAGTTACAAATAGATTTAATTTCTTTCGTGAGTATTAACTTCTGGTTATTTGTTTCAGGATAGCCATATAGACAAAATTTGTAAGTATTATTTATTTCAAATCAACAAAAAAACATCTAGACCAGATGACCGCCATAACACGTATTATGACATATAGGTCTGACCACTGGAGCCCAATTCTTGAAATCGCAAGTACTTAGTTCTCTTGAAAAATTGACGTCATTTTAAAAGTAATAAAGGAAAAAATTCTCGATAGTTTTTAACCGGGAATTCGAAAATTCTCTTAGTTCTGAATTTACTTTATGCATCCATTTTATAAGGTCAATTGTGAATGAAGAAAACAACATAATTAATAATAATAGCATCTCAATATTTATCTATGTACTGTCGTGACCAGAAAAAATAGGACAACTTTTTTTTTCTAATGTAAATCTATCTCTATTTGAATATGTAATGAGTAGCCGAAATAAAACAGATATCACTTTTAATTTATTTTTATTTTAATGCTGTAGTTATTGCTATAGTAAATATGGATGGCTAATGAGACATATTACACTGCGTTATAACATTAACAAAAATTTGGTGTGTAACATTTTAAGAAAGTGGTACGATTGGTAGAAATCCTGGATCAAAGGACAAAGGATATCCTACTTAACAAGAAACTAACTATTAATATTTCGTTATTGCACCATTTCTATTTATAACTTCTATAAATCTGTTTGGCATAGAATTAAATAACCTTATACAATAATCATTAGTAATAATATTTTCCCATGCATTATTTACTATTTCAAGTAATTCTTCGGCATTTCGTGGCCTCACATTTCGTTTTTGGATTCTTCTTACGAGTAGTCCCCATACTTCTTCCACAGGGTTAAGATCTGGACTATGACTGGGCCAGTTAAGAACATTGATGTTTTGTTATCTTGAAACCAGTTAGTTACGGTATGAGCAGTATGAACGCAACAATTGTCTTGTTGCAATATGAACTCATTATTAGGAAATAATTGTGACACAGAAGGGAGCATAATATTGTCTAAAATCCTAATATACGTTTCACTATTAAATCGTTCCTCAATATGCCACAAAACACGAGAACCACTTGCCGATATCCAAGCCCACATATTGTGTGTGTTGACTGGAAAGTTTTTTCGTCTGTAAAGATTACATTGTTCCAAAAATTTACATCATGCGCTAAAAATTCAAGCACAAGTCCTACTCGAGCTTCTTTATGTTCAGCTTTAAGTAAATATTTCTGTGCTGCTGCATGACAGCGTAGCTCCGATTCTCTTACTCGCCGACGACCAGTACTACTCGATCCAGGAAAATTCGTTTCTTCAGCAGCGTGAATAACTGAGTAAAATGGATTTTCTACTAAAGCATTTACCAATTGCAAATCTTGTTGTTGAGTTGATATTCTTGGTCGCCCTGATCCAGGATTTCTACTAAACGTACCGTTTATTCTCCACTGTCTTAAAATGTTGCACACCGATTTTTTATCGATATTATAACGCAGTGCAATTTGTTTCATTGACCATCCATCTTCTGCTTTAGCAATAACTCCAGATTTAACTAAATCGCTTATATGAGGCATATTAGTTTTTTGGACACTTGCAGTAAATTATGACAACTAACTGACAATGTCACAAAAATTAAAGTTAGATGTACCAACTAGATTTTAACAAAATACCATTATAAGACGTCCTATTTTTTTTGCTCACGACCGTAGGTATTTGTATTTTAAAAAAATTTCTTTCATATCTTTATCTGATTCTACAAATCAAAGGCAATCTGGGAAGGGGATATTAACTAGTTCCTATTTCAAAATATCTTTAATTTAACAGACAAGAACATAAAAGTTATATATTCTTGTATGCAGAGAAGCTCGCGTGAATACGGAAGCAACAGTTATTACACCGATCGGCGATGCTAGAGGCGGGGTAATTACCACCATTGCATTCAATTTCTATTAAAGATTCTTTTGTTCATCTCTCATGTACAGTGTGTCTCACTTAAGGGTGTAACAGCGTAATAATTCTTTTTGTTTTTTGTCCGATTTAAATCAAACTGATCTCAAAAGATAGATGTCACCAAGGTTTATTTAAAACCACAAAGTCACTTTCCATCTTTAAATGCAAGGCCATCTACGATGCTAAATTATAGGAAAAAATCAATAAATCATAGTAGGCATTTTTCATCATCAAAAAATTTTATTAACAAAATTTGTTGGAAATCATTCAAGAACCCTGAATCCGAAGTTGAGTTGAATTCTAAAAAAATGAGGTTTTGATGAAAAAGATGGAAAGTGATTTTGTGGTCTTAAATAGACCTTGGTGACATCTATCTTTTGATGTCATTTTGATTTAAATCGGACAAAAAACAAAATAATTATTACGCTATTACACTCTTAAGTGAGCCACACTGTAAATAAATGGATTTGTGACCACCTTCCAAGATTTCTGAAATGTGTTCTTTATTAAAACAAGCTAGGGATTAGTTTACATATTTTATAAGAAAATGTAAATTTAGCTTTGTTTTATATCAATACAGAACCCGGTAAAGATTTATCTTGGACACAACTAATTTACGCATGACGAAAACTTCAATTGTCAATGAGATTATTCCAGAATGTATTCGCCAATATGACTATTACATATCAATTAGTTTATTGATATCGACATATTTACCTGTGAATTTCATTTGTTATATAAACATATAATTTGACATACCTTCCGCTGCTGTTCTCATCGGGGTTTGATTCCTACGAGATTCAAGAATGGCAATCCTCTTAATTTGTTGATTTGCATGTGAATTTCAATGGGAGAAAATTTTCTTAAAAGGATTAATTCCTATGATTTCAAGAATTTGGCTCATGTAAGGCTACTTTTAATTTATGTCACGCGAATTTTTTTTTTTTTTTTTGTATTCTGGGATTACTTAACACAATTTTAAACATTCACAGTATTATTTTATTATTACTTTTTTAAAAGATAGTAATTGTGCAAGGATCAAGTATTATGTATTGATATAAGCAACAATAAACAGACTTAGACAACCCCCAATTCCAGAAGCCAGAGGCTTGTGCGGAAAGGGGTTACACATTGAAAAAACGCAGAAATTTCCTCCGACAGTGCTAGTGCCGGAGTCGGGATTCGACCTCGGTAACGCAATACCCGTCTGATTAATCGCGATTACCACCTCGCGCCAAAACCAACATGGCTATCGGCCGTTTAGTATTGTTCCATGAACAAAAAATGTATCAGTTTTAGAATGATTAGTGCAAGGTGATTCTTTACCCCTTCCTCTCTTATACCGTTAGAGAATATTTTCGGAAAGTTTTAGCAATTTAACTTTTATTAGTACCTCATGAACAATTTTCATCCAAATCGGAGCAAGTTAAATTTTTAACCACATTTTCACAACGTACTACATAAATAAGAACTATCAAATTTTTCCTATATCGGAGCATGTTAATCGTTAAACTCCCTTTTCACAACTTTCGGAGTATTTTGAGAACGTCTTCTTGTGGTTTAAGCTATACCAGTGGCGGCCCGTCAGGGATGGCAGGGTAGGCAGTGCCCACTCAATTACGTAAGCGTTAGTTATAAAGATATATTTATATTTTTATATATTTTTGTAGTTAAATTATCAAGTAAAATTTTGCGGTTAATTAATTGGAATTTTAAAATTAAAAAGTTAGTTTTATTTATAATATTATTTTTACTACATAATAAACTACCTCATATAGGTACACTTATGATGAATTCCTTTAGACGAGCGTAATACTGTCGAAAGTATCATGCGCCAAGCCAGGGTGGGCAAGCATCGCTCAGAAATCGTGAATTCAATCATAATACGACGTCTACGCGCATGTTGGTTATTCACTTCAATCTTACGCCTGTAATGCATATAGTATAGTATACTTTAACTTGGCGTGTGTATGTATGAGTTAATATTTTCATACGATTTCATTTTCTCTTGTACACAAAGATCCAGAAATATTGTCCACGTAGACAATGTTTCTGGACTATTGCTTTAACTTTGTGTACAATATGGGAGAAAATGAAATCGTACGGAAATATTAACTCATACATACACACGCCAAGTTAAAGTATACTAGACTATATCAAAACGAGATGTACGTCTTGCATGTTTAGGCTATTTACAACCTAGAGTGGGCATGCCATCCCTGAGCAAAACTTGTAATAAACAATACTGTAATGAACAAATTTGTAATAAACAATATTGAATAGAATATGTTCACAATTGAAAATACATCAAACAGAAAAAATAACTAATGTGTTAAAATTGATTAATCAATCCCTTATGAATATCAAATATCATATCAATTTCTAATTTGATAAATAGGAACAAAAAGAAGTTAAAATACATATCAGCGGTGTCATAGTTAAGTTACGTATGACTATAATTTTATTTTTCTTTGCGTTTTAAGGTATAATGGGTACATATCCCTCTATATTATCCAAAAAGTACTAAAATAATGTTTAATTTTATTTTAGCACTTTTAGATGTGAAGTTAATATAATATGTAAATGAAATAAATGTATAATATTCAAATATGGGACTTCGCGCTCGGTGGGATGCGGACACTGCTACCCTCATCCCTTCCCTTTTCTTTTACAGTGTCGTGATGTTTCGCCGAGAATCGTTTCATTTTCGGGCGTGTGAAGTCGAGTCAAGTCAGTATTCGCGAATCTCAAACGTTGGAAATTGTTGCTGCTGTTTTAGAATTGGAAGATTTTGGTTTTTGGTTAGGTTTGTGTAATGTTTTATTCTCTCAATTTTATGTTTTTTAATTTGTAATCTGTGATCTTTGTTAGCATTTAGTAAATAGTAAGTGTCTACTTTAGCAGAAAAAAGTGTAGTGAATAGACAACTGACAAATTATTAATATTAAAATATTTGCTATGGCCGACGTAAGACAAACGGTAAGCGATAATTCTGATATTATACATTTTTTTTAGAAAACAGTTTTGCGTCCCCAACATACGACGACAAAATTTTGCATGTTATTCAGTAAAAATCCTGAAATTCTTCAGGGATAAATAATTTAAAAGCATTATTCAAGGCATCTGAAATGGGCAGAGGCAGAGGCATCATTGAATGTTTTTTGCGTGATTTTTACACCCACTAAATTTCTGTTGAGAAGTGTCATTATTATTCGGTTTTATCCCCCATCCTACCAACCCAGAGCTAAAAGCCACGGGCCGCCACTGAGCTATATCTCCGGTATTTTTTTGATTTATTAAATTATTTATTATTTGTATTTTTCAAACAGATCAACGAGTGCACTGTTGTCCCCCAACTTGCACTACTTTAATCGTACCTGCTCCGCCCCAGACGGGCATTATGATGATCTTTAGCTAACAAACTTTTCAGATTTTAGTATTCAGAAAAAACCGCATAAAAATCATTCAGAGCATTTTTGAGTTACGAAACCAATAATATACAGACAAACACACATGTTAAATGTACGACATCCGTTATATCGTCGATGATTAAAAAAAACGATTATTATAGTACGGCTCCTGAGATCAGTACTTCGTACTGATGAGACGGCAATATTCAACTATTCATATAATAAAACAATACTTATTTGCTTTAACGCAGCGAATTACTCCAAGGGATAAACCTACCGAAACCTTAACTTTCATTAAAAGTTGCAACTATGAACATATCAACGTTCAAAGACGGAACTATGGGAGGGGGGCTACAGGGGTTATAGCTCAATAATAATAATACAAAGATCTTTAAAGAAAACATGTTAAAAATATGATGAGACCATTAATGAATTTTTCACCGTATCCTCTCTATTATGAGAGTAGCAAAGCAATGCCTAATACCATCAAAATAAAGAGGAAACGGGGATAAACTCGTTAATAGTTTAATCACATTTAGTAGCAGAGTAGATACTAGTTAAAAATAAATCTGACAATACTGCCAAATCCTCTTACTAAATTTTCTGAAATAATTAAATTTTATTTGGAACAGTCCGTTTCCTTCAATTTAACTTCGCACTAAGGTGATTTCTAATTTTTCATGTTAGGCTTTTAACCTTAAAAACGCAAAATTTTTGCCTGCGGCGCCTATTGTTTTTCTTTCTATAGTCTATGAAACCCCCTTCGTCTTCATCCTAGATCCGCCCTTGTCAGCGTTAAGCAAATTGTCGGATTGATCTCTTAAGAAACCCTCATCAGTTCACGCATACAAATTCTTATATTATATCGCAATAAAACAGAAATTCACTAACTAACCTCACAAGTAACTGCCAATGAGTTTTCGCATGATGAGTACAGTCGTGAGCAAAAAAAATAGGACGTCTTATAACGGTATTTTGCTAAAATCTAGTTGTGTATAGCTAACTTTAATTTTTGTGACATTGTCAGTTAGTTGTCATAATTTATTGCAAGTGTGCAAAATCTGGAGTTATTGCTAAAGCAGAAGATTTGTCAATGAGACAAATTGCACTGCGTTATAATATTGGCAAAAATTCGGTGTGTAACATTTTAAGAAAGTGGAGAATAAACGGTACGATTAGTAAAAATCCTGGATCAGGGCGACGAAGGATATCAACTCAACAACAAGATTTGCAATTGGTAAATACTTTAGTAGAAAATTCATTTTACTCAGTTATTCAGGCTGCTGAAGAAACAAATATTCTTGGATCGAGTAGTACTGGTCGCCGGCGTGTAAGAGAATCGGAGCTACGCTGTCATGCAGCAGCACAGAAATACTTAAAGCTGAACATAAAGAAGCTCGAGTAGGATTTGCGCTTGAATTTTTAGCGCATGATGTAAATTTTTGGAACAATGTAATCTTTACAGACGAAAAAATTTTCCAGTCAACACACAGCGGTCGTGTTTACCGCTCTCCCAATACTCGATTCGATGAGAAATATACATCTAACAATGATAAAAGTGGTAGATTTTCCGTCAATATATTGGCTTGGATATCGGCACGTGGTCCTGGTATTTTGTGGCATATTCAGGAACGATTTAATAGTGAAACGTATATTAAGATTTTAGACAATATTATGCTCCCTTCTGTGTCACAATTATTTCCTAACAATGAGTTCATATTTCAACAAGACAATTGTTCCGTTCATACTCTCATACCGTAACTAAATGGTTTCAAGATAACAACATCAATGTTCTTAACTGGCCCAGTCATAGTCCAGATCTTAACCCTGTGGAAAAAGTATAGGGACTACTCGTAAGAAGTATCCAAAAACGAAATGTGAGAGCACGGAGTGCCGAAGAATTACTGGAAATAGTAAGTAATGCATGGAAAAATATTATTACTAATGATTATTGTATAAGGTTATTTAATTCTATGCCAAACAGACTTATAGAAGTTATAAATAAGAATGGTGCAATAGCGAAATATTAATAGTTAGTTTCTTGTTAAGTAGTTTCTTTGTCCTTTGATCCAGGATTTCTACTAATCGTATGGTTTATTCTCCACGTTCTTAAAATGTTACACACCAAATTTTTATTAATGTTATAACGCAGCGCAATTTGTCTCATTAACCATCCATCATTTACTACAGCAATAACTACAGCATTAAAAAATTAAATTAAAAGTGATATCTGTTTTATTTCGGCTACTCATTACATATTCAAATAGGGACAGATTTACATTAGAAATAAAAAGTTGTCCTATTTTTTCCTGCTCACGACAGTACCATAAATAGTTCTACTGCGTGACGTCACCACGAATGGTAGCGCGTTTTCAGTCACGTGATAATATTTGAATTTTACAGCAATTTCAATTCCTTATATCAAAGACACGGATTTAAAAAATAATGTTTTTGTTAACTATACGTTTTACTATAATTTTACCTGATGTTTTTTTGGTATGATTTCCTGGTATAAATTTGTATGCAAGGTCCCTATTGACTATACCATAATACACTTTCTTTTAAGAACACTCCCTCTCTTATTATGCGGTAACTGTGTACAATTCGGTACCTGATTATATAAAACGCCTTTCCGTCAATATGTTTAAAAATAAAACAAAACCATTACTACTCAGATGAACAGTGGTCTTATTCAAACATGTCGGGGGTTTGGGCGGGATGATTTTCATTACAAATCATTGTGCGCAAACTCCTGATAGTTTGCAAGCCGTTGCTGGTGTCATGGAGGCAAACCTTATACCTGTTAGTCAATAATAGTAAAAAAAGTCATGGACAATAATTATTTTTCTATTGAAACTCTCTTTCCCTTTGCAATTAATCTTATGCAGTTTGTATCTTAATTGATAGCTTGGTTGAGAGGAAGAATAGCTGCTAATCTCCGTCAAGTAAAATAAAGGCCATTTATTATTATTATTTATGAATTTTACACAGATTTATGTTGGAATCTGAATGTATGCCAGAGATTTGTCACACTGGCATTAATATAAAAAATGGATCTACTGGAAAGACAGTATAATAATACTTTTTGCATATGTAGAATCTTTGATATATTACTTCATTGTTATTCTCCGTATAAGCAGTAAAGTCCTTGCAAAATGAAACTTTGGATACAAGGACAAGAGGATGTTTTTTGAGGCAGGACGCAACGTTCTGATTGATACGAATGTCTACGCGTACGCGCCCTTCCTACATTGATATATGGTTTATCGTTGATCCCATTCTACATTGACGTTTACAACCACCGCAATGTATGTACCCGATGAGATTAGATTCTCGATAGTTGACAGTATTTTTTTTTAATCTGATTTGACTCTTACAAGTTTAATCCGGGGGTTGAATTAACAGAACTTATTTTTCACAAGATGATTGATTGTTTCACTGACAATAGTTCCTTCACTCCTAATTTACCTAATAAGATTAGATCATACATTTAATATACAGGATGTTTCAGGTATGCGGTAATTAATTTCTAGGGGTGATCCTACATAAAAAAATATGAAAAAAAGCTCATATAAACGTAGGTCCGGAAATCCCTCTATCTATGATTGCCTCATCGGAATATGATTCCTTGGCTATAAAGACACAAGGAAGGTTATCTTGTTGTAACGTCGTAGAACCAACCGGTTCCGAGAAATATGAATCTAAAAGAATTTTTCCAGTCTTCTTGCGCAAACAGATTTTTTTCAATGAGCTTTTTTTTCACATTTTCGCAAGTGCCATGGATAGAAGATCTTTCGATCTGCACTTGCAAAAATTCACATCGTATTTTTTTATTTGTAAAAACTTCTTACCACTGATCAGCTTAATTGATCGTTATTGGTTTCCAATATTGAATTGTCGTTATTGACATAAAAGTTAAGGTTTTCATTACGCTGTCTTTAATAAGGGAATTTCCATTTTTATTTAATATGAGTTACACTTTTGAAGAAAAGGAAAATTCTGGTCCAGATCGTTCGTTATGTTAGGACCCCAGAAACAGAAGAAGCAATATTAAATGCAGTAAATGCGAATCCCCAAATCAGTACGAGAGGGCTAGCGTTACAGGTAGGTATATCAGCATTGTGTGTTTGGACGGTGTTACATGAACAATTACTGTATCCCTACCACATGCAAAGGGTGCAAGTGCTCAAGAAGATCTACCAAGGAGGGAGGCCTCCTGCCGATGGCCTGTGCGAAAATGTGAAAAAAAATGCTGAATTTATTCAAAAAATTTACGGACGAAGCGGGATTTATGCGGGATAGTATTATCAACATTCACAACAATGACGTATGGGCAGAAGAAAATCCTCATGCGTTCTTCGAGTCCAGGCACCAAAAAAAAATTACCATCAACATTTAGGAAGGTATACTTGGCAATAGATTATTAGGACCTTAGGACCATTTGTTTTGCCATATAGACTGGATTGGTTAAATTATCTAGATTTTTTAAGAAACAACTTGAGATATCTCTTGGAGGATATACCGCATGAGATCAGAAGGACAATGTGGTTTATGCACGATGGTGGTGCACATCCTCATTTTAGAACAGTTGTTCGAAATTTTTTAAATGCAGCTTATCCCAATAGATGAGACGGGCCAGTAGTTTGAGCCCCCGATCTCTGACCTAAATCCTCTTGACTACTTTGTCTGGAGTTATTTGAAAAGCTTGATAAACTCCTGTGACAAATTTTCAAGAGTTATGTGAACGTGTAACAATGAGGTACGAAATTATCAGGAACACGCCAGAAATTTTTTAACGGGTCTTTGCTTCAATGAAGCGCAAACAACTTGTGCGGAAATAAATGGCGCCCATTTTGAATATTTAATTTAATTTTTTAATCTTTAAAATCTGTCGAGATGATAAATGTACTTTCACTAATTTGTTCTTTTTTATTGATACGTTAACAACTAACCCTTTTGGCATTTCTCTGTGTCACGTAATACAGATTTGTTATTTTAGAAAATTGACACCCTACGGTTTTTAGTCTTGTTAAATTATGCAGAAGTGCGAGAAATCAGTATCCTTATTTTTGAATCCTAGGCAATGCATTCGTTTCTTTAGGTTCAAATGTCTCGAAACAGGTTGGTCATATGGTGTTACAACAAGATAAACTTTTTTGTGTATTTATAGCCAAGGAAACATATTCCGATGAGATAATTACGGAAAATTCACATTTAATGTGAATTTTTCGTAATTGTCTCATCGGAATATGTTTCCTTGGCTATAAATACAAATTCTTTAAGAATTTGGGGGGAAAAGTAAGTCCCCCCTTTCCAATTTTGTCCACCCTTTTTGGGTAACATCAGATAATGACCTTTATTGATATCGCTATCACGTACAAAAACTAGCCACTGTAGCTCAAAGGGTTCCTGGGATAATAAATAAAATATCAATACAGGTGGCGCTCAAACCCTCTTCACTAGTTTAGCAGTGATACAAAAAAAAATTCTTTAATTTGAAGTTGTCTCACTTGCAATAACTAAATCAAAACGCTATACAAATCGTGCTACATATAGATAAGTATCAATTATTTTTATAAAGTTGTTAAAACACAGGCCATGTAACATCAGACTGGTTTGTTGTCAAACAATATAAACAATAGGGATGTCGGACGTCAGTGGTTACTTGATTAAACGTCTTATTAAAATTATGTCTCAGATTGGGCTGCAGGTTATATTTAAATATATACAAGGACGGATAGAGATGCCAGCGATGTTTCTTACACCATGCGAATGGACTCTTTCGTTGAATAGACTATATCACAGAATAGATTACGTATTCCAACTTGTCTAACTTCTTTTTGTGGTGAACTAAAAAAAATATTCTCTTAGTATTTAATACTAGATAGTGTTAAATAGACAAATGACCTATACCCTCTCTCTCTCTCTCTCTCTCTCTCTCAGAGGATCTCCGACTGCTTACAACTACCCCGGCGGCATATTTTGGTCTGGCATACCCAAAAAGAACCCTCTCCTGATTAATATAAATGAAATCAAGAGGAAATTATAGGAAATCATAAGAAATTACGAGAAATTCGCATGGTCCCAGCATTGCTTGTCCAAATGGGAAATTGATTATTTAAATGTTCCCGAATTTTTAAAACGCTATGTGGAGTCCCTCCGTCCTGATGCCAAATCAATGTAGACAATACGTCCATAGCGAATTCTTGAAGCAGACGATCCACCTCTGGTAAATTATTTCTAAATATGTTTATCGTGCCAAAATAAAGTCATAAAATATAGGTCAAACTACTTTGCTTTGAAAAATTCCGCACCAAAAAGTGGATTGATTTTCTACATGATTTTTTATTTTCTTGCTCTTTGGTTTTTGTTCTCCCAGTAACGTCTGTTTTATCTATTAAAAACTCCCACCGTGGAAAACTTGACTCATCTGTCCGCATAATTTCTTTAAAAAAAATAGAATTTTCATCTAATTCATGGAGCATGATCTAACAAAACCACGATCTTCTACGTTTTTGGTGTTCATTCAGTTCCTGAGCGGGTAATATTTTGTAAGGCTTATATTGATGCTTTTTCACAGTTCTTTGAATGTTGGAATAACTTTTTTTCATTTCACGACAAGCATTTAATAAACTATTAACTGAATTTTCTAAAACAAATATCAAAATAAGGTATCGACCTATTTTTATAATAAATAATTTTTTTGCCTTCAAAATATAACAATATGATATCTATATCTTCTTCCTCGTTTGCTGTAACGTTACGCCGTTTTCTCGAAAAACTAAGGGTCCTATTTACATGACGATAAACATTCAAATACGTATTTACACTAGGAATCGCTCGATTCGGTTACAACGTCACACTTATTTTTATTATTTTTCACATAAAAAATATTTCGATCTTTTCGGCCTCGCTATAACCTATTTTGGTTAAATAAATGTTAATAATGACGGTTTGAAATGTCAAAATTGAATAAACATCAATTAAAATAATTATTTTCCTTGATTACCTTGTTATTTTTGTTTCACTTGTGTTTTGACACGCATGGCCACTCTTCTTGCAATAAAGTAGCTCATTTACATTTTTAATGTCAAATATGTCAAGAATTATTTAAGATGGACCTATACAATTTTATATATTTCATCAGGGGAAAAAGGGCTTCTCGAAAATGCAATAATATATAGGGTGTTCCATATTTCCTTTTATCACGTTTCAATAAAATATAGCTAAGATCCTACAACTTTTATACGAACTTTTATTTTTTTTCTATTTTCGATAATAACAGAATTAATAAGATAATTACAAGTAGCTGGCACTTCCACTTATACCGGAAGTCGATACCAACTTGCTTATTTTAAATGGAACACCCTATATATTTTAGGGTTTTCGAAAAGAGCATAAAATTCTGAGTCGAAAATATGTAGCATATCCTATACCTAAACCTAGCCGTTTCAGAAATATTTGACATTTTATAGAAAATTTGACAGGTGCCACGGTTTGCAAGAACCGTTATAACTTTCGTCGTGTAAAATATCCTCATTTGCTTCTTGTCACGTAAAAACAACACAAGGAGAACTACGTTCTACAACTGAAATAAATTCAATAATATCATACCAAGTGTTCCGTTCTTCGCGTTACATTTTGTCAACTTCAAACCGCAAAAACTTGTTTAAGTCAAATGGAACATCCTGTATTTTTTACGTCAAGTTGTGTAAAATTGAATTCCCTTTTTTCTGATATTAGCATTGTGGGGGTTAAAGTTACAACTTTTTGAAATATTTACGATTTTATTAGAAATTCATGAATTGTTGCAATCATTTCATCAAAATAGCCATGATTAGAAACAATCAGTCATTATCTTATGTCAAAAAATCCAGCACGTTTAAATTATACCAACGAAAACTTTTTAAATTTGTTTATTATTTATGGAGAATGTGATGAAGTAATATCAAGAACTTGCAGCACATTTGCTACTCGATATCCACAAAAACGCAAAATAACACTAACACTGTAAAATGCGTATTAATTGAATTGAAGATATGGCATGAACTAAAATAGCAGAGATAATATCAATTTAAAATATGAGTTCATTATAATTTAATAATTACTCAAAATTCCGCCCTCGAATCTCGACACATTTTTCGCACCTTCGGATTAGTTCCTCATGGGTAGCTCTTCTAATTGAATCCTGTGATATGTTTTGAAATGCATTTCTTACTCTTTGCATACAATCTTCAATGGTTGTTAATGGGCTCTCATAAACTTTATTTTTAATAGTTCCCCAAATGAAATAATCCAGAACTGATAAATCGGGCGAGCGAGGAGGCCATAAGAAAGGTCCATTATTGGCAATCCATTGATCATAAAAAGTTTCTTGTAAATGGTTATTAATTAAATATGCGTTATGAGGGGGAGCACCGTCGTGCTGATAAAAAATGTTTCTATGTTCAGCGAGAGGTAAATTTTCTAAATAGTTATTATTCAAATTTTATAAGATATTCAGATGTCTTTCACCTAAAAAAAAAATAAAAATTTACCTATACATATTAGCAGAACAGAAAATTTAATTTTATCGTCTAATTTTCCTGATAAAATTGTAATGCCGCCACTCTATCGTTTCTTATGGCACAGTAAACATTGAACTGCCAACTTTCCTGAAAGTTTCGCTCTCTGAACATATCAGGATTTGAGCCACTCCAATAATGCGAATTGTGTCTATTAAAAAGTCCATTTTTAGTAAATTTTGCTTCATCTGTCCACATAATATTTCACAAATAAGAATCGTGACCCTCAGACCTTATTGGAATAAACTCACAAAAACTCTGTCTTCTTAGGAAATCTGTTTCTTTTAATCCTTGAACCATATGGAATGAAAACGGGCGAAACTTTTGTTTTAATAAGATTCTGTGCATTGAATCTTTGCATAGTCCCGATTCCAGAGCAGCTTGTCTTAATGACATCCTTGGAAATGCATGAAAATATCCCAGACTGACTATTTCAATATTTTCGTCATCAACAATAGGCTTTCTTCTTTGCATTTTTGCCTTGATAGAGCCATAATTTTTAAAATTTTCAAGTATGCGTTTTACAGTGTTTGGTGACGGTTTCCGTTTTTCTGGATATCGAGTAGCAAATGTGCTGCAAGTTATTGATATTACTTTATCACATTCTCCATAAATAATAAACAAATTTTAAAAGTCTTCGTGGGTGTAATTTAAACGTGCTGGCATTTTTTGACATAAGATAATGACTGATTGTTTCTAGTCATGGCTATTTTGATGAAATGATTACAACAATTCATGAATTTCTAATAAAATCGCAAATAATTCATAAAGTTGTAACTTTAAGCCCCACAATGCTAATATCAGAAAAAAGGGAATTCAATTTTACACAACTTGACGTAAAAAAATACAGGGTGTTCCATTTGACCTAAACAAGTTGTCGCGGTTTGAAATTGACAAAATGTAACGCGACAAACGGAGCACTTGTTATGATATTATTGAATTTATTTCAGTTGTAAAACGTAATTCTCCTTGTGTTCTTTTTACGTGACAAGAAGCAAATGAGGATCTTTTACACGAAGAAAGTTATAACGGTTCTTGCAAACCGTTGTACCTGTCAAATTTTCTATAAAATGTCAAATATCTCTGAAACGGCTAGGTTTAGGTATAGGATATGCTACATATTTTCGACTCAGAATTTTATGCTCTTTTCGAAAACCCTAAAATATATAGGGTGTTCCATTTGAAATAAGCAAGTTGGTATCGACTTCCGGTATAAGCGCAAGTGCCAGCTGCTTGTAATTATTTTAGTTGGATTGGCCACACCGACATTAGTAATTATCTAAATTTTGCAAATTTTCTCTATGTCGATCGATTCAGTTCCCGGTGAGACACCCTGTATAGTGAATAACCCTGTACACATTGATGTTATCTTTGTCATATTGACACATTTGAATTAATAAAAATAAAAAGACATTCAACAGTTATAATTTATTTTATCTAGTCATTCTAACCATTTTCTAAACCGAACATGACACAAATATGCGCGGTTTTCCACTGAAACGATAAAAAACAAATCGCAGATATTAAAATCAAATGTGACGCGTACAGCGATATTTCAGACCCATATTTCACGATAAGCGATAAGTTATAACAGATTTGTTCGGAAAATCCACAAAGCCACCTAATTTGTGGCTATTTGACTGCCATTCGATGATTAATCCCTAATCGATATTGAGTTTATCCTGATTAACATCAACGTCCAACAAAATCTTATTAACGGTATACGTTGACGATTAAATTGAAATTAAACGTTGAATATAATAAAAGTTAGTCAACATTTTACGGGATAGCTTCTTCGGTTTCACACAGACGTCGATTTTAATTTTATATAATTGAGTTGCAAAAGAAAAATATTTCACACAATTATAATAGAGTGAACAGATTGATTTATAATATTATACAGAAGAGTAAATAGGATTAGAGTTTACTTAATGTCAAACATATCTTGGTATATATAAACATTACGACCTCATTAAAATACCGTTACCCTCCGCCGGCAAACTGAATCACTTACCTTTATAAGCTCTTAATGTACGTCGGCTTGTTTGATGACACTGTGCCGACTGGTTCGGCGGCGTTAATAATTAGCCCGTAAAGTTTTTGTCGCATTTGTTATTTGAAACAAAGCGTTTTTTTTATACATTTATTTAAAGTCGGTCTATCTCTGCTACTGAGGCCTAACGCCGACGCCTGTAGACGAGCTACCCCTAACCAGGAATTGGGCCGAACCTCTTCCCTTAAGAAGAGTAGGGATTTTATACTTGCCTAACATTTAATAGACGAGGGACCGACGGCTTTACATCCCCTCCGAAGGATGGTATATGCCCTATAGAGCCCTCGCCCCAGGTTGTATAGCTTCCGCGCATACATTGATATACAAGCCGCTGGAAGATGTGTGAGGCGAGGACGCGGTCTTCGTTGGAACAATCACCCATCCAACTACTAACCGCGCGTTACATTGCTTTACATCGCATATCGAAGTATGTACAATTACCAATTACCAATTAAAAACATTTATTCAACATTAGAAATATATACAATTCATTCTGCCTTAATTATCTTATTATTCGATTCATTCTATCTGGTCGATAGCCGAATGGGTTAAGGCGCGAGGTGGCAATCACGATTAATCACACGGACATCGCACCACCGGGTTCGAATCCTGGCTCCGGCACTGTCGGAGGAAATGGTTGTATGTCCGCGTTTTTTCAATGTGTAACCCCCTTCCGCACAAGCCCCTGGCTTCTGGAATTGGGGGTTGTCTAATTTCTGTGGTGTTTATTTATATTTATTATTTATTTATTTTATTTCATTTATTGTATTTGACAATAAAGTGTATATCTGCGGCGTGACGAAGTGCCAATAGCACCGACTCGCCACTGTTGCAAGATGTTGTTTGCAAAGATATTAGGGGGGATGATCGCCGCTCACAAGCGTATTCGGTATATTAACGTTCAATAACTTCATTACCAAAGTAATTTAAAATAATTACATTGCAATAATTTATGGTGGTTTGAGAACTGTTTTTAGTTGCGTAGGAAAAGTCAATGAAAAAACCTACTTCAAATAATTAAGATACTGTTTAGATGATTTTTAGAGTGAAATATTGTTGTGTCTAGCCGTGCATGCACACAAGTATGCATACAATGGCTAGAGGGGAAGAATAAGGAAGATATGCTAAAAGGGTAGGTTGAATAGATTGAAGGGAGGAATAGGAGTAGTAAAGACGCACCCACGCTCGCCCCTTGCAGTAAAGCGTTAGACGATACTATACTCTTTCTTTGACGTTTTGCATGATGTTTTTGTTTTAAATATCTATATGAAGAGAGGTGCAGTGCCTACTGCCTAAAATCGACTAGAAAATTTAAACCAGGCACTTAAAATGGTGCTCTAATGATCTTCAATTAGATTCAATGATAAAAACTACTGATTACACTAATGAAACAAAATATCTTTCACTAGATCAGCAAATGTATGTCTATGCGGCTAAAATTGTTAGTTAGATTTGTTGGTAATTTGGATTAAATTAGTATCCTGTATTATTTTACAATCTATGTTGGTTTTCGTTTTTCCCCAACTATCCATGGTCCACTTATTGTATGTCAAAAAAAAAGTCGTCAAGGTAGACCCCTTCACGTGAAATGAATGACCCTGTATTAATCCTGACGATAGATAGAGTCTGTGTGGTTAATGTTAAGTGTGTAGGTTGTTTATTGGATATAGAGGGTTGAACTAGCCTTGTTTGCATAGTGCATATTAATTATAAATCAAGAGGTACTGGCTGATGGATCATCCAAAGCCTACAGAGAGAGAGAGAGAGAGAGAAAACAAAATATCGGCTACTACAAGTTAGAAATTCAAATGGACACCCCACCCCAGTAGGTACGGGGACGGTTGAGCCAGGCAGTGACGTTACAGCATTGGCACCATGCCGGCAAGTAGGGAATCTGCGTTACCGGTCGGGGAGGTGGATTCATGGGGTGTCATGGATAGTTCATGGGAGTGTACTGACCTAGTTGAAAGCTGTGCAGACCTGTTTGAAAACTGTACAGGTCTGTATGGTGACTACTGGAATTTTTCTGAAGCGTAGCATGTGCATTTTCAGTTGCGCAAAGATGTTGATTTCTGGTGTTGTTTATTCCATCACGAGTGAAATGCGCTTCGTCCGTGAACAGAATCCTAGACACTGTTCGTCTGTGCGCAACTACCCACCTACAAAATGTTAAACGCGGAACAGTCTTCAAGTTGTTGAACTACTTGAACGTGAAAAAGATATAAATTTTCTTTTTTTAAAGTTCACCATATTGTTGTTCTGGGAATTTCTAATTGATGACTGATTTTCCTGACGCTTACAGTTGGATTCTTCATATGAACAATCTGTAATGCTTCATCTTGCTGTTGAAAATCTCTGGGAACATGTTCTCTTCATGTTTTGCCTGTAAGGGAAATTGCTCATGTTCCTTACTAAATTGATAAACCAATGAAAATGTTGTATGATTTGGTGTACGATGATTTCGAAAACGTCCTCTATATTTTCTATTCTCTCTGCAGCTCTTCTATTTCCGTTGCAAAAACCATACACATAAAGCCTATCTGCATACTCTTCATTTGTAAATTGGAATGACATCTTGAAATTATTAGATTTGTTAATATAAAACCTTAGTTTACTGACTCAAACGACTTCTTTTTCTTTAAGCTTAATTTCTAAAGGCTATTTACATTACTATGTATATATAATGACAGAATTGACACACCCCTACTTTTATTTTTAAGCAAACTGCTTTTCTATGGAATATATTGCATACAGCAGTACAAATTTTAAGTGCAATTAGAATCAAATTTAAGTAACAATAATACATTAAATATGTTTAAGTAAAATTAATAAAATAACGACGTTAACTAGTTGTTTGCGTATTTTGTAGAATTTGAGTTTCAGTCAAAATTCATGAAACAACATGTATCTTGAAAACAGTGAGGATTCGAGGGTAGGCGTGGGGGTGTTTTTAACACCACACCACACCACAGGTAATTACGACTCCCTTTATCCCGGAAGACTTGCCTTGTGTGGGAGGCGGCTACACATTTAGAGACAAGGGAGACACACCCAATATCCATGTATAGTGGAAAAATCCTTCTCACAGTATTTTCCACTGCCACGACCGGGAATCGAACCCGGAACTTTTGGGTGAGAGGCAAGTGCGCTTAGCTCTTGACCATCAGTCATAAAACAACAAAGTGTGCTATATCTCTCATTAGTCTATGTCACTTTGAATCTGGAACACCCTGTATATATATAATTGTGGTGCAATTTATACTCTATCATTTTACCGTAAAACGCACCAAACATTTTTAATAAAGACTACATATAACACAACAAGCTAGTCAGGCTAATTAAAATAATCACAAGACATCGCTGGATGGTGAAGAATCCTTTGAAAACCGCAAGTAGAAGGATCAGAATTTCAATTATGAAAGCTAAGAAGCGAGAAATGAAAAGGAATCAAGTAAGGTCCCATTTATCCTCATTTCTGTGATTAAAATCTCGTAAGAGGTTCTTTTGCTGACAAAAAGTAACTTAGCGATAATCAAGGATCATAAAAAAGTAAAAGGGGCATTTGTTTCAATTTTAGCCATATTTGTTAGAGCTGTCCTACAATTATGCAAGTTTTATTACTCGGGGGATCTCGACTGTGAACCCTAAACTGCCAAGGGTTGAATCTAAACGGCCTAAGGAGAATAACTAAGCGTTTTATATTTGGTGAACTTTTCCGCGAAAGAAACCATTTTCTATTATGGTATTGGCATACTCACTGTTTTTATTGCTTCGAAGAGAATATAGCTTACGGAAGCGTTGTAAAACACATGTTCGGAAAATATAAGAGGAGAACAAAGAAACACAGTGCATGAAAAATAAAATAGGTATTATTTTCTTAAACAAGCTAATTTAAATAATGCCAAGCACATGCCTACAAAAGGCTGCTGTTTTTATTTCAGGCTCCAACTGAAAACTTGTTGCAAAATTGACGCAAACCACAAAGGAATTTTTACTGTTTGAAACAGTTTACAGAGCAGGCGTTAAAATTAAATTATTTATTTGCTTATATCAAAATAAAGATATTTTTCTTATGTAATATTGCACGACAGCCAGACCAATGGAATTTCATACCTCAGGCCCCAAACAGTTTGCGCCTCCCTTTCTGCCCTTCCAAATTTAGTAATATGCATTCACTTTTAGTAAAATTTATTGTTTTTTCTGTTGAAACACTTGATAAAAATTTCACAAACTTTGATATAACACCTCTTTCAGAGCTACGGTACTGATTCCGTGACCCATTATTTGGTACTACCAACAGTGGTGAATTTACAGTGGGATGTACCAAGAGCCCACCTGGGGCCTCAAGAATTAATTACGACTTTTGCAAGAGTTTTTAAGAAATGAAAGAAGTACATACCATACTCACTTACAGTCCAACCAACATAGTTTGTCAAGCAAAAATTGCAAACAAGCTGAATTTTTAGAGATAAAATTGAAAAAATGTTACTAGGATAACTCGATAGCTCACTTCTAGTCGAGAGATGGGGATCAGAAAATTTTTCAATTTCCCGCCATAGAAGGGATGCTCTCTGATTGGCTGTAAAAGTGGAGTGGAGGGGCTTGTCTCAAGTAACGCCATGCCTACTAAGGTTGGCGTTGAACTAGTTATTATCCGATATTTGTTTTGTGATTGCAATTTATCTTTTTATTTATATGGCAGCTCTATAGAGACCTTTGAAGTTAATACAAACACGTTAAGATGTATTTATCTTAAGAGTTATTTATCAATCTGTGCATATTTGATTGAAGCTAACCTGATTATTACATGTAATATTATAGAAATATTCCTTCCAATGACGCAACTAAAAAGGAGGGGAGGACTTAAGAGATCGTTTAAAAACACAATCGTCCTCCACGGCCATCTAATACATAATCCTATTTTAAATATTGTCTGAAAGTTATTTGTGGCATTCTACGAATATTTTTTCCTATTATTTGGGTTTTCTACCACATGTATTATTATCCTCTTCAAAAACAAATCACCGAATCTACAAAATAAACGTAAACGAGGCATTTTTCCAATAATTCTATTGTTTTGTAAATTCGGTGATTTGTTTTTGAAGAGGATAATAATAGATGTGGTAGAAAACCCAAATAATAGGAAAGAATATCCTATTTTAAAGTTTTGAAATATTTTTCATTCACAAGCTAAAATTTTTGATTTAACTGTAAGAAATGCATTTAACAATTTCGATGTGCTGATCACAGAACTATCACGCTTTAATTAAATGCATTCATGATTCCATTATTTTAATATATTGCATAAATTACATTAATCAGAAATAAAAGAATTTAATATGTATTCATTTCGTATGCGTTCATTTTGCATTTATTTCATAATAGATAATTGAATAATATAATTAATAAAAATTGATTAAACCAAAATACGTACGATTTATTTTAGTTGTGAGCTACTAACTAGTGTAGGACTTTCGCATCATTTGACATATTAGCAGTGATGCAACGGTTATAGTTAAGATTAATTGCAGCCGCTGATTATTGCAAAGTATTTATTTACTCGATCTATTGTTTTTAATTTTTACTCTTCTCCTTTTGGCGGGTTACTTTTTTTAATTTCAAGGACATGCGTTGTCGTTTTATAAATTTAATATTTGATAGTGGTAATAATTTCCAGTTCAATTTTTTAACAGTTTTGCGAAAGCTATACTTTGAATTGAAGTAAATTAAGTATAACCATAGGGTTTTCGGATTGGACTAAAAAAATTTAATTTAATATGGCCCAGGCAAAAAGATCATCAGGGGTGAGCGAATAAGAGTTATTTTGGTCTTAATCGTTGAGTGCGCAGCGAAGGATTAAATTTTTATGACCGAAGCAGGTAGAATTTTACCCAAGAACTGTTCTCGTATGGGTATTTCCAATTAAATTTCTCTAATCGTACATATTACCAATATAAAATACAAGGAAATATTTAATTGATAGTTACCTCTCTGCACCCAGTTTGTTTTTAGATGATTTACATCTATAATGAGCTTATATTTCCCTCTCCTGTTTCCAAACTGATAATAGAGAGGTTTTATTTTATTGGTGGCATATCCCGATCCTTTATTGAGAACTGGACTTAACACAAGGAAAATTAATCATAACAACTAGGATTCTATACGTCCTGCATAGTGTAACTCGTAGTTTTTTACAAGATATCACTCATTTATTAACGTAACTGAGACAGAAGGTAAATGTAAAAAATAACGTAGCTCAGACAAAAAGTAAAGGTAAGAAATTGAGCCCAAAGGACACCGAAGCTCGCTCCTTGGGAATCGCTACGTGACTCACCGCCTTTCGCGGTAATCCTCCTCTTCTGTCCCAATAATGCGCCCGTAAAATCCTACGTTTATAATTTGATTTATAGATACAGGGGGTAACGAAAATTCAACCATTACGGAATGTGCTTCTTTCTGTAATATTTGATTATATTGTATTTTATTCGCTATAACTTATCAAGACTTTCAATTACTGTATATTTAATTACATCATTTATATTAACCCCTTTATTTGCTAAGATTAATAATAAACTTACTTTATACAACAAGTACTAGTTCTTCATAAATAATAATAAAATGTTTTTAACAAAAACTATTATTTCTTATTGTTATACTATAACACTCAACTAAGTTTTCTGGATAATCGTACTCGTAGTCTGTAATTCTTACTAATGAAAGTCATAATCGTAAAAGTAAAAACGGTATATTAGTCCTATGAAGCTATTTAAACGACACATTTTGACTGACTGCTTGATTCAAAGGCAAACATACTTAACTCACATCCAGGAAACCAGAGTTCGAGTCCTTGATGTGGCATTTTAATTTTTGCGGAAGGAGAAATTAATTTCAGCACACTTTAAAATTGGATGTATGCCCTTGATTCTCGATGTGTAGTCCCCTCCTCAACAAGACTCTTGCAAAGCCTTCTAAGATATCTGTGGAAAATTACACAATTAATAGTCTTCAAAAAAAATGTAATTGAAATAATAAGCTATGCCGGTGACACAGCTATTTTTAAAAATATATTACTTGGGAATCATTGAAAGGTAAGGTTGAAAGAAACCATGAAACGGTAGTAAATTTCTTTAATAGTAAATTGCTAACAATAAACATTGACAAGACACATTACTTACCGTTCTCCAGCCAAAGCGATGGCCTACCCAAGTATAATTCAGTTAATATTCGTTGTATATTGTTTTGAAACAATATACAACGAATAGTAAATAACCAGAGAAGAACAACAGAAGAAGAACAGCAACAACCAGCAACGTATGCTGCGGGAGTCACAGATAGGCTGAAAAAGATCGTATCCAAAAAGAAAGTAGATGTACGGTTTCGGACGGTGAAGAAAATACAGCAGGTGCTTCCCTTAATCAAAGACCCTATCGCCAAGCCGTTAACAAAAGGTGTTTGTCAGTCGAAGTGCACATGTGGTAAGAGCTATATCGGTCAAACAGGATGGAGTATCTAGCGCAAAATCAGAAAACATCAGAGGAATATTAGATTTGGATTTTGGATACACAGATAGGTTGGCGATAGCAGAGCATGTTCATAATAACGAGAACCATAAAATCGACTCCGAGAACGTCAATATATTAGACAGGAATATTTATTTATTTATTTCAATTACACTATTCTACAGGTAATACCCAATTACAGAACAGGAGGGGATGTTAAAAAAAACAATAACTATAAATAACATGGTGATGAAGAATGGCTGCAAGAAAATATATCCAACCGACTTCCCGCTAGGTTAAAATTATTACACACTGTAAATATGGGTGAATACTGAAGAACATTTGTACGCGCTGTGGGGAGATAGAAAGTTATGTTATCCCGGGCAGTTATTCTAGGGACATGAAATTTTAATTTCGCTACAATATCTGGACAGTCGATTTCATTGTGAATAATTTTAAACAGAAGTACCTGTGAGTGATACTCACGCCTCTGAATAAGATCGAATGCCTTTCAAGCAGTTCATTTTGAGGTACGCCTATAGACGGGTACACGCCGTCAGATTTAAAACACAACAGTTTAACAAGTCTGCGCTGAACACGTTCGAAGTTATCAATGTGAACATTATAATACGTATACCATATAATCGCAGCATATTCAAGTTTTGATCTAACAAAACAGTTATATAGCATTTTAATCGGGTTACTATCTGCAATATCCCTGTTGTGACGTGCTATTAAACCATATGATTTGTATGATTCACAAATTAAGGTCTCAATATGATTACTGAATGACTCCAAGATCTCGAAAAATATTAGGATGTTCAAGAGTTGTACCTTCTAGAGAATAATTGAAAATTAGAGTGCTAGACTTTAATGTGTAAGATATGTGTAAGAATTTTTTCAGTCCTCAACATTCCTAACTACGTCAAATATTTTTAAGTCATCAGCATAAAGAAGACAATTCACATCTAAATCCATGACTATATCATTAATAAATATGTTGAATAGCAGGGAACCAAGAACAGATCCTTGGGGAACCCCCGAAGTTGCAAGGTACTCAACAGACTTGAAGCCATTAAATACCACATATTGCTTTCTGTGAGACAGATATGAAACGAACAGCAATATAAGTGAGGAGGACAGTCCAAATAATGTAAGTTTTCTTAGTAATAAGTTATGGTCAAGTCTGTCGAATGCCTTTGAAAAATCGGTATAAATAATGTCAGCTTGAGCCTGCATGTCAATGGATTCAGAAATGAATTGTGTGACGACAGCTAGGTTAGTCGTGGTGGATCGACCTTTACATGAATCCGTGCTGATACGGCGAGAGTCTATTGCTGACGTAATGATTTATACTACTGTGTAGTAAGAATTCGAGAGCTTTACTAAAATTGCACAATATAGAAATTGGACGAAAGTTCAAAATATCATGTTTTTCCCCCTTTTTGTAAATTGGACAAACTTTAGAGTGTTTCCAGATTTCGGGAAAAGTACTACTTTCCAGGAAACGTTAAACAAAATTGTCAAGGGAGCGGCAAGTACATAAGGGGAGTTCCTAACTAGGAAAGCTGGAATTGCATCAGGTCATCTTAGGTTTAATCTGTTTTAGAGAAGTAAGGACATCATTGAATTCAAACTCTCTTATGTGTAACTGTGAATTAAGCACAAACTCTTTATCATCTATCGACATTTCATGTGAAGGTGTAACTGATTTGCTAAAAAAATCAGCATAGGAATTTAGGATATCTTTGGGATTATCAAGCTTTAGATCGCCATAGAACATGCTATTGGAGATATTGGTTGACCCTTTTTTATTTTTTATAAAAGACCAGAATTTATTTGGATCACGCTGTATATTATTTTCAGCTGAGCGTACATAGTTTTCATAAGAGGTACTAATATCTAGTTTTACTTTATTCCGCAATCTCTTAAATTCCTGTAAAGTATTGGGGTCATTATTATGCTTATAAGTGGATATGAGTTTAGCTTTCAGTTTGATATTTTTAATTATCTGATATGTAAACCAAGGCGGATATCGTTCCTTATGTTGCGAAGCAAATTTAGGAACATACAAATAAAAAATATTATATAACTTATCTTAGAAATAGGTACAAGCATCCTCAACGTTGTAAAAAGTAGGCAGAAAACCCCAGTCAATGTTAGAAATAGATTCATATAGTAGTAAAAAATTGGCTTTCTTAAAATTGTATGAATTGCTATAATTGACAGGAAACTTATTCTTTAAATTATTGCTAAAGTAAATTTTAAATGAGATCTCTAACGCTGGATGATGACTATCTTCATCCACTAATGAATCATGGGGTTTTTCAACAGTGCACATCTTGTTACAAAGAACAAAATCAAGAATCCTGTTATTTGCATTGTAAATAAAATTATGTTGTGGCATATTAAAGATTTTTAAAAAGTTATTTAACAATAATATTTGATGATTGGCTATTATCCGCGAATCATTAGGGAATCACTAGAAATTATGAAAAACAGGAACAACTTTAACAGAGAGGATGGCTATCGACTTAGTAACACGTGCAGGCTGGCATTGCCAAGTACCAGCACAGTAGTAAGTCACGGCCAACCAAATACGACGAATGACCAGCGAAACGAAGTGGCGCCTGGGTATATAACGAGGAGCGTAACACAACAAATTCAGTCTTTAGAATTCTTCTGAAGAAGCTGACAGGATGATCAGCGAAACGTCAAATCAAGTTCGACGACCACGGCAAGACCCAGACGAAACAGTTTCATTGGACAACGGCCGTGATAACCTACATTCATCATCATATGTATATATTTATCCTTATTGTAAACACATTTTTGGTAAATAAACTTATTCTTATTAATCTCTCTCTAGTTTTCTTAAGAAGAAAAGAATAATTTTCAAGTATTATAATACGAATAAATACCATGACAGTGCTTATTCCATATAAATTATATTTTTCTATTTGTATTCAGCATATTTCCACTTGAATTTAAAATAGACGTCCTTGAGGGTCTCTTCGCTGCCAACCCTAATTTATAAAACATAATAAAGTTGGATACTAAATCGACATTAATTAATTTGCACGAAATTTGTTTGAACTTGTGCGTTTTCCTGCACGTCAGGTTAATTATCGTAATGCAATTAAATGTATATGACCAACATATTTTTTAATTGATATATAGTACTACGTACAACAAAATATCTGTCTCGTTATATAAACATGGTATTACACACGCGAGATTACACAGAGTGTAAGTAACGATTATGTTAAAAGTAAGAAGTTCCATCGATATATAAAACTACATTATGGAAATAATACGCAAGTGCGTACTTGATAAGTTTTTATCTCAATTGGCAATTTTCAAAATTTATTTATTCGGTTGTTTTTAGGTACTTTGATAAATAAATATTTTTACGCGAATCTGAAAGAAATGACTATATATAGATCAGAATATATGCATGTATTTCAAAAACCCTCGCATACAGTAGTACGCTGACTACAGATATATGTCTAGCATTAAATTCATTAGCTGTAATTGTTACTGAACCAGTTTTTTTCATTTAATGTCGGTCTATTTAAATTACTGAGGTCAAACTGTACGACCCCTATCGCGAATAACTAGTTGAAAATGTCCATGGTCCCTTAAACGTTTAACAGCACAAACATTATTTCATGGGTATGCGAGCTTGACGGACATTTTCGCCTGTATAGTGTTTGTCCACTCAACTTTTAAATACAGTAATTCGCTATTAACATGTAAAGATCCTGTACGTAAACTATTGACAGCGACAGCCGCTGCTAGATTATCTGCTACTTGGCGACAGCCCACTAAAAATAAGCAATAAGTCCACTATTAAGTACCATATGGAAAATGATCAGTGGCGTAACTCGATAATAATCGATAATTCTTTTTATTTTTTGTTTGGTTTTTTGGACAAATAAATATTCTATGTCAGTAAGATTATACGTGAGTGAAACGCCATTTATTGTTGGAAAAAAATAGTAGCTTCGAGGAGAAAACTGTTGTTCATAAATATTAGAAAAAGACGACAAAAATTTCAATATGTCACAGAAACAGAAACAAATTCTTGTAGAGTTTATGAAGAAACATTTCCTTCTACTAAGCAGCAAACAACGATCAAACTTTACCAGATTAGACGCAGAAAGATTGTGGAAAGATATTGCTGCAATCCTAAATAGCATTCCGGGAGGGAATAAAGAGTGGAAGAAATGGGAGACAGTAAGAATTTATCAAATTTATACTAGATTTACATGTGTCTTAAATTTAAAATGTTGTAGTCATGGCATGGCCTGAAAGGAAGAGTTAAGGACAAACAGAGCAAAATTAAAAAATGCTACACAGGAACAGGAGGGGGGGCCATTATCTGGCGAAATTATAACTACGGAGTACGAGGAAGTGTTGGAAATAATCAAAAAAGTTTCTATTAAGGACGTGAAATAATCACAGAATTCAATTTAATTATGGCACCCAGGAAGGACTCTTGGAAAGCCAAAAGAAAATTTTAGTAGACACGACCAATTTGCCTTCGACATCACAGTTAAACTTCAGTAATGCACCAATTATTTTTTCAAAAGATTCTGTTGAAATACGACAGGATAAGATAGAATTCATTAATAAACAGTCGGAAACAGCAACAGTGCCAATATCTAAAGAAAACAATGAGGAAATTAAACAGCCGTTTCCCCGAAAAAGAAATCGGATTTGATTAACGCCATAACAGCAGTCACGGCTTTCAAAGACAATTTGAGTCAAAAGTTGACACTCAAAGAAAACTATTATAAAAGAAAATTAGAAATAATGGAGGAGAACTTAGTGCTGAAAAAGAGAGAAATTGAAACACTTGAGAAAATCTGTGCAGCTTTACAAAATTTTAGTGCTACAGTCTAATAAATACCTACAGCTACAATGGGTTAAATTAAATTTTGTGTTCTGTTTTAATTAATCTTTATTTATCTATAGCAGTTAGGTGCATAATAAGGTTTTGTATACATATAATAAAATTTGGAGATAAGTAAGTAATAAAAATGAAGTAAATGTTTAGCTGTCTTTAATAAAAAAAAAAACGTTAATATTATTACATTTCAAAATCTTACACATATTGCTACTCTAAATCTAGCTCTTCTGCTATCAACTAACTCTGGATTTACGCTTCTAGTGGCATTTTCATCTTCATTATCAACATAATGTTCGTTGATAATTCCTAGATCCCCTTCCCTAATATTATTAATATTGTCTGGTTCTGGTACATTATAATCAATACACTATGTAAAACAGCACACGCGTTAATAATGTTACAACCTACATTTGGGCTCTATGTTTCAGAAGGCAACGAAATCTTCCCTTTAATGTTCCATTGCAACATTCCATTTTTACATGAGTACTTTTGTGGGCAATATTGTATGCATGTTCAGGTGAATGTGGCTGTACTTCGCTGAAGTTAAAACCCACATTCGTAAGGGTTATCCAGAATCACCTATAAAAACAATAAATATTACCAGTATATTGTAATCAATAATTATATTAAAAAATACCCAATAAATAATAATCTGTATGTCCAACTCCATGCAAATTTCTCATTACAGCTTGAACTTGGGATTGATTCCAAATGAAGGCGCATTTATATCCAAAATTTTTAGATCACTATCACACACCTTAAAATAATGAATGTTAATATACACATTACGATAAAAGTATTAATATTTCTCTACCAATTGAACATTTATGGAATTAATTTTTTCTGTTAACATATTATATATTCTGGCTCATCAATATGTGGAGGGAAAATTGCCACATGTGTGCAGTCTAAACATCCCACCCCTCCAGGCATCCCGTGTTGTGCAAAAAATCTAAAAATGGAAACATTTATTTAGTTGACTTCCGTTTACCAGATTTAATACATAAAACACATATAATAATAGTACCTACTTTTGTCTAGCTGTATTTAATTTTTGAAAATTATTTGGAAATTGTATCCATTCATTGAAAATATCCGGATAGTTCAAGGCCTCCGTAACTTCAACACTTTTGCTGACCGAAAATTAACTTATGCCAAGATATTTATTGGCCCCCACAGATAGTTGGTAGCTACCGCAAGCATAAAAGTTTAGGGCAGTTAGAACTTATAATATTATATATCATAAATAAACATTGGCATAATAACAAATTATTTCATGCATACCTTAGTTCGTATATCTAAATCAGTATTTCGTTTCTGAGGGACAATATATGGTCTTATACGTTCAATCAGATAATTACATAAATCTTTGGATAAACGGAACATATTAATAAATTATAGTTCATTTAATTGCTGAAGAGGATCACGAGGATTTCTTCTAACGTTCGTCTGCATCTTGTAAAACGCCAATGGCAATAACTTGCAATAGCTCATCCATGATGTGATACAGTTCCCACTAGCCATTATCACAATTATAGATTATAAGAAAATAGACGAAATTATAAGGAATCACGATTTGCTTTGCATCAACATAAACGGTTAATTAGGAACCTAGCCTAAAACGTCAAAAAATGACAGAGACCACACCGTCTGACTAAAACCGGTTGAAAAACATACTAACTATAACTTCCGCTTACCCTATCCACCTTTACTAATATTTCGTACCTTTTGACTATCTTTAAATCTTTCCTGTCCCCCTCTTCCTTTCTGTTTGTGTCCCTTTTGTTTGTTGTTTTTCTTGTTTTCTGTTTGTACATTTTTGTTTTTCTAAATTCAGTTCTCATCACGAATATCAAATAAATTAAACATTCTGAAAATTAAAATTATTAAAGCCAAAAGTTTAGGCCAACCATGTGCAGCTCGGCGTTCATGAATTTCGCAGAAGGTGCCTCATTTAGATTAAGGTATCTGCGTCAACTACAAAATTTTTAAAAAAGTGTTACAGTGAGTCAGTTATTAAAAATATGTGTAGTTTTAAGTTGTTATCTTGATTGTTTTATGTTGAAATAGTATTACCTAATTTTATTTGCTTGTTGCAAAAGGTGCTTAGGTTAGTTATTCATTTTTGTTTTCGCCGACCCAGATCTGTTCCGGCCGGCCTGCAATTCGCGATCGCGTGAGCGCGGTGGTTGCATGGTCGGTCCCGGGGCAGGCTCTGGTTAGGCAACTGTTTGTATGCTTTTAATTTTAATAAATCTTTGTTGAATTGAATTGAATTGGTTGAAAAACATCGTATTCGTTAAAAGACATATGACGAAAAATTGCATCTTATGTAACTTTGGTAAATCACGATTAGTTTTTAAAAAACGTACGCTCAAAAATAGGTCCCCTGTCAGAACCGTGGGAATTATATTCTGACGTTAAAACCATTTAACGGAAGGGGAAACGCATTTTAAATTTAGTCTAGAATGCTTCAAAAATAGAAAATACCCACAAAAAATTTTAGTTTTTTTATAAATTCTATGAATCTCCAAAAAGTTTTTTGCCGATATTTGCAACGAATTACATTCTTGGTTCATGTTACAGCATTTAACAAAGAAATAATAGTGAGACCACATGAAGAGTGTATGTTTAAGTTACTTATATCTGGAAAACTTCGTTTTGTTTGATTTCTGGTGTGGGAATTTTTCATAAACAAGTTAGTAAATTCCTCTTTTCAGTCCCGATATCTCTAAATTAAATAAGATTACCAGCCTAAGAACTATAATTCTTCATCATTCTTAATGTGGCTAAAGGACTAGTTTCCAAAGTCAAAAATCTAGGAGAAAAAAATCATTCTTAATACTCATATTACATATTCAAGGTGATGGTAATTGTTATATATAATAATTTCTTTGGAAGGAAAACTGTTTCGAAAAGATTTGTTTTTCAAATTTCTCGCCAAAGTACCAGAACCGGCTCTAGGAAGGCCCAAAAACGCGTTTCTGTTTAATCAAAAATATTTTTAAATAAATATTGTTTAAAATGGAAAAATTCAACAAAAGGCTGTTCGCTAATCTCGCCAGGCTACCAGGAGCGGTCACAGGGAGGGCCTAAAAAATATTTCCGTCAAATCAAAAAAATGTCAAATGAATATTGTTTGGGATGGAAGGTTGTTAGTCCAGTGCCGAACCGGTATTCATAAGCCAAAAGTCGACAGAATTCTTAGCAGTATATGGATGATCGGAAAATTTAGGATTAATGGTATGTAAATCGGGGAAAATCGATTGGATCCCAACAAATAACCAGAAGTAGGGTTGGGGTGAAAAAAAGGATGCTTTTAGGGGTGAAACATGGATTTTACGATTTCCGGCAAAACTAGACCTATCGAAAAAGTTAAATGCAAAAGTTGTAGATAATTGAAAGATCCACAACCTTTATTTTTATATTCTTTCTCTTATTTTTTAACATAACCTCAAAACTATTAATAAGAACGTCAAAGACCAGTTTTTTATTTTTTTATTTGTCTCCCACAAAAATGATTCGATTTTAATGAACTTTGGTGAAAATGAACATTGTTATGTCTCATATAAGCTGTAATTTTTTTGAAGTGAAATATTTATTTTTTGATTTTATGCCAATTTAAATTGAAAAAAAAAGCCTAATGTTGAATCAAAGAAATTGACGAACGAAATTTTGATTTTTGAAAATTTCAAGACGAAATTTTTTTCGTTGAAACCTCTACTTCAAGATGGTATAAAAGAGTCATACTGTTACTGTGGAAAAACATTGTCAAAAATGGGAAAAAAACAAAAAAAAATTTCAAAGTTGATTTTTCCGCAATTGTCACGAATTCTTCATTGTTTATTGAAATGAAGTGTTGAGAGTGATGTAGAATGGTAATTTCAATGTAATGTCAAATAAAGGAACTTTGATTAATCGTTTAAGGTTGGGGCTGTTGAGAAACAAATTGTTTATACAACAGTTTTACATAAAAAATTTGCTACAAATGTCAGTCTTTGTTGAAGAAAAAATTTTTTTTATGCTTCATGGACAGAAGTAAATTGAAAATAAGTTTATTACAACAAATATTTAAAATAATTTCATTTCACAAAGTAGGAATATAAAATCAAAAATCTATTTTAACCCCATTTTATTGGAAAGCTGCACTACATCATCAGATTCGACATAGTTCAAATGTACTTTTAGAGGGTGGAATATTAAAACATAATATTTTTAGGCGCAAACTCCTGTATAAAATCCTTATTTTAACCAAACTGCAACCAACAACTACTCTCGGCTAAGTGCCTCGCAGAGCGCTGAATTACAAGTTACAAGCCTGCCGCGTTAAGCGTAATAATTGCATATTACGCATTAGCGTTTTGATGCTAATACGCAATTATTATACTTAACGCTCGAACTGTTAGAGCAACGAGGAGCAGCAGTAGGCAGCTTTCAGTGATAACCTGAAGATGGCAGATGAGATTCTGCCGAAACGTCGTTTGGACAGCCGTGACTCCTGAAGGAGTCGACCATCGACGCGGGAGAGCACCCGGAAGTACAATAACACTTCATATATATATGAATTTATATGAAATATGAGACGACTGTTTTTGCGATTTAATTTTGGTCCTTATGTGTAATGCACATACAGTTCACAATAATACATTACGAATTTTCATGACTCACTCACTATGACTCTATGTACCTACTTTCAGAGGATTTATACGTCACACTAATCTGGTGCAAAATGCCTTCATACCTTCATACAAGCAACAGAATAATTTAGCTACATCTCTGTAAAAAGAAATTTGTTTGAAAGTCCATCCACTGCCTCCAACTAATCAATGCCATGTACGTTGTGTTCCTTCTTTACATTAGCATTAGTATGTTTTCCAAATAACTTTTTTTAACTTCCCTTTGATGTCTAGAAAATTACTTCGCCATTCGTTCGGTATCACTTCCCATCTTCCATTCATTAGCAACATATTATAAAACACTTTTAAGAGTAATATACTGTACCTGACAGTTTCTTAAAAGTTTTCATTTTATCAGAGAAAGCAGAGATTTTTCGGGTTTTAAAGTTAATTAAAAATTAACAGGGCATAAAATATTTCTATGAAATAAAATGTGATTTTTTTAGAACCACGAAAATTATAACTGGCCATAACTATGACATAAATCAGAAATACACAAACACCCACGTTGATTGATTGATACAATAGCGTATTTGACGTCTATTTTTGATTAATAATTATTTACTAGAACATTTCACCAGTCAACACTGTGCTTTTCACTAGTTTGATCACATATTCATTTTCTGACCTGTTCATTTTACTCTCCAATATCGAACAGCTGACGTGGCCTGAATTTGCTGATTTTATACGCCCTCAGAAATATTTCGGAACGTGCTCCGAAGTTCCAGAATCAAAATTATCTTTAGTAGAACTGGTAGTGCCATCTTTGGCCTAATTGCCCAACTAGCATTCTATGGAGTGGCTACTTAGATAAGCTAAGAGGAAATAAGCTCGAAAATAAGTACTGAGATGTGCTCTTAAGGAAGAGTACACATAACTTCTCCGATATAATTCTGTGGAATAGATCTAAGACTTTAATAGTGTGTTTATATGGTTAAGACATATTTATCATGAAACACAATGACACATGTAGGAAGGTATATGAGGACTATGAAACCGTTAGAACACTCGCGTTTATATACAGTGTGACCCATTAGAAAGCGTTACACTCCACAAAATTTTTATTTACCGTCCAATTTCGATTTTTTTTAATGTAGAGCGTGGGAAACTGCACTTTAGGATAAAGTGTCACTTTTTTTAACAAAAGCCAAGGCCTACTTTGTAATTTTTTGGGGGTGAATATTCACGAAATCGTATTAGCGTTTTTTTTATAAAAAAATCTGAGTACATCACTGGATTAAGCGCGTACAAAATTTCATAAAGAAATGTTGCATATTAATAATTGTGTGGTCAAAGTAAAATCCATATTGTACTTATTATTTTATTTATTCTTATCAAGTAATCCATGGAATAAAAATTGGAGAACAATTGAAAGAAGTATTTTTCTTGCTAACTGCATTTGACAAAATTATGGAAATGCCAGAATATAAAATAGATGCTTACTATATTTTTCTTTCTTCCACCAATCCTCCATTTCTTTCGCAACACTAATCAAACCTTTTTCGTTCATTCGCGGCTACTTTTCTGAGTTGTTCTTGAGTAATAGCTGCACATGTTTCAGTTATTCTAGCGCGAAACTGCGGTTTTGATTTGTAAAATTGTTTTAGTGCAACCCACAGGAAAAAGTCGAGTGGCGTCAAGTCCGAAGATCTTGGCGGCCACTCAATAAGAAGACTGTTTCGACCTATCCACCGATTTTCAAAGTTTGTATTCAGCCAACCCCTTACCACTATTGCGTTATGCAGAGGAGACCCATCAAATTGAAATTTTAAATTCTGACGTGCTCGAGTTGATAAGTCATGTAGTGCACCTCAAAATTCATTTTCCAGAATGCTCAAAAATACACGCTGATTCAAATTACTCTTAGAAAAAAAGGACCAATAATTCTACAATCAAGTCACTCACTAGTACCACACCCACTCACTAGTAGTTGCTACTTCTGTGGGGCAGGGATGTATAATGTCCCATTTTGTTTATTTCCTACATGTTGGAATTATTTCTATATACTGTTTGTAACTTCTATATATCATTTGCAATTATTGTATTATAATGTAGATTTGAATTGGCAATAAACATTATTATTATTATTATTATTATTAAGTACTCCGCACCACACGTTTAATTTTTGCTGAGTACTGCTTCTTTGCGTTTATGATCCAATTAGGATTTTCGGCAGGCCAGTACCGTCAATTTTAAAATTACATAACTTAATTTGTTGTATAAATATAGCTTCGTCTCTAACAAAATTTCTTTAAAAAGTTCCTGTTGTTCCCTAGGCCCACAAACAGAATTCCTTCTTCTTCTTTCCTCATCTTCCTATTCCAGAATATTTAAAATTTTCTGCCTAAGTGGCTTTATTTTGTTGTTTGTAAGGCACCTTCAGATATTTTCTCTAATGATATTTAAGTTTGGACCGGCTGCTCTCAAGCTTGAAGGAGGATTATTGTAGAGACATTCCAATATTCGCGCATTATTTCTAATTTCCCGGCGTGGATTATTCCTGTTCTTAAGAAAATGCTTTAACGCACTACCTGTTTCGTTGAAAATTTTATTTATATGATGTACAGTACTTACTGCTGCTCACTGATCTATCAGGATGTCTCTTGTTAAATATTTTTTCTTGTTCCATAATCACACCAATGAGTGGTAAAATTATTATAGTATTTTTGTACACAGCTCAAATCTAACTGGACTAATGCTTTAAGCATTTGTTTGTAACGTTTTCAAATTTTTATTCCATAGATTACTTGATATAGAATAAAATAGAAGATTTAGATTTATTCAGTTTCGACATTACATGTCCAATGAAATTACTTTTTCAGGTGCCAAAAAATAGTTCAGTAATTGAAAATATGTAAAAATTAGGAAAAATTCCGTAAGATTCAATGAACTACTTTACCCCACCTGAATTTTTGGGCTTCATTTTCAAAATGGCGTCCAAAATTTTTTTCATATATAAAAAAAATAAACAATTTAGAAAAAATGTTTCAAAAAAAAATTGTAAATACGGATCGAATAAGCCCAAAGCGGTTTTGATCGATAAATAAATAAATTAGTTATTGCAAAAAAACCACTAAAACTTATAACTATAACTCTTTCAAAAATAAATATTTTTTAGGAAACTTGGTGAAAGGATAGCTCTTGGTGAGCAAAATAAAATGAATTTTTCAAAATTGAAAATATTTTATAGTTTTTGCAAAAATCAAGTTTTTCGAAACAAAAGCGTTTTTGTAAAATCTCCATAACTCATAGGCCGCCACATATTTAGGAACGGGGTTTTTTCTTTAATAATTGCACTATTATGTGCAAATATTGCGCGAGCCTCAAATCGATTTCAAATACCGCGAAAAATGATCGAAAATTCGGATTTTTTTGTTGGGCCATAAAACTTTGATTTACTTTTTGATTTCAATTCGTATTAAAATGTCGATACTGCCATTCGAAAGTTGACATTTTTTCACGAATTTAAAAAAAATCTATCCAAGAAATTTTTTTTTTTTTTTTTCAAAAATCGCCACGACCTCATTTAATAATGGCTGAAATTTACACATGTTATTATAGTTGAATACTTGTACTTCAATATAAAAAATAGTCCGAAACGATTGGGATTAATTTCATTTTTTATGAGTTAAAATCGATAAATGAATTATCGAGATAATGGCAAAAAACCCTCTTTCTTGCACTATTTTATAAATGCTAATAACTTTTGCAATAATGGCAGTAAGTGACACATAACATCTTGGTGACGAGGCCATTATGGGTCTTTATAAGTTTGCGAAATTTCAGCCAGATCGGTTTGATAGTTTATGAATGAATGAATTTTGTTTATCTCAGAAACCGTCTGTATAAACAATCGTCATGAGCAAGATAATGGATCTAGAGATGTTTTTTGGCACTGTGCGAATGGTCACGCTACCCTAGCCAAATTCTTGAGTATAGATAGATATAGAGATGTTTAATAAAGGGCCATTTTCAAGCGGCGACTTTTCGAGATCAAAATTTGAAATTGGAGCGCGCATAAAAATTTTAAAATATCTCGGCTTTTAGACAACGTAGAACTTTCTTTTTTTTTAAGCAAGTAACTCGACGAAATATTAACAACTGTCTAATTGTCATTGCCCTGGAAAATTGGGAAGTGCCGGAAAAATCTACATGTTTTATTACTATTTTGTACTATTTATTATTTTGCTTCAATTTTGTTCTAAACTATTTATTTTTTATAATCTAATTATTTTATAAATTAATGAACCATCCATTTGTACGTAATAAAATATCTTCGAATTAAACATAAAAATTACTGATTTTTTTCTGTGCACTATATTTATACAGGGTGGACCATTAATAGTAGGCCATAGTTCAGGGGTAGATTCTTTGAGCCAAAATATGAGAATATAACCAAATATAATTTAGTAAAATATTGCTGTGGAAAAAGATACAGGGTGTCAAAGTTCAAATTATTGTTTCGTTTTTTTGCAATAACTCAACAGCCTCTTGACTGATCTTCTCCAAATTTGCTAGAGGAACTTTTTTTATTCTAAGAAACAATAATTTATATATTACATCACGTCAGATCATAGAGGGCGCCGCAGGACCTCTATCTGATGATGAATTTTTTTCATATTTTTTTGACGTAACGTTATGGTAATTCTGACCGCAAAATCTTATGAGGGCATCATTTCCACGTATAAAAGGTACACTTGTTAGAACTCGATAATTTCAACGGTCTTCGAGGATAGTGCCGTTAAACATTTCAATAATTGTTTGAAGGACAAATTTAAATTTAATGAAACAAAGTGTATTTATTGAAAAAAGTACAAAACGTAAGGGAAAACAAAATCGTAATAACAGCGTAAACTCTTTCTCACTTTCTTATGAACCAATGGATTATTTTCATGGTATTGAGATAATTACATAAATCAAAAGACTGTCTAAAATAAAGATCCAATCTTATTAGAAGACCAAAAAGTAACGTAAAAGTTGACTTAATGACATTATAAACTTTCTCCTTTCTCCCCGTGCAAAACCCCATTGCAACTTAGAGTAAATGTTCGATATGGTCTCCATCTACTTCTATGCCATTTCTAATTCTATTCATAAAAGATCTTCTTACATTGAAAAATACATTTTCCTATCCTCTAATAAAATTCGCTGCGTTTTGTATTTTGTCCCACAGTTCTTCTCTTGAGTTGATAGAATTTGCATAGACTAAGGACTTCATATGTCTCCACACATAATAATCGAAAGGTTTATAATCAGGACCCCTTGGTGGCCAAGCAAACTCATTACCTCGACCGATCCATCTGCGTGGGAAAGTCTCATCAAGATAATTCCTGATTTCGATGGAGAAATGAGGGGGAGCTCCATCTTGCAAGAACCACATTCTGTTGCATATGTCTAGCATGAAAGCATGTAATATATCAGCGAGAGTATTTTGAAGAAAAAACAAATAAGACTATCCTTTTAAATTTGGAGGAAGGACAAATGGTCTCAATAATTGATCGCCAATGATACCACACCAAACGTTAATCTCAAATTCTTGCTGAAAATGCCTTTCTTTAATGGCATTAGGATTTTCCACTTCCCAGTAATGGGTATTTCTCCAGTTAAAAGCGCGAGTAGAAGTTGCTTCGTCGGTAAATAAAGTGTTCTTAACAAAATT
This sequence comes from Leptura quadrifasciata, assembly GCA_963675555.1. Taxonomy (NCBI): domain Eukaryota; kingdom Metazoa; phylum Arthropoda; class Insecta; order Coleoptera; family Cerambycidae; genus Leptura; species Leptura quadrifasciata. Next base: position 116,625,658 of record OY776677.1, read on the forward strand.
TTGATTCCTGTTGTATTTATTTAGAACAAATTGACAAAATTGTAGCCTTTGTGGAAGATCCCTTCGAAGTAAGTTTTGTACAGTGAGATGATATGGGTAGAAGCGTTCTTTACGTAAGACTCTTAGGACATATTGTTTACTCACCCCTGTTGCCGCTGCTAAACGACTTGAGCTGACTTGAGGATCTTCATCCACAAGAACTAAAATTTCTAGTTCTTGATCTGGAGTAATTCGTTTAGGTCGTCCTACGTAATTTTTATGGCGAAATGAACCCGTTTCTCCCAAACGATGAAACAGATCTTTGAAAATCTTATAGTCTGGCTGTATTCTATTTGGATATTGCAATGAGAATCTCCTCGCTGCAGCACGTCCGCTAAAATTATTTTGTGCGTAAACACATATCATATCCCTCATTTCCCTATTTGAAAAATTAGTATGTCTAGGGATTGTAAATAAAGAAGTTAAAGAAATTAGCTCGAGGAACACAAGAACAAAATAAAATGATTAAATGACGTAAATGACAGAACTAAAACGTAACCAAAGTACACTTTTCAATAAATACACTTTGTTTCATTAAATTTGAATTTGTTTTTCAAAATATTGTTGAAATGTTTAACGGCACTTTCCTCGAAAACGGTTGAAGTTATCAAGTTCTACCAAGTGTACCGTTTATAGTACCTTTTATACGTAGAAATGACACCCTCATCAGATTTTCTAGTCAGAAGTACCATAATGTTTCGTCGAAAAGAAATATGAAAAAAATTCATCATCAGACACAGGTCCTGCGGCGCCCTCTGTGATCTAACATGATGTAATACATAAATTATTGTTTCTTAGAATAAAAAAAGTTCCTCTAGCAAATTTGGTGAAGATCAGTCAAGAAGGCTGTTGAGTTATTGCAAAAAAACGAAAAAATAATTTGAACTTTGACACCCTGTATCTTTTCCACAGCAACATTTTACTAAAGTATATTTGGTTATATCCTCATATTTTGGCACAAAGAATCTACCCTTGAACTTTGGCCTATTATTAATGGTCCACCCTGTATATATTTATTTTATTCACATCAGATTATTATTAAATAATATTGTTAATAAAAATTGTTACTAATAAATGTATCACAAAAAATATACACATAGTTTTTTAATGAAATATAAAAATGATGGATCTTTTTTGTTCTTCGATTTATAAAGATTTTCTTTGCATTAAATTTGTTATAAATGATGCTCATTATTATTATTATTATTATTATTATTAATGTAATAATTTTTAATTTGTTACAATCGTCATAAAAATCAATCGTATGATAAATGTATTTGAAAAAAAAAGAAGGAAAATTTTGCATTTTCATTTAAAATAACAGTACACACATGCTGGAAACAAAACGAGTTTCCAGCATATGTGTGTATGTAATAATACAAAAAATGGCGGGACTTTATCTAGTCGTGCAATAGCTGCCGTGCCCTTGAATACTTCCTCCAAAATATTTTAGTCGTTGAAGTGGGGCTGTTGATGCAATCCTACGGTCTAAAAATTATTTTGTTTAATTTGAAAATGTTTTATTACATACAAACAAATGGCTACTTCATTAATTTATCAAATATTTAGATTATGAGAAATAAATAGTTTAAAACAAAACTGAAGCAAAAAGTAAAAGATTTATTGCAATATTTTAGCATTCACGTTGAAAATAAACTATGAGTAATAAAACATGTAGATTTTTCAGACATTTCCTAATTTTCCAGGGCAATGGAAATTAACCTCTTCACCACACCACTCTTGCAAGAGTACCTTCACTTTCAAGAGCTAGGACTTCATACTCATTATATAAATTGCATACTTATCAATTGAATCATAAAATATAGATCTTCATTGAAAATCTGTGAAAATTTCAACTCTTAATGTTTATAAACAATAGAGATGTGATATATTTTTTAAAAAGTTGCTACCTAGACTGCTATTGGTCATAGAGGGTCCATTTTTTTAAAACATGAGTTTATCAAACAAGCGCTTTTCAATGCGCCTAATTACAAGCATTTATCGTATATATTAAAGTTATTCTATTTGTTTATAAGTAAAAAACACGCACCTTTTAAACCGAATTTATTTATCTATTTTAGCGCATAAAAAATGAAATTAAATGTCCTTTTAATGTCTACAACTTTTCTCTATACATATTTATCACTTACTAACACCCCACCCCCACCCCCCCAATACCTACAACCTTCAGCCACCTGTATTATTTTTTTGCGTGAAATCGATCAATTTTCTATACACAGACTGGATTAGTATATTTCTTTAGTATAGAGGCAGATTTAAGTTATTGTTTGGTTTCTGTCTCTGTTGGCTCGATGCGGACCTGGCGAACCTGCAGACTTGTATTCTGTGTTCTCGAATATCAGAATCTAGGATGTTCATCACAACAGAATGTAGATGACAGAATCGCAGAATCATATAATTAATAAGGTATATATGTCTGTATAGCTTCCAAAGGCTCAAATTCTTCTTGTTCATGAGCTACTAGTGAACCATTATAAAAAACCTAAAGGACTTGAATATTACTCATTTATATCGATAATGTGCCTAGAATCAGAACTCAATAAAGAAGGCCGAATAATAAATAAAACCGCAGCTACAAAAAAAGCATCACCAATAATTTAGCAAACTATTAAAAGAATCAAACATCTAGAACTGATAATGTTAAGCTTTAAATTTAATACCATTTTTCTAACCTACCTATAAAACTTTTTTTCTGTAAATGTAATAAAACATTTTATTACCTTTTTAACACTGCTTTTATATGTTTATTAAAAGCCCTAAAGTGCTCCCACCGGTTTATTCTTTTCGACTGAGTAACATAAGATTTTTCCCATTAACGTGAAATCTTTGTTCTTTCAATTTGATCTCATTGTTGGTGTATGTTTCAAGTTTGCAACTACTTCATTATTCATAGTTAACGCAAATAGCTGTCTAAATCTTTGAAACTTTATCAATTTAAATTAAGACCTTTTCTCAACGTTAACGATGATAGTTGACTGCTAAGTTTAATTTCAACTTCTATTAGAATCAACTTTGATTTGATCCTGCATCGCAGGAAAATGCAATACAATAATTATTAAACTTTTTGACAGATACAACTTGAACTAAAATAGAATTGTTAGTAAACTGTATAGTTTATTCAGTAAATTACCTATAACTCCTATTTAATCCGGTACAATTAGTTAACTTTGATTTTTTACAATCTATATTATTTTATAAATTATACGCAGCTTTTAATTAGGTATACAAATGTTATGTGATATTATTTTTGTATAACATATTTAGAGGCAGAGCTGTTCCTATGCACTGTGCTTAGGATCACTTATTAAAAACGGTGCTTAGTGCTTAGTGTTTCGAGCGAACAATAGTAGTTTGTGCAACAGGAGTGGATATGATAGTCATATCGCACGAGAAAGAAATTTTGTCTGTATATAATAATTTCAGTAAAATTTTAGGTGTATACCGTTTATCCACTCTTCACTGGAATCACTCATTTTAAATTATTTTTTAGCTCAAACTGCGCGAATACACACTGAAAATTACTTTGGCAGCTTACGCACTAACTTAATTTTTTTTAATGAATCCGTTCAGTTAACTTGAATGGCCCACTTATCCATTCTACAGACTGTACGCAAAACAGCAAATTAACATGAGGTCGTAGAAAAAAGAACTTAGTGATTAGTAATCGTATAAAGTTTTTGGGAGCAGTCCAAAAGATTCGCAATCACTATAGTGCTCGCAAGCACTCAAAAAGTCTCCCGAGCACTTTAGAAGTCTAGCAAGAGAGGCATCATTTTTACCGGAAATTTGTATACTGGACATGGGTATATAAACGCGGTTAAACTTTAAACTCACATCCAATTTAGGAGAAAAAATTAGAAAGAAACTATTCTGAAGAAAGTTGATATTATGACAATATATAGCGATGGTTTGCTCTGGGTTATCAAATGTCTTGTCTAACAAAATACCTAAATAATTCCTCATCAGATATATATGTATAATAACTCTCGTAGCGCCCTCTCTCTCACAAAATTGTGATAAATTGTTTCTTTCATTACAAAATGACACCACTAAAGTTGGTGAAAATCAGAATATAATATAGAATATAGAATATCGGGTTATTGAAAAAAAAAGCCACGGCCGTACCGGGTCTATTATCTTTTTACCTTCTCCACGTGACTTTGACAGAACCGCCATTTTGCCTGGGTGGCACATAAAGCGATTATTTTCCGTGTGTTTACATTCGTTTTTCCGTCCCAAAGCCTTAATCCGAGCATTTCTTCTTTCTATAGACAATGCATTAAGATGATCCCCCTATTGGTTAAAATAGCGTGAAATCGGAAAAACGATGCATTATCTCTTTCAACACGCATTGAACATTTAACAGCAATACAAAAATGGGGCATTTTCTATCAATTAGACCAGGATTAAACAATTTAATGATGAAATACTCGCAATGTTTACATACGCAAATAGTTTTGTATGCCACCCAGCAATATGGCCGAACTGTCAATGACACGTCATTCTGGAATGGTCAATTGTTTGGAGTGAAAATATTATTTTATCAGTTTCTGGTTTATGTTTTATTAATTCTACAATCAAAATGGAATCAAGTGGAAGAGGGATATGTTAAAGGTGCCGCTGATAATTTACCTAAAGTAGAAAAGTGCTGAGTGCTGTCAATAGAGGTTATGTTATGTTAACAGAGACCAAGATTAATAAACAATCTTGAACAGAGACAACCTCTGTGATTGGATTTCAGGGTGTTGACGTCACAACGCGCAAATTTATGGCTGTTTAAAATGAACCCAATATTTTTCAAACTTCAAGTTTTTTTTTTGTTACTATTAGTAAAATTAATAAGATAATAAATATGCCATAAATCATTTTTTTACGTAAGTTAAGTATTTCAGCAATAATTTTTTTTTCTGGGAAAACCCTATCGTCCTCATCTGGATTTAGCTGAAAGGTTTGCAATTTCACAAGACAAATGTTACCTAATTTGGATTCGTGTGTTGTATGAATTGTTATATAATCAAATAAAGGCAACTATACAGTTGCGTAAAAAAAAATAAGTCATGTTCTACTTGTTTCAGCAATTTCACAAACTGTAGGGTAGTTTTAGATTGCACAAAGATTTTTACGGTGGTGCAAGGGTCTATGAAAACACAAAACTTATTTGTAGTAATTACAAGCACCATAACACATATAAAGGTTTAATAGGTGGTAGCCCTTAATGGTGTAATAACTTATGTGAGTGACTTATATGTAGGATCAACATTAGACAAGAAAATTGTTGAAGAATGTGGCATTTTGAAAGCTTTGGAAGCTGGGGACCTAATATTAGCCGACAAAGGATTTTTAATTCAAGACTTGTTACCAGCTGGTGTAAGCTTAAATATTCCACCATTCTTGATAAGTCCCCAGTTTATTCCTCAGCAAGTAAAATGCACTGAAAATATAGCATGTGCCAGAATTCATGAGGAAAGATCTGTACGCCGTATGATATGTTACCACATTATGATTTTTTTGCCAGAGTCTCTGTGTGCTTATGGTGATATAGTTTTAAAAACCGTCCCAGCTTTAATTAACTTCCAATACCCTCTAATTAAAGAGGTAGAGGAACTCTTTAGTGATTATCAGAACTGAAACATATTACTTTTTGCCTCTTATAATTTTCTGATAAATGTTTTTGAAAAAAAAAGGTTCTGTAACTTACACCCATCTACTTTTATTGGCGAATGCTATTTTAATGACCTGACAAGCATCTAGTAGGTTCATGTATTTATTATTTGTATTTATTTATATTCATAGCTTAAGTTAGTGTATTTTGTACATTATTTATATTTATTGTAGATATTCTGTATTTTTTGTAACTATTGGTTATTAATGAAAAACATAAATTATGTTTGCAATTTATTTTGAAATATTTATTATATATTTACATAAATAAAAGTTTTTTAATATATCTAGATTACTTACCCACTCGAAATCCTTTTCTACCTCGAAGATATCGGTGTACCGAGGTGTCCACATCAGAAAGTGACACCTAGTACGGCCAGTCAGATACATTTGTCCCTGGACTTGATGATAATAATTATGGTTACTATTTACTAGTTCCTGAATTTCATCATAATAGTAAGAATATGTCTGGTCATTTAGGGCATCAATAAATTGTCCACGTCTCTGTATTTGTAAGGACATTTCAATTCCACAACAGCATGTGAACCCACTAGTCCATCAGGGCTTGTTGCCAAAATACCAGATGAATCCAACCTACGTGAAAAAATGCTATGTGGGTTATATTCTTACACTTTACAAACAATAACTTGCTAAAGTACTAAACTGTTTTACATCTTGTTGATTTTATTTTACTCACCACAGACCTGTTTCTTCAACAGTGACGTTTGCAACTATTGAAAATTTCTTTAAGGTATTTTCTTCATGAGCTTTCCCTTCGCCCTTTCCTTTCGAGGCTGTAGCCTTCAGCGAGACTTTTAAATAGAGATAATGGAAACCCATTTCTTTCACAGGCTAGCAATACCATCCCAAACCTACTGGATGTCAGCCTGTGCTTCCTGGCTACATGCCAGTTGTCATTATTACGTTGTCCACTTGTAATTTTTCAATGCTACAAATTATTTCTTGTGATACTGCACACTTTTCGGAGATAAACTGCCTTTTGTCATTTGAGCCGATATATCCTGGTCTTCGCAAAACTGCCTCAATATCTGGAATTATCAAGGCAGCTTCTTGGGTGACCTCAGATCTGAGAAGCCAAGCAAAGCACACAACATTTGTGTTTCCCAAGTAATTACGAAGGTGGGTAATTTCGTTCTCAGTAGCATATCGTTCAACTGCTTTATATGCCTTCTTGAGTTTGTCGACATCTTTTAACTTTACTACATTTTCTTCATTATCAGGCTTTGTATGAGGACCACTCCTGTGACCATCCATATCAGTCGCACTGATATTATAATGTGCATAATAAAGCACATCTGCCATATGGTGGCAGGAAACAGTACCCCTTGTGTAAGTGCAATATGCGTTTTTAACGCCCTCCTCTGGATCAAATTTTATCTAAACAAACAAATTACATTAATGCTTTCATTAAAACATTCTTGGCCTAGCCTTGACCTCAGCATTAATCATAATTGGTTGCATTTTCCCATCAAACATAAATTTAACCACATGACCACTTCCATAAGCATTTTCGCCCCAAGCCAAAGGCTTATGAGCATCACCAAAAAATTGGGCTATAAGATGAAACTTTACAACATGTTTCTCCACCACTAAAATGGATTATTTTAACGTTTGTTTAATTGATATTGTGTTTTACTTACTTCAAAGAAACACTGATAAAAACAACGCCAACGAAATAGTTCCCGCCAACAAAAAAAAAGTGAGGTTAGAACACAATTAAGTTAGATTTATCCTGTAACTTGTAACTGTAAAATTTTCACAAAAATGATAGTGCAAAGATGTATTTCACACATATAAATTCTTTAATAAATAAAACAATAAACAACAATAGCACTATGAAAAACAAAACCAAGAATTCGGTGAACCTACACGTTTAACAAGGATTGTTTGGATTCATGTGCCTGACCTTCCTCATTAAAGATGGCGGAAATGCGTCATCACTAATTCAGCGCATTGATATGCTAATAGATACACAGAAAATGGTCGCGCAAGTACTGAGCGAATTAAGTTCGCGATCAGAACTGAAACAAGAACTGCAACCACCGAAACAGGGGCCGAAACAGCAGCGAAGTGGTGATAGGCTAACAAAAGGAATCCTCTGTTATAATTGCAACCCATGTCAAGAGATACTGTCACCAGAGGCACCCTAAAGAAGTAAATGCCGAGGGTGTAAAGAATCAGCAGGATGTAGCAGAAGGCGGTTATGATAGAGGTCCCGAAGAATTGACCAAAGGAAGTTGTAAGAAAGGAACAACTGAATGACAACGAGATTGGACCACTACTGAAGGCAAAAGAGAAAGGAATCCGCCCGAATGAAAGTTCTTGTTGCAATTTAGTGAACCTACGTACAGGGTGTTTACTGGAGATTGTAAATACGTAACATTAATATAAATACTTATGTATTTGATTCTTTGCGCACATGTAATGTTGTACTTTGTTCCTTGCATTTCGTTTTTCGCATATTGTATTTTGTAAAATTGTCCTATACCTGGAGTATTCTGTTGGGCAATATAATGGATTCTGTGAGTCGGACGAACATGTAAGTATTTTCTGACGCGACCAGACCACCTTCCCCTCCCCGTTTTCGAGGATTCTGAAAACGATGGTGGTGGACAAAATTCTTTTTAAGCATGAAAAACCCCCCAAACTGCCAAAAACACCCCCAAATTATGCTGAAACGCAAAGGAGCGCGCTTCCGTCTGACAAACACCGGTTTATCCCCGTTTTCGAGGATGCTGAGACCGATGCCAGCCTTGAAAATCATCCCCGATGCAAGCCCACCCCCCAAACAGTCAAAAACGCCCCGAAAAAGGAGATCATCCCCGATGCAAACGCGCCCCCCAAACGTTGCACTTTTTCAGAATTTGTTTACCAGAAGTTAATATAATATTATTATATTATAATACACAATACCCAATATCAAATTTATTGGCGTAAAGAAACAGTTTTTATTATTATATCAGACAGCGAAACAAGGAATTTTGCGACGTGCACTTGTACAAGCTACAGAGCGAGTGGAGGTGCGGCTGCAGTTCTTGGCTTTGACATATGCATATAAGCTGTCATCGGCCTCAGCATCCTCGAAAACGGGGTTAAATAAATATTTGTCGGACGGAAGTCCGCTCCTCCGCATTTCACTGCTTTTCCGGGGTGTTTCTGGCTGTTTGGGGGCTGGGTTTGCATCGGGGGTGATTTTCAAGGCTCACGTCGGTCTCAGCATCCTCGAAAACGGGGATAAACCGGTGTTTGTCCGACGGAAGCGCATTCCTTTGCATTTCACCCCAATTTGGGGGTGTTTTTTTAGCCGTTTGGGGAGTTGTGCATGCTTAAAAAGAATTTTGCCCACCACCATCGTTTTCATCACCCTCAAAAACGGGGGGGAGGTGGTCTGGTCGCGTCAGAAAATACGTTTTTCTGGGTTTTTCCGAGTCACAAAATCCACTAATAAATTATTTAATATTTTTATTACTTATTGGCATTTCCGTTAAATCAAAAAAAGATATAGTGTATTCAGCAAATCATATTTTTCCTACATTATTTTTCTGGGCTGCTTTTGTTGGCTTTTGTCCTTTTCTACAAATAACACTGAATTCAATTGAATTCTAACCACAATATATAGATACTATTTAAATTCTTTAAAAGTGCTTAGTGTTTAGTACTACCTGTGAATTTTAAGCACTTTATTATTAACAGTGCTTTGTGTTCGAAAAATTTAAGCACTTTTTTCAGTGCTTAGTGCTTGCGAGCACTTTTTGTCAGTGCTTGGCACAATGTGGGCACTGTGGGTATGAGCGATTATCCAAAAATAAATTTTTACAGTTTTAATTGAACTTATCCATTACTTTACGACAGCACTGCGTCTAGCGACCGAAAAACTATTTTTTCTTAAATGCTACTGTGTTAAACATATAACGGAATAATTAGAGATTTGGTAATTGCACTGACAATTTTCTAATTACATAGCCATATGTTAACTGCAAGAACTTACACCCGCATATGTGTATTCTAATTGCCATTAATAACCCACGCACTATAGTTTGGGGTCTAAGTATTCATTTCATATAACACATGTTCTTGACATGCTGGTAATAGATTCTGACTTAGCAGCTCTCTTCTTATACCAAGCACACACAAAGAGAATGCTAATGCTACATCATTTTAAAACAACAATTAAACACGGTATGTCAATTTTTTTTAAACAGATCCAGTGTTATACTTTTCAATGTGTTGTCTTTTCCAAGTAACTTGTTCAAATCATTAAAACGAAAGGATGCACAAGAAATAGGCAATGTCAGATATAAATTAAATTTGTCAGATCCTGCAAATTGACAAAATAACACAGGAAAACTGTAGTAATGAATGTAATTTACTCGTACCATAACATGTTGAGGTTTCCAATTCCTCATAACGGCAGAAAGTTTCCGATTTTATCTGACTGAACCGAACCGTCGAAATTAATGAAATTTCGAAATTATAAACTAATTCTGTAACTCACTTAAGTTTGTCTTTCCGTCTACGTAATTGAGTTTCCTCTTACGCTTGTACCTTTCAAGTTAACGCGCACCTGAGAGTTGGGATATAATCCTCGTTGCGTTTGGAGAAATATGATGTTAGCAATAGTATAATATGGTAATATTAGTATAATATAAAGTAAAATATATAAAAATATAATAAATTAGACCTATCCCAGGAATTAGTAGGTATCATAAACATCAGAATATCAATATTAGCCCTATAAAATGGGACGAAATTTGTCGATTGGGATGAAATAATTCAGACCGAGCTGAAATTTTGGGAACAGGATTATTTTATGGTACTTTTTAACATATCAAAAGTTTCCACCCATAGACGCCTTCGGAGGGGAGGGGGGGGAGAAAATAGGTAAAAAAATATAAAGATGTTTAAAAAATCATATCTCTACCAATATTGATCGAATAGAAATGAAAAATAAAAGAAAATTGTTCGTAATCGAATTCTCTGCAACTTTCATTTGAAACATTTTGCGATCCGAATGACCATTTTTGAGATTTTAGCGAAAAACACGCGCGTTTCCGTTGCGTAGCAAAATTGTCAAAATTTAAAAAATCTATCTCGGCTCCAATAGTAAATAATAAATAAATAATAAATAACATCACAGGTAATTACGGCCCCATTTATTCCAGGCTCTAGAAGAGCCTTGTGTAGGAGGGGGCTACACATTTAGAGACAAGGGACACACCCAATATCCGTGTATAGTGGAAAAACCCGTCTCACAGTATTTTCTACTGCCACGACCGGGGATCGAACCCGGAACTCTTGGGCGAGAGGCCAATTTTTTTTTTTTTTTTTGCCAATTAAAAACATTTATTATCAATTAAAATATATATACAATATACGTGTTATTTCCATGCTATCTCATTGATTTTATTTAACAATAGGTAGTCAAATATTAAACTGCGACGTGACACAAGACACACAGCCAAGACACGTTCACAGGGGCCGGTTGGTAAGGCCTGCAGAGAAACTAACACATTTGGTAATATCTGTCGATTAATAACCGCTCGCACCAGCATTCGGTATATTAAAATCAATGATTTTGCCAGCAATAGGCTGAAAATAATTGGGGAAACAAACATTCGAGTAAATGAGAGTACTCCTTATATTGTGCAGGAAAAATATACAAAAAACCTGCTTCAGCTAATGCCCATGCTATTTAACGTGAAATATATAGGGAAAATTTAAAAAGTTATAACAGATTATATTTTTGAACCTGAAGGGTGATGACGTAAGAAATCAGCCGGGGGATAATGGAGCAGTGGAAGGTAGGGTGAAATGTAGAGGAGATGAGGGGCAAAGAGGAAGGGAGATTTGATGGAGGAAAACGTCGTCAGTCAGGTGTTGGTTCGTTGTAGAGTGGTAGTTTCTCGTGAATTAATCTGTGTGTATGTCTATAGTTATGATGTCGTCTTATGTCTGCTATGTCACGCGTCAGCTCGGAGCTATGAATCTTAGAAGTGAAAAACTTCTGCGACGCTTGTGTTATGTAGTCTCTAATGGTCAAAAGCCCCGTAATTCTGTGTAGTTCGTTTATCGCAATGTAGCGGCTTGAATTGGTGAGAAGTCTAAGTAATTTATTTTGCGTCCGTTGAAGTCGTGCGCACTGTGTGTCTGAAATCATATTCCAGACAGCATAGGCGTAAGTCAAAATGGGTCTGAATATAACTTTGTACATGGTCAGTTTGTTGTCTGTTGTCAGCAAGCTCCTCCAATTACACAACGGATAGAGCTTGCTGAGCGTCGCATACGTTTTGTTAATTGTCTGCGTTATATGTGGTCCAAATGAAAGTCGAGTGTCAAGGGAGACACCGAGGTATTTAACCGTGGTTTTTGCCTCGATGTCTCCATTGTTAATTTTAAGTTTTGTAATTGTCTTTGTGTTGGTAAATTTGCGGTGGAAGGTTATTGTCTGCGATTTGGTCTCGTTTATCGTTATTTTCCAGTCAGCGTAATATTTTAATATTTTTGTCAGGTGATAATTAATTTTATACGTCGCAGTCTGTGCATAGAATGAGTTGGCGTAAAGTAAGGTATCGTCAGCGTAAAGTAAGAGGTTAGCAGTAGAGTTAGCGGGAATGTCAGAAGTATATAAGTTGTATAAAAGGGGGGAGAGCATGGAGCCTTGAGGGACCCCGGCCGATATTGGTTTTTTATCCGAGTAGGAGCCATTCACACACACCATAATTTGCCGTTGAGATAAGTAATTTTTAATAAGCGAGACAATATAGTCAGGAAATTTGCATATTTTTTGTAATTTAAATGCAAGGCCGTAAGTGCCCTCACCTCTCGACCACCAGTCATACTGGTGGTCAGTTCATACGAAGTTAAAAAAATAAAACGAAATTGTGCGGTTTTTTATTACCTATATTTTTCATGTGTACTATTCTGTGCAAAAAAAACGTATAACTCTTGAACGTGATTTTAAGGTATTTTTAGCTATATAAATAGTGTTTTTAAATAATACATATGGATGTTGAGCGACAAATTCATTTCTAAAATGCAAGTTTTATATATATTGCAAATGCAATAACTTTATTTCAATATGAATAATTGTTTTAAAATATAAATTATATATTCTATGCAATTAGTATTTCGTCATTGGCCCCGTCTCTTGTAATCACGTCTCTTAAACGGCTAAGCATCGAATTAATATAGTTTTGATTAAAATTTTCCTTGTTACACATATCTTCCCATTCGTTTTCTATAAATTCCCAAAGTTCGTTGGCATTTTGAGGGTGAAAATGTATTTGATAATTTTTTTTCACAATATAACCCCACACATTTTCCATCGGATTTACGTCAGGCCTATCGACAGGCCAAGGCAATGTCTCGATACTATTATTTAGAAACCACTGTGTAATAATATTTGCTGTTTGCACAGGGCAGTTGTCATGTTGAAAAATAAAGTTATTTCCAGGGTACAAATGAGTCGCTGATGGTAACATTACATTTTCCAAAATATTTTCATAGCTTTCTTTTCTGAATTAACTCATTCCTCTGAAATTTATCCATGCCCAGACATTTACTGAAAATCTCCCACTACTCTGTATTGAATGGACATAGGCTTCGTCAAATCGTGAGTTTCTAGGTCTGTAAACACGAACGTGACCATTGTTCTTGAATTGAAACACCTTTTCATCGCTAAACACGACATTCTGCCAAAATTCTTCACTATAGATGGAATTTAAAGCAAATAGTAATCGCGTTTGCTTAGTCTGCAAAGTAATGGAAGGTTTTCTTGCCGCTGGATGATTTTTTAATTCTTCGACAAGCAGTCGATCGTGATCCAAGGAAATTTGTAACAGCTACAGCATGTATGGCGCTTCAAACGGATTTTGCCTTATATGATTTATAAGAGCAATATCATCATCTGCATAGGAGACTAAGTTTGCTCCTCCTCCCACCGTTTCTTTATTTTAAATACAATAGACTTCTTAATATTAAAACGCTCCGCAACCATTTTTATTGACCAACTCTCTTCTAACATAACTACAATTCGAGTTTTCATAACTTCATCCCGCTTTGAATTATTTCATTCAAATTTTCCCATTTTACTGGGCTATATGAGGATTCTATCTTTTAATATGCATCCAAAATAGAATTGCAAGAACCGTCTTCAATAAATCGACTATTAAAAGAACTACATTTTCTTGCATAAAGCAAAACAAAAGTAGTAACGATTAAATAAAGTAAGAAGCATGAAAGAAAGCGGAATTCGGAATTGGATTTTTTTATTTTTTTTATTCATATGGATATGGAAATGGAGGACAATCGTAAAGAAAATATACGAAACTCACGCGGTCGAACTGCCCATTCTCGAAGAATACAGTACTTTATATCAGGGCTGTACCGAGTATTGACAAAAAGTGCTCGCGAGCACTAAGCACTGAGAAAAAGTGCTTAAATTTTTCGACCACTAAGTACTATTAATAGTAAAGTGCTTAAAATTCACAAGTACTAAACACTAAGCACTTTTAAATAATTTAAATAGTATCTATATTTTGAGGCTAGAGTTTCAATTGAATTCAGAGTTATTTATAAAAAAATTATAAAAGCCAACAAAACCAGCCCAGAATAATAATATAGAAAAAATATAATTAAATAAGCCAACGTTCTCTCAAAATGGGTCTCATCTTCTTGTTCACAACCTCTGCAGAGAGGTGTTTCACTTAATCTCATATTGTATACATGTTTGCTTAACGGACAGTGTCCAGTCTGGATTCCCGTTAGTTATAAAGCGTAGATTCCTTCTGGACATTGCCAGGTAGTTCAATGCTGTGCTCTTGTTGGGATATTTTAGCAGTTCTCTAGCAAGCTGGCGGCTACTTGTTTCATCCACAGCTTCATAAATTCATTGTGAGTGTTCCTTAACTATTTGCCTTATAGCTGTGATCTGTAGACTGACCGGGCCTCGCCCAAAGATATTTAGGCCTGCTGCTTTCCTGGTCTATCTATCGGCCAAATAAAATATAAAATTTGATAAACAATAAATATGTTGGAACAACACCGCCAGTACTTTCATACAGTGAAACACTGAGATATCCAAGGGAAGAAGTATTGATAAAAAATAAATAGGGGCCAAAACAAAAATCCTTGGGAGATAGAGCCTCTCGCATAAGATTTGTAAGAAATGAGAGAGTTGCAATAAGCTGTTCTAATGAACAATGAATCTCTGATGTTTGTAAGAGTATGAATAAACAATTGGGGAGTGATTATGAAACAAAAATATCAGACAAAAAACCAGAATTTGTAAAAATACTAATAGGTTATGAAAAGGATCTCATTGAAAAACTTATTCCACAAAATAGAACAATGACAGAAAACGAGGAACGAGTCATGAAAATAAATACTAGTCACGCAACTAAGCATGATAAAATAAACACTGTTTTAGATAGACTTATAAACATTTGAAGAAAAAGGAAGTACTTTATATAGGCTGGAAAACTTGTCGCCCTGTAGACTACATAAATATGATACAATATTTAAGGGGACACTAATGCTAAATGGCAACTAATTAAAAATTGGAAGCCAGAGGAAAAAGACAACAAGTGGAGTACAAACACTCTATCGTGCGGCAATATATTTCACAAACATCTAATTCTTGTACCATACCCATATGACTCTCGCTGTTGGCAACACGCATAACCCCAGTCCAACCCAGCGTACCCATAGCCAGCCCGACGTTGCGTTTTTCGGGAGTCTCAGTAATGCCTACTGTACGCTGGTAAATCAAATCAAATAAAAATCTATTAACATGCCTCTATGTTTTAACTTTAGAAATATGCCAGAATAGAATCTAAGACGTTTGCTTTATTTTTATACATGGATTCAGGATTAGCATAAGTTGGTCTTATTCAAATTGTGCCAACTTGAACGGCGAAATAAGTATTTAGTACAAATTTTAGTCTTTTGGAACTCGTATTATTATATCAAGGTCTCTACCAGTCTTGTGCGAGTAGAAGTAATTAACGATTTATTTGAATAAGGATATTAACCCGAATCACGTTCCAGTTACCAAAAAGAAATTAAAGTTCTTATATTCAGAATTTAATTAATGGTAGCTAGTTTTAATTAAATTTCAATTAACATTACGACATTATAAGATATTTAAATTTTGCCTTGCGAAAGTAATTCAATTAATTTTCTTGGATTCATCTCAATTATTAAAGCTATTAACATAGATGTTTTTCTTCCTGATTTTTTAAAAATAATTTAAAGAAGCTCCTGCTAAGGTTTTAAAAAGATATTTTTATAATTTGTGTCTCACTTCCTGGAATTTAGTTAGCAAAATCAGTCATTATTATTGTAATATATGACAATCTAGCGTAAAATTTAAATTTAGTGATCTGGCTGGAGAAATAATTCTAGTATAATGTAACAAAACAAATACATGAATATTATCCACACTTTTGATCTCCTTCTGAAAGAAATTGGCTTAAACTCAGAAACGGTTTCGTTGCCGTCCTTTATTTTTGCGTCCATATTCTTGTGGAGGTCTTGTTAACTGTATATTTTTATTATGGCAAAAGGAATTTAATACAAAAAAAGAATCGAGGATATAATACCAATTTCCTATGATTCTAAACTGAGTGTAGTTGAAGCTGAGCCGTCCTGGTACTGTACTTCAGAGTCCAACTGTCTCAGAACATCGAATCTAAATATTTTTGGCAATTTATTTTCGCTAGGCAACATTCGATTTGAATGGAAAGATCGCAGAATAACTTTTATTATTGTCGAATAAAAAATGAATTAATTAAATCAAGTTGCTAACTTAAATATATAAAGTAATTAATAAATAAAATTTACATGATGGTGTTCTCTAACACAATGAAATGTGGATTTAATTGTAATAGTAATTACTGGAGGATCTCACAATTGAAAATATAAAATTTAAATTGCGGTGCCAATATATAAACTTAGAAGAATTAAAAGTGACTATATATTTTATTAAAAATATAAAGTAAAATTTACTAGTGTTGCCATCTGTTGATGGGCGACTCAATTAATTAATATATGAGTGTACCATAATCAGATTCCTTTTCTAGTTGGGTTTCCTTTCTCAATCGAATTACAGATAACTATAGAATCGATTAAGGAGATCATTACTATCCATTGAGGAATGTTTCATTGCAAAATATAACATAACCAAACTAGAAATTAATAAAATAAATTGTTTTCAAACTGTATTGTGAAGATCCAGTAAATACATTATAAAACAGTTGCGAATGAAAGAAATTTTTTAGGTAAAAATATAACTACATGTTGTCCAGAATAAACAAAGTAAACAAATGAAATTTAAATGAATATAAAAAATGTTCTGCAGGTATGATATCGACAATTGGAGACTGAAGTGCTTTAACAGAAATACATATTACATAAATTAGTGTTAAAAATACATGACTGAGTTCCTAAGATACAAAAATAACTATATATAAAATGTGAAGATATTTAGCGGTGATACAAAGATAATTCTGTTAGTTTGAAGTATCTCGCTTACAAAAACTAAATCAAAATGCTATACGGATCGTGCTAAACATAAACAAATATATTTTTTTAAATGGACATAGGCCATGTAACAGTCTTCATCTATTTGTTAAGTACCGGATAGTTGACTTTGCACTTACCAATTATTTTGGCAAGTTCTTGACCTGCTATACCACATTTTGTTGTCTTCCTTGCATTGTTATCTAGTCCCACTGTAGCTGCTTGATTTTTCGTCAACTTACCCGGTTTTTCTTCCAATAGGAGTGATTTTAAATCATGTTCTACCTCACTTACGGACGGAATTAAGGAATACATGCAATTCGTCCTGTTCTTTATAATTTGACATTTGCATTATACAGTGCCAACCTCTCCTCTCCTCTCCTCATTGTAGAGCCTCCATTTTTTAAATTACGCGTAACTTGAGAAATTGACCTGTATTGGTTCAATGAATATGTAGTCCTTCTATTCCATAACTTATGTTCAGATGAATTCTTTACTTGCTACATATATGACATTGTCTGCAGGTGACTCTCTAGAAAGACCCATTTTTGGTACCTAATAATAATAAAGAAAATGGTGGTAGGCTATGTTGGGGACGCACTCTTTATTATTTATGTAGACTACATCTTGCAGTAGCGTTTTGGTTCACCCGGATGGATAAGTTTAACGTTATAAGGAATGTTTATTGACAAGTTATAGGTTACAAGACGTGTGAATATTTCGATGCCACGTCATTCTATATGAAAATTCGGCACCCTGACTGTTTGTTATTTTCTAAGCTAAATTAAATAAGTCAATCAAATGGACTATATCGAATAGTTCAAAAAAAGGGAATTCATAATTGACTCACCATCAGTACCGGTGCACTGTTTTTCACTGTTTGTTATATAGGACTAAAGGGATGGAAAATAACGAGACAGAATATATAATAAACAGAAAATCAATTTTGAACACGGCTAGGCGGTAATACTAACCACTATATAGGTATGTAACTATCTACCTCTCAACAACTATTCTGTATGTAACTGACCATATTCATATATGTTTTTTCTCTATATATAAAAAATCGACAAAAAACGAAAGACGAACCTTCCAACTAATAAACAAAACAAAACAGGACCAACTGATGCCGGGAAGATTAATTGACCAATTAATAAGAACAGAGTCCTAACTACTGGCTATGGTTGTGTACGAAAGATGTGCTATATCTGTATACCTACATTTACCTTGAAGTGTTTTTCTTAAGTTTCGGCTTGAAACCCAGATTCGGAACACCTGTCATGACAACGGATTTATGAACCCGAATGAAACCAACGGCATTAGATTCTACGACCACGAGTTACACTTACCCAGTAAGTCTAAACTTCGGAGTTACTAAGTATTCCAGGTAAAATCCAGGTCGCCGGTAAAAAATTATAAGTACCGTGTAGCACGGTGTTGGCAATCTCTTGGCATGGGCCTTATTGAATTCTAACCCTTAGCTTGATACCTTCTCAAGAACATTTAGCTGGATCATATATCAAATATTTTCAATCGATTTCTTGGATCCGGTTGCATTAAATATTACAACTTTTAGGTACCTCGGTTGTGTTCGGCTGGGGTTTGAGTTTTGCCGTTTGAAATGGAGTATACACAGATGTTAATTCCTCATATTTGGTGCGAAAATAAGCAATACAATAATCTATGTATCTACTGATTTGCTTTTCTATTTTAAGTTTTTTAAAAATTTATTATGTATCTAAGTTATAAATACTAAGATTCAATAACAATATAACAATATTTCTGCAAAAGATTAGTTGTCCGAAATATAAAACTTTCACACCGAACTTCCTGTGTCGCTACAGGTTCTGGAAAGCCAAAATCTAAGAAATCTGACAATCTTATATTCGTTCCCATTCGACTGTTTATGAAAGTTAAGAAAAGTTAGTTGATACCATGACATGGCAATATATTTACTATAGGTCAATGTCAATTTACTTTTCATTTTCGGTGAATAATTTTTATACAAAATCAAAAAAATTGAAAATAAAAATAAACCCATACAAATCTAGATTATTGTATTGTTTCATTTCGTATCAATTAATTTTCATAAACAGCCGAGTGAGAGCAGAAATAGAATTGAAAACTTCTCGCATTCTCCGAACCTGTAGCGGTTCAGAAAATCTGCCGTAAAAATTCTATTTTTCAAGAAAATAATTTCTTGTAGATACATACGTTAATAAAACTTAATAGGCCTATACCTAATTTTACTTTATGAATTTCAGTGTTTATAACTCACGTAATAGATACTGTAACGCCGCCACGTCGGTTTTGCAACTTACACTTTATGACCAATGCAAGCGGTTTTTGCCTCGAGCACCAGTTTCTGATTTAAGGTATAGAAACACCACTTTCTCTATCAGCAGTATGATAGAGGCCCCAGATAGAATTAGTGAAGATGGTTTATTATCTGTCTTTCTCATGAAATGGACAGCTGTAATGATTTTATGTTTGTAACACATTTACTATTTCAGAAAAATACAGATTAAAGACGAGACTCAAAATAAGGCATAGACAACGTTTTAATAATATATTGAAAATATTTAGGGGTCAAAGAAAAATCAACTTAAGATATGTGATAGGTATTTTGAGATACTGGTATATATATTTACAATAAAACAACTAAATAATACAGGCAGTTTGGTATTCAAGCAAATTAAAAAATGTTAATTAATTACCCAAGTATCAGGACGGTATCAAACTTTCTAATTTTTTTAACCAATAATCTCTACTAGGATATTATATTTAGTACAGCAACGAAAGCAATCAACAGAAAAGAAAGCAAATCAGACAGTATGACTAGCAAAGCAAATGGTGGCTCGACTCGACACGTGCAACAATAGGTAATTTGGACCAAACTTTTGACAGACAGATAGTTATTCAAATTTTAGAATTTCTAACAAAATAAAGTAATTTTAGGGTATTACGGAAAAGACAGATATTCGAACTTGACGTTGTCAACCTGGTGACGGCCTCAGTTGAAGTGTACCACTTAAAGACAGCGTCCCCTACTGAGAATTTCATGGAAAATAACCCGGAATCTAATTGAGAAATATGATGCTACGGCGCATCTCAATTGGAGTGTCCCACTTAAAGGCAACGTCTCCAACTGAAAATTTCGCGGAGAAATATCCCGGTGTAAATACCAGTGCATAGAAAATTTATTTAACAAACATGATCGGACGTCAAGTTTTATTTTCCCAGCTATTAATTGGTTTTCACGATCGTATTTGATAGTAATTTATTTCTTGAGTAGTTTATCTTGTAAAAATTACAGTTCGACTCAATTGGACTGTCCCGCTTAAAGGCAGCGTCCCCAAAGGAGTTATATCACGAAAATAGTTGTTTGACAAAATAAAATAAAAACAGCAATTCAAAGCATAAAACTCAAATCAGATTAATATTTTTGAGGCCTGTTTATATTGCTAATTTCGAGCGTTAACTAATTTAAGCAATTAACTCTCACGGTTTACCCTGCTTGCAATCGGTTTGAAATTAAAACTTTACCTGGTTACTGAAAAGAACCGGATTTAATCGTCCCTGGTTAAAAAGAAAATAAAAATATCTTACTTTAGACACAAAGTTAAACTGAAACATATACCAAATTTTTCATTTAAAATCAGCTTCATTACACCACTACCATAGATATATAGATTAGTGTTGTGTTTATCGTCGTACCAAATTTCAATAACATCTGGACTTTTAAATATCGACGATGCCAACGATTAAATAGACAAGCGGACCGACAGATGGGCGACAAGTTACATAGCAATCATGTGTGTTAGGGAAATAATGCACGCGTATCAAGTTGTTAATTTTCGTACCTACTTGATGCACATTGGGACCACAAAATTGCATAAGATTGAAAAACACTACATAATTAGAGCCCTAAACATAAATATGTGTTTTATAACAATTTTATATGATATTTTTGTTAAATTGAATGTATTATGTAAATCATAACAATAATAAGCTGTTTTTTCTTTATTTCAGATATTGGAAAATAGCTTGTTATGGACAGAAAAGTTTCTCTTCTTGAAATTTCGCCAACTCCAGCTTAAATCCATTAGAGCAGGTCAGTATTTCGCTGAAAAGCTTTCTACTATATATGCAAATAAACCCTATCATCTGCAGTTTACTTTGACCGCGATATGGCACATCTCCATTCTTAAGATTGTCGTTTTAGCTTTTATGCTTCCTATATTTATATCCCCTTTTACGCCCTATTATTCAATCTCAGTGTCCAAACTAGAATCTTATGTAGATTATTTAGGAGTTTGCGTCCCAACGATATGAAAATTGTGTATATCTATAACTGGGCGATGTCCGTGTTATGCTGTTTAAATATTTATTATTCCCAAACCAGATTTATAATATTTCTTGCTCTATTTCTGTTTCTGAGATTTATTTGTTTATGACACTTTCTAATCTAAATTCCGCTCAGAATAAAAAAAATATATAAATATTTATTGGTATATTTAGGCGGTATTCTCAACGAATCGTTTCTAACAATTATGAAGCAACTCTATAAACTTACACCCTTAAATTTGATTCCGTAAGTACTTTAAATAGAAATAGTCAAATCGCAGAATGTCCAATACGTTGAATTATTTACTGAAAAGTTATTCTTCCTCCACCTTTATTAAATAGAATTTGACACGTAGACCCATAACCCGTACATTAGACCATTACTGATCTATTTATAAATGTGTGATAGGTATAGCTACAATTAGATAATTGTCTATTATTTGGTGTTTAAAGCATTCATCAAACAATAACTTTTCACCGCTTTTAGTACAATAGATTTAACAGAAAATTTTGAATTGAATTATTCCTAACATATCCTTCATTATCTTGTGTAAATATAGTCTATATTTTGTATTTTAATAAACAATAATGTTACTGAATTTGATTCGTCACCCATATTTGATACTTCATTAATTATTAAAAGAAAATTCTACTTCCTTCGGTAGGCATAGTAAATAAGTTAATAAAAATTAAATAACTTTACTTGTTCTACAAATTGTGCCCTTATAACTGAATTTCATTGGACATATTTTGTTGTGTAAAATCAGCCAGTTAGTGTCAAAAAAACAGGGAGCTGAGCATGTCCTACAAAAGCGATGGGTTGGATCAGGAAGTTCTCTGCCCCCAGTATTTGAAAATAACGGTGTCTGAAATTTTATTACTAACGAGCTGATTTTTACACAATTGTTTAATTAATATTTTTGAAATCAAATGGTCAAATTGTTCTACACGTTTTCTGAGAGGTTTTCCAGTCCTGCGCCATGAAAGCGTCAGTTCCACAATCTACATATTTAGCGGCTGCGTAGAACTTGGTATACCTCTACCAATAATTTTCGCAGAGAGAAACTGGGAAGATTCGTCAAAACGAAGCCAATCACGAAAATTCAGCCCGTTAGTAATCACTTTAAAAACGGGGCATCGAACCCCAGACTAATTTTTTATGTACTTTTTGAAAGTGAAAACGGTTTTTACATAACCTCAAAAATGTCATAAATTTTGGTTTTTTTCCTTCGCCTTCGTCTCGGAATAATTTTCAAAATATTCGTAACTCGAAAAAAAATTTCGGATATAACTTAAGCAATTGTGATATAAGTGGCAATTTTTTGCTCACTTTTAGGATTAGAAATTTGACAACATTGAAATTTGATCTACGCCAGCATAATTCGAGAAGAATTTGATACGAAACTGAAATGAGCGACTAATATGACTGATGGTCGAGAGGTGAGCGCACTTGCCTCTCACCCAAAAGTTCCGGGTTCGATCCCCGGTCGTGGCAGTGGAAAATACTGTGAGAGGGATTTTTTCACTATACACGGATATTGGGTGTGTGTCCCTTGTCTCTAAATGTGTAGCCCCCTCCCACACAATCCCTTCCGGGATAAAGGGGGTCGTAATTACCTGTGGTGTTATTTATATTTATTTAATTCAAACAACAAACTCAAGATAGCGCAAATTCTACAGTGTTTGTTTTGAAATTGAAGGAGTTCCCAGAAATTTATCGAATAAAACAACAACAAACTTTAAAGTGAATATATTTGTATATTGTGTTACATGGTGTCGCATTTCTTTTCAGTACAATGAAATAAGATTTTGGTAGCAGAATAGGAAACTCACTTTTGTTATTAAAGTTTACTTGTGAGAAAGTGCTCAATAAGATTTTATGTTGCTTGTATTTGTTATCATATATGTATTCCTTTCTCTGTTGTCCCACTTCTATTTTCTTTATCTTTCATCTCACTGCCAGGATACTATAAAGCAAAAAGAAAAAATTATAAGCATCAATCAGTTATCATTTCGTATTATAACGGTCTTAAAAATTCTACGAAATTGCATTACAAAGGATTCACTTTGGGAGTAAACGGACCGAGCATATTTACCGCCCACTAAAGTGACTCTTCTCTTTCTATGGTTGTTTAGATAAAATAAAGGTATAGCAATGTTCTGGAAATTCTACCCGTTCAAAAGTAACAAGCATATAAAACAATAGCCCTTTTTCTGGTTGGTAGCGCTTTAACAAGTTCCATAAAAATAGTAATTTATCTGAACTTTCTACAAATTATTAACGAAATACCTAACTATAAGGTAATATATGATTATAAAAGAGTTGTCTAATGAATACTTGTATAACCAAGATATCTCTATAAATAAATGGCCCCAGACAATATTTCCATTAGGAATATTCAAAATTTAATATAGTGGACTAATATAACTAATTTTACCTCCTACTGTGATTTTACCTCATGAAGTCATAATTGATATGTAAAATAAGACTACTTAATCACAGATGGGGGGCGAGCGTGGGTGCGTTTTACTATGTACATACTTCGATATGCGATGTAAAGCAACGTAAGGCGCGGTTAGTAGTTGGATGGTGACCGTTCCAACTGTTATAGGGTATTCCCCCTATAAGTCATAAGCAAAAAACAAAAAAATGTAAAATTAACATAAAAATCAGATCAATTCAAGCATCATGGCAAACCATGATAAAAAAGTCAACCAGACCTAGTTTACACCAAAAAACTACATCCAAGGTCACAAAAATCAGAAAAAATTCACAAACTTTCTATAATTCTCAAGTAATGTATAATCACCGAAAACACACTCCCAACATTCAATCTAGCAATTTTATAAAAGAATTTTCACGAAAAACGTCCCTTAAAAATACAACCCCCTCACAGTTATCAAATCAGTCAAAACCACCATCCGTACCCAAAACAGCAATAGTCCATTTCGTTTCATTCACTTTTTAAACCACTTTTACATTACAAATCTCATTACTTCTTGACGACCCCTCGTATGCTTCAACTTACCTTAAAACTCCCCATTCAGCTTCACTTCATTCAATTCTCGCATCCGTTTCAATTTCTTAATCTTTTTGACAACTCCCGTATACTCCAAACCACATTCCCCACCTCGAGTCTTCATATTATATTTAGTTTCATCAAATTCCAGCGTCTCAATTAATTATTCAAATTCCCTTATTTTTCAATCGCCCCTCGTAAAATACATACAATATCTCGATTCCCTTTCAACCGATATCTCCGCTCAAACTCGATTCGTACCCGCTAGGAGCATTATCTTATCTTATTTCCAGTCATCTCGCACCTATCGGGAGCATTATCATGCCATTTCAACTGTTAAACGTCTGACCTTCGTGACACTTTTACGGGGTCCTTTCATATCGTTAAAATTTCCGTCAATCAAACTCAAATATTTCCAAAACCCAAATCGATTCAAATTTCTTTTTTATCTCAAAAATGTCTCCTTTTCATCGCCGATTTTTCCATATCAGTTTCATCTCAAAATTTCCACTTTTAGTAAACTATTGCGCAATATTGTGTAATATGTTCCAATTGTGCCGATCTAGACTCGACGGTGTCATTTCCAGACCTAAAAAGGGGGTAAAAACGTTCCTGCTAGATTCACGGAGCACGATAAACGCAGCCAATCTAACAAGTATAAATACCGGTGCACGGCAAGCCCACACCAAGTTCAGTTTTGACAGTGACTCCAGTGTTAAGTAATCGCGTAGTGTTCTTGGGAAAATATAAGTTCAAAAGTGAATTTTTGTGTAATAGCTGTTGACGGTATTGAACGCGTCCGGTTACTATTTAACTCATGTTGTAGATACTCCCGTCTAGCTAGGCTTTCTTATTCCCAGTCCCTGCATTCTTTTCGTGACAAACTGTTCAATTCTAGCTTCCCAGGCCGAAAAGAGTTGGTTTGTAAGACCTCGCCTTAACCACCACATTAGAGAAGGGAACCCTTCTAGTATTAGGAACCCTTCGCCTTAAGTGGCCCCCTTTTCAATTTTCCCTCAGTCTACGAGGCTCAATCGTCAAAGTGAATTTTTTCGATTTAATTTTTTTTTTTTTTAACTTTTTTAAATATATTCTCAAACCAGCTACAGACAAAATTTCTGTTGTCGGTTAGTTACAATTTCAAAAAGAAACTTGTAAAATAAAATAGATCCTTATTCAACTCTGTTCAATACAATTGAATAAATAATTTTGTATTTCCTTTAAACCTCAGTGTTTAATTTAAATAAAAATACAACATACAGGGTGTAGCCGTTGACCCTAAAATAGCTGTAAAAGTTAAATCAGTGAAATTAAAAAACCAATTGATAAAAATAGTGCAAATTACAATACACAGGGTGTAGCAGTTGACCCTGACAAGCACTCCCAGAAATCAACCCTGAGACTCAACCAATCGAAAATAAGTGCACGGAAGCCCTCTGGGGTCTCAGCTCTAAACCCCCACAGCACCGAACTTTTATTTAACAACCGGAGGTCTTTTTCCCGTGTTCAAAACGAAGACCGCGTCCTCGCCTCAAACATCTTCCAGCGGCTTGTATATCAGTGCATGCGCGACAGCTATACAACCTTAGGCGACGGTTGTATAGGGGATATACCATCCTTCGTAGGGGATGTAAAGCCGTTGGTCCCTTGTCTATTAAATGTTAGGCATGTAAAAAATCCCTACTCTTCTTAAGGGAAGAGGTTCGGCAAAATTCCTAGTTGGGGGTAGCTCGTCTACAGGCGTCGGTGTTAGGCCTCAGTAGCGGAAATAGGCCGACGTTAAATAAATGTATAAAAAAAAATCACAGATTGCTGAGATCTGAAATTAGACTATTAGATGTAATATGGAGACATATTGCAAAATGATTTGTATTCGGAAACTGTTAGATAGATATTAAACTACATACACGTATCTGAAAAGAGATTTTTTTTCTGTCTATAAAATTATGATTTTATTTTTGAGAAAAACAACGTCACTTTCATGTAAGCCGGAAATGTTATTTAATTTGTATGTATGTATGTGATGCCTTTTAATTTAATTTTCTTTTCACCTCTTGTCAATGAGAAAATACAAAAATCAGCCGTTTTAAATTTTTTGTAAAATTGGTTTTTAGACCATAACGTTTCCTTTGATGCTCGATTGTTTGTCTCTTAACGGCATCGGATCCCTTGGAAAAAATCCGTCAGACTGGTCCATAACTATTACTGTAACGACACCAGTTTTGACACTTTAAGACATTTGTAAAAAACAAATATATTCAGCTTAGTTCACTAAATTTGAAATATTCCTTATGATGTATTTTTTTCTGAAAGTTAAGAGTTACACTGTAAAGGACATTATCCATAAACATTTTTTATAGAAATAGAAAACAATAATAAAGTATAGAATAATTATAAATATTCAAAAGAATAGTTACCATACGTACTTGGTTTATTGTTTCATTAGTTTTGTTCAGATTTCTCTGACATATGTTTCCGCCTTGCGACCATTATCAAATAGTCTTAAAAACTGACCTGAATGTGGTGGTTCACAGTATATATCTTAGAAATCTTCTACCTACTTAGAGGGGGATAATAAATTGATTTGCTATTTCTTTACAGGCCGGAACTACGAATTTAATTTTAATTTTATTACTGTGTCTATTACAGGGTTGTTCATAAATTCTGTTTGTGTATTTGTAATGTTTTTATGGTTACAATACTCATACCTCATGTGCCACATTTAGGGCCTCAAATGAGAGCAATCAGTACGAGGAGCTCTATGTGTACTGCTCTATTTCAAACACTAAGTAAAAGATGATGTTGTTGTTTCTTTTGAGGTATAAGGCAATAACTTATTTCTTTATTTAATTATTTAGCCTCATAAACCCGCATCATCTTTTACTTAGTGTTTTTCAGGTGGAAATAGAGTGGTACACATAGAGCTCCTCGAACTGATTGCTCTCATTTGAAGCCCTAAATGTGGCACATGAAGTATGAAAGTACAAATGGAGTACTGTGCACTGTGCTTTCCGACCTTTGTTGGTTTTGCTCGATTATAAGATATATTCGCTAAGCTACGCTACGCTGATGAGGAGCAATAACTCCGAAACACGTGTCCGTAGCTGCATTGTTGTTTCTCTTTGAGGTATAAGACAATAGCTTATTTCTTTATTCTTTTGAATATTTATAATTATTCTATTGAATGTTTCATCAAGAACCCACCGCAGATTCAATCTAATTAACAATAAAATATACTAATTTTTTCTAGTAATTGACCGAATTATTTTAGTAAATAACAACTGAAACTTCAATAATTGCCATTTCTAAAATTGTTATAATATAAGAAAAAAGAACATTTTTTCAGGAATATTTTTATTTAAATGTAAAATAAACACCTTAAACAAAACAATCTTAAAAAATCACATTCAACATATATTGTATCGAAGAACACACTGAACTTCAATTCCTCGCATCTTATTGGAGTTGGTTCGGGGAGGGCTTTTAATATGTTATGGATATTAACGTATGCGACATCTTCAGGAAGAGACCACACAAATGTTGACGATTTTAATGGAACTTTCTTTAGAAATTTCATAGTAACCTTGTTGTCTTCCTTTTCCAAAATTATTCCTACATACTGCCTCTTCATATTTTTGGATGTTGAACACTGTTAATATTTACTAACTTGAAGAGATAAATTAGCTATATTCTGGGCACGTTTTTCATCTTTATAGCTCTGTAATATTTGATCCAAGGTTTCATTGCCACTGTAAGCATAAGGTATATTCTCATCGTCAGTAGAATCTGAAGAAATGGTAGGTGATTTACAGGTTTCTTATTTTTAGCTTTAATTTCCCTTGCGGCCTTCCCTTATTGTTTTTTCCTTTTAATGTCCTCTTCTTCCTTTTCCTTTTTTCAAAATATTGTTGCCATGTCTTTGAGGTCACAGTTGCTGGTCATTTTGCAACTGTATGCTTCTTTTGTTTTTAGGCGTCCCCGGCCAAAATAAAATTTTAAATGATGTTGGTACTCCAATTCCGTTGGTGCCAGGGGAACTGATTTTGCTTATTGTATTGTTTTTCTTCTTCTCTGCTGATGTAATTATTTGACTCGTAGACGGGATGCTTTCAAAAGAATCTTGTTTAGTAGGAGTAACATGATGTGGATGATTATGTATTTTTGAACTTGAGAGTATATTTTTAAATACAGCGTCTTCAATTTGATTTGTATTTGGTTCTGTTGTGTTACAGTTCATCTTACTGATTTATTCTATATTTTCGATTTCCATTTCGCTATTGTTTTCATTTACATTTTCTTTTAGTGTCTTCACATCATCCTTGAAAGCTTTCCACGTATGGTGAAGATGTTCATATAGATACTCCCTTCCCACATATCTTGATTAGGGCCTGTGAATGTGGCTTTATATGGAACAATAACATCGGGGCTAAGTTTTTACTCTAAATATTCCAAATGTGACAAAGTGTGCGATTCTGCTATTTCCTCGTTTTTTTTGTTGAGGTACGATACGTTGATAACATTTAGTGTAGTCCACTGCATTTTTATTAAAGGGATAAAGCACACAATGTTTTAAGTCATTGATTACAGTTGTATTTCTTTGATATTGACTGATAGTCTCGTTTGGCAATGGAGCGAAATTATATTTTGTTAAATATAGATAAATGTTTTGCATTTTCCATGTAACGTTTTCTGCCATCCATACATTAAGGGTCTAAATACTGAAACATTTACACGTTGAATTATGTGCGTAGTATTTGGATATAATGAAATAACTACAATTCTATTATCTGCGCAGAATTTACCTTAATGTAAATTAAATGGCGAGAATGTAAATCTATAAATAGTATAATTCATAATTTTATTTTAGATTCAATAAGCCATGAGTGGAAAATATTTCTTATATATTCAGAGAAATTTTCCGAATTCATCCAGCCCTTCTCCAACTTTCCTATAGCCCAATCGTTTGGTACTGTTTTTGCAATATCAGCAGGTAGTCTAATATACGAAAATACAATCTTTGTTGGAGCTACTTATTCATTTGCATTATTAGTCACTAGTACTGTTATAGATTCATTTCCAGTGATCTAATAGCCAAAGCATTTTCCAATTTAGAAAATAACATAAATACTGCTTTCAGGATTTTTTAATAGATCCAAATAGCCATCTCAGTTAAGTATGATTTGCCTTCTTTAATCCACTGCCTTATATCAGATTCTTTTACTGAAGCTCGCCTAGTAATTAGTTTTTCAACTACTCTCTTAGATATTGATGGATATCGTTTTAAGAAAAAAGATAACCAGGATAACTTTTTTCCAGGTTTTCCGTCGTTGTAGGGATCTTTTAAGTTCTTCTCTTGTACTATTTCTTCTACAGATGAGAGAAAGTCCCATTTTACAGCCGGAAATCCTCTTTTAGCAATTTCCTTAATCCAGTTTCCTAATAGTTGAAAAATAATGATTATTTAAAATACCTCTAGGGCCATCTTCCATTCTGCAGGACTTTTCCCTATTGATTTGTATATTAGTGTTGACCGAGGGACTATATACATCTTCTCTTATACTATATACTCACTCCCAGCTGAGATTTTTAAAGCTGTGTCGTCAGAGCTCATACCCTACCTCAAAAAACTGTTTGATGTTGTGTGGGAAAGTGGTCAAGCTCCGCAGGAGTTTCGTGATACACTTTTAATCAACCTCTTCAAAAACAAAGGGAGCGCTGCGGACTGTGGAAATTACAGGGGTATAGCTCTCCTGGCTGTTGGAGGGAAGATACTCACTAAAGCGATGGCAAATAGGCTAACACCTGTTATGGAAAAGTTACTTCCTGAAACACAGAGTGGCTTTAGACCAAACCGAGGCACATCGGATTTAATCTTCACACTTAAACAGCTTCAAGAAAAAGCACTCGAACATCAAGGAGAAATTCACATGGCCTTCATTGATTTAACCAAGGCGTTTGACTCGGTGGACAGGGAAGTGCTCTGGAAAATTATGTTCCGCTTAGGTATCCCTAGAAAATTTGTGGAAGTATGTCGCAGTCTACATACAAACAACAACGGCCAGGTTATGTATAATAATGAGGCAACCGAACCTTTCCAAACCCTCACTGGAGTTAGGCAGGGATGGGTCCTGGCACCCCTACTCTTTAATTTGTTTACCACTGCTCTAACAATTATTGTTGACAACAAACTGACAGTCAGAGGAATAGGTCTCAGATACCGTTTTGATGGCGGTCTCTTTAACATAGGGCGCTTTAGAGCTTTCACGAAGACACGCACACGATTCATTTGTGATCTCCAGTATGCGGATGACTGTGCACTTTTAGCCTCTACGCTGGAAGAGCTTCAAGAACTTTTAGATGTGTATGCCCAGAGCTATGATTCCTTGGGACTTAAAATCAACATTGGAAAGACTAAGATTATGTCAACTCCTCATCAAGTGAACCAAATAGACATTACACTTAATGGAAATTCTCTTGAAGTGGTGGATCAGTTCAATTACTTAGGCAACGTTGTTAATGACAAAGCAAACATGGACAGCGAGATTCGCAATAGAATTAACGCTGCATCTAGAGCACTCTGGGGACTTAGAGAGAGAGTATTTGACAACCACAACCTTGCTTTGTCAACGAAAATGGCTGTCTACAGAGCAGTTGTCATTCCAACACTGCTATATGGATGTGAAAGCTGGGTCACTTACCGTCGTCATGTGAAAGAATTAGAACGTTTTCAGCAAAGACACCTCAGAAGTATGATGAAAATCCGTTGGTTCCATCACATATCAAACGTGGAAGTACTCAGGAGAGCAAACAGCCTTCCAATTGAGGTGCTTATTTCAAGAGCACGCCTAAGATGGGCAGGTCACGTTCATCGTATGCATGATAAACGCCTCCCTAAATGTACACTTTATCGTGAATTGCTAAGCGGTAGAAGAAGGCGTGGCGGTCAACGAAAGAGGTTCAAAGACGCTCTCTATGAAAATCTAAAATCCTGCGGTATTGCAGACGAGCAATGGCAACAACTTGCAGCGGACAGAACCGAATGGCGAGGGGTTGTGGCCAGATATCAAGGAAATGCTGCAAGAAGGCCGAATCCAAGACCTAACCAGGTCTATGTTTGTCCTGACTGCGGTCGACATGTGCTCTCCCGAATTGGCCTCTATAGCCATAGTCGTGTGCACCGTAGATGAATGGGAATTACAATAGACTACACCTTTTACTTGTTTTATTGTACACAATTTATCGACTGTAACGTTTTTATACTCGGACTCGAGTAACGGCTAATAATAATAATAATAATAATATACATCTTCTGCTTGCTTCAGAATGGCCCATTCCGTTTTTCACAACTGGAACGGGGCATCTTGAATCTTAAAAAAGGAGAAAAAATAATACAAATCAATATAATACATATTAATATTGCCAATTCTTTACTTTCAAATATTAAAACATCAATAAAACAAAAATCCAATGATTGACGGAAATATCTCCAATAATTGACGGACCGTGTTAATAAGTGGATTTTATGGTTTTTGGTATCTAGTTATTGATGTTTAATATTTATTTCAACTCCACATATAACCTTTAAAAACAATGTTATAAAAGATGACACTCATCGACCTATTTAATGTTAATGTTTAATGTTAATGTATTACATTTAATAATCTTTTCTTTTGTAATAATAAATGTTTCTCTTTGTTTCAGATACACAAGTCCCTCGGAAATTTTAATGTGACTCTTAGATCGCCCACCGCCAAAATGAACGTAACAGCAAATTACACAGAGGCATTTCACGAAAATGACCACATATTTCCCCTAGTAGTTCAAATAATCCAAACCATACTGTTTACAGTAGTGTGTTTAGTAGGTCTTGTAGGCAACACCTTAGTCATTTATGTCGTAATTCGTTTTTCCAAAATGCAAACTGTTACCAATATGTACATTGTAAATTTAGCCATAGCAGATGAATGTTTCCTTATAGGTATACCTTTTCTAATAGCAACTCTTTTACATCGGCACTGGATTTTCGGTTACTTCGCATGCAAAGCCTATATGATATCCACCAGTATCAACCAATTCACTAGTTCGATTTTGCTGTGTATAATGAGTGCTGATCGATATATAGCAGTGTGTCATCCCATATCTTCGCCTAGATGGAGGACACCATTTATTTCAAAAGTGGTCTCCCTACTTGCTTGGACGTTCAGTATTTTTCTAATAATCCCAATCATTCAGCATGCCAAAGAAATAGAATTCGAAGGAAAGAAGTCGTGCGTTATAGAATGGGGAAATTTTGACTACAGCAATTTCTCCGACAACTCCACTGATGAGGCTGATGCCGCCCCAGCTAAAATTTTTACAATGTATACATTCTTCTTCAGTTTTGCGATACCTCTGTGTTTAATCCTCGTTTTTTACTGGCTAGTTATCAGAAAATTGAAAACGGTGGGTCCTAAGAATAAGTCCAAAGAGAAGAAGAGGTCCCACAGGAAGGTCACTAATTTGGTGCTGACAGTTGTTACGGTTTACGTAATCTGTTGGCTTCCATACTGGATCACACAACTTGCCATAAATGGTAGTAACGATACGTGAGTATGGGCAAATTGATATAAATTCTAAGGCTTAAAATGGTACAACAATAAATATAAAAATATAATGTATATAGAGGATATAAATAAATACAGATCCTGAGCATATTTTGGTAACGAAAAAATGCTTCGTTACAGAGTACCAAATACAAATTTTCCGCACTATTAATTTTCGATTTGAAGAATCTCGATTCCTTCGGCTTGCCTACATACATGTAACATTACTGTGCTAACGCCCGTCAATAGCTTGAAATATTTGAGGAAAGTTATATTTCTAACTGAAAATAATAAGATTCAATATTTTTATACATTATATTTCAGCAGTACATATTTTAATATTTCTTACAGGTTTTCAATCACTCTCCACCTGTTAGCATCCTGTATGAGTTACTCAAACTCCGCAGTCAACCCCATTCTGTACGCATTTCTGAGCGACAACTTTAAGAAAAGTTTCCTGAAAGCTTGTACCTGCGCTGCTAATAAGGACGTCAATGCCACGCTACACCTGGAAAACAGCGTATTCCCTAAGAAAACTAAGCAGAACTCTGAAAGATTTAAACCGAGTCGAACTCGAGGAACTTCGATTTGTGCCAACAACGACGATGAGTGTGACATTGGTCCCTTGGTAAGCAAAGGGGACGCGTCGACCTCTGCCATTACTATGACAAGTCGCACAGCAACCACTCTCTGCGACAGTAGAGACAACGTTTGTAAGAATAGTTTGGTAAAAAATGGCGTTGCTGTCACATCTCAACCGACTAGTTTGTAATTTTTATATAATTTTTGTTAGTTCATTTTTAGAAATGAATTAGTGATACCTGTACGAAGGGTGGGTACAAAGTTAATGGTGAAAGTAAACTTAACCCTCCCGCTGACTAAAGAAGCACAGAATTTATGTATTTTTCTAATTCTCAATTAAAAAGTATTTTTGTAATTACAATAACAATATTGATAAGTTAATTAATAAGTATTTACTTGGACGGATTATTAAAAGCAACGAAATATTTGTAAATGTCGGAGAAGAAAATTTTTTCACTTTCTAAATATTTTTTCTTTATGTACTGCAACCTTTTTAGTTTACATCATGTAGATTTACTTTTCCTAAATCAGACCTTATACATGAGAATACATAACGGCATAACATTATTTTCCTTAATAATTAATTTGTTTGAAATAATAAGCTAGTTAGTGAAATTGATGTGTGCGGGTGTGACCCAGCTTAAAACTGGAATATACTTTATGCCAATGGCAGTTTCTTTATTAAGTTATTTGGGCAATTTTATCATGCACGAATTACATCACTGCAATCTAAATGATCTAATGGAAAAATTACTTTCTTTGTTGTGCAACGAGTTATAAACAACAGTCACGGCATGCGGCAGTAGAGAAACGTAAATTTGTTACCTGATATTTATTTATTCCTTCCTTCATTCATTCATTCATTGTTTGATTTATTTATTTATTTATTTATTTATTCATTAAGTAAATTCATTTATTTATACCGGGTGTCAACGGATCATGGTAGACCCCTTTTTTTCCTTATTTTTAATAATATCTTAATGAAACCTGGTAGGTGTATTATATGACCAAGAAGACACTTTGTGGCATAACTTTCATTTTTTCCCACTTTCGGTTTCACCGGAAATGACCCCCACTTCTGATTCCAAAAATATAATAATATACAGGGTGTTCTATTTAAAAATCAAAAGTTGGGGTCATTTCCGGTGAAGCCGGAAGTGGGGAAAATGACTTATGTCACAAAGTGTCTTCTTGGTTATATAATACATCTACCAAGTTTCATTCCGATATTCTTAAAAATAAGGGAAAAAAGGATAGGTCTACCATGATTCCAACAATTAACCAGGTGAGGAATATACCGGGTGCCTACGATATTATTAGCCAGCCTATAAATTACTTGTAAAAAAATATATCGATTTCATATTTTAGAAAGTTGTATGGTTGAATACGGTGCACAGTTTGGCTGCTCCAAGATCTGATTTGATTTTTATTTCCGGTTTAAGCGGAAACAGTATAAACTTTGTTATTTTTAATGGAACACCCTATATATTATGCGAAATTTAGATTGTCCAAGAAATTCTAGGTCCAAAACATATAGCATACCCTATATCCATCTTTGACAGTTTTCGAGAAAATGGCGGTTGAAATTATTATATCGATCATAAATTATTTCATTTTCATAGAAAATAAATGAATGTAGGAACAATTCTGTTACGGTTATTATTTAAGTTTTTTGGTGAGTAAAATTTGATAAAGTCGTAATAATTTCATTTCCGACTGAACCGGAAGTACTATGAAAAATAATTTTCAGGCTCAAATTACTTCGATATTTTTAATGAAACACCTTATATTGAACCTTAAATTTACATTCTACTAACCTTTCCGGATATTTTTGTTGTATCCTCTGTCTAAACCTAATAGTTTATGAGATATCGGCAATTGAATGTTCACCTGCACTATAAATATGTCGCAAATCTGCCCAAAGCAGAAAAATAAAATAAGTATCAAAAGTGAAACACTAAAAGTAATAAGCAGGTATCATTTATTTTAACCATAATTTAAATATTCAAAATGTACACCGTTGACTTTTCGGCAAGAAGTAATCCTTTTTTTAAATCCCCGAAGAATGTTTTCCATCTGAATTGGAGGAATAGAGTTTATCACTTGCGTAATTCTATTTTTAAGACCTCCTACGTTATGTGGTTGTGTGTGATTCACCTTTTTCTTGATATGGCCCCAATAAAAAAAATCCAAAGGTGTAAGGTCTGAGGATCTCGCCGGCCACCGTATAGAACCATGGGTACCTCCAGCGATTATTAAAAGTTTCACTTAAATGCTCGTGCGTTATGGGGCAGTGCACCAGCTTGCTAATAAAAGACATGTTCATGTTGCACAGGTAAAACTCCAATAAAATTTTTGAATTTCGTTCTGTAGAAAATGTAAGTACCGGGCCTCGTTTAAAGGTCCATCAAAAAATATTGGTCCTACAATGCGTGTTTCTATAACGCCCAGCCAAACGTTGATGCCGAATCTTTCTTGGAAAGCCCCTCCTCTAAATAGATGATTATTTTCAGTTGCCCAATATCTCGTATTGCTCCTGTTAAATATTCCCATTTGGTAAATCGGAAGTAGTCCGAAAATAAAATGCATGATTTTATATTTTGGTCAATTTCTAGATAGCAATTGCAAAAATTCGATATTAGTTGATAATCTCCCTCGTAAAAATGCTGATGGATTTGGTACTTAAAAGATTTATACTTATGTTTACGTAGAATCTTTCTAACATTTCTCGATACCACTGGCAATTTGCCCTGTAGAACTTGTTGGATCAATCTCAACACAGGCCACTGTATTTATCTCTACCCCTTCATTTACAATAAATCTGTTCTCATGTTCGTTATACTTTAGTTATATTTCATTGCATTATCATTTTTATTCTTGTACAGTTCTCAGTTCTTCCAAAGACAGCTTCATACTAAAACTTAACTGTATTTGACTACTGATAACACTTAATGATTATCGTGAGACTATACATGTATATATGTCAATTCATACTTTCCATTATTCCTAATATTCAGGTTTAAATGTTAAATATTAGACTTACCCCTATGATTTATAGGTTATCCAATAAATCGTAACAAATCGGCATTTATTATCAACTTAATGTAAAGTACTAACCTCTACTAGTATAGAAACTAATAGCTTAGTGTTTATAGAGTGGTTTATTTGCATATTAAAGTCTAGTATACTTTAACTTGGCATATGTATGTATGAGTTAATATTTCCGTACGATTTCATTTTCTCTTGTACACAAAGATCCAGAAATATTGTCCACGTAGACAAGGTTTCTGGACTATTGCTTTAACTTTGTGTACAATATGGGAGAAAATGAAATCGTACGGAAATATTAACTCATACATACACACGCCAAGTTAAATTATACTAGACTGTAGTAATACTTACATAATTCCTTACCAGATGGCGTTACCTTTTATAAAATAGATTTTTAAACTGTCACAATGAGTAACATTCTCTTTTATTTTATCCGCCAGAGTGCACCAGCTGTACTCGTTTGTTTATCCGCCAATCTCAATACGAAAAAATATGTCTTTGAATAAACAAAGTTAATAATTAGGATGTAAAATGAAAACTTATTGCTATGTACCAAAGTGCTCTAATACAGTAGGACATTTATTTCCTAAAAATGACCGTTTCCGATAACTATGATAAATCTGATGTTTTAAAATTGTAATCTATATCTTCATCTTCAAGTGTACTAACTAGAATATTGTAATAATTGATTAATCTAGAATAAAAGAGGATTTATAAACAAAAAACTCAACAAGTTCATAATGTAATTATATATCTTTCAACCAAATCAGCATTTTTTCCATGAACTCTAGCACATCTTTTTCTCAGCTTCGCTTTTAAATGATTTTTAAAGATCAACTACCGTAATTCTTTTATTCCTTTTTATCAATTTGGCC
This sequence comes from Leptura quadrifasciata, assembly GCA_963675555.1. NCBI lineage: Eukaryota > Metazoa > Arthropoda > Insecta > Coleoptera > Cerambycidae > Leptura > Leptura quadrifasciata. The sequence continues at coordinate 116,663,377 of OY776677.1, forward strand.
CATTTCTACGAATAAGAGATTGGGAAACTCTCGGAAATCAGGAAATTTAAACTATTTAAACGTAATATATGATACAAGTTGAGAATGATTTAAAACCGAGTACGCATAGTGTCATCTATTGGATATATTACGAACTGGCTTGGATTGTTCCGCATTGGTATAAGCACTAGCTATTCAAATAGGTACTCATCTTTTATTACGCGACCGACATTGTAATTATTATATATCCTAACATGTTATATTAACTTAGTCCCTTTCAATTTATAAAGTTCTTTTCTTGTTCATTTTTTTGTATACGAAGTTAGTTTTCTTTATTCAGATAGTGGCATAGAACAGTCCTTTTCTATTCGACTATTGATATTGGATGACCACTTGAGAACTCATTCACCAAATTACAGTAATTTTTCAAAATTACAACTTTGGCGTCGTAAATTCATATTTGGTGTACTCACAACAGAAAGAGGTAAATCTTTTATTAATAAAAATATTAGTAATTAATATTTTAACATTTATTTTTGTTTATTGATTTTTTAAATTAATATATCTGCAATCTTTTATATGGTTTAGCATTTATCAATCAGTGTTACTAATTTATTTTTTTCTCTTGTCCCTCACGGCTTCAGTTCATATCAATTAAAAATTCATATTAAACCAAAAGTCAAATTTGAGATTTTAAACTATATTTATTATATGATTCATCCTATGTCTTATATAATTATTATTCCTTATAATTATAATTCATTTAATTATAATTTTTTCCTCTAGTTTTCTATATACTATAATAGTCTCTGTAAATAGTGCCGTTGAGAACATTTTGAGGTTTAATTATCATAATTAAGATTATGATAATATATATTTTTTGGAGCACGTATCATCATTAGGATATGTAACTACCTAAATTCCTCAGCGGAATTGTTACATTTTATTAAAATATTGTACAGGAAAGTATTTATGCTTTGATACCTGCTACTGCTTGAACACATATAAAACCGTGGCTTGAATATCACCCGTCAATATGAACTGATTCTATCACCATTAGATCAATAGGGAATAAAGACAACTGGAAGCTGGAACTTGTAGAGAACTTCTTACCAGAATCGACCGACTCCAAATATGTAAATTGTAATATTTGTTTTAATTGTTTAATGTTAGAATAAATTTCAACCAGTTCTAGAAAAAATCATCAATTTTTTAAATTGATATACATTTATTTTAAATTATTGTCTTTTTATTGGCCATTTCAGATAATTCAAATTTGTCTATAGAAATTTGTTTTGAAAATTCATAGAGTAACACTAAATAAACTATAGATGGCGCCCTTTAAATATCATTAATTTATTTATCTTAATTTGTTCTCTTTTTATTAACAAAAAAAATTAAACTGTTTAACACAATATATTTTCCTTATAAATAAAATTAATTATTCCTGCTTATGGCCTCTTTAAGCTCCCGTACTATGCCAGCTAGCCGTTCGCATATATGTTGTGCTTTTGTTCTGTTTTGAGCATGCTTTTGGTCAAAATAGAGGAAAAACGTAACAATATGAAAATGAAATAATTTATGATTGATATAACAATTTCAATCGCCATTTTCTCGAAAAATGTCAAAGATAATATAGGGTATGCTACATGTTTTGGACCTAGAATTTCTTGGAGAATCTAAACTTTGAATAATATACAGGGTGTTCTATTAAAAACAAAAAAGTTTCTACTGTTTTCGGTTAAACTGGAAATTAAAATCAGATTTTGGAGCAATCCAACTGTGTACTGTATTCAACCATACAACTTCCTAAAATTTGAAAGCGATATCTTTTTTACAAGAAATTTATAGGCTGGCTAGTAATATCGTAGGCACCCGATATATAATATCTTAAAAGTACAAATATACAGTAAATCCTATCGCGGGATATTCACATGTAGATAACTTTCGAATAGGTAAAAATAGGAATAACGTTTATAAATTACATACATAGAAATCTCTGAATTTTCCACGTGCAATATTTTTTTTTTTAGATTCTTACAAATAAATGTCAATGTCTCTCACATATATTTTCAAATTGCTGCTAATATCATTTACAGTTATTTGGCTATTTAAACAAATATTTTCATTTGATGGTCGATAGTGTATATTTTCTCAAAATTTCATCTACATTAATGGATTATTAAAGTTACTAGCGATGCATATGTTTTGGAGTCACTCTGAAAATCTTTATTTTAAATTGTATAGATTGTTGGACTGCATTATTAAAGCAAAAGGCGCAATATTCTTACGCCTACTACGTCAGTTTTAGGAGTAAAATTTTAATAATTCATATTAGCGATTTTTTAAGAAAAAATCTATGCGCTCCACTGGATTCACCGCCCCTCAAAACGGGCCTGTACTAAATTTAGTCGAAATTTTGTAAATAATAACGTTTCTATAGACATTAAAAATGCGCAGTACGTCATTTCATAAATTTATTCTAAAAGTTAAGTTATCCATGAGGAAAAAAATTGGAACAGTTAATTATCGAAAGTGACAAGTTAGGTGTAGGAAAGTTATTACAGTGGCGTAGTAGGCCTTGAATTTTGTAGTTATCTGACGCTTTTTCCCCAAAAATGCAGTTCAAAAAAACTACGATTTAAAAAAAACGGTGAAAATCGCACACTACACTAGGTTTTACAGGGTGACTCCAAAACAATGAGTATACATCCGCATCTGAATAGAGTTTTTTTAAGATAAGTACAATTTCCATTTGTTTAAATTGTTTTGAACTACCTATAGTAAATACAATAAATGAGTATAACATAATTGTATTACGAGATAATGTATCTGTTAGAAGTTGTGAATTTGTACTTTTATTTTTCAAATTTATTATGATCTGTCGGCTCTTGGCAGCCCTGTTTACATATTTCAAATGAAAAAATTCCAATTACTGAAGGTAATTGGAATATCTTAATACTGTTTCCTCTAATATCCCTCAAGCAACTTGTAATTAATAAATTATTTGTTAGAAGTAAATGCTGAAGAAATATACATGTTTTCGTGTAGAGAAAATGTATCATAATCTAAAGGAAAAATAGAATTTGTATATTTATATTTCTGTAATTTTATAGTCTACTTTTATACGCAGTATTTTGTTATTTATATGTTTCTTTTCTCACTATCTGTTGGATGCACCCTAAATTTCATCATTTCGATCCATTTGATCATTTAAAGTGCCATGTAGTTCTCTTGCGCCGTGCAATTTTTCAACATATTTAAGATAATCCGGTAAACATTTATATATTTCTAAAGAACTTCATACATATACACATATAATGTTGCTATTAAACATATTAGATGGCTTTGCAAATAGTGCTATACGAAGTTGAGATGTTCCACGTCAACTAACACAACATTGTTTAACTCCGCGTTATGAATTAATCGCCCATAAGGTTTTGATAAGGGTTACAACTACCTCCAGGCAAAAGATATCTATAGTCATCAATCTAGTTCGGAAAATTTCTCTACCTCGGTTTCAAGATCTGTACATTATCGTTCTGTGTTTATCTTTAAATAAAGTTAGTAATACAGAAAACTAAATATGCATGTTTATTTAATTGCTCTGAAAAATAGGTCGACTGTAGTTTTCATATTGAAAAACTCACTAAATGTTATTACGCTATAATCTAAATTTCAATAAAATATCCTTAATAAAAAATATTACAACCAAATTTAATAACAGAATGTTATTATATGAATATAACGCCAGTTTAGTTGCTCTACTGCTAAAATTAAAGTTAAATTAGTCTGTCTACAACTCGCTTAGATTTATTTAACAATATAGCACATTTTCACTAGTTTTCACAAATTATTTTCCTAAGCTACATGAAATCTGCTATGTATTAATTAAACATATTTAAACTACGCTATTTTACAAACTCAACTGAGAGGGACTGGAGTGTTTTCACTTTACAAACAAAATCGATGCGTTTTTGTTTCAAGTCACTTCAAACAAAATGGCAAAACATGGTAATTTTTTTAGAACCATACCGTCGCGTCAAGATCGCTTTCACTATTTTAGATTGTTTTGCTTAAGTTGTTCTGTTCTAAACAGTGAATGCCTTTATGAAAAAATACATGTAAACATTATTATGGACATTAAATTTCCTACAAAAAATGTCAGGGATAGAATGTCTCTCTCCATCTTAAACAGTTGGGCTATAAGCGCATTCGAAGATGCGGCGTAGGAAAAACTCCTTCAATAAAATCATTTTGTTGTAAAATTCTAAATCAGTGCTGCAGTGTTGCTAAAGAAGTTGTGAAAAATTTGTGGCCAAATTAGATGCCGTGGAATAAGAATCGTAATTTTAACAGTTGATTAAGAGAGAATAGAATTTATTCAGTACTTGTAAATTGTAAAGTATGTAAAAACCAAAATGATATAATACAGCATAAATAAAATAAACAAACCCTAGGTGCGTAATGAGCAAGAAGATGATTAAAAATCTTTAAAAAAGTAGGAAATTCCGAGGTAAAACGCATTTCCTGAATGAAAACAATTTTTTAGAATATACTTCTTTATAGAAACCTAGAAAGTGTATAGTAACTTAAATGTTATGGTTGGTTCGATATGTTATATAAATTTTGATTTTTTTTATATTTTGATGAGGAAGTCATCTTATCTTCTGCTTTAAAATTTTAAAATTTAATTCTAATAAACATCCGAAGTTAACAAAATTATTTTACAAATTTAAAGGATTTTGAGAAGCATACTCGCTTGAAGGTCGCTGTAAAATGGAGGTATCCCGACTTTTATATCTTGGATCGCATAACTCTTAAATATAGGCTCTGAACACCAAGATTTGTTTAGTGAAGGTTTCATAAAAATCGTAGAGTCGAGACAAATCGGAAAAAGTTGAGTTCTATTTCGGGGGTCGATTTGTAAAAAATGGTGAAGGATCCGGTACCAATTTTCATGTCATTTTACTTCAAAAGGAATAAGAATATAATACATATTTTTTTAAAAATATTGAAATGTTATTTGACAGTGCGTTTAAATTTATGAATCTAATACTAAAATATAGACTATGAATGTGATTCGTTCCTTTATTTTATGTACAAAAACAAATTTTGGTTGGGAGTAAAGTTTCCTACCTTAAAAGAAACTAGCTCAATCTCTCTAAATTGAAAAATTTTAATTATTAAAATAAAAATTTTATACCAATTACAATTTTGTTTATTTACTTTTGGGACTTTTGATATTTACAAAAATTTAAAATTTGAATTTTATAACGTTATGCTAAATTGTCGAATTAATTAAATTAATACGACCTCTATTGTCCTTAATATATTGCACTTATTTCCTTTGTTCGTAATTACAGGTTTTTTGCTTCTTATATAGCCATTGATGTCTATCACAACAGAATTAACAAGGACACACTTGCCTGTTAAGGTAAATACATTTTTTTCCATTTTTCTTCATTACAATTTAAGTTTACATAAGCGCTCGTATTTTAATAACATCTGTTAACCCACTCTAACAAATAACTATTTTAGATCCATGTTTACATGAACGTTTTTTCCCACGTTGATAATATAAAAGCTCCCTAATACGTAATGTTTTTGTAAACACCCGCACACTAATTACAAATCATGAAGTAAGTTTTCTCGGAAGAGTGTCAGCACTTTTAGGTGCTTTTAGATTAATTTACTGATTAAAATTCATATCTGTGATGTAATGAATTTATGTACCCAATTTAAATTATTTAAATATTACGTTACGCTCGAAGGATCCTATAGAGGCATCAAAATACCATAAATAAATTAAGGAAAACGAATGAAAATTAATTTTACTACAGAGTCAAATTAACAAATGTTTTCCCAAAATTCATTATAAAATTTTAAATGAATTCTTGAGCTTTTTAATTATATAATTGTGAGTAAATTAGCTTTATACTTTTGTAAAGAGAGACCAACAAATATTATCAGCAGTACCATTTTTGTCTTTCTAAACAAAAAAGATCGATGCATATTAGATCAGTTGATAAAACTGTGGTATTTTGAGAGATGTTTTAATGCCATTGCTACTTATATTTTAAACAAACATCGTAAGTGATTTTTATAAAAAAAAATACTAATTGTATGGCTAATCTTAAAACTATCTTATAGTATAACTTGTATATTAAAAGCAGGTGTAGAAAAAAAGCAGGGTAACTTATTTGTCGACTTATTTATTTAATTTAACGTTCGATATATATATTGATAACTGTGGATTAGACTTTAGGATATATTTGTAGGGTGAAATAATTTTTTTCATTTTTATACTTAAGTGTAGATATAGTTAATTCTTCATAAGATTTTATCGAATGAGCCCATAAAGTCTTATGATCTTGAAGAACTTATTAAAAATATAGAAAACCGTTTTAAATCTTCCATTGAAATGTTGTTTCTTTCTATTTGTTGTATAATAAATAAATATATTGTATGTAACTTAATGTGAGATTTTTATTTTCCTAAATCGCTACCACGGACGCTACTTAGTTATATATAGGTGCCATTATTTCACACATATCAGGATGTATGTTAAAACGGTTTTCTAAAAATTGAATTATTTATGAGATATTATTAATTCTCAATAATGACTGCATGTACATGTTAAGGTATATAGATGTGTAAATGTACATAGAATTTTTATTTTTTGTTAAAACCTGTGATATTAACATAATGTTACGTATATGAAGGAATTTGTATATAATCACACATTCACATATTGGTGTACCCCAAGTTGCACTTTATTTATAATTTACTAACATGATGTAGATTTCCTATTAATTGTATTATATTTAAAAATATAATGTTACAGTTATACCTAAAATTGGTCCGCGCACAAAAGTAAATATAGAACAGACCATTTTAGGTAAATTGCCAAAATAGTTGTATTATTAATGTGAGTGTTATAAACGTATTTCCTGTATAAATAAAATATTTCTAATGTATAAAATGTTGTTTCATTTTCTTCTTTATTCTGATATTTGGGAAATCAAGTATAGGTATCAATGGCCACATTGTGACCAAACAAATCATTTTCGATATGGCCGAAAATTGCCACAACTTTCTTGTTTTAAATAGCACCCAATGCCGGATTTACGTGGTGAGGGGCCTGGTGCAGTTATTTTCCAGGGGGCCCTTACCTTAACCTTTCGTATTCACCTTATATTAATTGGTAAAAGCTTTTTTTAAAGAGTTTACACAATTGAATATATATATATATATATATATATATCTATATATTATATATTTAAGACTGTTTGTTATTTTATAGGTAAATAAAATACATTATTAATATTTTACTTTACGTGCTTTTACTGCAGCAAAGTCTTTTATTATATTCTCAAAATTTATGTCTTGCAGCAACGTTCTTTCTATGGACATCAAGGAAAGAGCATTTAGTCGTTTATCTGTCATAGTAGACCGAAAATCATTTTTCACTCTTGCCATTTTTGAAAACGCCCGTTCGGCACTGCAGTTACTTACAGGTAAAGTTAAATATATTCTATAGGCAATGTCAACATTAGGAAAGAGTGATTCTAATTTTTTATTTTTGATTATTTCTAAACATTCTCTTGGTGAAAGGGTTTCTGTTAAATTTGTACTACTGCTAGGGCTTTCAAATATTTCGATAAAACTAGAAAATTGAATTATTTCTTTGGCGAAGTTCTCATCCAAATCTTCTTTGTAAACTGAAGCAAGTTTCTCCGCTGCCAATTTAATTTCTTCGGGTTTCATTGCCTTTAATTTGTACAAAAATTCAAATTTCTCCTCTAAAAATCTGTATCCTTCAAGTCTATGTTCTAAACAACAGTCGAGTTTATCAACCATAGGCAAGAAGTTATTAATTTTAAAAGCCTGGCTTCCATTTAAGACCACCTCACCGTCACGACTTTCATCATTTGCTAGTTTTCGCTTTCGTATTCTTGAATATTCGCTGTCAAATTTTTCATTAATTTGATTAGAGAGTGTATGAGCCCTTTTTTCAGAATCTTCAAATGTTTCCCGAAGGCTTAATACAAACGATTTAAGGGACCTTAACAGTTGGGTAGCCGTCGATAAATGCATGGATGTAGACTGCAGAGAATTGCTTGTGGCATTAAATCGTTCTAGAACATCGTACCAGAAAGTTATCATAAAGGCAGTATTTAGAGACTTCAATTTTTTTAAAAGGGCATTAGCTTCTTCTCGAGTATTTCTCTTTTCTTCATCGTTTTCATAGATGACTTGCAAACTTTGGCATATTTTGCTATAGTTCTCGTAAACTACTTTGGTAGAAATAGCTCTTGCAGACCATCGAGTACCACTAAGACTTTTTAGGGTTACTGGACGTTCGTTAACGCTTGTAAGTCCGGAGCATATCTGTTTCCATCTATAAGTGGAGGACCCTGTAAAGGTGTACAGCTGTTGTAAAAAACCAAATAAATCTGCAGCACTTTTACAGCTATCAACTGCGTTTACTCCTACTAAGTTAAGGGAATGTGCTGAACATGGAACGTAATCCATGTATTTATTACTCTTTTTTAAACACGCTTGGAGGCCTATATATTTTCCAGACATATTTGACGCGTTATCATATGACTGTCCACGTCCATTTTTTATATCGATTTTTAAATCTTCAAGGACTTTTAAAACTGCAGTTTCCATAGATTGTCCTGTGTGGTCAACTGAACTTATATATCCGACAAAACGTTCATGAATAATCCCTTCATTAGTTACATAGCGTAAAATTATAGCCAACTGGTCACAATGAGACACATCTGGTGTCGAATCAACGATTAGTGCAAAGTACTTTGACGTTTTCACTTCCTCTGAAATTATTTGCAAAACTTTTTTCCCCATCAATAATACAATTTCTTCATAAATTGTTGATGAAATATAAGAGACACTACCGCTGCCCTTATTGCCACGTGTTTCTAAGTGGTTAGCCATAAATGGATCAAATTTGGCCAAAAATTCTAATGACCCCAGAAAGTTGCCATTTTCGAAGTCACCAATAATTTCACTATCTCCTCTAAGTGCTAATCCTCTTCCACATAAATATTTTAGACATTCCACTATTCTGCGTAAAACTTCTGTCCAATAAACCTGCTCTTTTTGGAGCTGAGCTTTTAAAAGACAGTCTATCTTTCCAGTTTGACTTGTTTTGCCAATCCATGATTGAACGGATTGGGAGTGGTCATCATCGGTTTGATGACTTATTAGCGCCCTGTGGCCATGATTCCACTGGCAAAATCCCCTTTTAAAAGAATTGTTATCTGGTTTGCCAAATAATACACAAAAGAAGCAAAATATTTTACCAGTAGATGGTGAATAAATTAACCAATCTCTATTAACCTTTTCTCCATTTTTTAAATTTATGGAAAAATACGTTAGTGTGCAATATCGTGCTTTGCCATCGATGACACGTTTGGAAGTTGTAAAGTCATTATTTTGAATATTTTGATTGGGAAATTCCTGTTTTAGAACCCAGTATTCGGACGTACGTTTATTTAATGGCCATAATGCAGGATCTGATGAAAATATTATATTAGCAATTTCATCCAAATTTTCCGAAGTTTCGTCTGTAACCTAGCAAATGTCGCACTTTAAAATTAAAACTTAACAAACAATTAGTTTAGCTCTTACTTTTACTTGAACATAATCATTTTCAGCCCCGCCTTCAATCCCAGTATGAATTTCTAAAGGCTGCTGTTCCTCCACCAAACGCGTTCCCTCGTTAGTACCCTAGCAAATTACGCAAAGCATAAATGTATAACAATTTTAAAAGTTGAATGAAATATTTTTACCTCTAGAGCTCCATTTGCAGTTGAACTAGCACTAGTACTTGCACCTGAATTAATTTCCGTTGCCGAAAAGTATTTAGATAGTTTAGGAGTTTGTTTAAGGACACTTTTAAGCTTTTCGGCCTTCTCTTTTCTTATTTTTATACCGCTTTCATATTTTCTGTTCATGATGCAGATTAAAGAAGTATATAACTATAACTACTATGTAAAATAAAGCACTGAACTGAACAATAAACATTATAATTTCAAATATGGGTCGGAACGAACCACCCCCACGCGCCCCCAGCCACATTCCGAATATTCCGATATGGCACGAGTGCCGCACGAGAAACGAAGATGGACGCGAGTCAGAAAATAATCAGCAGATATAACTCATATTGGCCTATTGGCGGCCGGCGGGAACGTTACGCGCATATAATAATAATAATAAATGTCTTTATTGAAACAATGTACATACTTTTGAAATCTAATCTACCCATTAGGTAATTTTTAAAAACGCTGATGTTAAATGTTTTAAAAATAACGTAGGTAGAAATAAGAGAATAACATATGTCTCGGCTTTCTAGACCTTTTAGGGGCATTGATGCTGATGCTGAAGAATACTAAAGTTATAGAGTAGTCACATAAAATCTGTAGGTACCTATAATAACTTTTATGACTTAATAGTTAAGCCCCAACCCTGCGAATTTCCAGATTATTGGCGGCATTAATAATCTAATATTTAACACGTTTTTAACAAATTGTTTATTACTGGTGTGTCAACAACATTTATTTGGGCATTGGTGGTACAAGGATTTTTTCGAAGAGATTTTGTAATTTCTAATTATTCAAGAAGTTTTAGATGTTAGATATTTATCTTTGGTTTCTGTATTAATTAATTTTACTGTGTCAATAAAATGGTTGTTTTCAATGCAATATGTTAACATTCCTGTAAAACACATAATATTTTCGTAAATTAATTTTTGCCTGGGGCCCTTTCGGCCGTTGGGGCCTGGTGCTGTTGCACCACTGCACCACGGTAAATCCGGCAATGATAGCACCCTGTATATTTAAGTCCTTTTTCTCAGAAGGCTGTAATTTCTCTTCCCAACGCTTTTTTCAGATTTGGAATTAGATGAAAAATAACCTTGGAAATAGCATTTATTTCCTATTTCTAGTTGGCAATAACAAATTTAAAAAATTTCGAAGTAAACTTTGAATAAAAGGGTATTTCTCAACAAATTAAATGTAAAATTGGCCTATTTTCCCGATTGAAAATTGAATATAAATTAAAATAAATATCAAACTTTTGTCACGCTCGTGACAGTGAAACTGTTTACAGGTCCTGTTAAGTGCGTGCATAGTATTTGAAACCCAGTTCAGAAAACAATAAATTAATTAATCGGATTATAATATAAATTCTACTTTAAAAACAGGTAGTATAATTAATTTTAGTAATACTTATAGTGACAAGACATAGTGCTAAGTAGATATGGATACAGAAACGGGCGGCCTAGAGTCGCCCGCTATGTATGTAGATAATTTAAATTCTCAGGTAAGTGAAAAAAACCTTAGTGATAAGACAGCCGATAACGAATCAAAGAAATATGACTTATTAAATAGATATAAACTAGCCGATAAAGCACCTTATTTTGTTTATGTTGAATACCTAGATAAAAATATTGGTAGACTTTTTCCAATTAGAGTGGGTCATTATCTATTTGACAATTTGACAAATAGCAAATTTTTTAATAAATCATGAAACAATTGTCAAAAATAATCTAGTAGCATATCCGAAATATTACACCCATAGAAAAGGTACTTATAGTAAAAATGGTTGACACTTTCTTTTTAGAAGAATACTTAAAAAAACGCTATAAATTCAAATATAGAAGTAGTGAACGTAGAAAGAATGAAACGCAAAATAATAAAACCAAATGGTCAAGTTGACTTTGTCAATAGACAGATTATTATAGTAACTTTCTTAGGTAATTATCTACCCCAAAATATCCAAATCAAATTAGTAAATTTTCTGGTCGAACCTTACATTCATCCAGTCGTGCAATGTTTTAAATGTCTGAGATATGGGCACACTTTCAAGCAATGTAAAGGAACCTTCCGCTGCAAAAAATGTGCAAAATCCCATTATGAAAATGATAACTGTGAGATTTATGCTATTTTCTGTGTTCATTGTAAAAGTGGGGAGCATCTTTCAACATCCAAAAAATGTCTAATGTATAATAAACAGTATAACATTAAGAATATAATGTCTACTGAAAACACCTCGTTCAAAGAAACCGAGACTTTAATTAATAACCCTTCTTATGCCAAAGTTGTTACAAGTAATAGATTTGCGCTTTTAAATAATATAAATAATTTCCCGGAATTACCAACGTCAACATAAAATTTTAATAATGCAATTAAAAAACCCTCACGAAATCTTACATCTCAACCAGTGCAGTCTAGAAAACGTAAAGCTGTATCACCTGATCGATCCCCAGTATCGTCGGTCCCAGTAAAACCAAATCCTCAACCTATCATAGTCAATCCATATCGGGATGAATTAATGCAATATAAAGAAAAATTTATAATGCAACTGACTGTATATGTGAGCAATTTATTTAAAAATATCAATTCAGAAAGTCACTTGAAAAATATCACTAAACGCGATACAGAGTGTGACGTTAGGGAATACATAAATTCAATTCTAAATTCAAGCAATAGATCACATGTAATAAGTGTTAGTGATGTCGAGTCCTCATATTAATAAAAATAAAATGAAGATACTTCAGTGGAATGCGCGATCCATTATTGCAAATAAACCAAATCTACAAATTACTTAAAACATAACCCCATAGTTCTCTCGGAGACTTGGATTAAACCCCATTTTAATTTCAACATAGTTGGTTATAATATTGTCCAAAAAAGTAGAAATGATGGCAAAGGAGGAGTTGGCATCCTCATCTTTCAAAATATTCCCTTTTCAAGTTTACTTTTAAATAATAACTTTAACACTGGAATTGAAATATGAGCAGTCACATTGAACAATATTAATCTAACAATTGTCTCTATTTACAAACCTCCTGACGTAAACACCAACAAACATGATTGGGACCACATATTATCGCAATTTGTTACACCGGTATTAATTTGTGGGGGCCCCAATTCACACCATAGTTTATGGGGATCTCTATCCGACAATAATCAAGGTACTTGTCTGGTTGAAGCCATAGATGATACTAATTTAGTTGTTTTAAATGACGGTAAGCCTACTAGGATTTCTTCTCCTCTCCAACTGCCCTCTGCTGTAGACTTAACATTGGCAACACCCGATTTAGTGAGTGTGACTGGAAAATCCTGTCTGAACCCATGGGGTCCGACCACTACCCTATTTTGATCGATTTTGTTGCAAATTTAGTAATCGAAAAAATTTATCCATCTTCCAAATGGAAACATCATTTAGCTGACTGGTCAATCACATTTAGAAAACAGTATTAGTAAATTTTCTGTTAGTGCAACCAATACAAACAATTTAAATCTGATATCTGATGCCATTAGTGACGCAGCTAATAAAGCAATACCGCTTAAAAGATCTTTTAATCACACTGCAACCCGACCAATTTGGTGGGACGAAGAATGTTCCAATGTGGTCATATTACCCCAAGAAGCCTTGTCTAGAGAGTCCACAGTACAAAGATATTGAAGCTAGAACAAAACTTTTATTTAAAAAAAAATATCATGATTCCTGGAAATGTTTTCTTAACAAATTAAATAAAAGTCTGGCATCTGGAATTTCATTAAAAAAATAAATAATAAAAATTATGGTTTCAAAAAAACACGAATACCAGATGATTTAATCGAAAGTTTACTGGATTACTTTGCCCCTCCATTTGTCGAAAATAAAAAAAACGTGAAAATTTAAAAAATAATAACACTAGTTTATCTGAAAATCCAGTAGATAAAGCTTTTACATTACAAGAACTTGAATCGACAATAAAAAATTCCCCCAGCACTGCACCAGGCTCTGACAGTTTTACATATAATATTATTCAAAATTTGCCACAATCCGCAAAACTTATTCTATTAAAAATTTACAATGATTGGTTGTTGAAAAATAGTTATGTTGACGAACTTAAGGAAATTATTATTTGTCTTATCTTAAAACCCAAAAAAGATCCAGATTTACCTTCATCATATCGACCTATATCTCTCATGTCTTGCCTTATGAAAACATTCGAACGAATGCTTAAGGCGAGACTTGAATGGTATCTAGAAAATAAAACTCTACTCCCCGAAACTCAGTGCGGATTTAGAAGAGGGCAAGGTACAATAGACGCAATTACTCAGCTGGTTACAGATGTACAATGCATATTTTCAAATAATGGTTATTTAGCTTGCTTTTTCTTAGATTTAAAAGGAGCATACGATTCTGTTGATTTGAATTTCTTAGATGTCAAACTTTATAATTTTGGTATAACAGCATCTTCCAATATCACTGAAATATTTACAAATAGAGAAATTCATATTAGAGATCACAATAACGTACTCAATAAAATGTATTCAATATGCCGACGACATTTGTCTCTACACTATCCAGAGTTCCTATAACGCATGTATTAAAGACCTGAAATACATAATATTCGTTGTTAAAAACTGGTTAATAGACTATGGATTCAGCATATCTCCAGAAAAGTCTGCAATAATGTTCTTTACAAGACGTCGACTTAATACAACAGATAGTATTAATCTTAGTGGCTATTGTATACCAGTTGTAAACCATTATAAATATATAGGTATGATCCTGGATAACAAATTATTATGGACAAAACACATTAAATACATAAAAGATATATGTGAAAAAGGTATAAATATGTTAAAATGTGTGTCAAAAAAAAAAGTGACGCAACGATTTCCTTAATGTTTTACAGGTCATATATACGGTCTGTTATAGATTATGGAAGTGTTTTATATGGATCAGCATCAAATACAAATCTTTTCATTCTCGATCACATCCAGTATAAATCAATTCGAATATGTACTGGTGCAATGAGGTCATCACCATGTAATGTCATTCTAGCTGAGGCACAAGAACCTCCTTTAGCCTTATGCAAACAATTTTTAGCCAGTAAAATTATGGTTAAAATTAGATCTCTTAATAGAAATAATATTATGAATAGTATTTACTTCCTTAATAGTGAAAATCTCATAAACTGTTATTGGAGACTTAAAAATAGTCCCCCATGGTAGATGCTTTTATTGAGTGTAAAAAATTTGATGAACTTATACACTGTCGCAAACAATATCCCAGTTTTTATCTCGATTATAACGAATTGATTTTTAAACCAACAGTAGTATTCCCTTCCTATTCTAACATTCCAGAAATTAATGAGTGTCTCGTGAAATCTATCTTAATCATATATAATAAAAAAGTAGAGATTTATACAGACGGATCAAAAATAGATGGTCGAATAGGTTGCGCATTCTATGTTTCGAACACCAATCAAACATATACATTTCGCCTAAATGATTCCTGCTCACAGCACTTTATTTTCGGTTAGTGTCCTACTGTCTTTAAAAGATTTATTAAATACACCTAAATGTACTTGTTTTTCTTAAGATACAAAATTTAAATTGCAAAACTGGAGTTCGAACTTAAACTCGAGAGTCTGGATAAAGTCAAAATGAATTAAAAAATTTGGAGATTTTATGGCAGTTCATTTTTTGTTTTCGTGAGACAAGTGCGCGGATAAGCGACTGTTCTCCAATATTAATAAATATATTGGAGTTCAGAAAAATCGTAAATGGAGATATTCACACTAGAGGCTATAATGCAAGTTCACACAAACATGAATTAGAGTTGCAGCTAAATATTCCAGTTTCCAAAAGCCAGACCTCAAATTTTGAAAGCAATCCTATGTTCCCAAAAGTGCGGCTGGTACCAACGTGATGATTCAAGTGCCGAGTTGCAGGCACGTCGAGGGAGCATATTTGTTATTTTGTTATATTTTGTATTAGAATATGGAATACTTGGTCTTGTTACCTGATACAGATATATTTGGTATTTTATATTTTTAAGCCTTGCGCCCACGATACCTTCGAAGACAATGTTATTTTAAATAAAACTTCTAACGTTTAATTTAAGGCCGGTTGACCTTGATAAATCTGAAATTTTAGCCTGTGGCGCATTTTCAAACCCTACGACCTCAACTTTGGCAAAAAGCTACTTTCATCATTGTACTTCATTTTCTGGAAAAAATATGGTCACCCTATAGTTATAATGCAATATCTGTAGGCATAAGAATTTCATCAACACCAATATTCAACATTAATAATGATGAAATTGTTGTGCCGAAAGATATATGTTGCATTATAAACACTTATTAAACTTTGAAGAATTGTCCTGTCTCCGATTATTTAAGCGTTAATCATTAATACCCCTTGCAGCTGACGCTACGCGTACACAGCTGTGCTGCCCATCTTCGTGCCCCCCCCACCATGTCGAAATTTTGAAAATACTCTGGACACAAACTCCTCAATTAAAACGTGTATAATTAATATAGATAATATTAATATATCTGCTTAAACGTAAACTATAATAAATATTGTTACGTGCTTACAATTTTCAGTAAACACTTTGTGGATCCAAATAACTTGCAACAAGAATCTTCACAAACCACTGATTTATTAAATCACTAAAATTACACTAGTATACTTAAAAATCACACAACTAATAATAACTTAATCTAATATAAATTCACTACTTTTAAAACACTATTTACTTTTCTTCTTAAACTTGTCAACTCTTGTCTAACCTAAAAACTCTCTGTCTGTTTACTTCACTGCACTGAACTCTTCTTCTACAAACTGTCTCTGTAACCAGAACTGTACTGGATACTAAACTGAACTGTTCCTTATACTTCACTAAACTGTACTGTTCTCCCATCTGCTGGCTTCACCTCTTTATATACCCACTTGGAATGTCCAGAATATCATTGTAGAACTTTCCAGAATATACTGGAATTCTCTATAATTTTCTTAGGCACTACTAAATGGTGGTTCGCCAGTTGGCCCACAGATGGCGCCACCCTTCTAGCCAGGGAGTAATTACAACTCTCCTCACTGTTAGAGGGCAGCACATAACACTGCCCCCTCCTTAAGCCTGAACGTCCCGGTCAAGCAATTCAGATACCCCAGCATACTTTGCCAACCTGTCCAGGTGCACGATCTTCATCTTGGACTTCTTTCTACGTTGAATCCTATAAACAACGTCGTTGATCCTAGTGATGACAGAATACGGTCCTTCCCAAGGTGAGCGAGGCTTCGAGAATCCTTCTTCACTCCGCTGTGGGTTATACAGCCAAACTGAGTCCCCCACCTTGAATCCCGCCGAACTGGCATTGCGGTCATATCTAGCCTTCATTCGGTCACCACTCCCTGTAGGTGACCTCTTGGCAGCCACATTCGCACAAACCTTGCAACTGCAACATCAAGCCTCTACATCCTGACAGCTATTTATCCAGTAAAATCGTTCCCGTACTCTAGCCAAGGTCTTATTTCTGCTAAAGTGCCCTCTGGATATTCCCTCGTGCACTTCCCGAAGTACTTTTGGTACTCGGCACCTGGGTATCAGCAACCGCATGGTAACTTCTTTCCCATCCGGGCTCTCCCATGCTCTCCGTAGTAGTCCATCTATAACCCAAGGGGAATCCCATTGCGCCCACAAAGCCTTCAGTCCAACACTTTTACTGGAAACGTCCTTCCATTCAGGGCGGATTCCTTTTTCTTTCGCCTTCAATATTGGTCCAATTTCATCGTCATTCAGTTGTTCCTCTCTTAGAACTTCTTTTGTCCAGTCTTTTGGAACCTCTATCTTAACTGCCTTCACTTCTGCTATATCCTGCTGCTTCTTTACATTCTCGGCATTCACTTCCTTAGGGCTCCTCTGGCGACAGTACCTCTTGACATGCCCAATTTGCCGCAATTATAACAGCGGATTACTTTTGTCGGACCTCCAGCACTTCGCTGCTGCTTCGGCTCCTGTTTCGGCGGTTGCGGTTCCTGTTTCAGCTCCGGTCGCGAACTTAATTCGTTTAGTACTTGTGCGACCATTTTCTGTATGTCTGTTAACATAACAATCAATCTCATCTTATCAGAGCGGACTTCCTCTTTCTTTGCAGTGCTTACTTCCCCAGGATTCCGTTCTCGACACTGCCGCATCATATGTCCTGGTTTGCTGCACTGATAACACCGAATCACCTTCCTTGGCTGTCCATCGCTCTGTTCTCTTTCCTGCTTCCTTGGAGCATCTGGTTTGGTCATCAACTGGCTTATCATTTTGTGCAGGTCAGCCATCAAAGATTCCATATTTGACTTTTCTAAATGGTCCTCTTCTTCTACTTTCATGGCTCGTACTCTTGGATGTAGAGTCTCTTCATAAGCGGCTTCAACTTCGAGGGCATGGATCAAGGCTTCGCTACCAGTCTTAGCTCGAGATAATCTAAGGACTCGCCTGATCTCCTCGTCTCTTATGCCATCAATGAAAGTACCAACTGTTAATTGTTCCTGGAATTCTTTGGGAGCATCCGGGTAAGCCAGGTATGTCAGTCGCTCAACAGCTGCTTCAAAATCTTGTAAACTTTCCCCAGCCTTTTGTGTGCGTGATTTGAGCTGAGTCCGGTATACTTGGGCGAGGTGTTGGTCGCCATATCTTAGATCTAATGCAGCCTCCAAAACTTTAAAATCCCTTTGCTGCGTCACTGGGATAGTCTGAAGCAACTCTGAGGCTTGACCTCTTAATGCTAGCACCAATGCCATAGCTTTGTCTTCATTACTCCAATTGTTTGCGCATGCCGCTGCCTCAAATTGTCTCTTGTAAGTTGACCAAGAAGTTTGACCATCAAAGGAAGGCGGTTGTAATCGAGGACCTGACGATAATACTAGCTGGCCTCCTTGCGCTCTTAACTGTCGCTTAAGCTGTTCTACCTCTCCCTTAACTACCTGAAATTTTCCTTCTATATCGGTAACTTGCCCTTCGACGCCCGTAACTTTTTGTTCGACACCAGTAACTTTTTCTTCGACGCCAGTAACTTTTTCTTCGACGTCAGTAACTTTTTCTTCAACGCCAATAACTTTTTCTTCGACGCCAGTAACTCTAACTCTTTTTCTTCTTCACGTCTCTCCTGTTCTTCTTTTTCTTCCTGACGTCGTCTTTCTTGTTCTTCTTTCTCTTCTTGACGTCGTTTCTCTTGCTCTTCTTTTTCTTCTTGATGTCGTTTCTCTAGCATCATTTTGCTAAATGCAGCTAACATGTCTTGCATTTGTTTTTCAGCGGCCATGCTTCTTGTTTCCATTCAAAAACTAACAAACAACACTAACAAGTTTTATTTAAAGTCTATGCCAGGTACAAGTAGAATGTTCTATAAATTTTCTCACACTATATGGCACAAATTAGTCTTGTCTAATGTCTATATTACTTTCCAGTTCGACTCACTTCACTATCTCCAGTGGTTTCCAAATAGAACACTATGGAACTTCGTCGAATTCTTCAGAAATTCTGTTGCAATTCCGCTTCTGACACCAATTGTTACGTGCTTACAATTTTCAGTAAACACTTTGTGGATTCAAATAACTTGCAACAAGAATCTTCACAAACCACTGATTTATTAAATCACTAAAATTACACTAGTATACTTAAAAATCACACAACTAATAATAACTTAATCTAATATAAATTCACTACTTTTAAAACACTATTTACTTTTCTTCTTAAACTTGTCAACTCTTGTCTAACCTAAAAACTCTCTGTCTGTTTACTTCACTGCACTGAACTCTTCTTCTACAAACTGTCTCTGTAACCAGAACTGTACTGGATACTAAACTGAACTATTCCTTATACTTCACTAAACTGTACTGTTCTCCCATCTGCTGGCTTCACCTCTTTATATACCCACTTGGAATGTCCAGAATATCATTGTAGAACTTTCCAGAATATACTGGAATTCTCTATAATTTTCTTAGGCACTACTAAATGGTGGTTCGCCAGTTGGCCCACAGATGGCGGCACCCTTCTGGCCAGGGAGTAATTACAACTCTCCTCTCTGTTAGAGGGCAGCACATAACAATATACTTAGTTAAGCTAAAAGTGCCTCAGTGAAAAGTTACTTTGACGTGCTAATTAGCACCACAGTTAATTACGACCCCCCCTTTATCCCGGAAGGCTCTAGCAGAGCCTTGTGTGGGAGGGGGCTACACATTTAGAGACAAGAGACACACACCCAATGTCCGTGTATAGTGGAAAAATCCCTCTCACAGTATTTTCCACTGCCACGACCGGGGATCGAACCCGCAACTTTTGGGTGACCGGCAAGTGCGCTCACCTCTCGACCACCAGTTATACAGCACCTCTGTATGTTATAACGTCATAATGGTGTGAATTCATATGATGATATTTTGTAGAAGTTGCTACTGTAACATATTCTAAGATCGTTCCATATTATTTCCTATATTATTATCTAAACCATCATCATTTAATTTTTATCATATTCATAAGCCAAAACAGAATAAATTAAAGCTACACCTTTTGATATCACAGTTGCCGAGTTGCAACTTTTCAATTTGTATAAGTAAGTATGAATCAATGAATCACTACAAAAGTGAAACAAAGGTTAAAAACCGGCTTACTTTCTCTAAAACCATAAAATGACAAATGACTGATCGGTTTTGCTGAGCGATACGTCCATTGATTTTTCACTTTATATTGAAACCGTCGTTATGATCATTGACAAGACTTAAATAATTAAAAACTAATATGCGAACCACATTACTCAAAATTTCAGTTTTTTAATAACGTACGATATCTATCAATGTTTCCTCCTGTCTCACAACCCAATAGTCGTTGACTAAATGAATTACTTTTTATTCTAAAATTATGTACTTTTGATATTACCATGTTTAATCCAGTGCGACATAGATGTCGCTGAGAAAACTTTCAGTTTAGAGACCTGCAGTGCCATTCTGTTTCATTGTAGAATTCTATAGTTCGACTCGAAACTATAGGTTTGGTTCTGTTATGCAATTTCTACTCTTGCCATTTGACAGTTACTTGTAGATTTCTACTGTAGCCACGAAGCGATAGAAATAAATTGTAAACAGAGTACCATTGCAGATTCTCTGTCTAAAGTAG
The DNA here is from genome assembly GCA_963675555.1 of Leptura quadrifasciata. NCBI lineage: Eukaryota > Metazoa > Arthropoda > Insecta > Coleoptera > Cerambycidae > Leptura > Leptura quadrifasciata. The sequence goes on from OY776677.1 coordinate 116,684,335, forward strand.
AATTCATTTTAAGGTCACTTTTTTATTTGTATAATAGAGAAGTTCACCATCAGATGACAGACGTTATAAATAAATACATTTCTCAGAATCTGCATTGCAGATTGCAGCAGCAGCATTCCTACTTCTGTTGTTCTGTTTTCCAGATTAAAGTTTTGAAGTAGCGTAGTCTGTGAAGTAGCTGTGGAAGTAGTGACAATGAGAGTGATAGGGTAATGATGAGAAATGTATTCGCGTTAAAATGATTTAAGTCTAGTAAATATTTAAATCAGTGCCATTCTTTTGGAATATTTATTCTGTTCAAACAAAATTGATTAGTGTATCAGATCGAAAAATGAATTATTTAAAAGAGCCTGAACTAGTGGCTAAAATTCAGTCATTTTTTGGGGTTAACACTAATTTCCAAGAATCAAATGGTGTGACTAAAATCGCTAAAGATAACAACAAAAAGGAATACGTTATAGGCAACAAATTCTTTTACTATTTATTCGTTTTTGGAACAGCACTTGGGGATGAGACCTTTTATTCAGCATTTATTCCATTTTGGTTTTGGAACATTGATGGAGCTGTTGGTAGACGAGTGGTGATGGTTTGGTCGATTGTTATGTACATAGGTAAATAATTTATACCCAGTAAGTACCAATTTATATATTATCAGGATCGCAAATGATCTTTTAGGTCAGGATGTCAAAGACCTACTCCGTTGGCCTAGGCCTGGCCCACCAGTAGTTCGTTTACAACACAAATGGTCATTAGAATATGGTATGCCTTCAACCCATGCTATGGTGGGTGTATCCATCCCTTTTTCTGTTCTTTTATATACTATGAATAGATACCAGTATAATGTACCGCTTGGATTATGCATAGCTATTATTTGGTGCACTGTTATTTGCTTGAGTAGATTGTATCTAGGAATGCATACAGTTTTGGTAAGTTGTCTCTCTCGTGGCAATCTAATTTTATCACAGAGTAATTTTATTTATTTATGTGACTACCCATACATTGAATGATATTTGCAAAAAAAGGCAGAATAGCAGTTATGTACAAAATTTATACTCTATTGTCAATGATTCCAGTTCTGTACCTTAAAGCATAGTAGTTATATAGTCGAGGCAAGAATTCAAGCGATGCACGTCACAGATCGATTCTATAAATAAGTCAATACTGCTAAGAATCATGAAGCACCATTAAACCGTACCTATTTCTGAAGAAAGCTTAATAACTGGGTGTCAAGAATTACTCTTTTTAACGTAATTAATGATTAAAAACTATGTTAGTATTAAAATTTCTTTAATGAGATCACTCGTGACGTGCATCGCTTGAATTCTTGCCTTGACTTTATCATCAAATCAAAATAAACTTTCACCTCAAGAGAATACAAATGAATTGAAGGAAAATATTTCAGATTTGTCACCTTACCTTTAACTAATGTAACAGTAGATAGTAAAGCAGGTAAAATGGGTTCTAGCTACAAGAATGTTCCATCAACAACAGCACAGGAAAATAAAAATTTAAGTATTCTTAGGTTGTAATAAATAAAATTTTAAAGGTAGATCACTTACAGTCATTTAAATTCAATAATTACATGTGAAAAAAGGAAGTTTTACAAACATAAAAATGATGTACCGCAAACCTGTTACCTCTTTTACACTTAAAAAGCATTTAAAAACGCAAATAGTAATAGCATAATAAACAATTAGTTAAAAAGGTATAAACAATAACATAAGAAGTAATAAGACAATAAATGGTTATCACATAAGAGTATTGTTCCTTACAGTAAAGTCTTTGGATTCGTTGTAAATGTTACAAAACTTAAGTTATTGACAGTAATAAATGAAATATACATACTGTCTATTTTACGATATCTCTCTTATATCTGTTGTAGAAGAATAAAGTCTTAGAAACAGTTATTCCATTTTTTGTGAGCTATATTTCAGTAAAAAGAAATTTGAAATCCATGGCCTACTTTGTGAGATATATTACAAAAACCTGAGAAATAGAAGAAAAAAAACAAACGGTTATAGCTTTCTTATTTGAGGAGATACGAAAAAAGTTAAAGGGATGAAAGTTGACGACAAAGACAATAAGAATAATCCAGCTATCTGGCATAACTTGATTTAAATAATTTGTACATATTACAGCAGTGTGAGGTGGAGCCCTATCTTGTGGAAAATATGAATAATTTAATCTTTCTGTCACTGTTAATTCATAAAGAAAATCTTGAAATTCGTTTTGCAGGAAATTAAGGTACCTACGAGCGGTTAATTTGCCCTCATAAAAATAAGGTCCAATTATTTTAGTCCCTAAAAGACCCACCCAAACATTCGTAGAAAATCTTTCTTGGAAAGCAGCCTCTGCACCAATGTGTATTTTCTTGTGTCCACTTATAATGTATATTTCTATTGAAAAATCCATTATTAGAAAAATTTGATTCGTCCGACCTAAGAATTTTACTACATATCCGCAACATGCCTTACTACTTTTTTTGAAAATGAACCGTGCAATTTCATATTTTGAACTAACTTCCTAAACATAGTTCAATTTGGCTGTGGAGCTTCTGGAAATTTATCTCCGTAAACCGTGACTGCCATGTCAGCGTCAAAATTGTTCTAACAATAAATGCCAATCATATCGAATTTGTTATATTGGTGTACACCATAATTACTGATATAATACTTGGCTTAGAACTCGACAACGCAACATACAACAGTGACAATCTGTCAAATTTGTTAATAACTGTAAACATTGTTTTTCACTAATCATAGCATAGCTGATTTTTACGATTCAATATAAATTACGGTTTTCGTAAAATATTAAATATTGGCACTATCAGTTAAAATTTTTGTGATATGTTTTATATCATTGAAGAGAGAAAAAATAAACTGGTGTTATGACCTACTTCGAGACCTACTTTGATATTTGTTCCTTTCATTTTTGCACAAGAGCGTATGTCAAAGCCAGCTGCGTTTTTCGAATTTTTTGATGCATATTATTATTCTTATTGTCTTTACCGTCAACTTTCATCCCTTTAACTTTTTTCATATCTCCTCAAATAAGGAAGCTGTAACCATTTGTGGTTTTCCTATCTTTCAGGTTTTTGTAATGTATCTCACAAAGTAGGCTATGGATTTCAAATTTTTTTTTTACTGAAATATAGCTCATAAAAAATGGGATAACTGTTTCTAAAACTTTATTCTTCTACAACAGATATTAAGCGAGATATTTGTTGTGGCCCTCGTAAAATAGACAGTCTATATATGTGTGCGGTATGATCATGCACATCATGTATTCGTGGATTTTAAATCTACTTGTGACTATAACAGACAAAAACTGTATAATGCCTTGATATAATTTAATATACCAAGCTATTTGGTAGAGCTGGTGCGATTAACAATGGAGCAGGTTAAATGCAGAGTCTGTCGAGATGACTTTTAGAAGAGTTCCAAACCTCCAAAGGACTACAACAAGGGAATGTTTTGTCCTATACTCAGTCCTATACAAAATTTAATTAGGCTCTTGAAAAGGTATCAAAGCATTACAAGTAAATATATTGAACACGATATGCAATAGGTCCACATTCTGACCTATGCTGATGATATTGTTATGTGCTGCCCTCTAACAAGGAAAGATGTGATTAAGTTCATGTTCAAAGTTTTCCTCAGAAGCTTAGTTACTTCCCTGACTAGTAGGGTGGCGCCGTCTATGAGCCAATTGACGAACAATCATCTATTACATGGTGTAAAACTATGGAGAATTCTAGAAAAGAGTTCTAGAAGGATTCCAAGTGTGTATATAAAGAGGTGACTCCAGCAGATGGGAGAACAGTACAGTTTAGTGAAGGAAGAGTTCAGATCAAAGTGAAGTAAACAGTTGAGAGAATTTTTAGGTTAGACAAGAGTTGACAACAAGTTGACAAGTTTAAGAAGAAAAGTAAAGTACATAGTGTTTAAAAGTAGTGAATTTATATTAGATTAAGTTATTATTAGTTGTGTGATTTTTAAGTATTTACTAGTGTAATTTTAGTGATTAAATAAATCAGTGGTTTGTGAAAATTCTTGTTGCAAGTTATTTGGAATCCACAAAGTGTTTACTGAAAATTGTAAGCACGCAACAATATCTAGTAGGAAAAACAAGGGAAGAAGTTACAGAAGCCTCCACTGCACTAAAAGAAGTAGTAATTGTACTACATTCCCCTCGACCCCAATATCCATTGAAAACCAACAAAAAACTCATTTTCTTCATGAAATCCGTCTGTTGAAACACTATCATGATAGAACACGATGAGTCAGTCATGCATCGATAAGGCTGTTTTTCAAACATTCTTCAAGCTGATATTTTTTGGCTATGTACCTATAAACACTTTTGATCACGACATATTAATGTACATCATATATTTTCAGCCAATTTGACAGAGATCATAAGATTGGCGCCTTGGTCCTTTATAAAAATTGAAAAATATAAAATTGTAGCCTAAAATTGAATTATGTTTTTTTTGACATTTCCCATTCTAAAAAATGTATAGATAATCATTATTTGAATAGGTTGATTGTTTTTGTTTTATAGAAATTGGCCAAATATTTTACAAGATATGTATAGGGATTTTGTTGCTTACCCCTATTATTGCAGCAAGCTTATTTTGCTGGTTTTATATATGTTCTATTCATTATTTTTTTATTTAATCTGCCTATGCTAGAGGCATACAGGATAGGGCAATAGTGCGTTTGCATGATATATATCAATGATATACAGGATGTTTCAGTTAACATTCCCACAGCCGATATCTTGGACACTAAATAATACATTTTTATTCTGTAAATGGTAATAGATTCTATGGGTAATGCCTTCTTCAGGACGTACACTTTACTATTATAACACTATCACCAGAGATGGTGCTGCAGTTTAAAAATATTTTTCGATCAAGGAAGGTTTGAAACATGACATTCGATTAACAATTAGCAAAATTGTTCTTATTCCAAAAAGTCAGAACTACAGTATCTTTTTGAGATATTATTTTAATTTTATTATCTGACTGAAGTGTTGTAAATTTTTTTTAATTGCTGTAACTTTTTTAATCTCGGATTTCAGATGTAGGTTCCTGGTAACTTTTTTGAGTACTATAAGAGAATTATTTACTGGTGGGAATTTTTTTTAATAGCACTTCAAATTTTAAATTGAGAAATTTAAATTAAAATAATTGAAAAATTCTTGGCACTTTCTGTCACTTGGATATTATTTACATTCTTACTTACTTCATTACCCGCAAAACAATAAATTAAATAAATAAACACCACAGAAGTTAGACAACCCCCAATTCCAGAAGCCAGGGACTTGTGCGGAAGGGGGTTACACATTGAAGAACACGGACATACAACCATTTCCTCCGATAGTGCCGGAGCCAGGATTCGAACCCGGTGGTGCTATGCCCGTGTGAGTAATCGCGATTGCCACCTCACGCCTTAACCCATTTGGCTGTCGATCAGATCAAAAATCGAATCGAAAAAAGTTGATTCCCATCCGAAATTCGATCTCTGAAATCTCGTTAGCCATGGAAAAATTGTAATTGTTCATTTATTAACTGTCAGAAGTCTAATTTCCATTTGTTTGTAAAATTTGTCCAAAATATGGCCCATACCAATGTGGACAAAGTTAATATGTTATTAATTTATGGAAAATGCAATAAAAATGCAAAAGCAGCCAAGTGTATGTATCAATTACAATTTCCAAACAGAGCACAACCCAATCACAAGACTTTTTTCAATGTGTGTAACAATTTATTACAATATGGTAGTTTTAAAAAGGTAACATGTGACAGAATACGAACAGCAAGAACCCAGGAGAATACGGCTCTAGTTTTACAAACCATTAACAATGATCCCCACTTATCATTGCAACACCAATAGTCTCCACCAATATATCACTATCGTCGTGCCAAAGAATCTTAAAAGAAAATAAGTACTTTATATAATAAGTACCATATAAACCACACTTATTACGTCACTTACTGCCTACGGACTATGGTCGTCGCTTAACCTTTCTTGCTGAGTTTTCTATTCTTTATGAAGGAAATTGTAATTTCCTTAAAAATGTACTTTGGAGTGACAAAAGTAAATTTCACAGTAACGGCACAATTACAAAACATAACTGTAGCTATTGATCGGAAAACAACCCAAGATGAATGATTCGAACAAGAAAACAAACTGTGTTCAGCACAAAAGTATGATGTGGTTTTTTAAATGGTTAATATTATAGGTCTGTTTCTATATCATAAAAATTTAACCAGTTATTTAAGATTCTTAGAAAATTAGTTGCCAAGACTTTTACAATATATTCCCTAAAACAGCTGAAATTTGGTTTCAGCAAAATGGCGCACCACCCCACAACTCTAATTTTGTTGTAGATTATTTGAATAACATGTTTTCAAGGTGCTGGATTGGCACCTCAGAACTGGTTAGATGGCCCATGCGTTCCCTTGACTTCTCTTAACTTTTTCTTGTGAGGATATTTAAAAAGCCAAGTATAACGAGAGCCAATAGAAGATATGGTAGATTTACACAATAAAATGTACGCTTGCGCTGGTGCAATTAATAGATACACATTATTAAGGACATGTAACGAGGAATTGTTACATCGCTTTGATATGTGTAGTCAAGCAAATGGAAGTAATTTCGAGCATCTATTGTAAATACTGTTGTCAAGATGCATTCTACAAGAATAGAATTACTTGTTGTTTTTCCATTTAAATTTCTCAATTTAAAGTAATTTCAGGTAAAATCCGAAGTGCTATTAAAAAAATATTCCCACCAGTAAATAATTCTCTCAGTACGCAAAAAGTTACCAAGAACCTACATCCGAAAACCAAGATTAATAAAGTTACAGCAATTAAAAAGAAATTATTACACTTCAAAATTAGACATTATCGTTAATACATATCAAGATATTTATAGTCTGATATATATCACGATATTTATATAAAAAAAGAATACAATACATAATAATATGTTAAAATTATTATTTATACAAAATATAGTGATATCCGCCCATGTATGTTCTCAAGTCAGTTGCAGTCATCCTTTTTGGAGATAATGACTATACAGTTAGTCAACCGAAGGTATATTTGGGATAATAACTATAGTGGTGGCATTCAATTAGATTTTACTCTACATTTTATATCGGCAATTTTAATTTTCTAATCTAACTATAGATGACAATCGGTCAATGTCATCGTAATAGGCTTGCTGTTTCCAAGATGGAAAATTGACATTTTTATTTAAAAACATAAATCAGGTGGAAAAGACAAAAAAAGATAACCTTGATTGGGTTTGGGAAAATGCTAATATACCAGAACCTTCACAAGGGCTTTGTGACTCAGATGAAGACGTACCATTATCAAGACTAATGTAGAATAAAAAGGTCAATAATTTATTTTTGTTGGAATTCTTATATTGTTTAATATTCATGTTATTATATTACTCATGCGAATGATTTGTTTTATTTTTTAATTTATTTTATTGTTTTTAAAATCATTATTTAATTTAATTTGTACTTGTAGTTGTTACTAACTTGTAATAAAAATGTTAAGACAGTTAAATGAATTTATTTGGCTACTATAAATAAAAAAATTAATATTTAAACAATAGATATCAAAATTTGATATACGTCGGATATATATCCGATATTTTGATCATATTTGTCAACTTTGTTTTTAGAAGCCTCTTTCTAGACTTCTTTCACTCCTATATTATTATTGACTCTCTCCTAGCCATATGAATATAGTGATTTTTTATTTATTTATGGAGCAATAAAGTGCTTCATATGTTGCCCATTTTGATTGGCATACATCCCTATGCATATTTGAAATGAAGTTTCTACTGTTTTTAAAATTGCCGGTGTGATCAATGAAAAAGCTGTTATTATATTCTTTCTTTCATATTTTTGATTGTAGAACAGTAGAAACTTAATTTCAAAGAGGCATAGAGATGTGTGTCAATCAAAATGAGCAACATTTGGAGCACTTATAATTTCTTCTGCTCAGTTATTCAAAAAACCTCTAATTTTTTAAGTTTATTCTTGAATTTTGTAGTCTCTATTTGGATATGTAATGAGTAGCCTAAATAAAACAAATATCACTTTTAATTTATCTTTTATTTTAATGCTGTAGATATTGCTATAGTAAATGATGGATGGTTAATGAGACAAATTGCACTGCGTTATAACATTAACAAAAATTTGGTGTGTAACATAAGAAAGTGGAGAATAAATGGTACGATTAGTAGAAATTCTGGATCAAAGGACGAAGGATATCTTATTTAACAAGAAACTAACTATTAATATTTCGTTATTGCACCATTTCTATTTATAACTTCTATAAGTCTGTTTGGCATAGAATTAAATAACCTTATACAATAATCATTAGTAATTTTCCCATGCATTATTTACTATTTCCAGTAATTCTTCGGCATTCCGTGGTCTCACATTTCGTTTTTGGATACTTCTTACGAGTAGTCCCCATACTTCTTACACAGGGTTAAGATCTGGACTATGACTGGGCCAGTTAGGAACATTGATGTTATCTTGAAACCAGTTAGTTACGGTATGAGCAGTATGAACGGGACAGTTGTCTTGTTGAAATATGAACTCATTATTAGGAAATAATTGTGACACAGAAGGGAGCATAATATTGTCTAAAATCCTAATATACGTTTCACTATTAAATCGTTCCTCAATATGCCACAAAACACCAGGATCACGTGCCGATATCCAAGCCCACATATTGACGGAAAATCTACCACTATTATCATTGTTAGATATATATTTCTCATCGAGTCGAGTATTTGCAGGGCGGTAAACACGAATACATCCGCTGTGTGTTGACTGGAAAGCTTTTTCGTCTGTAAAGATTACATTGTTCCAAAAATTTACATCATGCGCTAAAAATTCAAGCGCAAATCCTACTCGAGCCTCTTTATGTTCAGCTGTAAGTATGTCTATGCTGCTGCATGACAGTGTAGCTCTCATTCTCTTACTCGCCGGCGACCAGTACTACTCGATCCAGGAAAATTCGTTTCTTCAGCAGCCTGAATAACTGACTAAAATGGATTTTCTACAAAAGCACTTACTAATTGCAAATCTTGTTGTTGAGTTGATATCCTTCATTGCCCTGATCCAGGATTTCTACTAATCGTACCGTTTATTCTCCACTTTCTTAAAATGTTACACACCGAATTTTTGTCAATAGTATAACGCAGCGCAATCGCTTATATGTGGCATATTAGTTTTTTGCACACTTGCAATAAATTATGACAACTAACTAATGTCACAAAAATTAAAGTTAGATGTACAGAACTAGATTTTAGCAAAATACCGTTATAAGACGTCCTATTTTTTTTTTTTTGCTCACAACCCTACTTACTGCTCAATAAATCGAAAATGGTTACAATAGCCATAGAGATGTACATACATAAAAGTGTTTCATTTTTACATAATATAGTCAAAAATATACGCAGGGCTTTCCATTTCATGAAATTGAGAAAATTCAATTCAAAAAGTTCTAAATTCAAAAATTTTTAGCCACCCTATATATTTTTATGAAGTGAAATTAATTCAAAAACATCACACAGATCTACGATTTTTTTTGTTAAAATCTATAATGGTGGCTGTAGTGTGATTTTTTTTCAAAATGCACCTGTAGATGGCATTATTTCAACAACAAAAATCACTACATTCAAATCGTTGGGTGATAATCAATAATAATATACGAGTTAAATAAGTCTAAAAAGGAGCTTCTAAAAATGTACTATTATAGCATTCCATTTAAAAAATGGCGCTTGGTCCTGTATAATCGTCTTAGTTCACCCTGTATATTCAAAGATAATTTCCAGTTACAGATTTTTTTATGTAGTTTACTTGTATTTTTTTAAATCTTTAGTTATCATAGAACTCGAGTTATCAAAGTCCAACACACTATTGCCTCACCCTATATATTATCTACTATGTAAAAATCTAAATTGGTAGTAGTTTCATAAGATTATTTTAAGTATCTAATAATGATAATGCGGGTAAATATTTATTTAGTATATTTAATATGCAGAGCTGCTTAGAATGGTAATAAAATATATTTACACTTTATAAGTTTATCACCTCATACCTAAAATTATCACAGGTTTTCACAAGCTTGTAGAGATCATAAAATTAAGAATCTTAATTAAAATGTAGCTTCTGCTACCATATCCTAATATTAGTGCTATCCAATTAGCCTCTCATTGCTAATTTCTATAACATCGTATGCATACATAATTAAATAACCGTTCTAAATTTGGATTCATTGTTGCCGTTATAACAATCAATATTGATATTGTCTGTTTATTTTAGAGCTCTTTCTTTTCTAGAATAACGAGAATGTAGGTTATCAAGGATACAAAGTTTAGGCATTGATAGTTTACTTATTAGTTAGATTTTTCTTTTGATTGGTCATTGATTTTTGCTGCTGCTGCTGCTGCTGCTGCTGCTTACAAAATCATATTAAACTTTTTTTACTTTAAATGTATTTAAATAGATATAAATAGATAATTTATTGATGCTCATATACAAGAACAGTGTTTACACAAGTCTGAGGAAACAGTTGAAATGATAAAATATTACAATTCATAAAACTTACATTTAAAATAATTAAATTTAGTTTAAAAATTATGAATATAACAAAAGATAGAAACAGAGAAAAAACACTTACTTAATGCACACAAAATCAGATATAAAACATACAAAAGATTAGTAAATTATTTATGTTTTATATTATATTGAGAGTCAGCAAACCTCTTAGAATATTATGATCAGATTAGGTCTGAAATTGTCTTCCTCGTCTACCTTTTACCATGTCTCTCTTAGCCCTGAAGAAACAAATAAATGCATTATATTTATGCTTACAAACCTTCTCTTGCAGTTGAAGTAATTTTATGAAAAAATAAAGTAAAAATAATTTTAAAAATATAGTTTATAAAAAAATATAAAATATAGTAATATAACTGGTATGTATGACTGGTGGTCGAGAGGTGAGCGCACTTGCCTCTCACCCAAAAGTACCGGATTCGATTCCCGGTCGTGGCAGTGGAAAATGCCATAATTGTTATATTGTCACAATAATAATAATAACAGTAATTTTTGTATTCACCAAAATTCATATAATTGCATTGTAAAAACAGGATGTTGTCAATAAATACATTAAATATTGTTGTAATTTTGACGTGTTTGACACTTTCATTTCCGATAAGTTTAAGGTGGGAGATCCGATAAGCAAACATTTATTATTTTTAGCCATAACTTTTTTTATATACATATATTCGTAAAAGAAAGTGGAAGACTAGCTAAGTAGAACTGTGACAGGTGTAGTGATATCAATTTTCACTCAATAATTTCAGTTGTTTGCAAAATTAGTTTATTTAAATCTACAAGATATGAATATCGGCACTATTTTTTAATTTAAATTAACTAATTTTGCAAATAACTGAAATTATTGAGTCAAAATTCATATCACTACACCTGTCTTATTGTATCTCTCTCTCTCTCTCTCTCTCTCTCTATCTCCTTTGGATATGCCCACCTTAAATCTAAAATTTAAATGCAAGTTAATTCCATTATAGGAATTTGATAATGGAGATATATTTTTACCACTTAGCTTTATTATTAGCATTTGTGTTCCACCAAGCAAGTTCAGAAAAATCAGACCAAAGATTGTTAATTATAAAGGATAGCTTATCTGCACTGATTTATTCCCCCAAGGTCATAAGCAATTTGTCAGTAGTTGTGACGCCGACAATGGTCCTGGTCTGCTAGCGGCTTGCACCAGCGGTCCTTTTTAAAATAGATACATTTTGTGAGATGCTGTTTTATTTTATTTTTTTTAGCTAAATAGATCCCGATCTTTTATGAATGGTAAACTAAAAATTCCTAGGTTTTCTAACATAGTTATCATATAAATATGTATAGAAAGAAACCAAAACATAAATATGGCATGCCTATTGTATCATTGCCGTAGAGCCTGTGGCACAATCAAGTACCGTCGCACGAAGAAATGGATCGCTTATTACATCACTGATGGTCCAAATAGAGTGGGGGGGTGGGCAACGTTACTCTTATGGAGATAAGCAATCCTTTATAGTTAACAGTCCTTGAAATCAGACAACCTAGCTTTAGACTGTCATTTTACAAGTTGGTGGATGAAAAATAAAAATTTAATTATAATCAATTTATTATTTTTAGGATGTCGTTGCGGGTCTGGCATTGGCTGTACTTATAATGATTCCTTTAGTACCAATAGTTGACCATTTTGATGAATACTTTCTCACAAGCCCTACAGCTCCACTTTTGTTATTAGTTTCGTCTATTCTGATGATTGTTTATTATCCTAATAGTGGAAAATGGACACCAACAAGGTAATGTAGCCTTATTCCTCTAATTGAGAGGACAATAATAGGTCATTATAATTACGGGAGTACCTAACCTACTGTAAAATATTCTTTTTACTAATAAATAAATATTTGTAATACAGCACAAACTATGGACCTTCTTCCCACAGGAGTTTAGACTCCTTTTTCCAAAGATAAATCAATTTTTAGAAAAATTATCTGCTGTAATTTTAGACCATTCAATGTGCTGCTTACTGTAGAATGAACTGCTCATTCGTATACCTTTCAATATGCTGAAAATATTATGTTAGACAAAGCAAATGATATTGGTTGTTTCTTGTTCTCACGAAAATGCATACTGAGTTGCGGCCTGAAATTTGGACGGATATTTGATCAATGATAAAAATAATATCTTTATTTTCATAGCGCCTTATAATAGCCGTACATATATAGTAATAAAACTTGCCTTAACAAATTATAATAGAGAAGAAAATACACCGACATGTTGAAAATATCATACGACTTCTTCTTGACTTCATTAGTGACAGGTTGTAAATTGAGGTTACAATAACATTGATGCCAAAAGTCATAACATTTCGTTTCTTTCTTGCTTTCTTTCATGTTAAAATACCTATGTCATTTGGATATTATTAAAATGATTGTCAAAACCATCCCAATTCTTTGTCATTTTCAATCTATAAATCTGTAAAAAAAATACCACTAAAGCTGCATATTATTTATCCAAATTTCATTCAAATATGAATGTCAATCATGAGTCAAGGAATATGCATAATTCGACAACGTGGTTAGGATTGACCAAAATTTATGACGTCATAATATTTCCAATTGAACAGAAATAGTTGAGATTATCTATCTCTTATATCATAAGAATAGTTTTGGTTAATGTAAGAGCAGTCCATTATAGCGTAAGCGGCACATTGAATGGTCTAAGGTAATATAAGAGTGTAATGTAATGGACATTTATAGCAGCCAAAATCAAAATATTTTGCATCATCCGTTATTTTGCTATGGAAAAATAATGACGATTGTTTTATATGGAGAAAAAATTACATTTTTTGTGCCAAGGATATGCTTGAAGGATGAGCGAAACCAGTCCGGCAAAAACCTTCCTTCCTTTTACTCCACATATACCATTTGTCTATTTTATGAGGGCCACACCAAATAGCTCGCTTAATATCTATTGTAGAACGAAATTTTAGAAACAGTTAACTCATTTTTGTGAGCTATATTGAAAACCTGAAAAATAGGAAAACCACAAACGATTATAGCTTCCTTATTTGAGGAGATACGAAAAAAGTTAAAGAGATGAAAGTTGATGGCAAAGACAATAAGAATAATGATGTGTATCAAAAAATTCGAAAAACGCAGTTGGCTTTGACATACGATCTTGTGAAAAATGAAAAGAACAACAAATCTCGAAGTAGGCCATGACACCATTAATTCTATTTATTATTTAATATTTTACGAAAACCACAATTCATATCATCGAATCGTAAAAATCAGCTATGCCATGATTAGTGAAAAACAATTTATACAGTTATTAATAAATTTTACAGCTTATCACTGTTGTATATTGTATATTGCGTTGTCGAGTTCTAAGACAAGTTTTATATAAGTAATTATGATGTATACACCAATAATAACAAATTTGATGTGATTAGCATTTATTGTCAGTGCAATTTTGATGCTGAGATGGCAGTCACGGTTTACAGAGATAGATTTCCAGATGCTCCGCAGCCAAATCGAACTATGTTTAGGAAGTTAGTTCAAAATCTAAAAACGCACGGTTCATTTTCAAAAAAAGGAGTAAGTTGAGGGCCTGTTGTGGATAATGTAAGAAAAGTGAATAGAGTACTGAATTATGTTAACCAAAATGAAGAAACCTCTTTGAGACAAATTCAGAGAAACTGTCACATAAAAAGAGACAGTTCAAGAAAAATATTTAAAAAAAAATGGATTTCGATGCTTCAAAATGAGGAAAGTTCAACATTTAAATGAGGGAGATAAGCCGAGGAGAGTAAGATTTTGTAGATGGTTGTTAAATAAAAAGGAATGACATGTAGCAACATTTTTTGGCCGGACGAATCAAATTTTTCTAATAATGGATTTTTCAATAGAAATATGCATTATAAGTGGACCCGAGAAAATGCACATTGGTGCAGAGAGACTGCATTCCAAGAAAGATTTTGGGTGGGTCTTTTAGAGACTAAAGTAATTGAACCTTATTTTTATGATGGCAAATTAACTGCTCGTAGATACCTTCATTTCCTGCAAAACTAATTTCAAGATTTTCTTGAAAATTAATAGTGGCAGAAAGATTAAATTATTCGTATTTTTAACAAGATGGGGCTCCACCTCACGCCGCTGTAATATGTACAAATTATTTAAATCAAGTTAAGCCAGATAGCTGGATAGGCACCTATGGGCCCATTCTATGGCCAGCTCAATCACCAGATATTACCCCCTTGGATTTTTCGTCTGGGGTTACATTAAAGACAAGGTATTTCAAACTGCCCCTGAAAATATTGAGGACATCAAAACCAGAATTAGAAACGCATGTGCGGCAATTACACTTGAAATGTAATACGTGAGGTGTCTCGTAGAGCACGTTTGTGTATTAGAATACATGGTGCACAATTTGAGCATTTGTACTTAGAAAAATAAATAAACACATTTTCTTTTCAGTATGGCAGTAGTACTGTTATACATAGTTTTTCGTTTTTTTGGATTTCATTTTATATTTGTATTTTTATTTATGATATTTGTTTGTTTGTATTAAATTGTAATAAATAAGTACTAAATTATAATTATTGTAAAGTGAATTTTTACTATTGTGGCATAACTGATTTTTACGATTCAATGATATGAATTGTGGTTTTCGTAAAACATTAAATATTGACACTATCAGTTAAAATCTTTGTGACATGTTTTAAATGGTTGGAAACGGAATTAATGGTGTCATGGCCTATTTTGAGATTTTTGCACAAGAGCGTATGTCAAAGCTAACTGCATTTTTCGAATTTTTTGATACACATTATTCTTATTGCCTTTGCCGTCAACTTTCATCCCTTTATCTCTTTTCGTATCTCCTCAAATAAGGAAGCTATAACTGTTTCTAAAACTTTATTTTTCTACAATAGATATTAAGCGAGATATTTGGTGTGGCCCTCGTAAAATAGACAGACGGTATAATATGCTATTTTTCCTTCAAACATCGAATATGAATTAAATAAATTTCTTTCTCCAAATACTTTTAATGTCGACCATGAGTGGCAGTGAGACATTTCCGACACTCCATCTGAGCTGTAATAAAAGTCTTACTGTTGCCAGATGAAGCTTCAGAGAATGGCAATTTAAATTCACGAAATTTGTTATAAAAGATCATATTTTTGATGTTTGAAGAAAAAATAGTTTCTAATCAACATTTTTATTTATTAAAAAACAGAACAAAGTTCATTTAACAAAATTATGCTTTTATACAAATCAGTACTATTCATATTTGTGTTGAATTCTAGAACTACTGAACCCATTTTGATCAAACTTTCGCTGTTCGGTAGATTTCCTTTTAGAATGTACTTACGCTATAATCACATTGCATTATCATGGATACAAGTAAATATAGATATAGATGAACTTTTACAAAGCTGCGGCGAGACAATTATGTCCCCTCCCCCTATTAGTTCTTTTTGACATATATTCATGTTTTGTTTTTTTTTCAAAAATCACATCCAAAACTGCGTTAAATACTTTTGAAATGTAACAACACTTTTTAGCAATAATAATTAGAATGCTAATTATACACCTACAATTGTTATAACTAAATTGCTTATAATGTAAATTTACTTGTAAAAAAACCACATGAAAATTAGGCTATAGTAACATAATTATATATAAATTAACACTTGGCTAAACCCTACAAGTACGGTTACAGAGTGATGCAAAACTTATAGGTGGTTATTTAGTAGATTATTAACTAAACTCTGCATATTCTTTTTAGAGGGGATACAGCGATGATCTTGGCTGTCTGTGTAGGCATTCACATAGGAGCTTGGTTGAATTATCAGACTGGCTTGATGACACCTACTGAACTATCAGCACCATACATAATCATGTGGCCTTCATATACGATGCTAGGATGCTTAATTCTTCGTACAATAATAGGCTTTACTTGTGTGTTATTAACCAGACAGATATGTAAAAGTGCTACATATCACTTCCTTTGTGCCTTACTGAGAGAGGACGTAGATAACTTGAAGAAATCAGAGAACACCCTACAAAATAAGCACAAAACTATTGTAGAATTAGGTTGTAAGTATGTATACTGCGCAATGATTGGGTTTAACACGCTCTATCTTCTACCTCAGCTGTTTAGGTTTCTGAAAATTGAAAGGCCGACCTTTTTCACAGAAATTTGATTGTAGCTTAAAATTCGTGCATAGAAATTTTTATTTCCTCTAAGTTAAACTGCTTTAATTTTTCTTATTCTAGAAAGTAATTATTGTATAATCCAATTAAGTACTTGTCAAGTGTAGCATCTTTTGTATACAGCATCGGCTTTACTATACTCGCTGGGAGCTATTGAATTAAAATGCCGCTAGTGGTACGCAATTTGGAGTGCGGGCGCACATTATGATTTTCCTTTGCTTGGTGTACAATATGCGAGAGGAGGGCTTCATTAACTTTAAGCAAGGAATTAAAAAATGCTATTTACTACTATTGTCTGCCGCCTCTCAAATTTTAGCATCGGGTGCAAATAGTTATCCCCTTGAAGCCGGCACTGTGTATATATAGAAACTATACAATGAAAGTTCATGTCTAATTACCAAGAAGTATTTCTGGACAGTATATTCAATATTAGCAAGATTCCTTAACAGGACAAAAATACTACTAAATTCCAATATTTCAGTTTGATTGAAACTTAACTACTTGAAGTACATACGTAATAGAAAAATTAATAAAAGGGGCAGTTTACAAAGCCAAATTAGTGTAAGAATTACTCATTCATTGCAATAATGTATAATTACAACTTACAAGCTTAAATGTTCTATTTTATTAGCCATAAGAAGACTACATTTTCCCAGTCATTATAGAATAAATGCACGATCTGAGTCTCCGATAGCTATTTAGGCAATGGTGTGTGAAAATTATGTATTTTAAGTTCCCAGCCCTGTGAGGCAGAGCTGTGTTGGATAGCATGTCTAGTGCTTAAAACTCATCAGTTTCAAAATGTGTGCATGCAAGATTTTTCTGCAAGCGGTTTTACTAATATGTAATTTTAATAAATCACCAAGAAATATTTCTATTTTTACTTCCCTTACTAACTGAAAGGAAGTATAGTAACATAACCAAAAAAATCTCTCGGAGATTTCTTCGGGTTCTCACGTTTCAGACTGTTTAGATTTTTTAATACATTGGTAAGGAAGGAATACAATTCGAATAAGAGGCGACGGAAGTGTGTATAGAATTCTGGTTAATATGGTTGGTCAATATGGCGGATGAACAGCTCACCATAACAAATGACAGCAAGTATGAGTAATAATTGGTTGATCAAAATAGCTACTTCCATCGCCTGAGAATTATATGGCTTGTATGGCAAGCATTCCTTCCTTAACTCTATATTTAAAGGTCTAAATTACAAAAATTATGGTCTTTCAATTCTGTCAATTTAAAAAAAATCTTTTTTGGGTCAGATGCCGATTACTAATCTCGGCCCCCCAAAAAATCCTTCAAACATGATTTCTTGGTCTTTTTATCCCATATAGAAATAACGAAATCAGTTTTAAACTACACTCGAACACACTCGTATGCTTATCTCAGTGCCCCCCTCGAATTTTCTTCAAACGTATGACCGCAACGCTTCATTGGCTTACCAATAATTCTTTACAAATTTTAAATGGTTCTCAGATACCAAAAGTATCAATTATTATACGAAAATACCCCAAATACAGTAGCTCTGGGTCTACATTATTTATTTCCAAGAAACTGTGAACATAAATACATGCCCACAGTTTGCACATGATCGCCGTAAATGACAGAAGTGAACAGGGCTGGACTTAGAACTACAACAACATTAAACCCTTTATTTTATAATCAAAAAAATCTATCATCCAAATAACGGTACATTAAATGAACGAAAAGAAACGAAAAAATAACACAATAACTATGATGAACTATAATCAGATGAGCTAACATTATCTTTTACATTAATAGTAATAAAGAAATAAGTTATTGCCTTTTACCTCGAAGAGAAACAACAATGCAGCTAGGGACACGTGTTTCGGAGTTATTGCTCGTCATCAGCGTAGCGTAGCTTAGTGAATATTGTTACGTGTTTACAGTCTTCAGTAAACACTGTGTGGGTTCAAATAACTTGCAACAAGAATCTTCACTAACCACTATTTTATTAATCACTAAAATTACACTAGTAAATACTTAAAAATTACACAACTAATAATAACTTAATCTAATATAAATTCACTACTTTTAAAACACTATGTACTTTACTTTTCTTCTTAAACTTGTCAACTCTTGTCTAAC
Source organism: Leptura quadrifasciata (assembly GCA_963675555.1). Taxonomy (NCBI): domain Eukaryota; kingdom Metazoa; phylum Arthropoda; class Insecta; order Coleoptera; family Cerambycidae; genus Leptura; species Leptura quadrifasciata. The sequence continues at coordinate 116,703,288 of OY776677.1, forward strand.
CTAAAAACTCTCTCTGTATACTAGAACTGTACTGTATACTTCATTGAACTGAACTCTTCCTCCATCTGCTGGATTCACCTCTTTATATCCACCCATAGAATGTACCAGAATCCTAGTCCATAACATTCTAGAATCCTACAGAGTTTTCTACTATGTGATAGATGATTGTTCGTCAATTGGCTCATAGATGGCGCCACCCTGCTAGCCATCAACGGAATAACAGGTTTCCCCTCACTTTGACCAGGGACTTAATCACATCTTTCCCCGTTAGAGGGCAGCACATAACAATATCTTATAATCGAGCAAAACCAACAAATGTAGGGAAGTACAGTGCACAGTACTCCATTTGTACTTTCATACTTCATGTGCCACATTTAGGGCCTCAATTGAGCTGGGGATAAGTCAACATTACTTCTCTTTTCAACCGCAGTGTCGATACTAGACATTTTTATATCCTATTTTAAACACCAGCAATAACTACAAAAACAACTGATAGGACAACGAAGCCACGGTGTAGTATATTAGGTGGTCCGACACACGGCACTTGCCAGGTTCATCGACGGCTTCATAAGTGTTTGCTTTCTATTAAATTCAGTAGATGGCTCCCGGAATATACCCCTGTAATTACCTAGGCATAGATAGACGGATTTCCTTTGATGCATGTAGTGCTGCTAATGTGAACGTCACCCCCACCATTGTATTTACGTCCGCATTTTCTTGGGAATAAATATACTATAGAATAAAATATGCATTGAAATAAAGATTGACAGCGATCTGTCAAAACGACATTTTTATATTTTTTACCACTGACAGCCATGAACAGCAACATCGGGTTACTCTCTCTTGATGTGAGTTTATCCAAATATGCTAGCTGTTCACTCTTCATGATCACTTATGACGAGTACTGACTAAACGCTAAAAGTAAGACTATAAATAAATATTATATCCCCATAACCATGGTAATTATTAACTGAATTGTAGTTCAACTTACTTTTTGTTACTAATAATCAACTTACCATACAGGTATTGCAAGGATATTTGGAATGTAATTTACATATAGAAAACGTGACAGTTTTAGCGATATACAATGTGGTTATCTTAAAAAATGTTTAATTAAGAGGTGGGGGAGGAAAATAATAATATTTGAAATGGAGTTAACACTATTGCCAAAGAAGATAAGGTAATTTTAAGTGAAAATAAAAGTACGGTCACTGAAAAGAAAATATAGAAAAATACATGAATGATGCCAAATAGTGAGGGAGTTTCATGTAAATGTTTTTACCGGCTTTTTTAAAATACAAAAATAAGCAGACAGATTTAAATCGGTTAGTTGCTAGGGAGTTAATTATTACTTCATAATTTTTTCTTTTACACACTACTGTTTAAAACTCACGTTTTAGGCAGTAGTGTGTAAAAGTAAGTCATTTAGCAACTAAAATGACAACGCTTGTAGAAAAAAGCAATACCCCATTTACAGATTTGCTTTATTTAACAGTTTTAAGTTTATTTATGTTTTTTATTCTAAACAAAGACACCACTTTTTTAATGTTAATTAGTTTTTAAGTACACTTTAAAATTGTTTTTCAAGTTCTATTATTTATCTCCTTATATTATTTATGAGCAAAATTTATTGATTTGTTATAAAATAAGAAAATAATACATATCAATTTTTAATTATAAAATTTTCCCTTAAGTTTAATAAAAAGACAGTAAAGATAAGTTAAACAGTGGTGTTTTTTTTACAATGCCTTTATTAGCTCACTTTCTCTGTCCAGAGCAAATCCTGCAATCAGAATTTCGACTACTTGTAATCAAGCTTTGCAGTTTTACACGTGTATAAGTCGAGTGACAATGCAATATGGTACATCTAATATCGTTCTAAATCCAACATGGTGGACGCCCCTTTATATTCTTCACAACCCCCTTGGCATGGCTATCAAATGAAAGGGCCTAACGAGTAACAAAATATGATAAACTATGCGACGTCATTCTAAAGTCAAGATAGCAGATTACTTTTCTCGTAATAATATGTATCTGTATCACAAAACTAAAAAGAGTTTAATAAAATATAATAAATGAAACTTTTAAAAACAACGCTTTTATAAAAAATGTACTAAAAAGAAAATATATATTTTTTTGATCTTATAAAAAAAATTATATACAGAATGACCCATTTAAAAGCGGGGCAGCTCTAAAATTTTTATTGGTTGGTCGATTTAAACGATTTTTTTTAAATGATAGTTTCAATAACACTAGCTTGGTGCAAAATTTTAGATCGAAATTCAAAATTTCAAGGCCTATTTCGATTTTTTTCAAGGTCAAATCCAAAAAAGTGTTGGCAATTTTTTTTAATCTCAAATTTGACTACGCCACCGGGTGTAGGATACCTTCATAATGGATCTGACCGAAATTTAACAAAAAAAAAGTTTTTAACACGCTTTTCTTAGCTTCACCTACATGTTTGTTTGTTTGTAAGGGAATCTTAGAATGTGATTCTCACCCACTTCAAAACGTCAGATTATAAACTGAAACTAAATGACTAATCTATTGTCTAGATTTTGCCGGAGGCGCCGCTGTTATTAATATATGTATCGGTGTTCATGATGCTAATTCTAAAATTCATCCAATCCAACATATTGGTGAGAAACGTGCCGAGGGATGAATGGCAAGAGGGTGACTAAAATGTCATGTCGCTAGTGTCAACCTCAGTGAACCGGGCACACCCTGTTGTTTAAGAGCCTTACCCTTCTATCGGACCTCTGGGAGGGCTGACCGTTTAATTGTCCATTACTTGTGGGAACAACAATGAAAAAAATATGAAACTACAACACAAAAAAAGAGGATGGGCGAAAAAAAAATTATAGTTTAAAAAACTAAAAAACACGCTTTAATAATCAAACCGAACTAGAAAGTAAAAAATAATGTTTAAATATTAAGATTTTTGTTGAATTCATTTTATTGTAAAAAGCGTGGGGTGCTTTTTACTATATTTTTATAATTCTACTTTTATCAATAGCTACCAATAATATTTATAACAATTGATATCAAGCACCCCACACTTTTTACAATAAAATGAATTGAACAAAAGTTGAATAAAATCTTAATATTTAAACATTATTTTTTGCTTTTTAGTTCGGTTTGTTATTAAAGCGTGTTTTTTTAACAGAAATATAGCATAATTATAATTTATATTATGTTACCGAAATAATTCGAATATTCATCTTGTAATTCACAATTGTTTAAATAATATCGTTTACAATGCTCGTTTAGATCGTTATATAATTTTAAAAATTATAACCATCAGTTATTCAATATTGGCAATATTTGTTTTCTTTAAACATGCTCCATATGAAGGATAATTATTTTTATTATCATGTCTTGCAATTATTTTTATTATCAAAGCTGGCATTGGAAGATTATGTAAATAATATTAAAGCCTATAAACCAAAAATGGTCAGACTTTAGGAAGAGGCGATATTGAGACGACAATAATAAATTAGTATTTAATAAATAAACTGCACATCTTTTATTAAGAGCAGTTAACATGCACATTACAATTAAAAATTTACCAAAGTCATCATGCTTGAAGTCAGCAAAAATTTCCGTCGAAGGAATTTTGCGGAACTGTAACGAAATCAGACGAAATATTTTGCATGAACCACATGCGACGCATAAAAATGCCGTCGGAAGATACTTTGAGGGAGTACTATAAAAGTTTTTTGGATTTGTAACAAATATAGTAGCCCAGGCGATATTTGCTTAAAATCACCTATGTTTGGGTGAATCGGGTAGGATGGCAGATTTTTGGCTTAATCGCTCCTAAAAATCATAAGAAATAATAATTTCACTTTGCGCTAGTTTAAAACGTGGGCTTAATTTTTTATTAAACAAAATGTGAAAAAATTCCTCAAAATTTCGTTGTTTTCTTCCTATTTTTTCATATATCTCAGTAACTATCGCTTTTAGGGAAAAGTTATAAAAGTGAAAAAGTTTTGTAATTAAATTTTAAATAAGATGCAGTTGGTTGCAAATCCAAAAATTCATTTTTGCTATTACAAAAGTAATAAAAATCGCAAAAAAAATTTTGAAATAGCAAATTATTTGTGGATTTTTTTTCAAATTCTTATATTATACGTAGAACCTTCATACTTTTGTCTAAAACATTTTTTTGCTGAAACGCACAGGAAAAATTTTAAAAAATGGCGGCGGTTCGAAGACTTCAAAAAATTCTCAAAATTTTATTTCGAATGAAATTTGTACATGTGATACATCGTTGGATAGTACTCATCTAGACCTGCAACTTTTGTCTAAAACACAGAAAAAATTTAAAAAATATTAGAGACCTAAAGCAGTACAAAACAATATACCTAGGACGAAATAAATTGAGTTCAATTTTGGTCAATCATAACTTCGGTTCTAATAAACGAATCATCGTGTTTTTTTTTTAAAGAAGCGTCTTTCCGAGTACTTTCAAAATATATTTTAAAAATAAAAATCCGTTGAAAATTTTCAAAGTTTGTTTATAAGCAAAACAATTTGCCACATTTTTAAACAATTCCCTAGGCTCTCTTAATTAACGGATTTTAATATCTCAAAATGGATTTGAAAATTTGAGTGCTCTTTTATATGTCCAAAAATTTTCAACTTTCTAAATGCTTTAGTTTAGCCTCACCAACATTTTGAAAATTTGCATTTTCAAAACGAAGTTTAGATTGCAAAATTATTATGCATAAACTAAAAGTCAGATCTTGATTAAATTTGGTGGGAAGATTTATTATATTAAAAAGTTTTCATTAGCTACATAAGTATTTGAAAAAAATTCCACAAATAACTTGCCATTTCAAAAATTTTGATTGATTGATTTTTACTATTTATGCAATAGTAAAAATGAATTGGATTCGCAACTTATTGAAAATTTGATTACAAAACTTTTTAACTTCAATAAAAGCGATAGTTACTGAGATATATGAAAAAATAGAAGGAAAAAAAACGGAATTTTTAGGAATTTTTTCACATTTTGTTTAATAAAAAATTAAGTCCATGCTTTCAATCATTTCTTATGATTTTTAGGAGCGATTAAGCCAAAAATTTGCCATACTACCTGATTCACCCAACCCAAAACAAATACCGCCTGGGCTATAGTTATTTTTGTAACAAATAAATAAAATCATGTTTTTTGGTCCCAAAAAACTGATTTAGGTTAGGTACATGTTACAAACAACATTTTTTTGTTAAAGGTCCCTGAAACATGTTCAAATTCTTGATCAGAATTCAGAGCATATATTTTTCGAAAATAGTGACCTTTAATTACCATGCGATTGTTTAATTGTTGTATTGAACCATTTTGCTTTATTTACCTAAATAATTCTTAAAAGTTGCCATGGCAACTTTTTGGGATCGAGTCCGGAAAATATTCATTTTACGGATTCAAATGACTCAAAATAGCTATTTTAGGGACCAAACACTAAAAAAATATATATCTTTTGGAGCTATAACAAACATTTCATTTTTGAAAACTATCATAAAAATTCGTTCCATGGGCGTAATTATTGTAATTGCAATGAATAACGCGCCGCGGAGCGCGATTTGTGAAACTATATCAAATTATGTTGCAAGGGGCGTAAATTTAGCAACTGCCTCGAAAACCGAATACCAAATAAAATTCTTTATTACGAACCTTCTCGTGCATGGAATGGACTTTGAGAACGATTTAAAAGTTGATTAAAATTTCTGAAGGGAGATTTTCGCGGGCAACAAATTTTTCGATCGTCGTCTTTTAGCAATCGTTTTTAGCGATAAACTTATGTTTTCGTCAATTGCCTACACATGATTCCTGAGTGATTCGGAATCTATGTCACTCTATTGCCATATACATAGTGCATGAGACCGCCTTGCCTGAATGTATGAATATGAAATATTCTCATTAGAAGCGATTCAAGCATTTTCAAACTCTATAACGAGTGCCCAAAATTATTTATATTTCACAAATACGTATAAAGACAGGCAAGCCAAAAGCTCACAAAGTCGTAAATATTAAACTTTTAGTTGAATCTTTTTGGTGTCAGTTGATTGCTTAAAGCAAGTCATTGGACGGTAGTTGGAAACTGAATTGGTCAGTCTTCCTAATCCTCACTATGTGTGGTATGGACCGACACTCCTGTTAAACTTATACTTTTGTTAACCTTATACTTATGCACTCGAAATTTGTAGGTAACAAAAATTTTCTAAAAGACCAATACCATTACCTACAAATCCTATCCTTTTCATTGTATCTTACTGAGTCTATATACTAACAAAGTTCCCTTTCAGGTTAATTAGGAAAGTGTTAGAAATTAAGAGTATTAGCTTTAAGACAGTGCAGCGACATCCGATTAATACGATTTGGTTAAGCAAAAATCGAAGGTAAGCATAAATTTTGTATTGTACATCCTTTTAACGTCCTACTAGTCAGTTTAGGAAAAGCAACAAAACGTCCTTCAGACGCATAAGTATGGTTTGTTCACATAAACGCGTAACAATATTTAAATGAAAAAGGGATGGTTGTAAACAAGATTTAAATAGAAAGTAGGCAAAGAGGGTTGGTTAAAGTAAGACTATAGGCCCGTTTATCAATGCAGGCAGGGTTAGCTCATAACTAGAGGATAAATGTCCAGCGGTACAATTAGATATTATCTATTAGTTAACGTTAACCTAACATCGACAAACTGGCCCTAAGATAATTTTTAACTTAAACCTTTAGTTGGAAAGTTTTAACTTTTGTATTTCTTGAATAATTCGCATAGTGTACATTCGTCTGATAAACTTTTTGTGTATATATGTGATATTTCAGAATGAGAAAGTAGACTTTATAGTTATTCTTTATTAATACCTTGTATGTACTACAACTAATGTTTTTTACCCTTTAAAAATACACAAAAGCACAATAAATTGAAATGCATTAATATATAAATCAACCACCCACCAGAGGCATTGTTACTGTTAATATCTGAAAAATAAAAAGAGTTTGTTTAGTTGTGTTTTATTTTATTCATTCAATACCTACCTTGGTAGATTTTTGAAAAGACGATGTGCAATTCTTTTGCTTCACTATGTAAGGTATAAAAATGTCCAAAAGATATCCCCTATTTTTTGACTCCAGGAGGATTCTATCTTCTCCTACGTCAAGTGTTAATTCTTTCACAGATATCTAAAAGTTAAAAAATGATAGATACTTGAGTTCTGCAAAAACCAATTGCTACAATGTGTAAAATGGTTTCAATTTTGGTTGCAAATCGTTTTGTTAAGATGTAAATGGCACTGTGCTGCAAAGAAATTTTTTGATGACAGGCACTTTGAAAATGCTTTAATTTTCAATCAAATCTCGTTATATATCACAATATTTTCGAAAATTCAATCGTATTGGAGATATTTGAGCAGGGTTCGGACTCATATGGAAAAACCTTGGAAATATGGAAAACTCTGGAAATTCATACATTTTACAAAAAACCTGGAATATGGAAAACAATACATTTCCTAGGACTTCCCATTGTTACTTTAAATTGTTTTCAAAATTACAAAAATGAATTTAATTAAACAAAAAGTGGTTTAAAAAAATCGGCTACGCGACTGCATGCGATCGGTTATTGTATTGAGCGGACATGACGAATGCGGATATCTGTTTATTATTTTGTCAGCAACAACAAAGAAAGATACATTCTAATGATGGGCAGAATCGGATACTCTTAAGAATCGAAATAATAATCGGGTCAAAATTCATTTTATTGTTTGTTATCGGATTCTGAATGACTCTGCCCATCCGTATATCGTTGTTCCAAATGCCCAGTCTGTCTGTCGCGTTTCTAGTAATCGCAATAGATGACGAAACAAAGTAATAGTAAGTTAATGTTAGAAAAAAAACCCCAATGTTTTTTAGAAAATCGATCAGTAAATGTAAATTATATGAGACATTTAAGAAAAATACGTACACCAAGTTGTCGCAATACTTCTGATAAGATCATACAAAAATATCGCATAGTATACTGACAAGCGCTTCGGCAATTAAGCTGGAGTCATCAAAATGACATATAGCCATATTACACCTAAACAGTTTACTTATTTTCAAAGACCTGTGAAAGATAACTTACGGAATGTTCAACAATTGAACACAAATAAGTGTATAACGTGTACATCAAGTTATTGTCAAAATAATTAATCTATTAAAAATTCTTGCAATTTTACTTCCATGCCCAGTGGAAGTATAGTAACGCATATATATACACTGGACCGCTAGATGGCGCCTGCTTACTATTTTACATGTCGTTATCGTAAAGATACTGAGATGTACCAAATAGTTAAGGGATCCTCGTGTCGTTCGTCGCATGCCTACCTTGCACTGACAAGAGCCACCAGCAGCAGTCTGCAGTGGTATGGGACAACTGGCACGAGAGCTCCTTTAAGTAGGATCAGTCTTCCGGCTGGTGTTTGTTGCAATCGAAGCATTAGCGTTTCGTTGGTAATATGCGATCATTACACTTAACGCGCCAGGCTTGTAAGTTGTAATTCAGCTCTCGGCGGGACACATAGCCCGGAGAGTAGCTGTTGGTTGCGGTCTGGTTACATTCCTTCTAGTGGATAAGGATTTTATAGAGGAGCTTGTGACTGAAATATTATGTTTTAATATATGACTGATGGTCGAGAGGTGAGCGCACTTGCCTCTCACCAAAAAGTTCCGGGTTCGATCCCCGGTCGTGGCAGTGGAAAATACTGTGAGAGCGATTTTTTCACTATACATGGATATTGGGTGTGTGTCCCTTGTCTCTAAATGTGTAGCCCCCTCCCACACAAGGCTCTACTAGAGCCTTCCGGGATAAAGGGGGTCGTCATTACCTGTGGTGTATATATACATTGCTATGTATTTGCATATTGGACGATTACGAAGATTGCATGTTTGTGTTATTTGCTGAATCAGGGTTTGAATTTGTTTGTTTTCTTTAGATGGTTTTAAAAATTTATTTAAATTAGCTAAAGATCTGAAAGGTATGTGTTTTAGAATGTTAATACTTGTCTAGAGTTGTTTTAATAGTTTTAAAGTTTTTATTTGATATCAACAGTAAGTTTGATACTGACATCTATGTTAGTAGTTATTAAGTTGTTGTTGAAATAATTTCTGACATTTAAGTCATTATGACATTTCTTTTAAGTAGGAAATTTTTTTATAGTTGGTAAATGTTTTCCTGGAGACAAGGAGGTTTAAGTTAGGTTATGTTTGGAATGAAATTAATCAAAATTCATATGGTGTTTTGTTTTGTTTATTTTGAGTACTTTGATATTTAGTGATATAGAACAACAAACAACAGATAAAAGAGAGGTTGTAAAATTGGAAAAACAACTTTAAGAAAAAAAAAGAACAAGTGAAAATTAGGGAGTGAAGAAGAAAAATAATAAACAAGAATTAATAATTTGAAAATGAATTGAAAGTCAGAAATTGTGGAGATCAGCGAAGAAGAGTAAAAATAGACTGTAAATAAGAAGGTAGAGGTGTTATTGTGGATAGGAGTTGCAGAGGAGATAAGGACGAGATAAGGTAAAGAATTAATGAAAGGAGAATTGTTGGATTTAGAAAGAGAAGAGTGTAGCTACGAAGAAGGAAGGTTTTTGTGTGTTTAATTTTTGGACAAGGTTGTATATTAAAATTTAAATAGTGTATTAGACTTTCGAACCTGTTATAAAGCTAAATTATCTAAATATCAAAGAAAATAAATTATTTATATCAGATTAAAAATTTTACTTTAATAAAATTTCACTTTAAAACAGGAACTGAATTTGAACCTGCTCCTGAAGGGAAAGATAAGCTAGCCGGCCCATTAAATATTTTAACATACTTTCGGATCAAAAGGTAAGAGATTTTAATTTGATCTTTTGGTTTTAAAGTTTTTTTTTTATGTATTGGAAATAAACAAGTTAAAGTTTGATTAGTACTGCAAATTATTAAGTTCAATAAAAATAGAACAGCACAATATATATATGTTATTACATATGATTTGCAGGAAACAACTACTCAGCGGGCAAATACCCCGACCTGCATTGAATTATACCTTACAAATCATTAAAGATTGGTAGCCAATGTGATTTGTCAATTCCCGGACCAGACATAGACCGGTTTCAAACTTATTAGTTCTCATCAGTATGTCATAGGTCATGGAACAGACAAATGACAGTGGCCAACCTGCTAGTTTTATACAAACTTAAGTAAATGGTGTACCGGTGAGAGATAAGTGAATCCTCTCATGTGGTGAAATGCTACTATACACCAGACATCATAGATGTCTCCATGGTGTATAGCGACTTGCTATTTTGCAAGTACCGAGAGCGGTGACCTTTCAGCCCTTGGTGGACTTAACCTATACTGTTATTACATATGATTTGCAGGAAACAACTACTCAGCACTTACCTCTCACCACTACACTATTTACATTAGTCTGTATAAGACTAGCAGGTTGGCCACTGTCATTTGTCTATTCCACGACCTATGGCATACTGATGAGAACTAATAAGTTCGAAACCGGTCTATGTCTGGTCGGGGAATTGACAAATGACATTGGCTACCAAATGATTTGTAAGGTATAATTCAATGCAGGTCGGGGTATTTGCCCGCTGAGTAGTTGTTTCCTGCAAATCATTTATAATAACAGTATATAGGTTAAGTCCACCAAGGGCTGAAGGTCACCGCTCTCGGTACTTGCAAAATGGCAAGTCGCTATACATCATGGAGACATCTATGATGTCTGATGTATAGTAGCATTAGACCACATGAGAGGATTCACTTACCTCTCACCACTACACTATTTACATTAGTCTGTATAAGACTAGCGGGTTGGCCACTGTCATTTGTCTATTCCACGACCTATGGCATACTGATGAGAACTAATAAGTTCGAAACCGGTCTATGTCTGGTCGGGGAATTGACAAATGACATTGGCTACCAAATGATTTGTAAGGTATAATTCAATGCAGGTCGGGGTATTTGCCCGCTGAGTAGTTGTTTCCTGCAAATCATTTATAATAACAGTATATAGGTTAAGTCCACCAAGGGCTGAAGGTCACCGCTCTCGGTACTTGCAAAATGGCAAGTCGCTATACATCATGGAGACATCTATGATGTCTGATGTATAGTAGCATTAGACCACATGAGAGGATTCACTTACCTCTCACCACTACAATATATATATATATATATATATATATATATATATATATATATATATATTGTTGAAATAGGCTTAAAATGTCATGGAACGTCAAGATGTTAAATTTGAGCAAAAAAAAATTCTGTCTGTCGGTCTGTAACTTATTTTGTGCGCACGTTTACTCTGGAACCGTTTATGATATATTGACCTGAAATTTGGTACACTTATGTATTATAACGAGATCTGGAACTAGATTATATTTTGATCTAATTCCGTTAAAGGGTTCGGGGGTAAATAAGGGATAGGCAAAGCAAGCAGGTAAGAGTCCATAAAATGTACGAAAAATCAAGGTCTCAAAATTTGTTTTGGCATCAGAAAGATGGGATGGGATTGGGATTTAGTGTGTATATAAGTCTTGGATACAAAATCTGGATGTGGAAGTAGTGATTTTTTTTTTTGGAATCGTGTCAACGGTAGCTCTAAATTGAAAAAACAAATAGTTTAGCACTTACCACATCAGGTAATTTAAATTCGGCTATTAAACAGTTTTGTCCATCCTTTCTTTTGTACATCCTATATTCTGGTTCTCTGGTAACAGTTGGACTACTAGAAAGCGTTTCAATGACCACCTTACGTTTATTCTCATCATCTGTGCCTGTAATTTCTTCCAACACCGATTTCTCACTAACTCTACCCATTTTTTCGTCAATTTCCTTCTGTCGAATCCTGTGCAATTGCAAGGTACCGAACGCCTTGCGATTTTTCAATATAATCTTCTCATCTGCGCAAACCAATCCGTACTTATGTTCGAGTCCTTGAAAAACTATTGCCATGAAAAAATTTTTAAAGACCTGGATTTCTTCCACTTTCTTTAAGAAATCTGGGTGTATGGCTATATCACATGTTTTAGCTTCCTCCCCTTTCTTGTCCTTCTCAGAGCGGATCTCGCCAATGCTCATGGGTATTTTATAATCTTCAGATTCTGTTTCAATTATCTCTAGGAGTTCACTCTCGGTGATATCTTTGGGTGGTGGTATGGAATCTGTCTTGCATATGTTGATGAAAACTTTTCCCTCATTGCCAAGTTCCTTGGTTTTTACACAAAAACCTGAAAAGAAATAAATGTTATATAATAGTGTAGTGTACACATTTTTAAAATTCTAATCAAACTTGCTTTTAACTGAAACGGTTTTCAATGATTTTTTCTTATTAAAACTGAAGCAATTTCACAAACAACCTTTTTGCTTTAACTTCTTCAGTTCTATTACAAAAGTTACTAACAGGCAAACTGAGAGTGTATATAATATATTTTTTTAAATTCATAACCATATAACTACATTGGAAATGAAAATTATACAGAAGAAAATTAAAAAATAGTATTTGATGTGAAACAAAACCTCTCTCCAATTTGTAGTGAAATTAGTCGAAGATGAATTAAAAATGGATGAAATATAACCACGTTTTTAACTCTTGCTTACAGAAAGATATTATTTTTCTTTGTTGCCATGGTCATCAGTGGAAGTGAAAGTTTCATGTATACCACAGTTAGTGGAGGATACCGTATCTGAAAAAATTATCATTTGATGTAATCCTAGATTCTTAACCCCAAGATAGTATAAATGAAAGTTATAATTTGCTATGGTCGATGGCAGAGAATGTAGGTGAAAGAGAAATCAATATTCAGCAAACATTTGAGGACAAAATGGGTCTAAATTAGACAAAGTATGACTTCGAAAACAGGGAACTTCTCATGATGGAAGTACAGAGGGACTTTTTTTTTCGGACCCCTATTCTCAGCGAAAATAATAGGTATATAGTAACATGATTTGCAGGAAACAACTACTCAGCAGGCAAATACCCCGACCTGCATTGAATTATACCTTACAAATCATGAAAGATTGATAGCCAATGTGATTTATCAACTCCCTAACCAGACATAGACTTTCCAACTTATTAGTTCTCATCAGTATGCCATAGGTCATGGAACAGACAAATGACAGTGGCCAACCTGCTAGTTTTATACAAACTATAGTAAATGGAGTGGCGGTGAGAGGTAAGCGAATCCTCCCATGTGGTTACAACAGTAGGTTACTTCCACCTAGGGCTAAAAGGTCGCCGGTCTCGGTACTTGCAGTATCGCAAGACGCTATACACCATGGAGACATCTATGATGTATAGTAGCAATTGACCACTTACCTCTCACCACTACTAGGATATAGTAGTCTTCAATTTTACTGGGCAGATAAAGAATGTAACAAATACTTTATGAGCTCATTATTAACGCCAGTTGACCATTCGGTATGGTGTCATCAAACAAACAGAGGCACATTAAAATCTATAAATGTAAGTGATTCAATTTGCGGGCGGAATAGTATAAAGAGTAACGGTATTTTAATGAGGTCGTAAAGTTCTGGTTGCCTTTTTTATTTGCACGGTAAAATTACAAACGATATTACAATACAATTTAATACACATACTATACCCAAGGTACTGTTTACTGGCAAATTTCCGCAACGAGTTTGTTTCATGGGGCGCAGATGAATAGGTAGTAATTTCATCAATGAGACAGTCGTCCGAAGTACGTACAAGAGGTCCGAAATTATATCGAGAAAAATACATGAACAATATCTAGAATTACCACAAATATCGATTTATTGCACGCCCACACGTCCATTAGTATTGTCAGATTCACACTGATCACAAGTTTGAGGCCACACCGTATCTAAAAATGTATTAAATCCGTTAAGTTCTCCTAAGTGGGAACAAAAAGATTATATAGAATACCAGAATCCTCAGACATTGATAAAGCAGTCGGGACGGGAGAATGGACGATGCTTATTGAAGTAAAAATTTTAAATTTTTCCCCACTCTTTTCCATTTATTTTTCATATTGAAACACACCCCATACCGGGATATATCTCATTGATTTAACTATTTCCTATTTATATGCAAAATTACAGTAATTATTTTTTTATAACTATTAAACAGAAATCGTTAAGTATAGGATTACAAGACTGTGCAAATACCTACGCAATCAAAGTATTTCTTAGAAAATCAAAACTATATAAAACACTAATTGTTCCAGTGTTAATTTATGGATCAGATACTTGGATATTAACGAAGAGTAAGGAACGGCTGTTACACTAATTTGAGAGGAGGATTCTAAGAAGAATCTATGATGTATTATGTGACAATAATTTCGAGCTTTGTTCAAATATATGGAACTATGGATGAACGGGATATTGTCACATCCATAAATATTGGACGTTTCCGATGGTCTGGTCACATCAAATCCAAGGAAAATTACCCACCTAGAATCCTGTCACTATCAGGTGGAACCAGAAGAAGAGGAAGACCAAAACTGAGATGGAAGGACCAGATAGATGAAGATGCCTATATAATTGAATCAGCAAACTAGCAAAGAGCAGCGTTAGATCGCGATGACTGGCGGCGGAAGCTTGGAAAAGTCAAGGTGACAACTAAATTTCTAACGCATCTATAAAAATGTAGAGTCATAAATTTTAGATAAAAACCAAGTTCTCAGTATAGTGTAAAAAAACCGTCTCCAAAACGCCATTTGAGCCTGGTTATCAGTTAGATTTTATGATGTTAAAATATACAAGCACATTCCAAAGGGTTAGCTGGGATTTGTATACAAAATCCACCTGTTAAGCACGGTCGAAAACTGTGGGGCCGTGTGCAACGCAATTCCAAACACACATATTACAAGCAGGAAAATGGGAGGGATTTTGTGACGTTTTACCACCAGCTTGGACCGTTATAACAGGATGGAGGCTTGGCTTTGGGGATACTCGGCATTTGAGCTTGAAATCGACGTTTCGAACATTTCGCTTTTTTAAAATATTTTGTCATCAGTCCCTTCAAATGCCTATAGTGGACAGAGTGGCCGGCGGCTTGTCCCGGGTTCGACCTGGCTAGGGTATGGATGTTTAATGGCGTTTTTCATGCGTTGCTGAGTTAGTAGCAGTGGATTAGATGCGGTTGTGCGAGAGACAACGCAGCCAGGCGCTGTAACACTCCTGAGTTCGAGTCTCAGCTGCGGTGATGGGAATGGTCGTTGTATAATTGTCTAGGTCTATGTAAAAAAATACAACTCTGTAATTGGGAACATCGTTCATGTAGAGTGGTGATTAATAAATAAAAAATAACCCACAAGAGACAGTCCACACGAAATTTCTTGGTTTATATATTCGAAAATTGAAACCCTTATTTCTCGAGTTAAATAAAGAAAATAATCTGAAACAGTATTTAATGTAAACATATTATTAATTCAAAACCGTTTTATATATGCAAGGATAGCATTAATAACCAAAAATGCTAACAAATAATAATAATTTTAACAAACTAAATTGCAGTTAGTCATTACAAGCAGATCGTAAATTCACAAACTATATCATTCCACAAAATTATAATAATATAGTGTTACATGACGGAACCCATTATTTGTATTATCTTTATTTTCAGGGAATGGGTCACGAATGCAAGTTAAACGAACAAGGACAAATTAAAGTATTAATAAATATATATTAATAAAAAATGGTTGTACAACAATAATAACAAGGAAGAGTAATTATAAATAGATTACGACTATTAGTTTTGATGATAATGATATGCTTCAGGAGGTCTTTGTATACATGCATTTTCAGAAATGGTATAATTAGTCTAGATGAGTCATATCAGTGTCAGATTTCAAGCTAAAAACGGGAATCATGGACAAATAAATGCTTCCAATACCACCATCTTTATTTATAACATAAATGACAATATAACTGTTTCAAGAATATAGCGGAGGAATTAGGATAATTTATAAAGTGGCAACCTTTTAAGCTCTAATCACCCCAACACAATTTTGTTTAATTGTAACACACCCCTGGTATAATTTGCAAGCTCTTAAAAAATTTCTAATAAATAGTACCAAACAAAATAAGGATCAGATATATTCATTACTAATTTACCAATTTAGAATATAAATTATTAAAACATTTACTGCAAATAAGGCCGTAAAAATACAAGTCAGAAAACGTAGAATAATACTAGTGATAATTAATAAAATTCAGTATAAAGTATATTTAAAAAAAAATTGCTTTCTTTAAAGTCGTACTGAAAAGTAAGAAATAATTGCAAGAAGCCATACTTCGTAATTATTAATAACGTATAGAACCAATTTACATAAATTCATTCATTGGAGCTGGGTTCCGAGGTATAAACCTAACGGCATTCCATTATGTCATCGGAACTAATACCGTACCATTTGTACGGGAAAAAACGGACGTAGAAGTCTCTGAGAGGGGAAAAAAAAACACCCATTTTGTATTCTACGTTTTGCCGGAGGCGCCGGTTGTATAGTATATTTAATCAATTTTCAGCCCCGCGCCCCCTACGTGCGGACATTTGCAAAAGTAACGATGGTATACTGTATTGTCACCCGATCTTAGTAACTGTGCAAAATTTCATCAATTGATTATGTCAGGAAGTGTGTTAAATAAAGGATGCAAGATTTGAAGACAAACGTGAAAACTTAAAGAAACTACATTGTGAGTTAAAGAAAAAAAATATAAACAAATAAACAAATTGTTCAACAGTGCAATACCAGTTCTCTAGAGTAGCCACTCAAAATGTCTAGGCAATAATAAAGCCTCAAATTCGAATATTTCGAAATGACTGTCTAGAGGACTAATCAGACACTGCTGAACTATTCGTTGCTGTGGATCCTTAATGAACTAGCACTGAATTTTTAGTGTCCGACAAAAAGTCTGGGAAACTCTGTGTAGCATCGCTAAACGTTCTTTAAAGTGGATTTTAATCCATTACTTAGGCTGAAACTATTCAATTGAGAGAATTATTAATAACTGAAAAATATTTTTGGTTCAGGAATTATGCTTAAAAGTGCAAAGCTTTTATATTTAGAATAGAGCACCCAAATTTGATATTTGGATATAACTTCGCATTATAAGGAACTTCTTAAAACAAATCGATATCTTCAACATAAAGGTAGTTTACTCTCCAGCAAATTTCAAAAAATCTAATTTTCCACCTAAGCACCAAGACTAACATAAATTTGTTGAGGTACTTAGTTACGAATTTCGAGTACATAAGTAATAAGGTTAACAAACGTATAAGTTTAACAAGAGTGTCGGTCCATACCACACATGGTGAGGATTAGGGCGACCATCCAATGATTTATTTTAAGCAATCGACTGACGCCAAAAAGATTCAACTAAAAATTTAATGTTTCCGAATTTTTGGGCTTTTTGCTTGCCTGTATTTGGTAAATATAATATATAATTTCGGGCACTCATTATAGAGCTTGAAATTGCTTGAATCGCAACGGATTAGAATATTATTATATTCATATACGTTCAGGCAAGGCGGTAATGTAATAGAGCGACATGGATTCCGAATCACTGAGAAACCATGTGTACGCAAATACGACGGAAAACATTATACCGCCAAAAACGATTGCTTATAATCCATACCATGCATGACAAGGAGTACTACACAACGTCGGTTCGTAATAAAGAATGTCATTTGTCGGTTTTCGAGGTAGTTGCTAAATTTACGCCCTTTGCGACGTAATTTGTTATAGTCCAAGTAAGGACTTCCCTACACTCAAAAAACGCAACAAAAACTATACGGCATAATTATATGCCCGTGATCAAATGACCCGACGCATATTAAAAACCTATAAAGCAAAGCGAGTAAATTTGCGAACAGCAGTACAAAGAGTACCGGTATTTTAATGAGGTCGTAAAGTTTTTGTTGCGTTTTTTATTTGCCGGGAACTTATTACTTTAACTATACAAATCCATAAATCGCGCTCCGTGGGACTTCATTTATTGCAGTTGCAATAATTACGCCCGTGGAACGGATTTTTATGATAGTTTTCCAAAATAAAATTTTTGTTGGTTCCAAAAAATAAACTTTTGTTGCAAATTCGAAAAACTTTCATAGTAGGTACTTCCACAAAATATATCTTCCGACGGCATTTTTATGTGTCGCACGTGGTTCATACAAAATATTTCGTTACAGTTCCGAAAAATTTCTTTCGAATGAGATATTTGGTGACTTTAGGCATGATGATTCTGGATATGTCTAGGGTTGGTTCTTTGAAATAGAACCGTAACAGTAAATTTAGTGGACTGCCGTTAGAACGAAACCGATAAACCTCGGAGCCCGGTTCCAATGAATGAATTTTAATAAAATCTTCGGAATTGTTTATTTGAAGCCCAATATAAACAAAATTTACCAATTGTAAATTGCAGCTTTTCACTGGAGCGGTGGTGGTAATGTGTATACACAATATTCAGTCTTTCATCACATATAACTATCATGTTATTATGTTATGTAATTCAAAACTCAAAGTCGATCTATTCTAAACTTGACTAGCTTCAAGTTTGTAAACATTGACATTATATAATAGAAAATCTTCTGTCTCCATGCTGTCACCTCAGCTGCGTGAACAGTTGTTTAAGTTTAAAAAATTCCTTTTCTCTTATCACAATTGAATTTTTTTAAGTTATTCTTTAATTACAGGATAAATAAAGTGCTATAATGCTAATATAACTAAATATAATGGGATCTATGTTCATGTAACATTTTCTTCTTTAAATCGCATCCGTTTTTGTTCCTCAATGGAGCCAGTAGATCGCCCTGTATAGAAAATTTGAGGTAAGGAGAGGTGAACATTTGGCGTGTAGCCTGGTAAGATGTACAATGTTCATATATTATTTCGACACTACTTACGGGTTTCAGTCAAGGGCGTAAATAAATTTAATACAGGGTGCGCCAAAGTTCTGAATTTGGTCGATTACGGCTGTATTTGAAATGGTGCAAAAGATATTGTCTATAGATTATTTTCCTTACACCCTATATTTTTTTCCTTTATCGAGTTACCCATCTAATTATATTCATAACTCTATTAAGGTGGTAGGTACTTAAAATGAACCGTTTATGAAATAAAAGAGATTTTTTGACAAAAAGTGAGGTTTGCGGATAAGTTTTTGAGTACCTCTGATTTCATAGACAAGAGAGTTTTCAAAATTCTGCTTATACTGTTATGTTGGGCATATGAAGGGCTAGTAGGGTAGAGTTATTAGCATTAATCTTATACAGAGTGCTGAAAAAATTGAGTTTATTTTTTCGCTAATAAAGAAGGCCGTAATTTAATTTTTTCAAATGGGACGTACTATTTTCAGTTCTGTCATCTAATGAAGTGTTAAATTATCTTTCCATTGTTATATTATAGTAGGTATTTATCTTTAGGGGTTGCACAAATATTAACGTTAAATATCTGTCTGACTGAAATTCACATAATTTTACATCACATCACATAAATATTTTAACTTCGGCGGTATGCCTTGATGTTTGTCGTGCAAACTCAACTTTTACGAGTTAGCACGACAATCTTCAAAGCATACCGCCCATGTTGGCTCATATAGACAGAGAAGTAATACATCCGTTTATGCCACGTGTTGAGTTTGTCCGCTCCGCGCAGAGGCGATGGTGCGGACACCATTAGTAATTTGGCATCGCTGCAAATTATATCTATCGTTGTTTATCTTAAAGCTTAGGATAAATCCATCTCATTCATTCACATTGTAACTCGCTATGTAATTCTGCGTTTGCCAGGAGTGGAATGTACTAGGTATTTGCACATTCTAGCTTGTCGTTAGTTTATGTTTGTCTATTGATTCGTCCAGTGAAGAAGTTTAGTGTTTCAAAATAAATATGAATTATTCGCGGAAAAAAATGGTTTGACATGATTTTTATTCTGGGGGAGTGCTCAACGAACAGCCTCTTGGCATCCCGAGTCTATAAAACCACATATCCGGAAAGGAGACACCCTTTAGAACCTACATTTAGTAGTCTTAGAGATAGATTTATCGAAACTGGTGAAGTGCAGTACAAACTTCATGAAGTTCCAGCAAGAAAAATGACTGAGGAAAATGAATATCGGGTTATGATATCCTTAGTTGAACATCCTACCACCAGTACTAGAGAATTGAGCAATAATTTAGAGATAAGCGGGACAATAGTAAGGCGGATCGTAAATAAAAATAAATTCCATGCTTACAAAATTCAATTACATCAAGAATTACTTGAGGATGATTTTTTAAACAGGGTGAATTTTTGTGAATGGTCTAATTTCATGCTCGATAATGATCCCGATTTCATAAGGTGTTTGATGTTTTCTGATGAGGCTACATTTCACAAAAATGGTTGTGTCAATAGACGCAATTTTCATTATTATTCAGATGTGAATCCTCATTTATTAAGAACAGTGTCCCAGCAGAGGTGGTCATTAAATGTATGGGGTGCTGTAGTAGGGCCGATTGTTATTGGACCTCATTTCTTTAATGGACCTTTAAATGGAAGAATATATCGCGATTTTTTGGAAAATGAATTGCCGGTTCTCCTAGAAAACGTTCCTCTTGATATACGGCAAAAATGTGGTTTCAACAAGATGGAGCTCCGCCTCATTTTGCAGCAAATGTCAGAGAATTGTTAGATCGTAACTTCAATGATATGTGGATAGGGCGTGGTGCAGCAATAGCATGGCCTGCAAGGTCGCCCGACCTGACAGGTATGGACTTTTTTTATGGGGCTACGTAAAGGATATAGTTTATCGCGACACTCATACCACTGTTGATGACATGAAAAGTAGGATCAGACGTGCCTTTGCATCCATTACTTCGCAGATGCTGCCAGAAATGCCTCATTCATTTAGGAAGAGGATTCAGATGTGTCTCGATCGAAATGGTGAACATTTTAAACATTTGTTAAACTAATTGTTTTTTTATTATGAGTAAATTCTTTATTATATACGTGCTGATATTAATTTCAATTCTTTGTCCAATAATTCTAAGTAAAAAAATAATAATTCAGTTCAACATTTCAGAAGACTAATAATTCATTATGGAAAACTGCTTGTACTACTACACAATTAGTCTGATCCAAACAATTAACCTTAATATCTATGCAATCCCTAAAGATAAATACCTACTATGATATATCAATGGAAAGATAGTTTAACACTTCATTAGATGACAGAACTGAAAATAGTGCGTCCCATTTGAAAAAATTGAATTACGGCCTCTTTTATTAGCGAAAAAATAAACTCAATTTTTTTCAGCACTCTGTATAAGATTAATGTTAATAACGTTTCTACCCTACTAGCCCTTAATATGCCCAACATAACAGTATAATCAGAATTTTGAAAACTCTCTTGCATATGAAATCAGAGGTACTCAAAAACTTCACGCAAACCTCACTTTTTGTCAAAAAATCTCTTTTATTTCGTAAACGGTTCATTTTAAGTACCTACCACCTTAATAGAGTTATGAATATAATTAGATGGGTAACTCGATAAAGGAGAAAAATATAGGGTGTTCCATTTAAAATAACGAAGTTGATGCCCGGCCAACCTAAACGGAATACCCTGTATAATTGTACATACTTTCTGGTTATTCAGAATTGAAAACCAAGAAAATAATCTATAGACAATATCTTTCCACCATTTCAAATACAGCCGTAATCGACCAAATTCAGAACTTTGGCGCACCCTGTATAAAAAATTTAAAAATAGATTTTTTAAATGTTTTTAATGTCTCAGAAATACTACATCGTATCATTCGTATCGAATAAAATAACAATTAATTAGGGGTTATTAAACGATTAAAACTAAAAATTATAAGTAAGTATCTGCAGATAAGCCACTCAAACTCTAGCCTGACTGTTTATGTTCTAGTCCTTCTTGGAGGGGTGGGGGGTAATTACCACCCCCACTCCCACTATCTACGCCCTTGGTATCAGTACAAACATTCTACTTCTTACAGCAACGCTTATTGATGTGTAGGTACAATTGTACAATTACCTGCAACTTATGCATTCAGCTTTGTCACTGTCATTAACTAGTGATGATAAACTTAATACTTGATATCGATTATTTAACGAATACCATGAGTAACAATAAAATGCTGAAAATACAAGTGCGGTAAAGAATGTATGAATTATGTGTCATGCTTTATTTATAGAGAAATTATGTAGTATTTTCTTCCTATTTAGTTTTAGAATTGTCGAGTCTCTACTACATTATTTACAAATGTTACAGTTGAGGTTGCCAGTAAATAATGACTCAGCTAAATTTTGTCCTAAATTACACCAGCTGAAATAACTTCTATTTTTTTCGTTGGTATTGATTTATATGTACACTGTTACAGGTCTCACTAATAGAAAGTGATGAGCAATCAAATATTTTATTAATATTGAATTAAGAGCCTTATTAAAACTAAGATAACAGATCACACCAAAGAAATAGACGACAAGTAAAAATACTGGAGGCAAATTAGCATTTTAATGTGAATTGTTTGGTTAGGGTAATTTTTTTGTTTTGACTTATTTATAGGGTGTCAAGTTCAAGTTAACAGTCCAGCTTTGCAGTTTCAGAGAGGTCGGCGTATTGTATATTTAAACAATCGAATTTTTTATAGCGCATTTTGCATCGGTTTTTTAAAAATATTTCGAGATCTATAAGTTCTATGAGACAAATGGAAACGATGAAAAATGTTCGTTATGAGCAGTGACGGCGCCGGACTGTCCAGGCCGGGGGCACAGTATTCTTTTAGGTTTATAGGAGGGGCACAGAAACATGACTTAAATGTAATGCTTTGCCAAAGGCAGAATGCGCTCGTACTTCAAAAAATTTACACTAGATTTTGGATTTAACGCACTAATGCTAAGAAGAATATCTTTGAAGCAAAATCGCTGGTCTAATTCGTTCAGAATTCTGTCAACTACAGGAATAAATATGGCGGTATATAAGGTATATTTTTCCTGTAATGTAGTTGTAGACGCTGAGGGTAGACGAGGAAATAAAGCACCAAAAACGTCTCAACCTCCGAAATTTCCGCAGCAAGACGGATTATAATGCGGTTTTTTGCATTCAATTCGTGAGAGCATCAGGAAATTTTGTGAACTAATCTGATGAATAGCAAATGAAAAATTGCATATTTGCATTGTAAAAACGCATTGTTCAAAGTGCATTTAGAATGATTGATTTGCAACTCGGTAAAAATTGATTGAAATGAGTCCAAATTCGTTACTCGGGGGGTTTTCGGTGTCGCTAAACACGAATATCATGGCGGCAACGGCCTCCGAGGTACCTGGAGCCCAGGGTGGACCTCATCTGGAACTTCTTGTAAATTTGTAATATACTTAGTTGAAATTCGTTACTCGGGGGTTTTCGGGGTCGCTGAATACGAATATCACGGCGGCAACGTTCTCTGAGGTACCTGGAGCCCAGGGTGGACCTCATCTCCTGGAACTACTTGTAAACTTGTAATGTACTTAGTTGAAAGTCGTTACTCGGGGGTTTTCGGGGTCGCTGAACACGAATATCACGGCGGCAACGACCTCCGAGGTACCTGAAGGAAACTTCAATGTGTAATTAAACAGTAAATGTTTTTCATTGTATCAGTTTATGTTATTTTTTTAAACAATAAAACATTACAAACACAATTGGAGTTTTCAGAAATTATTTTTGAAAAATATTGTTTGAATCTACATCTTCATTATAATATATAAATAAATAATTTTGAGTAATATATGCAAATTCGTATAAAAATGATGCTATACTCAAGGTAATTCCAGGAGATGAGGTCCACCTTGGGTTCCAGGTACATCGGAGGCTGTTGCCGCCGTGATATTCGTGTTCCGCGACCCCGAAAACCCCCGAGTAACGAATTTCAACTAAATGTATTAAAAATTCACAAGAAGTTCCAGGAGATGAGGTCCACCCTGGGCTCCAGGTACCTCGGAGAACGTTGCCGCCGTGATATTCGTGTTCAGCGACCCCGAAAACTCCCGAGTAACAAATTTCAACTAAATATATTACAAATTCACAAGAAGTTCCAGGAGATGAGGTCCACCCTGGGCTCCAGGTACCTCGGAGGCCGTTGCCGCCATGATATTCGTGTTCAGCGACACCGAAAACCCCCGAGTAACAAATTTGGACTCATTTCAATCAATGTTTACCGAGTTGCAAATTAATTATTGTAAATGCCCTTTGAACTATGCATTTTTACAATGCAAATATGCAATTTTTCATTTGCTATTCATCAGATTAGTTCACAAAATTTCCTGATGCACTCACGAATAGAATGCAAAAAACCGCATTCAAATCCGTCTTGCTGCGGAAATTTCGGAGGTTCAGTGCTTTATTTCCTCGACTAGGGGTTCCCTGTGATAATATGATCAGCATATTTTATGGGAATTGTCTTTTCCCTTTTTTTAATTTTAATTTTTGGAAGATCAATACTACATTCATTCGCAACATGTACGCTTTGATTATAAATTTTGTCGATTCTTCTCGATAACCGGCAAAAATTTCCCTTAGACTTTCAATTTGTACCATGGCACCAGCAATATCGTAATTAGTAGCTTGGAGATAATCACTCACCTTCATGAAATCCGTTAAAATGTAATTAAAATAGTCAAATTGAAAATAAATGTAAAATCAATTTGTTTTAAAATGCCGAGACATTCGGCCCTTTTGTCGCCTTTTGCAGTTCCAGATATATTATGCAGTAAAATTAATATTGCGTCAAAAGTTTGCTTGACAGCTTGGCAGGCACAGATTTGGCTAGTCCAATGAGTAAAACAAATTCTCTTTCATTCTATACTTTTTGTTATTATATATTAGCTTCTGAAGTTTGATAAAATTTTGTGAATAGCTGATCCGGATATAAAAGAGTATACCTATATAGTTTTGCTAATAAAGAGAAAAAAGAATCTGTTTCTTCCACACATTTGCATGCGTCTACTAGCACCAAATTTAAACGGTGGTTGAAACAATGGACATAAATAGCCTGCGGCACTTCTCGTCTAAATATCTCTTGCGCCCCAAATATAATACAGCAGTAGTTGTTTCTAGAAATTCTCAGCTAAATACGAATTCTATTTAGGGCCGGTTTTATAATATCGGATTAAACTGCAGAGTACAGGTTAAACTACGGATTTGAAAAAAAGTCTGTTTTATAATGTCAGTAATCTTTAGTTTACAGATTAATTACGTCACAGTAGGGTTAAACTTCAAACGGTGGATGGGGATCGTTTAAACCATGGATTATCAAATCTCAGAATTAATAAAATTCGGTGTATATTTTATGGATGTATTGGAAATACGCGATTATTTATAAATTATTAATACGCTCAAGTATAGTTCTGAGAATTTTAGAATCAGACCTATAGTTACATGGAAGAATGTATTGAGAAAACTTTGAGTTGATTTAGATTATCTAAGCAGTCAGTTATTATTTCATTGGAACCAATTGAAAATTTATTATCTGACAGAAAGGTAAAGATTTATTTTTGATTAACCTCACAGTTCTATGCATATTTGCTTTATTGTTACCAGCGTTTTTGGAAGTGTACACAAATCAACTACCTCGTGTATAATTAAAAATGTTTTTCTAATAAAATTATCTCGTATTCAGTATTTGCTGTTCTATTCTATTACAAAAATAACTTGAAAGGCATGTCAAAATGTCATAATAGGTTAGAATCAAATTAAGTGAAGTTGTAATTTCTGGTGAACAGTAGTACCAACTATATAAATTTCAGTTTATTTTTCTAAAACAGGCATTTGTAAAGTAAAGTTTAAATCATGGTTTAATCCTAAGTTTAAACTTAAGATAAACATAGGGTTAACCTAACATTATAAAACTGGGCCTTAGACTATTTACAGTTGTATAGTACGATAGGAAATAGGAATTGTAATTGTTTAATTGTAATAAAGCAAAAATATATTTTCGGCAATTATCTCGAAATCCAGGAATCCGGGGGGGCACTTAGGGAGGCACAGTTCCCCTCGTGGCGCCGTCCCTGGTTATGAGTTATACAACAAATATATATAAACTAGATTCTCTTATTATTATTATTATTTATAAAAAATGAAATATTGCAAAACTCGGTGATTTTAAACAAATTATTTCTCTGAAGAAAATGGGCAAATTCCAATGATATTTAAGGAAAATATAAGTATTACAAAGTACTACTATTTTCAATTAAAATTTCAAATCAGAATATATAGGCATTGAAATTTTGTTAAGAACCTGTATTTACCGACGAATCAACTTTTACTCGTCGATGCGTTATTAACTGGAGAAACACCCATTACTGGGAAGTAGAAAATCCTCATGCCCTAAAAGAAAGGCATTCTCAGCAAGAATTTAAGATTAACGTTTGGTGTGGTATCATCGGCGATCAATTATTGGGAACATTTGTCCTTCCTCCAAATTTAAATGGACAGTACCATCTGTTCTTTCTTCAAAATACTCTTGTTGATATATTACATGCTTTCATGCTAGACATAAGGAACAGAATGTGGTTCAAGGAAGATAAAGCTCCCCCACCTCATTCCTCAATTGAAGTCAGGAATTATCTTGATGAGGCTTTCCACGCAGATGGATCAGTCGAGGAAGTGTGTTTGCTTGGCCATCAAGGAGTTCTGATTATAATCCTTTGGATTATTATTTGTGGAGACATATGAAGTGCATAAACATGCAGATACTATCAACTCAAGAGAAGAACTGTGGGACAAAATACAAAACGCAGCGACTTTTATTAGAGGATGGGAAAATGTATTTTTCAATGTAAGAAAATCTTTTATCAATAGAATTAGAAAAGGCATAGAAAGAAGTAGGTGGAGACCATATCGAACATTTACTCTTAAAAAAATGTTTTCTTAACCGCCTCTCAAGTTACCGAAGTAACTCCCTGGAAGACCTCAAGGATCTTGTATTAGGCAAAGAGAGACGAGGCCCTACAGTTTAATGTGGACTCCGAGCCACACTTGGGGCAATTTTTTTAATGAAGAATTGTTTCGCCTTACGGGAATCGAACCCACTTCGCTAGGCAACTCAGTTTGCTAGCCAGTCGCTTTAACACACTGAGCTACCATTCCAAGTTGCAGCAATGGGGTTTTTGCATGGGGGGAAAGTTTATAATGTCATTAAGTCAACATTTACGTTATTTTGTGATCTTCTAATAAGATTAGATCCTTATTTTAAACAATCTTTTGATTTATGTATTTATCTCAATACCATGAAAATATTCCATTAGTTCATAAGAAAGTGAGAAAGAGTTTCCGCTGTTATTACGATTTTGTTTTCCCTTACGTTTTGTACTTTTTTCAATAAATACACTTTTTCGTTAAATTTTAATTTGCCTTTCAAAAAATCATTGAAATGTTTAACGGCACTTTCCCCGAAAATGGTTGGAGTTATCAAGTTCTACCAAGTGTACCTTTTATACGTGGAAATGACGCCCTCATCAGATTTTCTGGTCAGAAGTATCACGTTTCGTAAAGAAAAAAAATGAAAAATATTTATCATCAGATACAGGTCTGCGGCGCCCTCTATGATCTAACGTGATGTAATACATAAATTATTATTTCTTAGAATAAAAAAAGTTCATCTAGCAAACTTGGCTAGATCAGTCAAGAGGCTTGTTGAGTTATTGCAAAAAAAAACGAAAAAAAATGTTTGAACTTTGACACCCTGTATCTTTTTCCACATCAACATTTTACTAAAGCATATTTGCTTATATCCTCATATTTTGGCCTAAAGAATCTACCCCTGAAATATGGCCTATTATTAATGATCCATCCTGTATATCATAAATATTCAATCAAAATTTTAAAAATCAAAATAAAAAGTTAACACGCTTTTTATTGCACTTTCCTGAATGAATCTAGACGCCCTATATAGTTTCATTTCAACACTTTTGTAAATAATATGACAGCCCCAGTCCCAGTAAATAAAATTTTGCCCATACAAAATAAAACAGGGTACATAGGAAACAAGTGTGAGCTTTCACAGCTCTAATGTATGTATTTCGCTCAGTTCTTGATCTCTTCAAAAATATCGGACCGATTATTCAGAGAAGCGAAAAGTGATTCGTGTATCAGCTTCCTCGTGCCAGCATAACAGATCTTCTTCCTCGGCTTTGAAAATACGACCATCGACTGATTGGAAAGAAAAACTATGATCATCCAGTTATGACAATTTTTTTATCGGCAATAATGAATGCAAAATATCATTTTCCCAATGATGAGCCAAAAACTTTACTAGGGACTCTTTAAATTTATAATTTTATAGACTTTTCATAAAATCGCTTGGTCGAGACTGCTGAGGACCAACAATTGAAAACGGGATGTCTACCTTAGGCCGGTTTTTGCGTTCACTATCCTTGATTGATGGTGAAATATATCGCGGTCAAAAATAAGATGAGCTTCCGATGCTTTGGAAGCGCAAACTTTTTTCAAAATAAGTTCCGAAATTTTACGAAAAGCTTGCGGAAGCGACGGTCCCAAATGGTACCAAAAGTGAAAATCGTCAAATTCCAATGTCAATAACTGGTGGAGAAAAAGGATCGATTTTACTTTTCAAGTATTTTGCAAGACTTGCCTTATCAATTTTGAAAAACTGATATACAAATAGCTATCTGTGGCTTCCCAGAATAACCATTTAAATGTTCAGTTTTCATATTTTTGACGTATGTAAAATGAACTTTACCTATGCCAATATTTACAATACTATCATTAAATTTTAAAATTATTCCTGACAGGACTGTACAAGATTAAATGTAAAATCTAAATCCAAGAAGAAACAGTTTTCTAAAAATATGAAGCCGCAGAATAGCATTGCGTTTCAAAATAGGCGCATTCACTATCTCTTACAACAACAAAATTTTTAAATGCAACGCGATACGCATTTTAGTGTTAAAATTCTTATACAAAAATTTTTGAGCGACAAAACATTTTTCTCAGCGTAAGGGATTTAATAAGAAACGGCGCAATAAATTTTTGTGTGCCCACAAAGATAAATTAATGAAGAAACAAATTTTTTCGACATCACAATAACAATTTTTTGGCCGAAATTTTTTTTTCCAAAATGCGCCCGCACTACAATTGTGCACACATTTTCCCGCCAACCCTTGCATTTATGAGTTCCCTTAGGCCCCAGCTTTCATGTTATGTAGGTTTCATCGACGAAATCGATTGAATGGAATTTACAGCGGGATCTTGGACTATCCAAACATATGCGAAATAGTTAGATTTAAATTTAGGAAATACAAAGATTGATCATCTTTAAAATTAAATCTAACTATTTTGCAAATAACTGAATTTATTGAGTGAAAATTCATATTACTGCACCTGTCATAGTATACTTTATACGAGGACAATTGAAACTGGTCAGTGTTAAAGCACAGGACCGCGCGCACTGAACTTGATATTTTGCCCTATATATTTAGCAATGGTATCGAGATTCGAATGGTAGTTGAAACTGTGCAGGCGAGTCCGAGACTGACAATGTAATCAGCCTGAATGAACCATCTACGACTGCACTGGTTTAAAGATAATAAAATGGACAGGCCTACTAGCATAAACTCGCAAATCGTTTCTCAGTAGTCAACGGTGGATTTATGAGATGTGCTGTCAATGTGCCAGTGCAGTGCACAAATACCTGTTATAATATCAAGCGTAGGAGTTTAGTTAGTTATTGTTCATATTTATAAATATTTACTACTATATAAAAGGTAAAATATTTTAATTATTTACTAATTTATCATGGCTTTATCATTTTCTTATGACAAGCATTTATATTTACCTCCGCCCATGTTCCATAAAGAGATGCCGACTGTTTTTGCCGGCTTTTAGTTTTTATACGGTTTCAATTAAGTTCGTATACACTTTACTATTTAGGTAGTCCTATACTTTTTTACCGATATATGTATCAAAAAAAAGTTATGCGTCTCTCTCTCTCTCTCTCTCTCTCTCTCTCTCTCTCTTGGACATGCCCACATTGCCCACCTTAAATCAATTGAGGTGGATTTCAGTGGAGGAAAGCATTAAAAGAGCAAATTTAATAGACAAAAATCTAGTACCTATCTATCTATCTATCTTAAACCTTTCTTAGTTAAAAGAGCTAAATCGCACAATTATCCAGTGAGATCTGCTGAAAAATACAACATAGACCATACAAAAATATCATTCTTAAAAATGTCAACTTTTAGTGCTGGATTACGTGAGTACAATATTTTATCCACTGAAATTAAATCCTCTGGCAGTTTAAAACTGTTTAAAGTGTATACGAACTTAATTGAAACCGTATAAAAACTAAAAGCCGACAAAAAAACAGTCGGCATCTCTTTATTGTACATGGGCGGAGGTAAATATAAATGCTTGTCATAAGAAAATGATAAAGCCATGGTAAATTAGTAAATAATTAAAATATTTTACCTTTTATATAGTAGTGAATATTTATAAATATGAACAATAACTAACATAATATTATTATAACAGGTATTTATACACTGCACTGGCACATTGACAGCACATCTCATAAGTCCACGTTGACTTCTGAGAAACGATTTACGAGTTTTTTCATACTAGTAGGCCTGTCCGTTTTACTATCTTTAAACCAGTGAAGTCGTAGATGATTCATTCAGGCTGATTACATTGCCAGTCTCGGATTCGCCTGCACAGTTTCAACTACCATTCAAATCTCCATGCCATTGCTAAATATATAGGACAAAATATCAAGTTCAGTGTGCACGGTCCTGTGCTTTAACACTGACCAGTTTCAATTGTCCTCGTATAAAGTATACTAAGAATGTTACAAAACTATATACAGATGTTAAAGCACAATAATGACTATGTACAAATGTTAGTATTGTAAATAGCTTATGTTAAATATAAGCTATTCTATTTCGTTATAGAAATAAAAAAGTTATAAGTGAAGGGTGAGCGCGTGAGCGGCTACTTTATATCACCCGGTATATAGAGGAAGCATTAGCAAATATTCAGCTAAAATTTCAATTTGCTCGATTAAGCAGTAAGAAGATATTTAAAAAATCGATCAGTAGCACACTGTATCTTAAAAAGAAAGCAATTAGGACACGTGTACTTAATATACCTATTTTTTATTGTTTCGGGTCATGAACATGTCATAGCCTTTATGTCATAAACTAGGTTGTTATATCCTGAATATTTAATATTGCTGTTGCATTTCAGTTATTAAAGCAAATGTGGAAATACGAGTCGGCGATTACGTCCTGCGATGATATGTAGATTTGTTTATCTATGTAGGTATGAGATAATAACCAACCCACAATTCGAAGAATTCAAGGTCAGAGCTTATAGCGCAAGCTTTGAGTAAATGTTTAACAATCCATACCCGAATTGACGATAAATTTTTAATTTGATTCGAATTATCTCGTTTGTTACAAACATTGCAGTACATTGTATTATATTACGCAATATTTATTACGTAACGAGGCGCCAAAAATGGCAGAAGTAGGAGAAGTTGCAGTTATCTACAGAAAATGGCTATTTTTGCCTGTATCACAGATCTTGATCCTCAGAAGACCCTCAAGTAAATCATCGAAAAGAGAGATGTTAATTAATTAAGATCTTGTTTGAAACCGCTTTACACTCTGTCTGGAAAAAAGAGGATAATAAATCACCCAAAGAAAGCATGGGCGCGTGCTATTGTTTCTTTTCAGTTCATGGAGTGGTAGGCAGCAGGCACGCGGGCAGATTTTCTGGAAATTTATTATAATATAAAGAGGTACTGGTGAGCAAAAAAAATAGGACAGCTATTTTTTTTCTAATGTAAATGTCTCTATTTGAATATACAGGGTGGACCATTATTAATAGGCCATAGTTCAGGGGTAGATTGTTTGGGCCAAAATAGTAGGATATAACCAAATATGCTTTAATAAAATGTTGCTGTGGAAAAAGATACAGGGTATCAAAGTTCAAATTATTTTTTCGTTTTTTTGCAATAACTCAACAACCTCTTGACTAATCTTCGCCAAATTTGCCAGAGGAACTCTAAGGAATTCTAAGAAACAATAATTTATGTATTACATCACGTTAGATCATAGAGGGCGCCGCAGGACCTGTTTCTGATGATGAATTTTCTTCATATTTTTTTTCGTCGAAACTTTGTGGTACTTCTGATCAGAGAATCTAATGAGGGCGTCATTTCCACGTATAAAAGAATACAGTCAGACCATAAGATTTTCAAAGATCTGTTTCGTCGTTTGGGAGAAAGGGGTTCATTTCGACATAAAAACGGTGTAGGACGACCGAAACGAATTACTCCAGATCAAGAACTAGAAATTTTAGTTCGTGTGGTAAAGATCCTCAAGTCAGCTCAAGTTGTTTAGCAGCGGCAATAGGGGTGAGTAAACGATCTGTCCTAAGAGTCTTACGTAAAGAACGCTTCTACCCGTATCATCTCACACCTGTACGGTCGTGAGCAAAAAAAAATAGTCTTATAACGGTATTTTGCTAAAATCTAGTTGTGTACATCTAACTTGGTGACATTGTCAGTTAGTTGTCATAATTTTTTGCAAGTGCGTAAAAAACTAATATGCTTCATATAAGCGATTTAGTTTAAATCTGGAGTTATTGCTAAAGCAGATGATGGATGGTCAATGAGACGACAAATTGCACTGCGTTATAATATTGACAAAACTTCGGTGTGTAACATTTTAAGAAAGTGGAGAATAAACGGTACGATTAGTAGAAATCCTGGATCAGGGCGACGAAGGATATCAACTCAACAACAAGATTTGCAATTGGTAAATGCTTTAGTAGAAAATCCATTTTACTCAGTTATTCAGGCTGCTGAAGAAACGAATTTTCCTGGATCGAGTAGTAGTGGTCGCCGGCGACTTACTTAAGGCTGAACATAAAGAAGCTCGAGTAGGATTTGCGCTTGAATTTTTAGCGCATGATGTAAATTTTTGGAACAATGTAATCTTTACAGACGAAAAAACTTTCCAGTCGACACACAGCGGTCATATTCGTGCTTACCGCCCGCCGAATACTCGATTCGATGAGAAATATATATCTAAAAATGATAAAAGTTGTAGATTTTCCGACAATATGTGGGCTTGGATATCGGCACATGATCCTGGTGTTTTGTGGCATATTGAGGAACGATTTAATAGTGAAACGTATATTAGGATTTTAGACAATATTATGCTCCCTTCTGTGTCACAATTATTTCCGAATAATGAGTTCATATTGCAACAAGACAATTGTTCCGTTCATACTGCTCATACCGTAACTAACTGGTTTCAAGATAACAACATCAATGTTCCTAACTGGCCCAGTCATAGTCCAGATCTTAACCCTGTGTAAGAAGCATGGGAACTATTCGTAAGAAGATCCAAAAACGAAATGTGAGACCACGGAATGCCGAAGAATTACTGGAAATAGTAAATAATGCATGGGAAAATATAATTACTAATGATTATTGTATAAGGTTATTTAATTCTATGCCAAACAGATTTATAGAAGTTATAAATAGAAATGGTGCAATAACGAAATATTAATAGTTAGTTTCTTGTTAAATAGGCTATCCTTTGATCCAGGATTTCTACTAATCGTACCGTTTATTCTCCACTTTCTTAAAATGTTACACACCAAATTTTTGTTAATGTTATAACGCAGTGAAATTTGTCTCATTAACCATCCATCATTTACTATAGCAATAACTACAGCATTAAAATAAAAAATAAATTAAAAGTTTATCTGTTTTATTTCGGCTACTCATTACATATTCAATAGAGACAGATTTACATTAGAAAAAAAAAAGTTGCGCTATTTATTTCTGCTCACGACAGTGCACAACTAGATTTCAGGAAAAATACGTTATAAGACTTGTCCCATTTTTTTGCGCACGACAATCACACAATATTCTCCAATAATTAGATAGAGGCAATTGTGTAAATGGAAATGACTAATTTTTCAAATTATTCTCCTTTTAAATGTGCGACAAAATAGATGCTATCTCAGAAAATTTAAAAAAATATATTTAACGTATATGATGCACTAAAAAATCAAAAACTTTCAAATAATATTGACAACTGTTGAAATGTGTTCCAAGAAGACATGAATTGAAAATTCGACTAATTCTTTTTCTTATTTGTTTTCTACATACTTGTTTCTTTGTATAATGAACTAAGTACAAAGTTATTAAAAATCCCTATAACATGGAAATCATGGAATGTATTGTATTTATTTATTTATTGTAAGGCATGTAATGAATAATTATTAATAATAATACATATTTATATATTAATAATAAAAAAAACAATTACTGTGATGAAGAAAAATTTTAGGGCAACTAGGGTATTCATTCCCCAATGATGACCGTATTTTCGTAGCGAAAGAGCCTGCCACTGAGAAGGACATTTCTGACTCCACGCTAGTTGGAGGAATCGTCAAAAAGTATTCGTAGGCTAATAGGGTTTTCCCACTAATTTTATTTTAACAATTTGTGTCGTGAAAATGATATAATAAAACATTTTATTAATTTACAACAATTTACTTTTCTAATAAGAATTATTTCTAAGAAAATATCGTTAAAACAACTTGCTGATAATTTCACTGCTTTTTAAAACGGGCATTTTTACGCGCCAGAATTATGTATCTACCCGGAAAACCAATGAGATTATGGATATAATTAGTTTGTAATAGATTCTCACTGTGTGTTAAAGAAAGCTTTCCTCTAAAACTTCTCAGAATTTCGATTTGTAATGCTTGTACTGTGATTGGTCTAAAGTAGTGGACGTGTAAATATTAGCCAATCAGAATCCAGATAAATGCCGCACAAGCGTCGGACGTTAATATTTTGTACTATAGTTTAGGTTTAACCTTCACCGACATTACACATCAGATGACTGACCTAAAACGTCAAATTTATATTTTTATGTTTGTATTGTTTGGAGTGAAAATATTATTTTATCAGTTTCTAGTTTATGTTTTATTAATTCTACAATCAAAATGGAATCAAGTGGAAGAGGGATATGTTAAAGGTGCCGCTGATATTTTACCTAAAGTAGAAAAGTGCTGAGTGCTGTCAATAAATAGAGGTTATGTTATGTTAACATTGTTAACAGAGACCAAGATTAATAAACAATCTTGAACAGAGACAACCTCTGTGATTGGATTTCAGGGTGTTGACGTCACAACGCGCCAATTTATGGCTGTTTAAAATGAACCCAATATTTTTCAAACTTCAAGGTTTTTTTTTTGTTACTATTAGTAAAATTAATAAGATAATAAATATGCCATAAATAATTTTTCTACGTGAGTTAAGCATTTCAGCAATAATTTTTTTTTCTGGGAAAACCCTATTGCAAAAAATGGCCACGATTACCACCATTTTCAAATAGGGCCATTTCCTTCTCCATAATTCAATTTTGAGTTTTTTAATGCCCTGTCTAATTTATTCTTCAATGGCACTTGTCTCTGTGCTATCTCTCGAAGTTGGGCAATATTTTTTTATTTTTTTATCATCTGACTCATCTGCTTTCGCTGCTGATGGTGAGGATAATCTCTTTATCATTTCTTTTTATGAAAGAAGAAATAATTTTGGAATCTGTACGCACAAATAAACCAATCGAAAGTGGTTTAACGCTTTTGGGGTTGTTGAGGTAACTAAATACTGCGGAGGCCGTGGTTCTTTTTTGGTTTATAGGATCCATCCTTGAGGGAAAGTTCTAGATGAATGCTGAGAGGGCTATTCAATTCCTCAAACATGAAGTTGAAACTGGCATCGGCTGGGTGAAAATTTGCATCAGTACGACATAAAGCTAGTACAGTAAGCCTGACAGGTTCCAAACAATTTACAATCTCTGCCAGAACTTGAAAATCAGCATCACTCATTGCATTGGGAATCGAAAGGTGAAAAGAACTGTTCTAACGAGTCTTGTAGTCCGATATAAGTGACAGATCCTTGTTATGCTTTTTGATATATTTTTGTAGCGCTATTAAGGGCGATTTTCGAAATAGTTTGACAATTCATCGTATTTCTTTTACAAAGGAATAGATATGATAATCTGCTGTCGGTTCTAACAATTTCTCTTCTGTAACAGCAACAATTTCAATTCCTCCATTTCCCGCTATTTCATCACATTCATCGTCTTCATCGCCATCATCATGGTCTTCTCGAGACTCTTTTCATTTATGTTTGGATTAACCGTCGCTACTGGTTTCGATGAATACAGGACATCTATAATTCCAAGTTCGATGCCGTGGGAAAAACATAGCTGTTGTTCCGCATTAATCAGGTTTCCAATTTTTACCAGAACACTAACCCCAAAAGTTGTTATGGTAACAATGTCATTCTCCAATGATAAATTGAAAATTTTCAATTTATTTTTTACCAAATTGACGCAAGATTCTGCCGGCATAGATCCAGCTATTTGTATGAAACCAATGTTCCAAATTTTTAATTCAGAGTACTCCTCCAGAAACCCATGTTTCGTCTGCCATGCTGCCGTAATTTTTTAAAATTTTCCGCATACTTTATTGCAGTAAGAAATAACCTTATTCTTTATAGCAGACACTAACAGGGATAAATTTTAGTACCCTCTGGCGTCTAACCCTTTCCTTAAATCAATGGAAGTTATACAAATTCTGAACGACAACTCATCAGACATTCGTGCGATCATAGCAAAGAATTAAATGATAACTAATGATATTAACTGCCTACTTGTTAGTACAAATCGTAGCGATAGTACTATGTACTAAAATTTACTATTATTAAAACAACAAATCACCTATGATGTAGCAGATATCATTCTGAATTCCATATAACCAAAGATTCGCATTTCACTTTGGATCTTTCTACGTTTATTATATTCAACTCTTAGTTAGTTCAACTCTTGGCCTGGTCGGTACTGACGGTACCGCTACTGATTTTAATGAGGATGAATGTTTCAACTGAATAGAAAATGTGGACTGTATAAATTGAGGTTGTACACGAGTTGCCGGCGTGCCGCCGACCGAATCAAATTCGGGAGACGCCAATGGTATAGCAGGATCAAAACAGTTTACCGAATTATAATTCAGATGTCTTAAAATAGAATCATAATTTAAATACATTTGCAATTTAAATTTAAAAATCTAAGAATTCTGCTACTGTGTTTTGTACTAGACAAGTGCAGTCGAATTAATTTGAGGTAATTTTCATCGGATTTTGATACGAATTAATATTTTTAAAGAAATTTTATCATTTTTGGTATTATACTTTTATAGTTGCTAAAATAAGCCAGTTCCGCACGCTGAGCCTTTATTTGCTTATTTAACAATTTAAGTGAAAAAATGCACTTTTTTAAACAACTTTTCAAAAACTGTAAAGAATGATTTAAAATGCATATTAAGACTTAATAATTAGCCTACATGTTCTTTGAACAGTTAATTAATAGAGAACGTAATTATCACTTCGCCAGTCAAATTACACCCCCACCCCCTCAAAAAGGTTGCGCAAAAACGGTTAAAAAATCGTTTATTTGCTATGCATAAGTCTATCAGAGTTTTTAAATTGTTTATCGTATGCAAACTTTTGCAACGCAGTGTTGTACTTCAGATTCCAGCAACAAAATTCCCCTACCCAGACACTTTCTTTATTTTGATTCTTAGCTCTATTTTTACTCGGCTAATGATATAACCAATGCCAATCAATAATCTTATGATTAAAGTACAAACGTTTAGAAACGATTAATATTTTAATAAATGTGTTTTGCTGATTCATGGAACGTTCACCTAAGAAGATACCGCCTTCTTGATCACTCACACTCACTGTACCCTCCTGAGTGACCCTTATTTCAAAGGTTGTAATTTTCTTGCGGTACCATTTGTTTTAAAAAAAATTTGTAAAGCTTCAGCCCAATTCAATTTAATATAACTTATTAACAATTAAAATTTACATCTGTCAGCCCAGAACCCACCCGGGACCGACCGTGCAACCACCGCGTTGTTCGTGATGGAGGATTGCAGAATTAAAAACATGTTAACTTAAACACCTTCCATTGCAGATGGATAAAATTAGGTCATAAAATTAAAACATATCTGAAAAAAGGTTTAATAAAACTTATAAC
This sequence comes from Leptura quadrifasciata, assembly GCA_963675555.1. Taxonomy (NCBI): domain Eukaryota; kingdom Metazoa; phylum Arthropoda; class Insecta; order Coleoptera; family Cerambycidae; genus Leptura; species Leptura quadrifasciata. The sequence goes on from OY776677.1 coordinate 116,741,438, forward strand.
TTATATCAGTTTTAAAAACTCACGCACTGTCACTGATTAAATTTTTATTCTGACGCAGGCACCTCAACTTGTACATGGTGCCTTCCGCCAAGTATGTCAATGCTGGGCTGCGCGTGGCTGGTCTAAATTTTGATTTAAAAAATTTTGGTTTGGTGAAAATGTGAAATGATGTGATGTGAAATGAATTTAGAAAAAACAAAAATGCACAAAAGGATAATAAACAAACGGAACAAAAAGAAACAAACACAAAGGAAGCCCGGGGTCAGGAAAGATTTAAAGATACAAATGGTATGAAATATCAGTAAAGGTAGGCAGGGTAAGCGGAAGTTATAGTTATTGAAGTTTGGCTACAGAGGATGCTGGAAAATCGGTAACGTCTGGTATGATAGTGCGTTTAATCCAAAATGGGGCTTTATGCTGTCTAATTTGTGTTATGTTTCTTGTTAGCGGCCCAGTTTGGAGGAATATAATTTTGAGAGATTTTCTGGGCGTAATCAGCTATTGGGGTTATTCGTAGCAAAATGCATATAGGTCTCTGAGAGAGATCTACCTTCCGGAATTTGATATTAGGCGCATACATTTGTGCTTGAGCACTTTTAGTTTTTTCATTGTCGTTGCCAGTGTACTGCTCCACACCGGCGCCGCTTATGTGATGGACGGCCTGACCACCATTGTGTACAACAATTTTTTTATTTTGTCGGTTAAGTCTGTTAGCCCTGATCATGAGCGGATACATACTCCTGGACAGGAAGTAGACCGTCCGTACTGTCTCATTTATATGCGAGTTAAAAGTTAGTCGCTGGTCTGACGACACCCAAACACTTCACGCACCTCTTGGTTGGAATTTTGTTTCCCAGGATCGAAATTAGTGTTATGATTTTGTTTTCAGTGAAACGGCGCGTGAAGACTATCGCGTCGGACTTTTCAGCGTTTACCTGAATCTTCCACCAGTCGTAATACGCTGTGACACGGGCCATGTGCGCCTTCAGCAACATACTCACTGCTTGTACGTTGTGTGAATGCGCGTAGATAACTGTGTCGTCGACTGTCGTCGGCGTACTTGGCCAACTTCGTATTCAGGAACTCTGGGACGTCGGCGACGTACAGGTTGTCCAACTTTGGTGACAGCCGCGATCCTTGGGGAACTCCCGCGCGAATGTCCCGCCGTATCGAGATTTTGTTATTCACTCGAATCTGCAGGGATCTACCCGTCAAGAACGAGTGAATGAGTTTAATGAAGTAAGTTGGTAAATTATAGTCGTGTAGTTTGTAGAGTAAAACCGGGATTCAGACGGTGTCGAACGCCTTATCAATATCGAGGAGCACCATATGGTGTTCTTCTCGAGGTTGTATTGCACATTGACGCCGTTAACTATCCTAACGACTTGTTGCACCTTACTCCTGCCCTTCCTGAAGTGAAATTGGGACTCATCGTTGATGTGAAATTCCTCCTGAACAGTGTCGAGTCTGGTCAGGACGACCTTCTTCACCAACTTGGAGATCGCCGACAGTAACGAGAGGCCGGCGAATTTCGCATTCCGATTTGGTTTAAGGATGGGTACGACCACGGCGCACTTCCACTGGCTAGGCCAGTGTTGTAGTCGCAGGCTGGCGTTGTCGATGTACGTCAACTGCACAATACCTTTCATCGGAAAATATTTCAGTAGTTTGTATTGGAAGCTATCTTTTCCCGGGGCTTTATTGTTCGGTAGCTTTTTGACTGACTTTTGTCTGCTATTTTCGAGGGCTTGGTCATGACCTTCAGAAACTCTCGTCTTGCCATTTGTACGTCATGGCCAATGATTTCGATTATGTCATTTTTGATGCGGTCGTGCTCAAAATTATTAAGAATATTTGCGCTATGTATTTCTTCAAAATGTGCCACTAAGTCGTTAGCTTTTTGCGCGTCTGTCCATTCGCGCGTATCACCGGGGATATAGCCTCCCGCGTATTTTTCAGGGCACTCGTCAGCTTCCACAACGAGTTGTCCTGTGGATTTAGCGCTTCCAGTTTGTCTTTTAATTTTTGGTTCTTTACCGTGTTAAGGGAGGTTCTGATTTGCCTTTGCAGTCTGATCATCTCGGTCTTAGTGACATCGCAATTTCGCTACGAAAACCATCTCGGTCTGTTCTTTTCTCGGATATCTTGTAAAATTTCAGCCCGATTGAATAAAGAGAAATGGTTTGCACCACTTTCTTGAACACTAAAATACACATCTAAATACACAAAAAATCGATTTTATTTGATTGTCGGTTTGATCTTTTATAAAAGGATGACAATCAAAGTTGTAGATCTGCTCGAGAAGACATTGTTCATATAGAATTTTTCCGTACAACTAAAGCGAGGACTAGGCCTCCATACAGGGTAGGGAATTTTAAGCGATTTGTCCCGCCATGGACCAAATTTGTTGTCGATGTTTACGTTAGTGACGTGCGACGGATTTGATCGGTAAAACATCCGATGTGTGACAGGATGGATCGTTGCAGGTTCAGTCATGTCCGTACACATATACAGAGATATCAATTCCGTTCGAATAGTAAAGTTGTTGTCAGTGAAACATGGGAATGGACAAAAAAATTATTAACCGATTTTATAGATTTATACAAGGAAAAACATGTTTGTGGAAAATTAAAGACACTGTAACGAAGCATTTTTCGTTACGGAAATATGCATAAGGTTTATATTTAATTGTGCTCTATATAATTATGTTCCATGTTTTCTGTACCGCCTTAAGCGAATTTTTGTATATTACCAGACAATATTCACTATTTGAATACCTGAATATTTATTTAAAGCAGCAAATATTTGTAAACAGAATTATTGTTTATTATTTGAAGTAATTAATTCAATAATTAGTTATCTGTGGTCGACTAAACCCGTTTCTTTTTCGTAGTTGGTTAGAATAATTATTTGAAACTGATTCTAAGTAAAAATTTTGTTTATACTAACTGACGCGCGTAATAATAATTTACCAGTACTTTTAATAAGTCGATACAGCCGACTTCGCTATCTTGTAGTCAATACATTGGTCCATGCGCGATTCTAAAGCAAGTGGGGATCCTCGCGATACCCTGAGTGGGAACGTGGCTATAAAACTGACCGTAACGGCCTGTAAAATCAGATCTTGTTCCAATGCTTGAATCCAACAGTCGACTACCAGTGCCCACCGCGAACCAGCAAAGAGTAAGAAAACTTTGATATATTTGGTTAGTGCAATTATTATTTCATATTTACTGATCGAGATTTTTATACTTAGCTTATAAAATGTCACTGTTATACTGATTGGCAATTTTCTGATATTTTGCTTGAATACTTTTGATACTTGGCTAATGAAATTGCATTTTACTATTACTGAATTTTATTTTTTGTTAAACTGATTGACAATTTTCTGACATTTTACTTAACTTGATACTTTTAATAACTTGTTTATTTTGTGACTTCCTTCTACCCTCATCTAATCTTTTGGCTTTTTTCAGCCAGCTGGTGTCCTTTCCTTTACACCTGATCTTTTGGCTTTTTTTTCAGCCGACTGGTGTCTCAACCTTAGCCCAATTTACCTTTTGTTACAACACTGTTTGTTACGGGCTGACACTAAATAGTTAATTTTTGGTCTTATATATTTTTTTACTGTGTCCGGGACTAGAACTTTCACGACTAAAATCTCAATAATTACCCATTACTTAATACTTAGCTCACTATACAGTTTAACTAGCCAAGTTTCCGGTCTGTTTCATATCTTGCTTTCAACACTGTAAATAATTCTGCTTGCATCGCATTTTTCTGGTATTCGTACACTGTCTGCTTAACAACCGTTTTATCATAAACTCGCTAAATTTACCGCTTATACGCTTTTGCCGCTAATGTTGCTTTATTGCTTGCTACTCTCCCTCTACTGTTTAAACATATGTATATAAACTTGTGTTAATTTTTTTTTCTGTTTAGGATTGTTACCAATAGGATTACTGTAATATACTTAAATATTATTGAATCTCTACGTTTTTCTGTTGTGTTTGTCAAAGTCTAATTTCCCTTATTGACCCACTGGAATCGACCGATTCTTCACTAACCTGCTCAGTCTCGCTTATCGACTTTTGGGTAGTGTTGTTCAACCACCATCCACTTGAACTGGCGCCCGAATAACAAATAAAGCTCGAGTGCCAAAATGAGAGCCTTATTTCTCGCACTTAACGAGAAAAAGAGCGCCGCAACACGAAAATTAAAGTATGAAAGGAAAGCTTATGACGATTTGATTAATTTTTTGAAAAAGTTGACCCGGCGGGACAAATCGTTTAAAATTCCCTTCCGTGAATGGGAGCCTAATGTGACCACAAATAATGGAATCCCATAAGGTGATAGTAACATTTAAATAGAACGAAGCCTGGAACTAAGTGCTTAGTGTCCGGAGCAACATTTCAGCGGTAGTTTGTAGCAAATTGACGGATCGTCCACAGGGGCACCATTTCCATTTATCAGATCAGGCTGACACTTTAGAGGAGAGAAAAATGGAATCCCAGAAAATTCTCAAAATAAATTGTCTTCGTGTAGATTGGCTATAATAAAAAGAGATTATCTATGTGTTAATTCTTATAGGGTTAATTGAAATGGCATTAATTCCGATCTTCCAACTTAGTAATGAGAAACCTTAAATGTTAACAATAGACAACAAAAGAATTGCCAGATACAAAGCTTGTAGCGAATTTCTAATGGCTGGGCTATTTTAAACTGATTATTATGATTTAGTGTAAATCCAGGACATTTAGCTAATTCTAAAATAAATATTAAACTGTTTTGAAATGTTGAATATACTTTTTACTTATCTTAAACAAAGAGCTATCATTTAGGATACAAATTAAATGCGAAAGATTTTGTGAGTTAATTAAATATTATAAATAGGTACTCCGTGTTTCATTTTTCATAGAACCATATTCACAATTATTACTTAGACATCACAAATATTTGATTGTAATATAAAAAAACAGATTCATTTTTCAAATAATATTATTTGTGTGAAATTTAAATGCCAAATCATTATTTAGCCTCCTCAAAAGGCCCTTTATACCGGAGGTAAAGAAACGTCTTTGCCTGTGGTATAAAGGGCCTTTTGAGGAGCCTAAGAGTCTAAGAAACAACCCTGGGTCGCTAGATAATTATGAAGAAAACATAATTAAAATTAAGGGGGGCTTTTGATGGCATAAACCCAGTAGTTTCACAATTAACAAAGACAGGATGTCCCTTTGATCCATGTAGATTTTATCATAAATATATTATATAGCGGTCGATATTTCCGACCTGACGGTTATTTGGGATATGCCAAGGATACAGTAAATTAAGTATATCTATTACAATTACCAGCTGCTAGTCAGAATCGTGGACAACGAAAACGAACGTTTTTAATCGATTTCATTTCTAATTTGTTGGCAGTTGTTTTTAAATATTTTTGAAAAAATGGCGGAGGATCTGGTGACATGTCAATAACGAAAACTTCACATCGATATTTCCGTCCTGACGGTTATTTGGGATATGCCATGGATACAGTAAATTAAGTACATCCGTTACAACTACCAGCTGTTAGTCAGAATGGTGGACAACGAAAAGGAACTTTTTTAAGTCAATTTCATTTCTAAATTGAATAGCGGTCGATATTTCGACCCTGGCGATTATTTGGGATATGCCAAGGATACAGTAAATTAAGTATATATATTACAATTACCAGCTGCTAGTCAGAATCATGGACAACGAAAAGGAACGTTTCTAATCCATTTCATTTCTAAATTGGTTGGTAGTTTTCAAATATTATTTTTAAAATGGCGGAGGATCTGGTGATACATCAATAATAAAAATTTCACATCGATATTTCCGCCCTGACGGTTATTTGGGATATGCTATGGATATTGCAAATTTTAAAAGACCAAGAAATAGTTTCTAATGTGGTATCTTCGACTTCATTAACTACAATTCTACAAAATCAAGTGCTTGCTAAAGGATTGCACATTTACTGTTTAATACTCTATCCAATATTTAGTAAAAATGAAAAACATAGATTTTTGCTTGTTCGTGTTTAAAAGTTAAATTTCTAAAAATTTTGTGGTATAATAAAAAATAGCGTTCATTACACGTTACATGTCCTTTTCCTGTGCTTGCAAGACTTCCCAAGACGAGAATTATTCACGCGCGCACGGGAAAAGCCTATTGTTACGTATTTACACCCTCCAGTAAACACCCCAAGCGTAGGTTCAATAATTGCAACACGAATTATCACAAACCACTGATTTATTTAACACTAAATTAATTTACAATAACTAGTCCTTATAATTACACACTAATTACAACTTTTAACTACTATGAACCACTCTTGTCACTGTACTTTACTAGTTGGATGACTTGTTCCCTCTCTTGATCTGTACGCTTTACTCCTCAAATTAGAACTGGCCCAGTAAGTTGGCGTAATGGAGGACATTTCGAACAATTTTCGTAATTGATAATTAGCTATTTTCAACGTTTAATTATATTTCAAAGCATTCTTTATATGTAAAAGAATTTATGAATAAAATGTCGTAAATGCACCGAAATGTACGTTGTATTTTAAACATAAATTACTCGAGAACGGCTCGATTTATTTATTTCTAATGATGTGTAATTAGTTTTTTACAATAATTTTTAGAAATATGAAGAAATTAAAAAGTTATAGGAAAATACAGGCAGTCCACCCCCTAAAACTATCCCTTAAGAAGATGAGAGGGTTGAGGATACCGGGTATCTAACTAGTATCCGGAGGGACTATGACTAATTTTAAAATATGAATTTGATATTTTAAGGGAGTCGGGTGATATTGCAGAAAAAGTGAAATTTATAATTTCCCTTTTAAGGGTTATATCTCCCTTATTATTTCATTTTCGAAAATAAGCTTATATAAAAGATTACCATTATTTTTAGGTGAACTGTTAGCCGCAGAATTATTGGGAGACAATTCTGGGCCGCCTTGTACAATAAAAATTGTTTTCTAATTTAACTATAATAAGCAAACCAAAAATGATTCATTCAACACGTTTTATTCAAACAATATTATAATGATATTTAATTAAATATAACAATTAGAAATCCTTTACAAATATTATCAAAATTTATACAAAAGGAAATTATCTAGAGGATTGTAACAATGTGGACATACATGGAAAAAAAGATTTAGTTACTTGACAAAGATGCTAAAATTAAAGTTTTAAACAAATCTTAGGAAAACAATAACTTTTACAACTATATCCTGTATGTGTGCATAGCATTATTACATTATTTATTTTTTTTTAACAGGCAGAAGTGTGCAAGTTAAAGCATTAACAGCCACAATAATTAATACTCTATCCGGCTCACTTCCTATGTAGTAATTTAAAAATTTGAAAAAATCGATTATGGCCTCGTATTTTATAACTTTTATTATTATAAGAGGTGAAATCTGTGTCTTATATACACTAAATCCCAAAAATTTATTCCCTTTAATAATAGAGTGGGGGTGGTAGATAGGATGGCTAATGTAAACAAAAATTTGGCAGCCCTTGGTTCTCGTATACACTAAATCCAAACTTAGTTTTTTTTCCTTAAACAATACGGTGGGGGTGGCAATGGGTGTCTAATGCCAGAATAAATTTTAGAGGTCCTTCGTTCTTGTACATACACTAATTATAAGATAATTTTTACTCCCTCTAATAACAGGATGGGGGTGGCAATGGGGCTGGTACTGGGGGTGATAGTGGGGGAGGGGGGTTGGCTGATGCCGAAAAAAATTTGAGACCTTGACTTTTCGTACATGCCCTAAATTGCAATTTTATAGACTCCCCATTTACTCCCGAACCCTTCAACGGAATTAGATCGAAATATAATCTAGTACCAGATCCCGTTATGATACATAAGTGTACAAAATTTCAAGTCAATATCATAAACGGTTCCAGAATAAACGTGTGCACAAAAAAAAAGTTACAGACGGACAGACCGACAGACAGGAACATTCTTTCCCCCTCAAATTTAAAATCTCGACGTTTCATGACATTTTAAGCCTATATCAACAAAAAAATAATATTTTTTTTTGCGTTACTATACTTCCACTGGACGTGGACGTAGTAAAATACAGGGTGTCTCACCGGGAACTGAATCGATCGATATAGAGAAAAGTACGCATCAGAAAATTTTGAAAATTTAGCTAATTATTAATATCGGTGTGGCCAATCCAACTAAAATAATTACAAGCAGCTTGTACTTCCGCTTATACCGGAAGTCGATACCAACTTGCTTATTTCAAATGGAACACCCTATATATTTTAGGATTTTCGAAAAGAGCGTAAAATTCTGAGTCAAAAATATGTAGCATATCTTATACCTAAACCTAGCCGTTTCAGAGATATTTGACATTTTATAGAAAATTTGACAGGTGCAACGGTTTGCAAGAACCGTTATAACTTTCTTCTTGTAAAAGATCCTCATTTGCTTCTTGTCACATAAAAAGAACACAAGGAGAACTACGTTCTACAACTGAAATAAATTCAATAACATCATACCAAGTGTTCCGTTTTTCGCATTACATTTTATCAACTTCAAACCGCGAAAACTTATTTAGGTCAAGTGGAACACCCTGTATTTTTTTACATTAAGTTATGTAAAATTGAATTCCCTTTTTTCTGATTTAACATTGTGGGGGTTAAAGTTACAACTTTTTGAAATATTTGCGATTTTATTAGAAATTCATGAATTGTTGTAATCCTTTCATCAAAATAGACATGATTAGAAACAATCAGTCATTATCTTATGTCAAAAAATGCCAGCACGTTTAAATTATACCAAGAAAACTTTTTAAATTTGTTTATTATTTATGGAGAGTGTGATAAAATAATATCAAGAACTTGCAGCACATTTGCTACTCGATGTCCACAAAAACGCAAAATAAAACTAACACTGTAACATGCGTATTACTCGAATTGAAGATATGGCATGAACTAAAATAGCAGAGATAAGATCAATTTAAAATTTGATTTCATTTTAATTTAATAATTGCTCAAAATTCCGCCCTCGAACCTCGACACATTTATCGCACCTTCGGATTAGTTCCTCATGGGTAGGCTCTTCTAATTGAATCCTGTGATATGTTTTGAAATGCATTTCTTACTATTTGCATACAATCTTCAATGGTTGTTGATGGTGGGCTCTCATAAACTTTATTTTTAATAGTTCCCCAAATGAAATAATCCAGAACTGATAAATCGGGCGAGCGAGGAAGCCGTAAGAAAGGTCCATTATTGGCAATCCATTGATCATAAAAAGTTTCTTGTAAATAATTATTAATTAAATATGCGTTATGTGGGGGAGCACCGTCGTGCTGATAAATAATGTTTCTATGTTCGGCGAGAGGTAAATTTTCTAAATAGTTATTATTCAAATTTTGTAAGATATTCAGATATCTTTCACCTAAAAAAAAAAACAAAAATTTACCAATACATATTAGCAAAAGAGAACATTTAATTTACCGTTTAAATTTCCTGATAAAATTGTAATGCCACCACTCTATCGTTTCTTATGACACAGTAAACATTGAACTGCCAACTTTCCTGAATGTTTCGGTCTCTGAACATATGAGGATTTGAGTCACTCCAATAATGCGAATTGTGTCTTTTAAAAAGTCCATTTTAATAAATTTTGCTTCATCTGTCCATATAATATTTGCCAAATAAGAATCGTGACCCTCAGACCTTATTAGAATAAACTCACAAAAATTCTGTCCTCTTAGGAAATCTGTATATTTTAATTCTTGAACCATATGGAATGAAAACGGATGAAACTTATGTTTTAATAAGATTCTGTGAATTGCATAGTCCCGATTCCAGAGCAGCTTGTCTTAATGACATCCTTGGAAATGCATGAAAATATCCCAGAATGACTATTTCAATGTTTTCGTCATCAACAATAAGCTTTCTTCTTTGCATTTTTGCCTTGACAGACCCATAATTTTTAAAATTTTCCAGTATGCGATTTACAGTGTTTGGTGACGGTTTCCGTTTTTCTGGATATCGAGTAGCAAATGTGCTGGAAGTTCGTGATATTACTTTATCACATTATCCATAAATAATAAACAAATTTAAAAACTTTTCGTTGGTATAATTTAAACGTGCTGGCATTTTTTGACATAAGATAATGACTGATTGTTTCTAATCATGGCTATTTTGATGAAATGATTACAACAATTCATGAATTTCTAATAAAATTGCAAATATTTCAAAAAGTCGTAACTTTAACCCCCACAATGCTAGTATCAGAAAAAAGGGAATTCAATTTTACACAACTTGACGTAAAAAATACAGAGTGTTATTTCAGTTGTAGAACGTAGTTCTTGTGTTCTTTTTATGTGACAAGAAGCAAATGAGGATCTTTTACAAGAAGAAAGTTATAACGGTTCTTGCAAACCGTTGCACCTGTCAAATTTTCTATAAAATGTCAAATATCTCTGAAACGGCTAGGTTCTATGCTACATATTTTCGACTCATAATTTTATGCTCTTTTCGAAAATCCTAAAATATATAGGGTGTTCCATTTGAAATAAGCAAGTTGGTATCGACTTCCGGTATAAGCGGAAGTGCCAGCTGCTTGTAATTATTTTTGTTGGATTGGCCACGCCGACATTAGTAATTATCTAAATTTTTTGTTGCGTACTTTTCTCTATATCGATCGATTCAATTCCCGGCGAGACACCCTGTATATACGTCGTGGGCAATCTCAAAAAGAAAATTTAATGGATACATCTACCTGCATTTAGATATTAACACATTAACATTATTTGAATTAATAATCAGTGACTTGTGCTATGATTTGTGGGCTACGCAGAGCTTTCCCTAGCCAAGTACAAGAAATAGCGGAAGATACGAACGTAGATACAGTAAAATGTTCTAAACAGTTAGAAATTATATATTCAGTGATTACAGTCATCTTCATTGGACGCTTTTATCCTATGTCGTAAATCCTAACAAAGGCACTTTCTATTCGAATCATTTCTGTCTAACGCATCAACACATTTCACATTTTGTGAGTCATTATTATTATTCTTGCTTGTCATGTTTCTCGTATATAATTACTATTTTATCGATTCAGTCGGCTTTGACTTATACGTCCATCGTTCATTACTAAATATAAAACCACAGAAATAAAGTACCTCAATTTTGATATAATTCTATTTTTAAATTAAGTCAGAATCACTATCCCTTGGGGCGATGGACGGTTTTAACAAGAAAATCAGCAGGGGGTGTACATAGCAAAACATTTTCAACTAAAGTATATTCTGACTGATGGACCTTGTAAAGCTTCTGTTGTTTTTCTCTCTTATGGCGTTACCGAGAATTTGCAGACTTTGCTGTTAGGGCACCTTCCCGAGCCCTAAGAACCATCCACCGCCGACTTTTTTTTTATGAAATTGACTTTTGGCGAAAATATCTAAATTTTCATCAAGTCTCAATGGACAAAACCTCCAAAAATAGCAATTTTTATCGCATTGAAAGTGCTACTCAAAAAGCCAGCAAAACAGACTAATTAATAAATCTGTTGGAAATGCTTAAAATATAATATTATTATGTGTTTAGAAAAATTAATGTGTTTAGAACCTGCATGAGACTGGTACCGTTTGATGGCTTATCAATCATAGAGTAATATGCATGTTGTGATAAACATTGGTTTTAGTAGCTTTTCGATTGTCATTTGTAAATATAAAAAGAAAGTAATTCTTTGTACCTGTTCCTCCATTTGTTTTGTTGTTATATTACACACATTTCTTTATTGCTCCCTAGAAAAAAGGGGATGGTGGTACAGTTATAGTTATGGCAATAATATCATAGGCGAGGTATGAAGATGATACATTACGTTTTTGGTTAGCATATGTAAAAAATAAAAACCCCGATGGCAGGGGCCAGTCAAACAGATAGATTTCGTCCTATATTGTTCAGCACTGCTTTAGGTCTCTATTATTTCAGTAAATAAGTGATGAAGTAAGTAATTAAGTATGTCTTTATTAGAACTGCCCAACTTCAATTTATTGTCATCGATTTATGAACCACGTAGGTAGTCTTCAAAATATAAATAAGTCACGATATATTTTCTATTTTCTATGTATTTTAGCAAAAAATGTTTTAGACAAAAGATGTAGATCTAAATGAGCACTATCCAACGATGTATCACATGTACTACATATTTCATTCGAAATAAAATTTTGAAAATTTTTTGAAGACTTGAACCGCCGCCATTTTTTTTATTTTTCCTATACGTTCTAGCAAAAAAAGGTTTTAGACAAAAGTTGTAGGGCTAGATAAGCACTATCCAATGATGTATCGCGTGTACCTATTTGACCGGAAATAAAATTTTGAGGCTTTTGTGAAGACTTGAACCGCCGCCATTTTTTTAATTTTTCCTATGCGTTTTAACAAAAAATGTTTTAGACAAAAGTTGTAGGGCTAGATGAGCACTATCCAACGGTGTATCACATGTACATATTTGATTAGAAATACAATTTAGAGATTTTTTTTTAAACTTTGAACCGCCACCATTTTAAAACGAAGAAAGCGATTTGGCCTATCTTCGAACTTAACTGAGATACGGCCGAAAGTATATGCCTACCAAATTTCGTTTTGATCCGTTGAGAAATGCGCCCTCTAGAGTGTTTACAAATTTCGCTATATAGCATATTATACATAAACTTTTAACGGGGGGCATTTTTGTGGTCTGGAGACCATAATCGAAGAAGCTGTAGTGAAATTTTCTCGAAGTCGTGACACGCTGCACTCTGCAATAAGTAAAGATGAGAAATCCACCTAACAGTATTGGGCAAAAGATTGTGATGGAACATGATATTCCAGATTTGAACACAAGCAAATTATGCTAAATCAACATTAAATACATGATGTTCATTCATAGACGTCCAAAACGAACAGGGTGATAGAGACCCATAAAAATGAGTGTCCGATTCTGGATGGTTTAAAAATTATTTTTTTATATTTTTTTGGGTCCACTCTATACTAAATAATTCACCAATGTGAAGAAAATAACTGATGCAGCCATCTGATTATTTTACCTGGGATAGTTTATTAGTGTAACTGCAAAACACTGGAATTGGAATTACGGACTCGCTTAATTTTATGGATGATACAGGGGATTAACCCCAAGGCAATGGAGGCATTGCCTCGGGACCCCCACCAAATTGCCTTGAAAATTTGTTTTATTAAAGATAAGAAAAAATTAATGATTTGGAATGACAAATCAAACGCCCCTCAGTTAAGCACGCAGTTCCCATTATATCGACCATGCGTTATATACCAACACGATCCTGCTTCGTTTTATTTATTTACTGCAATCACCAAAAATTATAAATATAAAAACGTTATTAAACAATACGTAAATAAAAAGGTCTTCATGATTTACACCCCAGATTCAAGAAAGCTATGGAGTTTGATTTTCCGAAAATCACCTGTCTTGAGCAAACCTCTACCCGCCACTGCATTGTCAAGAAGTAAAGGGCACGCAACTTGAAGATTTATTAATTATTTTTTGTTGCTTGATTTCTTGTATTTTTGTTATATTGCATTGTCATAAGTAGTTAAGATTTTTTTCTCGATAATTTCATCATGCAATAACCATAGATTTGACCGAACTGTATGCAGGAAATTTGCTGTCAAATGAGAATGAGACTTTTAAAAAGTGGGTTGTCATTTAAAAAATGCCGATGACGTGATAACTTTCAAAAAATATTTGTAGAAAAAAGTCAATATTACAAATTCCATCTTATCAATGGGATGATAGAGATAAATGGCTAAAAGCGATTAATGGTTAAATTAATTCTCTAATATTTGCAGCGCAAAAAATTACGTAGGAGATAACTTTTCATTAACAATCATGTCTCGTATTTGCAAACTTGTGGATTAGGTAACAAGGTTCGGTTAATTGTGCGGCTGGGTGAATATTTACTTCATAATTTGTACTGCCCTTTTAAGTGGTACTTATTGCAGAGCGCAGCTTGTCAGGACTTCGGGCAAATTTCACTGTAGTTTCTTCGATTATGAGTAGTATGGAAATGACAGAACCTCTGAGCTGTGCGCGGTTCATGTTCAGTTTAGGGGTGGGGGTAATTAGAGTAGCGGGAAGTAATTAGGAGGCGGGACGTTAGAGGGCGGGGCCTAGGAGTGGTGGTGGGAGGCAATTGTAGTAGTAATTGAAGTGGTGGGGGGCAATTAGCGTGGTAGGTGGTAATTAGCGTAGTGGGGGGCAATTAGAGTGGCAGGTGGTAGTTAGTGGTTTGGTAATTAAAGTGGGGGGGGGGGTAATTAGATTGGTGGGAGGTAATTAGAGAGTAAGTAAGGGTAACTGCAGTACCAATAAGGGTAATTACAGTAACAATAAGGATAATTAAGGGCAATTGCAATAATAATAAGAATAATTAAGAGTAATTACAGTAACAATCAGGGTAATTGCAGTAAAAATAATGATTAAAGCAATTATGTCCACCCATCCGTCTGTCCGTTTGTCTACCTGTTCGTCTGTCTGCCCACTTGCTCATCTATCCGACATTCATTGTATTGTCCTATTGCACAATTATAGTATCTGTGTATTTTTTTACAATGACAACAAACATTCATCCTTGATTATATACCTAAAGTTACAAAATTATTTTACCTGTCCTATTTTTCGGGATATCTTACGCCGATGAACCTACCTTTACGTCTACCTGTCTTATCTACCGAGTTTATGAAAGGGAACATTTACATTGTTATTTTTAGTGAAATATTGCAATGCATTTTTTAAGTACCTTTTTTCATTATTTGTCTTATGATTGCATTTCAAGGGTTTGATTTAATAATGAGCACTCCCTCTTTAACGGCTTTAGGTATAGAAGCATCCTGACGCCTCAAGTGAGGTGGGTGTGAAATGCTATAAAGCCTTCTTTGACTTGTTGTTATATTGCGCAATATTACATCACATACATAATTGACCTAAATTTCCGTCTAATTAGGTGTATTTTTAGTTATGTAATCAAAAATAAGTAATAAAATGAAAGTATTATGTTAATTTTTCACATGCAATATTCATGTCATTGTATTTTTGATAAGTGTAGACGCATAGTAGTCATGTCGTGTATCATGTCTGGAACTTCACACACTAAGGTAAAACCGCTAATAGATGACACCCTCACATTCCCACACCAATACAGACACCCTTTCAAAAACCACTAATATTAAAACTTAGGAACATTTCTTACTAAAATACGAGCGTTGGCAATACTGTTTAACCTATGCTTGATCGTCTGTAACGGTTTTCTCATTTAGTTGTGAGATCTACTGCCATTAACAGTGCGTTTTCCGAGGAGTGTCGATTGGTGGGCTGATTTTTTGTATATTGTTAACAGGAACATTAAGAAGGTAAGTTCACAATTTATTTTTTTGTATTATTTATTGTTTGAATATACTGGATCGTTGAAGCTAGGAAACAAGTGTGGCATCTTAGGTTATGTTTTCTTTTTATTAAATTCAGATAAACTAAGTGACAAATTTGCTGGCGTAGTGTCAGCTTTTGGTGCAGCCGAATCTGTTTAGGCCAATAGTTGACATCCGGTGTCGGGCATTAGATTTAGTAATTTTGTTATATGATTATTTAAAAATAACGTTTTTTTTTGTGTCATGCTTACACAAACAAATTTCAATATAAACAGGCATTGGGAACCAATAGATGACAGCAGTGTCACCTATTGGTCACCTAGGTGTCAGCTATTGGATCGTATATTGTTGAATAATTTATATATAACTACTTACCTAAGTAAAAATCATTCTGTTTTGTTTCTAGATGCCAAATCAACAACGAAAAATTTTGAAATACTCCCAGCAGAATATGCTGGATGCCATAGATGAAGTGAAAAAAGGGAATTCAGTTAAGGCAACTGCTAAAAAATATGGAGTACCAAGGGTTACATTAATGTATAAAGTTAATGGAAAGCTGCCTATCGGAAAAAGAATGGGCCCAAAGGGTATTTTTACCACCGAACAAGAGAATATTTTGGTAGAATGGATAATTTCCATGTCCAGAGCGGGTTTTCCAGTGACAAAAAATACATTTATGATAACTGTTGCGAGGCTGGCAAAGGAGTTGAGTTTGGAAAAAGTACCTGGAGAAAAATGGTATAAATTGTTTCGTGCACGCAATGATAGGATCAGAGATAGGATCTATCAAACTTTAACTCGTTCTCGAGCAAATGTCACCAGCGAGAATTTAGTGCAATGGTTTAAAGAGGTATGGTCCTACATTCAAGAAAAAGATCTCGTCAATGTAATGAATATTTCATCGAGAGTTTTTAATGCAGACGAAACTGCCTTTTACATGAACCCCAAAAGTGGTAAAGTATTGGCTGAAAAGGGCAGCAAATCGGTCTACTTAGCAGGGGCCAATGATGAGAAAGAAAACATAACCGTTTTATTGACCGCCAATGCCGCTGGCCAGATTTGTCCTCCAATGATTGTTTATCGATACAAAAGAATACCGTTACAAATCGCTGAGGCAATCCCGTCAGATTGGGCAATAGGGAAGTCAGAAAACGGGTGGATGACCCAAGAACTTTTCTTTGAATTTATTGCAAACATTTTTCATCCATGGCTCCTAAAAGAGAAGATTGAACTTCCTGTCATATTCTTTCTTGACGGCCATTCCTCCCACATTTCCCTACATGTGTCGGAATTTTGTGCTAAACATGGGATTGAGCTAATTGCATTATATCCTAATGTAACTCACCTGATACAACCCATGGACGTTGCGGTTTTCCATAGCCTGAAAACGCAGTGGAGAAAGCAGGTGCAAGATTGGAGAATGTCTCATACCGGAGAGGAGCTTAAGAAAAAAGATTTTCCTCCACTTCTTAAAGAAGTTATAGAAAGAATTGATCCCTTAATTTTACAAAATGGATTTAAGAAGTGCGGACTATTACCTTG
Organism: Leptura quadrifasciata; assembly: GCA_963675555.1. Lineage (NCBI taxonomy): Eukaryota > Metazoa > Arthropoda > Insecta > Coleoptera > Cerambycidae > Leptura > Leptura quadrifasciata. The sequence goes on from OY776677.1 coordinate 116,758,420, forward strand.
GAATCCCCAAGCTGTAAATTTGCCACTAAATAATCCACTGCCAACAGCAAAGACGAATATAAACGAAATAAAAACATTTCTCCTTCATTTAGAGAATGAGATTGGCGAAGAGAAAGTATTACAGTTTAAAAATAATGAAGGCGATTGGAAGGGACCTAAAGAAGATTGGTCTCTCTACAGTATTTGGAGACAAATTAAAAATAAATTGGAACAGGTAAATTTGCATTATATTTTACTATTAGGGCCACCTATTTATTACGTTTTATTTTTCAGCCGCCACTGCAAGAAGTTACTAAAACATCTGAAAATATTGCAACGGAACTAGAACCTGATAATATAGTAGCTGTGCCACTAGCATCTGATAATATCGCAGCCGAGCCACTAGCATCTGATAATATCGCAGCTGAGCCACTGACGTTTGATAATGTTGCAACCGAACCACCACATGAACAGAGACCTGAAATTTCCATAGCAGAACCAGGACCATCTGGATTACAGTTAAAAGTAGTACTCCACGACCTAACACCTCACAAAGAAAATAATATGAATGGTAATCAGAAGTCGACAGCTGTAGATCCTACTATTCCATCTCCATTTAAACGAGTGCTATTTTGGCCAGAGGTTAAACCTTCTACTTCCAAAAGGATCAAAAGGGAAAAAATTCCTACTGTACTCACATCGCCTCAAGCTATTAGGTATTACCAGAAGAAAGAAGAAGATAAACAACAAAAAGCTGAAAAACAAGCTAAGAAAAAGGAAGAAAGAGAACAGAAACGAAAGGAAGTACAGGAAAGGAAAACAGCTGCTGAAGAACAGAAAAGTAAAAACAAAGAGAAAAGTAGTAGAAGCAAACAAAAAAGACAGGAGGACAGTGATTCAACAACTTCAGAATCTTTGTCCATTGAAAGCGCTGATTCCCCTCCATGGGATGAAGATTTCGAAGATGTCAACAACGAGGAAGATGATTTACCATACCAATCTGTTAACTCAGAGCTTTTGATGGAGGGCGATTTTGTGTTATGTGAATTTATAGGAGGTAAACGTAATCAAACAAAATTTGTATATCCATGTGTGGTACAAGAGAAAAGATCAGATATTCAAGTAATGGGACTAAAGTCTACAGATAGAATGAAAAAAGAGTTTATACCACATGAACAGGACATTTCTTCTGTAACCATTGACCAGATAATTGGCAAAGTGCCTCAACCAGAAATTTTAAGAAGAGGAGAGAGAATTAGTTATGTTTTTCAAAGATCATTGCCGGTTAAAGAAGTTTAAAAAAAGAGCCATCTATTGGTTTAAAACATGTCATCTATTGGTCCATTTTAATTTAGAGGTGTCATCTATGGGTACTGATGTTGAGTAAAATTTAATATTTTTTTTTTATATTAGTTTTTAATTAAACGTTAAAAAGATATTATAAAAAGTTTCAATAATATTTAGGATACCTTATTATATTTTTACTTTTTAAATTTATTAAAAAAATTGGAATATTTCAGGATTTTTCAATTTTCTTTCCTTAATAGTGTCATCTATTGGTGTGTTTACCTTACGTCACTTCGTCATCTTAGGACTCTTGGATCCATCCAGCCGTAGAGTCGTAGGTGAAGACCTATATGTTTTGATAAAGTTCAAGACATTTTAGCACGCTCAATGATTTAAGGCTAGATGGGTCATTTTATTCCATTATAGATATTGTAGTTCGTTCTATCTTTGTATACAGTTATAACGATAATTAAACCACGTTGATAGGTGTTAATTGCATTTCGACAAAGTCGTGATAGTACTAGCCTTAACATCTAGGATCACTATTAATTAATATTGCCTGGTTAGTAAACATATTAAAGAATTTTTCAGGGCGTTGTAAGAGGATGTTATGATTGAGGACTATTGAAAAATATCAACTCGACCAGTCCTATGATAGTGAAACAAACATTATGTTGTTTTTATCATTAGATGTTGTTCTACTGCACAATTATAGTTTGTATTTTTTATTTATGATTCTCAAATCATGTCAGCCTCCCCAAGCCTCCCATGGCCGAATTTTAAGGATAACCATTGGTAATTTATGTAAAAAAAATTAAGACAATTAAGGACAATTCAGGTAGGAAATTAGGACAATTAAGGGTAATTTAGGTAAAAAATAAAGATATTCCGACACTTAGCACCCTTAATTACCCCTAATTATCATAGACCCCTAAAATAATGGATTTTGGATTACTTCCGCTTAAACCGGAACATATTTGATTGGCTCGAAACAAGGACAATTATGTAATACACAACTCTCACAAAATCCAAAATTTCAATTTCTTAAATAGCTAAGTTACAGAGTATTACATGTCTCCTGTGTCCCCCGGTATATATATGTGAAGAGGTTTAAGTCCAGCCCAAATTAATTACAAATGAAATCCTGGTAATTATGTCACCAGTATATTCATTACTATTTATTTATCTGAAGGATAAATAAATCAAATTGGCCATTTGCGTGATCGTCTAGTTTTGTTAGTGTAGGACGCAAATTTCGTTGTGTGTGTGTAGTAACCCTTTTCTAATTGCCCCAGGTTCTTTTATATAAAGTTTAATATTACTTGTTTCTGTCTGATACTATATACCTCAGAATATTAATCACTCTGTTAATTGAAATACCTGGTAAACTTGAAAACACTGTCTATTAATTGAGATACCTAGTTAATTATATATGGTATTTATGTAGTATTTTATTACTCAAGATTGCACTGTACATTTATAGTTGAAGTTTGTTTTCTATTTTGCTTTGAAATAAAAAACATTTATTTAGTTTATTACTTATATGACGAAAAGGTAAAGGTGAAAGAATAAGACAATAGTTGATGGGAAAAAATATTTAAAAAAAACCCATTTTATTTTATATAAATTGATGCAACAATAGTCGAACATGAAATCATAGGTAATCCAAATAATTGAGACAATTGTCTAAATATTATAATAGGAAAATTTGCGCTGCTATAGTAATGACCATACTATAGATATGCTGGGTATTTTGATGCAATAACAAGAACTGAGATACAAAAGTATGCCGTGTTATTTTAATAGTAATTAGAGTTGTGGCAATGGCCTGATAATGATAATCCATAATTAGAGCTGTTAGCAATTGCTAGGTAATGTTTTATAATTAAAGTTGTTAGCAATAGCCAAATGAATCGAATGCAAAACAAAGGACAAGAATCATGTCATGTTTGTACATTATCAAAATTAAGTTGATAACTAAGAATTAAATACTCATGTAAAAGATCATAGAATGTTGAGGAAAAATCCTTTGATTATAATTAAAACAAGCAGTCTACCAAATTTTGTATGACTGTCCAACAACGTGAAACAAGGTGGGTAGATGTAAATCAAACAGATGAGACGTCCCAGTTCAGTACTCGACGAAAAATAAACCCTTCTTAATACGAACAAGTTTACGGGCTAATTAACCCAGCACTGACCGATGACCTGTACAGTTCGTGAGCGCAAGGTAATTAATCATAGAAAACCAAATAGATCGCTGGTGAGAAATCTCAGATAATCATTCGAAAGATATACATTATTATGACATTTGACATGTCCAAAATTAGGCACACACTGGCACACAGTAGCTTTAATAAGTACATCAAAGGAAAAATAATGGAAATGAAAGTTACTTGTCATTGCATAAACGCAGAAAATATATAGTTCTTGAATATAAACTTGTTATTTTGCAAACGCAAATTTCCCTACTGAAATATTCAAAAAGTGAAATTTTATGAATGAAATCATAACTGAATAACTGGTAATATAACATTATGATAGTTAAAAATCAAAGCTAATATTTCCTTTAAAAAATCTAATATTCTTTTAGTACCACAAATGCGCCGATTTTCCCCATTACCCCCGACGAAACCAGAATATAAATGCAATTGCCAATAAAATAGCGTCTCGAAATAAGCAAGCGATCACCTTTTAGAAATTTGTGCCTGCAGAATTTCCGTGCGCCCTGTATAGCGTTATATCGCCCGTGAATGCCCTTACCCAGCTTCTTCATGTTTAACGTACTCGTTGAGCATAACAGAGAGGTTAAAATGGAACTTCATAAAGAGTACGCCAAAGAATGGTTGTCTGCGAGATGACTAGCAACATTAAATGTGGATTTCCTTGGATCGTTTGGCTTGTAGTTTAGGTAATTAATCTCAATACCATAAGAACAGCTAGCCCAGAGGGTCAGCGATGTGACTTAGGTAAAATATCCACATAATAATATCATAAGAACAGCGAGCCGGGAGGGTCAGCAATTTGACTTAGGTATATTGAAATGCAAGTACTCAGGAGCACAGCGAATGATTAGCATTCGACGATGTAACTCGGGACTGATAGAAATGGCATCTCCTTCGGTAAACAAGCTGGTCTTCTTTTATATGGTTCCTGATGTCACCCTTCTATCCGGATTATGCATCTCCGCTTGTTTCTTGTGGGAATATGTTTATTTTAACGGTATTATAATATTCGACACTGTGCAGCACTTTAGAGTGACGCTCAACTTTCTATCTTTTTCTATGGTTAAGCTAGAAACGTGTAGGCGATTCCATACTATGGGAATACACGAAGTACTTGACGTTTATCTAAATATACGATAAACAAACCCTGCGACTCGACTAGATTTTATATAAATTCTGTCTCAAAATTGTAGCGTTTAACTTTGCTTTAAAAATATAATTTTAAAAGGCATTTCTAGTGAATTTAACGTGTGCAATATTTAATGACTACATAAATGACAAAAAAATGAAATGAAATGAATTAAATGCATCAATTACTTAAATTTGGAAAATAACTAGGAAAAAATTAAATTTGTATATGGGGTATATACGGCATGTTTCATATGCTATACAACGAAATTTGTAAACACTCTAGAGGGCGCACTTCTCAACGGATCAAAACGAATTTGGCAGGCATATACTTTAGGTCCATATCTCGGTTAATTTCGAAAATGGGTCAAATTGCCTTCTTCGTTTCAAAATGGCTGCGGTTCAAAGTTTTCAAAAAATTCTCAAAATTTTATTTCGAATCAAATATGTATATCTGATACATTGTTGGGTAGTGCTCATCTAGCCCTACAACTTTTGTCTAAAACGCATAGCAAAAATTTAAAAAATGGCGGAGGTTCAAAGCCTTCAAAAAATCCTCAAAATATAGGACGAAATATACCTACCTTTCCAACTGGCCCCTGCCATCCGGGTTTTTTATAATAAGTTTGGTCGCGCTCTTTAGTGGCCCCTTATTTAGCTTCTATATGGTGAAAGAGGATATTGAGTTTGGCATGCACAACTGTTTGTAAAAAACTATGATTATTATAAATTAAATACTTCATATTCATCACCGGCGCATACACCATATTTGCGAATTATAACTTGCTAAACTTCTCCATGATTATACGCCACCTGGTATACAACAGTTATCATTGATATCGACAATGCAAAAGTCAACAAAACAGTTACAAAGTTACCATACCATTTGTCCACGTGCGGATAATTTTTATACTAATATATGCCAAGAGAAACAAAGTACTGTTTTACTAGTCCAGCACATGACACGTTCAAGATCATATCAATTAAAAAAAGCTTGTTAATGAAGAATTTTTGTTCCCAGCAGCCATTTTTATAACAGATATATATGTAGTATAATATCTGTTATTGAATAAACATTTTTGCTTGTAATGCTCTCCCGATTGCTCTCCGGTCTCGAGACCGTAGCCGCCGAGCACTTTCATTCAACTGTAATCGCGTGTCTCGTCAGGTTGTGTAATAATACATAATCCTTGATACACGTAAAAACATTTTCGTTTCGAGTGTGTGTGCGGCTAGTGTGAATTTTTTTAAAATTAATGCAGTGCCGGTAAACTTTTCTCTTCACGCGTTAAATATAGAACGTAAGTACCGGTAGATTTATACCACATTCTTCACAAAAATTTGCATAAAAATCTAAGATTTATCCATGAGGATTATAGTTATTAGATGCGTCAATTAAACGCCGAATGATTGGAGGACACATTAATTAAAATATCTACAGCCCTTGACATATAACAAAGCATGTTCGATTACATGGTAATTATAAATAATACTGTAGGTACAGTTCAATTAAATTATTGCAAATAATTTCTAAACCAGAATAACCTCATAACCTCAATGCAAAGCCGAATTTCTCAATTTCGTGGATTATATTTCATAATCATAATATACGGTATGTTAGATATTTTAAACAACTTCTACTATAATCAACCCATAAAATATCTCCTTTTACTTATTTTCATATTTTCAGGATCCAATAAATGCATATATTGCCTTTTATTTAATCAAGAACATTGATGCGGCTTTGATAATGTGCCGTTTAACCAATGGATATTACCTATTATACTGACCTTATTTTTAAATGTGAATGTAAATCATTACAAATACTAGTTTTACAACATTTTTTTAAAGATAGAACTCTTCCTAAAGGTCGACTGCATAAAAATCCGTTGTGCGTCATTAACATACATTTTAAAATATTTATTTGTGAATATCTCTTAAGTTTCTCAGGATTCTTCCTTCTTCTTGTGCTAATGAAGCAAGGGAAAATCAGCTCCACCTGACGAAAGTAGACGCTGTAGCTTCAATAAAAGTATCCTATATGAAGTAAAGAGGACTCTAAGGGAAGTGTTATTTCAACAGCTGTTTTTCTATTTTCTGTGTTTGTGTTAACCGTCTACAAAGCCAGGACATACCCCCTGAGCGTCTAGGATCAGACGCAAGTCCTATGGTAGAATATTACCTTTAAAACAACACTTTGAATTACAACATCACAAATAATAAAAATATGCGATGTCTACCAATCTACGTCAATTAGTTGAACTAATGGATATTAATTGTGAGTACCCGGTTTAGTTCCGATTCAGAACGAGTAGGTTTCTAAATTCCCAAATTATTTATCTCCAATCTGTAACCGATCTGAATGGATATACTACTCAAAATTCATACACTATAGGAAGTTTAAATTATTCGAGTGCTGTTCGACATGAAAAAAATCTAGTGTAAGGCAATACTATACCTCGATTTAAGAATTCTCATAAGTAATACCATAAGAGGTTTCGGTTTTGTGAAATATGGCTTTATGTACATGAAAGCTTTGTTATTTTAATAACAACGAGGATAAATTGTCGCATAAACAGGCAAGACAATAGGTAATTATTTTTCGTTTACTCAAATTATACCTGTGTCAACAGATCATGATAGACCCCCTTTTTTCCTTATTTTTTAGAATATCAGAATAAAACTTGGTAGATGTATCATATGACGAAAAAGACACTTTGTGACATAACTGTCATTTTTCCCCCTTCCGGTGTCAGCGGAAATGACCCCCAACTTTTGGTTTTTAAATGGAACACCCTTTATCTGGAATCTGGATCTAGAGTGGCATAATTGAAAAAAATGTTTTAGAGCATATCCACGGATTCCTTAGAACATCCGTTATTTTCTGGTAGTATTCTACAATTATGGTTCCATTTGAAAAAATTAAGTTTTGTTTAAAAAACTGTTCAGGCTAAATTTGATGGCCCACGAAATACACATTCTCAAATCTTTATGCTCGATTTGATTTTTCTGACATCATACCGGTCCATTACAAGCAATTTTTTCTGCTCATGGCAGTCTAGATGCACCAACAAATTTCGAGTCAATTTTTTTTTTTTTTTCAAGAAGTCGAAATGTCACATATGAGGTATCACCGTACTCAGAGTTTTACAAGGATTTCAAAAATATAATAATATAAATCAAAAGTTGGGGTCATTTCCGGTGAACTAGGACGGGGGGAAATGGCAGTTATGCCACAAAGTGTCTTCTTGGTCATATAATACATCTACCAAGCTTCATTCTGATATTCTAAAAAGCAAGGAAAAAAAGGGGGTCTACAATGATCTGTTGACACCCGGTATTATTGAAATAACAACAAACTGTAAATAAAAATGTATTCTATTTGAAACCGACACCTTGGATGGTGTTCCACGCGACATTAGGATTAACTATCTTAACCAAAAAAAATTGAGCTCTTTCACACAGTCGTCTGCATTAGTGATAGGTGTGTAAATTTTCCCATCATCAGCATATATTTTGCAATGTAAGCTATTGACGATATCATTTATAAATATGTTAAGAGGCAAAGACCAAAACACCGAAGCTTGAGAAACACCTGATGTTGCTGAAATATCTATGGACCAAAATTGAAGGTATTGCATATTCAGTTGTCGATTACTAAGTAAGATTTAAAAAGTTTTAGGAAATGTTCAGTTAGTCAGAATCTGGATATGCGCGGCAAAATTCTTTGTTCCAAGGCTGTCGAAGGCTTTAATAAAATCCATACGAATGACATCAACCTGGCCGCTAGCATCCAGTTGTTCAACTAAGAACTGGATAATACACACCAAATTGTGGTGATAGAGCGATTCGACATGAGTCTGTATTGTTTAAGATTTTACATGCATAATGATACTATTCGGTCTATAGCTTTCAATAGCACATTTGAATACTGGACAAATTCTAGATATTTTCTAGCTTCTGGAAAAGTTTAGGAGTTTTAATAGATAAATTACATAACGGTTTTAGCTGGAAAACTATGAAGCTATCTAAAATAAAGGGGGGAAATGTTACAGTCACGAAATGCTATATTTTGCAATGCTATAAGGAATAAGTTATAAGCAAAATATAAACAAATAATTATGTACCAAAATGATTGTTTTCATTAGATTAATGTATTAATCATGTTATGCATTCAAAGTTGATAAATCTAAGTATTAATATGAATTTCAAAATTGGATATTTCGAAATATTTTCAAGAAGTGATAAAATGTGCAAACATTGGCGATACCGCTTTCAAGAAATAAATTTCACGTTTCTCCTCGAATACATCATGCCCCCCACTTCTATTCAGCTGGACCAAAACCAATCTGTTTCAATTGTAATGTCATAATGTTGTCATTATAAATTTCGCTAGTGGCGCGAATTTCTCAAATAGTATCTGATGCTGGCGCTACACGTTGGGCCATACTTTGGCCGAAACAATTACCGAAACTGCGTACATATATACCATCCAAACGTTGGCCGATTCAGCAGCGCTTACTAGAACCTAGAAGATGGGAAGACATGAAAATTGTTGCTGGGACGGCAATTATATTTTCCCATATCGTAGGTTCTTCCTGATATAGTTCCAACTGCCATTTTAACGCGACACTAAGGACAGAAAAAACAGATATGCACGCTGTAAGCGGTATTTATGCACTGACATGGACCGACGTGTGTACAGGAATTGGTATGTGACTCAAGCGCGCCCAAAATCCCTTTGACTTGTGTACTATTTACCGATATTGAGGCGATCACAGGCAAACTTGGTCCATTCGCAGCCAATCAAGACAAACTTACCATCCACACGATAGCTTTGGCCGACGTTTGCTAAACTTGGCCCAACATGTGGCGCTAGCATGAGAAATGATTGGGACTAGAACACTGACATTCGGTGAAGGTGTTTCTATTATGTATGATGATTATAATATATTCACAGAATATCAAATTCCAATAAGTGAGAATACTTTATTATTATATTCATTTAGGTAGATTAGGTTTTACTAATCGTAATATTCCGTTTTTATTATTATATACGATATTTTTTGTTTACACGCGGAGAGAGATATCTCTATAATTAATATCACCGAAAAATTACATAAATTGATTTTTGTTATTGTATTCATATACCTAAAAAATTATCTTTTAAGTGTACAACCTGATTAAAATAATCTATTTTATAAGAACACTTATTCATTAATCAATAATAGAAAATTGTACCTCAATTGATTTGCTGTAGGTTCTACAAAAAAGTAATCGATCAAGTGACGCTGATAAGGCTGCCATCTTTTCAAATAGTATTTTTTTAACAGCGAGGGCATCGACGTTGATATATTCGAGATTCGAGTTATTATTCTAGTCGAGGTAATTGCATACTTGATCATTATCTAGAAAAGTTAATCAATTGCTGTGTTTATTGATTTGCTATCCATAATTAGAAAAACATTACTTCAATAAGTATTATACAAGTGAAAACTTATTACAATGTTTTACTAAAATTAAATTACCTAGTGTTTGTATATTATGGAAGCCAACATACTAGTAATACTTTAAAACACACGTTATTGGTAAAATGATTAGATCAACTACTCTACTAGATAATACCACAAGTATTGAATTACAAATTGTTTTATATTCTACAAAAGGACTTAAATATTCAAATAAAATATAATACGATGTAGTATACAATAAAGTAACATGATAATAAGTGAAAAGTCTGCATAATATTTGCTCCTATTAAAGCATTGTGTCGAATACGAATATGTTAAACTTCGTATAAAATAGTTGAGCGTTTTGCTACTACATGGCAGCAGCATAGCGGGACGTTGCTTCGTGTGCGGCAAAGTAAGGTCGGGCTCATAATTTATCATTTTTAGTGTTTGAAATAGCGTCGGACGTCGCCGTGGACTGGCAATGTAATCAGCGTGAATGAACCATCTACGACTGCACTGGTTTAAAGATAATAAAACGGACAGGCCTACTAGCATAAAGAAAAGTCGTAAATTGTTTCTTAGAAGTAACGTGAACTTGTGAGATGTGTTGTCAATGTGCCAGTGCAGTGCATAAATACCTATTATAATATCAAGCGTAGGAGTTTAGTTAGTTATTGTTCATATTTATAAATATTTACTACTATACAAAAGGTAAAATATTTTAATTATTTACTAATTTACCATGGCTTTCTGGAGATCATTTGAAACAGAGGATAATATAATAACGTCCGAGAATCTTATCATTTTCTTATGACAAGCGTTTCTATTTACCTCCGCCCATGTACAATAAAGAGTTTAGTTTTTATACGGTTTCAATTAAGTTCGTATACACTATACTATGTATCACAGAATTCACCCACGCTCCACGCGTAGGCTGCGCTGTGCTGGGCTGGATCCAATATGCGGCGGGCCTAAGTCCGATTGTAAAACCTAACCAAAATTCCGACTTGTTCCTGGAATCCTTGAGGAAGCTGTACCTTCCGTTTGACGCTGCCTCTGACGTAGTTTTTTATCATCATCAAGACGTTTGAACATTATGTTCGAATAGTCGCGTTATTATTAAAAATGGATAGTCTACTTGATGAACGTTTCGCCAACCATACTGGCATTATCTGGAGATGATTAAAACTAGCTTGAATGATCTTCATGATGGTACCAACAACACGATTAATCTGTTCGATGCATGTTTCGTCAAGCGTATTGGCGTCATCTGTAGATGATTAAAACTTGTTTTCGGGATTTCGGGAGAGAATAAAAAAAATATATACATATTTTTAAATGGTTTGTGATTCATCGATAGTAGAAGGAATTTTTATTTATTGAAACATAACCTTAACTTTCAGTCTCGCTTTCAGTATACTAGTGTAGTCGAAATTGGGTAAACAGTATGTATAAATAACAATAGATGACTTTTCTATTGATATTAAATACTAGTTATTCAGTGTGACAGTTTTACCATATTTTTGAGAGATTCTTATTGACTTCTCGAAATAGACCGTGATACGGCCTAAAAAATGTCTCTCGCTAGCTTTTTTGCTGTCTATTTGCCAATAGGTGCAGGGGGAAGTAGGGGTGATAGCTGGGGGCTATCAGAGCGGTTATGTTTCTTAATAAATTCGAATTGAAATATGACATCGGAGGTTTAAAGTGCTTTTTTGTTATCTATGTAATACATGTTTTGTAAAAACATTACGTATTTGTTACAGGTTTCAGACACAAGACAAAGTTATTGGTTTGAATTTCATTAGTTTCTTTTAATTGGTGGATAATTTTCGTTTTCATTTTTCATCCTTACCTCCGTTCCGTTCCATTCTTCTGTTCTCATTTGTCTTCTTTCATCACGTTTTCAAATTCGGAACCAATTTCTGCTTCATCATTTTATAAATTTTCAACAGTAAGTAACAATATTTTTTCATCATTACCATCGGCTCAGTGACTCAAGCTTATATGTTAGGCTTGTAACCAAGGAATCCCGGGTTCGAATCCTGGCTAGGGTATGGATGTTTAGTGGTGATTTTTCACGTGTTACCGAGTTGGTGGCAGTTGACTAGACGAGCTTGTGTGAGGGACAACACGGTTAGTTGCTGTACCACTCCTGAGTTTGAGCCTCAGCTGCGGCAGATGGCAATGTCGTAAGGAAAGGTCGGCGAAAAAAATAAAAATAAATAACAGGTGATCGTACCAGCAATATTGACAATATTTATTTTAATTATCAAAAAAAGCATTAGAAACCAATTTGTACGCGATTATCGTTCCAAATGGTTTTATGTAGATTTTCACAATTTTCTTAATTGTGGAAAAATTACATAATTTTTCTAGATAGACATAGATTATTAAAAAATCGTTTCTGATACTACTTTTCATTCATGTTAACTTTGATTTGATCAGTGTACTCCCGCGTAATTACTCAATGACAGTTCTAAATTTTAGATGTTTTTTTCTATTTACAAAAAATTGTAAATGTTTAAATAAAAAATGTTTTAATTAACAACTAAATGTTTTTATTAACTAAGTTCCGAGCTAAGTTCATATTCAACATGAGATCCACCAGCTTCCACACATCTTTGTAATGGTCCTTTAAATTCATGGTAAACAGAACAAATCGTTTGTTGATTTACTTCGGCGATGGCTTCAATTCCCTTCCTCTTAAAATTTCAAGACCATGATGAGCTAAATGATATTTATAAGCTTTCTCTTTGGAAACTTCCCAAAGAAAGAAAGTAGTCGCAAACAATTAGATCGGGGGAGCGAGCCGGTCAAATCTACCTAGCCATTCTTGAAGCTACAGAGATGAATACCCGGGACATCAGTCTTGTTGAAAATGAGCCTTGCGTCTGTATTCCAAATGTTATTCGTCAAATTCTGGCCAATGTATTCAACATTTCTCACAATGGATTTTTTTATTAAGATGTGTCTCAAAGCAGTATGGACCAATAATTCTTTTTTTAACCACGCACCATATATTTATTTGTTTGGATTCTTTGCTACCTGTAGTAACTGCAAAGAATTGTGTTACGCTCAATAGCGACAATTAGGGGATGATGCTACGCCATTTGTGTTAAAGGTTGACTCATTTTAAAAAATAATATTTTTATAAATGTCTTCGTCATCCATAATTCTTTCCCCGATATTCAAACAAAAATCTGAACAACGCGACGTGCATCATTACCTCCTTCCAGAGTGGGCGAGCGTAGGTGCGTCTTTACCACATCTGTGTCTTTACTATGTACATATTTCGATATGTGATGTAAAGCAACGTTAGGCCTGGTTAGTAGTTCAATGACGTCCCAACGAAGATCGCGTCCTCGCCTCACACATCTTCCAGCGGCTTGTATATCAGTGTATGCGCGGAAGCTATACAACCTTAGGCGAGGGTTGTATAGGGGATATACCATCCTTCGGAGGGATGTAAAGCCGTCGGTCCCTTGTCTATTAAATGTTAGGCAAGTAAAAGATCCCAACTCTTCTTAAGGGAAGAGGTTCGGCAAAATTCCTGGTTGGGGGTAGGTCGTCTACAGGCGTCGGTGTTAGGCCGTCAGTAGCGGAAATAGGCCGACGTTAAATAAATGTATAAAAAAAAACCTTCCAGACACTGATTTTTTTTAGGTTTGTAACATTTATTAAACATATTTTCTCTAGAAGCTATGAATGAATTCTATTTAGATTTGCTTATACTATTAGTTTCTTTGGATATTTTCAAATTGTCTGTTACTTAGTCCAACACTAGCACTCTCACCACATCATCTTTATTGTGAATTTTCTTTATCTTTTATAAGTTTTTTACATCCAGTAATATCAAATGTTTGAAGCTTTGAAGAATAATAAGTAAAGAATACCCGCTTGATACTATGCAAAATATGCTGTTATAAATCAAAACGTTATATCATAAATAAACAGATTTCTGTAAGGTAATTCTTAATATGGTTTTTTATCAAGGCAACGTTGCACAACTTGGCTCAATGTCCATATTAAACACCAGCCGTTATTATATAGATAAAATTAACTACATGAAATAACACGAGGTCGATATTAGATTTAAATTATTAAATTAGGAAATTATTAACCTTTCCAATATTATTTGTCAAATACCGAATAATCTAATTAATTATTCATTAGTACGGCCAGGGGATTTTTTCTATGCTGGCCAGCGTGGTAACCAGTGGTGACGCGTCCTTTATGTACCGTTCCTACTAAATAAACAAGCTATTTCAGTAATAATAGAATAGGTATGAAGCAGTGTCAAGTAAAACACCGGACGGGAAGCAATTACTAAAGCAATTAATTATAACAATAGCAACAATTTTGTTGAAAGAGAAAATTATATGTATGTATGTATTTATTGCGATTAACAAATTCTTTATTAACCAATCAAGAATTACATTGTCAAAAAAATCTACCAATAGGATTTTTGTTAAGTGAGAAAAACGGCTATCGATCAGTGGAAAAAATCAACAAAAATGTCAAACTGAAAAGTCATTGAAATTATTAAAATCTGATATTTCTCGTTTTCATCTTGATTTTTGTACACAAAATGAATGATAAAAAGCGATTTGGTGATGTTTCGCAAGAAAATATTAACGAAGCTATCAGTGACAGTGCACGCACCAGTCAATCGCGAGTTAATTTGTAAGTAATCGAATTACATCGTCCTGTCGATAACACAGAAGCCACACTAGTCTAGGCAGCGTACAGGACCGTACGAACTATAAATCGCGACGTGATTTTATGTCTATACGTACCAGTTACAAACAAAACCTCGGTGACACACAAAACATCTTGAAGTATTGTGGGTTGCGCATAAAAAATGAAATATTAGTAAGTTCCTTCGTATTTGATTGTATATTTGTCTTTTTACTCCCTACTTTTACCTTTTTTACTTAGATTTATATATATATATATATATATATATATATTTGTGTAGATACTATATTTTCTGTACCTAATCCTGTAATTGGGCTTTGCCTGTTGGATTTTGTAATTAAATAAATAAAGTGAATAAAATAAATAAAATAAATAAAGTGAATAAAATAAAATAAATAAAATAAATAAAATAAATAAAATAAATAAAATAAATAAAATAAATAAAATAAATAAAATAAATAAAATAAATAAAATAAATAAAATAAATAAAATAAATAAAATAAATAAAATAAATAAAATAAATAAAATAAATAAAATAAATAAAATAAATAAAATAAATAAAATAAATAAAATAAATAAAATAAATAAAATAAATAAAATAAATAAAATAAATAAAATAAATAAAATAAATAAAATAAATAAAATAAATAAAATAAATAAAATAAATAAAATAAATAAAATAAATAAAATAAATAAAATAAATAAAATAAATAAAATAAATAAAATAAATAAAATAAATAAAATAAATAAAATAAATAAAATAAATAAAATAAATAAATAAATTACCGAATTTAGCTATCAGGAACACAATATATTTATTTACATATGATACCGCCACTTGAAACTCTCAGGCTAGATGAAAAATTATGAGTCCGACCCTGCTTTGACACACGTCTAGAAATGGTCACCGCTATGATGCTGCCTCTAGTAAGCAAAACGCCCAACTATTTTACACGAAATTTAACAAATTCGCATTCGACATTAAACTTTCATGGGAACAAATATTATGCAGACGTTTCACTTTTTGTGTGTTATTTTACTTTATACTACATCGTATTATATTTTATTTGAATATTTAAGTCCCTTTGTAGAATATAAAACAATGTATGGTAAATTTGGGACGAATGAGTAGAGTAGAACGTTCGCGTTGAATAATCAAACAGCAGAAAATTTTGGAAACTTAATTTTACCTAGGATTACAACATAAAAAACCGCTGCCCAAGGAATCACTACTTCCACATCCAGATTTTGTATGCAAGTCTTATACACACTAAATTCCAATGTAATATTTCACTCCCTTTAATAATAGGATGGGGGTGGCAATGGGGGTGTTAGAGGGGGTGGCTAATGCCAAAAAGTCCCTTGATTCTCGTATGCATACTAAATCGCTCAAATTTAAAATGTCGACATTTCATGACATTTTAAGCATACTTAAAAAAAATTTTTTCTTGCGTTTACTATACTTCTACTGACATGGAAGTAAAAATTGCATTCTATGAGCTTTTCACCTTAAAACTTGAACTTTTTTGCTCTTCATTAGTACTCCCAAATACGGTGACGGAAGGTAAATAACAAAGTTCCCAAAAATCTTTTTTCAGTCCAAAGAATATCCGGCCTTGGCAACTTCATGCCGATTCTACATTAATTTCAATTTCACCTTACGTAGTAAACATACGTCATATATTTTCAAATGAATTACGTCACATATGAACCGTCATTCATATCAATAATGATTTGATCGATGACATCTAATCTAATTGCGATATGATAAAGTAATCGTTTCCTTTACAATGTCATGTATACTTACTTTTTATCCGCAAAAAGATTAAGTTTTAACGAAAATGTGCACTTTTGTCAATTTGACGAATTCGCAAGATAATTCGTTTTATCTGAAAAATTGATATAAATAATATTACGTAGACGCTTGTTTCCTTTAAGCATGATTGGCGTTTAGATCAGTTCTTTCTACCCGTATTATTGTTTCGTATCTTTCGCATCTTCGCATGTTTGCCGTCCAATGGTGAAGCTTAATAAAATTAACGTTGGAATAACCAGTGTTCTGGCTCAGTTTTTACCGCCTCATGCTCCCTTTTTTAGGTCAGTCACAGCAATAGCTTTATTAGAATGGTCAGATCTTTGTTTCAAGGCCTATTTTGGCGGCCAATTGTTTGAACCATCTAGATACATGTCTTGTTCAAGAGTCTTGGAACCACTTTTTCCAAAAAGCACACGCAACATACAACGGTGACAATCTGTCAAATTTGTAATAACTGTATACATTGTTTTTCACTAATCATGGCATAGCATATTTTTACGATTCAACGATATGAATTGTGGTTTCGGAAAATATTAAATATTGCCACTCAGTTAAAATTTTTGTGACATGTTTTATATCGTTGATAAGAGAAAAAATAAACGGAATTAATGGTACCATGGCCTACTTTGAGATTTGTTCTTTTCATTTTTGCACAAGGGCGTATGTCAAAGCCAACTGTGTTTTTCGAATTTTTTGATGCACATCATTATTCTTATTGTCTTTGCCGTCAACTTTCATCCCTTTAACTTTTTTCGTATCTCTTCAAATAAGGAAGCTATAACCGTTTGTGACGATTGAAAATGCGGTTGATTTTTAATGTTTAGCAAACAGGCAATTTTCGTCACTTTTGAAGTACAAAAAAGTACATTTAATAATATTCCTAAAAATATTTGCCCTGTATGAAACGACTCAGAAATTTTGTCGTAAAGTCAAAACAAACGATGATATACAAAAAAAGGAATTAAAAAATAATAATGGTTCAATATTTCTGAACAGAAACAGTTTTCAAGTACCTTTTTTTAAAGAAAATATACCTTGCGAACGACTTATGCTATTGCATTACTTTCATATGTATATAAACTAATAAAAATAGGTCAAAACCAATTTTTAAAAAATTGTTATGCACAGTTCTTGCAGGAAAATCTTAATTTATAATAAAAAAGAAATTTTTGCTCATAGCTTTTAACTCGTTATCAAAACGATTTTGTACATACACCAACATATTCGAAATTTGATTATCTTTAACTTTCATTAGATACACTATATGCGTACGATCTATCGTTTTCGAATTTTTATCGACTTTATCATGGAACAAATGTTCTGATGCGCGCTATGAAGATGTTTCAAAATTCATATCTCTGCCAACATTGATCGAATGGAAATGAAAAATAAAAGGAAATTGTTCGTAATCGAATTCCCAACAACTTTTATTTGAAACATTTTGCTATCCGAATGACCATTTTCGAGACTTTAGCGAAAAACGCGCGCGCTTCCGTTGCATCGCAAAACTGTCAAAATTTCAAAAAATCTATATCGGCTCCAATAGGCCGTACGAAGTTAAAAAAAAAAACGAAATTGTGCGGATTTTTATTACCTAGAATTTTCATGTGTACATATTTTGCAGTAAAATTGATACTTTCCGAGTTTTTTGCGAAAAGCCGGTTTTTTACATATTTTTTACCCACCCCCCACTCCTTCCATCCGCCGGCGTCTACGGGTGGGGACTTTTGATATATCATATTATATTTAAAATCCATATATATATATATATATATATATATATATTAAAACTTAATATAGGAGTTTAAAAAAAAAACGAGATAATTATTTATTTTAAAATACCATGATACAAATTTTAGCGACTCATTAGGAGCTTGGTTTCAAACTCTCTCTGGTTTATATCACCTGGAGTAGGAAAACAACTTGCTGGAGTTTTAAATTCTTTAATTTTTTTCCTTTGAGATACCCGCCGCTTTGTATAAAATTAGAATTTTTGTTGCGTTTTTTGACTGCCCAGTAAATATACACCCGACTATACTTGTCTGCACAAATATTAAAGTTTTGCCCTTTTTTCTTAATTCATTACATGTAAAGCACATTGTCCGAATATTGAATTTCTCTTTATTGCATATCTTAACGAAAACGATGACGCATTTTCAATTTAACTGAACTGGGAAACATTTTTAAGATTTTTCAAACTAATATAGATTTGTCTGCAGGCTATATGAAATTTCACTTTGACTTTTTCACATAAAAAGTTTTCCTTTTGTTGCAAAACCTTTTCGGCACAAATCACAAATGTCTCGCCTTTTTTCCGCAAAGTTTTTCGCTTACTGAAAAAAGTGCTGCTGGGAAAGTAAATATTCAAGTTTTACCTAGTTTTACAGAAAAATTAGATTTTCTATAAAAACAAAATCAAATCAATGACCTTCGCTCACATTTCCTTTATCAATTAAAAAAATAAATATATAATTATCTCAATTAGTTCCGGATATATCACGAGGGATGTGTGGAAAAGTAAGAAAAATTAATTTTGACAAATTTATGGCATTTTTCGTAATAAAAAAAGGTTGACCTCCCCAAAAATGTTGTAATTGGCCATTACAGATGGACAAGGACCTAATCTATCATGTTGTGAAGATCCCATGTGGTTGTACCTTAAAAAAATTTTTTCCAAGAAGGAAGCTACTTTTTTCCCGTTTTACGGTGCACTAATTATAATGTATCGTCTTTGCATAGCAGAAGCTGCTAATAAAGTTTATCTCTAATGTTTTCATATATTTTACTGGACCAAACCAGCATTTGGTACTAATTATTTTTACTATCGCACAATTTTTTTGGGCTCCCCTCGTGCTTTTAGAAAATTTTATTTAATTGTATCAACACAAGCGCCGTAATTTACGTTTTAAAAGTGTCCACAGGCCAAAAAACATACAAATTATGACATAAAACAATGTAAAATAGCCGCTCACACTCTTCGTACCACTTGCGATCACAGAAATTCGCGTGACATGATGATAACTAATCTGTTCCTATCATTACATAAATTTATTACTGAAACACATTAACAGCGATTACATCAATGAATATTTTTTTACGTTACTATTGTAGCGTATTTAACAAAGTGTAAGACACACTGCCCTTCAAATCCGGATTCTGGCGACAGCCAAACATAACAACAAAGTTGCTCATTTACCTTGACAAATTAATGATTTTAGTTATATAAGAATAAAGGTCAAACCTAAGAATGCCGAACGTTTAGATCGTCCAGAGGTGTGTGCAAATCATCTTTACTTTTCTCCTTCAATTGCCCACAAACAGGTTAACAACTACTGTGGTTGTTATTGTTATTAAAGAATTGGTGAGAAAAAAAAACTCTTAGAGAAGTTTTCTTGAAAAACAAGTTTTGTTTATTTATAGTAAAAATTGATTCGCATAAATGTCTTCACTC
The DNA here is from genome assembly GCA_963675555.1 of Leptura quadrifasciata. NCBI lineage: Eukaryota > Metazoa > Arthropoda > Insecta > Coleoptera > Cerambycidae > Leptura > Leptura quadrifasciata. The sequence goes on from OY776677.1 coordinate 116,778,460, forward strand.
GTGTCTTTATATCAATAATAATTATTATAATTTATAAGCTAAAATCTCTACTGTAATCTTCAGTTTCAACAACTCTTGCTTTAAAAGCTGTAAATTATCCCAAATACACCTGTACTAGATTTATTGCAGCACAGTCAAATAGTCCGGGAGACTGTGTTGCAATTTTCCAATTTTATAAACTCTAATTTTTATACAAAATGATAATAAATGAAACAAGCGTCAGTCGCCGGCGTGGGGTTGGCTGTGAGAGAATTCTAAACATGTAAAAAAAAGAAAAATAAAGTCATTTCATCAAACTTTAAAATTTGTAGAATTTATATTTAATACTCGGTGGAAGTTTATCACCTTCGAATCATTTAAAAATGTATCTGTTGTCTTTTTCTTCCCATCCGAAATTTGTTGATGAAAATTGAGTTGGAACAGATAGATGAGCATGACTCCAAAAGTTATCTGTGTATGATTTGCTCAAAATGTGCTGATATAGTTCTGATTTCCATGGTGGAAACGTTGCTCTATCAATTTTATTTTTAAAAGTGAGAACATCTGTTTTCAGATTCATTTTGTATGCCTTTGTAAACGTTGCTACTCGTGCTACATTTACGTCTCGAAATCTCTCTCGTTTGCTTTTAACTATTCTGATTATATAATTATTTAATAACATTTTTGTATAAAATGGTCAATATCTACTTCAGAATAATTATTAATTAATTGTTATTTTACATATATTTCTTGTTTTAAACAACTATATTTTTCATCATAATATAAAAATTAAGATCGGAGCGGCAAAAAAATAATAAAATCAATTTTATCATGGTTGAAATGTTCATAATTACTACTTGAAACATTGTATTTAATGAAACAAATAGTCAGCTGACGATTTGATAGGGGGAAGATCGTCAGTCAAGCAGTTAATCAAATTCCAATACGTAAAAAATGCTTGAAGAAACATTAAAATGATAATAATAAAATCAATTTTATCATGGCTGAAATGTTCATAATTACTACTTGGAACGTTGTATTTAATGAAATAAATAGTCAGCTGACGATCTGATAGGGGGAAGATCGTCAGTCAAGCAGTTAATCAAATTCCAATATGTAAAAAATGCTTTAAGAAACATTAATATGGTAATAATAAAATCAATTTTATCATGGCTGAAATTCATAAGTACTACTTGAGACATTGTATTTAATGAAACAAATAGTTAGCTGATGATCTGATAGGGGGAAGATCGTCAGTTAAGCAGTTAATAAAATTCTCGAGGCTTAAATGTCATGCCCGCTCGACAACTATAATTCCCTAGCTGACGGTATTGCAACCCAGGATGTACAGCTAATTATTGTTTTTATCATAAAAAAATGCCACTAACACGCTGTATAAGTTTCGTGCTTGATGAAATGGATTTGCACCCTCACTTTTATTGCCCGTTCATAATGGTAGCTGACGAGTAATCCCTCGTTTTCAGTGCAGCTGACTTATTTTTCTAATCTTTATTACTTAAATATATATTCTACAAATTTTCAAGTTTGATGAAATGACTTTATTTTTCTTTTTTTTTACATGTTTCGAATTTTCTCACAGCCACCTCCACCACTACCCATGCAGCTGACGCTCAAATCTTTAAACAACTATGTGAGAAGAAACATTTAGACTATGAATTTGATTTTATGAAATGATTTATTCATTTGCAACTCTACCTCCCGGACTAAAATTGATGTGAATTTTTTTTTTTTTTTGCGACAACTTTCCAGAGTAAATTTTATTGCTGATTCTTATGTATTTTGACCCCCTAATTAAGATTAAAATGCTTTCTCTAAAAAGTGGGTGAAGCTTCAAAAGTTATATACATTTTCTGATATGCTTACTTAACTTAATTTTCTACTCATCTGCGTAATATATCGCGTTCTAATTATAGAATCGGAATAATAAAAATACCGGCTTCGCAATGAAATTCTTAAGAAATCTAGGCCTGTCCGATACTCGTGTCAATCCGGCAACTTGAAAAAAATTAATAAAAACCAAAAATAGTCGAAAAGTTGAAACTTGAATATATTCGCGATGAGCGAGAGTAATTTCACGAAAGTTGGTGAAAACAGTACATCCAGAAGTAAATAATATATCTAGTCCGAGTGCTGTAGGTCAAATAGAACGGTTGAAAATTGCGGATGAAATATTAATTTTAAATCCTTCGCCAAGTGTTGAGTTTTATCTTTAAATTATAGGTTTTTTAACGTGCTTTAAGACAATACATTTCAAAATTTTATTTTTATTATACCTGAATTATAATCTATGTTTTTGAACACTAGAGCTTTAAAGTTGCTTAGGTAACAACCAATTTTAAACAATGATAAATACATGAATAGCAACCAAACAAAAAAATTGGAACCATCTCTTGTGTTACCGATTAAAAATGAAATTCAGAGATTATCTTGTAAAATGAATTTACATTAATTAATTTTTACTCCTTTAGGATCTTTCTCGCTACGCTCGTCGTGCCCTAAACCCGTGCTTTAAAGGCATTATACACTTGTATTGTAATATACTATTTTCCAAAAAGTACATATTTACAATTATTAAAAAGGCATTTTTTATAGTATATAGAGGATTTTTCTTTAGTGCTGTCTGTGATCAAGTTGGGAGCACAGATTTTTTTCCTATATACTTACTAAATAATACCACATGAAAATATATGCTTAGATGTTAGTTAATAAACTTCGATGATACAATACAATTTAACGAACTAAATCAAAATCAGGAGTCAATTATTTCTAGGTCAAGTGTTAATTTCGGCTTTATTAAGAGCCTTGTATAATCTAAGTTTAAATATGTTAACAGATGGCTCAAAATAAAAATGTATCAGAACAGTGAGAATTATGATAAGGTATTATCATCGTAAAAACAGGTGATCCTTATCATTTTTTGTAAACGTATAGAGTGACGTAAAGATAAGTTTGTATAGAAATAAATTATTTCATGAATCCTTGATAATATCTTAAGGTGGGCATATCCAAGAGAGAGAGAGAGAGGTCCGATAAGGAAATATTTCTTATTTTTGGCCATAACTTTTTTTTAATACATATATTGTTAAAAAAAAGTATAAGCCTACCTAAATAGAACTTTGATAGGTGTAGTGATATGAATCCCCACTCAATAATTTCAGTCATTTGCAAAATTAATTCATTTACAACTACAAATTATGAAGATTGGCAATAATTTTTAATTTAAATTTATTAATTTCGCAAACAACTGAAATTATTGACTGAAAATTCATTATCACTACACCTGTCATAGTTCCACTTAGGTAGGCTTATACTTTGTTTTATCAATATATGTATTAAAGAAAAGTTATGGCCCAAAATAATAAATATTTCATTATCGGATCTCTCTCTCTCTCTCTTGGATATGCCCACCTTAAGACTTTCAACGTCAAATCGTTAATTTTCATGTTAGTTGCATGAATCACGGCTAAATTAGGAATTATCAAGGGAATTATCTATTTTTGACTAAAAATTCGTAATCGGCGAACCCGAAAACCTCCAGATATCGATTTTGATCGATTTGGACCATAAATGACAAAAGCCGTCCCCCATATGGCGCCGCCATTTTGAATTTCTAAATTTTGACCAAGAATTCATAATTGGCGATCTCGAAAACCCCCAGATACCGATTTTGAGTCGAATCGGATCATAAACGATAAAGTGTACTGTTATTGGACTTATACACGTAAAAAATTTCAAAGCTTAATTAAAACTAATCGAAATTTTGATTGCAAGATTTGACCTAAACAAACTAACAAACATTGCAAGTAAATAAAAACTTTTAATTACCATACAATTATTCTCAATGATAAACCTAAAATGCCTAGAAGATATATGCTTAATATTCATAAGCAGGATATTTTGACTAAATTCGATTAAAAAACTGTCCTGACAGCAACAAGGCAGTTTGTTTATTAACTCATCTAAGCAAATACTTAATAAAGATAACGTTTCTATCTTCTCAATACCGAACTAGACATCAAACTTTTAAACGATTAGGAGAAATATTCGGATGATTAATCAATAAGATATTCTCTAAAGGAATCTGCTACAATGCCAAACCCGTACAATTAAATATTATACTGAAAACAATAAACTGCTCTATAACTCAACTGAGGTGTCAAAGTTGGGAAAGGAAAAATTGTGTATACCAAATACGAATTGGAGTATTTCACAATAATGAAGAATTACATTAGGCATTTTTTTATTCTGAAGGTATGATTTGGGCGAAAAAAAAACCGAATTTCTTGAATTTCTGTACTGTTGGATAGTACATTTTTAAAACAATATATTTGGGAAAACTCCAATCTGGTATGGCAAAAATGTTTTCGTATGTTTATGTAGGTAACGCTCAAAAAATTTTCAACAATTGTGTATTAAACACAGGCATAATTATTTGTACAAGAAAATAAAATACTCTTTTTTACACACGTGAGAATACAAAGAGGTATTTATTGTTATTTATTGTTACACATGGATTTCTATACTAATATTTTAAATTAGACATAAAAATAGTGCAAATTGGAGATAGGGGTGAAAATGCAACCCTTTCAGTTTTTTAAATATAACTCGAAAACGAAGCAAAATTAGGGTATAGTTAATAGGAAACTTTTTGTAGAGAATAAAAATTTCCCATCGAAATGGCTCGTTAAAAAGAAATAAAAAACAATATTTTGAAAAGTATAAAAAAACAATTAAAAAAAGCAAAAAATCCAATTTTTTTGGTTTTTTTAAACCTTTTTTTAGCAAAGACAGGTATAGGCAAAAAGGTTGATGAAATTTCCTGTAAAATGGTAGTCTCGAAAAGTTTTTTTCGATGAAAATTGACAGATATAGTCGCTCAAACTTAGCCATTTTTTTTCGATTTTTATCGCGTTTACCTTGATATTGTTTTAAATCTTATTTTTTATAACAGCATTGATTTTTCATCAATAAAACAATATATTCCAAGTTAATTTGTTAATAATGAATAATTATGTTCACAAATGTATAAAACTACGATGTTTTTTTATCTATCTTAAATATGAAGATTTGTAAAAATATATTTGAAATAAATTTAATTTCAAATATAGTAATTAATTAGACTATCAATATTTATTAAATTCGTAAAATATATTTGAAATTACAGTATATTGAGTATCAAGAACAGTAATGGACGTTTACGACCCTTAACGTTCGTGATGCTCATACTGTTCTTCTGCATCATCGTATTGAAATAGATTTCAATTAAAATAATTTAATTTCTAAAACATAAACAAAAAGTCAATAGTAACGTTTATATTTCGTTCTTCAAATAAATAGAAATTTCTTTATATTTTTGTTCTTATTTTTGTGAAATAACATATGTATTATATTAATTTTATTTATCATTCAGACGTCGCATCGGTAAGTAAATCACTTACCGCCGTGTTAGACCCACCAACCAGTAAACATAACCTACCGTTTTGGAAACAGATCTTGTAAATAAACAAAAAAAGCTTGATCATGCAAAAAGTTAATTTAAAGTCTATTTAATTTCTTTTTCGTTAGTTCTTGAGTCTACAAGGTCGCCTTGAGTCGTTGCCTCGCCCGTCGCCTCTACAAAACATCTGCTTCGTAATTTTGTTTTGAAAGTAGGGAAAAGTCTTTTCATGTACAAAAGGATAGAGACACAGCATTAGCGGTGGCCGAACATTCTGGAGTTATATAGTACACGTGTCAGTCCCGTTTTCGTTTTGGTTCAGCTCAAGTCAATTTTACTGATACATTAAATGTGTATTTTATAATGGAAAAGTGTTTTTTTATGTGAGCTTCTTTGTGTATGAGGCAAAGTTGCATAAGACCCTTAGTAGCTGTCGCTTCCAACTTTTTTGCAAATTGTCAAAAAGCGCTAAATTGTCTCAGGCCGAATAACCGCCAACGCGTGATGCTGCTAAACAGCACGACTTAAAGACATATTTTCAAATACAGCAGTGGAATGGTAAGCATTTAAACCCTTTTCACTGGAATTGGAAAAAATCAAAATATGGATTGATAGCCGAGTGAGTTAAGGCGCGAGGTGGCAAACGCGATTAATCACACGGACATCGCACCACCGGGTTCGAATCCGGAAATGGTTGTATGTCCGTGTATTTTCAATGTGTAACCCCCTTCCGCACAAGCCCTGGTTTCTGAAATTGGGGGTTGTCTAATTTCTGTGGTGTTTATTTATTTATAATTCCATGAACGAACCTCTGGCACCACAGATTTTGCTAAAAAAAAATTGCTTGCGGATGTACCACAGGTTGTCATGGATGCTGTTTGCAGGAAACTAGAACTAACTTATTCTATGTTTTGCAAAGAATGTATGGGTGTCAATTGCGACAATATACGAGAAGCAGAGATTGCAGAAGAGGATGTCCTTGAAGACGTGGATGAAGATATCGATATTCAATTTGAAAGTGTTATTGAAGATATGGAATGAAATGTTTATAATTTGCAAAAGTTTAATAAAATATTCTTACCTGAATAAGCTTTATTGAATAAAATCTTCAAATTTACTAAAATTATATTTTTATTAGAAAAAAAGACAAATCTCTACTTATATCAGATGGATAAAAAATCAATATTTTAGTATAATTCGAGGTATAATTAATTGTCACATTGTTTAAAAAACCATCAGTTTTATACATTTGTGAAAATAATTATTCATTATTAACAAATTAACTTGAAATACATTGTTTTGTTGAGTAAATATCAATTTAGTTATAAAAAATAATAAACGCGATAAAAATATTTAAAAAATGGCTAAGTTTGAGCGATTATATCTCAGTCAAGTTTCATCAAAGAAACTTCTTGAGACCACTATTTCTATTTTAAACGAAATTTTATCATTTTTTTTTCTATATAGCAATGCCTATACCTATCTCTGCTCAAAAAAAAGTTATAGACAAAAAAGTAAAAAAAAAACAAAAAAAATTGATTTTATGCTTTTTTTAAATAATTGTTTTCTTGGATACTTTTCGCACAAAAAGCGTTTTTTATTTTTTTTTAATGAGCCGTTTCGATGGGAAATTTGATTCTCTACAAAAAGTTTCCTGTTAACTATACCCGAATTTAGCTTCGTTTGAGAGTTATATTTAAAAAACTGAAAGGGTTGCATTTTCATCCCATCTCCAATTTGCACCCTCTAATTTAATAGCACTCCGCGGTTTCCTCATCTTAAATGACCAATTGAACGATTTATGCAATAAAAATCCTTGAACGTCTTAGTTCCTTTCTATACGACATAATCAATAAGTAAGTTACTAAGTTTAATAGAGAAACTGACTATTTTTTTGAATGACATGCTTTTGATACACTGAAAATTGTTCAAAAATTGCATATCACTTTCGCAACTATAGTAGAAAAAAATTACTAATGGGGTGGATCGGGATTTTCAATTCGTAGTCCTCAAATTGAACATTTTTTTCCCAATCGACCAAGTCGGGTCTCGGCATTGTTTCCCTGCTTATGTTCCACAGATCTGAGGGTCGAATGGGGGATGGGGACCATTTAAAAATACGGGAAACCGGTTTTTCGTCAATAAGTCGGCGGGTGTTGATTTCACAAAAAACATATACCTCCCAAAAATAAATAACTTGACGAAATACGCAACTTTGGTTCTCGACCTCTTCGACGTCGGACCATTATTTAGCGAGATATCGCGAATTAACGTTACAGGAAAAACAATTTTTCAATTAATTTTTTCTCGGCTCGACATGCATGTAGGACTTTTATTATATTTTTCATAGAAAGGTAATGTCATCCATTTTAAGAGGCCGGAGGCTGGGAGTGGTGGGACAATTAGGAGGGGAGGGAGAGTAAATTTCTTTTAAACCCGATAACTCGTGACGGAGAGGTGGAGCGCAAAAAATCAAAGTGACATTTCTTCAGTTTTTTACGTAGAACTCAATAAAACTGGCAGAAATCAACTTTTGAGAAAAACATGCGGCTAGTGCGCGAAAGAAGTTTTGACTTTTTTTTTCAAAAAAATTTTTTATCATGAAGGGAAAGGGTGGGGGGAATAATTTTTATTTCAATCGATGGCTTTATTTTTTATCTTCAATTTCCGCCCAACTAGACCGCAATCCGATAATTAGGAAGGGAGAGCGCAAAGTTTTTGCTGTATAGCGGGAGAACGGAGAGGAGTGAGGGGTTCTAGCAGGGAACACATTTTTCTTTTTACTTATCTACTTTTTAATTTTGCCCTGTCCGTATCTTGTCCGCCCGCGCGAGTTATAATTAAAAAAACAAATGGAAACGAGCGATCGAGTCAGTCGACGGAGATATATTTTTTTTGTGGAATCAACAGCCGCCGACTTATTGACCCCCCCCCCCCCCCCGCCCCCTCTTGACCCTCAGATCTGTGGAACGTAAGTGGGGAAACAATGGTGAGACCCGACTTGGTCGATTGAGAAATTTTTTTTTTTCAATTTGAGGACTACGAATTGAGGATCTTTTTTCTATCCGATCCACTCCACTATACGTCAAAAAACAAATCTCAAGCACCTCCGTACTCACATAAGTAGGTATAAAAATGACAACATCCGATAAAATTTATTATTGTTCCTGTGTTTGCGGAGGTATAGATATGACTGTTTACCTAATTACACCAATAAGAAGAATCAAAAAACTTCACCCAATATAAGATACTTGAGATATGAAAAATAACTACAAGTAAGTGTTATTTTCTATATATATAAAACAAGTTTATCATTACGATATATGTATTAAAACCAGTACTTATAGAAACAAAAGTGACACCATACTTATAAAAAAACATCAAATGATATAGTACCTAATTAGATAAAAAGTTCTATCCGCAAACTTTTTCAACTATAAGGATGTGTCCATAGAACTAAACATTTTACACCATGTTTGCTGCATGGATATTGAAGAAGAACCTTTAATATCGTCTAAACATTAACTGGTGATGTTCTGTTCATATTCATTTTTTCTTTTTATGTGTATTTCTACCACATAGGATATATTCTTATCACAAATTCTACAAAAATAAACTTAATCTGTATACTGGAAAAATAACCTCTACGCCTGTGACATTTATATCACAGGGCCAGTCAGAGGCTATTTTTTAACAACTCGGTAATACAAATTATAACAAAAAAAAATTGGTATTTATCTGAAGTTATTTTTGTAGAATTTGTGATAAGAAGACATGTTGTAGAAATACCCATAAAAAGAAGAAATGAAAGTACCTTTAATATTTATTCTGTCCCTTCTGATGCAGAACCAATTATAATAATAGTAATAATAATTCCTTTATGATCCATAATGACCAGTACATAAATAGTACAAAATGGCATTGGATTTGTCATTGCAAAGAATACAATCAGGTAGAATACAGTAAAGTAGTGGACATCGAAGAAGGAAAAAAATATAAAAAATAAAATTATTATCACAATATTAACATTATAAATAACACAAATTCTATAATATATTTAAAATTACGTCACACGTTTAAATAAAATTACAAAAAGCAAGTTTGATAAAATTATAAATTGATAAAATATACGTCAGTTTAAGATAAAAAGACAATGATATGTATAAATAAGAGTAGGTATGTACTTAATGATGGTATACTTATTTAACAAATTTAATCACATTTTAATTTAATCATTCATTGTATTCTTCAATTATTGTATAGAAACCTTTTCCCACTAAAAAAAGTTGTTACTTTATTTTTAAATGTTTTGGTGAATACGACCAGAATTGAAACCGTATAAAAACTTAAAGCCGGCAAAAATAGTCGACATCTGTTGCGGAGGTAAATAGAAATTTTTTTTATTAGCCGTTACTCGACTCCGAGTATAAAAATGTTACAGTCGATAAATTGTGTACAATCAAAAACAAGTAAAAGGTGTAGTCTATTGTAATTCCCATTCATCTACGGTGCACACGACTATGGCTATAGAGGCCAATTCGGGAGAGCACATCTCGACCGCAGTCAGGACAAACATAGACCTGGTTAGGTCTTGGATTCGGCCTTCTTGCAGCAACATTTCCTTGATAGCTGGCCACAACCTCGCCATTCGGTTCTGTCCGCTGCAAGTTGTTCCCATTGCTCATCTGGAATACCGCAGGATTTTAGATTTTCATGGAGAACGTCTTTGAACCTCTTTCGTTGACCGCCACGCCTTCTTCTACCGCTTAGCAATTCACCATAAAGTGTACATTTAGGAAGGCGGTTATCATGCATACGATGAACGTGACCTGCCCATCTTAGGCGTGCTCTTGAAATAAGCACCTCAATTGGAAGGCTGTTTGCTCTCCTGAGTACTTCCACGTTTGATATGTGATGGAACCAACGGATTTTCATCATACTTCTGAGGTGTCTTTGCTGAAAACGTTCTAATTCTTTCACATGACGACGGTAAGTGACCCAGCTTTCATATCCATATAGCAGTGTTGGAATGACAACTGCTCTGTAGACAGCCATTTTCATTGACAAAGCAAGGTCGTGGTTATCAAATACTCTCTCTTTAAGTCCCCAGAGTGCTCTAGATGCAGCGTTAATTCTATTGCGAATCTCGCTGTCCATGTTTGCTTTGTCATTAACAACGTTGCCTAAGTAATTGAACTGATCCACCACTTCAAGAGAATTTCCGTTAAGTGTAATGTCTATTTGGTTCACTTGATGAGGAGTTGACATAATCTTAGTCTTTCCAATGTTGATTTTAAGTCCCAAGGAGTCATAGCTCTGGGCATACACATCTAAAAGTTCTTGAAGCTCTTCCGGCGTAGAGGCTAAAAGTGCACAGTCATCCGCATACTGGAGATCACAAATGAATCGTGTGCGTGTCTTCGTGAAAGCTCTAAAGCGCCCTATGTTAAAGAGACCGCCATCAGAACGGTATCTGAGACCTATTCCTCTGACTGTCAGTTTGTTGTCAACAATAATTGTTAGAGCAGTGGTAAACAAATTAAGAAGTAAGGGTGCCAGGACACATCCCTGCCTAACTCCAGTGAGGGTTTGGAAAGGTTCGGTTGCCTCATTATTATACATAACCTGGGCGTTGTTGTTTGTCTGTAGACTGCGACATACTTCCACAAATTTTCTAGGGATACCTAAGCGGAGCATAATTTTCCAGAGCACTTCCCTGTCCACCGAGTCAAACGCCTTGGTTAAATCAATGAAGGCCATGTGAATTTCTCCTTGATGTTCGAGTGCTTTTTCTTGAAGCTGTTTAAGTGTGAAAATTAGATCCGATGTGCCTCGGTTTGGTCTAAAGCCACTCTGTGTTTCAGGAAGTAACTTTTCTATAACAGGTGTTAGCCTATTTGCCATCGCTTTAGTGAGTATCTTCCCTCCAACAGCCAGGAGAGCTATACCCCTGTAATTTCCACAGTCCGCAGCGCTCCCTTTGTTTTTGAAAAGGTTGATTAAAAGTGTATCACGAAACTCCTGCGGAGCTTGACCACTTTCCCACACGACATCAAACAGTTTTTTGAGGTAGGGTATGAGCTCTGACGACACAGCTTTAAAGATCTCAGCTGGGAGTGAGTCGGCGCCGGGAGATTTGTTATTTTTTAGCTGCCCAATGGCGGTTAAGATCTCTTCCGTTGTTAGTGGTTTATCTAAGTCTTCGAAGGTGTCATATTGAGGGATAAGATTTATAATATCGTGATCGGCTTGACTTTGCTGGTTAAGAATGTTAGAGTAGTGTTCTTTCCATCGGGCTCTTATTTCCTGGTCTTCTTTGAGGAGATTTCCATTTAAATCTTTAATAGGGCACATATTTTTCCGACTGGGGCCGTACACTGCTTTTACTCCTTGAAAGAAATTCCTGTAGTCGTGTGAATCGGCGTACCTTTGAATTCCTCTGGCCTTGCTTGCCCACCACTCGTTCTTTATTCTTCTGATTTCGCGTTGCGTTTCATGCTTAGATTGGGTAAAAGCTTCTGCTTTTGATGAGTCGTTGGGGTGGTTGATAGCGTTTTGGAAGGCAATATGTTTGTGGTCAAGAAGTTCTTGTATAAAAGCTTCATTATCATTGAACCAGTCCTCCTGTTTTTTACTTGCTGCAGTGCCAAGAATTTCCTCACTCGCACTTTTTAAACTGTCTTTAATTTGTGTCCAGGTAGCAGCGACATTTACAGAATTGGTTTCTTCTAGTGCACTCAAATTCTCTTGAACTTTTTGCTTTAGCTGTTCGACGGTTTGTTTGTCACGCAATTTACTAATACAGAGACGGAGTCTACGTTTTACTTGAGTTCTTCGGTGTTTGGGTCTCATAACAATTTTCATTTTAGAGACAACAGGACGATGATCGGTCCAACATTCGCTATCAATGCGCGCCTTTGTAATTTGGACGTCCTTGAGATGCTTCCTACGTACGATAACATAGTCCAGTAGATGCCAGTGACCTGATCTGGGGTGACGCCAGGTGCCTTTAAATTTATCCTTTTGTCGGAAAATGGTGTTTGTTATAACTAGATCATGTTCGGCGCATTTAGTTAGGAGTAGTTGACCGTTAGCGTTCATGTTGCCCAAACCGTTCTTGCCTATGATGCCTGGCCAGGTGTCTGCATCTCTCCCTACTCTAGCGTTAAAGTCGCCAAGAATAACGAGTCGTTCCGTTTTAGGTATTCTACAGAGGGTTTCTTCCAGCTGTTGATAGAAGCTTTCCTTGGTTTCGTGACTTGCATCCAGAGTGGGAGCGTAGGCGCTTATTAGATTTACCGCGTTGCCATCTGATAGCTCATAGCGTAGCAGCATTAGACGCTCGGATAGGCCTTGTGGTACTTGTGTTAAGTTGGATACAAGTTGATTCCGAACGGCAAATCCTACTCCATGTTGTCTTCTTGAATTGGTGGGAAGACCTTTCCAATAGAAGGTGTAGTACTTTTCTGTGAGAGAGCCTTCCTCCAAAAATCGAGTTTCGCTGAGAGCTGCAACGTCAACATTGAGTCGGTGAAGTTCTCTATCTATTAGAGCAGTTCTTCTTTCAGGCCGATCGGTGCGATTGCTGTCGTTCAAAGTACGAACATTCCAAGCGCCGTAGATGAAAGAATTAGTTTTGTTGGATTTAACTTGTCGGTGTTTTTTCGACATTCGATGAGGTGTCCCTGTGGGCACCCTCCCCCGGAGATCCGATCGGGAGGGTATTTTACCTCCGGATGATTTTGTCCCACTTGAACGCTCCATCATTTTTTTAAAGCCTTAATCGACTGAAAACGAAGCTGCATTTGAAGTTTTAGCTGGAGCAGGTATGCAACTGACCAGTTCGGTTGCGGAAGGCGAGTGGTGTGGTCCCATGGCACAGAAGGAGACTGCGACGATGGGGTAACCAAACGATTCCAAAAACAACCTTTGTGTGCGGTGGGTTATTTTTACCGCACTCTTCGTGAGAAGGTGGATGTGCTCACGGCAAAAGGTAAGGGTTATTCCGCCCTTACCTGGTCGTTAGAGCCTCGTTAGTGAAAACAGGGTGCACCAAGTTCAAATTGAACTCATCGCGAAGGTGAGGTTAACAATTGAGTAGGAGAGGCTATAACTTGCGCTTCACTACCCCATTACACTACACACACCACACCACACACCAAATGCTTGTCATAAGAAAAACAATAAAGAGCTGCCGGCTGTTTTTGCCGGCTTTTAGTTTTTATACGGTTTCAATGAGGAAGTTGCATGTTTATTTTTTATATCACAGATAGATAGACGACAGAAAAATATGTTTCCTCGTATTTTTCCTTTTTTTTTTTTGTTAAAATTGAGGGCGAAAAAAAGTATTTATTTTGACTGAATATAAAACCACTGAAATGCTCTGTCCGTGCCAAGTGACGTCACACGTGCCAGGTGACGTCACGTAATTATTGTTGAAATGTGGAAACATCTAAAAGGAATGCTGTGGCTATAGATTAGTACTCTAAGTATCTTATGAAATCATTATCCGTCATATTAACGTATAGATAATAACAAGATTAAGGATAACAACGTGAATTAGCAAATTCAGAGCAAATCAGTGACGTCAAAATGACGTCAAGGTAATATCATGGCGTTTTCAGTCACATGGTTTCGTTTACATAAAAGCCCAAATTTTAATGTCGAATATTTACGAAATGAAATTTTTCTATAGGGGGCGAGCGTAGGTACGTCTTTACTATGTCCATACTTCGGTATGCAATGTAAAGCAACGACAGGCGCAGTTAGTACTTGGATGGGTGACCATTCCAACGGAAACCGCGTTCTCGCCTCACACATCTTCCAGCGGCTTGTATATCGGTGTATGCGCGGAAGCTATACAACCTTAGGCGAGGGTTGTATAGAAGATATACCATCCTTCGGAGGGGATGTTTAGCCGTCGGTCCCTTGTCTATTAAATGTTAAGCAAGTAAAAGATCCCTACTCTTCTTAAGGGAAGAGGTTCGGCAACAATTCCTGGTTGGGGGTAGCTCGTCTACAGGCGTCGGTGTTAGGCCTCAGTAGCGGAAATAGGCCGACGTTAAATAAATGTATAAAAAAAAAAGACATTTTTCTATGAGTTTTTTTTTATTATATTATCAACTTATATAGTACACGTTAATGAAAAATAAATACAAGCGTTTTTTAAAATTCATGCATCTTCCTCATTCTGGTCGTATTCACCATAATAGTTTTATTCTCATATACCGTCTGTCTATTTTACGAGGGTCACACCAAATATCTATTGTTGAAGAATAAAGTTTTAGAAACAGTTATCCCATTTTTTGTGAGCTATATTTTCAGTAAAAAACCTGAAAAATAGGAAAACCACAAACCGTTATAGCTTCCTTATTTGAGGAGATACGAAAAAAGTTAAAGGGATGAAAGTTAATGGCAAAGACAATGAGAATAATAATGTGTATCAAAAAATTCGAAAAACACAGTTAGCTTTGACATACTCTTGTGTAAAAATGTAAAGAACAAATCTCAAAGTAGGCCATGACACTATTAATTCTGTTTATATTTTCTCTTTCCAACGATATAAAACATGTCACAAATAATTTAACGATAGCGTCAATATTTAATATTTTATGAAAACAACAATTCATATCATTGAATCGTAAAAATCAGCTATGCCATGATTAGTGAAAAACAATGTATACAGTTATTAACAAATCTGACAGATTGTCACTGTTGTATGTTACGTTATCGAGTTCTAAGATAAGTTTTATATCAGTAATTATGGTGTACACCAATAATAACAAATTCGATATGATTAGCATTTATTGTCAGTGCAATTTTGACGCTGAGATGGCAGTCACGGTTTACGGAAATAGATTTCGAGATGCTCACCAAATCGAACTGTTTAGGAAGTTAGTTCAAAATCTAAAAACGCACAGTTCATTTTAAAAAAAAGTAATAAGACGAGGGAGGGCATGTTGCGGATAATGTAAGAAAAGTGAAAAAAGTATTGAATTATGTTAACCAAAATGAAGAAAACTCTGAGACAAATTCAGAGAAACTGTTGCATAAAAAAAGACAGTGCAAGAAAAATATTTAAAAAACGGATTTCGATGCTACAAAATGAGGAAAGTTCAACATTTAAATGAGGGAGATAAGCCAAGGAGAGTAAGATTTTGTAGATGGTTGTTAAATAAGAAAAGGAATGGCCTGCTGATATGTGGCAAAATTCTTTGGTCAAACGAATCAAATTTTTCTAATCATGTATTTTTCAATAGAAATATATATAAGTGGACACAAGAAAATACACATTGGTGCAGAGAGACTGCTTTCCAAGAAATATTTTCTACGAATTTACATACATTAATTTACTGCAAAACAAATTTAAAGATTTTCTTTATCAATTAACAGTGGCAGAAAGATTCATATTTTCAACAAGATAGGGTTCCACTTCACACTGTTGTAAGATGTACAAATTATTTAAATCAAGTTATGCCAGATAGCTGGATAGGCACATATGGACCCATTCTATGGCCAGCTCGATCACCAGATATTGCACCCTTGGATTTTTTCGTCTGGGGTTACATTAAAGACAAGGTGTTTCAAATTGCCCCTGAAAATATTGAGGACATTACCAGAATTAGAAATGCATATGAGGCGATTACTCTTGAAATGTTCCAAAATGTAATGCGTGAGGTGTCTTGTAGAGTACGTTTGTGTATTAGAATGCATGGTGCACAATTTGAGCATTTGTAGTTAGAAAAATAAATACACATTTTTTTTTCAATATGATAGTAGGTAGTACTGTATACATAGTTTTTCGTTTTTTTGGATGTTCATTTTGTATGGTCGTGAGCAAAAAAAAATAGGACAAGTCTTATGACGGTATTTTGGTAAAATCTAGTTGTGTACATCTAACTTTAATTTTTGTGACATTGTCAGTTAGTTGTCATAATTTATTGCAAGTGTGCAAAAAACTAATATGTTAACTCTGGAGTTATTGCTAAAGCAGAAGATGGATGGTTAGTGAGACAAATTGCACTGCGTTATAATATTGACAAAAATTCGGTGTGTAACATTTTAAGAAAATGGAGAATAAACGGTACCATTAGTAGAAATCCTAGATCAGGGCGACGAAAGATATCAACTCAACAACAAGATTTGCAATTGGTAAATGCTTTAGTAGAAAATTCATTTTATTCAGTTATTCAGGCTGCTGAAGAAACGAATTTTCCTGGATCGAGTAGTACTGGTCGCCAGCAAGTAAGAGAATCGGAGCTACACTGTCAAGCAGCAGTACAGAAATACTTACTTAAAGCTGAACATAAAGAAGCTCGAGTAGGATTTGCGCTTCAATTTTTAGCGCATGATGTAAATTTTTGGAACAATGTAATCTTTACAGACGAAAAAACTTTCCAGTCAACACACAGCAGTCGTATTCGTGTTCACCGCCCTCTGAATACTCAATTCGATGAGAAATATATACCTAACAATGATAAAAGGGGTCCATGTGTGGGCTTGGATATCGGCACGTCGTCCTGGTGTTTTGTGGCATATTGAGGAACGATTTAATAGTGAAACGTATATTAGGATTTTAGACAATATTATACTCCCTTCTGTGTCACAATTATATCCTAATAATGAGTTCATATTTCAACAAGACAATTGTTCCATTCATATTGCTTATACCGTAACTAACTAACATCAATGTTCTTAACTGGCCCAGTCATTGTCCAGATCTTAACCCTGTGGAAGAAGTATGGGGACTACTCGTAAGAAGTATCCAAAAACAAAATGTGAGACCACAGAATGCCGAAGAATTACTGGAAATAATAAATAATGCATGGGAAAATATTATTACTAATGATTATTGTATAAGGTTATTTAATTCTATGCCAAACAGACTTATAGAAATTATAAATAGAAATGATGCAATAATGAAATATTAATAGTTAGTTTCTTGTTAAGTAGGATATCCTTTGTCGTTTGATCCAAGATTTCTACTAATCGTACCGTTTATTCTCCAGTTTCTTAAAATGTTACACACCAAATTTTTGTTAATGTTATAATGCAGTGCAATTTGTCTCACTAACCTTACATCATTATTTACTATAGCAATAACTACAGCATTAAAATAAAAAATAAATTAAAAGTGATGATGAGTGAGGTTATGTCCCCCAGAGGACGCGTTAGGTTATGTTGAAACGGGGCCTACTGGTGATGTTAGATCAGTTTGAATTTCCTGCGTATCTGTTTTATTTCGGCTACTCATTACATATTCAAATAGAGACAGATTTACATTAGAAAAAAAAGTTGTCCTATTTTTTTCTGCTCACGACAGTACATGTTTTTTATTTGTGAGATATTTGTTTGTTTGTATTAAATTGTAATAAATAATTACTGAATTATAACTATTATAAAGTGAATTTTTACTATTATGGCATAGCTGATTTTTACGATTCAATGATATGAATTGTGGTTTTCGTAAAATATTAAATATTGACACTATCAGTTAAAATTTTTGTGACATGTTTTATATCGTTGGAAAGAGAAAAAATAAACGGAATTAATGGTGCCATGGAATACTTTGAGACTGGCTCTTTTCATTGCTGCACAAGAGCGTATGTCAAAGGTCAAAGCCAACTGTGCTTTTCGAATTTTTTGATACACTATTATTATTCTTACTGTCTTTGCCATCAACTTTCATCCCTTTAACTTTTTTCATATCTCCTCAAACAAGGAAGCTATAACCATTTGTGGTTCTCCTATTTTTCAGGTTTTTCGAGAGGTGTTTTGTAATATATCTCAGAAAGTAAGCTACGGATTTCAAATTTCTTTTTACTGAAAATATAGCTCACAAAAAATGGGATAAATCTTTCTAAAACTTTATTCTTCTACAATAGATATTAAGCGAGATATTTGGTGTGGCCCTCGTAAAATAGACAGACGGTATATGGCATTTTTTTCATAAAGTGATAAGGAATGATCGGTATTTGCTCGTGTGTTGTACATATTATGGAAAACATTATTTTGCCGAATATATTGAAAATTACTCTTGACGTTTAATAGGAGAGTTTCCAGGATGTATAATGATGTTAATATAAGTATTCTGAGATCTTTAAATATTTCTCGACAAGAAGTATTTCGTGGCACTCCTACTATATTTCTGCTAGCCCTTTTTTGAATTTATGCTTACATTTTTAGTTGAGGCACCCAAAATAAAATACCATTTGACATTCTAGACACGAACTGAGCATGATAATGCTAATCTTTACTTAGATAAAACATCGTTATCTATTTTGGTTTGCTCTTTTTTTCATAAGCGTTTCACACACATATACACCATATGCAAAACGTTTAGCCCAATGAATTGTCCTCAGTTTTTATCTGTTCAATTCAGTCTTGTACCAAGACCACAATCAATAAATCCATTTATACCGATATTAAACACATTTGTATTGTAAAATATGAGACACTTATACTGTTGTCATGTACAAAAATTATCAGAAACGTGCCGCAGGCAAAAATTTGGTATTTTTCAAGGTCGAACGCTCTAAAATGAAAAGGTAAAAATTTCATTGAAAAATAGGTTCTGTCAAATCAATTTTTCTTTTTTGAAATACGTTCCATTTTAATTTATGTTAAGGACATAAATTGTTAAATTAATGATTCTTTTATTTTTCTGCAGTATGATTTGGCACTTTATTTTTCTGTAGTAATGAACTGTTTTTATATAGTTTTTTCTACATTTGGAAAAATCTAGTTGACGGAAACTGCCACCTTACCCATGATCACTTTACTAGATTTATTATGCAAAAGAGAGAGCACATAATATTAAGGACCCACTTCCTAATCCCTTTGAAAATTTCAGGGTCGCTCATTTTATCATTTTCCAAACCTTCAGAAATTTAATGAATAATTAATTTATCAAAAAAATGTAGATAGCGACATTGCAGATTGCTATATCGGATATGGTATGAAATACGGGGCAACACGGTCTTTCTCCAGAGCGCGGGACATTTTGTTTAAATACAAAACTATCCCTTGATATATGTGACGGATGGCAAACTTGAGAAGCAATCTTGTCTACATCCTCTTGATAAATACACATCTATTCATACATGTTTAATTTACTTTTTAGCACATTTTCATTCAACTGTTTCATGTCCTCAAGAATAACTAAATGTCATGTGAAGTGTTTTCTTCTTATTGCAAAGTTGTTTAAAAGCTAACTTGTGGTGAGAAGTTGTACCGGTAGTACCTAGTACCAATGCTTAGGTCAAAAGTTATGTGTTTGTCAGTGTTAAGTGTCAAAAAATATGAGAAATTTTAAACAGTTTTAGACAAAGTGATTCCATTTCTGCGGCGGGATTCTAAATTACTTTCGTATCGAGTCGATACGATACTAGTGGTTGTAGGTATATACTAACCTATAACAATTTTGACTCTTAATCGACAGAATTCGCTCGATACCAAAGAAGTTATCATTTCAGTCTTACGATATTATAACAGTTCGCTCTATAGCAACTAAGAATTTCAAACGACACATGTTTGAAATTCGTTGCTATCTTATCAACTCGATACAATAGGAACTATCTGGCAGCAGATAGCAAGTTATGTCAAATAGATCACTTTAAACAAATGGAAAATAATTGGTTGCTGAAGAAAGCTGTATTATATCTATTTAAATACGACAAGAATTCTACTACGTGTTTATATTTGCATGACTGCTTTGCAGGTACATTTAATAATTATTTTCCCTTCAACGTTAATTTCTCATCAATATCTACATTGTGTGAAGATCAATCTATTGTATAGAATGACTGTAGGCAAGAACCAAATATTTTTAATAGTAGTGGAGTAAAAATAGCCCAAAATAAGGCGATAGAGAAAATTTTACATGGAGCAACACGACATAGAAAAATAAGTTTGTTTTGGTGAGACTAAGAATACCCTGAGTTTTCTACTTCAAGTAGGTGGGGGGAAAGGAGTAAATTGGACGCTTTTAAGGGTGGTATTTCAGTTTTAATTTATTTTGGACCCTTTAAAATGCTAGTTAAGAAACTAGAACGATACCCTTTTATTGTAGATGTTCAAGGAACGTTGGGTTCAAATTTCGTGAGAAACGGTTCACCGCCTCCCACGATATGTATATAAATATATTGAAAAAACGTAAAAAATTGAATTACGGCTAGCTTTGTCAAAATTGAGAATTTGGTGAAATTTTAGACGAAAGTAACCTAAATAACCAAGAAATAGCCTGCCAAATTTTAGAAAAAAATATCCAACAGTTTGGCCGCAATTCCATTTTTTGTCCAAATTCCACAAAAATTTCAAAACTTTCCCCAATTTGTCCAAATGGTCGAACGAAATTTTTTAAAACCAAAATGAAGGTATTTTTATGTGCTTTCACGTGACGTAACTAAGAAATAACTTTTTTTTAATTTAGCCGAGTTTTTGTCATTTTTGGTAATAGTGCGCGGGGCGATTTCCCGTCATTTTCGGTATTATATGTATGCGCGCACAAGTATATGTGTAATTATTCAATATAGATTTCAATATTATTAATAAAAAGTGATTGTGAGCAGATTTTAAATATTTAGATAAAACAAACTCGAAGGTAAAATATAATTTTTTTTTTTTTTTTTCGAAAATTCGCTCGATTTTTATTAAACTTTTTACATATATTGATTATTATTTTATTTTATTCATGTTATTCCTAGTAATTGTACTAGATGTGCTACTACAAGAAGTGTCTACTCCCAAATCGGCAACTGGAGTACAAACATCTTCATAATTTATCATCTTCCTCGAATTCTTCAATATCATAAATATCAGAACTAATTTCTAATTGCTCAGGCTGTTCATCAACCACAGCTTTGTCAACAATATTATCTGCATTTTAACACAAAGTATTCCTTCCATTGTGGCATAAATTGCTGCATGTGACACCAATGATTTTGCATGAGCAACGTTTAGTTTTGCAATTGACCTTACAATCATAAGCAATTATACTGAGTAATTCATTAGGAAAAGGAGCTTTATCAGTCCTTATCGGCATCAGTTCATTATCTGTTATGAGTGGTCTCAGTCAAATATGATATTTAGACTTCTCTTACAAACATCTCCAGCCTTTTTGTACTTTTCATCTACCACGAGACCTACCCTTAATATTAAGGATAGTTCACATTGGAAAAAAAATAAATAAATCGATTTTTTCGATAACGGCATTAACAATTTAAAGTGAGCATAATAGTGCCTACTATTTTAAAAGGATTTTAGGCTGAAAATGTTTACTTACTATATTGAAATTTTAACACAATAATAATACTAAGTGTCAAGACAAGCACAAGCAACCAAGACTATGAGCTGACACATATCTTATTGCCTTCTTGACTCGATTATTTTCGAAGTATTTCGGAGTATTGCCGTGATATTCCTGAAAATTTGTACACGTATTTCCGGCAGTGGTTGACCCCTCGATATCTTACCTTCGAGAGTTTTCTAATCTAATTTAAAACCTGCACACAATCACTTTTTATTATTAATATCGTAATTTTTATAATGAATAATTACACGTATCTTGTGCGCGCAATATGTATAATACCGAAAATGACGGGAAATCGCCGTGCGAATGTATATACCAAACATGACAAAAAATCGGCTAAATTAAAAAAAAGATATTTTTTAGTTATATCATGTGAAAGTACATAAGAATACCTTCATTTTGGTAGAAAAAAATTTCCTTCAATCATTTGGATGAATTGGGGACAATTTTGTGGAATTTGGACCAAAAATGGAATTGCGGCCAAACTGTTGGATATTTTTTGCTAAAATTTGGCAGGCTATTTCTTGCTTGTATAGGTTACTTTCGTCTAAAATTTTATCAAATTCGGTTTAATTTTGGCCAAAGTTGGCTGTAATTCAATTTTTTACGTTTTTTCAGTATATTTATATATATGTATATATATCGTGGGAGGCGGTGAACCGATTTTCACGAAATTTGAACTGGAGGTTCCTTGAACATCTACAATAAAAAAGTACCGTTCTCGTTTCTTAACTAGCATGTCACCCTTAAAAATGACCAATTTACCCCTTTTCCCCGAAAAAAGGGTTCCCCACCTACTCGAAGTAGAAAACTCAGGGTATTTTTAATTTCACCAAAACAAATTTATTTTTCTATATCGCGTTGCTTCATGTAAAATTTTCTCCACAAATCTATATTTACTCTACTATTGCTTTTCTTCCAATTTTTTGACACCACTGATAAATATAAAATTCGCATTTACAATAAACTAGTATTTAACTTCATTTTCATACTTAGATTTACAATAAATCTTTTCTTCTAATTTATGGCTACAACAATAACAAATTACCAATATAATTTGTTAAGGCGGATAATGCATGACCAACGTATAAATTAATATGAGTTGATTTTAATCAAGGATTTAAAATTACAAAATATTTAAAGAAATATAGAAGGTATCATTAAAAATCCCTATAATCAAATATTACTATAACAGTTATATTAATTAAATCACAGTGAAACTGTTAACACCATCAATATATTTTTCAGATTTGGCACAAATTAATCTGCTATTTATATGGGTCCACGTTACTCAAATCAAGCCCAATTTCATATAATGTTCAGAAGTTTGAGCATCATTGCCTAAAAACAACAGCCTGACTGCTGAAAATTAATTTTGCCTGCACGTCACAAAGTAAGTTATATTTAGACCAATATTAAAATTAATTAATACGTCATAAAAATATGCTCTAATATGATATAAATTGGATTGTAAATTGGTCGTATCTCTCTTCCTATCTCACCCTGTGAGTTCTGTTGTTATAAGATGTGTAGAGTGTCAGTATCATCTAATTTAAATATCCGCATCATAAATACATTAGTGTATTACTGGTTGCAATAATTGTAATTTTGAGGAAAACGATTAACACAAAATGTAGGTACTTATTTAATGTAGTTCCATTCAATAAGCAAAAAAAACAGAAGAATCAATCCAAATAAGAATATAAACAGTCCAGGGTACCTATGACGATGATAAAATACAACAGCATAATGACCTGCGTACAAGTGTAAAGAATGAAATAAGATATATTCTTTATATGATAATGATCCACGCTTTATTCCATTTGTAAGTAATCTCATCAGAATAAAATAGTAACGAAATAAACATTAAAACCCACTTATCGTTCACACACCAGCTTATATTGTACAGTGACTCGATTTACTTTTAGTCGCTGTCAACTAACTTTACAAGTTATTACATAGGGTTCTCCTTTATGTATATATACTCTCTCGGTATTTCTAGTAATAATTTGTCTCCCATACTCGTATCTATGAAATGTCAAGCTCAGGCAAAGTTCCAATTAGACTTTATTTAATAGTAACATACCGGGTGTAACAGGATCATGGTATACCCCCCTTTTCTCCTTTAGTTTTGAAGATAATTGATTGACATTTAGGATATACTACATACATAATAAGCGGCACTTTTTGACATAGAATTGATTTTTTTACTTCTGGTTTCTCCAGAAGTGACACTAACTTTAGATTTTTAAATGGAACACCCTATATATGATTGCATTTTTGAATTCTGCATAATTTTCTGAATTCAACGATGCCAAATAAGTGACATTTCAAACATCATTTTTTTTTATAATCTAATTTTTAGGTTTCCATTTAAGTGTGCCATGACGGTTCCGATTTATTCTAAATGACCCGTGTAATGTTACAAAAATCGAAATCCCGTTAAAACCACTAAATTACGTGATTTATGAGCAAATAAAAGTCACCAAAATTGTTTTTGGGGCAAAACTCAATTTTTCAAATGGAACCGTATCGGTTACCATTTATTAATATTATTAATAAGGAATTTATTCACGTCATATTAAAATGTGCGATAAATACAAACAAAATCACAGCTAAAAGAAAATACAATATTGTTCTAATTAAATGTTAAGAAGTAACTAAGGTGGCTTTGAAAACAATGAAATATTTAGCTTGTCACACATTTGTTGGTTTAACAGTGTTTTTATTGTCTTTAAAAGTTGTTTAAAATTCTTGTTAATTGTGTTCAAAATGCCGCAAATTTATACAACAGATAAAAAAGTGGACATGTTAATTATTTATGGGGAATGTAAAAGAAATCCAGTTGCGGCTAGCGACCTTTAAGCCCAACGATATCCTGATAGACAATGTCCAGCAAAAAATTACTTTAAACCTGTTGAAAACCAATTCTGAAGAGAGCCCAACAATTATCCTGAAGAAAACTTCATTATTGACGAAGGAAATTAATGTTTTGGCGTGAATAGAAGTTGATAAGACTTGTTTCTTTAAGGCAAGTTGGGTTTGAATTGGACATCAGTCACCAAACAGTAAGAAGAATTTTGCACAAATATCACTATAAATCTTTCAAATACCAATTGCACCACCATTTGTACGAAAGTGATTACGAACGTAGGATGGAACATTGCAATTGGATTTTGTATAATAACGTGCAGCCAAACAATGATTTCTTGGGACTGACTTTATTTTCGGATGAGTCTAGGTTTACAAATTTGGGATTATTTAACCGACAAAATACAAAATATTCGTCACAAGAAAATCAAAATTTATTACGGGATGGTAATTTTCAAGTGCGGTTCGGTTCAATGTTTGGCTTGGAATAATCGGTAGTAGAAGCATTGGTCCAATAATATTTGAAGGACCTCTGACTGGTGCCAGATACTTGACATTCCTGGAAAATGAGGTTGAGAACATTTTAGATGAGTTACCTTTACATTTAGGACAGGGAGTGTATTTCCAACAAGATGACGCTCTTCCCCATAATTCAAGGATAGTAATTGATTACCTTCAACAGAGATTCAAAGAAAACGTAATTTCGACGAATGGTCCTGTGAGGTGGCCTCCAAGGTCACCTGATTTAACGCCCCTTGATTTCTTTGTTTGGGGTCATTTAAAAAGTATTGTCTATGCAACCGCCATTACAACCTCTGAAGACCTGGAGCTACGAGTAAGACAAGCAAATAGTAGCACAATAGTTCGAGAAACAGCTATGCGAGTTCAGAAGTGCATTGACGTTAATGGACAGCATTTTGAACAACTGTTGTAATGTTTTGTGTTAATTTTTTGTATTCCAAAACCACCTTATGTGTAACAATGTAATTAGAATAAAATTGTATTTTCTTTTAGCTGTAATTTTATTATTATTTTTTTTTAATGCCTTATTTATATTTACGTCCTGGCGGAGTTTAGCTTACAGCCACTCTTCCACTCAACCAAGATGGCGAAATGTGACGGACTCGACCAACGCTGCTTAACTTCACCGATCGAGGTCTCAGCGCTTAAACCAATGATGGTACCTCACTTGTATTTTTCGCACATTTTAATACGACATATAAATAAATTCCTTATTAATAGTACTAATAAACAGTACTACGATACCGATATGGTATTTGAAAAAATTGAGTTTTTCCCCAAAAACAATTTTGGTGAACTTTATTTGCTCATAAATCACATAAATTAGTATTTTTAACGAGATTCCGATTTTTGTAGCATTATACGGGTCATTTAGAATAAATCAGAATCGTCATGGTACACTTAAATGGAAAACTGTTATATTATAAAAAAAATTTATATTTGAAATGTTAGACCAGGTATATTAAACAAAAAAGGAACTTTTTTAAGTCACTTTACAACAAAAATATTGAACAGGCCCGGCGGAAGAAAAATATATATCCCGGGCAAGTACTTGTTTTGGCGCCCTCATTCTAAATCCCTACGGAAACTGAGGCATATGAACGAGGCCAAAAAATAGTAGTTTGTTTTTTTTTTTATTTGCCTAAATTATTTGTACCGTTTTACATGATCATTTAAGAGCGATATAGCACGCCGCATGCCTATGTCTTCAGTGAAGATATATTCAAATGTTACTATTTTTTTGACTTCTTCAGCCTTTCGTCTCCAGCGGACTCTGGCTCGGCCCTTCCGCCGGCCCTGATATTGAACCTCAGCAATGTGAAACCATTGATATGCCTATCTACAAGATGTTATAAAATGACTGAGAAAAGTTACCTTACCTGGCGCTGGTTTTACCACTTTGGAAGGGTAATTAGGAGCAGCAGTTCCAAATAATTTGTTTAATTCTTCCTCATTTGAATCCTGCTATTAAGAAAAACAAAAGTTAACCTCACTTAATATAGTGTTAAATATTAATTAATACTCACCGCAAAACGGAGATTATTTTCTACAATACTTGTATCAACGTCTAAATAAATAGCTTTCGAATCCTTAGATGACATTTTTAAATAACAATAACAACTAATAACACTGAAATACGCACGTCAAAACGGTCTCGTTCGTTACCCGGGTAACAGTTGCGAACTGTCATAAAACAAAACAGTGACAAAACATTCACCGAGCGAGTGCGCCAAATATCTGTCGTGCGTCAGCCTTGCCCTTGATAAAGGCAGCTTCACATGGTTACATTTTTACCTTACTTCGTTACCTCTGCAAAGGTTATTTCAATGAATATAATTTTTAATGTAGAAATAAAATAGAAAACGTGAAGTGGCATAGAAAATAGGAACTGAAATTAGTTCTGAATCACGAAACCTCAGTTCTGCCTATTATAATTAAATAATATAAAAGATAAGATCAAAATTTAAAATGTCCATTTTTTTTTAGCACAGATTCGGCTGATTGTTGAGCCTGCAAAATGGCGAATTCGACATTAGATAAGTTTTGCGGCTCCGAATTTTGGGTAAGAATTTTTTAATTTAATAGAAATTAAATGGTATATTTATATTAGTTTTTAATCTAAACATAGGCTGATAATTTTTTGTCGGATTTTGCTAAATCAATTTTGATTTTCGATATAAAATCAGGTTATTGTTAACCAATATTAAATATTTGTATATACAATTTTAAATTATTTTTCATTTAATCTTTGATTTTACTAATGTTTTCTTATGAATGAGACTGATGTTATTTTTCAGTATATAACTTGTTATAATGCTTTTTTTATTTTACTTAATTGTATGACTTTTATTTATTATTTTACAGAATTTAAATTTAACATGGTACACAGAGGACCCAGAGTTCACAAAATGTTTTGAAAAAACTGTTCTAATATGGATTCCTTGCCTGTTTTTGTGGACTTTCGCAAGTTTAGAGGTCTACTATATAATAAATAGTAAAAGAAGAAACATACCATGGAATTGGTTTAATATATTAAAATTGGTTGTAACAGGAGCTCTTTCGATATTAACTTTTGCAGATCTGGTGACTGCTTTGAAATCAACAGCCACCGATGTAGTGTTTGGAGTGGATATATATTCGCCAGTTATTAAATTATTTAGTTTTGTAAGTAGTTGATTAAATTAGGTGTTGTAGAAAGTATAGGTATAGGGTATAGGTAATATGGAAGCGTTTTCATTTTAGTAGTTTTCTGTACTACGCTCTTGAATATGCTTGAATGGTTTGAACTAAATCTGATATGAGACTGGGAACGAAGTGATAAATATTTGTTACCATGATTAAAAATTTGAGGTATATTATTCCTATTTTTACTTTGGGTATATTATACGTATATAAAAAAATAAACGATTATGGAAATAGTGCAAAGTTAGTTTAATATGTGGAGTTAGTTAATTAGTTCGAGGGCAAATGGGGAGGCTGGGAAAATTAATGACGGGTTGGTTGCTTTACGACTGGTCAGACCCTACACGTTAGTTGATATGGCCTGGTGTAACAAAATGGAGTGGGCTACTGCAGTAACTTCTATTACTAGAGGAATTTACCCAATAAATCTAACAGTATAATTCTCGTCCACATTGAGGAGTGTTACCCTACTGTGTATCATTGAAAAATAATTTTATATGCTGATGTTCTGTTGCATATCTATACACACTTTAACGAACTCTTCAGACTAATTAAGAATATCTTTGTATAACTTAAATTAATCTGTGTCTAGCTTTATAAATCTTTA
Source organism: Leptura quadrifasciata (assembly GCA_963675555.1). Classification (NCBI taxonomy): domain Eukaryota; kingdom Metazoa; phylum Arthropoda; class Insecta; order Coleoptera; family Cerambycidae; genus Leptura; species Leptura quadrifasciata. Next base: position 116,806,888 of record OY776677.1, read on the forward strand.
CTTTCGCTTTAACTCGGAATTAAAAAATGTCAGAAATAGTTAGCCACCCAGGTCATCTCAATAGTGAAACACCCCTCCCCCCCCTCAATTAATTATAAATAAAAATCCTTGATCGTGAAGCAATCAAGAACTTATTAATTCCTACCCGTAGTTATTTATCTCAAATTTATGTCAAGATAAATAAACAAATTGGCCATTTACGTGTTTGTCTAGTTTTATGTGGTTAGGACCTTAATTATGTTGTGTGTATGTAGTAACCCTTTATAATTACCCCAGGTTCTTTGATATAAAGTTTGGTATTACTTGTTTCTGTCTGATATTGTACCTGAGAAAATTATTCACTTTGTTATTTTAAATACACTGTAAGTTTGGATACACTGGCTATTATTTGAGAAACATAGTTAATGTTTTATGTTATTTATTTGGTGTTTTATTATGCAAGATTGCACTGTATATTTATAGTTGAAGTTTGTTTTCTAATTTATTTGATTGGAATGAAATCATTTATTTAGTTTATTACTTGTGTGATGAAAAAGGTAAAGGGGAAAGAAAATACAATAATTGATGGGAAAAAGTAGTCAAAAAAACCCATTTTATTTTATATAAATTGATGCGGCAAATAGCCGTACATGAAATCAAAACAATCCAAATATTTGAGACAACTGCCTAAATATCATATAGGAAGGGTTACGTCGCTATAGTAATGACGTACTATACATATTTCAAAGCTGGTTATGCAATAACAAGTACTAAGTTAATACAATCGTAGGCCGCGTTATTTGTAGGTGTAATTAAAGATGCGGCAAATAGCCGATTAAAATGTAATTGGAACTTTGATGTTAGCAATCGCTCTGATAAAATAAATTTACTGCAAAACAGAGGACAAGAACCATGTTCTGTTCGTGCATTAGAGAATGGAAGTAATAATGAGACACTCATGTAAGAGATCATAGAATGTTGGGGGAAAGCTCCCTTAATTGAATAAACAACTGCAAATCCCAAATTGTATATGATTGTTCAACAACGTGAACAGGGTGAATCGATGTAAATCAAACAGACAAGACGTCACGGTTCAGTACTCGACGAAAAGTATACCCCTAAAAATAAAAGCAAGTATACGGGGTGCGGGGACCCCAGTACTGACCGTTGGCCTGAACAGTTTGTAGTTTGTAAGGTAGAAAAGTAGTTGAGTACAAACCCACGACCGCGGTGTTTGTACTAGAGCCAGGGAACTCTTTATTAATTTGATGGATCGTTATTAAACAATCATAGAAAACTAGGCATTCGCAGGTGAGAAATATTTCACAATAGTTTGACTGGAAATATTCTAGTGAAACCTTACAGGTGAATCCAGGCACACGGCAAACCCTTGATAGTAAACAACTGAAGTATAATGGAAGCTAAAGTTTCTTGTCATTGCATAAACTCTGAAAATATATAGTTCTAGAATATAAACTTGTTATGGTGCAAACGTAAATCTTCCTAGCAAAATATTCAGTATGTGAAATTTCACCTAAACTTAAGATTGAAATAATAACGGAGTAGCTTATAGTACAATTGTACCCTATTCTCTTGTTAGATAACAAAGCTAATATTGATGTCTTTAAAGAACTAAGCGGGCTCGAGTATTTGATCGTCGACAAGTATCCTGCAATTAGTTCTCTAATTAGCAAATTCAGAGGGTTCGAAAATCGACGACAAACATCCTCGATGAAATTTGCTACTACTGGAATAAGTATTCTTCCGGGCAAACCGAGAGGGCTCGTAGGTAAACGTCGGCAAGCATCCTCTATCAATTCTGCCAAGAGGTATAGCATCGCCTGGCTTTTATTCTGTTCTTCCAACAACGCGGTTCCAAAATCACAGTGCCAATTCTCCCATATCTTGAACGTGGCTTGTATATTTGACACATGAGATGTGGCTCCGGTATCCTGCTCTATCTTCGTCTTACACGTTTGCTTAAAGTCGCCCTATTCACTTCATACACAACTCTCGACGCTTTGCTGGTTTTACTAATGCATTAGTCTTGTTTTTAAAACTGCCAAGTTTTAGATAAGAATTAATAACCATGTTACAAGTTATTTTAAAGTGGCACTTGACATATGTACAACTTTCTACCCCAATAAGTTAAAACATAACGGCGCCCTGAAGTCGGCTATCATTTGGTATTGACAAAATAATTTCTGTTGTAAAATTAATGTTTGCATAAATTTGGAAATGAAATTAAGAATGTAATGTTTAAATAATTTCTGGTTAATTGTAGTTATAAAAGCAATATTTCCCTGAATTTAAAACAAATTTAAGACTTATTTCTAAAATAGGGTGGCCCCAGGGGCGCCCCGCTTCATTAGCATTCTTAAGTCAGATCTAAATTTGTTTACAACTTATAGTCGAATCAAAATCACTTCTAGGGTGAATTTATAAATTAAAAATTTCTTCATAGATGAGGATCGACCCACTTCACTAGATACACCCGGAGCAAGCTAGATATGCTTACCGCTGAGCTACCGTCCCCTCATATACTTATTATTAATTAAAATTATTCAAACAAAATTTAAAAAAATATCCAAGTTTCCTTATTATATCCTTATATTAAAATGTTCTTCTGAATGTCCAAATATAAAAATGTTAGGTTAGAAATTGAAACATAATATTTTGGTCGCAATACTCCTCTATAAAATTCTTATTTTACTATAAGGAACGTAACCAGACTGCAACCAACAGCTACTTTCCGGGCTATGTGCCCCGCCGAGCACTGAATTACAAGTTATAAGCCTGGCACGTTAAGTGTAATAACTGTGTAGGTATTACCAACAAAACGCTAATGCTTCGATTGCAACAAACACCAACCGAAAGACTGAACCTACTTAAAGGAGCTCTCGTGCCAGTTGTCCCACACCACTTGCAGACTGCAGTTTTGAGCTGTTGGCTATCGTCAGTGCAAGGTAGGCATGTAACGAACGACACGAGGATCCTTTGACCATTTGGTACATCTCGGTATCGTTAGGATAGCGACATGCAAAATAGTCAGCAGGCGCCATCTAGCTGTCAGTGTCTGCTGCAATCGAAAAATAAATAGCCTGACTGGGCTTAGCATTGTTCAAATGTGCTTTTAGAGGGTAGAATATTAGAACATAATATTTCAGTCGCAAAACTCCTCTATAAAATCCTTATTTTACTATAAGGAACGTAACCAGACTACTAATAAATCGTGCAGTCTTCTGTAGATTTCCAATCTAGATGAAATCTTCTGATCTGAAACTTAAGGTATTTCTTTGGTTTTAATTTAAGACCGAAACACTAAAGTCTTCAAGTAAGTTTTAAAGAAATTCCACATTTTTTTGCTTTAAAATTCTAAAAATTTTATTATAAAATCTTATTTCTTCTAATATTAGCTAACATGTAGTTATAGTCCAAGTCAGTACTTTCCGAGATTAAGATAAACGCAACAAAAACTTCACGACATAATTATTAACACTGTGGGCCATGCACAACTCGATGCACATTAAAAACCTATACCTAAAGGTAAGCAAGTCAATTGCGGTCGAGACAGCACAAAGAGTGATGGTATTTTAATGAAGTCGTAAGTTTTTTATTTGCTGGGTTGCATTGACTTAGACTATAATAGTTTTTACCATTCCTGTATTATTTTTTTTTTAAATAATTGTCTGCATAATGCTTTTATTTTGGCAGATTCAGAAGGCCAATAGCAAATATAAGAAAATTTCTTATTAATATGGAAGTTTTGCTTAAAGAATCCCTAAATAACGTATTTCCCTATATTTAAACTCGCTATAAAACAGATCATTAAGATGCTTGCAAGAACAGATTTTATTTTTTCAATCTAGTCCTTTGCCGCATTTCTTAATATATTAATTAAATTAAACAGGCAGACTATCCAATTTGATATTTGTATACATATAAATTGAAGAAAAATATATTATTGGAATGAAAGAAACTGTAGATAATGTAAGTTATTGTCTATGATTGTGAAATAATGGGTGATGATTTGCAAATACCACAGATAAGAGTAACTATAACAATAATATAGAATGTTTACCTAACATCAAAGCAAAGATAAATAAATTCAAAATGCCATGGCTGTAAATACTACTTTCCATATTGATGTTGCCAGATTTTAGGAAATCTAATTTTTTGCTTATTTTACTTAATATTTTTTAGGCACTCTCTGCCCTGCTCGTCGTTTATAGTAGGAAGCATGGCTTACCATCCTCGGGTTTACAATTCTTTTTCTGGTTTTTATTGGCACTATGCGGTGCAGTACAATTCCGATCAGAGATTCGAGGCGCTCAGAAAGGTGAAATACCACCTGAGTCACTGTATTCGTACATCAGTTACTTGATATATTATCCACTTGTTTTGCTGATGTTCCTACTTAATTGTTTTGCCGATCAACCACCCAAGGAATCCAAGTATCCTAAATCTGAGGTAAGAATATACAAATGATATGAATAACTCCCTAATGTTGAAGGTGAAGTTGCTCCTACACACTTCTTTTGTTTTTTAGAGGCCATGTCCAGAAGAGAATGCCAGTTTCTTATCACGCTTGCTATTTACTTGGTTTGATCCACTGGCTTGGACAGGTTTCCGAAGACCCTTAGAGTCGCAAGACCTGTGGGATATGAAACCAGAAGATTCAGCGAGGGAGGTCGTACCAGTATTTGAGAGAAATTGGCAAAACACTTTACAAAAGTTCCAAAGGTATGATTTCTGTCTGTACTGTGTAATTGCCAAAAGTTTAGCATTTGTGTTGCTGCATCATCACAATCATCGCAAGAAGTTACTTAAGAATGTCAGAATTTTTTGACAATCATGAGCAATATTGCCTTGTTTACTTAAATATATACATATTCTGGGGACTGATCACTTTTTAAGCTTTCATTGAGGCATAGAAATTAAACTGCTATCAGCATGTAAATGGACATATCACTTATAAAAATTGTCTCTAAATTAGTTTCCACAAACACTAATTAAAGCACTTGAACGTGACAATCCTTCTATAGTTATTTATTCATCCATGGGTTAGGTTGAATTATCTCCAGATGGTGCCGACATAGTTGGTGAAACGCCCATCGAGTAGAGTAATCGAGTGTAATATTCAAATGTTATGGTGTTTGCGAAAACTACTTCAATAGCAAAGAATATACCGTGAGTAAGAAATATTGTCAAAGCGTTCACCTAGTAGTGTATTAGAGTATAGAGTTTAAGCATTTTGGTGTTTTTGAAAACTATGACAGAGTTGGATATTTTTTAGTGTTTAAAAACTGCTACAAAAAAAATATATAAACTTTAACTCCCTGTGTCTTAAACATAAAGACTGAAAGGGCATGTATTGATATGACAAATATTCTTATTTTTTGGCAAAAAAATTGATATATCTTTTTGTAACGCACTGTAAATCATCGTACACATAATACATTGTTCATTTTAAAGAAAGAAAAAGCTTTAAGTGTTCTGTGTTCAAAACCAAAGATGTCAACAAATAATGCGTGGAACTTAAAACTCCAGTAATAGCAGGGTATAACCAATTTTTACTTCTACAGTTCACAATTTAGTGTTTAATTTTGCTTTAAATAACATTTGAATGGAAGAACAGAGGATCTGTTCTAAATTCACTGCACTTTACTCTTTACGATTCAATAATCATTTATAGCATTGTAGAAATTTTCATTCGAGTTATTATAAACACAATATTATTTTTTTATAGTAAAAAATTGAAAATTATATCTAATTACATTACAACACCAGTTATCCTTTTAACTAACTGTAGGCATTGATAAAGGCAATATTCATGTTTTCTGAGCAAAATGTGTGACAAGGTGAAATAAATAAAATTAAGCTTTATCGCACCTACCATTTTCATGTCGCAGAGCTTCCTGTGTTTGATTTTGCCTCATTACATGATCTTAAAAACTTTAATCCTTTACAGTACCTCTCCTACTCAACATGCCCAGTATAAATCTGACTCTGGCCATGTGGCTTTTGTTAACAGCAAGAAGAAAAAGGAAGCATCTATTTTACCAGCTTTAATAAAATCCTTTGGACCCATGTTTATATTTGGTGCTCTACTGAAGCTCTGTCAGGATATTATGACTTTTATCAGTCCTCAAATTTTAGGGTAAGATGAATACGAATATGTAGTAATACCAGCATACATATTTTAATGTTCTACATATTATGTTTACTTTTGCTCTATATTTTTTATTGACGTTCACATATATACAATGTATATCTATGTGATAACAATGATAAATAAATAAATATAAAACAAATAAGGACAAAGTACTAATGAACTCAGTACGTATGCGCGAGTTTGGCGGGATTCTTGTGAGTATGCTGTACTATCTACATTGTCATTAGCTGTAGGTATTTCTACTTTCTAACGGAGGTCGCGACTATGATTTTCTCTCAGTTCTCAAATATTTACTGTCTGCCTATTTAATGTCAACTGTCGGTGTGTCTCGTTGATGTTTTGATTACTGCAGTGTGTAAAAATTAAATAATTTGCAATGGAAAGTCATAATGTGAGCCATATTTGTGCCGTTAAGGGGTGTTTTTCATGTTATCCCACTACATCTGGTCCTGTTAAACATATTCACCATTTCTTTCTATTCCGAATTTCATTTATATTATTTTCTCGAGTGACATCTAGTGATGAGTGGCCGAACGGCCAACCACTCAACCGGCGGGCTTTTCAAGGTCTGTCAACTTGATTCTTTCAGAACAAAGGAATTAAAAACTTTGTCTAACTTGTTCTATATGTACGCTGGTAATATCAGTAGGAGTCAAAAGACCTTCAACAAAACCACTGGAAGATATGTCTGAAACATCCGGAAATATTAATTCATGTGGTACCATTCAAAAGCCTTCATCGCACAACTCCTGATAATAATTGAGATATCAGTGGCAAAGAAAATTAAGAATTGCAGCATGAACATGTGCATATTATGTGCAATTGTTTTAATGTTCAGCCATGATATAACTGCCAGGATTGGCATCCGTAATTTATCAAATGAATCTGTCACAAACATATGTTTGTATAACAAAAAGAAGAATTCTAGATAATAGAACTTGACCATAATAAGAATGAACTACGTTTTGTTGAATAAAAAAATCATTCATACATATTTTGGTCGAGTGTCACGATTTTATATTGTGCTTCTTATTCTTCTTCTTGTTCTTAATGTTCCTTTTTCCAACTTTCCCATGCTTTTGGTAGTTAAATTGTCAATTATTGAATGTTGTGCCCTCGAAGGCTTTCAGCCAGCATCACATAAATGAACATTTCCTAGAGTTTCGTACACTTTGACCCAAAGATCTTTTCCATGAGTTTTGTGTGGGTTCTTTTCCAAATTTATTTCAACAAATAAATTCGTCGATATCAGCTGTATTTCCAAAAATTTCCACTATCTTGTGTGGTAATTTGCGGAACAAAATCAAACATAAAAACTCTATGTAACATTTATTGACCTCAACTATTTTTTTTTTAGATATTTAATTACATTTTCCAAACAGCAGGAATACGCATGGAAAGGTTATTTTTACGCTGCTCTACTTTTCATCACAGCCACAGTGCAAACGCTTTTCCTTTCCCAATACTTCAACAGAATGTTCATTGTGGGGATGAGAATCCGTACAGCCTTAGTCTCCACCATTTACAGAAAGGCACTGAAAATCTCGAACAGTGCTCGTAAAGAAAGCACAGTCGGAGAAATCGTTAATTTAATGGCAGTCGATGCGCAAAAGTTTGTTGAATTGACAGCGTTCTTGAATATGATATGGTCTGCACCACTGCAAATTTTTCTGTCCTTATACTTCTTATGGTACGAATTGGGTCCGTCCGTTTTAGCCGGCTTGGCGGTGATGATAATTTTAATTCCCGTAAATGGTTTCATCGCAAACAAAATAAAAACTTTACAAATCAAACAGATGAAAAATAAAGATGAACGTGTCAAGCTGATGAACGAGGTTTTAAGTGGAATAAAAGTGTTGAAATTGTATGCCTGGGAGCCCAGTTTCGAGGACCAGATCTTGAAGATTAGAAGCAAGGAGATAAAAGTTTTAAAAGAGGCCGCCTACATGAATGCTGGTACTTCATTTATATGGTCCTGCGCTCCATTTTTGGTAATATCAATGCTTTTATTTTGATATTATTGTACAATTAGCATTTCTTTATATTTTATACCGTAAGCACTGAATTCGTGAATTGCTGAGATGATCAGCATGGCGCATGATCTAATGCGTCAAATTTTATTCATTAATGTACTGATCCCTACTTGTTTATACCAATTATTCATTTAACTAATTAATTTTAAGTTCTGAATTTTAAAAAAGTAGGCAGTTTTATGAGAAATATTACAAAAGCGGTGGTATCAAGTTGCATGAATAGATAACAGTGGTGTCAGTACATTTAATATCTAAAATATCTGTATTTTTATTAACACATTAAACGCCACTAATTGTTTATTGCTGAGCCACATGATTGATCTACATTCCTACAACAGTGCTTGGTCCGCAGGCATCCCAACTTTTAGTAAATGGAAAAATCGGATTATTTTAAAATAAATTTTCTTCATAGCCTAATTAATTTTTTCATATTTTACACCCGTAAATAATTTTTTCCTGACATTGTGATACATCATTGAAAGGGGAATTAAGAGCACTATTAAACATACAAAAAATCCAATTTGGCGTCCATATGAAAAAGCAAAGTTAGTGGCATTAACTGAGAAACAAATGACGGTAGAAATTTTTTGGTAACGTCAACGAAAGCACCTTAAAAATGTGTCCTAACAATGTACTTATTAAAATATCACCAGTCATCAAATTAGGCAGATACGGGAAGTTTTTTAAAACGCACCTTTTCAGTGTTTTGATAATATTTCAGAAACAAATATAGCTAGGCCAAATTTAAAAACAGCATCGAAATAGTCACAAATTTCTTTAAAAGTCCCAATTTAACCATTTCTCTATCTCTAATAATAACAGAGATAGCAATGCAATTATCTATTCTATTCTAACACATGCACTCCCAATTGGGACACAGTGTATACAAGAACGAAACGTCTCAAAACAATTTTTTGGCGTTAGCTACCCCCTCTACCACCCCCCATTGCCTCCCCCACCCTATTATTAAAGGGAGTAAAATATTACATTGGGATTTAGTGTGTATAAGACTTGGATACAAAATCTGGACGTGAAAGTAGTGATTCCTTGGGCAGCGATTTATTATATAGATTTACCACTGTTCAGTGTTAGCTAAAGACTGTCACGATTATTATGTGCCCATTAGTAGACTTATAAATAAATAGTTAATAAAGCACGCTTTTATATTACGAACTGAAAGGTATAAAATAATATTTTATGTGTAGTTACTTAAATGTAAATAGCCTGGGGCGCTCTCTGTACCTACATTTTCATTGGAAAGTGTGCCTTACGCTTTTACATTTAAGGACGTTCCAAAAAAAAATTCTTGTGATCATCTCGAGTATTCTGCTTACATGGGAAAAATTTGAGTCTGAAACATTTTATTTAATTACAATGATAATTTTCTTCAAAATCTGAGAGCTATTAGAAGAAAAGGGAAATATTTCTCTCTAAAAAAAATTACTGCAAGTTGTATTCGTTTTTCTGTAAAATAGGACTTTTTACATATCTTACTATGTCCTCTCCTTTTATAAGTGCATCAATTTCGCGATTCATTCTTATTCTCCACATACCGTTTTCTTGTACGGGGCTGTATATTCTTCTAAGGACCTTTCTTTCAAATACTTTTTTTTGATTTCCATCGTTGTTTGTTAATATCCATGTTTCACATCCATAGATTACGACAGGTCTTATAAGGGTTTTTTATATACTGCAATCTTAGATTTTCTGTTTAGTGTGTTGCTTCTTATTAATTTTAAGTAGGCATAGTAGCATTTATTTCCTTTCAGAATTCTTGCACTTATTTCATCTTGAACGTTACCATTATTGGTAATTTTGGCACCTAAGAAATTAAACGTCTTGACGCTTTCAATTTGGCTGCCATTTATATTAATATTTGGCAGTTGTATTGGGGGTTTCCTGCAGCAATACATATATTTGGCTTTGGCTTGGTTCACTTGTAGTCCTCCTTTATTTACCTGTGGTTCAAGATCTATGATGGTTCGATTCAGAGAAGCAAAGTCGCGTGCAATTATTGTAATGTCTGCGTACCCAAGTATTTGTGCGGTTTTGTTTACAATGCTTCCGGTTCTATTTATGTTTCTGATAGCTGCCTCTAGCAATAGATTGAAAAGCACTGCCGAGAGATCATCTCCTTGTCTTACACTGGTTTTTATTTTAAATTCTTCGCTGATCTGCTGTTGTACTCTAATAGTTGCTGTCGATTCTGCCATGGTAATTTCTACTATTTTTATTAATTTTCGGGGTATTCTTAGGAGGGTTAAACTTTGTAGCATTTTCTTCCTGTGCACTTTAAACGCCTGCTAGTTTCTTTGATTCTGTTCCATTCCTTGTCTATACTTAGTTCTTGCCGGTGCTCATTTTCTAAGAGTTTTCTTTCAATTGCTCCTTGGTATATCCGTTTTACGTGGCTATTTCCTAATTTATCTACATCCCATTTTTTTTTGTTCTTATCATTCGTTCCGTGTTTACAATTGATATTCAATGTTTGTATTTGGCCACTAATAGGTAGTGATCTGAGTCGCTGTTTGCTCCACGATAGAGTCGAGCGTTTTCTATTGAGGAGGCCCATCTTTTTGATATCAATATGTGGTCTATTTGATTTCACATTATTAGTGCCTGGTATTCTCCATGTTCCTAGGTGTATTTCTTTGTGGGGAAAGCATGTAGTTATTACTCAAATTGTTGGCAGCAGCAAATTGTGTCACTCTTATCCCGTTTCCATTTGTAACTTCGTGTATTGTGTTTCTACTAACAACCTCTTGGTTCTTCCTTTCCAAGTTGGGCATTCAGGTCGCCCAGTACTATTAAAGCATCATATGCGCTTGTTTCTTCGTATGTTTCTTGTAGTTGCTCATAGAATTTTATTGTTTCTGTTTCGCCTGCATTTTCTGTTGGTGCATATACATTAATAAATGTAATGTTATTAAATTTACCTTTTACGCGTATTTTACATATTCTTGGGCTGATTGGAACGAAACCGATTACTGTCCTGCAGTAATTCTTGGCAACGATGAAGCCTACACCATGTTGTCCCTGCCTGTCTTCGTTTCCACTATAGTACAGAGAATATGTTTGTTTATTTATTAATCCTCTTCCCTTCCATCTTATCTCTTGTAGCGCTGTTATTCCTATGTTATATTTTATTAATTCTTCTGCTATCATATTCATTTTGCCACTCTGCAACATTGAACGTTCCATGTTCCAATACTAATTCCTAAACTCTTATCCATTTTCCATAGCTTGGTTCGTTTCCTAGAGATCCATCCCGTTTCATCATTTTGAGCCTTCGCAACAATATACATATATATATATATATTTTTTTTTTGAAGAGTTGTTAGCCCTGCGTCCAACCCCCTTTCCGGAGGACCATTTCTCCCTTCCTCGTTTGTCCTAACCCTACTTCCCACTGAGGTTGGTTACCCAATCTTCCATAGAGTTTCTCAGGTTTCCAGGGGTCACCTCGAGGAGGTGAGGATAGGGAAGTTGGATAGGAGAGGTTATGTGACGTTAGCTGAATACTACGTCATATAAGACACATGCACTATCCCGTTTGATTCCCATTATCGTAAGACTAAAAGTTGATAATTGATTTTTTGTCCTTGAAAACATTTGTTATATTTTGACAAAAATCACAAATATATTCTTAATCTTAAAAACGATAATTCAGTCTAAACCAAAGCAACAAGTCACGTTCTGATGAGCATAAATACGAGACGTTGCCAGATTGAGCCAAGCGACGTAGTAGGTTTATTTATGTGCTTATGCGCAGAGAGGGTGGAGCGCAAAAGTGTAGTGCTTGTCAACTAGTTTTTATTCTAAGCATGGTAGTTTACATAGGAGATATCGTTTTGTAGGTTGGGAACGTCCTTAAGTAGTTATACATTAAAAATTATTTTATAGTTTTTAGTTTGTTGTAATATACAAATGTGTTTTTCATGTTTTTTTAAAATTATATTTATTTATTATATATTTTTAAAGTATTGTATTGTTACTGGAATTACATGCCCATAGCAAATTTCAAGTTAATTGGTTAAGCGTGAGTAAGTCTTTTGATTTGTTTACATAGAAAGTAACAAGATGATAATGAAGATGGTACCTTTCGAGTTAATTAAAGCATGTTAAAAAGGCGAATAGGAAAAATAATTTATAAAGAGTCTTGGTTATGAATCCTCAATAGAAGTAGAAATAGGAATCTGAAGTGTTCACGCCTGGCCGATGCCTGAAACATCTCTTGTTTTGCGAAAAACGACCTCCAACGGGAACTTTATGCTGGTTTTCTCATTTTCTTATGAACCGTCATTCAAACAATCAAGATTACGGCTAAGAGAAAATAAGAAAATACAATTTTATTGTAAGTAAATGATAAGAAGTAACTAAGGTGGCTTTGAAAGCAATGAAATATATTTAAGTTGTTGGTTTACCGGTGTTTTTTTTATTATATGGTTCTTAAAATATTTTACAGGAATTTCAGCATATCTAATTGGTCCGTCTGTAGGTGCACCATTCGAAATAATCGTACTTTTTATTGATACAATTAAATAGAACTTGAATGACAAATGACCCACATATTTGTTATTATGGATGGCGAATCAAAAAATAACAATCTTTGTCGCTGTATGAACATGTAGGTCACGTGTGAATCACATGGCGTTTAATGCGTTAAAAATGACTTATTTGAGATAATTCTAGTTTATCCAAAGAATTAATTGCAATTATAAAAAATAAAATTATTTTTGTGGTAGGCGAAAGACAAACAATTTTAAAGTTTTTACAAATATGCATTAAAGTTTAAAGAAAATAACATAGTAGATGTTGAGATAGCCTTAAAATTAACTTGGAAATTTAATTTTGTTCATGTAATATCTGGAGATCGAACACCGAGCAGCAGGTTTATGCATTTCAACATACAAATAGAGTGAATTTATAAATTTCTTTTACACTAGAGCAGAGGCTCATGCCGTTATTATACAGGGTATATTTATTAATATACTGATGTTATAACCTCAATATGATTCACTCTACCATTATTTTTTTTTTCCATGTTTTAGCAATATGCTGTAAAATTTGGAAATATTTTCAAAAGCGTTTCTTGAAAATAATAACATCTACACATACAACATTCACTATTTACCTTATCACCTATTTTTTATTGGCCATATATAATTGTTTTTTTACGACCACCAGTTTATATATTTGATATTTTTTACATGGTTTATGTCCTTATATCTTTTTGTAATGTCTAGGTGACACTCGTCACATACATAATATACATCTACAGTGACTCCAATAACGTTATGACTCCTGAGGTGTTATGCAAAACACTCACCCTATTTGCGATAATGCGATTGCCAATGTCGCTGTTGCCTATGTTGCTAGTGTTCGTCGTGGAGGTAATAAACGGGGATGGAAACACATTAACATTTTAATTTTATGGTTTCATTATATACATTTGCAATTTGACAGCTTAGCGGCATGCATTATAAGTCTTACAAAAGTTATTTAAATCTAGATCTGTCCTAGCTTAGTTTTGCTTTAATACGTGCCGTTAAGTTGTCAATATTAATATTTTTAACAGGAAGCATACCTTTCTCAGTAACGAGGTGGTGTTTACTTGTAACCCGGCCATTTTAGTTATGTAAGTTATTTCACAAGGATGGGACTTAGTTTCTATCTTCCTTTTCTCATGCATGATTTAGGTCTCGCTAGTGACCTTTGCTACCTATGTGCTGGTGGACGAGAATAATGTTCTTGATGCAAATAAGGCCTATGTATCTATATCTCTCTTCAATATCTTAAGGTTTCCGCTGAGCATGTTGCCAATGATGATATCAAATTTAGTACAAGTAAGCTAAAAAATGTTATTTATTAGATTTTATAAAAATTATGTATTTATTCGATATTCTTTTCTCTAGCGAGAGACTTTTTAAATTCGCTTCCTCATGTTACTCATTTGCTATATTAGTGTGAGGGTACAGATCAAACTTTATTTGCAAGAAAATAATTTAACTTATTTTATCGCAACATCAGTTTTGATTATATTGTAATAAGTTACAAATGTTGCTGAATTTTCAGATTATGTATTTCGGAACACATTATATTTTGTATTTTTGAACATGAAATGCAGCTATCTGGGTCATTGCAATTGTCATTACCTTTGAAAAAGCATTAGATTGGACAAACACGTGCCCAGTTAATTTTTTTAAATCAATGCTAATATTCAGTTCAAATAATCTGACAGATTTCGTTAGATTTAAAAAATAGTTTTAAATTCATGGTAGTTCCCAATATATTAAGACATTTTATTATAACACACCATTTCTATTATTTTTCCAAGGTCATGGCTTCAAATATTCTGACAGATTTCATTAAACTTCAGATAATTTTTAATTCAGGGTAGTTCCCAATGTTTTTAGATTTCTATGATAGACTAATTCTATTATTTTTCCAAGTCGAAATCAGCATGGTTTGAAGTACAACATAATCCAGTTTTATGTAATTTTACTGAAACCACTTTTACATAAGGTCAGATATGGAGTCCTTTTTTTAATTACTTATTGTTCAAATAACACAACAAATAATGTGATGTGATAAGAGTTTTTAACATATTTACTAAATTTTGAGAGAGTTGCACGGTAAATACTTTTCGTATTTATATTATTGAGATTTGTAGCCACTAATATGGCAAATTTCATTTACATATGCGCTATCATGTAATAAAATAACTCATGGTATTAATTTAATAGATACATACATACATTGCATTATCATGGTTTGAGAGAAACATTATACATTTTTTCAAAATTTTCAAATATGAAGAATAAATACTATTGATTTTTGTAAATTTTTATTTATTAGATAAGCTTTTTAAAATTTAGTTTTTTTTTTCCTTTTTATTGCTTTTAATTTTTTAGTTTGTATTAGGAAATGAAAAATTTTTAAAAAGAAACTCGAGTTCCCTTAGATCAATCTGCTTTTGGACTTGTAAGAACTGTTTTTATTCTTCTGTTGAATTCCTATTCTGAGGCTAAATAATATTTAAAATATTAAACAAAATAGGTTCCAACAAATTTTTCTGCCTTCGACATGTTTTAAACACTATAAGAATATCTGTATGCCTATTTGTTGTTCTAATTTCCCAAACAAACCCTAAATCATGTGACATAATAGTAAATATTTAATCATTTATAGCCTGTTTTTAGAACAGGACGTTATCTCATTCTAAACATTTTCTTGGATTAATAATTTGATTTTTTTTTTAACTCTAATTCTCTTATAAATTTTATTAATTCTCCATTTCCACTTTCAAACTGCAGTAAATATATGTAGTACTACTGAAAAGCCATAAATGTGTTTTAGATCTCTGAATAAATTGTTTAAACTTTAATATCAAAAGAATGACTTTACCTCAAGTATTAATTCAGCATACATAAAATCTCTCTTTTAAGTTCTTCCATATCTGAGTTGCCCCAATGTTTAAATGTTTTTATGCTTTTGATCTAAAGCTATTAATTGAATTTTCCATTTCCAAATAACTGCTTATTATTATTTTTCATAAATTTTATTCCTTATTTTTCTTTATAATGTAAAGACATTTCAAATACTTGTCTAAAAATATTTAATATTTTAACTGACTACATTTTAATTATATGTTATCTGTTTCTGAAAGATAAGGAATAATAAATATTGAGCGTGCCTTCTAATACCTTCTGGTCTATAGACATATGTTTCAGTAAAAAGGATTAACAAATTTATGAATGCGGAGGAGTTAGACCCGAATAATGTGACCCATGACTCGCATGATGGTAAAGGTACTGTTGATCCTTTAATCATTGAAAATGGAGTATTTTCTTGGGGTGAAGACCCGATCCTGAAAAATATTAATATCCGCATGAAGGCGCGTACTCTAACGGCCATCGTTGGCACTGTAGGTTCTGGTAAATCTAGTTTGGTGTCTGCTTTTCTGGGAGAGATGGACAAGGTATCTGGCAGGGTAAATACGGTTGGATCTATAGCTTATGTCGCACAACAAGCCTGGATCCAGAATGCCACTCTAAAGGACAATATTTTGTTCGGAAAGAAGTTTAATGAAGATCTTTATCATAAAGTTATCGATGTATGTGCTCTTAGAGCTGATTTCGACATGTTACCGGCCGGGGATCAAACTGAGATTGGTGAAAAAGGCATCAACCTGTCAGGAGGACAGAAGCAAAGGGTCAGTTTAGCAAGGGCTGTGTATGCAGATGCCGATATTTACTTTTTGGATGATCCACTGAGTGCCGTCGATAGTCACGTCGGTAAACACATTTTCGAACACGTTATAGGCCCTAAGGGATTATTACGAAATAAAACAAAAGTTTTGGTTACTCATGGAATTACATATTTGCCCCAGACCGATAATATTCTTGTCATGAAAAATGGGGAGGTGTCAGAGAGCGGCACTTATCAAGAATTATTGGATAAGAAAGGTGCTTTTGCCGAGTTCTTGCTTCAACATATTACTGAAAATGTGGATGCCGTTGAAGGTGAGTTTATGTTGATATTTGTAAGAATCACCATCAGTGATCATTAAATGCAATCATTATTTAATAGAGCTAATGACATCTTTGGTGATGGAAAACTATTTGACTGCAACTTTGCTAGTTGGTGGTTTAAAGGATGACAGTCATTTTTTATGTCAAATTTTTCAGGAACGGTCACTTGTATCTCTATTTTAACTGCAAATATTTCAAGCAGGTCGGTCTGTGAGTGCGGAGAATGTCTGCTGAGCAGATTTTCATGTTCTAAAGTGATGAAACCACTCGTACATTTGCGGCGCACATTAATTTGTTTCCCAGTCAAGGACTAGAAATAGACAGACTGAACTGAAAGACTTACTAGAAATTCGGTGAAAAATTAGTGACAAATTCCTAATCCATAATATCATGTTCAGATACAACTCCTGCATTCGCCTCTGGCACAATAGTTTTTAAAAAAATTTTATCAATGGATTAATTTTATCTTAATACATAATGGTCCAGCTTGTTTGTTATTTGAATGGTATTTTCGTGGCAAACAGTATAGTAGAAGTGGTCCCGGTGAGACTGGAGGTTGAGAAATTTTCATTGGTGAGCCAATAATATAACGATCATCTGTTTCGTTCTCGTGTAAGCGATGTAAAGGATGAACTAGGTCCCTCCTCACGGCCATATTCTACTATAGTGATTTCCTTGACTATACATGCATCATCATACAATAGATTGGCCAGCGAAAACACCATATTTGAACCCCACGGGATGTCTGCAGAGCCAAAAGAGAAGATGGCTGCAACTTTTACAACAGCTAATTTGTACCTTAAATGAACTTTCCTTTACATTATATTAGCATTATCCGAAAATATTTATAATCCTTGAAAAAATCGAATTTACTGCGATTATGTGTTAACTTTGTAACAAAAAGCCTAACAAATAAGCAAATATACTGAATGGTAATTTATTTATACCATTTTGATATATTTTATAATGCATAAAAACAAATTATTGTCATTCATTACGTAACAGGTTTGTTAAAACCTGTTGTAAATAAGACATTTAATAATAATAATAATAGTGTGTCTTTATTCTGGTCGCATCTGGTACTTGGTTTTTAAGGGATATTAATATTAATAGCATTTATGTAAAGTCACGTTTTCATAAATTTCATATGCTTTCAATTTAGAACCCATAAGTTTAAATACTATATTGTCTGCAACAAATAATATAATAATCAATTCTTATAGGTCTCGGGTTGCAAATTGAATCCAGAGCTGGTAGGTGATTATGTATTTCTTTTTCTAGTAGTGTTAATCAATCTTCTATAAATGTTGAATACTAAAAAAAGTAGATTTTTTTGGTGCTGTTAGTGTTTTTTTGCCATTGATTCACTGATTACAACTGTCCAGATGGTTTGACCATATAGACATTTAGTAGAACTTTGTTTTGTTCTTTTAATCATATATAGTCTAGTATACTTTAACTTGGCGTGTGTATGTATGAGTTAATATTTCCGAACGATTTCATTTTCTCTTGTATACAAAGATACAGAAATATTGTCCACGTAGACAATGTTTCTGGACTATTGCTTTAACTTTGTGTACAATATGGGAAAAAATGAAATCATACGGAAATATTAACTCATACATACACACGCCAAGTTAAAGTATACTAGACTATATATTCTTATATGCTATGATTGTCTGTTTGCCGTTGCGTAAAAGTTTATCTTTGATCCTAACATAATTTTTTGTACTGTATTATAAGCTGTACCGTAAAATTTTTTTCACCACCATATTTTTTATTAGTTCAATTTATTAATAATTTACATTGATTGATTAGGTTCTATTCTATTCTATTCATCATGTATAGTCGAGCTCATATTTATGGTGAACTCAAAAAGGCAATAAAAACTTTGCGACCTCATTAAAATACCATTAAACTAATCCCAATAGTAGTTTGTGCAACAAGAGTGGATATGATAGCCATATCGCACGAGAAAAAAGTTTGAGCACGACGCCGTAGGCGGAGTGCCTCAATCTTTCGAGTGCGACATGGATAATCCACTCGAGTTGTACAGTATACTTTTTCTATGACCGGATTAAGAAAAAAACTACAAATAATAGTTTTAATCAAATTTTAATATACAAACTTAGCTTCTGCTAAATCTTATGCTCTAGGTGCAAACATTTTATAAAAGCTTCAGTAGTCTAGCGGTTATATACTGACATTTCATACCTTTCGTATCTTTAAATCTATCCTGTCCCTTCTTCCTTTCATTTTGCCCATTTTGTTTCGTGTTCTTGATCTCTTTTTGTGCGTTTTTTGTCTCTGTTCTTGTTATCGTTCTCTTTTTGTGCATTTTTTCACTCAAAATTAGCTTCACTATAAAATTTCTAAGAAACATAAAATTTCGATAAACCACAGTTTAGGCAGCCTTGCGCAGCCCTGCAGTACCTCATTTCGATGAAGGTTCCCCGTTTTATAGATTTGGGTACCTGTGTCAGCAGCAAAATTAGTTCAGTGCAGTGCGACAGCTTCGAGTTTGTATTTAGTTAAGCTTTGTTAAATTTTATTTTTAAAATGTTTTTTAACTATATTGTTACGTGCTTACAATTTTCAGTAAACACTCCGTGGATTTGAATAACTTGCAACAAGAATTTTCACAAACCACTGATTTATTTAATCACTAAAATTACACTAGTAAATACTTAAAAATCACACAACTAATAATAACTTAATCTAATATGAATTCACTACTTTTAAAACACTATGTACTTTTCTTCCTAAACTTGACAACTTTATCTAACCTAAAAACTCTGTATTGCCTACTTCACTCAACTGAACTCTTCTTCTACAAACCGTCTCTGTAACCAGAACCACAGATTACCCAGAACTGAACTGGATACTGAACTGTTCCTTATTCTTCACTAAACTGTACTGTTCTGTTCTCCCATCTGCTGGCTTCGCCTCTTTATATACCCACTTGGAATGTCCAGAATATCATTGTAGAACTTTCCAGAAGATACTGGAGTTCTCTATAATTTTCTTAGGTACTACTAAATGGTGGTTCGCCAGTTGGCCCACAGATGGCGCCGCCCTTCTGGCCAGGGAGTAATTACAACTCTCCTCTCTGTTAGAGGGCAGCACATAACACTGCCCCCTCCTTAAGCCTGAACGTCCCGGTCAGGCATTTCAGATACCCCAGTATACTTTGCCAACCTGTCCAGGTGCACGATCTTCATCTTGGACTTCTTTCTACGTTGAATCCTATAAACAACGTCGTTGATCCGAGTGATGACTGAATACGGTCCTTCCCAAGGTGAGCGAGGCTTGGAGAATCCTTCTTCACTCCGCTGTGGGTTATACAGCCAAACCGAGTCCCCCACCTTGAATCCTGCTGAACTGGCATTGCGGTCATATCTAGCCTTCATTCGATCACCACTCCCTGTAGGTGACCTCTTGGCAGCCACATTCGCACAAACCTTGCAACTGCGACACCAAGCCTCTACATCCTGACAGCTATTTACCCAGTAAAATCGCTCCCGTACTCTAGCCAAAGTCTTATTTCTGCTAAAGTGCTCTCTGGATATTCCCTCGTGCATTTCCCGAAGTACTTTTGGTACTCGGCACCTGGGTATCAGCAACCGCATGGTAACTTCTTTCCCATCCGGGCTCTCCCATGCTCTCCGTAATAGTCCATCTATAACCTTAAGTGAATCCCATTGCGCCCATAACGCCTTCACTCCAACACTTTTACTGGAAACGTCCTTCCATTCCGGGCGGATTCCTTTTTCTTTCGCCTTCAACATTGGTCCAATTTCATCATCGTTCAGTTGTTCCTCTCTTAGAACTTTCTTTGACCAGTCCTTCGGAACCTCTATCTTAACTGCCTTCACTTCTGCTATATCCTGCTGCTTCTTTACATTCTCGGCATTCACTTCCTTAGGGCTCCTCTGGCGACAGTACCTCTTGACATGCCCCAATTTGCCGCAATTATAACAGCGGATTACTTTTGTCGGACCTCCAGCACTTCGCTGCTGCTTCGGCTCCTGTTTCGGCGGTTGCGGTTCCTGTTTCAGCTCCGGTCGCGAACTTAATTCGTTTAGTAATTGTGCGACCATTTTCTGTATGTCTGTTAACATAACAATCAATCTCATCTTATCAGAGCGAACTTCCTCTTTCTTTGCAGTGTTTACTTCCCCAGGATTCCGTTCTCGACACTGCCGCATCATATGTCCTGGTTTGCTGCACTGATAACACCGAATCACCTTCCTTGGCTGTCCATCGCTCTGTTCTCTTTCCTGCTTCATTGGAGCATCTGGTTTGTTCATCAACTGGCTTATCATTTTGTGCAGGTCAGCCATCAAAGATTCCATATTTGACTTTTCTAAATGGTTCTCTTCTTCTACTTTCATGGCTCGTACTCTCGGATGTAGAGTCTCTTCATAAGCGGCCTCAACTTCGAGGGCATGGATCAAGGCTTCGCTACCAGTCTTAGCTCGAGTTAATCTAAGGACTCGCCTGATCTCCTCATCTCTTATGCCATCGATGAAAGTACCAACTATTAATTGTTCCTGGAATTCTTTGGGTGCATCCGGGTAAGCCAGGTATGTCAGTCGCTCAACAGCTGCTTCAAAATCTTGTAAACTTTCCCCAGCCTTTTGTGTGCGTGATTTGAGCTGAATCCTGTATACTTGGGCGAGGTGTTGGTCGCCATATCTTAGATCTAGTGCAGCCTCCAAAACTTTAAAATCCCGTTGCTGCGTCACTGGGATAGTCTGAAGCAACTCTGAGGCTTGGCCCCTTAATGCTAGCACCAATGCCATAGCTTTGTCTTCATTACTCCAATTGTTTGCGTATGCCGCTGCCTCAAATTGTCTTTTATAGGTTGACCAAGAAGTTTGACCATCAAAGGAAAGGCGGTTGTAATCGAGGACCTGACGATGATAATACCAGTTGGCCTCTTTGTTCTCTTAACAGTCGCTTAAGTCGCTCTACCTCTCCTTCAACTGCACGAAATTTTCCTTCTATATCGGTAACTTTCCCTTCAACGCCAGTAACTTTCCCTTCGACACCAGTAACTTTTTCTTCAACACGAGTAACTTTTTCTTCGACGCCAATAACTTTTTCTTCGACGCCAGTAACTTTTGCTTTGACTTCAGATACTTCCTCTTCAACCTTACTTACTTTTCCTTTGACATCACATATTTCAGTCTTTATGTTGCCCATATCCTCTTTAATTTCACTTTTGAGGTCTTCAGTTGCCGAAAGGATAACATCTTGTTGCCCCTGTATAATTTTCCTTAATTCTTCTTCACGTTTCTCTTGTTCTTCTTTTTCTTCCAGACGTCGTCTTTCTTGTTCTTCTTTTTCTTCCAGACGTTGTCTTTCTTGTTCTTCTTTTTCCTCCTGACGGCGTCTTTCTTGTTCTTCTTTTTCTTCTAGTTTTTCTTTCTGACGTCGTCTTTCTTGTTCTTCTTGACGTCTTTCTTGTTCTTCTTTATCTTCTTGACGTCGTTTCTCTTGTTCTTCTAGCATCATTTTGCTAAATGCAGCTAACATGTCTTGCATTTGTTTTTCAGCAGCCATGCTTCTTGTTTCCATTCAAAAACTAACAAACAACACTGACAAACAACACTAACAAGTCTTATTTAAAGTCTATGTCACTTTCCAGTTCGACTCACTTCACTATCTCCAGTGGTTTCCAAATAGAACACTATGGAACTTTGTCGAATTCTTCAGAAATTCTGTTGCAATTCCGCTTCCGACACCAATTGTTACGTGCTTACAATTTTCAGTAAACACTCCGTGGATTCGAATAACTTGCAACAAGAATTTTCACAAACCACTGATTTATTTAATCACTAAAATTACACTAGTAAATACTTAAAAATCACACAACTAATAATAACTTAATCTAATATGAATTCACTACTTTTAAAACACTATGTACTTTTCTTCCTAAACTTGACAACTTTATCTAACCTAAAAACTCTGTATTGCCTACTTCACTCAACTGAACTCTTCTTCTACAAACTGTCTCTGTAACCAGAACCACAGATTACCCAGAACTGAACTGGATACTGAACTGTTCCTTATTCTTCACTAAACTGTACTGTTCTGTTCTCCCATCTGCTGGCTTCGCCTCTTTATATACCCACTTGGAATGTCCAGAATATCATTGTAGAACTTTCCAGAAGATACTGGAGTTCTCTATAATTTTCTTAGGCACTACTAAATGGTGGTTCGCCAGTTGGCCCACAGATGGCGCCGCCCTTCTGGCCAGGGAGTAATTACAACTCTCCTCTCTGTTAGAGGGCAGCACATAACAATATTGTCCTTTTTAATTTGATTTTAGCAAAAGGAGTCATGACTTCTCTCCCCATTTTCTTTTATCCGAACCGGAGTCACCCCGCCCGGCCATGCAACCAGCCACCGCGAACAGCGCGGTGGTTGCAAGGTCGGTCGCAAGGTAGTCTCCGGGGAGGCAATGTTATGTATTAATTTTAATAAAGTCTGTTTGCTTGCTTGCTTGCGCGCTTCGAAAAGTCTTTTAAATGGTAAATGGAAATGCAAAGAGATCATAGGTTCAATCCCCACATATAGCTACTTTTTTTTTTGTCATAATATATCTCTAAAATTTTGTCTGTGTATAATAATTTCAATAAAATTTTAGGTGGTATACCGTTTATCGATTCTTCACTGGAATCACTCATTTTAAATTATTTTCTAGCTCAAACTGCGCGAATACACACTGACAATTACTTTAACAGCTTACGCACTAACTTGAATTTTTTTAAACGAATAGTTGTTAATACACGAACTGTGATTGGTCGATTTCATATCCATCCTAGAACGTATATGAAATATATCCGTTCAGTTAACTGGAATGGCCCACTTATCCATTCTACAGACTGTACGGAAAACAGCAAATTTACATAAGGGAGTAGAAAAAAGTTATTGCGCACAGGTCCGCACTTGAAATATTTACATCAGTAATTCAGTCATTCAATTTTAACAGCGCGTTACAGTCTAGTATTACCAATATTTACATTCTAATACATATGAATTTTAAGTACAGCTCTGTACTATTTCGTTCGCAAATTAACTCACTTACCTTTATAGGTTTTTAATGTGCGTCAGCTTGTTTGGTGACACCAGGCCGAATGGTCCAACGGCGATAATAATGAGGTCGTAAAGTTTTTGTTGCCTTTTTTGAGTGCACCATAAATCTGAGCTCGACTATAAACTTCTGTTTCCTCATCAACTGAATTATAAATGTAAATTTTTTGTTTAAAAAATATGTACCTAAAATAAACCTCTATAATAAGTAGATACTATCAAAATTTTAACGAAACCCCAAACATGATGAATAGTAGAGACAATCTATCCAAATATTTGCCATATATGGAATTGCCTGTCAAGTTATGAACAGTTTGAGTAGAAATAATTTGAGCAAAATTTTTGGATAATGCCAATCTTGCGGAACATCTTTTTTTAATAAATTATTTTTTAAAATATGTTATATCTCCTCTTTTGTTGAATATCTCCAGTTGTATTTGGCATATTGAATAAAAAATGCAAACATTTTTACAGTCAAATTTCAGATAAACCTAAAACAAATTGATTTTAAACTAATTTTATCACGATTTATTGTAAGCCAATATTCATCATGTTTACAAAATGCGTGCCTTATAAGAAATTATAACGTTGAAGATTTTATTCTTCATCCCATATAGACCAATAGCTATTGAAGTTTTGAAAAGTATTAGATATGTGACTTATTACATTGATAGCAAGTAATCCTCGTCCCAGCTAACAATTTAGGTGCTTTTTGATGTCGATTCGATGTCGAACAAGTGGCGCTACCAATTTCAATACGTGAAATATGACATAAATTCGATGTGTTTTGGTGGTGGATGGTGTTTTTTGAGTAGTCGATTGGTTGTGGAAAACAAGCTGACTATAGGTGTTATTTGATCTATTAAGTTAGGTTGTCAGACACCTTTTAGGCTAGTTTCAATGTCTAGAATACATTAAATCAATGTAGCGGATTACTCATTTGCAAACTTTCGCACTTTCTTTAAAACTGTTTCGTCAAAAAGGTAAAATTATTATATACTTATTTGGTCGATAATAATAACTACTCACGGTTTATACGTGAGAATTTACTTGGGAATGAATTTTCTCTGTTGAAATGAGGCTTTGTACCTTGAAATATCAGTGAGCCCCTTAAAAATACCTATTATTATAAACAGAAAAAATATATAAGTATACCTATTTAAAATTTTAATTTTCAGTTTTTGACTTGGTACCCTATTTTTTTCGAGCTCCAAAAACAAAGTTTAAATTTTCATGGCAAGTTTCTGGCGTTCCGTATTTTCGAGTAGATATGGCTTCTTTCTCGCAATGTTACTTAATAGGTGGCACAACTTAATTTCCACCAATATTTTTGACCTCATCTTTGGAGATTAGTGAAAAACAGGCTATTTTTACTGTCTACTAAGTAAATAACTGTTTTTGGTGGAAATATAAGTATTTTTAGAGTCCTTATTAGGTGTCTAAAGAGCTTTCTTAAAAATATACAATCACCTATTTAGTCATTTTATTATATTTCACTAATATCTCATCAGGGTATATTGATGACTTCAACAAAATTACTTAATAAGTTATTTAATGAAAATATTACTTATTAGGTCACCTATCCCCTTATTTACATTACCAAATTGTTTCAAATAGGTCACTTTTTACCTACTCCCCTACTAGGTGACAATAGTTACTAAAATATTTGTCATAAACTATTAGGGCATTCATTTCACTAATAATTTACCTGTACCTAATAGGGAATATAGCGACTTAACCAATTGAACGTTAGCATTACCTAATTTCGACCTGCCTTGGTCGATTTTCCTTTAGCTGAAGTCATCGACACCTAAATTGTTAGCTGGGATAAATACAGTTTAATATACAGTGAATTCACCGGTTCAGACTGTAATAATTCTTAATTTTTTTGTATTGCTTGGCCTGTATTTTTTACATATTTTGATAGAACCCGTAGAAAATACTAACAATGTTTTTATATTTTTCTAGATAAGAAATATTGAGAATAAATGCATATTTCTATAAAACAAAAATATGATTTATTCCATACCTGCTAATGAAGGTGTTCCCAATAACTTATATTTTGAAAATGGCTTCTTTGTTACTAATGTTTTCATTTTTGCTCTTTAACCTGTTGGATTGCCTTAATGTGTCTGCCTTAATTTATTTTATTTTTTTGTTTAATCTGACGAGCCTTTCTTTCTTTCTTCAGATTTAGATGAAATAAAGGATCAGTTGGGTGGTACGGCAATATCTGAAGAAGTAACGAGACAAATAAGTCGGCACCTCTCCCGTGTATCGGAATCTCATTCTGAAAGTGGTGCCGATCGTATGCTTAATGGTTCGCTGCAACATCAAAAATCAACTGACAGCACAGATAAGAGTCTACGTCACAGATCCAGCTCCTTAGAAGATTCGAAAAATGCCCCCACACGGGGGAAACTCATCGAAATTGAAAAATCAGAAACTGGTAGCGTGAGCTGGGACGTATATAAGCACTACTTACGATCGATAGGACTGTTTCTGACATTGGCCACGGTTTTGTTAAATTTGGTGTTTCAAGGTTTTAGTATTGGTTCAAATGTGTGGTTAGGTGTATGGGCGGATGACAGAACTGCCACAGCGGATACGTCCAGACGAGACTTGTATCTTGGGGTTTATGGTGCTCTTGGTATTGGCCAAGGTAAGTGATTAGATTTAGTTGGTTGGTTTTGATTTTATTTTGCAACATTTTATATTTGGTCGTTTACTTAGCAAGCATGTACTCTTTTGTTTTTCTTTTGGTTTTTATCTTATTATTTGCAGTTTTATTTGATTTTGGACACTTAATGATTTGGGTGTATTGAAGGGAAAATATCAAAGTTGCCAAATTGAGCTGAGTATTGGATTTAAGCGCAAACATGCAATAAGACTACTCACCAGATTAATGTCGTTTATATATTTAAAATTGAATGTGTTTCTTGTCCAAAAGTACTGGCTACGTCCAGTCAAATTGGCACAGTTCTAGATTTTAGGTCCCTAAAAGAAAAAAGTTGTAAATCGTAAAAATGTTACCCTAACACCCCAAGGTGTGATCCAAGAAAATCAACCCATCTTGCACTGCAAAGCCAAATTGAACAAGTATATAATACTTCGAAAATAATGGAAAAAACTCAAAATCTATAAAATTTTCTTATTGAAAACATCGATCTGGGTATTTTCTGCTTTCTGTCGTTTTTCGAAAAAATGTGTAGTTTTTAGGATTTAAGCAATTTATTACAGTTTTTGTATATCTTTCGTTTTTGATTTATTGTAAGAAAGCGGTTGAAAAATCAAAACTTTTCCGCGACTGTAGAAAATTTAATTACAAACATTTTCTCCTTCTGATTTTTTTATAAGAGTGTACATGTTTCGAGATATGCTTGACTTTCGACTCAACTTATCGAAAAAACATACATGTATAGGCATTTAACTAACTGCGCCTAACTAAAATTTTACCGCCATTGTTCAATGCGTCGAAACCTACAAAGTTTCTCTTAAAAAACCCGTTGTTTTTTGTATCATACATATAGTTGAAACCAAGAATGTTGTCATTCACGTCATCAATATCTATTTATCAATGACATGCGATTTTTCTATCTTTGCAAAGACAAAACACATAGGACGTGAATAACAGAAAGTCACGTCTGCTGGGGCTACGACAGAAGTTCTGAGCATAACGATTTGTTTTACAAATGAATATTACAAGCGTTAATCATAGCCACAACCAACGTTGAGCATTCTGTCAGTTCTCTATCAACTCGGTAGCCTGTGGTGGATAAAAGACTGAATGGAGTAGCCAGAGATATGGTGGTGAAATTAATCGAGTGCTTTAATCAGGAAAAATGTAACGGATGTTCCCTTTTACCTTTGCAAGAAATCCATGTGGTGAATTATAAAATTAAATGCGGCAACGAATGTTAAAATTCATTTTATCGCATGCTATTATTGTCCAGATATTTTCATCACAAAATACTTGTCTTTTGCATACGTTGATACGCCCATGCGTGCCATTCTGTGTGACCTTGAGATGATTTGATTAGAAAATTAAAGGATGATGACGTGAACGACAACATGCGTGATTTGAACAGTATGTAATTTTTTCGAAATAAAGGAAAAATTCAAAACCTTTCAAAAGGGGTGAATTGAAGAATATATCTGTCACTGGCAACACCGGGTTATTCATTCTAGTGATTCACATACCGAGTGTACTTAAATTTGAAGCAGCAAATTGAGACTTGCAAAGCATGTCGCTTTAAATGCCATTTTAAAAAAAATATACTGTTTCGCTTTGTTTATGACTTGTTTAATAAAAATGTATACAGATATATAAAACTACTTTTGCTGAATCAGCATCTTACAGCAAAAATAGACTGCTGCAATATTAATACAGCGTATATCATCTAAGCTGGCCCTGCCTTTAAGACAATAATTGTCGCCATCATTAATTCAGTTATAATGTTAATAAATCAAGAACCTTACCATTCCAGTGTCTAACAGATGCTAAGAAATTGTGAAGTAGCCATCTATTCTTTTTATTGAATTTTATTGTTTGTTGAATCTGACGGACTTCATAAATAAGTAGTGTGTCATACAGTTTTCACACTATAAATTTCCCATTTTATAAAGTACTCAGATCACCAAGATTTAAGAAAATAAGCAGTAAAAACTGATGGAATAAAAAGTATAAATATGAAAATTCGCATATCATCCAATCAATAAATTCTCTCTCGAAAGGCTATAGATAATAAGAAAATTTCTAAAGTGTAATATATTTTTACGTGCTTCTATTTGCATCATTTTACCTATTTCTTTATTGTCATAGAATTTTTGTAATGTATGATAAGGGTTTACTGAAAATACAGTCTTTTAAAACAATTTTAAGTCAGTTCTTTTGTACATTTCTAAAATTTATTGGTAATTTTTTATAATTATACTTTGTCTGGTATTAAGTCACTTTTCAGTCTGATATTCTAATTGTGTTTTTTATCACAGAGCCCTCAAAAAGATCTTTATTTTCGCTAACAAATATCATGGGTTAACAATCATACATAGCCATTATTACCAAAACTTTTCCAGTAATAAAAAGTTCTTTACAACTTTCAATTTGTCTCATTTTGTATATAGTTCTTAAACACATTCGAAGACACACTCGAATGAGTATAAGCGCGATATGCAGAAATCGCAGTACTATACTCAATCCATTATTGGAAGATAGTAAAAGTTGCACGTGATCAACGCGTATAACAGAACTTATTGGCATTTGAATTTGGAGGGGGTATAATTCAAAGTAAGATTTACAAATGCAAAATTGCACATGTAACAGACATGTACCATGTGACAAATAAGTGATTTTATAGGATAGATAGATAAACCTTTACCACCGCTACCTTTTCAGATCTACTGTGGTGCTCCTAGAATATATTCCTTATAGTACCTCATCCAGCTTTGTCCTTTGTAGTAGACTCCACAGTTTTAATAAAGGCCCTTTTGTATAGCTGTCCGCCTTTGGTTTATCTTCTCCGAATACTTGGAATCTCAGTCTCGCCAGGCCTTCACAGTGGCACAATACGCGAACTGAGGTTTCCTCTTCTTCTTGGCAGAACCTGCATGTTGCGTCCTCTGCCAGGCCCATTAGACTCATGTGTCTATTGAGCCGGCAGTGCCCAGTTAGAAGGCCTATTATTACTCTGATGGCCTTCCTATTCTGGCTTAGTAGATCTTTCGTGAATTTGGCCGAACGTTCTTTAATGAACTCTTTGGCTTGTCTTTGTCTTGGGAGATTCCTCCACCATTCCAGAGATTTGTTTTGCACCGATTCCTTAGTGGCTGCTCGTATGGATGGTTTTGCCACGTCAAAAGGGCTCAGGTCCTATTGGGGTTTTGAGTGCACCTTCTTTGATCAGTTTATCAGCCTTTTAGTTTCCTCTGTGCCCCTCGTGTCCTAGTACGCATGCTCTGTTGTGACTTCCCACCTCTATAAGGGCCGTCAAACAATTTTTGTAGGTTAGAGCGCTCACATTTGTATCGACACGATTGTGGATTATCAATAATAATTGTTTTTTTCTCTACTTATTTTTTAACAAATTACAATTTTTATACAAATTATGGAGCAAGAACAGTCCAAGAATGATATATATCTATTTTGTTCAGTCACCACTGTAGAAGCGCGTAAAACATTCCCCTTTAATATATACATCTAACACCCTATATATGCAAGTTTCCAAAAAGGCACAGTACAAATTAAGAAACTTATTTCTTATGTTTTAATGAAGTAAAATTTGAGTGTACTGTTCAAATATGTTGTTTGTGGAAACTATCAGAAGCTGAGTAAGTTAAGAAAACATCTCATTTGAAATATGAAAAATGTATGCCCTTAAACCAATACGGCTCAAATATGATAATGTGAATTAACTTTATTATAAGATTTTTGCGACTTCAATATCCCAAATAATTAATTTAACTACCCTTCGGAAGACTAATTAAGTAAAGTATATTTAAAATACTGATGACTAATATCAGGTATAAGCAGATCATAATAATTAAGTAATTTAAGTAAGACCAATGTTTCACTAATATTTGCTTTAGGTATTTATTAACAGCCATATCAAAAGTACTTTGTATATTGAACGATGCCAATATAGAAGACACAATTGGCACACATTTTGTTTTTTAACCCAATAATGTTCTTTCTGGATAACGTTCTACCTATCCGTGGCTTTCAAATAAGCTTCGACAACTAACCTACGTAGGACAGCTTTGGTAGGAAATCAACTCATTCTTTCTACTTTACTTTTCATTTTATTGCTTTACTGCTTTATATTGCTTTTGCTATTTTTGTTTTTATTTTGATGTATTTTGCTTTTTTGTGTTTTATATTATAAGTCTTATAATCTAAAGTTAAAATTGAGTTTTTTCGATTTTCAGTTATCGTGGTATTTTTGTCGGCTCTTGCGCTATTCGTAGGAACGTTAAATGCCGCAAAGCTGTTACATAATGTGGTACTCTCGAACATATTAAGAGTCCCATGCACTACATTTTACGACGTGACACCCGTGGGACGGATCTTAAATAGATTTTCCAAAGATGTTGACACTTTGGATACTGTTCTACCAATGACTTTAAGGGGATGGATTACTTGTTTTTATTCGGTTAGTGCAAGAATTGTTAAACAGAATTCAAAGCAGTTATATTAAACAGGATTGTGATACAGGAGCATAATAACGAATTAAATAATTGCACAATTTTTTTATCGCGGCCCATATTACGTCAAAACAGAAATTTTGTTGGTTTAATTATGTTTCATCATCCTTTTACCTTTTTTTTTTTTTTCATAAGACGCACAATGCAAATTTTGATTAATAGCTTAGTAAACTCTTTCTAATTGTACCACCTAGCCTTGGAAAAATGTGATAAAATTAATAGTAAATTTGAAATTCTCGCCGTTTGGGTTCCATTACAAACCCCTGGGTCTATAACTATACCACTGATAAAAATGTTTGTACTGCTGCAAAGAAAATACGTTTTAGATGGTTTCTGCTTTATAATGATATAAGTAAATCTGCGGGAGCTGAGGCTTGCCATTTCCTTGAATTTTAAATTAATCTGGTAAATATGAAGTAGGCTAGACTTACATGTTTTATAATAAAAAAGGGAACCATAGAGAAAGTCTAAGTTTTGGCTCAATTGCAACTCTTGCAGACTTGTAGAACTTTTCACAACACTTTTTCATTTTTTTACGTCCTAGTCGAAGTTCCCTCCAAAGACTTCCTCGAAAAACTACAAACCCATCCTCACAACAAATACTTTGTATGAGTTGCAGCACTACACAACTTTGTAGAGAAAATTAATTTTGGAAGTAGAAAATCACTTTTTGGTGTAATTCTTGAAAAGCATATCAAAAACTAAGGGAATTATTTTTTTGATGTAGTTCCTAAAAAGATGAAACTTGAATTTTGTTATTGTTCTTAATAGGAATAGCAAAGGTTCTAAAGGGTAACGAAAATATGTCTTTTCGATTCAGTTCCAAAAGGAAAGGACGTAAACCAAGTTTTTGTTACAGTTCCGAAAGAAACAATAACCAAATTGATTTTTATTGTACTTCTAAAAATGTTCACGAAGCCATTTTTATATTTCATACAGTTGCAAAGTATCAATTTATATCATTACAGTTCCTCATCAGAAGTTGTCAAGAAATTTTTACTAAAATTCTAAAACATTCTTAGGAGTGGCTTCAATACATTATTTGTTGGAAGTTTATGAAATTTCTGTTGATTTCAGGCTTACCACGTCTATTTTTAATAAAAATTGACGAACACAGCATTTTGAATTTATTATTGTTTATTTTTCTCTATTTTCGCAATTACTCAAAAACAATGAATCTTACAGTGTAAACACTCATATAAAGTTATTCAATTAATGGCTACCTCACCGATTTCGCGGGCGCTGGACACGATGGTGATAGTTTTGAGGTTCTCACCCCTCAGCAGATACCCCTAAACTCGAAAAACCACCTCTATTTCGCATTTTCTTTCATCTTAGGCATGCGGTTTTTTAGGCAGAATTCGGGAACATAATATTTTTAGTCGCAAACTCCTCTATAAAATCCTTATTTTACTATAAGGAACGTAACCAGACTGCAACCAACGGCTACTCTCCGGGCTATGTGCCCTGCCGAGCGCTGAATTACAAGTTACAAGCCTGGCGCGTTAAATGTAATAATTGCATATTACCAACAAAACGCTAATGTTTCGATTGCAACAAACACCAGCCGAAAGACTGATCCTACTTGAAGCTCTCGTGCTAGGCTTGTAACTTGTAATTCAGCGCTCGGCGGGTACATAGCCCAGAGAGTAGCTGTTGGTTGCAGTCTGGTTACGTTCCTTATAGTAAAATAAGGATTTTATAGAGGAGTTTGCGACTAAAAATATTATGTTTTAATATTCCGCCCTCTAGAAGCACATTTGAACTAGAATTGGGGAAGGCCGTATGAAATTTAACCATACATTTTATCCACCCCGGGGTTGAAACTACCCCCTCACCTAATACTAAAATATCCCCAGAAAAATCAAAATGCATGAAAATTTGTTTATCCCCATTTTTGAGGGTTCTCAACACGATGATAATACTCACTTCTCTCTCACCCTCCACCAACGACCGCTAATTTGGGGGTGGTTGATGGATAGTGGGAGATGAAATAGTATTGACATCGTTTTTAGTGCCTTCGAATGGGGAAAACATTTTCCACTATTTTGCATTTTTCGGTAAATTTCAATGTTAGGCGTGGTGGTAGTTTCAACATCGGGGTTGATGGCATGTCTCATCACTCAACTCCCTTTACAATGTTGAAATCCTCTTAAAATCCCTGATTCAACGATTCCCCACATGCCCATCAGTATCAATAAATATGAAAAGGGGTGGTTTTGGGGGTGGAGGATGGGAGAGAAATGAATATTACCATCGTGTTGAGCATTCTCACGGGGATAAACAAAGTTTTCATGCATTTTATTTCTTTTTTTGGGATATTTTAGTATTAGGGGAGGGGGTAATTTCAACCCCGGGGGTGGATAAGATGGCGTATGGTTAAATTTCATACAGCCTACCCAAATTTTGCCCAAAAAACCGATTCTCAGGCCTACGATGGAAAAAACGCGAATTATGGGTGATATTTCCAGTTTACGGGTAGTTGCTGAGGGGTAGGAACCTTAAAAATACCACCATCGTATTCAGCGCCCTCGAAAACAGGGGTACCCATGTTTCATCCCCCTCACAGAACTTTTGTGTTTTAACCCTTTTTTGCAACTTTTTCATGGAGTAATAATAAAGGCAAAAGTTTCCAAAAAGTACAATCAATGAAAATTCAATGTTTTAAGTTACTCATTAATAATGCATCCAAATAAAAATTAATGCCACGTCATTGATGCTGCCTGCGGCATTCATTTTTCCCAGTTACATCTTTAGAAATGGTTATTTCTTGTTAAAATGGTCGAAATTTTACAATTTTTGCACAGAGATGTTTTCAGTGTTTTGATAAAATGAGCTTATGTTACAATATTTCCGTTAAACTAGCCCAAAAGTATTTTTCCAACCCATCAGTACCCTGAGGAATGTGTATTTAGAATTAGTTTTTTTTAATGATTTTTTCAGAAAGAATAAGACTCAGAGTTTTAGTTTATTGATGAGAATATCTATCTTAGTCCATTCAAAGAGTCGAGTAATTGTTGTTCCCTCTAGTAGAACGGAAGGTACCTCGAGGGATTTGACTTCACCCACCCCTACCCCAGGTTGGAAAATTGATACTTTTTTTCTGAGAAAAAAATCGATATTTTGCAGCAGGTGTTTCTCTGATTAGGATGGTAGGTTGTGGAACCACCGCCGGGGGTTGTTCTCATCCAAAGAGGTGGATTTTTTTCCCTGGACAGAAAATTAATACTTTGTAGATGACGTTTCAGTGAGGAAGGTGGTAGGTGACTGGGATTGTGAAACCAACCCTGGGGGTTGTTTTCACCCTTCAAGGGAGGGAATTTTTTTCCTCTATAATTAAAAAATAATATAAAAAATATATTAAAGCATTTTTATAAATTTTGTATATGAATACATGTGTACAGTAAACGCCACGAGTGTTTGCAAGCGAAGCGCAATTTGTATGTAGAGAGTGGTAGAATTAGTGCCAGAGGCTTGTACAGAATATTAATATAAGCATGCAGAATTATATTCGAATAGTATTCTTGATATTAATGATATTGTAATAGCTAAAATAATGTTTTGGATGAAGAATGTTTGTTACATTTATATCCAAATAAATAAATTCTTCATATAAAACAATAATGATGTCAAGAAAATTATAAGTTTGTAATATGTAAATTTATTTTGTCTTGCCACAAAGTATTTGTTTTATATGATGAGTTTACTTATTTACACATATATGAAATGAGTATTCTTGAGTCAAAATATTATATTTATCTGCGTGGAACAATATTGTAGTAGAAAAAATGTATGTACCTCATTTGGCGTTAATTAGTATGAAATAATGCATCAAAGTCCTCCTCGCAGTCACTTGAATTGCTGTCATCACCTACATTTGTTATTAGTTCTTTAGTTCTTATACATATTAAATATTATTTCACGCGTTTGGCTGTGAATAACTTTATGATTTTCTATCATTGACATTTTGAAAATTAATTGAGTGAACGCTACGCAGTGATAAATTATTATTGCATGTGATCCTGCTGTCCTCAGATAAGTCGACTATGTTCTCCTATAGTCCCCACTGCTCGCCAACACTCATGGTTTTTACTGTAAATACATATGTGTGTAGCCTCCTACAAAATTAATTTTTTCCCCAAAAAAATAAAATAAAATTTCCACCCCTTTGAAGGATGAAAACAATTCCTGGGGGTGGTTACACAAACCTGATCACCTACCATCTTATTCAAAGAAACACCTGTAAAATATCAGTTTTTTTTTTTCTCAAAAAAAAAATCAATTTTCCAACCCCCTACAGGGGTGGAGGCCTGGTGTAGGGGCGTGTGGCGTGGGGTGTAACAATTAGTCGAAAAACTGAGGAATATAAACGAGTTCATGGAAAATGGGACTTTTGAGGGTGGTTTTGACTAATTTGAGGGGGTTGCTGAGGTGGAAAAATTGGTTTGACCCCGGGAATCGATTCAGCACTCTCGAAAACGGGGGGAGGGGGACACACACACACATTGTCCAACCTTGTCCTTACAGAATAATATCAAGTATAATAAATAAAGCTAATAAAATTTAAATATATCAGCAAATGGAAATAAAATTACTATACCAACTTGAAATTGAGAATATTTACTGTGACAAACTGTCGTTTAGTTTTTCTGTGAAATTATATTTGCTTGAAAATAAAAATTTAAGCGCACTTTTACAGGAACAAAATCGAAGTTTGCACTCCACATTGGGTCATATATGTCCTGGCTGGGCCAAGGCAACTACTTGAATGAAAAATACTTTTAATTTTTTCAATACATTTGCAAAACTGTTATCAGGGGTGAGATTAATTAAAGCGGTTTTTATCAAAAATTATTCTCTTGGAAAAACTGCATGTAGATGCCATGGGATTTTTTATCCAAAAGCAATCTAAAAGGTCTCATTCATTATTTGATTAGAGGCATTGTAAACAAGTTAATTGCACTGAATTTTCATGAATTTTTTGGAAACTTTATGCCTTATCTTGGCTAATTTCTATCGCAAAAGGATGTGTCTGCAAAACTAATATAATGACGTCATTATTGGCCAGTAGTTACGTGAGATGTTACTTCGTAATGGCATGAAAATGATGGTAATCTGTAATATCCCATAGATGTCATTTAATGACATCTAGACTGACAGACTGAGGTCCCACATTTTTATGGCACATGATATAGCCAACACCAACAACAAAAATGAGAAATAGTAATGGTAATGTTATATCCACGCTAAAAGTAAATTATATGTACCATATGCGTTTTGAAATAGAATAAAATTAGACATTCTGCGATGTGCCAGACCCAGGGGATGATAATGCGGTATTTAAGTACAATATTTAAATATGAATAAGTAAGCAAATTCAGTGTTTTTGTGTCATATGTACACCAAAATATTGTTTTATGTAAATGACTTTTGTTTGTAAAGTTACCTTTACAATTACATATAATTAATTATACCTAGTATTAAACAAGCTTTAACTGTTGTTGTTAATATGCTAAGTGTCATTCAGAGTGCAAAGAACAATTGGGTTATTTTAGATCACATGTAGATTACATTTTTGTTAACACAGTTTACATTTTATTTAACCATGTTTTAATGAAAATCAGAAATAAGACATCATTAAAATGCATTAAGATATCGGATGTTATGAATACAACTTCTGAGGAATAGCCATCAATATTTTTGATGTTAATTACTCATAAAGGAGTTTACGTATATAATTAAACAATCATATTAGTCGATGGTTACAGTGGTTGCGTTTGCTACACATACCCTAATAAATTAGATATCAGAAATTTTAGTATTCAATATAATCTAACAAGTGCCACGATGTGATATTTTATTTTGCTTAAATTGTTTTCTGTTCTTAATGTTGTCATGCTTTAATGTTGTAGATGCGTAATTATAATTTAATTCATTGTTTTTCTTTAGTTAGTCGCTTTGCTTGCAATATGCAATGTAATTTTTTAGTTGTGACTGATATTACTAACATTTGTAGCAATATCTGTTTGTACATCAGAAGTGAATTTAACTATAGCATCATTAAATGCAGCCACTAGACTTCATATAGGTCTTCTAAAAAGCATTCTACGCCAACCTATGTATTTTTTTGATATATTCCCTGTTGGTAGAATACTGAATCGGTTTTCTAAAGACATGTCCGATATTGATGTCGAGCTTCCTTCTTATTGCTACGAAGTTATAGAAAGTTTTTTTATAGTAAGTTCAGACATGATTTTACAGCAGTTATATTTAAAAACAGTTGATATTGTGTTATCTTCTATAAGGTTTCCTTTAGTTATTCAAGTTTTTTCTTATTTTTTTTTTTTTTTCTATTTTCTACAGACATTACTTTAATACTGTTACATAGCGCTAATAAATATTATTTACTAGACACATTGTATGAACATTAATGGTGTAAAAATTTTTAAAACAGTTGAAATCTATGACTTTATGCTATATTCTTGGATAATATCAGAGGTGGTTGGAAAGTTCGTGGTCTGATATAGGAAAAAATTACAAGTTATTTTGAAATCATTTTTGACACTTGACGTAATGTTAATTAATATTAGCTTTAAAGAAACATTTAAGGAACAAAATTACTTAAAGTTCAAATTAGAGGGCCATATAAAATAGAACAGCAATGAATGACGCCAAAATCAGTCATAGCACCAGGTGTGTTACAATATAAATAACTTTAGGCATATATGGCACTAATAGCGGATCTAAAATTTGTTATTGGTGGGCTGATGCTGTAGCAATATATCTTGTCATTGATGGTTAACTTTTTCTTCTATTCTACTTAGTTTGTTTCTTTTGCTTTTGATTTGGAGAGGGTAAAGCCCCTTAATCGTTAGTTATGGCGCAATATTTTACTTTGGGATTTTTCCTGAATTCTATAACATCCAAAGTTAATATCAAAATATTATAAACGCTCTCTTCAAATACACTTTTAATTCTATCGTGATTTGATCACTTTTGACCTTTCAATGTAGCGAAACTTACATGGCCGAAATTAAAAGCTTGAAATATCTATAAACCATCTTCTAGAAACACCAAGTTGCATGGTAAAAACTATATCTAAATTGATTCATCCATTAGAAAGTTAGAAGGTAAGAAAATACAAAAACATAGCATTACCCCCAATGCATATAAAAATATAAGAATGAAAAAAATTTTGAAAGTTCTGAACAAATAGTAACTAAAAAACAAGTTAAAATTGTGTACGTAAATGCCGATGATTTAAAATTTCAACAAAAGTGTCCAATTTTAACATCTCGTTTTATAAAATCAGAGTATACATTTTCGAAAATATTGTGATTAACTTTTTTTCTTTTGTTTTCTTGTAAGAAAAGTAACAGCTGTAGTAAATACCTTAAGTCCGTTCTATTTTTCGATTTAAAAAAAGGTGCAAACACCCTTTTGGTGGTCTTTCAACACCATATCCATCATACCAACGATTTCTCTATTGGTGTATTCATTTTTTGCTGATAAAAATAGTCAACTGCAAGCATTCCCCCCCCTCCCCCCTCCCTCACCCCTTCGAAGAATCACTGAATCCACTTTGTTACCAAACAAACGACGTGACAGATGATAATGAAATCCTGTGTTCGCATTAAACATGAAATTAGAATGCCAGAAACATTGGTTCAAGCGTCATCTCTGTATTAGGCCGTGCTTTGCAAACGCCCTTAATATTGTGTATGTAGAAATTACGAAACTTGTTGAACTAACCAGAAAGGTGACAAAATAATTAAAACTATACTTTGTTTCTAGTGACCTGTTTAGTATGTACCAACTTGTTGTTCACTAAAGCCACCTTAGATGGAGCTATAAAAATTCACACATTTCTATTGCATAACGTAATGCGATTGCCCTCTGCATTTTATGATGTTACGCCAGTGGGACGTTTGTTAGCGAGATTCTCGAATGATATGAATGGTGTCGATATGCGACTACCTTCGTATTTTCAAATGTTAATATCTAACTGCATACGGGTAGGTTTATATTATTTTTTTATATCTTGGTGGTCAGGTCTCCTACAGTCTTTCACCTGTTTTATATTAACTCCCACTGCACATTTCGAACTAAGAATGCAACACATTCAGTTGGATAGTATAATAGATTCTATTGGAAAAACCTAGCCACATTTAAGATTTTTCAGAGCAGATCTGGTTTTGAAAATTTGAAAATGGAAACATCCGATTGTGATTTTTTTTCTTCTAATAGAGTTAGGTCCTCCCAACATTCTGACACATTTGTGCAGCAGATATCAAAGAGAGGGAGGGGGAATCGGCATGTTAAATGTAGGGGAAAATGGTTTTTCGAAGATAACTCTCTTTTGTCTAAGTTATTTGTGGCATTCTACGAATATAAAAAACCAAATAATAGGAAAGAAGCAAATTTTATTCCCAACTTCATCGACGTCAGACCATTGATCCGCGAGATATTGTGAATCAAAGGTGCAAAAATTAAAAAAAAATTGAATTCATTTTTTATCATGAAGGAATGGACTTGAGGACTCCAATACCCTTCTATTAAAAAAAAATTGAGTCTTCAGGTCCACTATTTCATGGTAAAAAATTGATTCAATTTTTTAAATTTTTGCACCTTGAATTCGCAATATCTTGCGAATCAATGGTCTATCGTTGATAAAGTTGGGAACAAAGTTTTCTTGTTTTCGTGAGCTCTTTATTTTTGGTCTGAAGATTTTTTTTCGTCAGATCAAAAGCCGCCGAGTTATCTTCGTAAAATCATTTTCCCCTACCTATAATATGCCGTTTCCCTCTCCCCCCTTTGACATCTGCTGCACAAATGTTTCAGAATGGTGGGGGGACCCAACTTTATTGGGAAAAAAAATCAAAATCGGACGTTTCCTTGTTCGAACCTGGTTTTCTTCTGATCTGCTCCATTATTAAGAAATATATTAATCTATCCACCCTGATATGTATTGTGCACCTGTTTCTAACATTAGGCATAATATCACTGTTATGGTACCATTCTGTCATTAAACCATTACTCTTGCAATAAAAATTAAAGATTTGCTAATATTTAGTAAACTTATTCAAATTGGATTCGATTATCTTTAAAAAAAGAAATACTTTCCCTTTTACTTCCCTCTCTTTCTATCTATCTTCCATGTTCAAATAGACTTGCCCAATTTTTTACATCGACAAAGAAAATACAGTTTTAACCCACTCGATTACCAAACAAACTCTGGGTGGCAAGTCATTATTGAATTTCACCTGTGCTTGAAGCTTTAAAATGCAACATTTGTAATTCAAGCGCCATCTCTGTATCGGACCACGAACTTTACAAATGCTCCTCAAATTGCACGACATAGACATAGAAATTACGAGATCAGTTGGACTAACTAGAAAGGTGACGAAATAAATAGAATTTTATACTTTATTTCTAGCAATCTGTTTAGTATGTGCCAACATGTTGTTCGCTAAGTCCGTCTTAGGCGGAGCTATAAAAATTCACACATTTCTCTTACATAATGTAATGCGATTGCCCTCTGCATTTTATGATGTTACCCCGGTGGGACGTTTGTTAGCGAGATTCTCGAATGACATAAATGGTGTTGATGTGCGACTACCTTCGAATTATCAGGTGTTAATAACTAACGGCGTACGGGTAGGTTTATATTAATTTTTTTTTACATTTTATTTTGTTGGTGTGGTCACCTGCAGTTAACAAGCCTTTTACGTGTTTTATGTTAATTCCCACTGCAAATTTCAAATTAAGGATGCAGCAAATATTCAGTTGGATAGTATAGTAGGTTTTGTTGAAAAAACCTAGCTGTTCATTTAATTTTTTTTTAAAAGGATTCAAAATTTTAACCTCGGCTAAATATGCACTACTATAGCCGAAAAGAAGTAATTGATTTTTTGTCAAGTAGTTTGTTTTTTTTTAAAAAATTGTTTGTGGATTTTGTATGGGAGATTTCACTTCAGTTATGTCAATTATATTATTCTGACAAGAAATCAATCATTAGTGAGGTCGTATTTAACTTTTTACGAAAAGAAACTAATAAAGAAAAAAAAAAAGAAAAACGGCTTTTAGGTAATTCAACAAATTCATTCGGGCGTAGTTTTTTGCCTTGGGAGCAAGATATTTCAGTTTTAAATGAAAATGTCCCACTTTTTGTCATACTGATCCGCACGTTTTGGTCAATAATATGTCCTAAACGAAAAAAAAATCAAAACTTTGATGAAACCAAGAGTTCGGCAAGGTTTCGTGTTTGTCTCGTGGGAGTTTTTATTTTTGAACTAGCTCTTGCCATTAATGAGATGTCGGCAGAAGACTGTAAATAGGAAAATTGCTTCTGGCGCCACAAATTCTGCGAAATACGAAAGATTTGTATCTCTCAAAATACACCAGTGCCGCGAATGGCATATATCGATGGAAAGTGGAAGGGTTCTAGCCTATAAGTTTCACCGGTTAAATTGTAAATTTGAGCCGAGTAAAACAATACTATTGTGATTGATCAGGGTTCGGACTCATATGGAAAACCCAGGGAATTTTTTAAAGTTCCTAAAAAATACATGGAACTCGCAGAGAAATTCATTAATTTTGCAAAAAACCTGGAATACCGAGTCTCAATATGGAAAACCATAAATTTCCTAGGACTTCCCATTATTATCTTAAGTTGTTTTCAAAATTACGGTTATAAATTTAATTAAACAAAAAGTAATTTAAAAAATTGGCTACGCCGCTGCATTCGATCGGTTATTGTATCGTGCGGACATGACCAAGTGCCCCCGTTTAATGACGAATGCGGATATCTGTTTATTATTTTGTCAACAACAAATAAAGTTACATTCTAGTGATGGGCAGAATTGGATACTTTTAATTAAGAATCTAAATAATAATCGGATACTGGGAATCGGAATCTTATTCAGTTCAAAGTTCACAAAATATCTTTTGAAGGCCAACAATAAAAATAAAGTTTACAAAAAATCTCGGTCAAAAATCACCTTCACACCCTCACAAAGATTTTCAAAAAAATGCGCAAATTTTCAACGTAGAACACGTCTATGAAAAAAAAAAACTCGCAAAATTCAGAAGATGCCCCCTTCTTAATTGTGTACTCTAGTTTCGAAGTAAAATTAAGTAATAGTTATATATTTAAAATTATGTTTAACATAAATTTCACAAAAAAAAATTTTTGTTCATGGAAAACCTGAAAAACTAACCCTGTTGATGCGCCTTCACTGAATAGAATCCTATTTACAATGGAGAGATCAATGAATTACTTTTTATCGGCTGGAATAGTACCCATGGTGAAATTTTGTATATTTTTTTATCTTATTTGTAGATTTTTAAGAAATACGTTAATCTATCCACCTGTTTTTAACATCAATCATAGTTTCACTGTTATGGTTTTGGTATCGTTGTGCTGTTAAATCATCACTCTTTCTACAAAAATTAAACATTTACTAATATTTGGTAAACTTTATTCAGATTGAAATTGAATTAATAAACTAAAATACTTTTTAAAAAAATGCGTTTAGAAAGTCAGGCTATTATAAAACTGAAATATATATATATATATATATATATATATATATATTTATTTATTTTACTCATATGGCTTCTTTCTACATAAATAACGAGGCAAAAACGATATATTTCAAAAAGAGACAGCAGCGCATATGTATTTTTTAGCCATATTGTTGATATAGACATACAAAGTCCTAATGGTCTATTGAAGGGGTCAGACGAACTACCGAATGTTTGCAACTGGGACTAGACAATGTCCTCCCCCCCAATCTTTCCACCTCGGCAACCTCCTCAAATTGGCCAAAAACCACCCCCGTTCCGTTAACCCGTTTATTTCCCCCGTTTTTTTTTACTAATTGTTGTTCCCTCAAGTAAAACGGAAGGTCCCTCGAGGGATTTGGCCTCAGCCACCCCTACCTCAGGTTTCCACTCCTGTAGCGGGTTGGAAAATTGATATTTTTTTTGTGAGAAAAAAATTGGTATTTTACAGGAGGTGTTTCTTTGAATAAGATGGTAGGTGACCAGGGTTGTGTAACCACCCCAGGGGTTGTTTTTACCCTTCAATGGGTTGAAATTTTTCTTTTGGGGGGAATTAATATTTTGTAGGAGGCATCTCTTTGAGGTAGGTGGTGGGTGACCAGGATTATGTAATCACCTCCGGGGGTTGTTTTCACCCATCAACGGGGTGGAATTTAGAAAAATATTTTAATAAACATATTTTTATATTATTTTTCAATTATTATAGATGGAAAAAAATTTCCACCCCCTTAAAGGGTGAAAACAACCTGCGGGTTGGCTTCACAATCCCGGTCACCTACCACCTTCCTTAAAGAAACGCCTTCTACAAAATATTGCAACATCCGGTAATTTCGTAATAAATCCCGACTCTTTCAAATTAGACTTTCATGAAGTTATGGTAAGTAAACCAGATATACACAGTTGAATGGCATAAACTAAAAACATGTTAGCTTCCATGTGATCATTTGTGAGAAGTTAAAGGATAATGTGCATTCCAATGCCATTTTTCTCTGTTACTCCAAAGTGACAAATTTTCTATTGCATTTTTTTTTTCTGTTGATGATCGTCAATTAGAAGGATCGTCTTTCTTGGTTCTCTCTTTCTCTCCTCTCCCTTTTTCTTCCCCTCTCTCTTTGTTTAAATAGAGTTATTATCCATCCGTTGGATATTTGCCATCTGTCTGAACCTGCTCACCAAGCAACCTGTGCGTGGCAGATGATTATGGTGTTACCTGTGCTCGTACTAAAGCCGAAACATTTGTGATTCAAGTACCATCTATATCAGACCACGAACTTTACAAACCTCATTGCGGGATGTAGACATAAAAATTACGAGATCAGTTGGACTGACCAGAAATGTGACAAAATTGATAAAAACATTGTTCTTTGCTTCTAGTGATCTGTTTGGTATGTACCAACTTATTGTTCACTAAAGCCACCTTAGATGGAGCTATAAAAATTCACAAATATCTATTGCATAACGTAATGCGATTGCCCTCTGCATTTTATGATGTTACCCCGGTGGGACGTCTGTTAGCGAGGTTCTCGAATGATATAAATGGTGTTGATGTGAGACTACCTTCGAATTTCCAAGTGATAATATCTACCACTGCACGGGTAGGTTTATATTATTTTTTTTTTAAATATTTTGTTGGTGTAGTCAGTTGAGTCTTCCTCGTGTTTTATGTTAATTCTCACTGTACACTAATATGCGGTTGGATAACATAATAGATTTTTTTGGAAAACCTAGCTGCATTTAGTTTTAAAAAGAAAGAATCAAAAGGACCTTGAACAGAATGATAGATAAATGGCCCTTAATTAAATTGCAGCAAATTTTACTATGTTATAGGTCTTGGCCTCCTGAACAACAGTTGTCATGTGCACAACACTCAAAAGTCAATATAGCACAAGCCACTGCTTGCCAAATACAGAACCATTAAGTGTGAAACCAAAGAAATAGTACATTGTTCCTAAAATACAGTAATTAATGTATGTTCATATTTGTGTGTTTTAATGGTCCTGTATGCTTATGTATATGAATATGAATTCTCATTCAGTAAACGTTTACGT
Organism: Leptura quadrifasciata; assembly: GCA_963675555.1. Taxonomy (NCBI): domain Eukaryota; kingdom Metazoa; phylum Arthropoda; class Insecta; order Coleoptera; family Cerambycidae; genus Leptura; species Leptura quadrifasciata. The sequence continues at coordinate 116,851,523 of OY776677.1, forward strand.
CGAAACTTCATTTGGAATGTATTAATATGCACGCATACCTACTCTACATATAAGTATATACTCTATGATTTATTTAGAAAAATATTTAATTTAAGAGAGTAGTCAAATATATAAGTATTGTTACGTGTTTACAGTTTTCAGTAAACACTTTGTGGATTCAAATAACTTGCAACAAGAATCTTCACAAACCACTGATTTATTTAATCACTAAAATTACACTAGTAAATACTTAACAATCACACAACTAATAATAACTTAATCTAATATAAATTCACTACTTTTAAAACACTATGTACTTTACTTTTCTTCTTAAAATTGTCAACTCTTGTCTAACCTAAAAACTCTCTCAACTGAACTCTTCTAACCTACAAACTGTCTCTGTAACCAGAACTGTACTGGATACTAAACTGAACTGTTCCTTATACTTCACTAAACTGTACTGTTCCCCCATCTGCTGGATTTACCTCTTTATATACACCCATAGAAATGTACCAGAACAGTATTCCATAATTTTCTGGAACCCTACAGAGTTTTCTACTATGTGATAGATGACTGTTCGTCAATTGGCTCATAGATGGCGCCACCCTACTACTGGCCATGAACACAATACAGGTTTCCCTTAATCACAACTTTCCTCGTTAGAGGGCAGCACATAACACCTCCTTAATCCTGAACGTCCCGGTCAGGCAATTCAGATTCCCCAACATACTTTGCCAACCTGTCCAGGTGCACGATCTTCATCTTGGACTTCTTTCTACGTTGAATCCTATAAACAACGTCGTTGATCCGAGTGATGACAGAATACGGTCCTTCCCAAGGTGAGCGAGGCTTCGAGAATCCTTCTTCGCTCCGCTGTGGGTTATACAGCCAAACTGAGTCCCCCACCTTGAATCCCGCCGAACTGGCATTGCGGTCATATCTAGCCTTCATTCGGTCACCACTCCCTGTAGGTGACCTCTTGGCAGCCACATTCGCACAAACCTTGCAACTGCGACACCAAGCCTCTACATCCTGACAGCTATTTATCCAGTAAAATCGTTCCCGTACTCTAGCCAAGGTCTTATTTCTGCTAAAGTGCTCTCTGGATATTCCCTCGTGCACTTCCCGAAGTACTTTTGGTACTCGGCACCTGGGCATCAGCAACCGCATGGTAACTTCTTTCCCATCCGGGCTCTCCCATGCTCTCCGTAGTAGTCCATCTATAACCCTAAGGGAATCCCATTGCGCCCATAAAGCCTTCAGTCCAACATTTTTACTGGAAACGTCCTTCCATTCCGGGCGGATTCCTTTTTCTTTCGCCTTCAACATTGGTCCAATTTCATTGTCATTCAGTTGTTCCTCTCTTAGAACTTCCTTTGTCCAGTCCTTCGGAACCTCTATCTTAACTGCCTTCACTTCTGCTATATCCTGCTGTTTCTTTACATTCTCGGCATTCACTTCCTTAGGGCTCCTCTGGCGACAGTACCTCTTGACATGCCCCAATTTGCCGCAATTATAACAGCGGATTCCTTTTGTCAGACCTCCAGCACTTCGCTGCTGCTTCGGCTCCTGTTTCGACGGTTGCGGTTCCTGTTTCAGCTCCGGTCGCGAACTTAATTTGTTTAGTACTTGTGCGACCATTTTCTGTATGTCTGTTAACATAAGAATCAATCTCATCTTATCAGAGCGGACTTCCTCTTTCTTTGCAGTGTTTACTTCTCCAGGATTCCGTTCTCGACACTGCCGCATCATATGTCCTGGTTTGCTGCACTGATAACACCGAATCACCTTCCTTGGCTGTCCATCGCTCTGTTCTCTTTCCTGCTTCCTTGGAGCATCTGGTTTGGTCATCAACTGGCTTATCATTTTGTGCAGGTCAGCCATCAAAGATTTCATATTTGATTTTTCTAAATGGTTCCCTTCTTCTACTTTCATGGCTCGTACTCTCGGATGTAGAGTCTCTTCATAAGCGGCTTCAACTTCGAGGGCATGGATCAAGGCTTCGCTACCAGTCTTAGCTCGAGATAATCTAAGGACTCGCCTGATCTCCTTGTCTCTTATGCCATCAATGAAAGTATCAACTGTTAACTGTTCCTGGAATTCTTTGGGTGCATCCGGGTAAGCCAGGTATGTCAGTCGCTCAACAGTTGCTTCAAAATCTTGTAAACTTTCCCCAGCCTTTTGTGTGCGTGATTTGAGCTGAGTCCGGTATACTTGGGCGAGGTGTTGGTCGCCATATCTTAGATCTAGTGCAGCCTCCAAAACTTTAAAATCCCTTTGCTGTGTCACTGGGATAGCCTGAAGCAACTCTGAGGCTTGACCTCTTAATGCTAGCACCAATGCCATAGCTTTGTCTTCATTACTCCAATTGTTTGCGCATGCCGCTGCCTCAAATTGTCTCTTGTAAGTTGACCAAGAAGTTTGACCATCAAAGGAAGGCGGTTGTAATCGAGGACCTGATGATAATACTAACTGGCCTCCTTGCGCCCTTAACTGTCGCTTAAGTTGTTCTACCTCTCCCTTAACTACCTGAAATTTTCCTTCTATATCGGTAACTTTCCCTTCGACGCCAGTAACTTTTTGTTCAACGCCAGTAACTTTTTCTTCGACACCAGTAACTTTTTCTTCGACACCAGTAACTTTTTCTTCGACTGTAGTCACTTTTCCTTCGACGTCGGTAACTTTTCCCTTAATATCACTAATTTCTCCTTCGACGTTACCAACTTTTTGTTCAACTTTATCTACTTTTTCCTTGACTTCATTAGTGGCTGACAGGATAGCATCTTATTGCCCCTGTATAATTTTTCTCAATTCTTCCTTTTCTTCTTGTCGTTTTCTTTCTTTTTCTTGCTTACGTCGTCTTTCTTGTTCTTCTTTCTCTTCTTCACATGGTTTCTCTTGCTCTTCTTTTTCTTCTTGACGTCGTTTCTCTTGTTCTTCTAGCATCATTTTGCTAAATGCAGCTAACATGTCTTGCATTTGTTTTTCAGCAGCCATGCTTCTTGTTTCCATTCAAAAACTAACTAGCAAGTCTTATTTAAAGTCTATATCACTTCTCAGTTGAAAGCACTTAAAAACTACACTAATTTCTAAACAGAATGTCCCAGAAATTTCCTCACACTAGCACAATAAATCTTGTCTAATGTCTATATCACTTTCCAGTTCGACTTACTTCACTATCTCCAGTGGTTTCCAAATAGAACATTATGGAACTTTATCGAATTCTTCAGAAATTCTGTTGCAATTCCGCTTCCGACACCAATTGTTACGTGTTTACAGTTTTCAGTAAACACTTTGTGGATTCAAATAACTTGCAACAAGAATCTTCACAAACCACTGATTTATTTAATCACTAAAATTACACTAGTAAATACTTAACAATCACACAAATAATAATAACTTAATCTAATATAAATTCACTACTTTTAAAACACTATGTACTTTACTTTTCTTCTTAAAATTGTCAACTCTTGTCTAACCTAAAAGCTCTCTCAACTGAACTCTTCTAACCTACAAACTGTCTCTGTAACCAGAACTGTACTGGATACTAAACTGAACTGTTCCTTATACTTCACTAAACTGTACTGTTCCCCCATCTGCTGGATTTACCTCTTTATATACACCCATAGAAATGTATCAGAACAGTATTCCATAATTTTCTGGAACCCTACAGAGTTTTCTACTATGTGATAGATGACTGTTGTCAATTGGCTCATAGATGGCGCCACCCTACTACTGGCCATGCACACAATACAGGTTTCCCTTAATCACAACTTTCCTCGTTAGAGGGCAGCACATAGCAGTATTTTCACGAACCACACGTATTACCATTATTCGATGTGCACCTCCAGGAGATTGCGAATCAGAATTTGCACATCACTTGGCCCTAAAAAGGGCCAATTATGATTGTGTTTTTTTTTTATAAACTACTCGTTCTGATATATCTTGCCCATTGTTGGATCTGAATATTTATAGGGACTTTTATTTTTCAAAATTGATATACATGATTTATAACTAGAATTCCTACGAAACTCTTATTTCTTCAAAGTTAGTGCCCCTGATTTTCAAGTAGATTTCGTAGGGGTATTTTGCTTTAAAAGCTCATACTTAGTTTTCATCAATGGTTTTAGAATTAGGGATTTTTGGAATACTTCAATGCTGTTATCAGGATTATTTATATATATTCAAAGCAATGACACGTAGATGTAGCCCTCAAGAGGCAACCAGATGGCTCTTGGTATTGGGGGTCCTGAATTGATTCAGAACCCTGCTGCATTACCCGATTCAGCCCGAAATGGACAGGGGCGGAGATTGGGGTAGGGGTTTAAAGAAAAAGAATGGTCACATGGCAACCGAATAAAATTGCGGTTGCCTGAAAGTTCATACCCAGTTTATATGAAAAAATTTTAATGTCAACCGATACCTACGGGGTCGTTTTCCCACACGGAAATAAAAAATAAAAAAGTTGTCAGGGGACCGCTTGAAAATTTGAGAGTTTACTGATCTGTACCTCCACTCATTGTCAAAAATTTCCATCCGTGTTTGCCGGGTAGTTTCCGAAAAATAACCGTTTAAATTTGTCCAGAAATCGCATTTTTCGAAATCGTTAAAGAAAATTCTGTTAAATACGGTTAAAATCGTTTAAATCAGATGGCATTCACACTCTGAGCTCTTATGGGTGTGAGAAATGATATGTATCAATGCCATCTGTTTTCAATGAAATTCCACCCCATTTTTGCCATCCCAAAAATCGTCAAAATTAAATTACTCGATTACGCGTCAAAAAAATGTTTCAAAGTCAATATTAACAATGAATTCTAGCCAACATAAACATTCATCAAAATAATTCTCTGTCCATTTACCAGTCACAACCCCTGTTGAGGCACATTACGTCATGAAGGAGGGGGTGGGTTTCAAAAAAAGTCAACTAAAAACAAATCATGTCATAAAATGTACTTTACGTGATCATTCTTTTTTTTTAACCCCTACCCCAATCTCCTCCCTTGTCCATTTTGGGATGAATCGGTTAATGCAGCAAGGTTCTGAATCGATTCAGGACCCCAAATACCAAGAACCATCCGGTTGCTTCTCGAGGGCTACATCAACGCGTCGTTGCTTTAACTAATACATATACCTGCTTAATGTCACACATACATTCGCATATACATGATACACTACACTATTGGAACTCATAAATACCAACATCCGTTAATTCGTGTGGGATAGGAACAGTATACTAGTTCTTTGATTCCACGCTTAATGGTTATGTCGTTAACAAGTAGTGGCTTGCGCTATATTGACTTTTGAGCATTGTGTCCATGAGAACTGTTGTTCAGGAGCCCAGGTGCAATTTAACTGAGGGTCATTTTCCTATCATTCCATGCGAGGTTCGTTTAACCTCCGGCAAATATTTGACTGCGGTGAGATTTTGCGCAGTTTTTTGGTTTCGTTTGAATAAATGTGCAGGTTTCTGAGAAGTATATTAATCTATCCATCCTGACATGTATTGTCCACCTGTTTTTAACATTAATTGTACTGTCAGTTCCATGGTTTTGGTATTGTTGTGACGTTAAATATTGCTATTAAAAGTAAAGATTTACTAATATTGGTAAACCTTATTCAGACTGAAATTGAATTCGATTATATTTAAAATCAGAAATACTTATTAAAAAGGACTTGATTAACTTGTCAGAGTGCTGTAATTACTGTTAGTGCAGTAAAAAGGGGCCAAAATAATGAAGAGATAGGTATAGTCTGTATACAGCAAGATTATGATTTTATCCTGTTTTGGGTATCACCGGGAGTATATTCCTAAGTTTTGGACCTCTAAAACTTTGTGCTACTTTTTTTTTATAAACAATTAAAGTTTTTTTACCGCGTTTTTCGAGCTTGAAATGTGAATAACTCTGGTTCTATAAGTCAGATCGGTGCAAACTAAAAACCAGTCTCTTCGTAATAAAATTGCCAATAAATCGTCGTTGGTTTCAAGTCTCTGAAATACGTACATAACCTACAAAACTGAAAAAACGGGAAAAGAACTTTTTCATTTTAGTGCCCAAGACCGTCAACTAAACCAATTTGCATCAAACTTTCAGAAAATAGACTTTTTGATGTAATAAAAAGACCCTGAAAAGTTGGTGTCAAAATATTGAACCCATTGACCAAAATTGTATTTGTTATCAAAAATTTGAAATGCCCACCATTTTATGCCATTAAGTCCAAAATGAAAAATTATTTTTTGAAAATGTAGATCTTGACGCCAGCTTTCGAATGCAACTAAAAAGAAATTTTTTTAAATGTAATTTTGGTTCCTTTTTTATAACTCAAATAATAACTATGCATTTTTTCGGCCATTTAAATTTTTTATCAGATGTGGTAGAGAATTTTGGGACCAAGAAAGTTAATTTTTATTAATGTGAACTTGAAATATTTAACTTTTTGCATTTTGGTCAATTAATTGTTAATTAATATGCATATTTTGAATTAAAATTTGGACTGTAACATTTTGAAACCTATTCATTTCATATGATAAGTTTTAATAATAATAAACAGTAAAATTTAAGTTTATAGCAACTTATTTACAAGCATTATAATGTAAGTATTGTTAATTGACCTAAAAAATGATTTTTTTTATTTTTTCATAAAGCCTAGTTGCAAAATGCAATAACTTCCTTGTTTCTTAAAATTCGGAGTACTTTTTTTAAATATGTTATTTTTTCCCTAGCAACACGATGAGAAACTTAGTTTTTTGTTTTTTTTTTAATTGTTATTATTTTTTAAATTTTTTCATAGAACTTAGTTGCAAAATGCAATAACTTCCTTGTTCCTTAACATACAGAGGACATACATATTAAGAGATAAAGAGATGCCGACTGTTAAACAGTCAACGTGGACTTGTGAGATGTGTTGTCAGTGTGTTCTAATGGTTTTCCAGTGCAGTGCATAAATATCTATTATAATATATAATAAATTTAAATATTTAGACTTTATATATCTAAAACTGATATAATACCTTAAAAATATGTTATTGGCGAAATGAACAAATATAGGTATCTAATAAACAAAAAATAATAAAAATGAATACAATTTTCAAAACATTTTAACACTTCCTTATGACAAGCATTTCTATTTACCTCCGCCCATGTGCAATAAAGAGATGCAACAAGAAACAATTTATTAAATTATTAGTAACAGAACTTGGAAGAGCGTAATTTGAAACCAAAGTATTAAAAGAAGGTGCTGATGCAGATATTGTTAATATGGCAATATTAAAAAAAAACAGGAATATGGAAATGTAATAATTGTAGGTGAAGATATTGATTTGTTGGTTTTATAAAGACATTTTGGATTGGTAATAAATGAGGATATTTATTTTTTTAAACCTAAAATGGGCCGAGTTAAGGATAAATATTTCACCCAAAGAAGTTTTATATATCCTGAATTGACGAAAAATATCCTGTTTTTACACGCTTTTTCAGGATGTGATAGGACGAATGCTTTGTGTGATAAGGGTAAAAAAAAAATTGCAGATATGTTATAAAATATCCTGAACTCCAGAAAGAAGCTGATTTTTTTTATGATTGGCCAGCAAACAAATTTTGGCTTTTCTCCGCAGGTCAAAATATCATGAAAGTTTTGTACGGGTGGAAACCAATAAAATCTATGGATATAGGTGATTTAAGATTTCATTGTTTCCAAAAACCTATATTGAAAGCCGGTTGTAATTTGAAAAACCTTCCTCCGACCGAAGAAGCTACAGATGAACATTTATTGAGAGTATATCTTCAAATACAAAAATGGCTGGGAGATGAAGAAATAGATCCACGATTGTTTGGTTGGGAGGATACAATTAATGGTTTAAACTTAAAACTTATAATTTTTTTGAATTTATTACACGAAATGAATAGGTTTCAAAATGATACAGTCCAAATTTTAGCACAAAATATGCATTTGTTAATTAACAATTGACCAAAATGTAAAAAGTTTAATATCTCGAGTTCACATTAACAAAAATGAACTTTCTTTTTTTTTAAATTAAATGTCTCAAAATCCTCTACCAGATTTCAAAATGGTCGAAAAAATGCAATTGTTGTTATTTGAGTTATAAAAAAATGTAAAAAAGCAACCAAAATTACACATTAAAAAAAATTCTTTTTACTTGCATTCGAAAGCTTGCGTCGAGATCTAAATTTTGGACAAATAATTTTTCATTTTCGACGTAATAGCATGTAATTTCAGATAACAAATGCAATTTTGGCCAATGGGTTCAATATTTTGACACCAACTTTTCAGGGTCTTTTTATTACATCAAAAGGTATATTTTCTGTAAGTTTGATGCAAATTGGTCTAGTTGGCGGTCTTGGGCATTAAAATGTAAAGAATACTGTTTTTTTCTCATATTTTCAGTTTTGTAGGTTATATACGTACTTCAGAGACTTGAAACCAACGAGAATTTATTAGCAATTTTATTACGAAGAGACTGACTGGTTTTTAGTTTGCCCAGATGCAACTTATAGAAACGGAGTTATTCACATTTTAAGCTCGAAAAATGCGGTAAAAAACGGTGATACCGAAAACAGGATAAAACCATAATCTTGCTGTATCCAGACTGTGTAAATTAAAATGCTTTTTTTACTGCACTATGTAAGAGAATTAAATTATTCTAAAATTTTGCAATCGGTAGTTAGGTAAATTAGATTTTTATAACTATTGTGCACAGTCAATCAAAAAAAGTTTATTTTAAGAAAAGTCTGTGTTGTTTCCCAGGTTATCTTTATTATTTAGCGAAACCACTAATTTTTTATATAGGCATCTGAGTAATTAGTTTATAGTTTGTAACAAGAAATTAAATTAATGTTTTGTAAAGTTATGATAAGGAAACTAGATATACAGAACTAAATGGTATTTGATCATTTCTGAGAAGTCGCTGAGGGAAATATACCTTTTAACAATATTTTTTTCTAGCAATTACTTCTGTCTTGTCAAATATCTTACCAGAATTTGGATGTCTCTATGCTGCTAAGACACTGCACATTCATTTATTGAAAGGAATAATGCATGTTCCAATGTCATTTTTCTTTGTCACTCCACAGGGACGAATATTAGCTAGATTTTCAAAAGATATTGATGTTTTGGATAACGTTTTCAGATTCCTTATAGCCGGCACAATGGGAACATTTTGTCAGGTATTTGAAAATAATAATGCCATCGTAAACTAACTTTATTTGCTCGTTAGATAACACAATGCCAATAGTTTTCTCTTTGTTTGACTATCTTGGCTATAAGAATCCTTAAATGTAAAATAATTATTCTGCTTTTGGTAAATTGAAAAACATGCACAGTGCCTGTAATATGCAAAATTGTCCCTTTGGCTGATGGTGACTGATAAATTAATTTTTATTTTTAGCACTCCTAAAAGATGGGAGCAAACCTTTCTGGTCTGTGCCTATCCGAATTATCCCAGTCTGTATAAAAAGGCAGTTGATTTAAGTTACAGGTATCTGAAAGTTGGGGGGGGGGGGGTAGTAAATTTTATAAATATGCATAGATGTAGTAAATTTTATAAATATGCATAGATGTACAGCCTGATTTGCCCTATTTTTCTATAAACAACGACCAGAGTTGGAAAATTCAGTTTTCGGGCCGTACAATTTTAGAGAAGAGTTATATGAGTAAAAGTTGTATGTATTGAAAACACCTTTAATTTCATTTTTTATGAGTTAAAATCGAAAAATAAGTTATTAAGATAATAGCGAAGAACCCTCTTTTTGCACTATTTTATAAATGTTAATAACTTTTGCAGTAATGGTAGTAAAAGTGACATATAACATCTTGGTGACGAGGGCATTATGGGCCTTTATAAGTGTGCGAAATTTCAGCCAGATTGGTTTGATAGTTTATGAATAATTGCATTTATTTTTACTAGAGAACGTCTGTTTAAACAATCGTCATAAGCAAGATAATGGATCTAGAGATGTTTAACAAAGTGGAAAAAATTCTTGAAAGGTTGAACTACAAGGTAAATTGAAAAAATAAACTATTTGTTAAAAAAATTGTTGTTAAAAAGTCTGTTTAAAATGTAGGTGTTTTTTTTTGCTTAGACACAACAGAATAACTTTGTTATTTTATATATTAAGCCGTTTGAAAAACACTTATTTAAGAAAAAAAACGAATCCTCTACGAACAATAGCAGTCAAGATAGCAACTTTTAAAAAAATCATATTTGCATGATTTATAAACACATTAAGAGTTGAAATTTTCTACAGATTTTCAATGAAGACCTATGTTTTATGATTCAAGTGATAAGTACAGGGCTCATATTCAGTCACTATTTTATGAAAAAGTACATATTTTTGTAGTAGGTCGCTAAAAAGTACGTATTTTTAAAATTTAGTATCTAAAAGTACATATTTTAAAAATAATATTTTGAATTTCCCTCTCTTAAGAACGCGTGCCCTCTACGAAAATATCCCTGCTTTAGTTTTGGGCTGTAAGTGATAATCTTCTATCGCCAGCAGTAAAGCATAATATCTTTGTCTATCAGTATATCTGACAAACCAAACTGGTTATTTGAGAGAGGTAAATATATAAGATGTTGCTAGTGCGAGTGTAAATAAAACACATCACAATAAAGGTAGTGGCGGGTGTCGAGAGCAGGGAGAATTTCGTTTTTTTTATGTTGTTTTGCGTTTTGGTACAACGTGTTCTATTGTTTTGAAATAAATGTAGTGTTTATTGATGTTTATGTTTTTATAATTAATAAATGAAATGGCGCCTTGTAAATTTAATTTAATTTGGTTAAATGAAAACGATATCACGAAAATATTAATAAAATCGTGGGGGAAATTTTGCACTAATGATATTCATGCAATATGCGAAAAAAAGATTTGCGTGAAACATGGAATGAAATAAAAGAAAATTGGACTTACTTGTTTTTTTGAAAAAAAATTAGATTAATAGAATAAAATTAGAATAAATGTTTATTGGTGCCAATAAGTATTTTTATTTATATTAATAATTATATTAATTTAAACAAAATTGGGTATTTATTTAGTGCATATTCTCTACAGAAAGTTGCTATAAAGTACATATTTACAAAAAATTGGTTACTATTTACATATTCCTCTTGTTATTGTCTACTCCGGCCCCTGTAAGTATACAATTTATGCAATGAGTATGAAGTTCTAGCCCTTCAAAGTGAAGGTAATCTTGCAAGAGCGTCGTGGTGAGGAGGTGGGGAGAACAGCCCTAGCTCCGTTTTCAGTCAACAACTTTTTGACATTGAAACTTCAAATTGGAGTGTGCATGAAAATTTTACAATATCTCGGCTTCTAGACAACGTAGAACCTTAATTTTTTTTTTTTAAATCTGGGGTAACAACGAAATATTAACAACTGGTTCATTGCCCTGGAAAATTGGGAAATGCCAAAAAATCTACATGTTTTATTACCCATACTTTATTTTCAATGTGAATGCTAAAATTATGCTATAAATCTTTTACTTTTGCTTCAATTTTGTTCTAAACTACTTATTTTTTATAATTTAATTACTTTACAAATTAACGAAGCAGCCATTTGTACGTAATAAAATATTTTCGAATTAAACATAAAAATGACTAATTTTTTTCTATTGAAAATAAAGTATAGTAATAAAACATGTAGATTTTTCTGGCATTTCTCAATTTTCTAGGGCAATGGAAATTAGCTAATTGTTAATATTTCGTCGAGTTACCCCAGATTAAAAAAAAAATGAAGGTTCTACGTTGTCTAAAAGCCGAGATATTGTAAAATTTTCATGCGCGCTCCAATTTAAAGTTTCGATCTCAAAAAGTCGCCACCAGAAAAGGAGCTCAAGTTGCTCCCCCCAACTCCTTATCACGGTGCTCTTGCAAGAGTACCCCCACTTTCAAGGGGTAGGGACTTCATAATCATTCCATAAATTGTATACTTATCGATTGAATCATAAAATATAGGTCTTCATTGAAAACCTGTGAAAATTTCAACTCTTAATGTTATAGAGGGTTCATTTTTTTAAGAACATGTTTTTCAATGCGCCTAATTATATTATCGTTTGTCATAAAAAATAACAAAGTTGTTCTGTTTGTTTATAAGCAAAAAAACACCCATCTTTTAAATGGACTTTTTAACAACAATTTTTTGAACAAATAGTTTATTTTTTCAACTTACCTTATAGTTCAACCTCTCAAGAATCCATTCCACTTTGTTAAACATCTCTAGATCTATCTTTGCTTATGACGAATGTTTATGCAATTATTCATAAACTATCAAACCGATCTGGCTGAAATTTCGTACACTTATAAAGACCCATCATAATGGCCTCATCACCAAGATGTTATGTGTCACTTACTACTTATTGCAAAAGTTATTAATAATATTTATAAAATACTGCAAAAAGAGGGTTTTTCGCCATTATCTCGATAATTTATTTATCGTTTTTAACTCATAAAAAATGAAATTAAAGGTCTTTTTAATACCTATAACTTAATACAACTTTTCTCTAAAACGTTCTACGGCCCGAAAACTGAATTTTCCGACTTTGGTCGTTGTTTATAAAAAAATACCTGTATTATGTATACCTTACAAATCATGAAAGATTGGTACCCAATTTCATTTGTCAACTCCCTGACCAGATATAGATCGGTTTCGAATTTATTATACTTCGGCCGAAACCTCGTGTCAGTAACGCATAAAACAAGCGGCACTCTCGTCAAAGGATAGTAGCTCTTATTTGATACTAAAGCGGCACCTCGTTCTACCACATAATCCCAGAAATCCGAGAAAAATATATTAAGTTTTATCTGCCTAATACAAATGGTAAGCACGACTATCACAAACAATTTTAATGATTCTAGTCGACTGCATAGAGTAAATGATTTAACGTGCCGCCTTTATACCTAATAATTTGCTCGACTAACTATTCAGTCGTAAACAAACTTGGAAAGAAAGAAAGAAAGAAATCGTATATCCCAGGCACTCAGTGGCGCCACACACGTATTTATGTAAGTATATATAAAATAATATTTCATAAAATAAAAAATAAATATAATTAAATTTGTTTTCACGCTCAATTCAGCCAAAAAGAAAAACTGGAGTTCTTTTAAGAAAATTTTTAATGGCGGAAATAATTTTATTAGGTGTGGAATACTTAACGTAATCTTGCCCAGCAAGAACCAACGTGGAGGCATGAGCATATTCCTTACCGGAAAAGGAAAGTGACAGGGTTGTTAATTAGGGAGTAACAGGTTTAAAAAGAAAATAAATAATTAGAATAATTATTAAAAACAAAACATACGAAAGTTAAAAATAAATAAGTGTTCTAACAACATAAATAAACTTTATTGTTAAAATAGAATTAAAATCAAAACATACCAAACTTAAAAATAAATAACTGTTCTATAACAACATAAATAAACGTTTTTGTTAAAATAATATAATAAAAAACAAAACTTACCAACAATAATTTTCAACAATAAATAATTCGTAATATCAAAATCACTACATGACACTATCACAGATTATCACTCACTCACCACTGTCACTATCACTGCTGGCTCCTACATTTATTATTATTGGCTCAATCACTGCGTCAATCCGCATATCCGTATTCCAGATTTTTCTTCAACTTTTTTAAAGTGCCCTATGCATTTTTGCCAATAATCAGCTATAACTCTTTTTAATGTACTGGATAGAAGGCCTTTTACATGTTCTAATTTAAAAGTTCTATTTTCTCTTGCAACATTCCCCTTTACTTCAGCCCAAATAAACTCAATGGGATTGACTCCACAGTGGTAAGGCGGCAGCCGTAATACCTCATCTAGCTTTAACCATTTCAATATATTTATATATCGGCGAATGCTGTTTCGCTAGGGTTAGCAATTCGACTTTCAGTGGAGTACGACCGAATATGATACCTTTACCATTCTTTACCATGTTATTCATCAAAATTCTCCAAACTTAAGGAAAATAAATAGATAGCAACGTAAACATATTAAATTAGGGAATTTACAAAACTCATAAATCCACACGCCCCTGGCTCTACTTACTAGAGTTTTTGGCCGAAGTATAGTTCTCATCAGTATGCCATAGGTCACGGAACAGACAAATAACAGTGGCCAACGTGCTAGTTTTATACAAACTATAGTAAATGGAGTAGTGCTGAGAGGCAATTGACCGAGGATTCACTTACCCCTCACCACTACTCCATTTACTATAGTTTGTATAAAACTAGCAGGTTGGCCATTGTAATTTGTCTGTTCCGTGACCTATGGCATACTGATGAGAACTAGTTCATTTCTAGTTCTTATACAATTGTTGCTAACGCCGAACCGGTCCCGTCTCAGCCCGGCCTTGCGACGCACCGCTGCGTTAACGCGGCGGTCGCAGGGTCGGTCCCGGGATGGGTGCCGGGGAGGCAGCTTATACATTTTACATGTTGTACAATTAATATTAATAAAGTTCTTTTGAATTGAATTGATGAGAACTAATAAGTTTGAAACCAATCTATGTCTGGTCAGGGAGTTGACAAATGACATTGGCTACCAATCTTTCATGATTTGTAAGGTATAATTATAATTCAATGCAAGTCAAGGTATTTGCCTGCTGAGTAGTTGTTTCCTGCAAATCATGTCTTACAACAGTAGGTTACGTCCACCCAGGGCTAAAAGGTCGCCGCTCTCGGTACTTGCAGTATCACAAGTCGCTATACACCTTGGAGACATCTATGATGTATAGTAGCAATTGACCACATAGAGGATTCACTTACCTCTCACCACTACTCATCTAAAATAGTTAGGTTTATTGTTAAACAAAGAATATTTTGTTATTTTTTTGGAAGGGATCAAATCTGAAAAAAGCAATGAATATGTATAAAAATATGAAATTATAGGACGGTGGCATATATTCAGTATCCAGTGTTACTTTCTGGATTTTTAAACTATCACTAACCATTCCATGCAGACATGTACCGACATACTGTGAAAAATGCCAATTTATATTGTGGAACATGCTACATACAAATCATTGTAAATAATTTTCTCGTTTAATATAGTCATCTAACTAAGCACGATTAATATAATCATATCCTTTCCTAACGATACTAACACCACACCTTGTAGATAACGCAGCACAGCAGAGCTTTCCAGTAATATTCAATAAAATTGTGAGGCCGCCACCTGCCAACACACATTCATTAATCAATTTATTTTTAAACATTTCAGCCATATCATCTGTTTTATCTGAGGTGTCACCAAGTCTGGGTTGTCTCGCTGCTTCTATTACTTTACATCGATTGTTAATAGGAGGTGTTTTGCGGGCCCCCATGTTATTTTTTGACACCACACCTCTAGGAAGAATATTATCACGATTTTCTAAAGATGTAGAAGTTTTGGATAATAGCTTACCGTGGTACGTTTCAGATGGAATGTACTGCTTCTTTGAGGTACACAAGTTTTTTCAAATAATATGTACAGGTCACATTTAATAGTTCAGCTATTTTTTCCCCTGTTAATATAGATGAAGTAATAATAGTATACACATTTAAAGAAAGTTAACAAAAGATATTGTCCATGATCTAGTGATATATTAGCTATACACGGTCTTTAAAAGAGGAAGGTGTAACAAACGCTCATAGATGCAAATTCTTTGAAAATGTGGTCAGGGAGGTTCTAAGTAAAGCATGCCATATGTTGGTAAATCAAAGCAACGTTGACTCGAAATGCGTAGCTCATTATTAAGATCAACAAACCCCAAAAGTTCCATAACATCATATTAGATTCAAAAGCCATATTTTTCCCAGAATATCAGATTTTAGAAGTATAAAATCCAACATTTGTGCAATATACTCGAGTTCATGCATATCTTCTTGACAGTTAACTGTATTTTTAGACCTGAATTAGAGTAAGCCACGTTTTAAAAAACATGGACATTGCCAAAATACATAACTATTAATAGATTTTTTTATGAATATGCCATTAACCCTGTTCATAGTCTGTCTAAAAATGCTTGCCAGGTAGTGTTTGCATCCCTCGTTTATGCAAATTTCGTCCAGATAATAAATATTCTTTCCCTCTGCACGAACTGATCTTAGGTAGTTGTGGTACAGCTTCTTGGGCACCAGTTTCTCTTATATGTGTTGGAATACACTACCCTACAAACCAGTTAAGCAGGATTTGAGTAACTATAGTGGAGATACGATATGCCCAGTGGATTAAAGGAAAAACTAGACAAACACATCACTAAAAAGTATTCCAAAATTACAATATTTATTGAGGTTAAAACCTACTGTTTATAAATCTACACTTTGTGTCTATAATACCAAAACCACACTTATGATCTGTTAATAGAATCCAAACATAAATGATATACAGGTTAAGGGCAACAGCAAAGCGAAAGTACAGTAAATCAATAAACCAGCATATTTTGCACATGGATACCAGCAAAGGTGGAAGCAAAATCCCAGATTTGCAACTATTCTAAAGACTTGGCTAATGTGCTATATCTTAAAGCTGAAAAGAGACTATGATTGGTTCAACGGACTATTGGCTGAGGTTCTTCTGCCTAAGCATATTTGATAAGTACAGGTTCTTAACAATAGTCAAATGTTTTTCCTATCTACCTTACTTCTTCTATCTCTTGCTGGTAGCTGTCCTGAACTTACTTCCTGTACAATACTTTGCCTCTTACCAGACAGCTGTTAGCTCGGCGGAAGAGTTAATAGGCACATCTTGTTGGTGAGACCACTGGTAACAAACTGAAATTTAATACATTGCATTGACTTGTGAATCTTCTGTACTCCTTTATAGTGCAAATTCCCGTCGGCTTGTCTGCTGTTTCATGAACATGAAAAGAAAGTGTTTTGTTTGATTTATTACACCCCGCCTTTCCAGATAGAGTATAGCTTATAGTGACATAGGGTTAAATATTGCAACTGAAAAAGAGCCATATTTACACAGATCTGGCTAAGTATCCAAACTGGTATTTAAAGTTTATTTTCATGAACGAAATATTACAAATTATAGTATTGTAACACATAGGTGACTTGGAGACCACTTTAGAGCTTAGTGTTGAACCTAGGAAATTGTTTTATATCGACTTGCAACTGCCTCATCGACAGTTACTTGTTTTTGACTTTCTTGTGAAGGGAGTCTAAATATTTGAATTTCAAATAACTTGTAATATTTAGCAATGAAAAATATTTTGTCTATAAACAAAAATGGGAGATACCAGAAATTAGTTCTTTAATTTTAGATTAATTTACTATGGACGCGGGAGGTTACACCTATAGAAACAAAAATTGTTTCTTGAATTAAATCGAATAGCTAGCAGGTATGTAGGATGATTTCAGGGGTCTGAAAAACAATTTAGAAAGGATCCCAAGTGACCTTTTTATTAAAATCAAGTTACACATAAAGAAATGACACTTCATCAGGGTTTTTTTAAAATTTTTGTGATCTAAATTTTGTCAGGTTCCAGCCATTTTGTGCACCGCCCATTTAGTCTAGGCTCCAAGGTGGAGATCAAGCTGCCTTTTGCAAAGTGTGTATTACAAACCAAGAAATAATTGCAGTCAATACAATTACGTGATGGTATATTCACTTGATAGTTTGAAAACTGCTATAGTAATGTGGTTTCTTACCACACATTAGCAGATATTTTGCTTAATGTGTCAATGTGACCACGACACCATTAAAAAATTTAACATTAAAAAACACTTTAAAAGACTAAGAAAGCGAAGAAATCTAAGATCAGCTAATATCTGACTAACATCACTAGAAGCTTTTGATGAGGAAAGGTGTATATTCACTTTGATATAACAAAATTTTTTGGGGTCGTAAGTCTGTCAAATTGTAAAATATATTGGTGACAGCATTCCTCGTCGAATTGGCATAAATTTTTCTTTCTATTTTCCTAAATAACTCTAGCTCTTTTTCATTTTCATTGCTTCAATTTTCATAGCATTTTCATATGTATACATAAATCACAAACTGGCTTTCATTTAAAATGTATAACGAAATAGCTATTTGATTGAGCTTTAAATGTAACTGAAAATATAGAAAGAGAATATGAATTGATGCGAATTATTCCATATTTTGCTATTAATTTTTATTTTTTAAATATTAGGTAACGTTATTGCACGCTATAAAATTTTGTTTCCCACCAAAATTCCCAAAGGATATATATATTGTCACCTAAAAAAACGAAAGTTGTAATGTTTAGCATTAACCAAAAACTTTCTTTAGCAAATATAAATAATATTAATGTAATAACCATCAATGTGTCCCATTTTTCGGAGGTAAGACTTACAGGAAAGAAATATTACTTTGTCAAATAAACAAACGCATATTTTTCAAGATGGGGCATTACAATAATTTTGAAAAAGGAAATTGTTTAGATTTTCTTGGTCGAAGCGGATTGAACTCACTTTGTTTTATTGTCACTGGTACCAAATTATATAAAAACGTAATAGATAGAGCAACTCATATTCCCTACTGAGGGAGTACCGTTGGAGAAGCTAAGCCTTGTTCTGAAGAAAATACAGTGAGAAGAGGGTATATTTTTGCCATTGGCCTTATTGGCCTTTGTAATCAAGAATAGCAAACATTTCTTAGAAAAAAATACTATGGGTTGATGAAAAGTGGCAGACGATGAGAATCCACAAAGAGTAAGACCAAGACATTTAGACAACCATCAATTTTCCAAGAAAAAGAGTTAGCCGTAGTAGATTAGTAGCCTGGCCTCTGTGATTTCCAGATCTGACACCACTAGATTCTTTCATCTGGAGCTTCCTAAAAGAGTAATCTATTCAGAAATACAAAAGAAAAACTTATCCAAAGAATAAGTACGACTTATAATGAAAAGGAATTTAATTAAAATACGACATTAAAAAGTATTTTAATTCATGTATTTAACATGATTTTCATTTTGAACAATTTGCTAATGGCTAATAGTATTTTATATAACAAGTGACTAAAATGGTGTTTTTGTAACAAGTGGGACGTTTATAGTACGAGCTGAGGGCGAGTGCTATAAACCACACGAGTAAAAAAAAGAAAAGACATTTTGGTCCCGAGTTATATAAAAAAAAATTGTGTCGCCATTCGAAATTAACTTTATTTCACGTTTTTCTTTATTTTTCACTTGTCAATAATGACATTGTTTTGATTCATTGAAACTGTCAAATAATTGTCATTTTAGGATATGGCCTTACAAAAACTTAATTTGTTGTTCATTTTAGCCATTTCAATTACTATGCATTTTTATAACATTTACATTAGAATAGACATAACCTAAAAGAATAACATGTTATCAAAATGTGTATCAAATTTGAAGTTAAATCGGGAGATGATGGAATTGAATCTAAACGAGCTTGAACGAACGTACAAGTATACTTCGTTTGCCAATTTTCAGTATTAGGCATATGATGAAATTCAAGAACCAGCCATTTCTTTTGCAAAACAAAATCTACATATCTAATTCTAATTGCTGTATCATATTCCTTGTATATTAAATTACTTTGGTATTGACAAATCTACAATCGCCACCTTGTTTTGTAGTTAATTTGAGAAAATATTATTTTTTTGTAAATTTAATCATCTGAAGTCCTACTCCCTACAAATGGGACACACCATAAGTGAATATCATAATATAAGTAAATTAGCGTCTACACCGGTATGTTCCAGCATTTATTTGAAGACTTTTGTGGTTGCTGAACTTGATTGTGATTAAATACTGAATATATTGGCATAAAGTCTATTAATGTAGTCAATAAGGTTTTTATATTTGGTTGTTAATTGTTTCAACCAAAATTAAATCTCAAATGCTTTGTCTAACTGATGTGTTTATAGTCACTGTATCCAAATTAACACACTTAACAAAATTTGCACTGCTTAATGTACACGTTTTGCATACACGAACTTTTTTTGCAAATAAATTATTACGTAAAATATATTTGCAAATTTATTACAAACACATTTAATTAATTCGCAAACACATTTTCCACACATCACGCTTTTTTTATTGTTTTTAATTTTGTTTATTGGTTTTGTATGTGTTTTTAAAATGGGAAAAATTGTGTTCCTGTGTTTGAAGTATTTTCGTGATTGGAAGTTCTGGATATAAAATGCAAAGATTTAAATATAACTGCTTTGCTTGATGTTGTCGATACATCAAGATATATCTTAGGCTAGAGCCCATATTAATTATCTATATTTCAGGTTGTAGGCACGTTAGCTGTGATAAGTTATACGACTCCATTATTTATTACTATAATAATACCTATTGGACTCGTTTACTATTTTATCCAAAGATTCTATGTTGCAACATCTCGCCAATTAAAAAGGTTAGAATCTGTGTCCCGATCGCCGATTTATTCACACTTTGGTGAAACTGTCACAGGTGTACAAGCAATCAGGGCTTACGGTCAACAGGAGAGGTTCATCTTGGAATCAGAAAATAAAGTCGATATCAATCAGATTTGCTATTACCCCAGCATTATTTCGAATCGATGGTTGGCTGTCAGACTTGAGATGATTGGTAATTTGATTATATTCTTCGCAGCACTGTTTGCTGTTCTTCAGACGGGCGTAGCTCCTGCATTAGTTGGTCTGTCAATCACTTACGCATTACAGGTAATGTACAACAGAAATTTATATTTTTTGTTTTATGAAAATTTCAATTTAACGGTATTTAAGTTTAAATTAATTTTTAAGTAATGCGGAGACACTGAATTACCAGCCGAGGACGGTTTTATAAAACAATCTCGGCTTTTTATAGAATATAATAGAAAAAATATTTATGGTGTTATATATAAATGCATACATGGACACAATATACACAAAAGGTGACATTCATATTAACGTTCTTCCATGTTACTAAAAGGAAAGAAAAAGAAGAGAAAATTTACATCTACTAATTATAAATACATGAAGAACCTAACTAATAATTACATATCTCACTGATCATTTTGTACCTGCAATAAAATGTTTTAATAAATCTACTGATAAATATGCAAAGCAACACTGAAATCTTGCAGATTTATGTTTGTAAATATTAAATGTATTTAAGTCTCTGAGATGAGTGTTATGCATGTCTTGCCTTGGTTTTAGAAACTCTTTTAAATATTTTGGTTTTCCAGTGAAGTAGATTTTCATTAACAACCTACCAAAGAATAATTCATAGCGATAGTCTACTTTCAGATACAAATGTTTTCTATATATAGGAGTAACATGATCATACTTACATTGTGAGCAAAATGCAGACATGTGTTTTGGGCTAGCAGAAATTTGTATTTAAATTCTATTGTTAAAATTCTATAGTATACGGTTAAACAGTAATCAAACTGAGGATAAAGTATGGATTCAACAATTCTGTATTTTACTAAAAAGTACACATGAAAACATGTAGCACATATTTAAATTTATATAGGGTTTTTAATTTCATATATAATATACTCAACTTATTTATCACGTCTTCCAAAGTTTAAACTATCATCAAATATTATTCCCAGATTTTTAACATACTCTTTTTGTGCAATCTCAATATTATTGATATGAACTGTAGAAAAGTTAAACTTCCTGACTTTATGTTTGACATTTGCTGAACATATTAGTAAGAAGTAACTTTTACTAGCATTAATGCCAATAGACCAATTATTTATCCTTTCGAGATCAGTATTTACTTCATTCAGGACAAGGTTTACCTGTGCAGGATCAAATGTTTTCAATAACTGTGTATCATCTGCATACATATAAATATTACAGTTGTGTACTACTGATGGTAAGTCTGATGTGAAGATATTGAATAAAATTGGCCCTAATATACTCCCTTGTAGTACAACTTGTTTCACTACAAGAGTATCTGACTTAATTCTATCTATTTTCACAAATTGCAATCTATTTGATAAATAGTTACTGAACCAAGCGCAGACGACATCAGAGACATTATAAAAACCCATTTTAGCAAGTGGCAAGTCACGGTTTATCAAGTCAAAATTTGCTGCACTCTAAAAGAACTAAGCATATTGCTTTTGTCTCGTCTATTCAACACATAATGACTGTTACCACACTGGTCAGTGTTGTAGCAGTATTGAAATTAACTCGAAAGCCAGACTGTATAGCTGGTAATATATCATAACTACTTATAAATCCAACCGTCATGTCACAGACAATCTTTTTGAACATTTGGTACTTTTGGCAATGATCTTATAATTGATGTTTTCCAAATCGTTGGAAATTCTCCATTCTGTAACGATTTGTTGATAAGATCTTTAAGAAAACCCAAGATGAATGGCATACTCAAATCTAGCATGTCGTATCCAATATCATTAAAGCCCTACACTTTGACTTTAATTTGTTCAAAAGTTTATATATGTCAGATACTATTACCTCATAAAACATAAATTTATTTTCATTGTTTGAGTATTGTTTTGAAAAAATGAGATAGTTTCTTCACTTACTGGTGTTACTAGGTGACTTAAGTTTGTGAATGTTTTATTCAGTTCATTAGGATTCTTTAAAGTGTTCTGGGATATCCGCCGACGTATTTGTGGTTACCCTGTTGTTTAAATTTCAACCACAGTGTTTTTGAGTTCTTTTCGATTTTGTTAATTTCAAAATTCATGTAAGCAATTTTTTCACTCCTAATGGCAAATGACAGATAGTTTTTTAGATCTAGATAAAAATGTTTGTGCTCCAAATTCCCACTTTTTAAAGATTTGTTGTAAGCTTTATCTCAATTTAGTCGTTTATTTTATTATTTCAGTAATATTTAGGATGGTGAGAATGTTTAAGTTGAGTATATTTTAAAGGGGCATATATGTTAAAAATATCTCAATTTTTTGATTTATGTCAACTTCATTATTTAATCTGTTCCAGTCGATAAGCTCCATGTTTACTTTGAATTGATCCAAATTAAATTTATAAAATCTCTACATACAAGGGTTTTAAATGGTGGTTTACAAACATTCAGCTGAATGAAAGTTAATCTATGATCAGTCATATTATTCATATCCACTGTTCCTGTTTCTAAGACAAACGATTTTGTATCCACAAAAATTAGATCTATAAGACTATTACTTGTTCTAGATATCTGTATGGGTTCATCAATTACTTGTGTCAAGTTGAAAGTTTCAGCAACACCATTTAAATAGTTTCTATATTTGTTTTGGTTAAGAAAATCTATATTTAAGTCTTCTAATAAGACGGTGTAATCAAATTGAATACCTATTGCTGCTAAAATATTTTTTATGGCACATAAATTAGCATATCATACCGTAGGTGGTTTGTATAAAGCTCCTAATAATATTTCATCATTCTTAAAACTAGTATATAACCATCGATTTAAGCGCTGAGCCCTCGATCAGCGAAGTTAAGCAGCGTTGGTTGAGTCCGTCACTTGTATGGGTGCACGTCATCTCATTTCGCTGTCCTGGTTGAGTGGCAGAGTAGCTGTAGCTAAACTCCTCCAGGACGTAAATAGAACAAGGCATTAACAATAAAATAACCGTTCAATTAATTTTTCACTATCTTCTTTTGGAAAAGAAATATCTACAGTGCTACATTTAAATATTGATGAGATATACACACAAACTCCACCACCTCTATACTTTATCACTTCTAAATAATATATAATTTGGAATTTCTAATAATGAGCTTGGAAACTCTGATGTCAGCCACATTTCACTCACAGCTACTATGTGAAATCTTCTTTCCGCTACCATCGCTTTGAAGTCATCAAAAGAGGGAACAAGTGACCGCATATTCACATATGCTACTGTTTGTTTCTCCACTTTTTTTTATTGATGAAATGGCTATGTTTTGTTTCACTGTTTGTAGAATTTTACTAGGTTTATGGTTTTCTATAAAAAAGTTCCACTTTGCTCATATGGTTGAGGATAATCTACGTTTACTTGCATCTGTTTGTAGATTCTGTTATAAGTTGTACAGTTTGTTTTGCCCCGAGCTGAATGATTAAACTTAACATTTGGGATTTTCAGTACTTCAGCTGCATATTTACACTTTGTACACATTTTATTTTCAAAGATTTATGTTCAACAGCCCAGCTTGAACATATATCATTTTTACTTCTGCAGTTCATGGACAAGTGTCCAAGTTTCCAACATTTAAGGCACTGAATTATATTTATGTAATCAATATATTTGCATTATTTCCAGCCGATCGAGGGTGTTTCTTTTTTGCGAATAAAACTATATATGTTCTTTTTATCTTCTCATGAGCAATGAACCTGATACTTTAAATTTATACTAGGTACATCAGCAGATGTGTTTAATGGTCTTTTCCATAATTCAAGTGGATATTTAAATAAATACTTCAAAATATAACTCAAAAGTATTAATAGTAAACTTTTAGTCTAGCGTTTGATAGTTGCCATGCGTTAGTTTACTCTTACCAATAAATATATGACACCTCTGTTTAGAATGCTTTAGCCCTTACATAACCTTGAATGTTAGTACTGCTACAAGGTAAGATATTGTATTATTGTGCATGAAAATGATTTTATTGTTCAGAAAGTATAGAACTAATCCTTGTTTTGATATTATTGTGACAGCTTGAGGTCTGCTCTTTGATGATAAAATAGTATAGTCTCATCTAGATTTAGGATAAACTTCTACGCGCAAACAGAAAGAGAAAAACGTGACTTATTGTCTGATAGAAATTATTATTTAATTTTAGATCAATTACAAACCAAACTGCAGTAAAGCTGGTTTAATATGTTGAAGTACAGTAAAATAGAATGAATTTTAAGTATAGTGGTCTATATTTACTGCATATATTTGACAATATGCCGTTAGTTACATGCACTAACAAATAGGTCGGTCAAAGAAAAAATTATAGGAGACAACTAGGAGATACATTGTTTATTTGTATGAACTATGAGTATGGTAAAAGAAGAGATACAAAACAGTTGCAAATACATAATGTTGCATAATACAAAGTTTCGTTCAGGAAATGTAGTAGAAAGAAGCAAAAAAATTGTCAGTTATAATTGTCTAAGATGGCTAATATATATTAATTATTATCAGCATTTTTTAATACCCTTAACGGCAATGTGCATGAATTTCTCTCCCTCTCAACGCAAAGCTCACCTTAAATTCGATGTTCCCATTGTAAGATTTTGAAAACAGATAAATAGAATAAAATGTGTATATTTTTGAAGATTTTTCACGAATTTATGAATTTTCGACCTTTGCCCTTGCTGTAACTCCAAAATAAAAGATCCTCGAGTCTTACTTTTGATCAGGAAGCTCTAAACTATATCTTAATTTCAACCATTTTCACTGTTATCCCAAGTCCCAGATTTCTATGTGGGGGTCCTTTGTGGACCTAGACTCATGAAAATAAAATCCTTCTAAAAAAATTGTTGTTTGATGGCCGCACGTTATTCTGTAAAATCAAATTGCAATAGTCCACCTACATTCAGGGCCATTTTCATACGAGTGCTGGGGTAATTCTAAAGCAGTTTGCCTTAAAGAAACATTTGGTCGTCGAACTTGGAAGGGTAAGTTTCACAACTCTTACGAATACTCCGGATCTGCGACTCTTTGCTCCGGCTTAAACCAGCTAGTCGTCCGCATATGTTGCCTCAATTCTTTACCAAAAATATATAACAAGAGAAAGGAGGTAATGGTTTCCAGTACTTTAACTATAAGTACTTTCAAAATTTGATTGGTGCAACTGGTTAAGAGTTAAATTTTAATTATACTCCAAGCAATGGGTAGTTTTACCATGCAAAAGGTCGTAAGGAGATGAAATTTGGTGGGATCGTAAAATGTACTGTCCTGATCATAACCCTGAATTTGCGACCTTTTTACGCGTTTCCAGACCACCCTGGAGGTAGAGCCTAACGGTGCGTTTTTTTTAACGTGGTATCTCCCGTAGGCCTAATAATAAGTACATTTTGGTTATGGAAGGGCTGGTGCATTGTTGTCTGAATCTTCTTCACCGTTATAGTCATTTTCCATAGCATTTTCATCTGATATTTCTAAGAGATTTGTCTCTTCTATATTCACCTCGCCCTCCTCAAGCACTTCGGGATCGTTTTCACAGGAGGATTCATTGCAATAATAGCAAATGGCGGAACATTTTAGAGCCGTTTTACACTTGCACGAATTACTTTTAAGCAAGGAATCCGGAGCAGGTTGTTTAGTGTTTCGCACAGCATCGAGTCCTGTCTGATTTTTCTGCGAACCGTACTCCACTGCATTTTTTTCAACCTCACGTCAACTGGACTGGGTGGTAAATCCGTAGGCAATGTTGTCACTTAGCGTCTCTTGCTGGTGGCAGTGAGGTGACCTTGTTTTTCACCACCGATCGTCCGAAATTCTTGTATCACAGAGAATCCAAGGTATTGATTTTGTAAGATTCATCGCAATCTGCATATAAATCTTGGAAGATTTCAATCGTTTTAAGCAATTTGTTGTTTCTCGCAAGAATATTAAGAAATTTAATCTTTCCCTGATTTCTATGAATACAATAATTTATAATGCAGAAAACTGTGTCAATGCGTTTGATAATAATAGATATTTATGTTGAAATTACTTTGCACATAATACTTAGCCCAAATTTAAGGAGACAGGTGCAAAAACGCTCCTCCGCTACATTTGCTTGCGTTTGACGTGCTGTATCTTGAAAACCGGTGGTCTGACAGGAAAAATGCATAGAACATATTTTACATAGAATCTTATTCTCTTCAATTTTTGCAAAAAACTTATTTTGAGCGCCATCTTTCCAAAATGGAGGCACGAGCGGTCTTCCCCAAGGTCGCAAACTGAGGGTTATGATCAGGATGATTACATTTTACGATCCCACCAAACTTTATCTCCTTACGACATTTTGCGTAATAGACCCCTTTTTTCTTCGTATTGCTTGGATTATTAAGAATCGAAACTTTCTTAGTTATTCTTGAGTACAAATAACCTACTCCTATAGATATTCAAGTCATATTCCAGCCACTTGGCATGGTCACATGGTCCTGCGAAGTCCTTAACAACCAGTAAGAGATGTCGCAACCTAGGGAAACTGTAATAATGTTGACACCGTTATATTGTCAGAATCTTGTTATTGGTAATGGCAATTTCAGTCAATATGTTCTTTTACATGCCAAATTTCATTGAAATTATATTTCCAAAATAATGTTACGTCCTTACAATTTTCAGTAAACACTTTGTGGATTCCAAATAACTTGCAACAAGAATTTTCACAAACCACTGATTTATTTAATCACTAAAATTACACTAGCAAATACTTAAAAATCACACAACTAATAATAACTTAATCTAATATAATTTCACTACTTTTAAAACACTAAGCACTTTACTTTCCTTCTTAAACTTGTCAACTCTTGTCTAAAAACTCTCTTGTCTGTTTACTTCACTAAACTGCATACTTCACTCAACTGAACTGTTCCCCCATCTGCTGGAGTCACCTCTTTATATACACACTTGGAATCCTTCTAGAATTTTTTTCTAGAATTCTCCATAATTTTCTACCATGTAATAGATGATTGTTCGTCAATTGGCTCATAGACGGCGCCACCCTACTAGTCAGGGAAGTAACTAAGCTTCTGAGGAAAACTTTGAACATGAACTTAATCACATCTTTCCTTGTTAGAGGGCAGCACATAACACTGCCCCCTCCTTAAGCCTGAACGTCCCGGTCAGGCAATTCAGATTCCCCAACATACTTCATACTTCGCCAACCTATCCAAGTGCACGATCTTCATCTTGGACTTCTTACTACGTTGAATTCGGTAAACAACGTCATTGATCCGAGTGATGACTGAATACGGTCCTTCCCAGGGTGGGTGAAGCTTCGGAGATTTTCCCTTCTTTCGCTGTGGGTTATATAGCCAAACCAGATCGCCCTCCTTGAATCCTGCTGACGTTCCCTTCCGGTCATAGCGAGCCTTCATTCTGTCACTAGCTATGCTAACTTGGTTTCGAACCAATTCGTGGACATTCCTCAGCTGTTGACTAACTTCGTCTGCGTAGTCATCCACGGAGAGTGGCTTCTTATCTGGTGTACCAAACATCAAATCACATGGCAGTCTGATCTCGTGCCCAAATATTACACGAGCCGGTGTCTGTTTAGTCGTCTCATGAATGGCAGCCCTGTATGCCATTAAGAAAAATGGTATATGTCGATCCCAATCTCGCTGGTTCTTGTGAACTACCTTAGAAAGATGTTCCTTCATGGTTTTATTATGTCGTTCCACCATTCCATCTGACTGGGGATGAAGAGGGGTTGTCCGAGTCTTGTGAATGCCCAGCAACTCACAAATTTTCTGAAATACCCCCGACTCAAAGTTTCTCCCTTGATCGGAATGTAGCTCCAGGGGTACACCAAATCGGCATACAAGGTTATCCACCAAAACTCGAGCAACAGTAACTGCTTCCTGATTCGGAATGGCATAGGCTTCCGGCCATTTACTAAAATAGTCCATAGCGACCAGGATGTATTTATTCCCATCATCTGTCACTGGGAATGGGCCCGCTACATCTATAGCAATCCTCTCAAAAGGAGCTCCAACGTTATATTGCTTCATTTGGCCCCTGCTCTTCGTCTGTGGCCCTTTGGTAGCTGCACAAGCCTTGCATTTGCGGCACCAAGCTTCCACATCTTGACGGCTATTTATCCAATAAAATCGTTCCCGTACTTTAGCCAATGTCTTATTCATACCAAAATGTCCCCCGGACACTCCATCATGTATTTCCTGAAGTACTTTTGGGATCCGACAGCTGGGTATCACCAGACGCATGGTAACTTCCTTCCCATCTGGACTTTCCCATGCTCTCTTTAATAGCCCATCTATAACCTTAAGGGAGTCCCATTGTGCCCACAATGCCTTCAGCTCCACACTTTTGTCCGAAACATCCTTCCATTCCGGTCGCGTTCCTTTTTCTTTTGCCCTTAATATAGGACCAATTACGCTGTCATCCATTTGTTCTCGTCTTAGAACTTCCTTTGTCCAATCATCTGGAACATCTACCTGAACTGTGTTTACTATTACCGTGCCCTGTGCTTTTTCAACCCGATAGCAGTGCTTGCAGTCATCTTTGCACGGTCTTCTTGACAGAGCATCTGCATTTTTATGAGACTTTCCAGGTCGGTGTTCGATTGTGAGGTCATATTGCTGCAGTCTTTCTATCCAGCGAGCCAGTTGACCTTCTGGGGTTTTCAGCTGCAATAGCCATTTTAATGCAGCATGGTCGGTCCTGATTTTGAAATGTTGGCCATAGAGGTACTTGTGAAAATGGTCCACGGACTTAACAATGGCCAATAGTTCCTTCCTTGTTACACAATAATTCCTCTCTGGTTTGGACAGTACCTTACTGAAATACTCGATTACTTTTTCCTCTCCATTTTGGACTTGAGATAGTACACATCCAATTGCGGAGTTGCTAGCATCCGTGTCAAGAATATAGAGGCCCTTTGGTTTGGGATATGCTAGCACAGGACTACTGCATAACGCTGCTTTCAGCTTCTTCCATGATGTTTCACACTCCGGTGTCCACTGATATTTAACTTTCTCCTCCGTTAGCTGGTGTAGTGGTTTTGCTATATCCGCGAATCCTTCCACAAAACGTCTATAGTAAGTGCAGAGGCCAAGAAAGCTTCGTAATTCGTGTACATTCGAAGGTCTTGGCCAATCACGCACGGCAGAGATCTTGTCCGGGTCTGTCTGTATTCCCTCCGAAGATACGACATGTCCAAGGAATTTCACTTCTTTTTGGAATAGTAGACACTTCTTTGGATTCAACTTTAGGTGTGCATTTCTGATTCTCCCAAATACTTCCTGAAGATTTTCCAAATGTTCCCTGAAGTTTCGTCCCATAACCATTACGTCATCAAGATAAACTAAGCACGTCTTCCAAGTTAGTCCTCGGAGTACAAATTCCATCAATCTTTCAAAAGTAGCTGGCGCATTGCAAAGTCCAAAAGGCATCACGGTGAATTGATATAAACCACTACCTGTTGAGAAGGCAGTCTTTTCCTTGTCGTCAGGGTGAAGTCCCACCTGCCAATACCCACTTCGAAGGTCTAGAGTTGAAAACCATCGTGACCCTGCCAGCGTACTTAATGTATCGTCAATTCGTGGTAGTGGATAGCTGTCTTTCTTCGTAACATCATTCAGCTTCCGGTAGTCGACACAAAATCTCAAAGTTCCGTCCTTCTTGGCAACTAAAACTACCGGTGATGACCAGGGACTGGTTGATTCCTCAATTACTCCATCTTGTAGCATCTTTTGAACCATCGCAGCAGCTTCTTCTTGTTTAGCTAGTGGCAACCTCCTAGGTTGTTGGCGGATGGCGGCTGAATCACCAGTGTCTATTCGATGCTGTACTATATCAGTTTTCGTGAGGATTTCTGTGTTTTTGGCAAATACCGTACTTTCTTTTTCCAAAAACTTGATTGCCTCTCTACGTTCATCCTCAGACAGGTGTTCAAACTGGGAACTCAACAAAGTCACAACTTCCCTGTCTACGCTGGTTGACGAACATTTCTCCCCTTGCTCCTCGCACCTTGCTATCCACTGGACTGGTTCGTAGGATCCTATTGCCTCGCCTTCCTTGAAAGTCACTGAGTGGGAATTTAAATTAGCCACTCTAATTGGAATTTTGTCTCTTGTCCGGGTCAGAGTTCTTGCTAAGATTACGTTTTCTGTCTTAATTGAATCATCTTTTTCAACAAGGCCAACACGGTATCCACCAGAGTTTCCTTCCAGAATGGCCTCAATTATTTGTTCTGAATGGGCAGGAATCTTGATTGTCTGAGCCATCAGTAGCCTCACTTTTTGAAATCGGTCATTTGCTGTTGACAAAATAAATTCTTCATTTCCAATCTTTAGCACTCGTTCTACCACGTCAAGTATAAATTGATCTTGTACTCCCATAACATCCAGCCCCAAAATGAAATCATCAGTGATATCAGCCACGATAACCCTATGACTAAAGCACAGGCGTCCAAACTGCAGATCTAGGTCAACTTCTCCATGAACCCTTACCCTGTCTCCTGTGGCTGTTCGAACGACCAATCCATTTTGGCTTTTATCAACTTTTATTCCTGATAAAAATCCGGGCCGCACTATTGACGACGTGGCACCTGTGTCGATAGTGAAGATACATCTCCTTTTGTTTACATAGCCATCCAAAAGCAGACTACTCGGGACTCTTCTAATCTGGGAAACCCGTATCTCTCTGGGGGCACCGTGTTCACCAGCCAGCACAGCCCCCAAGGTGCTGGCTATCTTTAGTTTTCCTGCGGCTCTTCAGTCATTGCGGCATTTACTCTCTCAGGGCTCCGCTGCCGACAGTTTCGCTTAATATGCCCTGGTTTGCCGCACTTATAACACCGAATCACCTTCCTTGACTGTTCATCGCTCTGTTCTCTTTCCTGCTTCCTTGGAGCATCTGGTTTTGTCATCAACTGGCTTATCATTTTGTGCATATCAGCCATCAAAGATTCCATATTTGATTTTTCTAAACGGTCCTCTTCTTCTACCTTCATGGTTCGTACTCTCGGACGTGCAGTCTCTTTGTAAGCGGCTTCAACCTCGAGGGCATGGATCAAGGCTTCACTACCAGTCTTATCTCGGGATAATCTAAGGACTCGCCTGATCTCATCTCTTATGCCATCGATGAAAGTACCAACTGTTAATTGTTCCTGGAATTCTTTGGGTGCATCCGGGTAAGCCAGGTATGTCAGTCGCTCAACAGCTGCTTCAAAATCTTGTAAACTTTCCCCAGCCTTTTGTGTGCGTGATTTGAGCTGAGTCCTGTATACTTGGGCGAGGTGTTGGTCGCCATATCTTAGATCTAGTGCAGCTTCCAAAACTTTAAAATCCCGTTGCTGCGTCACTGGGATACTCTGAAGCAACTCTGAGGCTTGGCCCCTTAATGCTAGCACCAATGCCATAGCTTTGTCTTCATTGCTCCAATTGTTTGCGTATGCCGCTGCCTCAAATTGTCTTTTATAGGTTGACCAAGAAGTTTGACCATCAAAGGAAGGCGGTTGTAATCGAGGACCTGATGATGATAATACCAGCTGGCCTCCTTGTTCTCTTAACAGTCGCTTAAGTCGCTCTACCTCTCCTTCAACTGCATGAAATTTTCCTTCTATATCGGTAACTTTCCCTTCGACGCCAGTAACTTTTCCTTTGACTTCAGTTACTTCCTCTTCAACCTTATTTACTTTTCCTTTGATATCACTCACTTCTTCTTCGACAGCAGTCACTTTTCCTTCGACGCCAGTCACTTTTTGTTCAACTTTATCTACTTTTTCCTTGACCTCATTAGTGGCTGACAGGATAGCATCTTGTTGCCCTTGTATAATTTTCCTTAATTCTTCTTTCTCTTCTAGACGTCGTTTTTCTTGTTCTTCTTTCTCTTCTAGACGTCGTTTTTCTTGTTCTTCTTTTTCTTCCCGACGTTGTCTTTCTTGTTCTTCTTTTTCTTCCAGACGTCGTCTTTCCTGTTCTTCTTTTTCTTCCAGACGTCGTCTTTCTTGTTCTTCTTTTTCTTCTAGTTTTTCTTTCTGACGTCGTCTTTCTTGTTCTTCTTGACGTCTTTCTTGTTCTTCTAGCATCATTTTGCTAAATGCAGCTAACATGTCTTGCATTTGCTTTTCAGCGGCCATGCTTCTTGTTTCCATTCAAAAACTAACAAACAACACTAACAAGTCTTATTTAAAGTCTATATCTGGTATACGTCAAATATGTCCACAAAATTCAGAATAGAATGTTCTATAAATTTTCTCACACTAGCACTTGTCTAATGTCTATATCACTTTCCAGTTCGACTCACTTCACTATCTCCAGTGGTTTCCAAATAGAACACTATGGGACTTCGTCGAATTCTTCAGAAATTCTGTTGCAATTCCGCTTCTGACACCAATTGTTTCGTCCTTACAATTTTCAGTAAACACTTTGTGGATTCCAAATAACTTGCAACAAGAATTTTCACAAACCACTGATTTATTTAATCACTAAAATTACACTAGCAAATACTTAAAAATCACACAACTAATAATAACTTAATCTAATATAATTTCACTACTTTTAAAACACTAAGCACTTTACTTTCCTTCTTAAACTTGTCAACTCTTGTCTAAAAACTCTCTTGTCTGTTTACTTCACTAAACTGCATACTTCACTCAACTGAACTGTTCCCCCATCTGCTGGAGTCACCTCTTTATATACACACTTGGAATCCTTCTAGAATTTTTTTCTAGAATTCTCCATAATTTTCTACCATGTAATAGATGATTGTTCGTCAATTGGCTCATAGACGGCGCCACCCTACTAGTCAGGGAAGTAACTAAGCTTCTGAGGAAAACTTTGAACATGAACTTAATCACATCTTTCCTTGTTAGAGGGCAGCACATAACAATAATACAATAATAACATTTTTCGTCACAAATAAATGATAGAACAAGTGAGGAGCATTCGTGCAAAACCCGATAAATCCAGTTTGGATGGAAAATGAGTTATACATTGTTTCTTACTAATTGAAGGGTCTTCTATCGATATATGAAACCAGATTCAAGAAAACATCGCTATTTTCCACATAAAATGAACTTGATCATTTCGAGCAAATACCGATCAATCCAAGATTTCGAGAAATATTGATAAATCCACAGTTATACTATATTGCCATCTGCAGTTATCGTAATGGTTTTAAAATAATGAATTTATTTAGTCGATTAGGGAAAAATCAAAGGAAAAAAAGTGTTATTTCAGAAATTTCGTGCAAAAGCCGATAAATCCAACAATTTTGTGCAAAAGCCGATAATTTTGTTTTTTAAAAATAGTTTTGTACATTGACTTTTGCCAAAATTTTAGAATTTCTCAGTCTAACCTCTAAGATATATTTTGGTGAAAAATGTATTTAAAAATATTCAACCGATTGCACAGTATACGTTTTCGCCTATTTGCCGAGAAATGTAAAAAGTGGAATTATCGGGTTTTGCACGAATGCTCCTCAAGTAGTGCTCTGGATATTTGAGAAGGAATTCTGAAACCATATAACCAAAACACATATCATTTTTAGATTACACAAACTCTCAACTGGCTGGTCAGAATGACGTCTGATGTCGAAACTAATATTGTAGCTGTTGAACGTATCAAGGAATATGGGGAAGCAACTCAAGAGGCACCTTGGGAAATACCTAATAAGAATCCATCGAATTCTTGGCCTGAGAATGGATCTGTCGAGTTCAAAAACTATGCCGTGAGATATCGACCCGGTCTTGAGTTGGTTTTAAAAGGTGTCAATTTCCACATTAAAGGAGGAGAGAAAGTTGGGATAGTCGGACGAACTGGAGCTGGAAAATCCAGTTTGACCCTATCATTGTTTAGGTAAATTTATTTATAATAACCATCCCTCCATGTTCTTTGCTTAATCATGTCAATTAAGTATTTTTGAAAATATGTGACCAATAATGATAATCCTAATGATTTTAAATCAAGTTTGATATCAAGTACAATTAAAATAATTTGATTTATATTCATTTTATTACTTTTTCTCATTGTTGTATAGTTAGAACGCGGACAGCAGCTCAGCGTTTAATTAGTCTAGCTTTCTCTCTGATTATACCTAGTGAAGCATTTTAAAATTCCACCTGCTACAAAATAATTTTTTATTATAAATTATCCATAAGAAGTAGTTCAAATTCCACTATAGACTGTAAGGCCCCCGCTCAGGCTTGGATAAACCCAAATCTAGACTAAGGTCATCAGGTGACCTGGAATACAGTTAAAAACATTGTATATTTTCCAAAATGATAAACATACATAATGATGATTCAGAGAGAACCATGTAACAAGCTTTCGTGACATTAAATCTAATCGAAGAATTCTTCTCTGACATGAAACTATGATAATTTAATTTACGACTGGCATATAAATAAATAGGATCATAACTAATGAGACTGTTAAAGCAGAAAACCCTATTTATAAATATTGAAATTTGCGTTAATTCTTTACTATGAATGTCTAAATCTGAATAACCATTTTTAGAATCATCGAAGCTGCAGAAGGCCAGATTTTCATTGATGGAATTAACATAGCTGAATTAGGCTTACACACTTTGCGCTCTCGATTAACAATCATTCCACAAGATGCTGTTCTTTTCTCTGGGACGCTTCGCATGAATTTGGATCCGTTTGATAAACACTCTGACGATGACGTCTGGAGGTCTTTGGAACATGCCCATCTAAAGCCATTTGTGAAAGGTTCGTACAAGATGAATGAGATTTTGCCCCATCTCTTACTAGACTAGACTTTAAAGGGGAGTTTCACTGGCCTTACAAGGTTCAGAAGATTTTATAATCATTTCCAATTGATTTTCTTCCATAGAATCAAATCTTGATACACTTGATGGATCAGCATATGTCTCATATCCCAGAACGATTGGCATGGGTTGTGGAGATCCCAGAAGTAGTCCAATTTCGAGTGGCAATCTGCGACTTACGCCAATGGATCCAATGTGTCTAAATACTTAAACGTGGGCACAATCATAATAATATTTGTGTATACCTCAAGAAAAGAAATACAAAAAAAATTGATAGATTTATTTTTATAAATAACTAGAAATTGGATATTTCTGGGTTCTGGAACTTATGCCAATAATCCCAGTGTATCAAGATAGATAGAAAAGGCACTAAAATGTTAACATTTCCATATATTAAAAAAAAAAAGTAAAATAACACCATTTTTGACAGTTTCTTGGGAATAATTCCAGATAGGCCCACTTCTGAGATCTGGGACCTACACCAATCAATCCGACATATCTAAATATGTAGAAGTGGACACTAACACCTTAATATATCTGTATACCTCAAAAGAAAATGCCATTTCTGGTAGTAGTAGAGGAAGTGAATACATTTCGGTTTTAATCGTTACTACTTCAAAGTAAAGACGTGAAACCTTTTGCATTAAATTTCAGCAACATATGAAATGTAAACCTTTGAAAATTAGTGCACTCACTCCAGAGGGTTTGCAGCCCCCATTTTACACACACAATTCAATAACTTTCAAAGTTTTGAACGAAATCGGCCAAAATTCATATCATGGGGGTTTTTGAGGTCGCTGATTACGAATCCCAAGTGAAAATTGGAAAATTCAAAATGGCTGACTTTAAGAATTAATTCTTATTGATTCTACTGAAAAATTTGTAGAGTAAAAAGTGTTTATAATGCCATTTTGCATAAGAATGCACCCTTTTGGTGCCACATTAAATAATCCTTTCGCTTCTCCCCCGTAGGAAACCTCCTATGTCTGACTCTTCCTTTTGCAAAAATTGCGATAAAAACTTTTTTTAAATTCTTTGTTATAGTTTGATTGATCATATTGGACTAATAAAGTTGAAATAACAAAAAAAAAATTAACCCTAATCGTTTTAACTCTTTACTAGTGGTGAACATAGAGTAATCTCCCAAAAATGCGATTTTTCCTAAATTTTTACTACAAACTGATGGGGGAAAATCTTTTCTCTTATGCAAAATCGCATTTTAAACACTTTTTTACGCTAGTCATTTTTCATTAAAATCAATAAAAACTGCCGCAAATCGCGTTTTTATATGAATCTTTAAAAACGAAAAAAAGTGATTTGTATTCTCTGATACAAAATGGCATTCTAATCATTTCTTTTCCTTTTGTGTATAGGGTAAAAATCAATATTAATGGAGATATTCACGTTTTGAAAATGTAATTTTTTGCCTACCATGATTACCTACAAGGACAGAACGAAAGGGTTTTTTTCTTTTTATACATTTATTTAATGTCGGCCTATTTCTGCTACTGAGGCCTAACACCGACACCTGTAGACGAGCTACCCCCAACCAGGAATTTTGCCGAACCTCTTCCCTTAAGAAGAGTAGGGATCTTTTACTTGCTTAACATTAATTTAATAGACAAGGGACCAACGGCTTTACATCCCCTCCGGAGGATGGTATATCCCTTATACAACCCTCGCCCAAGGTTGTATAGCTTCAGCGCATACACTGATATACAAGCCGCTGGAAGATGAGGCGAAGACGCGGTCTTCGTTGGGACGGATCCAACTACTAACCACGCCTAATGCATATCGAAATATGTACATATTAAAGACGCACCTACGCTCGCCCAATGAAAGGGCTAAGGACTAATATTTTTAAAATATCATTCTTCTTTAATAATATTCTTATCCAAAAACGTATTCTAAAAATTTTTTTATTCATCATATTTTTCTTAAAAATTAATAGAAACAGCGTAAATATCTTTTGTTCTAAAAAAAGTTTATGAGGACACATTTAACCCTTCCACAAAGTTGACCAAAAAATGAAATAAAACGTTGAAAATTCCCTGACATGTTCAACAACAATACAGAAATTACATATAAATTCTACGGACCTAAAAAATAATTTTCACCCCTTTGGTAGCCAAAAAACATTTTTATCAATTCGAAATTGTGCGCCTTTCCGCACTTTAAACATAATTTAAACTATTTTTTAAGGGATATATCCATTATTTCTGATAATTTGATAAAAATAGGCATTATTAGTAATATTTCCATATTTTCCTCCATCAGTTTGTACTAAAAATTTAGGAAAAATCGTATTTTTTGGGAGGTCACTCTATGTTCACTCTCAGTAAAGGGTTTATTTATTTATTTACATACACCATCCAACAGCAAGGCCAATTACTGGATGGGAAAATACGGGTTTATGAACAAATATCACAAATTACAAATTAATAAGTCAAACAGAATAATATATATATAACAATGTATAATACATAATATAATTTTAACAAGCGTGGAAACAGAAAGGAAACCAGAGAAACGGAGAAAACAGAAACTATACAAAAAATAAGAACTATTGCACAATGCTCAGTGTCTTAAGTTTATTTATACTACAATTAAATATGTCAACTCTGTCTTGCAGGTTGTTGTAATTATCGCACATAAAGTGAAGCGGTGAATGTTTTAACAAATTAGTTCTCGGTCGGGCAAGATAGAAGGTAATGTTATTACGAGCCTTGGTTCTTGACACATGAAAATGTATTCGCATAGTCTATTTTATTATTTAATATTTTATACAGAAATATTAATGATTGTCTAATTCTGCGATCTTTCAGGCTAGGTAATGAGAATCTATCAAGTAGAAGGCTTTGTGGTATTCCAATTGGTGGATATATCCTATCCTCCTTAAAAGATAAATACTTCCGTCTTTGCACTGCCTTTAAACTGTCAATATAGGTCAAATAGCTGGGATTCCATATTAATGAAGCATATTCAAGTTTTGATTTGATCAAAGAATTAAGATTTTAAGATTTATTTCTTGTAGTATGTCCACCTTCGTTTGGAAATTTCTTTTGATTATTTTCTTTCGGTTTTATAATTACGGTGTATTTACTTTTTAATATTGTCGAGTACAGATTAGGGTTATTATTACTGCCACTAGCCGGAGATGCTATATTATTATCCCCTTGGTTTATTTTCCGCGAGTTGGTCGATTTCATTCCTTATGGCATTAAACACATCCTCAAATTTATTAGCAGCTATTTGGGTTATCTCATTTTCAATTGCAAGAAAGACACCTTTAATTAGACTATTAGCGCTTTCCTCAAAGATTTCTATAATTAATTTAGGTTCACAATTTTCAGAAAACACCCAGCATTTTTCACAGTACCATTTAAGACCAGAAACATTGCCAGTAAATTTTAGTAAGTCAACCGTTATATTGCAGCAAAGTATATGAAATTGTTCGTTGCAATAGCCATCGCAGGTAACAGACTAAGATCGGCTAGTAAACTTAGCTTTACAGCTACCACAACTCATTGTTTGTTTGATTAATGCAACAATGCCAAACCTAATGTCATGTTACCACCACCATACACTATCCAAAATGCTAATTTTACAACATAGTTCACTGTATAAGCTTGCTACTAATTAGCCGCAAATTTATACCTAACTTTGTTGCCAGATGTTACCGTCCATTCGATATTATCGAGTTCAGGGAATCTACGTGCTTATCCCTTATCCCTTGTGAAGGCGTGTTGACCAGTTGTTTATGGGATGGAATCTTTTAAGTAACACTGTATCAGAATTTCACAATAATTCACAATATTAATCAAATATTGTCCATATAAGATAACCAGTGTTACACAAACACACTTCAATTTGTATAAAAGAAGATGTTCACGCTTTCAAACAACACAATTTTGACGCATTTAACACAATTTTAACCGAATTTATGCACAAATTTACAGGAGCGTTAAGAGGCACGTCAGTTTTCTATAATGGACCAATAGATAATTGAAACGATTAAGGTTAATTTTTTTTGTTATTTCAATTTTATTAGTTCAATATTATCAAACTGTAATAAAAAAAAAAATTAAAGTTTTTATCGCAATTTTTGTAAAAGAATGAGTCAGGCGTAGGAGGTTTTCCATGTGTATTTGGACGTCCTAAATAACACTTGGTAGTTATGCCATGATACACCTGAAGGAATTCGTGAAAATCGCTTTTTATGGCTCAAACGGGAACAACACCTCTTATAAAAGTTGTGCATGTATAAATTCTCTACCTTAAAGGTTATATACATTTTTTTCGTATGCCTAAACGTTTTGGAGATACGACGAGAACTAGTGAGAAATGCATTTAGTTCCGCCAAACCTCTTTTGCACCACATATTTCGTAATTATCTAGCTTTTTATGTCTCAGAATGAATATTAAATATTGCTGTTATAGAGCTCGGTGATCTTTATTCTCCACTAGAATATTTTATAAATCTTATTTACATTTATTTACAGTGAATAAGGCAAAAAATGCATTCATTTCCCCACCACCTTAGAGGTAGAATGCGGCACGCTTTTTTTTACATGGTTTCCCCAGGAGCCCGAATCCATGTTGGATCTTAAATTAGTCAATATTTGCGACTTCTTACATATAATAATTACATATAAGGCTACTTCTGTAATCTGGAACTTATGTCAATCGATCCAACGTATGAAGATACATGAAATTGAATCCAACGTATTAACTTTTCTGTGCTTCTCAAAAGTAAAACACCATTTTTGACACTTTCTCGTAAATAATTCGAAATTGAACCACTTTTGTAATCTGGAATTGATGCCAATTGATTCGATGGAAAAAAAAAATACACCGAATATGATTACAAAATCTTTCAGACTTCTTATGGCCAGAGAAGCCCCGCTTCAGCATCGAGACTATATTTGTCAATTTCTGTTGTTCCCAGCTGATAGTTCTCAGAGATGTAGTAGTTATTAACTGCCTGCTATTAGCATTGCTTATAATCCAACAGGTGCTTCAAACAGGTCCGTAACAAACAAATTAAGTATTATAGTAGCGATTATTAAATATATGCAATGGTGATGAAGTGTTTTAGAAACGTAATAAAATCTGAATTAGAAATGGTTAGATACCACGGCTACTTATTCTAAATTATTCTCCAATTTCCCAAATACCCGTAAGCCTTAATATTCCTAGAAAATTATGAGTATGGTCCTTTTCTGAATGATAAACCCATTTACTCAATAATACATAACATAAAATTGCATAGTATTGGGGCTGTTTGGACCACCTGCTTTATAACCAGTGCTGATAGGGGGTAAATAGCCATCTATGAATAAAGTATATCAGTATATGAACGTAGGTAGATTCTAGTTAATTGTTAACGCTTGTTTTTCAAGGTTTGCCTGCCGGACTTCATCATGAAGTAAGCGAAGGAGGAGACAACCTCTCAGTCGGCCAACGGCAGCTTATTTGCTTGGCACGAGCGCTTCTTAGGAAAACGAAAGTGTTAGTATTAGATGAAGCAACTGCAGCTGTAGATTTAGAAACAGATGATCTTATTCAAAGAACAATTAGAGAGGAATTTAAGAATTGCACAGTTCTTACCATAGCGCATAGATTAAACACAATCATGGACTCTGACAGAGTCATAGTTTTAGATAAAGGTCAAATCGTTGAATTTGACACTCCCGCCAATCTACTTGAAGACTCAAATTCAATATTCTTGGGAATGTGCAAAGATGCAGGGTTAGCCTAAGTGTAATTTACGCACTTTCTGAAATAATCAATAGAAGAATTTTACAAAAGTGATATATTTGTTTTAGATCTCTTTTTATTTGATATTAACATTAACAGAAAAAATTGCCAACATACACCCATTTATTCTTATACTTTTAAGACATCACCTTGTGTTATTTCATAATATGTCGTAAGTGTTACTAACAAGTACATACATTTTTATATTTTTGTACTTAATAGATTTTATTGTTCAACTTTTGCCTTATGAAAGTAATATTTGTACATGTGATCTTTAGCTGTTTCCATTGTTAACCTGTAGTTATTTATATGAACTAGATTATGTAGGAATATTTTTATCTATGAACATTAATCAGTATTTTTATTTGCCAGTTCTTGATGTAAATATGTGAATTTTAGTTCTGTTCTTTTTTAAGCAGTTTGTTAGATGTGTAACATATTTTGTATCCGATATAGTTATCATGTAAATTTTTATATATACAGTTATTATATTTTGTTCATTAATAAATGAAGCTGGACTTTTATATGTTTTTCTGTATCCACGTAGACCTAAAGGTTTGTAGAATGCATAATGATTATCAGAATACTCGGAGAACATCGAAGTTTAAATTAGCGCAAAGCAAAAGGATTTGGATGATTATTTGGACACTTATGTAGCATTATAAAATCTAAAAACCTTGGAAAACTTACCATCGAATTTTTAAAATTGAGTCAAGGGTGAAATCGGGAGACCAGGGCTAACAAATAATTTCTCGCCGAATCTAAAAATGTTGAAGTAAAATTTGTTTAGAATCGAGATTGTATTGAATGGTCTCTTCCAAATTATTTGTTAGGACACATAGGGCCTAATAAGTTTGTATCGAATCAAAGAATTCTTCAAATAAAAATTATTTGGGAAAGAATGGGCAGGGAGGGCCCAAAAATGTTTTGTAGTCAAATGCAGAAACTGTGAGTGGCTCCAATGAAGGTTCAAAAACAAATGTTCTTCAATTCAGTCTCTTTTAAAAACAACTGTATCAAAAAGGCTTTTTGTAAATTTCTTTTCAGAGCAGTAAGGTGTATAAATTTGTGAAAATTCTGCTCCGCCCCCTCCCTACTTAAACTTGGCTCTTTTCTGTGTCTATAGAGGCGGCCTGGAAGTTCTTATTACACCATCTCAAAGAATCTGATGATATAATAGAGTTTAAAACAAGATCTCTGTGGACTTTTATGAAACATTGAATGGCAGAAATATACGAGTAAGTAAATTTATCCTTTAGCAAAAAGCTATTACAAGTACATACACGGCGGGTCCCATTTTGCTTGGAACCACTCCCATAAAAAGTCTAATATCTGATTTAGATAATTTTTTTATTTAATATAGATCTTTGAAAGGTGTGTCTTAACGCTATGTTAAATTTTACCTAACATAAAGGTATAGCCTAGGATTTTTTTTGGGGGCAGAGAATGATGAAATCTTATTAGTGACTTTTCTATTTCAAATCTGAGTACGTCTACAGAGGACTATTATATAGCCCAGGCGGTATTTGTTTTCGATTGGGTGAATCGGGTAGTATGGCAGATTTTTGGCTTAATCGCCCCTAAAAACCACAAGAAATGATAATTTCACTATACGCTAGTTTGAAAACGTGGGCGTAATTTTTTATTAAACAAAATGTGAAAAAATACCTAAAAATTCCGCTTTTTTTCTTCCTATTTTTTCATATATCTCAGTAACTATTGCTTTTAGAGAGAAGTTATACAAATAAAGAAGTTTTGTAATTAAATTTTGAATAAGATGCAGTTGGTTGGAATCCAAAAATTCATTTTTTACTATTGTAAAATAGTAAAAATCAAAAAAAAATTCAAATAAGTTATTTGTGCAATTTTTTTTAAACAATTATACATAAGACCTTCATACTTGGCTAAAGAAAATTTTTTGGTAAAATAAATTTTCCCATCAAATTTCATCAAGATCGGACTTTTAGTTTTTGCATAATAATTTTGCAATATAAACTTCGCAAAAAAATTTGAAAATTTTCAAAATGTTGCTGAGGCTAAACTAAAGCATTTAGAAAGTTGAAAATTTTTTGACATATAAAAGAGCACCCAAATTTTCAAATCCGTTTTGAGACATTAAAATCCGTTAATTAGGAATGCCTAGGGAATCGTTTAAAAATTTGGTTAGCAAAAAAAGTAGAAATGGCCCCAGTTGAGCCGGAGCTCAGCCCCCGTGAAATGAGCCCCTTAGGACTCCAGGGCTCCCGCATTATGACTCCGCCCCGGGCACCCGTTCTGTGGAAAAATGCCCCCGCTGTCCTGTAAAAAAAATGGGGCCCTTGTGCTGTCAAAGTGCTAACCTCACCAGTGGGCCCCATTTTGACAACCTAACGGATCCTCTGAGGAACATAACCTCACTCAGCAAAAAAATGGACACATTTTTAAACAATTTCCTTAGTGGGGTCGATCTGGGTTTCAAAACAACAGTGCTTTTTTCGAATTTTTTTTGGTGGTGTAGTCGGACTCCCCCTATCCTCTGGTCATGTTTGCGGGCGCGAGGGGAGTTGTGGAGGGGGGAAATTTACATCTAAAGATAACTCGCTTAGCTTAATTGGAATCGAAAAAGTGTAAACTGGATAAAATGAAGGGCTCGAGGAAGCGCGTAAACTGAATTTTAACTCGTCGAAATCGGTCCAGCGGTTCCCAAGATATTGCGATTTGAAAGTACGGATCTGTATATGGATTTTTTTGCTGCGGCGGGAACGTACCGAGAGCCGTTTTCGCCTTTTTTTTTTTTCTTTTTCGGGAAAGAAAGTGACTTGGCGACTTTCTTTCCCC
The DNA here is from genome assembly GCA_963675555.1 of Leptura quadrifasciata. Taxonomy (NCBI): domain Eukaryota; kingdom Metazoa; phylum Arthropoda; class Insecta; order Coleoptera; family Cerambycidae; genus Leptura; species Leptura quadrifasciata. The sequence continues at coordinate 116,895,401 of OY776677.1, forward strand.
GATAGACACTCAGAGCCTAAGTACTGTGTCCAAATTTCAAGTCGCTAGGTTGATTAGGGGGGGAAAGTAAACGTAAATGAAATTAATACTGCTGTAACTTCCGCACATCGCTCAGCAAACGTGAGATTGTGTACTAATGTGCCTACTTTGAGTTCCGCTCATGTATTTTCAATTTTCGCCATAAATAAACAAATGGTTGTGAAATAACCAATTTATTGTTGTTAGAAAAAGTCATTTTTCGTCAGGAGGGAAAGGGGTAGGGGATTTTTTTTTCTCCATCGAATGTGGAATTTTTTTCTCCTTGATTTGAGCTCGACCAGACTGCGATCGGATGATTAGGAGGGGAGAGGGAGGCCTGCAAAATTTTTGCCCTGTAGAAGGTAAAAGGTTAGGGTTAGGGACTTTGGGTCGGGGTCATTTTCAGGGGCAATCAATTCTCTTTCAAGATTATTTTATCCCGAAGCCCTAACTTCATTAGGGCCTGCACGCGCGCGTGATACATATAAAAACGAACGAGCGCAGTTGGAAGTGTATTTGTGAGAGAGAGAAGGGACAAGACAAGTGGGAGCGCAGGTTCCCTCCCCCTGCATCTCGCTACACAGTTGCTGGTGCGCTCGTTTTTAAACTTTACAAGTTATAAGAATATATAGATCTCCCCTGGGTGATTTTAAAATGTTTCTAGATAATAAAATTACCTTATTCCTTGGTAAATTAGATATTACCAAAGAGCCTTACAGTTATGTAATCTATTTGGATCATTTGGCTTAAACAGACAGTCAAGGTATACTAGAAATGATTCGTGTCTTGATAATATTTTCACCAACCTAAATGATTCATTAATAAATATTGTTATGTGCTGCCCTCTAATGGAGAGAGATGTAATTAGTCCCTGGTCAAAGTGAAAGGAGACCTGTTATTCAGTTGATGGTCGGTAGGATGGCGCCATCTATGGACCAATGGGATAATATAAAAATAAAGAACAGTAACAAATTGTAATTTAAATTAGTGAATTTTGTTACATTAAAGTTATAATTAGTTGCGTTATTTTTAAAGATTAATTATTGTAATTTAAGTGATTAATAAAGTAGTGGTTTGTGAAAATTGTTGTTGCAATTTATCGAACCTACAGAGTGTTTACTGGAGGGTGTAAACAATATATCAACATTTAACCCTAATATCTCATATCACCTGGTTATATTAGCTTGGGTTATTCTTTAACGACTGATCCACAGTAAGCAGATAATTCTCAAAACAGTTTTTTGACAATTCCTTGCATCTAGCCCTAAGCTGAGAAAACTGCAAATAGACCAGCTCGCTCTTGGTTGTCTTGTACTGCACATGAACTCTTTTGTTTCTCAATTATTAATCTTCGTAATTCAGCATTAAAATATTTTGGGAAGTTGGAGGACATACATTTTTTTAGGGGGACAAAAAAGCTATGCCGGTATACAGAACTTCATAAAATTCAAGAGCCATTTGATTGAGGTCATTACCAATGAAAATTGCATTCCAATTTATAGACACAAGATAATTATCCAAACCAATATATTTCTAAAATCGTAGTAATAATCTACAAATTTACGCGAATCATTGCTGTTGGTAAGAACTAATATGGTAAGTTATAGGCTAGATGATGGTAATTGTTTGGTAACAGCAAGTCCATAGCTTCAGTTACTTTTACATTAAAAACATTCGAAAAGAGTAAATCAAGAAATATATTTCTACCATTAGGGATATCATTCACCTGATACATAGGCAAATAAACTAAACATTGAGCTAATAATAATGCTGGGGATCCTTGAGGGCAGTTAACATTTGCACCATAGTCATCGTTGCTCCAAGAGGCCTCAGGAATGTGCTCAGAGCTGCAAAAGAACGTTACTACAAAGTCAGACTAAACATGGCAACTAACAAGTCAAAAGAGAGCTGGGCTATCATCAATGAGCTTAGAGGTAAAACTCGTCAGGCTACACCATAATTTAAAGTAGACCCCAATGCAGCTAACAATTACTACTGTACTATAGGAACAAAATTAACCGGGAAAATTGGGCCACGTAATGACCCCTTAAGTTATCTTAGGGATACTGGGGTTCCTGGGAGATTTTATTTATTTCCTACAGATATAGTAGAACTAAAAGAAATTATTTCTGATATAAAAAACAAAAAATCTTCTGGAATAGATAATTTGTTTGAAAATATGCCAGACAGCACACTAACTATTTTAGTTTATCTTATTAATCAGTCTTTGTAGTCCGGTATATTTCCTTCCTGTCTAAAAACTTCTATTGTCATACCACTTTACAAAGGGGGAAGTACAGACAAACTCTCAAATTTTCGACCGATTTCTTTATTATGTACTCTTTCTAAAATAATTGAAAAATTAGTTAAAAAAAGAATGTTGGTTTTTTTAAATATTCACAAAATACTAAATATTTGTCAATTTGGGTTTCAACCTAATAAGAACAATAGTAACGCTATGTTTATGCTTCTAGAAGAAATCTACTACAAAATAAATGAGGGTGAGGCAGCTGCGGCGGTATTTTGTGATTTATCGAAAGCATTCGACTGTGTGAATCATGAAATATTGCTGCAAAAGCTCCACTGCTACGGATTCAGAGGTACCTCTTTGGCCTGGTTTCAATCCTACCTTACTGGACGCTATCAAATTGTGGAATCTGCAAGGCAACAATCTAGTGGGCCGGGATAACTTGCGGTGTTCCACAAGGGTCGGTACTTGGCCCAGTTCTCTTTTATATATATATATATATATATATATATATATATATATATAAATGACTTGGCTTCTATCAACATGTCGGGAAGTTTCACGCTTTTTGCGTACGACACCACCATTTTATGGCACAATACAAATCCAAAAGTACTACATAATCTAATTAGTTCCGATATTTCCTTGGTAAAAAAAATGGTGTGATTCAAATTTCCTCACGTTCAACATAGCTAAGACTAATGTAGTGACCTTCGGTTGCAGTCTCGAGCAACTCCATCTTGGAAGTCACATTCTGGCGAATAGACATCACTCTAAATTTCTTGGTCTACCTATTGATCACAAGTTAAACTTTCAAGAACATGTAATGAACGTAAATAAGAAATTAGCCTCAGGATGTTATGCTATCCGCACAATCTCTACCGAACTGGGTTACTCTATGGCAAGGACAGCGTATTTTTCTTTAATAGAGTCGCACTTAAGATATGGTATTCTGTTTTGGGGATCGTGCTGTCAGGGGACAATTAACAGCGTACTCACCTTACAAAAACGAGCAATTAGATACATGTGTAAAGCGCGCGTAATTGCTATTTTTATTCACGAAACAGTCTACTTATTACATGAAAAATGAAATAAGTTCGACTTTGCTAATAACCGTCGCAACACCCGCCAAGCTAAAAATATCTGTTTACCTTTACCATCAACTAGCCTTATAAAAAAATCGTTAATTTATAATGGTAAAAAACTTTACAATCACCTCCCATTAACTTTAAAAAATATTGTCCCAGATAACTAATTTAGGAATGCTGTAAAAAATTTCTTAATTAACAAACCCTATTATAATCTACAAGAATACTATGATGATTCTTTTTAATATGCTTTCATTACGTTTATGTAACGACTTTACAAATATTGTTTGTGTTTTACAATCTTACACTTCGTTAATAAGATACTTCTTTAGATAATAAAGTTTACATCTATCTATCAGGTAGATTATAGTCACCAAATACCATCACCATGTGTCCCAGAAATTCTCCAGCAATTTCACAGTGAGCCATATAATTATCAGCCGGGAATTGGGGAGGGATATAAACCCCACCGATAATAAACTATGTTATTATAGCTGCACAATAAATATAACTGCTCGACACTGCTACATGACAACTTAATAAGTCTAACTTTTATGTGGCTCTTAATTATCGTAATAAGTACTCCCCCACCCCTTACTTTATTACTAGTATGAAGATTACAGTCCATACGAAACACCAGGTAATTTTTTAAATTCAGTTCAGAGTCCTCAATATCCTTAGTTAACCAACTTTCAGTTAAAATTATGACATCATAATGAGAACATAAAACTGCATTTTGCAGATCCATGAGCTTAGTACGCAAACCACCAACATTTTGATAGTAAGCTTGTAATGGGGTTAACGTGTGCTTTTTTCTCTGCTTTTAACATATATAACTTTGGGAACGCCATTATAGAACCTAATCTTAAGATTCTGCTCACCGCCCCTTGTCTATTTTTCAAGTCGCTTTTGGCTTTTCTCCACTGATCCTGTTGCATTTTTGTTAAGTTTGCACTTATTCTGTATTGAGAGGTATACAATTTTGTTTTATTTAGATTTCAGCACAGTCGTGACTAATTCTGAATTAGTACGGATAACTTTAATAGGTCTAAACTTATTTCAATTGATATGTTCTACCCGGACAACCTTAGCAACTTTGTCAACTTCATCCTCTACCCCCAGCTTCTGCATATCACTCACTACGCCCATATCTGCATTAATTCTTTCAGATAGAATATTGGAGGCAGATTCTGTCGCATTATACACCATAAAGTTATTAGACGTATCATTCAATCATTAATTTCATTAAATACCAACTCAGGATTCAATTCGGGCTTTGTTCACTTCTGGAATCTAATTCCTTTTTCAGGGATTTACTTGACATTTCAATTATTGTATTTGCCTCAACAGAAGTGGAACATTTTTGAAAACAGACTGACAGTTGCTACAGAAGAAAATGAGAAACGTTTTTGCAAAAGAACTGCACAGATCTCCGATGATGAAAGCTCCATACATTTTTCACTTGCATGTAATAGAATATTATAACTATCACAAATTGCATACTTGTCACCTAGTATTTGTTTACATTCATCACATGTACTTGCCATAGCATTTATTTGGTCCCCTAAATACAACTATAAACACATCTTAAACAAATGAGAGAAACTCTTCAACTTCCCGAGTAATATGAATTAAAAAATTCAAACCTTGTAACTGACAAGGAATTAAAGGATTATAAAACAAAATATAAAAAGGCATTGTCCGAGATCAAGCAAAAAGCAAACGATTATTATATAAAAACTAGTAGTAATAGATACATAATAAAAAGTAATAACCCAGTTTTAAACTTATCTGAAACTGAGAACATTAGTGCGAACCAATTCAATAACTTTTTTGCCAATATTGCAGAAGACATAGTAAATGCATTACCCGAAACAGATGTTAAGCACCATATAGACTATATTAAAATCAATGCCGCAAATTATGCCAGAGGAAATTTTAAATTTAAGGAAATAACCTTTAACCAAGTACGACCTACAGTAAGTAACTTAAAAAATAGTAAAAATAATAAAGATCGATATGACATAACCGGAAGAATTATCAAATCAAAACTCTATTTGTTTTTTTTTTTTTAATGGCTTTCGGTCGAAGACCATACTGCCAGTCACAAAATATCTAATTGATAGTCAGAATAACGTTAAATTAATTTATTAAATATCTTGATAATGGTAGCGAACAGTATGACAAAAAAAAATACCTAATTCTAACCTAAAAATGAAGAAAAAAAAAGGGAAAAGAATCAAAACTCTATTAAATATTATTACTGGGCCCTTTACTAAATTAATAAATATTTGTATAAATAGCCGCATATTTCCTAAGTGCCTTAAAATTGCAAGTTATTCCTGTCTTAAAAAGGGGATCTATAGATGATATGAGTAACTACAGACCAGTTTAACTGGCTCTTATACTTGCAAAAGTTTTAGAAGCAGCTTTTAAAACCAAATCACAGAGTACTTTGTACAATGTATCTATCTACCGCGTTCGCAATAAATAATTTTACACAAACAGTATTAAAGGGATTTGAGGAAAACATATATCATATAGTTTGTCTAATATTATTGTATGTTGTTATATAATTCTGTGTATTCATTACTATATATTTTTGTGTACTGTTTTTATTTAATTTACCATTATTTATGTAATTTCTACTATGACTTTTCGCATATGTTCTTATGTAACAGCTAACGTGATAAATAAATTATTATTATTATTATTCCTAGATTTAACAAAAGCTTTTGATTGCATGTCCCACAAAATCTTATTATAAAAATTAGAAGCCTACAATTTTGATACCAATAGATAGCACTAATTAGTTGGTGATGCATGGCATACCGCAAGGTTCTGTCCTAGGACCATCATCTTCTTAATCTATATCAACGACCTACCAAACTGTTGCCTGAATGCTGAGTCTATTCTGTTCGCAGATGACACAACCAAACTTTTTCAAGATATATGCATGGTTAGATTTGTGATGTGTCAATCACACACTCAAATTTCTTGACTTGGTTTACAGCAAAAGCATTAAGCATAAATGAAAGTAAAACTCAGGCATTAGTTCTCATGTTGAGTAATTTACCAAATGGTAATTCAGATTCCGAACCAGTAAAATTTCTAGGGATCTACATTGATCCAATACTAACATGGGAAAAACACATCGAGTACCTGTCAGGTAAGCTTTTGAAAAATAATTTTTCTAATAAGGAATTTAGCAAATAGTGTGTCACATAAAACCTTACTAGTAGCTTACTATAGTTTTTTTCATTCAAACATGTCATATGCTATATTAAATTGGGGTCACTCAACATACTAATTCAAAGCATTTAGTTTACAACGTAAATGCATTAGAATCATAGCTCAAATAGGTTAAGAGTGTTGCCGTGAGCAGTTCATAGATTAAATATACTTACCCTACCATGTGTATTGTGTATACATACTAGAATGTCTCTATTTAAAAACAGAGACAAAATTTATATACTATTATAGTTATATATAGTTTCTGTAGTGTTAAGGAGTACCCGCAGAATAATTTTAGCTATTTCGACCTGTAATTTTTATTTTACTATATATGGTGTCTTTTGATTATATGGAACTAATGTAGCATGTCTGCACATTTCTTTGTGTATTGTATGTTTTTTATTGTAATATAAATTCATGTTAATTTTATTTTTATATTGTAGTTCTTTTGATTTGTGTAAGTACCTTTGTATAGTAGCACCAATAAATCATTATTATTATTATTAAACAACGTATTTTTAGAAACAATTCATTTATACAAACAAAAACTGAAAATAAATTTTCAAAGCTTCATCTGTCTCGATAAATGTGCGTACGGTATAACATGTAGTCACATAGGTGGCTAATAATGTGTTTTGACTAATTGCTACTCTACTGGCATAAATTTTATTTTGAAATTAGCCATACCTTCTATTGGTTGTTCATAGACCTTATTTTTTTATGTATCTCTAGAAAAAAGTCTGGTAGTGTCACGCCAGGTGACCGAGCTGGCCAATGAGGAAGTTGCATGATTTTTTTTTATATCACAGATACATCGACGACAGAAAAATATGCTTCCTCGTATTTTTTCTTTTTCTTTTTTGTTAAAATTGAGGGTGAAAAAAAATATTTATTTCGGTTGAGAATTTAAAACCATTAAAACGCTCTATCCCTAACGAATAGCGTCATTCGTAACCTGTAGCGTCACGTCGTTATTGTTAAAACGTTGAAGCACCTAAAAAGAAAACTGTGGTTATAGATAAACATGTTAGGGATGTTATAAAATGATTATCCATCATATTAACCAATAATTAATAACAAGATTAAGAATAACAACGTAAATTAGCAAATTCAGATCCAATTAGTGACGTCAACGCAATATTATAGCGTTTTCAGTCACGTGGTTTTGTTTACACAAAAGTTCAAATTTTAATGTGGCATATTTACGAAGCGAAATTTTTCTAAGAGTTTCTTTTATTATATTATCAACTTATATAGTACATATTGTTATGTGCTGCCCTCTAACGAGGAAAAGATGTGATTAAGTCCCTGTTCAAGGTGAAAGAAAACCTGTTATTGTGTTACTCCCTGACTAGTAGGGTGGCGCCGTCTATGAGCCAATTGACGAACGGTCATCTATTACATGGTAGAAAACTCTGTAGGATTCCAGAAAATTGTGGAATACTGTGGTACATTTCTATGGGTGTATATAAGGAGGTGAATCCAGCAGATGGGGGAACAGTACAGTTTAGTGAAGTATAAAGAAGAGTTCAGTTCAGTAAACAGACAGAGAGTTTTTAGGTTAGGCAAGAGTTGACAAGTTTAAGAAGAAAAGTAAAGTACATAGTGTTTTAAAAGCAGTGAATTTATATTAGATTAAGTTATTATTAGTTGTGTAATTGTTAAGTATTTGCTAGTGTAATTTTAGTGATAAATAAAATAGTGGTTAGTGAAAATTCTTGTTGCAAGTTATTTGAATCCACAGAGTGTTTACTGAAAACTGTAAGCACGTAACAATATTATGGAAAAATAATAAAATTAAGCATTTTTAAAATCCATGCATCTTCCTCATTGTGTTAAGATGGCGGAAAATGAGCAGTCAAGTTCTCAGTCTACACAAAAATTGTTATAAATATTACAAAAACAAACAAATAAATCGTTTCATCTGTATACAGGCATGGCAGCATCCTCGTATGTCCTTGTAACCCTGGTTATCATATTATGACATATTTGTTGGGCAGCGTCGATTATCCCTTGTTTAAGGACTTTTCTGTTGTATCGACTGGTGTTGCATAGACCATCTCTTTCATATGGCCCCACACGACCCTGTATATTTAAACTCCCCTTTTCCCATCTTTTCATTTGATATCTACCCTACTTACTAAATTTGTACAACCTCGTATGATTTTTCCGAGCATCGAAGTTCTCATTGGCATCTCCCTGGATTAAGAGAAATCATTTAAAGTTTAGTTCATGGCAGTACAGCAAGGAATAAAGATATTAACGTAGCATATACATAGACTGTGAAACACGTTACCCTCTTTTGCTTAACTTGGTCAAGTAAAAAGAATTATTTTGGCAAAACGATAAAGGAGAGGTGAAGGTTAGAAGAAGAATAAAACCATTTTAATTCAGTTATTTGTATATTTAACCAAAAAAATTACTTTGGCATATAAGCACTTAAAAATTAGAGTGTCATAAAAATGGCAAACTTGTATAAAACGCACTCTAAATATTCACAACACCACAATCCAAAAAAATTATACCACATAATTAATCGATAGAATTAAAACAGAGATACGGTGTACAAAAAAATTATTAGTTATATAAGATTAAATATCGCCGAAATTAATGGATTACTGAGTACGGTACAATTAGATATTTTAACGTTATACTTATCGCTTAAAACTATTGGATATATAGCACACTTACAATACATTTATAATGGCATTTCAAACCATTATCACAAAAGAAAAAATATTATTTGCCATTTTCTTGTGCTTGATATTATCATTCAGGAGAATAATATTCAAGTAAATGACTAGTTTATTTGAAAAAAAAAATGACAAATAATTGGTTGCTGCAGACTAATTATATAAATATTTTACCAAGAATTCTGTTTGCTACTTTAGGAACTTGAAAGTATAGTTATCTGATAGTTTCAGACCTTTAAAATGTGACTGAGCAGAAATTTCGATAGGCTATACTCGTGTACCGAACTAAATTTATAAGATACAGGTTCTAACTTGATTAAATTGCAAATGATAGTATAAAGCTCGAAATCCAAAAACGAAGCACAGCAAAGCAAATTTTCCGCTGCACCACATTTCGACGATGATGTGTAGTTGTGTAGAAACTACTGTATGAAGAAAGTTTGCATGATATTTACTTGTCGCTTGTCGGTAAAACATACCAGAATGAATTTTCAAACTTAATAAGTAACGTCTAAAATGCCACCACGATGGTAAACTCGATAAAACATGTCTAAACCTACGGATACCTTAAGCTACTAGAAGTAAATACAAGCTCTTTAATTAATATCTGCTGAGTATTATTATAGTCATTAATAATATGCCGTAAAACAAAGTCCAGTTATCCTGTAAAATTTTCAAATTTTGCTTTTCTAGGTAATTATTTTTAACACCTACATATAGTTTACATGCATGCTGCAAAGTTAAAAACACTGATATATTTCCATGAATTTGCAACTAAAATAATATATATATTTCACTAATTTCATCTACGAAAAAGAAAGAAGTGAAATAGTTGACAGCCTGAAGATTTCGATGTTTGTATAAATGCTCGGAAACAATAAAAATAGCTATATGGACCTGAAAATTTCAACACTGTCAACATCACACTCCACAGCTATATATATATTTTTTTGCAATAGCATTTATAATTAGAAGTTGGCGACGCACAACCTTCAGACACTTGTACAGTACGATAAAAATAACTAAACCATATCGCCAACTGCACTAAGAACTACTTAAAAATAGAACAAAAAACAACTAATAAAGCATAAAAATAAACAATACGCTACCTATACAAAAAGAAGCCTACAGTATGATGATTTTATGACAACATGCGCATTTTACAAATTTTGGCACCACCTGTAGACCGAAAACAAAATCCTGATCGAGTATAACCCAAATAAACACTCACAAACCAGAAAATATCACATGACACATTGAGCCACTGTACAACAAACAAAATAAATCCTATAAATACCAAAATATTGGCAAAATGTGTACGTATTCGTAATAGCGGCTCCTGCGGGCCCCAAAATAATAGCAACTTAAATAAATATTTGGTTCAAAAAAGTATTTGTATTAAATATTCACGTGAACTGGTAAAAATTATCAATTTAATTTATTTTGTGCTACTTAAAAGTCATGGAATCCAAAAATATTCAGTCTCGAAACATTTGTGTGAATATTCCGTACAAATACGATCGTTATTTAGCAACCACACCCTTAGACAAATATACGTGATGTGCGTATAAACATTGCTGGCTAGGGCTACAGTCAAAATTAATAAAATCACCAACTTCTAGGTGTGGCTTCTAAAAGACGATAGAGATGGTATCTTCTTTCTCCTTTTACAAATTACACTGCCATAGTATCGTAGGCTGTGAGTCCCCCGTTTGCTGCGCAGGCTTGCCCTGTTTCGTTTCTAAAAAAAGACAAAGTGCAAACACTTGCCGACACCAAAAAAATATACACAAATATTTCAAAAGCAGTAATTTTTATTAAAAATATATTCAAACCAATCAAAATGCATTTGTTACTTAAATCACCAGGTGCAGATTAAAAACAAAAAGGTGCAATAAAAACATAAAAGTTAACACAAAAAAAGCATTATTACAGTGCGGACTTACAGTTTCCTGCTTGAGAGGAATTCATGAAATAAATTAATTCGTTTTAACATTGGCATTTGTGTAGAATATTTAAATGGCAGGTTATGAAGATATGAAAAAGCCAACATATCAGTAATCCCCTCTGCATGTTAAGCTATCAAACATGTTTAGATGTTAGAAATCATGATTGGATACTATTAATTAATTCACACCAATTTGAGAGCACAGTATTTATCCTATTTGTGAATAATTGTATGCAAAAAAGATACAAACGATTAACAGATGAGCATGTAAAATCACAACAAATCACATTATATTCTTCAAGTGTCATTTAAAGTCACCATACCCAAGAGAGAGAGAGAGATCCCATAGGGAAATATTTACTGTCTTTAACCATAACTTCTCAATAACTTCAAACATATGCGAAATAGTTAAATTTAAATTTAGGAAATATGAAGATTGACATAATTTTTAAAATTAAATCTAACTATTTTGCAAACAACTGAAATTACTGAGTGAAAATTCATATCACTATACCTGTCATAGTACCACTTAGGTAGTCGTATACTTTTATTTTACCAATATATGTATTAAAAGAAAAGTTATAATCAAAAATAATAAATATATCCTTATCGGATCTCTCTCTCTCTCTTGGATATGCCCACCATAAGATAACAAAAATTATATCTGCCACTTTAGATTTGAAAATTAATATTTCTTCTGAAACTAATATATGACATTTCTATTTTTGCAGTATTAACATGAAAATGATTCAACATCATATTCTCAAAAAAAAAACCCCTATATTTAGAGCAGAGGGGATATATCAGCAATATTAATGACCCTAAAAATGATCATGTAATGCACATGAGATTCAAACAATTATTTAGGGACAGAATACAATGTACTGACCTCTCAATCAGTTTGCGCATTTCTTCGTGGGACATGCCATCCTTTGAGTTACCTCTCATTACTGAAAACAAATCACACTTAGCTACACGACCACAAAACGACACAATATCTAGCCTAAATATAGTAAACACTCCCAATAAAAAAATATTATTTAATGTATTTCAATTTCTAAGCTTTATTTCAAAATATAATGTTTGAGCAATGATGTTAAATTGACTCATCTTTCTAAATAAGTCAGATCTAATTATAATGATCAAGTAAATAACCAGATTTAGTAACTTGTATATTGCCGACATTTAAGTGAAGGCTATTTTCAGCTGATTCACACAGTACTATGTACCTTCCAATGTGGTGAATTTACTTTAATTCAAGAAAATTGTGCAATAGAAATGTACGACATGCACTTTATTTCTACAAATATTATTATTTAAGTAAGTATTTTGCACTACATTTATTTGCAAAATTCGTTGAAGAAACTGTTAGCAAAAACATATACCACATGTAACAGTGTATCAAAGTAATTTTCGTCGTGGAAATCTGCCTAGGATATGCATATGTTATTTTTATTCCGTCTGTATAATTTTCCTTCCCTTGTATTTCTGCTAGAATAAGTGTTGAATTATTGATTGTACCCCGAGCTAAATTGAACCGTACCGAATACCTGTTTCTGAGGCTTGAGTTACAATGTGTGACCCTTTTACTCATCATCGTCCACTGAGGTGGATTTTTGGTGAACCAGTGTTTTTATTGTGTCTTTAAAAATCGTTCAAAATTACTGTTAATTTGTACGAAAAGGAACACAAACGTAAGATGGACTATTGCAATTGGATTTTACAGAATAAAGTGTGACCAAACATGATTTTTAGGGCAGGATTTTATTTTCGGATGAGTCTAGGTTCACAATTTTGGGGTTATTTAACCAACAAAATACAAGATATTAGTCACAAGAAAATTAAAATTCATTAAGGGAGGGTAGTTATCAAGATCGATTTGGTTTGAATGGTTGGCTTGGAGCAATTGGTAGTACAATCATTGGTCCAATTTGCGAAACCCTTGACTGGTGTCAGATACTTGGGATTCCTGCAAAATGAGATTAAAGACATTTTTTAGATGAATCGCTTTTGGATTTAGAACAACAAGGAATGTATTTGCAACAAGATGGCACTCCTTTACGCTCCATAATTTAATAGTAACTGATTTCCTTCAACAGAGATTCGGAGAAAACGTTATTTCGACAAATGGTCGTGTCAGGTGGCATCCAAGGTCAACTGATTTTACCCCCTAGATTTTTTCTTTGGGGGTTGCCTATGCAACCACAGTTACAACCCGCGAATACCTGCAGCTATAACTAAGACCTGCAATTAATAGCAAAACGGCCCAGCAACTGGTGAATGTTCTTTGAAATACAGTTACGTGAGTTCAGAAGTGCATTGACGTTAATGGACAGCATTTCAACTGTTGTAATGTTTTGTGTTCCCTTTTTGTATTCCAAAGCCAGCTTATGTATGATAAAAAAATTGTGCTTTCTTATCTTCTTTTAGTTGTAATTTTGATATATTTATTGCACAGTATAATATACTTAATATAATAATTATATTATAATTACTATTTATTTATTATAATATGAATAAATTCCTTATTAATAGTATTAATAAATGATACCACGCTACAGTTCTATTTGAAAAAATTGTGCTCTAACCCAAAAACTATATTGATGAACTTTATTTACTCATAAATCACATAATTTAGTATTTTTAAAGAGATTTCGATTTTTAAACATTGAATTCAATGCCTGACATTACTTTTTATAGTTCAAGTACTTAATAAATTCCCGAGACAGAAAGAAAACTAACAAAAACTTTACGGCATAATTATTATCGCCGCGGGCCATGGTGCTAGTTGAAATAAATAGATCCCAGTAAATAAAAAACGCAACAAAAACTTTACGACATAATTATATTGTCACAGGCCATGGCGACAAGCCTGACATGAAACATTCCCAACGCACATTAAAAACCTATAAAGGTCAATTTGCGAACAGCAGTACCTTTGCAGTACTGGTATTTTAATGAGGTCGTAAAGTTTTTGTTACGTTTTTTATGTCTCAGTTTCTTCCTACTTGAACTATACTTTTTAGTGTTATCCTCAGAAGCTACCATACATGTCAATTAGAATAAACAATAAACCTGAAAAGTCATCATAACACACTGAAATGGAAAACTAAAAATTAAAATAAATATTTACTTCAATAATTTACCTTTAAAACTAAAAGGGAAAGGATGCTGTTACATGTGGTATAGTTGAAGAGGCAACAAAAAAAAATAGTCAACTTGGTCGTTACAAAAATGATCTTAACTTGTTATGTGAGTTTTCTAACAGTGGTGATTAGAATGCCAAGGATTAAATAGTGAAATTAGGCTAGGCAAGATGGGCAATAAAGCGCCAGAAAAATGCATAGGTACTGTAACTACTTCGTGTGTCTGAGAAAATTTATTAAAATCATACAGCTTAACTTTTTAAACTTATAATAATCAGACAGAAAAAGTAAATATTGAGTTTTTCGACAACTGTACAAGGTTCTCAGAAGAAGCACATCTTCTTAAATTATTTCCACTTTACAAGGGATGAAACTGAAAATTTTGGAGATTTGCAAAAAATCTCTTAGTAATTCCCCTTAAATTATTTTAAATTCACATGAAGGGCGCATATGCAACTAGAACAAAATGGGGTCATACTTTATGTACAATTATAATTTTTTGGCATAATGTTTATTTATATTTATCCAAAGTTTAGCTATAAGAAGTAACAATTAAATGCTGTGTCCACATGAATCAAGACAAAAAAATTTAGTTATAACTAACAATATGACTGGTATCGACATTGGATATGAAATTGATCCAAAAACAATTTTTTATTGGAGTGTGAAGTGTTAAATATATAAGTATGCGATATATGCAAAATAAACACAAAAAACAAAACAAAAAAATGGTTAATAACTAACATGCAGTTAACACTCGTTTGAAAACCATGCGACGAAAATTGAAAGATGATAAATGTTTGTTAATGAATGAAATGTTAATGAAATGAGTTGAAGAACCTAATCTAGGGCTAATAGATCACGCTCACAACTCACTTACCCTGATCATCTTCTGAAAAAATATTTCCGTTTTAAATATGTCTTTCAAATATTTCTTTTGGTTAAATGTACAGTTTTATTTCATTAGATTTAGGACGATTTACAAAATTATTTTAAATATACCAGGTGTATTGCAAGTGACTTTTAATTTTAATTCAGTATTTGTGATAACTAAGTAACATTATAATCATTTTATATAATTTGGATTGTCGGGAACACAACCAAAGTTAATAAAATGCTATTTTGCCCACGTTTGGTTATTCTACATAAACTTCATCACGAACCGATAATGATGAAGTTCATGTAGAATAAACGAAATGTAGGCAAGATGCCATTTTATTAACTTTAGTTCTGTTTCCTATGATCCAAATTGCATAAATTTGTGTCAAGAACACAATTTACTTTTCAATTATAATCATTTTTAAAGATACAATGTTGGTTTTTAAACACAATGAAATAAAACCAGACAGTTATAATTTCCTTATCAGTACTAAGTAACTATTAACATCTCAATTATTATTTACATTATTATTTTAAAACAAAAACGAGAAATTAAGCAAAACGTTAGGGCTTACCACCATATGTTCGACTATTGATCAGTTGATCCCTGTCACATTCAGCTTCTGATATTTCGTTACTGTCCTTCGAGTCGTTGAAGGATGGATCGTGGTTACGTGGTGGAGGTGGTGGTGGTTCGGGGCTGCTGCTGGTTGGTTGTACCCTCAGAGAACCTAAAGAACGACGTCCAATTGAACTTCTGCTGCCGTATTGGTCATAGGGAGCTCCATAACCGCCATATTGAGATCCGTATTGTTCATCTTCGGGGGCACAGTTGGCTGGATCGTCGTATTCTGGTCCAGGGGAATATATACTGCCATTACCTAGAAAATTAGTTATTTTTAGGTTTTTAAGTTGCAATGAACAAAAAAAATATTTGATCACAAATTAGTTAACAAACATTTCTGCATATTTGCATCTTTCAACATCTATATATATCAACACTGTTTTCGGTCTATTATTGTGCTTGTATTCTTGAATGGAAGAAATAAAATATTTTATTATGAGCACTAACAATAATAAAATATTCCACACTAGTAATACATTTAGGTTGTTCAAATAAGAAAAACGTGCATAGGATCTATAGAATATTCTACCTTGTGAGCCAACTCTGTCATAACGATTCCTGTTTTGGCGTGGCATTGATTGTGATCCGTTACGTGAGTGGAGTCCATGTGGTGTATTCATACCGGAGGGTCCCATGGTACCTGCATGTGGATGGGGGAAAGTTTGGAATTGCATAGCCTTAGTTGGATCCATTTCTTCACGGAAACCCAAAAGGTGGAAAGTGGCGTAAGGGCAGATTTCATCATCCATACCTTCAATAATAATTTATACTAAATTATAAAATCCCATCGATATTTCTTGCCTGAATACATACAACTACAATATTTTCTCTTACTATCCTTATATCCCAAAATTCGAAAACTGTATCAAAAATGTAATTTTTTATTTGTAGTGGAAAAATTCAGTAGCTCTTGGTCTATTACTGCCATTTAATAAAGAAATTATATTTTGTTAGACATGAGCAGAAGTATTCAAGAAAACATTTCTTAACTAACTTTAGAAAAAATGATTTATTTTAACAACATCCAATAAATATTAAGAAAATAGATAATGCATTTTCCCAGCTTTAATTTCTTAATTATTGCCAGAAATACATCAGGCAATCTTTGAAACTAAATTTACCTTAATAAAATTGCTAAAATGCTACGACTTACTTTTTAAACAAACAAAATGCAACTATAGGGATGACTATTCCAAAAACATACATTCACTCAAGTGTTTTATGTGTTAATTATAGAAACATTGCACAAAACATTACCATGCAACATGCAGAGAAAGGAGCTTAGCAAAGAAGCAGTAGCGGACTTACTTTTTGTTCTGTAGGAAGAAGCATTTGTATTTATATTTATTTATATACGGGGTTGCTGTTAGTAATAAATGACACTCTTATTATACAGTCCATTTGGTTTATATGAATTCACTTTACCAAAGCCTAAAATTAAAGTGACCAGATTTTTGCATATCAGCTTTCAACGATCCGTCTTGATGTCTGTGATATTATTATGCGTTTTGAATATATCGAGGGTCCCAACTGAAGTGCATAATTTGAATTTTGCGGAATTCTAAGTTTGTCAACAGCACAGGGTTAAAAATTTCACAGCTATCGGCACGATTATTCCACAAATGAACAACGCATTATTATTCCGAAAGCCTATTACAAATGTGGGGAAAGTTTTGCAGAAACAGTTGTAAACTGGAAAATTTTCAGTCCGTATATTTTACAGAATCATGAAAGCATTGTCGTAGTGGCTGAAAATGTTGCGGAGAGTTCAGAAACCTTGGTTCAACATCGTTCACAGGAATTGATCTTTCAGAGAAACACACTAAATTCTCATATATTATCTCATCGATATGCTTGTAATATTCAACAAACGCAAAAAGTAAGGCCAAGAGATCGTGAGCAGCGTCGTGCATCAGTAAATTGGGTGGATAGTGATGTTTCGAAAAAATTTACCTTAAGTGATGCGCAATGCTCGGAATTTGGGTTTAATTCCAGTGGCATTGCCGGCATACATTTGCTTATGCCCTGCATTTCTTTAAATTGAGCAGTGTTTCTTTTATAAATAGAATATGTTAATATGTCAATATTATACAAAAAATAAATGAAAATTAATTATCTTTCACTGAACTAAAAATGTATGCATATTTTAATAAATCCACGTAACAATGCACCTAGAATAAACAAAAAACTCCGATCACTGGTGATGAGGTACACTTTCAAATAGATGCGTATGTGAATTTATAAATAAAACACTGGATTTGGGTTACAGAGAATCCTCAAGTGGTTTAATAGAAACCAATACATCTACACAGAGATACAAATTAGGAGCAGATTTTGGGTTGGCATAGTGATAGACTATACTCCTGTGAGAATAAAGTCGGCAATGTTCTGAGTAAATGGTATACAATATCGCAAGATGATAAAAGAGTTTTGACTAGAGGCATCTATCACTTGGTATATGTTGGAAATCGTCTACAATCTCTCTCTAGTTTGCTTTTATATTAACTAGTATTCCACTTTTGCAAATTTGGTCACTTTAAGTCGCTCCTATAAATACTAATTATTATTTGTAAATAAAACATATTTATATAAGCCTAAAGTAAAATGAGTCATAAAAAAATGAACTTACTATAACTAAAATTACAATAAACATAACCTAAAACGAGCAACATAAAAAAATAATGCAGAATATTATGAATATTATTAATTCAATTATTTTGTTCCTGTATCATTAAAATAGAGCTTTATGAAATAAAGAGAGAATAGCATCACAGATAGAATGTAGTGATTTTCAATTAAAAATTTGATGGAAGTTTTTTATCCTTTTCTTTAAAATTTTGCAACACCCAATACCTAATTAATCACAAAAACCCGAAAAACTCTTCAACTAAACCAATTCAAATTTCACTATATTCTTCAAAGTGTCCATTGAAAACTTACATAATATGAAGTTTTATTAATTTTTGGAGTTATTATGGATACACATAGAGTGACAGACATACAGATGGACAATTTAGTGTGGTCCATTGGAATGGGACAAAAATTTTTTTTTTTTTGTTTCACCCCAACTTTGATGAAAATATACAGAAAAGTTATTTCAACCAAATCTGACTGATATCAAAAAATATTTAGTGGTCGCACGCAGGTAATAAAACTAGTGGTAAAATATCTCCCTGGTTTTTATTAAAAAACACTCGATGTCAACGGCAAAGGGAACAAGCAGTATTCTTTTTTACTCGGTTTGCTATTGCCAAATTATGTCGGTACTTCAATATTTTGCCCTTTTGGGAGTTTCTGCCCATACCTGATTCTTATATAGAGCAGTTTCCATTTTCTGTTGCTCATAAGATGACATGCTCATGTCAAAGAAAGCAAGTGCTACAAGATGCTCGTTAAGGTATCAAAGTCAATAAAAAATCTCCGTTTTATTTAATTTTAACTCATCAAGTTTTTGTTTTTTAAAATTCTGTGCCTATGTAAGATAGAAGAGAAGAGGCAGCTTTAACCTATGCTGTTGCCATTTTTCTCTTTCTTTCATGTACATTATTTTGTTATTTATATTTCCTTCTATCTGATTACAGAAATCGACTCAAATTTTGTACCTGCCAATATTGTCTTGGGGAAGCATTGCAGGTGAAATTTTTTTCAGAAAAATATCGATCCTAATATCAAATTATTAAAAAACAAACCGAAATATAATAATATAATAAAATTATAAACCTTCTGCAGAAAATCTTTCTGCTGCCCCCTTCCCGATAATTTAGCAATAAAACTTTGTATAATAATCCTCCTAAATAAATACTGTAACATATAGGACCTAACGACTTTTATTAGCTTGGATGTCAGGATATCACCATTTAAGAATGTCTTGAAATATTTTATCATTTTCCTCTCTCCTATTTAGATTTTAGAACACCAAAAACTAATATTTTATTTTTTATGTATTTATAATTTAGAGCTTTGTACTGTTTACTCATATTTTATTTAAAAATTAACAAATATTTTAAATTAGAGAACCCTATTTTTGACACCAGGATCTAAAATTGGCAATTTTATACAAATATTAGTTTCAGACAACCCTCTATGCAGATTTTGTTGGAAGTATTTCAGAATGACCACATCTCTTTTAATGGGAGAGGAGGTCTTGTCGGAATTCGACAAATTGGAAAGATGTACAGATTTAGGATATCAATTTTTCACAAGTTTGTATTTTCTTACTTACAAAATACTTAAAAGTAATAATTCGTTGGATGTTTCGTACCGTTTTTGTGACACTATTATTTTAACTAAAGCTGTTAGTATACATCGAAATTAGACACAATAAATAAATAGGCATATATAAACAATTTCAACTTGTTTATCAAGTCTATTTACCAAAACATGTCACATTATCACTTCATGAAATATACAACTCTTTGAAAAGGCACCAAAAAGCGTTTTTACAAAAGATAAAACCATTCTACAAAATCTGATAGTCTTTACCTCTATGAGTATGAACAGTCTCATTTGAGCCTCTCCTACTCCTTAGTTCTTCGTATAAATGACGTCTGGGGTCCCAAGTAGAATGAGAACGGTAATGTGCTCCTATATGTACAATTACAAAAAAAAGTAAAATCTATAGCATAAGCCTTAACTGCATTGTTTGCCCGCTGTTAATAGGCTATTAATAACATTTAACAGCAAAACAATAAGTAACTAAATCTAACACATAAGCAAGACAGAGGTATTGGAATGGAAACATTTATTCTCTTAGTTTTTCTTGGGAAATCATTAATTGTCACTAGTTCAGGATTCTTAAACCAAAAATGATGGATCGAGATGAATTTTTGAGACCTGTATCCACTATGAGAATCAATAATAACACTAGTTCATTAGTTGTCGTGAACCATGGCCATAGGTGGTGCAATTCCACAAAAAGAAGTAATTTTTTAGTCATATTTTTAAAATTTTAAATTTCTTTAAGGGTGAGTTACCAAGGCCAAATAGTGCGTTAAATATCCTTATTCTTATTTTACACAATTCTTAAAAAAGAGCCAACAGAATTCAGAATTGATTTCATTATGTAAACTAGTAAACCTAAGACAAAGACCTATTATATTTTATATTGTAATCCTAGTTAAAATTATGTTTCCAAAATTTTCTCCTCTCGATTATTCAACGCGAACATATCACTCATTCGTCCCAAATTGACCATAAATTGTTTTATACTCTACAAAGGGACCTAAATATTCAAATAAAATGTAATATCATGTAGTATAAAATAAAATAACATGAAAAAAAACTCTGCATAATATTTGTTCCTATTAAAGTATTGTGTCGAATATGAATATTATGTTAAATTTCGTGTAAAATAGTTGGGTATTTTGCTACTACGTGACAGCAGCATAGCGATGACATTGCTAGGCGTGCGTCAAAGCAGGGTTTGTCATTTTTAGTGTATGAAATAGCGTTTAAAACTTGGTTTAATTATTTGCTCATATTAATGTTAAGAAATGACATTGTCATTAAAAACATTACTGAATATATATTTTTAGGATTATTTACTTCCTATTTATCACAATTGACAGTCTTTACTACAATATGAAAAACTTGCCCAAATGTAGTAGTATGCATTTTAATTTTTTGTTTCTGTGTAAAACATTTTTTAATAAAAAAATTCCAAAAGATGCACCAGTTGTATTCATTATTAGAACACTACAACTTTATTCAAACTTACTGCACAATTTCCTAATTAATATGTGAATAATATATAAAATCTTGGAAGGAATTATGGTTATAAATTATGTACGATTGTCGATTTTAGTAAAACTGATGTCTGAAAAATAGTTCTAATTTATTTTTGTTCACACATTTTCAGTAACTATCTGTTGGTGACACTGCTATTAAATATTACTTTCTAATAAACGGTTGTATTGTTTATTAGAAAATACCATTACTGTACATAGTGTACTATAACTGTACTAAGGGACTAAGTGCATTTTTTATCACTAAGTGTGAAGGATCAATTAAAGGAGGAATTAAAAAGCACTTTCGCTTTTTGATATATTGGTACAAACGATTTAATTTTTTACACTCCACAGTCTAACAGCGCGGTATTGCTATTGTAATAATCATTTTCAAGGAGTAAAGTACAGATCTCTTTTACTCCTTGAGGGACAGAACCCACTTTCTACAATTTAGTCCTCGAAGATGACAATTAAAATACCACTCTTAGATCACAGAATACCAAGAGAGATGAGAAATGCTCAAAAGTAATTTTTTTATTTTCCATTGTGGTACAGATTCTTATTAAGGGTGTACAGAAAAGTTTCTATGTGTGCTCACTAATTTCCTCTTTATTAAATAACTATAAACATGTATTATACACAAACATGAATAAAGTATGTTCATGTCCTGGCGTTCTCTAAATACCTACGTATTTATTATTCAAACTATACTTATATTAAATTATATCACAGCACTACTTATGTATTCCTGATAGCTAAATTCGGTGTTTTACTAATATTTCGTCTTTTATACCAACTAAATATGTGCAACCTACAATACTTCAAGATGTTCTGTGTCACCGAGGTTTTGCAAAAATTTGTTGTAACTATTGAGTTCGTACGGTCTTGTATGCCACCTAGACTGATGTGGCTTCTGTGTTATCGATAGGACGAAGTAATACAATTATTTACAAATTCACTTGCGATTGCCTGGTGCATGCAAACGTAGTCTTAACTTCTGTTGCCGGGCACAACCTACTAAATAATGTTATGCATGTTGGTGTAAATCAACCTGTATATGTATGTATGTCTAAATTTTCATGATTCTCCAAAGTTTTGAACTAGCGTAAAATTTGACTGGCAAAATCGTATCTTATAAAAAAAAATCATTTCTGATACTTTTTGAAAGTATTGTTATGTGCTGCCCTCTAATGAGGAAATATGTGATTAAGTCCCTGTTCAAGGTGAAAGGAAACCTGTATGGTGGCGCCATCTATGAGCCAATTGACGAACAGTCATCTATTACATAGTAGAAAACTCTGTAGGGTTCCAGAAAATTATGGAATACTGTTCTGGTACATTTCTATGGGTGTATATAAAGAGGTGAATCCAGCAGATGGGGGAACAGTACAGTTTAGTGAAGTATAAGGAAGAGTTCAGTTCAGTGAAGTAAACAGACAGAGAGTTTTTAGGTTAGACAAGAGTTCACAAGTTTAAGAAGAAAAGTAAAGTACATAGTGTTTTAAAAGTAGTGAATTTATATTAGATTAAGTTATTATTAGTTGTGTGACTTTTAAGTGTTGTAATTTTAGTGATTAATAAAATAGTGGTTAGTGAAAATTCTTGTTGCAAGTTATTCGAATTCACAAAGTGTTTACTGAAAACTGTAAGCACGTAACAGTATTGTTTAATAAAATTGTATATAATTTTGCAAATGAGGGTATAGTATAGTACAGCACTTTTGTGCAGATAAAAAACAAAATAAAACCTTTACAAACTCATTATTATCAACAAAACAAGCCGCCGTACATTAAAAAGCTATAAAGATAAGCAAGTCAAATTGAGAACGAAATAGTACAAAGCCGTACTTAAAATTCGTAAGTGTTAGAATGTACATATTAATAATACTAGATCGTAACGCGCTGTTAAAATTGCGACTAAGTTGCTGATCTAAATATTTCAAGTATGGACCCGGGCGCAAGTTTTGCGACTAGTTTAATGGTATTTTAATGAGGTTGTAAAGTTTTCTTTGCCTTTTTACGTGTAGTGTAAATCTGAGCTCGACTATAACTTGTGCAGCTGGCCAAGGGGACATACCCAAGACCAATACAATTCGAAAAAAAAAAAATTGTATATAAATGTCTCAATTTTTACAATTTTCAGAAATTTTGGAAAAGCCAATTGATAAATAAACTCTACAGTATTTGGATATTTTTACTGCTATTATTAGTCTAAGTAAAATAGGCGACTGAAGCTATTTTTGCAAAAGATAAAATCCATTATAAGATTCGTCGTTATCATATACTACGTTTTTATGCAAAGAAATTGTACTCGGCAAAAAAGTGAATTCTTTGATGATTTCCTCAGACTATTTACTATAAATTGTCAGTAAAAATTCCCGTCTTTCTCCAATTTCTTCCCAGTTGGACTAAATTTCCGGTTGTCCCAGTTGATAGACACTTTGATTTTAGTTAATTATGTAATAAACAAATGCTGAACGGTTTCCTAATCTCCATAACTCCGATTGTACAACTTTTATGTTTATAGGACAACATTTGCAAGATTGTCAGTATTTGAAACCTGTTACACTAGATTTTTTGTAGAGCAACAGATACTGCCGTTTTGAAAAGTTGTCTGAGAACCTCATTCAACTTATACAATCCATAGTCCCATTTAAAGAGACAGCCCGAAGCTGGATCAGAGTTCCATGAGTGGGGACGTTTTTGTATGAGACCTATTTTACCCAAATCAATATATTTCACATATGAGAACCACTTTCACAAAACATCAATAAACTTGAGCACTATGCTCGAATACACTATTCGACGCGCGCTTCGCTAACCATGTAAGCATCATCGGAGGTAATCAAAATTTAAAACCCGTTTTTATCATCCCCGATGATGTTAATAATTTGAAATTAAAACACAACTGTATTAACTATTCAATTAGTTTCAAATTCTTTCTTTATTTTCAAGTTGCTTAAGATATTTTCAGCTTTCGAATTTACCTATTTTCACTGGAAATTTTCAGATGTGGCTTTAGAAGATCAATTAATTCTTAATTTCTGAATGAAATTTTAAAACGGGATTAATAACACTATTTTCACATAATCAAAACCAGTTTGCAACAAACTATTTTTTTAACTCAATAGTTGGTTGATATTGACGCCAAAATAAGTCTCATGAAAAATTCATCTCGATCTTACCTTTTCCAAACCAAATTCATGTTGGTATTGGACTAATTAAGTTAAAACAAAACATTAATAATTCCCCTTAATTTTAACTGATGGGTTCGCATGAACAGTGAACTGAACAAAATTTTAAAATAAAGGCATGCGGATAAGAAGCATATGATGATCTTACTTAAGGTACCTCGCTTGATTCTGTCACATGTATTGTAGTTGGATCCTGGTACAGGGGGAAGTTTCCTGTTTGGTGGGGCGATGTATCCTAATTCATCTCTTAAATCGGGGCGGCGTTTGTCCAATGTTGAGTTTGCATTGCAGGATTGATTGTAGACGACATCATCTAGAGAATGGAAAAGATGTTGTACTACTTTTGACTAGCTAATAATAAAATGATACGAGATGGTGATGCTGAAAGAAACTAAGTAATGAACTAAAACAGTAAGAACAGAACTATTCGGTGAAAATCCTCAGATTTTGGCTCATGACTTAATAAATATTGATATAAATGATTATATTATGTTATTTCATTCTAAAATATTACATATATAAATATGCTAATTTATGTTCAGTACTAGAACTGAATATTAAATAGAATAGTGATCACCATTTAAAATTTTTAAAAATTGAAACATTTGTAATTTTTCCAATGAAAGTTGTTTTCCTGATTTCTGCAGCTTTTATTTAAAAAAAAAAAATGTATATACTACCTCCTTCTCCTTTAGACGTACAAAGGATTTATTGTTAAGAAGATTTTTAGAGAATAGTTCATCAGAGTTTAAACAAATTCCTAAGTCACTGATACAGCTAAAGGGATATCATAAAACAAAAACAAAAAAAAAACAATGAGAATGAAGAATAGGGCCATACACATACAGTCGCTCCGGAGCCTAGTTTGGAGAGGCCCGTGAGCTTTCCTCGAAAGCGCCACACAAATGACAACAATACCAACTACGACCACAACAACGGTTGCAGCCACGGGAACCGCAATATTCCAGTCTACCCAGTCTGGAATCCAGGGGAAGAGCATTTTCATGGCAGGCATGTCTCTGGCGGGTGCGATCGTACCTAGAATACAACATACATTACACTGTACCTTTGTTATAGTTTCCTTTGCCACGTAACACACAGATCACGATAATGGCAACAATAATGACCAAGACGGCAGCCACTACGGGAACTACAAGGTTAAGGTTTGCGAGGATTATTTGTATGGTGTCCTCTTTGGGGATTTCACGGGCCGGGGCAATAGTACCTGAAACCAAAACACAGGGGGTGTTTCAACAGGTTCCAGTTATAACTACACAGCGCTCAGGTGTGAAACAACACTGTCATATCTCATATTTACACTTACATATATTTGTTTGTTTGTTTAAGATCAGTTTTAATAGTAAGTATACATAGTGGCATTGTTCTTACCATTAGCTTATCATTTAGAATAGAAGCATCAGTTACTTAAGGATTAAGATGCATGAAATTTCTATGGATAGGACATGAGTTATCGGCTGACACAAAAATGTTTTAAGAGCTACATGCCACATTTTATTAGTATAAAGTTAGTAAAAATTGAGAATTTTATTATATATATTTGACAATATAAAAATATATTGTCCCAAGTAGCACAGTATGGAAAACGTTGGGATGACCACCGATTAGCTGCAATTTGGTTCTAATTGTTCAAAGTTATTTATTCCAAATATTTTTTCTGCTATAACTTTGCTGTAGCAGGATTGCACAATCAATTTGGTGCGATTACTATTTGAATTCCTGAATCAGCTGTAAAATGTCTCATAATGTGATTTTTGGTTGCAGTATGTATTTTTACATTTAAAAAAATGCTGTTTGGAAGCCAAAGCTATGTTTGCCATATTTGTAACTTTGGATTAGTTTTTGCAGTTGCAGACAGTAGCAAATAAATACGTTACGACCAGTTTACTCTCAAATAGCAGCTAACAAAGATTGCAAATAATTGCTAATTTCTCAATTTTATTTAAATAAGTTTTCTTTTTAGTTTGAAAGAAAGCCCCTTTTGGCTTTCACTGCAGCAATGTTTTTGTTATTTTAATAGTCAAGCATTAGATATGGTGACAGCAGAACTGCAGCGAAACGTGCTAACCGTAGCAATACGCTGGTGGTTACTACATTCATTACATAATGCCTACACTTGTAGTTCAAATCATGAATGTAGTTGTCTACGTCATCATCCTTTCATTTCCAAATCAAATCATCTTGAGGTCACACAGAATAGTACGCATGGGCATATCAACGTATGCAAAAGACAATTATTTTGTGATGAAAATATCTGGACAATAATTAATAGTATGCGATACAATGAATTTTAACATCCGGTGCCGTTTTACAATTCAACTCATGGATTTTTTGCAAAGGTAAAAGGGAATATCAGTTACAGAGAACTGACAGAATGTTCAACATTGGTTGCGGCTATGACAGTCGCTCGTAATATTCATTTGTACAACGAATCATTGCGCTCGGAACTTCTGTCGTAGCCTCAGCAGACATAACTTTTTATTATTCACATCCTATGCGCTTTGTATTTGCAAAGATAGAAAAATTGCATGTTATTGATAAGTACATAAATTGATGACGTGAACAACAATATTCGTGATTATATAATATATATAACACCACATGTAATTACGACCCCCTTTATCCCGGAAGGCTCTAGAAGAGCCTTGTGTGGGAGGGGCTACGCATTAAGAGACAAGGGACACACACCCAATATCCGTGTATAGTGGAAAAATCCCTCTCACAGTATTTTCCACTGCCACGACCGGGGATTGAACCCGGAACTTTTGGACATTAACCATTAAAAATTCTTTATTCAAATTATATATGTACATGTCAAAAATAATATATCATTTATCTCATTTATTTCATCTGTGTTTACAATATTTCAATCCCAGCTAGTTACAAATTTTATAGTAAAAACGAAACGAGCCAGGACGGCCGATATCATGCCAAATGAGATAATATTAAATTTTTTAAATTAATACGATGCTGCACCTCTCGACCACCAGTCATACAATTTCAACTATACATCTATTATTTCCGTGTTCTGATGGAACTAAAACATTAATATCTTTCAAACTGGTACCTATATGCTTATATTAACTTATTTCAAATAAAATATGATGTTGTAGTGATCTGGCGATCGATTGGTAATTAAAATTATAAAATAATAAATAAAATTTGGTTAATTCAAGACTTTATTTTGGTTGTTTGGTTGTTATTTGCTCATAAAAACTATTAAAAAGTCACAAAGTAACAAATAAGTTTCTATTTTTTGAATGTATTTAATGGTTAAAATCTAGTAATTATTTATGGTTAGAAAACTAAACCATTCAGATATAATTTCTACTTTTTCATTCTTATTGTTAATATAAAGACGGAAATACTACTTGGATTCTAACATATAACCTGCATTCTTTACAGTCAAGAAGGAAAAATAAAAATAAATTAGTTATCTTTAAGATACCTAGTTGTTTTTAAAGAGTAGTTATGCCTATTTGGCTGGTTTTTCCCATATTCGCTATTTTTATAATTATTTATAACTAATAAAAAGGCATCCACCTTGACAGTCAACTTACGGCATGTGTTTTTTTACAACAATTTTCTTAATAATGCAAATGAAAATGACTTATTTACAGTACACATGGTGAATTAAAAGTGTTTCTTGAGTAAAATGTGATATATATGTAAAAAAAATTGTTTTTTTTTTCATCATATTATATTTTAAAATGGGTCTTTTTAAGGAGGCGTTAATTTTATATGCTTATTTCATTCATATATACAATAAAATTGTTGTTGCAATAGAATTTAAGTTTTGATTATTGCTGAAAGACTTATACTAATGTTAAGATTTTGGGTATACTAATATAATAGTATAGGCCACAAATTCTTTGTACAAATTGAAAACCGTCAGCTAAAAATTGCCAATTCAGAAATATGTTAGCAATGAGTAGTAATTCACTGAAATATAACCAAAGGTATTAGCTGTAAATTAATCAATATTTTTAAACAGCCACACCATACCTCTATCATGGTCATTCCAGCTATAGTTATTTTGGTCATATGTATCGAGTCTTTAACTACAATGACGTTTTTGTTACCTAAACATTATTCTCCATTTTGGTAGTGACGCCAGGCCACATGACTTTTTTTATAGCTATGAAAACGTCAACATCCTCAAATTACAGTTAGCTGTGCTACTTGGGGTAATAGTGATATTTAAAAGCAATTATGGGGAATTTTCTGGCAATAAAGGAAATTTTCCATGGAAAGACAATTCAAGTTGTTACTGTGTAAACATAAATTGTCACATGAAATTTAAAACATCAATTAAAATTTTTAATTTTCATATAAAAGTGCTTCACTTCAAGTTTGGTCACTTTAAATTCATTGTAGGATATACATGTTAATAAATAAATCTCAAAGTTAACAGCCAGAAATTGATATTTTCAAGGAAAACCTGTAAGAAAATGAACATAGCTCAACTACATATAGATCCGGTCAAACTATACCAAGCTATATAACATATAACTTCAAGGAAAATTAACATTTTGCAACTTGGCATAAAATAACGTTAGGCTAGGTATCTTCTTCATTTTAACCAGATCTACATGTAGTTGTTCTGTGCTTACTTATTTACGAGACGCCCTATATATGCTATTTCAGTGATCCAATGGCTAACTAGTAACTAAAAAGTAGGTTGTGGCATATATATCGAAATGATGTGAAAAAATGTAGCTCTCAAAATATACCACAAAATTAGTTTGCGATGATATATACCTATCGTCCATAGGCAATTTAAAATAAGTCTTTATGGTAAAATTTTCATTCATGGACAACTTCAATTTTTTTCAGAGTTAAATTCAAACAGATTCTTTTTATATTGGTTCATAATAGACAAACAAAGAAGTATTTTAGCCTCACCACAGAGCCGGAAACGATACCGAGTAAAGCTGGCAAGGGTCGCTAGTTTAGACTATGCAAAAAATATTTCAAACACTTCTGACTCTAACAATGAGGTTCATTTATTAAATTGTTTGAACCCCTGAGGCTTAATTTTTATTTAAATTGAAGAAATTATGGAAAACTAATAAATAAACATTTATATTATAATTTGTCACATTTATCGCAAGGCGATATAGAAACAATAGCATATGTTTTTATTTGAAAAATTGACTTGAGTTTATATTGTACTGTACTATGTAACTTTTTAATATGTTGTTTAGAGCAGAAAATATATTATTAAGGTACCGGTAGTAATTAAAATAATGGTAGATTGTAGATTTTTTTAAATGTTTTTAAAAGTGATATTCTCATAAAACTTCATACATCGCCTTTGGTTATACACATCTACATACAAACAATACAAGTTGACTAAAAAATAACATTTTACCTAGGCACTCTGTGAAGAACAGATTAATCGAATTTTAAGTTATTTATAGTCTATTTTCTTCAGGTGTCATTGAAGTGGAAAGGAAATTCAAGAAATGAGAATGACTGTTCAACAAATAAAATCACGTACTAGAAAAATATTTTGAAGTGCACAAAACCCAATATTGGGCCCTTTGCATGTACTACTATTTACAAATGATGTTTCAATGACAAGAATTAACTCTTACAGATGATGTTTATTTACTGATAAATAAAAGAAATGCAAGAAATTGTGTTTTTATGATTCAAATCAACTTCTTAATCACTTTTACAAAAATAAGTGGAGGGGAAAATGCCCTGTTTTTTGTACATTATCTAAATTTGAAAATAATCACACAATGTACGTTATTTAACCTCAAGTCAATTTACAATTATTCTAAATCATATTTCTAGATAAAACACTGAACATTTAACATTCAGAAACATTAAAGAATTGTTTTCATACAGCACAAAAAATGTAAACAAGGACCAAAGAAAACTTTGTATATGAATTATGACAAGTTGCCTGAGGCTACGAGAAACATCTAAAGGAATTTTGGTTTGATGAAATTTTAAAAGGAAATGGTTTATTTGGTATGTATATCTAATGATTTGCAGCGCTATGTATTATATTCAGGTACTATTGCGATTAGCAAGCATAAATCAGTTTAGGATCCGCAACAAGACTCGATATTCATGATTATATACACGGTGGTGTTGGTATAAAACATGTGCTGCAAACATAACACAAGAAACTAAAAAAAAAAGTGAAACAAAAGACATTCAGTGAGACATCATAGTTATTTTTGTTCATTTTAAGTTCACTGTAAGGTCATTAAATATAAGGAAATGTATACTCGGTGACAATAAATAAATAATTGAGTAATGTTGTGTTGAATTAAAATGTAAATCATTTATTTTCTGAAAAAAAAAAATAAAATTCACGCAACTACAAACTATTGTATTTGTAGTTTATCAATAGTTACAGTGACGTGACACTCAGTAAAATATTAAATAACAAGTTGAGTTTGTTTTTCTGGATTTTTTAATTCACAAAACTGACAAAATTAAAATTATTATGTTGAAATTAATTTTGTGTAACATTATGACAACTTATGCCAATAAGATTCAATCAAAGTAACTAAATAGTACTAATTTATGTATTGCAACAATTTAAAGGAAAGATTTTTGTAAAAGGAACATGCCTCCTTAACCTAAATTAGAGAAACGTTTAGTTCACGTTGTGTCGAAGCTTAGAATGAACAACGTACAAAATTAAAAAAATACTAAACAAGCATAAAAAAACACAAATTATATACATATGTACAATTCGATCTTACCTCCAGTGACGGTCAATGTGGCAAATTCGTATTCCGCTACACTAAATCCGGCATTATTATGGGCTGTAACTCTCAAATGGTACCATTGGGCGGGATCCAAATCGAGAAGGACAAAGTTTTGACCTGGTTTTACATTATTTGACACTTGAATCCATTCAGTACTAGCCCTAAAACATTTGAATCAAATCAGTTTTCTAGCCTCACAATTTTTTATTCACTTACTTCTTCTTTTGTTCAATGACAAAATATAACATTGGGCAACCACCATCTGACCAGGCGCCAAGATGAAGAATTATGCTGTTTGATGATACTTCGATGAATTTATCTGCACTTGGGGTAATTGGTTTCTCGCCTCGTGTTTTAGGGTTGAGATTGTCAGATGGGTCTCCAGTTCCAATGCTATACAAAATTTATTTGTAAGTAAAAAATATTTGACAGGTACTGACAAATCACCAAAGAAATACATCAAAAATCAAAAAAATCCAGTTCTATGAAAGGTGCTTGAAAAGTTCGTGTTCAACACAGAAATGGCGCGTGAATATATTACGCACTATAATTTTTCATAGATGAAATGCTATAATCATTTGTTACATAGTTTTTGTCGGTAGCCTACACTGAAGTGTTTCGAGTGCTTTTTAAAAAAATCTGTCTAAAGTAGATGCAACTCGATAGTATCTTGGCGCCATCCTATACCCTGAATTTATTTTTAATAATAATAATAAGTTCGTTATTGAGTATAAACCCAAATAGCTATCGATCGAAGCCCTAGAACTTGTTTATTTCAAAATTTCAATTTAATAGCCCACACTGTGCGAATATATTATGCACTATAATTTTTCATAGATGAAATGCTATAATCATTTGTTACATAGTTTTTGTCGGTAGCCTACACTGAAGTGTTTCGAGTGTTTTTGAAAAAAATCTGTCTAAAGTAGATGCAACTCAATAGTATCTTGTAACCATCCTATACCCTGAATTTATTTTTAATAATAAGAATAATAATAAGTTCGTTATTGAGTATAAACCATGGTGTAGTATATTAGGTGGTCCAACACACGGCACTTGCCATTTTAATCGAGGGTTTCATAAGTGCTTGGTTTCTATTTAATTCAGTAGATGGCGCCCGGAATATTCCCCTGCAATTACCTAGGCATAGATAGACGGATTTCCTTTGATGCATGTAGTGTTGTATATATACACAACTAAACGGCAAAACTAAGACAAAAAGAACGAACTAAAAGGCTCTTTAAATATAAATAAAACAAATCTACAGAGCATTAACTACACAGAACCTGTAAAACTGTATTTCTAATATTTCTATGCGTAAGTAATGACAAGACTTTATTTGTCCTGCCATCTATTGCATTACACACAACTAAACACTTACGAAGCCATTCGTATGGGTCGTTGTCGCATCACCTAATATACTACACCATGGTATAAACCCAAATGGCCATAGTTCGAAGTCCTTCAACCTGTTTATTTAAAAATTTAAAAAAACATATCAATAGTAGCTATTTTGGTCTTTATATAGGCAGCTATTACTTTAGAATATATGACCTACCTGTTATAGGCAGTTACATAAAGTTGATATCTTGTACCACACAGCAACTTCTCGATTGTATACTTGTCGACATTTGGCGCAACTTGAACGGTTTCCCAATCGCCAAATTCGGGTTTGTAGTGAATCGTGTAACCGTGGATAGGTTCTCCGTCAGTTTCATGAGGTTTCATCTTAATTGTCAAGGAGTTCGTAGTAGTGGAGGTGAGCTGTACAATAGGAGCGTGAGGGGGAGCATTAACGATGAGTTGATGAGTTACAGAATCTTGTCCATAGTCATTTTCAACCCGGCAAGAGTATTCACCAGCATCGGTACGGGTTACATCACGAATAAACAGAGAACCATCAGGTTGCTGCCTGACCCTGTCGTTTGAGTTGGGGGAGAATTTAATGCCTTTGATGTTCCATGTGATGAGCGGAGGTGGTACTCCAACTGCTAAGCATGGAAGGGTTACGTCTTCTTTGTAGGTGGTGGTGAAAGTGTCATCGAACGATGCAGTCTTTGCTGGAACTGTAAACACGGTTTGTAAATTTAAAAGTGTTCCACAAGGATCAATTTTAGGAACCAATTCATTTTTTATACTTAACTTACCGCTAGTACTAGGAGAAACCATGACTTTTTTAGATGTTTGACCTTCGCCAATGGTAGTTGCAGCTGTTACCCAGAATTCATATTTAAGTGAGCTATTTAGATTCTTGGCTTGGTAGCTTAAGTTTTGATTTCTAAGATTGGGAACGATTTTCTGAGATTTAGGTTTTGCATCACTGTTACCGGCTTCCTTGTAATAAACCATGTAATATTCGATGATACCATTTGGTTCCGTTGGTGGTTTCCAGCTGACTAAGATTGAATCGGCGGACATAACTAAAGCCTTTACAGCGGTTGGTGATTCAGGTACTAAAAGAAATATGTGGATTACAAATATTATTAAACTGGTATCATCCACTTACCGTCTTGTTCAGTCTGACAATGGATTGGTGTGGTACGGACTCCATCTCCTCCAGAAGTGTAAGCCAAAACCTCCATGCTATAATTGGTGTATTTTTTAAGACCGTGCAAAATAGTTTCACTCGAAGCTGTAATTTTGGTGTCTTTGGTGTTTTCATCTGCAATTGAAAGCAATCGAGTTAAAATAAGTGAAATTATTATAAAACCCAATACGGTCTTACCAAACCATGAATCTGAAGGTCCATAAATAACCTTGTACCCTTTAATGACACCATTGGCAGACGTGAGTGGAGGTGAGACCCATGATACTCTGATAGTTTGTGCGGTGAGAGTGGTGCAGGTAGCTTTTTCTGGGGGTTGTTCTGGGATGCCTTCAGCAGTGTTGGCCTTTACAACTTCACATAGGGGACCAGCTCCAACTTTGTTGAATGCTTGGACAACTATTGAATATTGTGTGTACGTTTTTAGGTTGGAAATCTGAAACGAAATGAGACGTGAATTTGTGGCAATCCTCGATCTGACCATGTACTTAGCACTGGCATGATGTAAAAATGCATATGATTAAATATTTTTGAGTTAATAAGATTTTGAAGCATAAAATATAAACTTCACATTGAAAGTGTTTTAAACAATCAATGTGAATTTGAACTAAATTTTATGGGGTAACATGTTTTTTGTATATCTACCTTCAAGTGGTGCTCTTTTCCTTCTTCCTCTCTTTGAAATTCAACAGTTTCAAATAGATATGGCTTGTCTGAGCTGGCGAATTTGTACCCAATATAATAACCCTGAATATCTCCATTCCACTGATCCCTATGAGGAGGCTTCCAGTAAACAATCAGGGAATGTTGATCCTCTGCTTCTACTCTGACATTTGTTGGTGGACCACTTGGTACTTCTTCAGCAGTAATAATGGTGACTGTATCAGATGGATCACTAGAACCAATTTCATTTTCAGCAACAATACGGATATGGTAGGTGGTGGCAGGACGTAATGTGTAAATGCCAGCCTCGGTTTGGTCACCAGGTATTACAACACTTTCTGAGTTCTTATCCCAACTTCCCTTGCTTGGTTTGTACTCGATAATGTACCTGCAAATGAAGTGAATTAATTAGGAAATGTGTTTCAAATAACATTAAATGATAATGCATTCATCCAAAATATTATTTATTTATTTATGTATAGTACACATAATTCATTAGTTTCATATATTTTTTCTTACTTCTTTATTGGTGAGTTTCCATCATAAGGTGACACCCAAGACAACTGTACAGTTTTTCCAGATTTGTCCAAAACTTTTAGTGCATAGGGAATCTCAGGTACTTCTTGTACGATCATATTAATATTGGTATCGTCACTTCCAAAAGCATTGGTGGCAACACAAGTAAATATAGCTGAATCTGATCTTTCGGTGCGTTTAATGCTCAAATCAGATAAAACGCCATTGGGTAAGATTTCTTCTCTAATTGTGTATCTATTATCACCTTTAGGTTCTAAACGTTTGTTGTTGATATTCCATAAAATACCAATGGGTTTTTCTCCTTTAGCTTCACACTGAAGTACAGCTGGGTCACCTCTTCTTGAGGTCTGATTACGATATTTAACTTCAAATTGTGGTGGAGCTACAAGAAGTTTAATAACAAATAAAAACCCGCTAAAAAATTTTTCATCTAGATATACAGCAAAGGGATTGCCAACTTATTTGACTAATTTTAAGAACCTATTAGTTCCCTTAAGAGTTTACTAGATATCAAATAAAATGAATATATATTGGAGTTTTCAAAAAAATTGTGAGAAAATAAACTAAAAACAAATACCTTGTACACTAATAAGGATAACGGCAGACAGACCAGAACCAATTCCATTTACTGCCTCACACAAATAGTAACCTTCATTAGTTTTTTGGATATTATTAATAGTAAGAGTGCCATCTTCAACTTTAATGTCTGGGTTATTTGGTTTAAAATCTTTGTAATCACCAGGTGATACCCCTACAAGAAAATAAACGTCAAAATTTGCAATTAATTATTAAGCATGTCTATAACTCACCAGTGGCCCTTTTCCAGGTAACGACGGGTTTGGGGAAACCATCGGCTTTACATTCAACGGCAGCATCTGAACCTTGAGCAAATGCCTTGTCAGTGGGTTCCAAAATCCACCTTGGTGGTACTAAAAATGTTTAAATGGTCAGAATACTGTCCAATTAGCCAAATAATATTGAAGCATGCAATTTTGTTCCCTAACAATTTTGAAAAATTGTTGAATAAGTGTTCTAATATTGTGAATTATCAGAAAAATAAATTGATTGTAAGAGACTTTGGAGACAAAACTAAGTATTGACTTATGTTCTGTCATATTTCGAGTGTGACATTGCAATAAAATACTTAATTATGACCCTATCTATTTTTCAAAGATTTCTCAAAATCATTTATTTTTCAAATCCCATTATTTTATATAGATATATTTACAAAGAGATAATAATTTACTTTTCAATTATTTAAGACACTTATTCAACGAGTACAACATGCATTAATGCCAAAACAGAGCTATAGATGTTTAGTGCAATCTATGAAAAGCGTTGAATAACTATCAAAACCGATAACTTTTTTATGATGAATTTAATTGTTTCATTAAAAATGAATAACGTTGGAGTGAAATTTTTAG
The DNA here is from genome assembly GCA_963675555.1 of Leptura quadrifasciata. NCBI lineage: Eukaryota > Metazoa > Arthropoda > Insecta > Coleoptera > Cerambycidae > Leptura > Leptura quadrifasciata. The sequence continues at coordinate 116,932,123 of OY776677.1, forward strand.
TGTGTATTGAAGATTAAATAATGTAAATACGTAAGAGATTTATAATCGTCATAATATCAGTTAATATTCTGGTAAGTTATTGAACACTTTTCATAAGATGTAGTATGTAACTTAAGAATATTAATTTCTCCCACCGGTTCCTTTACGTGACAGGAACAGCTATTATCGTTTATTTAAATTAATTTTTACCAATAAAATTTCTAAATAGTTATTGATTTTTGTTATTCTTGTATTCTTGGTTAAATAAGGTTTCCACTTCTATAATATATTCTTATAGTTACATAGTACAACTCGATTAAAAGAATAACATAAAAGAAAATTAGTGACAACAGAAGAAAAGACATGCATCAGTTGAAAATAAAAGACAGATGAAAAAAATGAGTGCTAGGATTGTGGATAACAGGATGACCCTAAATCCCAGCAAAGTGGAGGGGAGCACAGGAAAGAAGGGTTGGTGCTGGGATTGTTCCCATCATTGTTCATTGAGTTAACATACAGTGCAAAAAAGATAGTTCGTGTGACGTTAGATAAAACGAGCATGAGCATGTCCTTCATAACAGATGAATAAATAAGGAATACCATAAATGTTTAACGAAGCAGTATAAAACACAGATCCAGCCCTATTCTTTGCGGTACAGGTGTAATTCCCTGCTTGACCCTCCGTAACGGAGTCTATAAGTAATAGACTTGCCTTTTGCCCAATTTTTGTGGTACTAACCCCATTTTGTGAATCTATGTGATTCCCCTCAAAACTCCAGGTTAATTCTAATGGAATGTCGCCTTCCGAAACCAAACATGTTACTTGGGTTGTTTGACCAGAATGAACTGCCGACTCACCAAAATTAAATGGGACTATATGGGGTAAGACTGGAAAAGTGGAAATAAGGGATATAAGAATTGGTTGTATTTCCTTCTTAAACGCAGGTATATCTTATGAATAAACAGAAAATTTCCTTACACATGTTAAGAATTATAATTAGTTTGCATATTTCTCGGTCACTTGAAAATATTTAATTTAAAACGCTGTATAAGTCACATTCAAGTGCACAACCAAAGAAACTTGGTATGTAAAGTAATATAATAACAAATGAAGGATTTTTTTAAATTAAGAGTTATTACAAATGAAATAGCACAGGATTCAGTTCGTTTAAAACTGTACCTGGTAAAATCTTAACTTCTTAATGTACTTTTTTTTACTGCAATTTTGAAAAATATTTACAAACTTTTTTTAGTCCACTATTTAGTTTTACTATAAAATAATCTTCCATTTATGATTTTATAAAAAGAAAGCAATAATTTCACGTGGCAAATAAACTACTTTTCAACACTGAAAATTTCTGGAATGGAGGATTGGTTCTGGGAGTACAGGTTAAAAAATAAAACTTGAGGAAGATGTTGAATTTAAAATGCAATCAAACCTAACCATTGACCAAAAGTTCTGAGACAAAGACAGACTCTCCAGCTGAGTTATTTGCGTGACAAGTATAGTTTCCCACACTGAAATAAGACACCGACTCAATGGTTAATATGGAACTGCGCTTTCCTTTTGAAACTGATATTTCTGGGTAATCATTCAGGCCTTTTCCATTGAACGTCCAATTTATGGTTACTGGCAAGTCTCCGATAGCAACCAAACAATTCACTTGGACATATTCGCCAGCATGGAGAGGATTATGATTATCCTCAAAATAAAAAGGTGTGATGCGTGGAGGAACTGGTGGATAAAAAAAAAGCAAAATTAACTACAAAATAAACGTTATTCTGTACCCTTAACCACTAAACTAGCAGAAAAACTAGAAAATCCTGCTCTATTCTCCGCAAAACATGTATAATTCCCGGCATGGAACTCGTTGACAGAATCTATACTAACAACAGAAGTTTTCTTGCCAAAAGATCCAATGTTAATTCCTTGTACAGTGGCTAAAGGTCTGTCATTTAAAGTCCAATTAAATTTAACAGGCATATCGCCTACAGACAAGCTACACTGTACTGTGTTGGATTCTCCCAAATAAGTAGGTTCATCGCCAAAATCAAAGGGCAGAATTTTTGGTAAAACTAAGACAAACACAAAAATTAAAATTAACCAAAAACACAGAAACTGAACTATAACTAAGACACCTTAAGGTACCGTTAACGTGCAAAAACGCTGAATGTTTTGCCACTCCAGCCTTATTTTTTGCCGCACAGACATATTCCCCACGATGAAAATCTTGAACGGAATCTATAGTCAGTTGTGTTATGCGTGCGCTTGTACGTACAATCAACACTCCTTGTAGATTATCGATTGTTTTGCCATTGAAGGTCCACTTTATTCCTATTGGAACATCTCCTTTATTAACAGTACAAAAGACAGTAACCATATCTTCAGAATTAATAGGATCTTCACCAAAATCGAAAGGCGCAATTTGGGGAGGTACTGCAAGGTACAAAGTTATTAGGTGGGGATGAGCGTGTGATAAATGACAAAAAACAAAAAATAAATGAATAAGCTAAATAACCATTCACTTGTAGTTCTGATGAGAATGAGGCCTCGCCTGCTTTGTTTCTTGCTTTGCAAGTATAATTTCCCGCATGAGTATAAGATACAGAATCGATGGATAAAATTGAGCTTCTTTTTCCTACTGCTATAGTGGATATTTCAGGAAAATCTCCTAGAGGTGTTTCATTTAATAACCATTCAAGTCTAACTGGCAAATCTCCCTCGGAAACGAAACATTGAACTTGCACAGACTGACCAGAATGGACCGGTTCATCACCAAAATCAAAGGGCGCTATTTGTGGGGTAACTAAAAAGGTTAAAAAAGAACTAAAGTGAAAAAGTAGAAGTAAAAACAGTCTCTTATCATATACATAAAATAATGCTCTAATCTTAACCGTTCACTTGAAGTTCTGATGAAAACATGACCTCCCCTGCCTTATTTGTAGCTTTACAAGTGTAACTCCCTGCATGTGTATAAGATATAGAATCTATGGATAAAAACGAACTTCGTTGTCCAGCAGCTGATACAGATATTTCGGGAAAACTTTCCAGAGGTTTATTATTTAGCAGCCATTCAATTGTTATGGGCATGTCTCCCTCAAAAACAGTGCACATCACTTGGACAAACTGGCCAGAATGTACAGGAACATTGCCAAAATCAAAAGGAGCAATTTGTGGAGGAACTAAAATGAAAAACTGGATGTTACCAAAACAAAACGCTTTCTTAACTTAACAGACGAATATGGATAGAGAATAATGAGAAGAGTTCCTAAATTCAAATAGAATCGGTAAGGAAACAGGAAGATAAAATTATGATATTATTTGGTAAAACAAGCAAAATTAAGCATAATCAGTATTTTTATTAACCATTCACTTGCAGTTCTGTAGAAAAATGGATCTCTCCCGCTTTATTTTTCGCTATACAAGTATAATTCCCAGCGTGATTGTAAGAAACCGATTCTACAGCCAAAATGGAAATTCGCTTTCCAACTGCAGTGGTCGAAACTTCTGGAAAATATCCCAGGGGCTGCCCGTTCAATTGCCAGTCAATTGTTATAGGCAGATCCCCCTCAGAAACTGTACATGAAACTTGAATGAATTGTCCCGCATGTATTGGCCCATCTCCGAATCCAAAGGGAACGATTTGGGGAGGAACTGTAAGGTAACGGTAAAAAGTGAGTAAGCACATTGAGTGAATTGCAAAAAAAATCAAAATCAAATTAAAAACATAAAGTGATGAATACCAATTAACCATTAACTTGCAGTTCAGATGAAAAAGTTGTTTCCCCTGCTCTATTTTTTGCTTTGCAGGTGTAGTTTCCTGCATGAGTATACGAGACTGTCTCTATTGATAAAAATGAGGTTCTTTTTCCAACCGACGATACGGAAATTTCAGGAAAATCTTCCAACTCCTTTTCGTTCAACTGCCATTCAAAGTTAATAGGCAAATCTCCCTCCGAAACTGTACATGTCACTTCAACAAATTTGCCAGATTGTACTGGATTGTCCTCAAAAGAGAACGGAGTAATTCTAGGTAATTCTATAGAAAAAAAATAAGAGATAGAAGATTTTTAACAATTTTAAGTTGTATTTTTATCCTTAAAGTGTGAATTATAATAACAAAGGGTGTTGAATATGGGTCAAAAGAAAAAAAAGGTAAGTAAATAAATTTATATACTAAATACCCTTAACAATTAGTTCAGTAGAATAGCTTGAAAGTCCTGCTTTGTTTGCGGCTAAACAGGTAAAATTCCCTGCATGCACCTCAGCAAGAGAATCGATACTTAATACTGAAGTTTTCTTTCCAAACAATGATGTCTTAATCCCATCGCTAAGTATAACCGGTTTTCCATTAAGCATCCAAGAAAATTTTACTGGTAGGTCACCAGCAGCTAAATTACACTGAACCGTCGCGGAATCACCAATAAATGAGGGCTCATCTCCAAAAGAGAATGGTTGGATTCTAGGCAGCACTAATCAAAGATAAAATAAAAATTTCAATGAAGAAAAGGAAAGTTAATGAATTTATATTCAAAGAAATACTTGAGTATAATAATTAAACCAATCAAACGTCAATTTTGTTTCTGAACAAGACAAAACCTTAGTTTTAAATCATAATGTACAACGTTCCCCATATTGTCAAAACGTCAAATGCGAGTACTGTGACAAACTACACTGATCACAAATTTAATCAAACAGCCAATTTCATAATAAGATTCTTAATATTGAGACAAGATTGTTAAGCAAATTTCATCGCCATTAAATATAAATAGATGTATTCCATCTCGGTATAAAACCTTAAGATTTTCTTGAGATATGCCAGAATAATAACTATTAAATAGATGAACGACCACCAAAGGTAGGGTATGGATATTGGAATAAAATTAAAGCAAAGGTAGAAAATACTGTTTAGTACCCTTAACAACCAATTCCGTTGAAAATGTTGAGAGTCCTGCTTTGTTTGCAGCCAAACAAGTATAATTTCCAGAATGAATTTCAGAAATTGAATCTATTCCTAACACTGACGTTTTCTTTCCAAAAGAGTACACGCTGTAACCGTCACTTTTTTGTATGGGTTTTCCATTAAGCATCCATGAAAATGTCACAGGCATGTCTCCGGACTGTAAGTTACACTGGACAGTGACCGAATCACCAATAAAAGAGGGTTCATCTCCAAAGGTGAAAGGTTGGAGCCTTGGTATTACTAAGTAGTAGAAAAATACTTTAATTATAATCATTGACGACATATACAATATTTATAATAAACCATTCTCCAAAACTTGGTACAAAAAAGAGTATATAAAAACAGAGATAACAAAAATGCTTTCAAAATTTTTGCGCCCTTGCCATGCACTGTACTGTAATATGGTGAAGAACACATATAGAAAGAGTAGCTTTGCGAGACAAGAGGATAACAGTATGCAAAAGATGGCACAAGTTAAATATTCAAGTTAAATCACAGGTTTCGTGGATATATCTTTAATTTAGTTGAATAACAACTTTTTATGGGTAAATTTCAAGGTAAATTCTGAAAAAAAGCTTTTCATAAAGGAAATAAATTTGACTGAGAGTAAATAAAATTACAAAACATTGACACATTTAAATTAGTACCCTTAACAACCAATTCTGTTGAATAACTGGTCAATCCAGCATTGTTTGCGGCTAAACATGTATAATTGCCAGCATGTATTTCGGATACGGATTCTATACTTAATACAGAAGTTTTTTTCCCGAATGCCCCCACACCATATCCATCGATTTCATTAATGGGCTTTCCATTGATCATCCACGAAAATGTTACAGGTAGATCACCGGTATTTAAACTACACTGCACCGTAGTAGATTCTCCCATATATAGTGGTTCATCTCCAAAGGAAAAAGGTTGGACTCTGGGTAAAACTGAAGTAAAAAGAAGGAAATTTAAATTGCACATCTAGTAAATACCCTTAACAACTAACTCAGTTGTATAACTCGAGAGCCCTGCTTTATTTGCAGCCAAACATGAATAATTTCCGGCGTGTACTTCATACACTGAGTCTATACTTAAAACAGAGGTTTTCTTTCCGAAAGATGCTACATTTATGCCATCAATTTCTTTGGCAGGTTTTCCATTTAGCATCCAGGAAAAAGTTACAGGCATATCACCAGAAATCAAACTACACTGCACGGTGGCTGAATCTCCCAAAAAAGCCGGTTCATCACCAAATATGAAGGGTTGAAGTCGAGGCAAAACTAAAGCCAAACAAATATATACATCTTTATTTTAGGCATGTGAATGCGTAAATATTCATTGCTTTATTAAGGTATTATTAAACAACTGCTATACTAGAACAGATACTATTGAAGCACTGGCATCTACTTAGGCGAAACTATTGAATATTTAGAAAACTAACAGAAATGAATTGTGGCATTGTACAGAAATGGTTTCTCCATCAAACTGCAGCATAACTTCTTACATATCAGTTACATTTTCTTTTTCAGTCTGCTTCTTGAAACAGACGTTACTTATTTTCTTTAAATTTGCAAATAAACTATCTAAATAAGCTCATTATTGATGAAATATACTGGCCTAACACCTTACATTAGTTTTATTTTTATAGGAAAACATAGGGATCAACGAAAAACTAGGAAAAATGGCTACAAGGAATAAGTATAAGTTAATAACACCCTTAACTGTCAATTGTGTAGAAAATGTGGTTAAACCAGCTTTATTCGCTGCTATACATGTATAGTTCCCAGCATGGCGTTCAGATATACTATCAATATTTAATACGGACACTTTTTTACCAAATGAAGCGATATTTACATCTTTACTTATTAGTCGACCATTCTGCATCCAAGAAAAAGTAATGGGCAAGTCTCCAGAAGAAATAGTACATTGTACAGATACCGTTTCACCAACAAATGAAGCCTCATCTCCAAATGTAAAGGGATGGATTTTTGGCAAAGCTGTGGGACAAAATAATAGCTCTATAAATACACCAAGGCATGCATAGTGTTTATGATTTTATGTGCTCAATACCCTTAACTACTAACTCTGAAGTAAAACTGGATATTCCGGCTGGATTTGCACCTACACACGTGTAGTTTCCAGCATGTTCTTCGGATACATTATCTATATTTAAAACAGACGTTTTCTTCCCAAAAGATCCTACAGTAACGTCAAGATATTTATTCAATGGTCTTCCATTAAGCATCCAAGAAAAGTTAATCGGCATATCTCCCATCGAGATGGTACATTGTACTGTGGTCGTTTCACCAAGAAATACAGGTTCGTCGCCAAATGTAAACGGCTGGATCTTAGGCAAAACTGAGAAAAAAATATATAAAAAGGCTGACAACTTTTAGAAATTTCTATGCATTTAGATATTGAACTTTATTTTGTTTACCGATGTAAAGTGAAACAGAAATAACCGTACAAGCTCGTAAAATTTGAGTTTACGACCAAAAAATTTAAGATGACAAATAAATTTACCAAGTTTTCCCATTTAAAGTCTACATTTTCCCAAGTACAAACTTGAATGAACTTACACTTAAATGAAACAGGGCATCAGGAAAGGGTGTAAAAGGATGAAACAAAAACAAAATAAGAACGAACAATACCATTAACGTGTAATAAGGCGGAATGTATGGCAATTCCAGCAGAATTTCTTGCATGGCAAATGTATTCTCCAGAATGAAACGCTTGTACTGAATCAATGCTCAGCTGACTGATTCTTTTGTTTGTACGCAACACGCTAGCACCGTCAATCTTACTCATAGTGACATTGTTTAATGTCCAATAAATGTCTATGGGAAAGTCTCCTTTACTGACAGTGCAAGTTACTGATACCATGTCATCTGAATTTACTGTTTCTTCTCCAAAATCAAACGGTATAATCTGTGGTGGTACTGCAAACATATTAACTCAATGCTCAAATCAAAAAAACAAAAAGAAATTAAATCTGAATTATACCATAATAACATTCGATTTTATTTTAACAAGCAATTAATCGTTGTTGGTTCTATATTACGAGGTAAAATTTAATTTCCACTTGCAACAATGTTGTAGAGGGAAAGGGTGTCAATATCTATTTATTTGAAGGCAGTTCAAAAGTTAATGGTAAAAGTTAAGGTAATAATACTATCCAACAGTATAAAAAACATGCCATAACTATTTCATAAGTGTCAAAGAAAGCATAAGGGTTAGAAAAGAAAATGCATTGATTTGCTATTTCAAACTTAAGTACCATTTACATGTAAGTAAGCAGCAGACTCTGCTGCACCTGCATTATTTTTGGCAATACATTTATACTCTCCAACATTAACTGCTTCCACAAAGTCGATGCTCAGAGTACTCAACCGTTTATTTACCATACTGATGACAATGCCATACTTGTTCTCTAAGATCTTGCCATTGAACTCCCAGAATATTTTAAGAGGCAAGTCACCCTTATTAACCGAACAAGTTAGAGATACGACATCACCCGAGTTGATCGAATCGTCACCAAAATCAAAAGGGATAATTTGAGGAGGGACTAAAATGCAAAAAACGGGAATACAACAACAATTTACTCAATAAATATTGAAGCAGCAGTTTGTGTAATGTAAACAAACCCTTACTGGGTTATGTTATAAGGTAGTCACAAAAGAAAAATGTAAATAATTTTTGAGTAGTATGTCGTGTATGTTTATTTAGCTATTTTAGAATTAAAAAGGAAAAACATGTCAACAATAATTAAGGAGTATTGAAATATATAACAACAAGGATACAGCCAATTGTAACATAAAAAAATACCGTGAACATATAAATTCGTAGTATAACTTGTAGACCCAGCCACATTTCTTGCGATACAAGTGTACTCGCCAATGTGAGTCGCCTTAACTGAATCAAAGCTTAGAGTGCTGATTTTTCTATTCATTTTTAAGATAGCAAGATTTCCATCATTTTCTACAGTTTCGTTGTTGTGCAGCCAAGAGAATTTTATCGGTAAGTCTCCCTTAGTGACCGTACAAGTAAGTGACGTGGAGTCGCCAGTGTTAATTGTGTCTTCTCCAAAATTAAAGGGCAGAATTTGTGGCATCACTGTAAATATATTGTATAAAAAAAGTAAATTAATTAATACATTTAATTAATAATGAACTCAATGCTACTCAGTCGCTATTTAACATTTTTGTTTCTTCTCAAGATTTGAAATAAAGAATCTGGGATATAAAGAGATGGGGATGAATAATGAGCGGCCCATGTTAATCCATCTTGCAAGTAAGGGATTGATCACAGAGAAATTACAGGATATATATTTGGATTAAAACTATACATGAAAAAAAAAAATGATAAAGTATCTGTTATTTACTAATACTTTGAAAATTGATACCATTTACGTGTAGCTCCGTTGAATATAAAGATTTTCCTGCTTTATTTTCCGCTACACAAGTATAAGTACCGCTATCGTCTTCTCGTACGGAATCTATGCTCAGAGTGCTTATTTTCTTTCCAGCCTTTGTTATCATAACTCCCTCTTGATAACCTATACTATTATTATTATGACGCCATGTTATATTCATAGGCAAGTCTCCTTTATGAACAGAACACATTACAGATGCAAGCTCCCCAGTATTTACCGATTCTTCTCCAAAATCAAATGGGAGAATTTGGGGTAAAACTATAATAGTTAAAGTAAGAAGAATGAGTGTTATCTATCTACACTTTTGTATATAATAAAAACAAAATCAGAAAAGATATAACAACAGCTAACACAATTGCACTAAAAAGCCACATGAAACATTTCAAATGACGACTAAAATATATATCAGGCTCGAAAAATATATTTTGAGAGGCCCATGTTTTCCCATTTTAAGGGTAGAGGAGAGTTCAAGAGAGATGTTAAAGGAAATATTTTGGTTAGAACTAAATATGAAACAGAAAATGATAAAACAACTTTGATTTACTAATTTCTTTTCAAAAACTGATACCATTTACGTGTAACTCTGCCGAATACGAAGATTTTCCTGCCTTATTTTCTGCTATACATGTGTAAATTCCACTATGTTCTTCTTGTACTGAATCTATGCTTAGAGTGCTTATTTTCTTGCCAGCTTTGGTTATCATAATTCCTTCTTTATAACCGATACTATTGTTATTGTGGTGCCATGTTATATTGATGGGTAAATCCCCTTTATGAACGGTACACGTTAAAGATGCAACGTCCCCAGAATTAACTGATTCTTCTCCAAAATCAAAATGGAGGATTTGGGGTGAAACTATAAAAGTTTTAGAAAAGGTAACAGAGCATTTAGTCCAAAAAGGATTATTATGAAATGTTTTCTTTAAAAATAGATCAAGTAATTGGTTTCAGAAAAAATTCATTACATTTTTTTTAGGTTTAACTAAAACTTATGAAAGAATTATTCCTATAACTTGAGCAAGCCCTTTCCAAAGAATGACAAGCCTCTGACATCACAGAACTCTTTAATGAAGTAAATTAGAACATTAAAAAAATACAAGGTAAATTTTTAGGAGTAATACAATGGTAAAATTCTGAAACAAGCAATCTAAAACATTTAAAATCTATACCATTTACATGCAACTCGGCAGAGTATGAAATTTTTCCAGCCCTATTTTCCACTATGCATGTGTAAGTGCCGCTATGTTCTTCCGATACGGATTCCATGCTGAGTGTGCTAATTTTGTTTCCAACTTTAGAGATTAAAATGCCCTCGGTATAACCTATACTTTTGTTGTTATGGGTCCATGTAATATTTATAGGTAAATCACCCTTATGTACAGAACAAATTAACGAAGTAAGATCTCCAGAATTTACAGGTTCTTCCCCAAAATCAAAGTGCAGAATTTGGGGTGGCACTACAAATGATTATAAAAAATATAAGAATAACAGCGCACTCTATTTATAATAGAATAAAATTTTAAAGGCCCATGTTTACAGAGAGAAGGGTTCTTAGGAAAAAATAACGGGAAGCAATTAAATAAAGATAAAAGTAATTTGTTATTCGTTAAAACTTTTAAAATCAATACCATTTACATGTAATTCAGCTGAGTACGAAGTTTTTCCTGCTCTATTTTCCACCATACAGGTGTACGAGCCTATATGCTCTTCTTGTACAGAATCTATGCTAAGGGTGCTAATTTTCTTGCCAAGTTTAGATATTAAAATGCCTTTGTTGTAGTCTATACTTTTGTTATTATGAGTCCACGATACATTGATAGGTAAATCTCCTTTATGAACAGTACACGTTAGGGACGCAACATCTCCAGAATTAATCGATTCCTCTCCAAAATCAAAGTGGAGAATTTGAGGCGAAACTGTAACGGTTAAAGTAAAAATAATGATGCAGTTAAAAAATGTATCTATTATGTCTGTGCTACGCTTTTACTATTATAGATCCATGAGATTCAAGTAATGTATATTTAGAAGACCGTAGTCCAGAAATAAAATATAGAATCTGGGACATATTATAATTAACATAAATCAATACATGCGATTAATTCCTATTTATTGCACAGGATTGTCCACTTATCTGATGGCTATCCATTTTAAAGGCAGGTTGTTAAGGAACAATTAAAAGAAAATTTTGAGTCGTAATTAAATATGAAAAATAAAATAGTAGAATCTTATATACCATTTACATGTAACTCTGCTGAATATGAAGATTTTCCTGCTCGATTTTCCACTATACAAGTATAAGTTCCAGTGTGCTCTTCTTGTACAGAATCTATGCTAAGAGTGCTAATTTTTTTGCCAGCTTTAGAAATTAAGATACCCTCATCGTAACCTATGCTTTTATTATTGTGAATCCATGTGATATTCATCGGTAAATCTCCTTTATGAACTGAACAGGTCAAAGAAGCTAAATCGCCGGAATTCACAGACTCTTCGCCAAAATCAAAGTGTAAAATTTGAGGTGGAACTGAAATATTTAATATATATGCAATCTATCTTGAAAAAAAACTAATGTAAGAGGCCCATGTTTACCATTTTGAATTAGGACAACTTCTAAGGACTTAGGAAATAAAGATAATGGTCTTAAGGAATACACTGGATAAAAGTTATGAGTAAATTGTACCATTCACATGTAACTCAGTAGAGTAGCTACTTAATCCAGCTTTGTTCTGAGCAACGCAAGTAAAATTTCCAGAATGATATTCTTGAACATCATCGATTGTCAATGTACTGACTTTTTTACTTGGTTGCGATATGATAATGCCATCACCATAACTAAGAGTTTTATTATTATGAAACCATGTAATATTTATCGGTGAATCTCCTTTGTGTACTGTACACTGTAACGAGGCCACATCTCCCGAATTAACAGAATCTTCTCCGAAATTGAATGGTAAAATTTGGGGGGCCACTAAAATAAAGGAAATATGTAAACATGCACGCTATATTTTACACAAAGCTTGAAATACATGCATTCAAATACCATTGATGCGTAGACGTGCCGAAAATTCTGCTTTTCCCGCCTTATTCTGGGCTATACAGGTATAGTCGCCAGAATGAAAATCTTGAACGGAATCTATAGTAAGTGAGCTAGCTTTTTTTCCCACTTTAGTAATCAGAATACCAGCCATATAACCTATACTTTGATTTTTGTAAAACCAAGAAATATTTAATGGCAAGTCGCCTTTATGAACCGAACACTGAACAGAGGCATAATCACCAGAATTTATAGGAGTTTCTCCAAAATCAAATGGAGAAATTACTGGTGGAACTGTAAAAGAGAGGTTAGGTGAAAGGTAATGGGAAGAAACAAGAGAAAAATAAAAATAAAAACCCAAATAATTTATACCATTCGCATGTAACTCGGCTGAATAACTGAAGACTCCAGCTTTATTTTGAGCTAAACAAGTATACAACCCATTATGCTCCTCCCCTACGGATTCTATGGTGAGGGAACTAACTTTTTTCCCAATTTTTGAAACTAAAATTCCAAAGTCATAACCTACAGTGTTATTATTGTGTAACCAAGTAATGTTAAGTGGAAAATCCCCTTTAAATATTGTGCACTGTACTGACACGACGTCTCCAGAATTGACAGACTCTTCTCCAAAATCAAAGGGTAGAATTTGTGGGGCTACTGTAAGATAACAATTTACATGCTACAACTGAAATTAAGTAACTGTTTTCAGAATATTAAAATATTAAGTACCATTAATGTGCAAATTAACAGAATATTTAACAATCCCTGCCTTATTTTCTGCAACGCACGTATATTCGCCAGAATGATGTTCTTGCACTGAATCTATTGTTATCGTGCTAACTTTTCTGCCAGCTTTGGTCACCATAATGCCATCAATATATCCTATACTGATATTATTGTGCAACCAGGATATATTTATTGGCAAATCTCCTTTATGTACGGAGCATTGTAATGAAGCAAAATCACCAGAATTTATTTGATCCTCACCAAAGTCAAAGGGTATAATCTGAGGCGGGACTGGAAGGATAAAGTCAATAATAAAAGGCCCAGTGTCATTGTTTTAAAAAATATATGGGTAAAATTCTATTAACTGTAATAAATCTACCATTTACGTGCAACTCCACTGAAAAACTGGCATGTCCAGCTCGATTTTGAACAAAACAAGTGTATTTTCCGCTATGTTCTTCTGTAACAGTTTCTATGCTAAGGGAACTGATTTTATTTCCATTTCTAAAAATGGATACACCGCTGGTGAAGTCGACAGCCTTGTCATTGTGCAACCACGTAATATTTATCGGAAAATCGCCTTTAAAAACTGTGCACTGTAAGGAGGCGACATCTCCTGAGTTTACAGACTCCTCTCCAAAGTTAAAAGGTAAAATATGTGGAGGTACTGTAAAAATTTTATGTAGTGAAAATAGGAAAAATAATAAATTATCGATGAGAATGACGCTTAAATAAATACCATTAACATATATATGTGCAGAATATCTTGCAATTCCAGCCTTATTTTCCGCAATGCAGGTATATTCACCAGAGTGATGCTCCTGCACAGAATCTATGGTAACAGTACTAACTTTTTTACCAGCCCTAGTCACCAAAACACCCTCTATATAACTTATACTAATATTGTTATGTAACCAAGATATATTTATAGGCAGGTCGCCTTTATAGACAGAACAGGTAAACGATGCTAGATCTCCTGAGTTTATCTGTTCCTCAGCAACGTCAAAAGGCAATATTTGAGGAGGAACTGAAATAAAAAATAAAATAAAGTAAAATACCATTGTCTTAAGTTGAGGCCCAGTGTCATTTACGTTTCTTAAGGGTAAGGTAAGAATGAACGGAATGGGAGAAAAGTGAATCTTAAAACAAAAAGTTACCGTTCACATGTAACTCGGCTGAATAGCTAGCAAATCCAGCTTGATTTTCCACAAGGCAAGTGTATATGCCAGAATGCTCCTCTCCTACATTTTCAATGCTGAGAGAACTCATCTTCTTGCCATTTTTAAAAACTGATATTCCACTATCGTAACCAATACTTTTATTATTGTGCAACCAACTTATCTTTACTGGCAAGTCGCCTTTAAACACGGAACAGGTTAACGAAGCCATGTCTCCAGAGTTAGATGACGCTTCTCCAAAATCGAAGGGTAAAATCTGGGGTGGTACTATGGAAAAAATACATGCAAGCAAAAATATTCAAGAAGTACCGTTGACATATAAACTGGCAGAATGCTGCGCCTTTCCCGCTTTGTTTTCAGCTACACACGTGTAAATCCCAGCGTGATTTTCTCGAGCTGAATCAACTGTAAGGGTGCTAACTTTTTTCCCCACTTTTGAAATTGTGACTCCATCGATAAAACCTATGCTTGCGTTGTTGTGCAACCAGGAGATATTAATAGGCAAATCTCCTTTGTGTACCGAACACTGTAGAGACAAAAAGTCTCCAGAATTAATAGGATCCTCACCAAAGTCAAATGGGGCAATTTGGGGAGACACTACAAAAAAATGTTTAAGTACAAGTTATTTTCAGATTAAGTATGTTTCCGTTACATTGATGAATTGCTATCATTTTAGTATTAAATTCAATTTATTTTTAGCTAGGATGAGAAATTTTCATTATTTATTGCAAGTACTAAAAAATTATATAAGATTCAACTTCAAAACAAAACGAAGAAAAATTCCATTATAAATTGTAAAACATAAGGTATTTTAAAATGCATAAGTTTTTAGAAATGCTTGTAAATGCTTGAAAAGCAATCCATATCACCAGAATAGGGCTCAAATCGAGTACAATTAGATTTCTGAAGTAGAGAACGAGGGTACAAAGTCTATAATTGACTAACGATATTTTTAAACAACAAAATTTCCCAGAGGAAGATATATTCCATACCACAAAACGTTTATTAACAATTTTCGTCAAACCCCAAAATTGCAAAACGTGCAAAGTTTGCTAGATTTATTATGGTAAATCAATAATAATATTTCAATCTTTTAAAGGAGAGGCACAGGATAAAATAAAAATTTGATGGATCAAATTATAAATAAAATTAAATGGTTAAAAAATTAAAATACCATTGACATGTAAAGTGGCGGAATATCTGCTAGTACCAGCTTTATTTTCCGCCACACAGGTATAGCTTCCTGCATGATCCTCTTGCACCGAATCGATAGTAACCGTACTGGCCTTTTTTCCAGCTTTTGACACCAATACACCATCTATATAACCGATGCTGATGTTATTGTGCAACCAAGATATATTTATTGGAAGATCTCCTTTGTGCGCAGAACAAGTTAGAAAAGTGGAATCGCCTGAATTTATTGACTCCTCGAAATCAAATGGGGTTATCTGTGGTGCCACTAAAACATGTAAAGTCCTCATAAAAAAATAAATAAACTGAGAGAACTGCTGGTGTCCTTCAGAAGTTTTTGTTTTAAGACTTTTGACCTAATGTTTGAACTATTTTTATTGGGAAATCTGTTAAACATTGCTAATTGTCAGAGATAATAATTGCTACATCACCAAAATTCAAAGGATGACTAACAAATTAGAGTTTTGCAGTCCGCTTGAAAGTAATTATTCCACAACAAGTGTCGACGTAACATCAACTATATTTATTAGAGAATATATAAACACGCCTAATTGAGATAGGGCATGGGATAAAATAAAAAATAATATTTAAAACTTACAAAAGCATAAAAAAATCTTTGCCTATTATATATACCATTAACGTTTAAAGTGGCTGAATATCTGTTAATGCCTGCTTTATTCTCAGCCACACAAGTATAGCTTCCTGCATGCTCCTCTTGTACCGAATCAATAGTAACAGTACTGACTTTTTTACTAGCCTTTGATACCAAAACACCATCTATATAGCCTATGCTAATGTTATTGTGTAACCAAGATATATTTATCGGAAGATCTCCTTTATGTACAGAACAAGTTAAAGAAGTGGAATCGCCTGAGTTTATTGACTCCTCACCAAAATCAAATGGGGTTATCTGTGGTGCCACTAAAATAACGAAATTCTCTTAATTGTTAATATCGATTATGGAGGGAATAGGGAAGCCAACGAAACAGGAATTGGATGAATATTTTGAGTTAACAAAACACACCATCAAGCAATACAGGTTATTTAAATAAAATACCATTGACATTTAAATATGCGGAATGTTTGGCAAATCCAGCTGAATTTTCTGCTACGCAGGCATATTCTCCTGTATGGTGTGCTTGTGCAGATTCAATCGTCAGTTGATTAACTCTTTTATTTGTGTTAGCGGTTACTATACCATCAAAAGCGTTGATGTTTCTACCATTTAATGTCCAGGTTATTTTTACTGGGAAATCTCCCTTAGAAACGGCACACGTTGCTATTACTAGTTCACCAGAATTAATTGTCTCGTCGCCAAAATCAAAAGGGTGAATTTGGGGAGGTACTAGAAAAATCGGGGAAAAATATATAGAAACTGTATAGACCTAAAACTAAATATATAAATAGGTACCGTTGACATTCAAAATAGCCGAGTATGTAGCTTCCCCTGCAGAATTCCTAGCAATGCAAATGAACTCTCCAGAATGCTCTGCTTCCACTGCATCTATACTTAATGTACTAATCCTTCTATTCATTTGACCTACAGTGACACCGCGTAACAAAGAAATAGGTTTTCCATTGAAAATCCAGGAAATATTCAAAGGAAAATCTCCTTTACTGACTGTACATTGAGTAGTGGCTATATCTTCGGAATTTATAACTTCGCTTCCAAAATCAAAATGGGATATTTGGGGTGGAACTGGAAATACAAGAGGGAACTAAACTAAAAGTAATGCAAGACAAGGGTGACATTAAAAAGGTACCATTAACACGTAAATATGAAGAATATGTGACATTTCCAGCTTTATTCCTGGCAATGCATTTATACTCTCCAGAATGATGAGCCTGGACATCATCGATGCTTAACTGGCTTACCCGCTGCTTTGTCCTCATCACATTTGTTCCATCTATAGTTTCTATTGGCTGATCATTGAGTGTCCACACAATAGTAATTGGCAAATCACCTTTAGTTACGGCACAATTTACAATTGCCATTTCTCCGGAATTTACTGATTCATCGCCGAAATCAAATGGATGAATCTGTGGTGGTACTTTCAGAGAAAAAAAAAAGATTTTATTTATAATTTATAGCAACAAAAAGCAGAACAGAGATTAACATTAATAAAAGGGAAGATAACCTCAACAAAGGTAAACCTATTGGACTATCTCAACCTGCATTTGGTTTCTATTGCGATGCACTACCGTAAAAGAAAGGGGCAAGTTTACATAAATTTTTGACTGAACAAAATGCTAACTAAAAAATTAAATAATTTATAATCGAGTGGGTAAAATCAGGTAAGGAATAAAAAAAAAGGTAATACTGGTAGTAAAAAAAAATAAGATCAATACTAAAATTTGCTACCATTAACATTTAAATCTGCAGAGTAACCAGTGGTTCCAGCCAAATTTGAGGCAATGCATGTATATTTCCCAGCATGATCGGCTTGTACCGATTCGATTGTTAAAAGACTGACCCTTTTCATATGGTTTACACTAATTCCATGATAAGATGCGATAGAGTTATTGTTTAACTGCCAGTTGATTTTGAGAGGATTGTCACCTTTCGATATTGTACACTGTATAGAAACAGTTTCGCCCTCATCAACAGATTCCTCACCAAAATCAAAGTGCAAAATTTGTGGAGCAACTAAAATTCAAGTTAGAGTCCATAAGTGCACCAAGATATTTAAAAATCATACAAGAGTCTAAGTGGTGTAGAAGGGTGGGGTTTGTGCAAAAAAATACTACACAAAATACCTATTTGGTGTAAAATGTCCTTCATCGATTGAAGTTTATATAACATAACCTCACTTTCCTGAAAAACAAAAGCATCAGGTGTGGGGTAAGGTCAGATTAGGTAAAATAATAAAATAGCAAACAAGATCAGATGACAATGATCTACCGTTGACATTAAGAGTGGCAGTGAATTTTGATTTTCCAGCTGCATTCGTAACCACGCATGTGTACTCTCCCTTGTGATGCGGTTCTATGAAATTTATGAAAAGAATGCTCGCTTGACTTCCAAATGCAGAAATCGAAATTCCTTTCGAGTGGTGCGTGATATGATGGCCATTGTGATACCATTTTATCTTAAGCGGTAGATCGCCTTGTGCGACACTACAGGTTAAGACAACATTTTTGCCAGCATTTAAAGGACCATCAAACTGAAAGGGGCTTACGACAGGTGCCACTGTAAACAACAAATATCGGAATAAAAATAACAATAACACATGGGCCTCTTCTGAAGCTACGATGGACTAGTAAGAACAAACAAAACACATTACATGATTTTGTTAAATGGTGATTTCTGGCTGTAAAGAAAGCATGACTGTACAACGCACAAAAACGAATCTTACCTTTAAAACGTTTCAATAAATGCTGAAAGAAATAGATACATTTAAAACAAATAAAAGTATATACTGTAAATAAAAATTGGTAAACCCTTTAAAATAAATATTTAATAAAATGCTGCCACAGAATATTATTTCAATTAAGGCCGAGTGGTATAAATATGTCATTTGCCAATTTAAAAACATTTACCTTATCGTCATAAGCAAGGCCTAAACTATTCATCCTTGGCGAATTTATATATACCTACATATATACCTACCCAGAATCGATTTAAAGGTTATCATATTATTTAAAACATCTAATTCAAATTAAGAGATCGTTTTAAATTAACGTAACACAATTTTTCAATAAGCCCTTTAAATAGCAGATCAGAAAAATATAAAATTAATTTTAATATATAATTTCTAGAAATATATTCTTTACCATTAAGTTGAATTATTATTTTTTATTCATACTCCTCTTACCAATACAGGAGATACTGATAAAATATTGGAAGAAAGGAGTTTCTTTTTCTAAGTTGAATTATTATTTTTTATTCATACTCCTCTTACCAATACAGGAGATACTGATAAAATATTGGAAGAAAGGAGTTTTTTTTTCTAAATTGGCCAATAGTTTCAAAAATATATTGTTATGTGCTGCCCTCTAACAGAGAGGAGAGTGTAATTATTCCGTGGCCAGTAGGGTGACGCCATCTGTGGGCCAACTGGCGAACCGTCATTTAGTAGTGCCTAAGAAAACTGTAGAGAATTCCAGTATAATCTGAAAAGTTCTACAATGAGATTCTAGACATTCCAAGTGTGTATTGCTATGTATTCGCATATTGGACGATTACGAAGATTGCATGTTTGTGTTATTTGCTGAATCAGGGTTTGAATTTGTTTGTTTGTTTCCTTTAGATGATTTTCAAAATTTATTTAAATTAGCTAAAGTTCCGAAAGGTATGTGTTTTAGAATGTTAATACTTGTTTAGAGTTGTTTTAATAGTTTTTAAGTTTTTATTTGATGTCAACAGTAAGTTTGATACTGACATCTATGTTAGTGGTTATTAAGTTGTAGTTGAAATAATTTCTGACATTTAAGTCATTATGACATTTCTTTTAAGTAGGAAATTTTATTTTTATAGTTGGTAAATGTTTTCCTGGAGAAAGACAAGGAGGTTTAAGTTAGGTTATCTTTGGAATGAAATTAATCAAAATTCATATGGTGTTTTGTTTTGTTTAATTTGGGTATTTTGATATTTAGTCATATAGAACAACAAACAACAGATAAAAGAGAGGTTGTAAAATTGGAAAAACAAATTTAAGGAAAAAAAAAGACCAAGTGAAAATTAGGGACTGAAGGAGAAACATGAAAAACAAAAAATTAATAATTGGAAATTGAATTAAAAAGTCGGAAATTGTGGAGATTAGCGAAGAAGAGTAAAAATAGACTGTAAATAAGAAGGAAGAGATGTTATTGTGGATAGGAATTGCAGAGGAGATAAGGACGAGATAAAGTGAAGAATTAATGAAAGGAGAATTGTTGGATTTGGAAAAAGAAGTGTAGCTACGAAGAAGGAAGATTTTTGTGTGTTTAATTTTGGACAAGGTTGTATATTAAAATTTTAATAGTGTATTAGACTTTCGAACCTGTTATAAAACTGCTAAATTATCTAAATATCAAGGAAAATAAATTACTTATATCAGATTTAAATTTTTACTGTAATAAAATTTCATTTTAAAACAGGAACTGAATTTGAACCTGCTCCTGAAGGAAAAGATAAGCTAGCCGGCCCATTAAATAAATTTGACATACTTTCGGATCAAAAGGTAAGAGATTTTAATTTGAACTTTTTGGTTTATCTATTGGAAATAAACAAGTTAAAGTTTGATTAGTACTGCAAATTATTAAGTTCAATAATAGTAGAACAATACAGTATATAAACATGTGAATCCAGCAGATGGAGGAACAGTTCAGTTAAGTATACAGTACAGTTCTGGTATACAGAGACAGTTTTTAGGTTAGATAAGAATTGACAAGTTTTTGAAGAAAGGTAAAGTACAGTTGTGATTTAAAAGTAGTGAATTTATATTAAAGTTATTATTAGTTGTGTGATTTTTAAGTATTTGCTATTGTAATTTAAGTGATTAATAAAATAGTGGTTTGTGAAGATTCTTGTTGCAAGTTATTTGAACCTACAGAGTGCTTACTGAAGACTGTAAACAGGTAACAATATTAACCTGAATTTAAAGCCAATTATCTTTTTTTTTGTTCCCACAGAAATAACTAGAGATTTTATAAAATGTAAATCAAACGACACAAGTATTAAATTTATTAATTATTTTTGCAAGACCCATTGACAACATTATCTACAACTAGTTAGAATAATTTTGTGGAGATGATTATAGCCATGGTGATGATTTTTATCGGTAGCAATAGTACAGTTTTTTTATTTCTTTGGCATTTGATTACAAGATGAAGGTCAGTATTTCATACAGTCGTATAGTATTTAATAATACCATAACTTAAAAAAAGTTAAGACTGATCTGTTAAAGTTGTATGGTCTACTTTTTTGGTGGTATTAATAAGTTCTGATTTATCTTGTATATCACTCTCAGATACAAAAAAAGAGGTTTAGATAAATGTCTGTGTGTATGAACGACCATCCTTTAGTCTATCATTGAAACCGATTGATTATGTTGAAATTCTGAAAAAATCTGAATTTTAAATATTCAGAATTAATCCAAATTAATTAATTACACATTTGGGAAATAAATAAATTAGAGTGTATGTTATATTCAGCCAAGATATTTTTATTTTTTTGTTGAAGGTTCAAAATTTGTAACAGTATATCTGTTTTAAGTCGAGAGTTTGCCATGCCATATTATAGTAAAGATATTTGTGCGTAGTACATTCCTAAATGGTTAATACTAGGTATATTTTTTAGTTATCGAAACATAATGGACGGGAATCCGACTCCCCTTTTTTAAAATGATTACTAGCAGGCTTCGTTTTGATCAACTTTTCCCTCTGCGAAAATTCTCGGTAGAGGTATGCAAAGTTGTACGCAGCCACTAAACATGTTGATCGTGGAACTGACACTTTCATGGCGTAGGACTAAAAAATCTGCCAGAAAATTTGCAGAGCAATTTGACTATTCAATTTCAAAAATATTAATTAAACAATAGTGTAGAAATCAGACCGTTAGTGTAAAAAACCAGGGAGCTGCGCTTGTCCTACAAAAGTGATGGGTTGGACATATAACATTCTGTGGCAGCAACGAACATAAAAGTGTTGTAACTTACCCATAACTTGTACTTCTAGTGATCCTCTGGCACTGTATCCCTGAGAGTTTTTCGCCACACATACATAAGTAGCTTGATCGGATGTCCTTTCTACATTTTCAATAATAAGTGTACCATTGGGGAATACCTTCTGCTTCCTGTTAATAGGCAATAATCTTCCATCTGAAAAAAAGAGGAAACTGTTAAATTTTCTCGTCTTTGCTCGCTTTTTAATTCTTTAATTTCTACTATTTTTAGTTGAAATATTTTTACCTCTTTCCCAAACAACGGCCTCAACAGGATGACCGGCAAATGGACAATGCACAATAAGAGTACCTCCAGCGACGATGGCCTGTTTCTCCATGGACCTCACAAATGGCAAACCGTAAACATTAATTCTTGCAGAGTGATCAGTAGAGCCAACCTTGCTACTGGCGACACATCTATATAAGCCACCGTCATTTGTGTGAATTGAGCTTATATTTAAATGTGACAAGACATCTCCTTGGGCTGTAACATACTGACCAATTTGGTAGACATCGTTATTCGTTAACTTCCTTCCGTATAATTCCCAGGTAATCTCAGGAGTTGGGTTGCCAGATGCTATGCACTTCATGAAAACGGAGTTGCCAGGTTGGACAGTTTCTTCGTTAAAAGCATGGCGGATTTGCGGTGGTTCAAATCGTCCTCCCAATTTCAATTCGGCGGTACCTTCGGCGCTCTCTTGGTCATTTCTAATAAAACACTGGTACATTCCTTTATCTTCCTTCCTCACTGCTTCAATGCGTAGGACGGCGTCGGTGTGGTCCATTGGGTGTCCATCTTTTAACCAGTTGATCGTCTTTATTGGGTTTCCTGTAACAATTACAGACTGAGAAGAAAGAACAATAAAGAAACAAATTGAAGAAAAAATAGGAAAATGCTTAGCCTTGAATCTTTCCTCAAGATGTACAATTAGGCAATACACAATTGGTTTTAAATTTTATAATCTGTTATTTTATTACAGGGTGTCTCTTGACATCACATTTTTCAAGGTTGTTGCTTGGAGGGAAAAACATAACCTCCAAGCAGGGACATTAAAAAACCCACAGATACTCTACTCTGAAAGTAACAAATTTTCCAAAATATCCACTACTATAGTTCAAATCATGAATATTGTTCACATCATCATTTTTTAATTTCCAAACCAAATTACTTCAAGGTAACACAGAAGGGCACGCATGGACGTATCAACATGCAAAAGCCAAGTAATGAAAATACGATGAATTTTAACATCCGCTGCTGCCATTTCGAGATTAGTTTCTTTACAAACAGGAGAATTAAAGGATTCAAAAACTATTTACCTAATGACAGGAACTTAAAATATCACAGTAAGAAACACTAAAATTTTATAAAGAATTAAAAGAAATATTTGATATTTGCATCCATTGCACACTATTGAATTGATAGAGAACTGACAGAATACTGAACATTGGTTGTGGCTGCAATTAGCTGTTGCATTATTCATTTATAAAACACATTGTTACACTTTGAACTTCTGTCGTAGCCTCAGAAGATGCGACTTTCTGCTCCTAAGTAGCACTCAAAGTTACGGGAACTAGCGTCAGCAGTATCGGAACTTTAATGTAAAATTCACTTTATGATATGCCCACAGAGTAACAATTAATTAGATGCTATTGAATTTTGGCACTGTATAGTTACACTTTCAAGTAAGTGCTGCAGTATGTGCAACGTCGCCGATACTACTCGAAATTACTTTGAAGCATCCTCAACTTTAAGGTGGAGATTGGTAGTAATGATAACTGCAAGTGTTCCATTTAAAGTTTCTGTGAAGTTGTTGGGACTTTTTGGGAACCTTAAAGTTTTGTAACTTATTAGTGACATCTTGAGTAAAAATAATGTTAATTTTGGTTTCTGTCACTCCTATTATGTAACAAATACGTTATTGACATATATACTACTATAAAGTGACTCGAATTAAAAATCACCATTTTTCTGATATTGAATAAAGACGCCATATTAACATAAATAAAAATATAATTTTATCAAACGTTATTTTTTAAATTATGGTCATTTGAGTTTTATAAATAGATCATTATTACTTTATAATACATGGAATAAAAAAAATGTTTTTGACAAAAGAATATATAATTTCTGTTTTATGGATAATTTTTGCAATTTTCTAGAGGATGCGTATTTTTTATCGAAGTATCATGGCAACATTTTAAAAAAACAAGTGGTAGTTTTAATTTTTACACTCGAAGAAAACTGACATTAATGCATTATTTACCAAATAACAGCTTGTTTTAAAAGATACTTAAGATAATAATAACAAAAAATAATACGCATTTAATGCAAAATGAAACGAGTAATAATAAAAGCCTTACCTTCAAACTTGCAGGTAAATACAGCTGGCCTTCCGAAATCAATCGTCTGCACAGGTGGGTCAATTTTAGCCTTCAACGGAGCCGTTACTGTCAGGACGGTCTCAACGCTTTCTCCACCAACTGAATTATTAACAACGCAAAGGTATTTTCCAGAATCTTCTACACGGGCTTCACGAATTATGAGAGTTCCTGCTACCTGTTTGACTCTGTCATTTAGAGCGACAGCTTGCTTGCGGTTAGTTCCTTCGATAAATTTGTACCATCTGTAACAATACATAATCAAATTTAAAATCTATCGGAATAAACAAATACATTTCATTCATTATTATATGTGACTTGTAAATTCTGATGATATAACAATTTTCAGGGAAATACACCCAGTTTTTATTGCTATATTTTTCATGCGAGTTTTTTTACACAAGGTAGGATTTAGGAATTCGGATCATAATTTTACCTAAAAAATGGTACGGGAAATGCCTGCGCAGGGCAAAGGGCCACTGCAGATTCACCTAAATTAATGGTTTTTATGTCGATAGTTCTTGTACTTAATTGTGGCCCAACAGATCCAGTAGGTTCTATAAACAAAACAAATAAAATAAAATTATCATACCTTACTATAGGGACCCCTTGCTTTCTGTGGATAAAAACTTAAAGAAATGATTATTATATAGGTACCTTTTTCTTGGTGTTGGAAAAGCTTGTACATCACATAGAAGACCTATATGTGAACCATTAATTCCATTTTGTTTCGTCAAACCATCACCCGATATTTTGGGCCCTGTTTGCCCCGTTGGTTCTAAATAAACAAATATAATAAATACATTTTTTACCTATACTTTGGAACAGGGTACCCAGATACGTCACAAGTGATGATGATATCTTTATGAGATGCAACTTCTTGAACAATGCTGCCATCAATTTTTCTGCCAGAACTTTTTGGAGGAACATTGTTCGTGGGTTCTATATAAAAAAAGGAGCATATAAGCAAACATAATAAGTACCTGAATTTTGGAGGCGGGTATCCGGATACTTCACATGTCATTATGACATCTTGTTGTATACGACTTTGAAGAAAAATGTTGCCATATTTTTCAGAAGATGACTTTGGTGCGACATTATTTGTGGGCTCTAAGGAGAAATTTGATGGAATTATTTTTAAAAAATGCACTGCATGGCACTGTTCGTGGTTTAAATTAAACAAACTACTCAAGACAAAAGATTTATTTATACCTGAACTTAGGTGCAGGGTATCCAGATACTTCACAAGTCATTAAAATATCTCTTTGTGAAGCACCTTGAAGGAAAATAATTCCAAACTTTCCACCAGAGGATTTCGGTGCAACGTTATTTGTTGGTTCTAAAGAAACACATTACATTTCAAAATAAATGTACCTGAATTTTGGAACAGGGTAACCTGAAACTTCGCAAGGCATGATGATGTCACTTCGATAACTAACTTCTTGAATAATACTCCCCCCATATTTTCTAGCAGAAGACTTTGGAGGAACATTATTGGTTGGTTCTACATTAAAATACATATAAAATAAGTGCCTAGTTCTACCTCAAGGAAACATAAAAACTTACTTGAATTTGGGATAGGGAAAACCAACAACAGGACATAGAAGGACGGCATCGGTTTGTCGCAAAAATGAAAGAATCTTGCCCAAGGTTTTCTCACCAATAAGTTTAGGAGGCAAATTGTTTGTTGGTTCTGAAAAGAACCAACCATTAGAATCCTGATTTAAATTTGATTTAAAAAAAAACTTCAAAAATGGAAACAAAGTCAATCAGAACACAGAAAACGGAATCCTCATGCAAAACTTCTTACCTAACTTCATCTATTTAGCTACTTTTGTTTAAAGACGACTTAGAAATACTTCCAGAAAATAACAATACTCATAACATGTAAATATTTAAAAACACTTACCTTTTACAAGGAACATGCTTAAAGGTGTTTGGCTATAGTTAAAATTTGCAAATACTTACCTCGACTAAATTATTAGTGACTGACTTACATATAGATGGGAACAGGATAGCCAGTTACTTGGCAAGTCAACCAAGCAGTTATATTTTGAGGAATATTAAGATCTTTCCAACCGGTGAATTTTTCTCCATCTTTTTTTGGAGGAACATTATTTGTGGGTTCTATAAAAACATTGACAATTTTGAGCAACTGTTACAATATGTTGGGATAGTTTTTGGGTGAGCTTTTCAACTGGAGAAGATACGAGAAAGTTATGGGTAAAGAAAGCTAGTAACACTTACAAGTAACGAGGTACTGGATAACCAGTCACCTGGCATGTTAACCAAATTGTCTTGGTTTGAGGAACAAGAAGAACCTCCCAACCTTCAAACTTTTTGCCATCTTTCTTAGGTGAAACATTATTAGTGGGCTCTAGAACAATTAAAAACTAAGTGAATCAGGAAGAGAAAAATGTAAAAAGTAATGATACATCTAATAATGAACTAATTGGATGAGTTTTACAGATATTTGGACAAATAAGTAGTACTTTGCAACCCTCTCTAACCTGTGCAATTTATTAAGTGAGAACATTTTGAAGTTAATACAACTTACAAGTAACGTGGAACTGGAAAAGCAGTGACCTGACAAGTCAACCAAGCTGTTTGGTTCTGATAAACAAAGATTTCTTCCCAACCAACAAAGTTTTTCCCATCCTTTTTAGGAGGAACATTGTTTGTGGGTTCTAGAAACAAAATGGCATTATGTAGAGGGTTTGCTTTAATTCAATCTCCATTCGATGTAAACTGATAATAGTATTTCCAAATAGGATAAGGTTTAGATTAAATAAAGGAAAACTTACAGATAACGAGGAACTGGGTAACCGGTTACTTGGCATGTCAACCAGGCTGTACGATTTAAAGGAACTTGAACTAGTTGCCAACCTTCAAACTTTACCAAGTCCTTCTTGGGACTTACATTACTGGTTGGTTCTGAAAAGGAAATTTTCTATTGGAACTCGTACCTTTGTTATTCAAAACTTACATGAATATTGGGACAGGGAATCCGGTGACCTGGCAAGTTAACCATGCAACGCTACCCCTATTTACATTAACGACCCGCCAACCACCAAACTCAGCTCCAATTTTTTTCGGAGGCACATTATTTGTGGGTTCTGAAAATAGTAGGAGTTAAAGATTAAGAAAAGAACTGAAAACCTACCTAAATATTGGGACAGGGTAGGCCACGATAGGGCACATCACATAAATATCCTCATAATTCTTAGCAATGATCAAAGTGAAACGAACTTTATTATCTACAACCTTCGGAGCTATATTATTTGTTGGTTCTGAAACGAATTTAAGAAAAAATTACATAGACAACTGATTATTACCTGAATATAGGGACTGGGTATCCGGCTACCTCACAAGTTAGAACGGCAGTTTTGGTTTGAGAATATATATAGATTTTTCCACCATCATATTTCTGACCGGGGACTTTTGGAGTAATTTTTCCTGTAGGTTCTACGAAAATTATGGTTAAACACAACATCTAACAGAGGGAAGGCCCTTGCAAACTAGAGACGTAATGTAATCAAAATGTGTACCTAAAATATGGCGCAGGAAATCCTTGAACGGTGCACAAAAGGGTAACCAGGGAATACATAGGAACGTCTTTTTTTAAACTACCAACATCGATATCTTTAACTTTTGGAGCTACGCCAGTTAGAGGTTCTGCAAAACAATTCTATACTTAAAGCTTAAACATGTACTTTGAGGCTGAGGTAAAAGAAAACGCTACCTGTATATGGGAGCAGGGAAACCTTGCGCAACACACAAAAGTGAAACATCAGTGTCAAATTTGGAGAGCATCTTTAATCCAGAAATGGATTTATCTTTGGCTGTGGGTGCAACACTCGTTTGGGGTTCTAGATAAATATATTTCGATCATCGGTTAATTATTTTAAGGGGTGATTGTTGGGATAGGGGGATGGCAGATACATTAACATACCTAAAAAGTGGTGCGGGAAGAGCCTGCGCCGGACAAAGAAGTGCTAGACTTTTCCCGTTTTCCTTTTCGAAAATAAAACCTTTTGAGTCAGAGGAAAATGTAGGAGCTTTGGATCCGACTGGTTCTAAATGGAAGAATTTGGTCTATTAGCGACTACATTTTACCTGCATTTGGGATAGTCAAACATCATGTTCTAGGATACTTGAATATACAGCTTATTTTTAATTTAATATTTTTTGTTAAAGAAAATGAATACAAATCTCGAAACCAACATAATAGTCGATTTCCTTTGCTCATTTTCCGAAAATAATAAAATATTTTTCTTTCTTATTTGATGGGCATCAAGTTGTTTTCAACATTATAGAAAATATAAGGAAGAGAAACTATACTTTGACCATAAGAAATCAACCTGTATAATCAAGTAATCCTTAGTAATATGGTTGAAATGATTTAAACAATTCCTACCTAAATATCGGTGTAGGCAACCCTTGAGCTTGACATAAAAGCCCGAAACTTTTTCCCATCTCCCTCACAAACGTAGAACTTTTAGAATCCGACGAAAAAGTTGGAGCTCTAGATCCAATAGGTTCTAAATAAAAAATCCAACGTTAAAAGTCATACTAACCCCATCCCCCCTATGTGACTAGGAGTTTCCTTAAGTTCTATGTAAAAATAAAAAAATATCTTACTTGAAAATTGGTACCGGCAGAGCCTGCGCTGGGCACAGCAAGGCCAAACTGCTTCCGAGTGTTCTATCTAATGTAAATATTTTGGATTCCGACGAAAAGGTTGGTGCTCTAGTTCCGATTGGTTCTAAGCAATGAAAACTAAATTAAAACATGAACCAACCTGAATCTGGGCAAAGGGCTAGCTTGGGCATCACATGGCAATACTAAATCTTGATTAGCTATTCCAGTTACTGCATCTAATTTAGATTTTGGGGGAAGCCTAGGTGGAGTATATCCAACCGGCTCTAACAAAAAATAAGCATATCAGACTACAACATTAAAGTGACGCTCAAATAATACACCTACCTAAAATATGGTGATGGGTACGCTTGGGCTAAACATAAAAGGCCAAAGCCCTGTCCCACGCTACGAGTGTAAGAGATGCTTGTGGCATCGTTAGAGAATGAAGGGGCCTTATAACCAATAGGCTCTAAAGCAAAAAATAAAAAATGTGTCTAAACATTACCTGAACTTTGGGACAGGTAGAGCTTGGGCCGGACACAGGAGTACGAAACCTTGCCCCTCGCTAGTCTCATAAGAAAAACTTTTGGATGCTGATGAAAAAGTTGGCGCTTTAAATCCAATGGGTTCTAATAAAAATAAATAGTAGAAATGAGACTAATGATTACCTGAACAAAGGAGATGGGTAGCCTTGCGCTGGACATAGCATGCTCAGAGAATGCCCCTGTTCCCTTTGATAACCCAACAGCTTTATATCATTCGAGAATGCAGGCGCCTTAGAGCTTACTGGTTCTACAATTAATAAACAATCTTAAGCAATAAAACCTA
The DNA here is from genome assembly GCA_963675555.1 of Leptura quadrifasciata. Lineage (NCBI taxonomy): Eukaryota > Metazoa > Arthropoda > Insecta > Coleoptera > Cerambycidae > Leptura > Leptura quadrifasciata. The sequence continues at coordinate 116,962,106 of OY776677.1, forward strand.
CCTAAATCTGGGAACTGGCAACCCTTGAGCTTGGCACAGTAAAGCAAAACTCTGCCGGGCAACTCGATTAAAGGCGTTAATGAGGTTATCATTTGAAAACACGGGACCTTTCACTCCAACAGGTTCTAATAATAAAAAAGAATCACCTGAATGAGGGGACTGGGAAACCTTGTGCTTGGCAAAAAACTGGTACTTCTGAGGCAGCCTCCCTTTCCACGTATTTTAATTTCGAATCGGCCAACAATTTAGGTGCACGAGTACCAACCGGTTCTAGTAATACAAAAAAAATCACCTGAATAAAGGGACTGGGTAAGCTTGGGCTTGACAAAATATTGGTATTTCCGTGTTCGCTTCTCTGTCTACATGTTTATACTTTGAATCGGCCATTAGTTTAGGAGCTCGGGTACCGACAGGTTCTAAAAACAAGCAGTGTTAAAATTGGCTGATAATTACCTGAAGGAAGGTGCGGGAAATCCCTGAGCTTGACATAACAAAGAAACACCATAGCCGGAATGTTTTTCTATGGTGATCCCTTTAACATCAGATACCAAACTGGGTCTTCGAGTACCAACAGGTTCTTTTGAGAAAGAAATAATTAAAATTAACTCAAGCATCTACCTGAATATAGGTGGAGGGAAGCCCTGGCTCTGGCAAATTAAAGATATATCTTCATCTGCCCTCACTTCAAACCAAACCATCTTGGCATTCGACACCAACTTTGGAGCTCTAGTACCAATCGGTTCTATAATTATTTAGAAAACACATTACTAACCTAAAATTCGGGACTGGAAAACCTTGAGCTGGACAAATCAAAGCTAAATTGGAGTGCAACTCATAATCTATAACGTCATACTTAGATTTGGAGGAAACTTTTGGTAAAGTACTACTTATCGGCTCTATCAAGGCAAAACGTCAAAAATTAGAACTAGTACCTTACTGATGGAACAGGGTAAGCTTGAGCGGGACACAAGACAGTCACACTTAATGACATTTGCGTTTCAAATGTGTGACTTTTATCTGCTGAAGGAAATTTTGGTTTCACAAAACCCACCGGTTCTAGAAGAAAATGGTATCAACAATGTTTTAATAAGCTAAGCTCAAAAATGTACCTGTAATTTGGAATAGGGAAAGACTGTGCCGGACACAATAGCGTTAAGCTAGCACTTTGTTGGCCTTCTAATGTCTGAATTTTTGAGGTACCCGCAGATAATCTAGGTGCTACACTTCCGACAGGTTCTAACAATGAAAAGAATTAAAAATACTTCCTGAATCCTAGGACCTTGCTCAAAGGGCACATATAAGTTAACATGAATCTTACCTGAATCTTGGAATAGGGAAAGCTTGCATAGGGCACTGCATAGTTAAAGTAGCACTTTCTTTAGCCTGCAATACTCTGCTTTCATCCCCGGAAGTTAACTTAGGACTGACAGTACCAATTGGTTCTGGATAAGAAATATGTTGTTAAAGGTAGGGAAAAAGCAGGGTACCCATACTTGCAAAGAGAAGATTTACCTATAAAGTGGAGCTGGAAAAGCTTGAGCGGGACAGAGAAGGGCGATGTTTTCTCCGAATTTGTAAGTGTCAACGGTGGGAAATTTCGGTATATTTGGTCTAACACTACCAACCGGCTCTAAAAGAAAAAAATTACCTGTGAGTTGGAATAGGATACGCCTGAGCTGGACAGAGTAGAGTGACAGTTGAGTTACTCTTTGAAGTAAAGCCTCTCAAATTATCAATGGCGGGGAATTTTGGTAAAACACTTCCTATGGGTTCTAAGGAAAACATAAAGGGGTATTTGAGGAAAAACATGGAACCCACACTTTGTTAATACATTGATTTACCTGAATTTGGGGACAGGAAATGCTTGTGCCGGGCATAAGATAGTTATGCTATTCTCCACCATGCCTTTAAATGATCTCGAACTATCAATTGTAGGGAATTTGGGAAGAACGCTGGCAACCGGTTCTGTTTAGTAAAATGAAAATTAGACACTAAATCCTGAAAAATGTTGGCATAGGGAACAAATAACAAGTAAATACCTGGTAAAAGGCACTGGAAAACCTTGTGCAGGGCAGAGTAAATTTAGGGTGACATTTTGTCTATACACGTATTCCTTTCGAGTTTCCAGCGGAAATCTGGGTAGTACAGTTCCCACTGGCTCTAAAATAAATAGGAAACCAAAAAACTCCTTATGAATGACAACTTTAAAAAGCACATCTTTACCAAAATTTTTGTCAAAACTTACCTTGAAAATAAATTCTTCTCACAAGCCCAATACAAGTAATGGGCCAGGGTACCCAAAGTACAAGGTATTAAATACAATTAAAAAAAAACAGGATTATGGTACCAACCTGCCAGAAGATGCCTAGATACGAGTAGGTTTGAAATTTGGGATTTGGTTTTTGGAAAAAAGGACAGGTACTATTATCATTTGAAATATCTCTTTTGCAGATATAAAAATTTTGAAAGTGCCCGTTTGAGAAGCAAGGGTACCCTATCCCAACATTCAGGTAAATTTTGGCACAAAATGCCGAAACTATGATGAAGAATAACAAGGTATTTTTCATCAAAGTCAGATAATTCACGTTCCTTAAAATTAAAGTTTTTCTTTTTTAGTTTAATTTTAAGGAAGGCGTAGTAATACTATAAAATTCTCAAGAAAATATCATATTTGATTTCTTGTTTTACTATCCTCAGCGGAATATAAGATACATATAATACGTTAGATTAGTTTTAAAACTCGCGTGCTAGATATTTACGAAGAAATTCATTTTCTGGAGAATTTATAATCTTTATGAATGAATATAACTACAAAGAGAGAAGTATCCATAACCTGCTGCCATATGCTTTCAAAGAATAAAATTAATTCGATAATTTAGGAGAAACAAATGAATGAGGAACAATAAGATGCACAGCCCTCTGAAATGATAATAGGTATGCTGATTTAATAAATGACAGGTTAAATATAGAACAGAACAAAAACTGCAACCTGTTATTATTGATATGAATATGTTCTGTTTGGGCGAGCTATTTTGCAAAGGCAGCAGATAAGATTAAACTAAAGCTACTCGAATTATTTTATTACTTTAAGTAATTTTACGGTGGTCAAGGTCATAGATTATGATTAATGCATTATACCTATGCAATAAAAGGTTTTTTTCCTAGAAATATTGAAGTATAATCATAAAACGACGTTGTTTCTCGATTAACTATACAAAACTAAAATTATTGTAAATTCCAAGAAACTAATAACTAGTTACTTAATAATGACCTTTATTGATAAGGTTATTTAAATATTAAAACAAAATTCCACTTCCCACTCTAGGGCACCGCACCCTGAAAGGTATTTAGCTCCTTTAAGAAACATTTTCCACAATGTCTATGGGAACTTTTTTTTCATATTTTTATGAATACTATCTTTATCCAGAGTTAGGGATAGAAATTTCCGGCCACCCTGTATATCTCATATGTGACTTCGCCCGGGGTGCGCAATTGCCGCGCAACTATTTTTTTAACTTCTAGTAACCAATTCAACTTTCAAACCAAAAGGTTTATTTGCTTTTAAACAAAACGTAAAACGCAAAAGTTACCTCGTCAAGTGTACATCATAAAAACTCTTTATTTCTCCACTCAACGTATTTTTATAAACCTTTAAAGCGTGTAAAAATATTTTATATGTAAAGTCTGTGCGTGAAAATTAAATTTTTTTGAAATACAAAAAATTATCAAAAATTGAAAAAATAAATAGTACCTACTCTCAAAATGTAACAGTTTGAGATGCCGAACAAATTTTTCAGTTTTATGGTTTTCCACTGTTTCAATGCTATTCGAATTTGAAATTTTAATTGAGAATAATTGTACTCTGTAAGATGTACATTTTCCCTAAGTTTCATTGAAATTTGACCATTTTCTAAAAAAAAAATTGTTTAAAAACACCTAATTTTGCAATTTTTGGCATTGGCATTTTTTAAAAATAATAATAATAATTGGAACTTTTACTTGCTTTTCTTTAATTCATAATTAGCGCAGTAAAAATAGCACAAAAAATCAATATAAAGGAACTTTTTCCATAAGCAATTTTATGGTTGGATCCTGTTGGGAGATGCTCAGGAGTTCTCAATAAATTTTTGTACTTCAAAGACCTTGTGCTCCAATTGTTATTAACAATTTAATTTTTTAACCGCACTTTTCAACCTAGAAATGTAAATAACTCGAGATGTAGGTCCGATTGGGACGAAAAAAAAAAACGAAGTCTTTGTAATTAAATTGTTTACAAATCTTTGTTTACTGTAGGTTTTAGGAGCGCAACCATAACCTACAAAAGTGAAAAAACTGGCCAAAAAATCGTTTTCTTTTTATTTTACTGCCCAGAGCCGTTGGATGAATCGATCAGCTTCACATTTTCAGAAAATCTGCATTTTACTCTAACAAAAACACCCTGAAAATTTGGTACAAAAATATTAAATCCAGAGGGCGCAATTGAATTTGTTATTTAAAATTTGAATTGGCCGTCATTTTATGCCATTAAGTCCAAATCAGATAATTTCTTTTTTTAAGTTAGGTCTCGATGATAGCTTTTTGAAGTCGTAAAATTTTTTTTTAAAACCTATTTCGGTTATTTGTTTTGCATTTGTTTGAAACCCAATAAACAAAAATGAATTTTTTTCGGCCATTTTGAAAATTCCTTTATCATGTCATAAAGAAAATTTTAATACTTTTATTTTAATAAAAAAAGAGTTTATTTTGGTCAAAATTTTTTTCAAAATGGCCGATAAAATTCATGTTTTGTTAATTGCGTCTTAAACAAATGCAAAAAATGGCCAAAATAGGTTTAAACAATTTTTTGGCGGCAACAAAAAGCTGGCGTCGAGACCTAACTTTTGAAAAAAAAATGATCCGTTTTGGGCTTAATGGCATAAAATGGCGGCCAATTCAAATTTTAAATAACAAATTCAATTGCGCACACCGGGTCCAATATGTTTGCACCAAACTTTCAGGGTGTTTTTGTTAGAACAAAAGGCAGATTTTCTGATAGTTTTATGCTGATCGGTTCACCCAGCGGCTCTGGATAGCAAAATGAAAAGAACACGATTTTTGGACAGTTTTTTCACTTTTGTAGGTTATGGCTGCACTCCTAAAACCTACAATAAACGTAGATTTGTAAGAAATTTAATTACAAAGATTTTGTTTGAAGATTTGATTAACTATACTATCCAACCGACACCTTCGGCAAAACGTAGAATACAAAAAGTTTTTCGCCCGATTAAAAACTTCTACATCAGTTTTTTCCCGTACAAATGGTACGATATTAGTTCCGGTGACATAATGGGATGCAGTCAGGTTTATAAATCGGATGAATGAATTTTTGTAAATTGGTTCTATACGTTATAAATAATTAAAACATGACTAAAAAAGTAGAAAGAAAAAAACATATTTTTTTTAAACTTGCTTTTCTTCAAAGTCGTACTAAAAAGTAAAAAAAAAAAAAATTCGCGAAAAGCAAAGCGTGCGCATCGTGCGTGCAATATAAAGTGCACACGCCTTGCTTTTCTTGCAATTATTTATTATTATTATTAACTACGTTAAGAAAAGCAAAATTTTGCCGACCTCGCCGAAACTGCAAAACTGGACTTAACGCCATGAACATGTTAAAATAAAAACACTGTGCTGGCCAGACATTTCACGTCAAAATAATAATTGGACTCCATAATTGTAGTTGAATTATCAATAATGCCTGCTTAGTGGATCAACGTTTATGCATTAGGTTTGAACCCATACTCCTTTTTGCCCCCCCACCTCCTTTTCATAAAGCCTTAACACAAAGAAATCAAACACATCACATCATTCTACAAACAAATTAAAAATTCTAAAAAATTAAACAAAATTATCACCTCACAAATCTTATTTTTATAGTGACATACTAGCAGGTTTTAGCTATTTTTTCCTGTAAGTAGTACATACCGAATTGGGGTATAAAATAAAGTAAGTATTAAACGAAATTTTTTATTTCATCTGATTACAGTTTTTCGTTCTGAAGTTTTTTGAATATATTATAATAATTCAAATGTGCTTTTAGAGTGCGGAGTATTAAAACATAATATTTTTAGTCGCAAACTCCTCTATAAAATCCTTATTTTACTATAAGGAACATAACCAGACTGCAACCAACAGCTACTCTCAGTCTTTCAGCTGGTGTTTGTTGCAATCAAAGCATTAGCGTTTGGATGGTAATATGCAATTATTACACTTAACGCAGAGAGTAGCTGTTGGTTGCAGTCTAGTTACGTTCCTTATAGTAAAATAAGGATTTTATAGAGGAGTTTGCGACTAAAAATATTATGTTTTAATATTATATTAATGTACAATAATAAATTATTGTTTTTCCTCGTATCATGGTTACTAAAATATAAACCATATCTTTAAGATGGCTGGCTAAGTCCGAAGTCAGCAAGCAGTGAGGGACTCAGCATGTAGTCAGACAACGCCATAAAGTACTAGAAAAACAAAAAACTCAAATAATTAAAATAAAAAGAATCCGTTAAAACACAATAAACCGATTGTTAAATGAAAATCGCATACACTACACTATAGAAACATTTTCCGCATTATCCATCTGCCCCAGCCGTGTTTCTATGTAATATAACGCGACGGGAACATCAACATTTGTCACGATATAAATGAAATATCTAGGAAAATGTATTATTATAAAATAATTTTTGACCAGTGAGTCCCGTGTTCAAATCCTGGCTAGGGTACGAATGTTTAGTAACTTTTTCATGTGTTACCAAGTTAGTAGCAGTATATTAGACGGGGTTGTGTGATAAACAACACAGCTAGTCGCCGTGCCACTCCTGAGATCGAGTCTCAGCTGCGGCAGATGGGAATATCGTGTGGAATGGTTGTGTAATTGTCTATGTACATGTGTCCAGGTTGAGTGGTGGAATAGCTAATGCTAAATTCCACCAGGACGTTAATCTAAATAAGGCGATAAAATAAAAAATTGAATAAATCCTTAATTTACCATTTGAAAAAATTGCAGTTGATATTGTAAATTATCAAAACTGTTTACTAAGTGATGAAAGACTACTATCGAAATACCCACCTAAAATAATTATAACAGAAAATATACTATTTCGATCTTACAAACCTAAGGATTTTGCTCATAAGTAGAATTTTAAGGTTAATAACTCAAGTTCAAACTATACTTGTCATCACCATCAGAGATTTTAATGAGTAGGGTAAACTGGTCCATAGTGGTACATGGTCTATAGTGGGAATTTCATTCTGCTGACTACTTTATCACTATGCTAGAGCTATATTTAAGTGCAGATACTTTGTCCATAATAACGCTTAAAAGTCACTCGGTATTTTATCGATTTGTGTGGTGCAATTACAAAATATTTAAAATTAAGGTAAGTGATACGCTGAAAATATTGACTGACATGTTCAGATTTTTTCAAATAATTCATTGATATTTATTTAACAAGAATTTGGTATGGATATCTAAGGCATCCATAACCTCAATATTGCTTGCACTTCTATTTATGTTTAGTTTTACCACTTTGATAAAATAATGTTCCTTTTTATTTTAATGCATTATGGTCCATAGTGGGAAAATATATTGCGGTCCATACTGGGATATGATAAGACATGCTAAATATTGCATTCTTTACAGGTTTGACTATGCCGAGACATCCAAGATCACAGCTATCGTCAATTTTTCAAAAAAACAAAGAAATTCATGAAAATTATGAAAAGTCTATGCGTGCTGCTGTGGAAGATGTTGTCACAAATCAAATGGCTTTGATAAGTGCGGCTGAAAAGCACGGTGTTAGCAAATCAGCTTTACATCGAAAAGTCAAAAAGTTTCGAATAGCCGATGAAGATAATCACGAAACTCTAAATAATTTTAAATTCGGACGAAGCCATGGTTTCAAGCCAATATTTACAAGTGAAGAGGAGGAGCTTTTAAGAGAGTATTTAATTCAAGCTTGTGAAATGTGCTATGGCTTAACATTATTAAATACTCGCGAGTTAGCTTACAATTATGCCATGGCTAATAATAAAACTGTGCCTCAATCTTGGCACGAAAAGAAACGAGCTGGAGTGGAATGGGTGAATAATTTCAGGAAACGACACCCTACATTAACGCTTCGCAAACCAGAGGCAACCAGCCTTGGTAGGGCTACCAGTTTCAATAAGACTAATGTCACCACATTTTTTAATAATTTGAGAAATGTAATAACAAAACATAGTATCCAGTCACACCAAATATTCAATTGTGATGAGACAGGTGTCACCAATGTACATAAACCTGGAAAGATACTGGCTAACGTTAAACAAAAACAAGTCGGAAAAGTGACAAGTGCTGAACGAGGGACGTTAATAACAATGTGCACTGCAATATGCGCTAATGGAACATTTGTACCGCCTTTCTTTATATTTCCAAGGAAAATATTTAAGCCTTTTATGCTCACTGGAGCTCCACTAGGATCAGCTGGTGCAGCACATTCCACCGGTTGGATGACAGGTGAAAATTTTATAAAATATATAGAACACTTTATAAAACACGTGCGTTGCAGTAAGGACCATCAAGTTGTTTTAATTCTTGACAACCATGAAAGCCGTTACGATATTCGTGTGTCGAATTTGTGTAAAGATAGTGGAATTATTCTGTTGACATTGCCGCCCCACTGCAGCCACAAATTGCAACCGTTGGACGTGGCCTGTTTCTTTCCATTTAAAAGTTATTATAATCAAGGAGTTGATGACTGTATGGTAAACCATCCTGGGGTACCAATGAAAATTTATGATGTTGCCAGTGTTGTTGGTATTGCCTTCCCTAAAGCATTTACGCCAGTAAACATTAACAAAGGATTTCAGAAAACAGGCATAGCACCCCTGAATTCCCAAATATTTTCAGAGAGTGATTTTATGTCATCTTATGTTACCGACAGACCTAAACAAAATGAAGATGATAATGGTGACGAAGGTAAGGCTAATGAAGATGTTCAGAATATAAAAGACAATAAAGGTATAGAAGAACCACAACATGTCAGTCCAATTCCTGGTCCATCTCATACTATAGTAACCCCACAGGAAATCAGGCCACATGTTAAAGCTGCCCCTAGGAAGAAACTTAGAAAAGTGAAAAAGAAGCTACAGTCAGCGATATTAACAGATACACCCATAAAGGAAAGCATAGAGCAAGAACATAAAGAAAGAATGAGGAAAAAAGTTATCGCAGAAGAAAAAAAAAAGCAGAAGGCTAAAAGAGTTAAACGTAAAGTTTTTAATGATGACATTAGTTCGAACAGTGATGTTAGTGAAGAGATTTGTAACGATTCCAGCGATTTAGAAAGCTTCTCATCAGAATTTCAAGATTCATCTATTCAAGAGAAGGATTATGTTGTAGTAAGATATATGACAAAAAAATCTGTTAAACATTATGTTGGCCAGGTTGTGAAGATAAGTGGAGAAGAATACAATATTTCTTTTTTGAAGAAAATTGTGACTGATAAATTCGTGTTCCCGGATAAACCCGACGAAGATACCTTAGTAGCAGAAGATATTGTATTAAAGCTGCCCCCACCTTACATTTCTGGAAGTACGACACGGGCTGCCCGCCAATTTGCGTTTTCTGTAGATTTCTCACAATTTAAGATAGACTAAAAGTGTTTTTGTTAAAAATCCCATTATAGACCAGTATAATTCCCATTATGAACCATACAGTGGTTCATAGTGGAACAAGTGGTGTATAGTGGGATGTATTAAATAAAATTTAAAATACCTTAAGGATTACTTTCAATTATTATTAGTTTGTTTCCATGTATGCATACCTATGTCTGTATATGTTAATTATGAGTAAAACTATTTTACAAGAAGCGCAATAATTTTTTTTAAAAATGTGTCCCACTATGGACCAGTTTACCCTACCTAGGTAAATATTTAAAAACATAATTACCTACTGCAAATAATAAATTAATACCAAAAATTTTAAATTATGTAAAACCAAATTATAACTAAACCCCAAAAAAGTATTTAAGGATAATCCTGATGAAAGCTTTAGACTCAGAGAAAATACTTATTAATTAGCAAAGGCATTCTAATACAAAATCTCAAATAAAACACACGTCAAACTGTCCTGAAGTAGAGAATTACGTAAATGTTAATCAACATTTTGAAAATAGTAACTTTAATGGTAATTTGATAGGTGCAAATGATCAGAGAGGCGAAAATTTAAATAATAATTTAAATCACAATACTTTGCTTGTGTGTACAAGTACTGGAAAACAACATTATAACACTGGGTTCATATTGTATAAAAATATTTATAGTTAAAAATCTTTACATAGTTCGTTCGTTAATTTGTTAATGAGGAAGATATATCAGTCAGGTATTAGAAGCTGGTAGCGCACAACGACTGTAGCACAATATAGATTGTGTTGGCAGTTATAAAAGCAGGATGTAATTCATAGTGTTTTGTTAGACCTTGTTTATTAACAAGAGTTTTTGTAAAAGTTTTAAATAAAGCATTCATTTATTTATGAATAATTTAAAAGTACATATACATAATATAATTATGATCTGCTGGAAATTATTCTATTTAAAACCCATGACCTAAATCTATTAAACTGTGTATTTATATTTTCAACCACTACTATTTATTCTTTCACGAAATTTTTAGGATTTCCGGCACTTGTAGCATGCTTTCCTTATTAAATTTCAACAGGTTTTTAACGAAACGATATAAGATCGTTTCAGGTAGATTATTCCAGAAATTTTAAAACAATAAACATAAATTATGTGACCAATCGCGTGACATTCAGTAATGAATAAAACTCACTATAGGTTAAATTAACAATTTCAGGGTAATAATGATTAATGAATGACGCAACACGGCGGTAAGTGAATTAAATATAAAAAGCGTTGCCCAAGGAACCACTACTTCCACATCCAGATTTTGTATTCAAGTTATACACACTAAATCCCAATGTAATATTTTATTCCCTTTAATAATGGAGTGGGGGTGGTAGAGGGGGTGGCTCATGTAAACAAAAATTTTAGAAGCCCTTGGTTCTCGTGTGCACAATAAATCCCAATTTAATTTTTTATTCCCTTAAACAATAGGGTTGGGGTGGCAATGGGGTTGGTAGAGGGGTAACTAATGCCAAGATAAATTTTAGGGGCCCTTGGTTCTCGTGCACACACTAAATCCCAATTTAATTTTTTACTCCCTTTAATAATATGGTGGGGGTGGCAATGGGGGTGGTAGAGGTGGCTAATGTCAAAAAATTTTTACCCTTGTTTCTCGTATACACACTAAATCCTAATTTAATTTTTTACTTCTTTTAATAATAGGGTGGGGGTGGCAATGGGGATGGTAGAGGGGGTAGCTAACACCAAAAAAAATTTTTGAGACGTTTCATTCACATACACACTAAATCACATTTACTTTTTTTTTACTCCCTTTCATAGTGTGGGGGTGGTATTGGTGGTGATACTGGAGGAGGGGGTGGTTGATGCAAAAAAAAATTAACCTTGACTTTTCAAACATGCCCTAAATTGCAATTTTATGGACCCTTACCTGTTTCCTTTGCTTATTTACCGTAATTTACCCCCGAACCCTTAACGCAATTAGCTCAAAATATATAGTGGGATCGATCTGGGACCGTATTTTCGAGCTTGACCGAGACGATGTCGTGCACGAAAATGTGAAAGTGTCGCATGAAAATATACGTTTCGTATTTTCGCATGCGAACTTTCCGCATGCGACTGATTTCGGGTGAGATACAACGGATGGGGGTTTAATACACGATAAAGCGATTTCGTGTACAAATGTATTCAAAGTGATCGTTTCGGTTTGTTTTATTTCGTGCCACATAACCTCTATGTCTCAAGTTAGGTTTTTGCCGTGGTTTATTTATTATTTAGAGACTTTAAAGTAGACTTATTCTAACAAATTTTGGTGAGTGAAAATGGACAATAGCAACGTTAGATGACTTAATACATTTAGCTGCACAGGCACAAGTTTTTGCAGAAAGCGATCATGGAAGACAATTCCATGCCTATAATAATCCATTTAAAGATTTAAGGGATGACAAATTTGCCAAATTGTATCGTTTGACAAAACCAATTACAGAAGGATTAGTTGACCACTGCTCCTCAGAGGGCGTTTAGTTTCAGGGATAATTGTTCCCAGAGGGCTTAGTCCATTGAACTACCGAATGTTTGCGCCTCGGACTAGACAACGTCTCCCCACGTTTTAAAGGGTGCTGAATCGATTCCCGGGTTCAAACCATTTTTTTACCTCGGCAACCCCCTCAAATTGGTCAATAACCACCCCCAAATTCCCCTTTTAAGTGAATCCGTTTACTTTACCCAGTTTTTCGACCAATTGTTGTTCCCTCGAGTAGAACGGAAGGTCTCTCGAGGTATTTGATCTGAGCCACCCCTATCCCAGGATTCTAACCCTCTCGTAGGGGTGGAAAATTGATATTTGTTTTTGTGAGAAAAAAATTAATATTTTGTAGGAGGCGTTTTTTTGAGGAAGGTGGTAGGTGAGTAGGATTGTGTAACCGCCCTCAGGGGTTGTTTTCACCCTTCAAGGGGGAGGAAATTTTTTTCCATCTATTATCGAAACATAGCATAAAAATATATTTATTAAAGTGTTTTTATATATAGATTTTCCACCCCTTTGAAGGGTGAAAAGAACCCCCGGGCCGGTTACACGACCCTGGTTACCTACCACTTTCCTCAAAAAAACGCCTCTTACAAAATATTAATTCTTTCCCCAGAAAAAAAAAATTCTACTCCTTTGAAGAGTGAAAGCATCCCCCGGGGGTGGTTACACAACCCTGGTCACCTACCACCTTCCTCAAAGAAACACCTCCTATAAAATCAAAATTTTGTTCTCACAAAAACAAATATCAATTTTCAACCCCCTACATGGGTTGGTAGCCTGGGGTAGGGGTGGCTGAGGTCAAATCCCTCGAAGGACCTTCCGTTCTACTCGAGGGAACAACAATTGGTCAAAAAACTGGGGAAAATAAACGGGTTCACGGAAGAGAAGATTTTAGGGGTGGTTCTTGGCCAATTTGAGGGGGTTGTCAAGGTGGAAAAATTGGTTTGATCCCGGGAATCGATTCAGCACCCTCGAAAACGTGGGGGGGGGGACATTGTCTAATCCGAAGCGCAAACATTCGGTAATTTTGTTATAACTCCTGATTCTTTAAATGGACTAGCTTGGCCTTTTTTGAATGTAAAATTTGAGGTAAATTTACCACTAGCTTTAAGAAAACAACAATTTCCTTTTTATGGTCTACACTAATAATCCCACCCGCTTATCCGCTGATTGCTGGTGCATTATAATATTCAGTCTTGTAATTCAATCAACACATATAACAGCTGATTAGTGACATTAGTGTTTTCTAGGGGTTTCAAGTCCATTTGGTTGCATAAAAGAGCGCTGCCACATTTGCCATACGACATTTTCACCTGTGCGAAAAACAAATTTCGAATGGTGTTCGAAAATACCACATCAGAATTATAAGCGAAATTTTCTAAACGAGTCGGGTGCCTAGTATTTCGCATGCGGCAAATATCGATTGAGCTCAAAAATATGGCCCCTGGCACGAAAAAAGCCCCGAAACGACAGTGTTTTTTTCGATTTTTTTTTATTGTGTATATTATTTAGTGGAACTCCCTCCCTCTATCATCTGGTGAGAAAACGCATTTTTATTATATGTTTATCTAAAAAACCATCCACACGGCACCAAATTAAACAATTGTAATGATAGTAATAAATATCTTTATTGCTGATTCTAACAAGAAATTAACAAATTTGTACAACCATACAAAGTTAATGAAGGAGCAAAAAAGTTAAACGTTAAATCTACATGCTTACATTATGGAATCAGGAACTTAAGGGGGAATTCATTTGTAGTTGCTCTTCCACTCAACATCACCCTTATATTTTATGGAAAGTAATAATATACGTATACGGTTAAACCCGTTAAACCGAATAAACATTTAAAAAACTCGGAGAAATCATTAAGAACATATAAATTTATAGTGGTGTTTATTAAATTATGTTAAAATTGTATACAAGGTGTTTCATAATTGAATGCTGATCCTAAAGGGCGATAATCTTTGGATGATTTTAAGAAAAATTCTTTATATGAACATAGGTCCGTAACCACTTTATTTCTGAGATACAGGGTGTTGAAATTTAGCAAAAAAATCAGTTTTTCCCCAATATCTCGAAAACAGCTTTTTTCAATTTTGGTACATGAGCACTCATAAAAATACATTTTTGAGCCAAATAATCACTTAAAAGGAGCACCTGGGACTGCAAGAACTCCAGCAATTGAGGTAACTGTTTAAATATCGCCCATGTTCTAGTATCGAGGATTCTACATGAATATTTATTATATCCCTATCACATTCAATGGGCTCCGGCTCTACTTCCTCGAGACTTTCCATTACGAGTGAATTTCTGCCAAAAAGTTACCCAAAACCCTTTATTTGACACGGAAATTTTATTCACGGACGAAGCTAGTTTTATGAGAAACAGTATCAGAAATTTTAATAACAATCATTTTTGGGGTGAGGAAAATCCGCATGCAATCGTGGAATCCCATCACCAGGTGCAATTCTCATTAAATATGTGGGCTGGAATTATTGGAGATTACCTAATTGGCCCCTTTTTTTCTACCAGGCAGATTAAATGGACATAATCATCGCCTGTTTCTTGATGATAATTTGCCAATTCTGTTGGAAGATGTTCCTATTTTAATGGGAAATCGCATGTGGTTTATGCACGACGGTGCACCTGCCCATTTTAGTGCTCTGGCACGCGAGTATTTAAACCAAAACTTTAATAATCGCTGGATAGGAACAGAGTCATGGCCAGCTAGATCCCCAGACTTAAACAGTTTGGATTACTTTCTTTGGCGACATCTCAAGGCCTTGGTTCAATGAGAAGGAGCGCTGAAGCATGCGTACATGCAGGAGGCGGACATTTTGAACAATTAATTTAATTTTGGTATTTTTTGTTCAAAATAGTTGTTTTTGAAATTAAAAAAATGTCTCTTTATGCGTATAGTTCAAGTAGGAATATCTCGTGATATAAAAAACGCAACAAAAAGTTTACGACCTCACCACCACCACCACATTACTCTTTGTGCTACCTCGACCGGAAATCAGGTCGCTTACCTTTAGGTTTTTAATGTGCGTTGGGTCGTTTGATGCAGCATACCTACTTATTACTAAAATTAAATAATAGTCACTAATTAAATTATAAAAGTCTTGCCTAGATGCTTTGGTTGGCACAAATTATGTAATTATTGAAACTATAAGATACAAAGATACAAAATCGCATAGAGACAAGCAAATGAAAGCATTTAATTTTTTAAATAGAAACCCGCCCGCCGGACGAAAAAGTCAAATGATCATTTTTACGACAAGATAAACAAATATGAAAATAATGTTTATTTAAAAAACAGTGGTGTATCATTTCTTAAATTAAAAACTTAAAAATCATTTATCCTGGAAAAAATGTATTTTTATGCGTACTTTGCATATATCGTAATTTTAAAAAAAGCTGTTTTAGAGATATTGGGGAACTGATTTTTTTGTTAAATTTCAACACCCTGTATCTCAGAAATAAAGAGGTTGCGGACCTATGTTCATATAAATAATTTTTCTTAAAATCATCCAAGGATTATCGCCCTTTAGGATTAGCATTCAATTATGAAATACCCTGTATACAGCCTATTTGACGAAATACTGACTAGTAGCAAAATAAAAATGTATGTAATAGATAGTTTGAAATGGTATAAATATAGATTAATTAACAAAGCAGGAAACTTTGCTCCATGCATTTTCCAAACAATCTTTCCATTTCATTTTATGACATTCGTGAACATCCTTCATCGTGGTTTCGGTAAACACCATATTGTTTCGTATACAATACTTTTAAAACGTCGCGTCGAATAGCACCCAACATAATGTTTGCTTACAAAGCGTCACTTTTGTATACACTAATTAAAAAATTGTGTCGGCTGAGTTTAATTACCTTAATTATTTGTAGTATCTTGACTTATGTTAGATTACTCATAGTGACAGGAAATGGCAGAATTGTGGTTGTCTAAATTGTAGAGAGGAAGCACTTTAATTACGGATATGGTTGGTGGGTGAATCCTAGTTATTAAAATGATCTAAATTTTGAGGTAAAATAACTGAGTTAAATATGTTATCTATAAATGCTTATATGGTTGAAATATTGCAGAAATAACCTTTTATAGAAAAAAATTTAAAAAAACATTTAGTGCGTAAAAAATAACAACTACACGACACCGACGTGTCTACTGATGATCAAGTTTAGAAGATATTTGAGGTTCCTAAGGCATTTAGATTCTTGTCTGCTGCCTAACTGTATAACTTAATAGTTTCTGATGATGGTAATTTGTTGTAAACTAATTTAAGTAACGTTCTCTTACATTATAATTTTTTTTCGACGCCGTCTTTATATAATATAGGCGGCCAATCCAGCAAATCACCATAATGTATAGTCCAAGTCAGCATTAACCGACACTCAAAAAACGCAACAAAAACTTTACGACATAATTATTATCACCGCGGGCCATGCGGCATGCCTGCCATCAAACAACCCGACACACATTAAAAACCTATAAAAGTAAGTCAGTCAATTTGAGGTCGAGACAGCACAAAGAGTGATGGTATTTTAATGAGGTCGTAAAGTTTTGTTGCGTTTCTATGTGCCGGGAACTGCTAATCTCAACTATACATATCACATATTTCAGTATAGTCGAGTACACATTTGTTGGGCGCTCAAAATACGCAACAAAAACTTTACGACTTTATTAGTATCGCCGTTAGCCCATACGGCATGGTGTCATCAATCAAGCCGACGCACATTATTAAAAACATATAAAGGTAAACGAGTTAATTTGTGGTCGAGATAGCACAAAAAGTAATGGTATTTTAATGAGGTTGTAAGTTTTTGTTGTTTCTTGAGTGCCTAGCAAATGTGTACTTGATTATATCAATGAAACATATCAAGTCAAAGTACATTACTTTTAACTTACTGAAAGGGGTTTGTACAATGTTAGAAATATATATTTTAAATTCAAGGTTAACGTCAAGATAAATGTTACCAAGAGCTGCTAAATTTTTCAATAAACGTCAGAAAACCTCCTTCAAGTTTTATGGTGCGTCGGAATACGAATAAAACTGATTTTCAGTGTTGATCACCTGATGTTGCTAACATGGTTAGCGAAACGCGCGTCGAGTAGTGCATTCCAGTGTAGTGTTCAAATGCCGTAACATTTTGCAGTACTCAGTGAAAGACAGAATCTTGCCGTTGAGGGTTATAGAAAACCGCGCCATTTAAAATTAATTCTCTGTGCTCGCCATAGACAAGGACAATGGTATCATTTAAAATTAGCCAATGAGCATGTGACTCAGAAGAAATAGCACTTAACTAAGTCATTGATATTGTTTACTGTCCGTCATATATTTTGAAGAGAGAAAATGAAGTATTTAATGATCATCAGCAAATTGGTGCAATCGCAGGTATTTGGAAAAATTTGTAATATAAACAAAATAAAAGCGGGCTTAATATGCTACCCTGTGGCACACTTTTATTTACATAAGTATTTTAGAACAGGTTCCATTTAAACAGACGTTTTGTTGGCTAATAAAAGGTAGTTAAGAAAAAATCTTTAGGCGGTGTGCCAAAAGTTGTACTATAATTTAAAAAAATATTTTTGTCTAAATAACTCATTTGCAACATGTAACAATGTTTTTAAAGTAACGCAGTTTCCTTTATAACCGAAAGAAAGAAAATTAATATAATCAACTGAATGATTTAATAAAAAAAAAGAATTATATAAAAAAATGAAGGTTTCCTTATGTCAAATTTAAAGCAGAAATAACTACGCAAGTTTTTATGAATGTCTACGAAGCATTTAAAAAACTCAAAATTTGGCCCATACGTGCGTTCTCTAAAATTCCGGATATACGATGCGTGGCTCGTGGTTCGTGTTGATGCCTGTTTGTATAGTATCGTTCAAAGATTCCCTGCAAATAAAAATATGCAATAAAAACTTTACGACCTTATTAAAATACCGTTACTCTCTGTGTACTATCCCGCCGGCAAATTGAAACACTTACCTTTATACATTTTTAACGTACGTCGGTTTGTTTAATGACACCATACCGAATGGTTCGCCGGCGTTAATAATGAGCTCGTACAGTTTTTGTTGCATTTTTTTAATTGCAGGGAATCTTTTAACGATACTATACCTTAATACAGTATATTTTAATGAAAATTATTCACCTTAAATTATTATATTTTTTTAAATTTAACCTTTAACATAACGCCATTTGGGAAATAATCTTGACATATACCCCTCGAGCTCCAAATCTTATCACACAAACTGGGGGTATCTATTGTTATATGCACACCTTCTTACGAAGAGAGGTTTAATTCCTAGTAGCAGAGTAAAAGGAAGCCTACCTAATTAGCTCCCAGTATCACGGTAGTTCACCAGTTGGCCCAGAGATGGCGCCAATACCACCGATGGACCAGAAAACGGTAGCATCATCCGGAATGACAGACCAAAAGGAAGGGGAATTTGTCTGGAACAGTCTAGAGTGAAATGGATGAATCGAGAATAAGCGCCACGGATATGTAAAAAGCGGGACCAGCGCATCTGACAGTCAATTACATTTTAGGAGCCAAGTGATAAGACAAGATAATGAACAGTGAACAAACTAATACAGTAACAAGTACTAAATTTATAGTATAAAAGAGTTATAATTAGCGTGTACCTATAAGGACTAATTATTGTAATTTAGTGATTAATAATTCAGTGGTTAGTAACAATTCGTATTGCAATCATTGAACCTACTGCTGCTTTCGTTCGTGCTGATCATGGTAATCATGATTACCAAGAGGGCCAATGAAAAATGGGTATTTTAAAAAACTTATTTTCTATTGGCATATTCTGTAATCATGATTACCATGTTCAGCACGAACGAAAGCAGCTTATGTTTGGGGGTTGTTACTGGAGTGTATAAACACGTAACACCATATTTTTTGCAAAATGTTGCCTTTGAGCAAATTTCCGGAGCAAAATTTTACAATAAAAGCTACCCGCATTTTATCCCATAAAATTCAGTCTCGGTATATAACCTATATGAAAATTTTTTTCATATGTTGGATTTTACTTGAAATACACGATTTATGTATAAAAGGCTGTGTAATAATAAGTATATCTATCTATATTATAAATACATAACTAAATATGGCAACTTTAAAAAAAATCCTTGTAAACAAATGAAAATAAAAATCATAGCGATTGATGTATTCATAATATTACTAAACCAAGGCAAAATACAAAACCTGTTTCTGAAATATGTATGTGAATTCATTTGTAGGTTGTATGCAAATACTAGTGGTATAAAAAATTTACTCTATTGAAAACTGAGTTTATAAATATAATTAATTCATTCTAGACTGACACTTTTAAAATTCTAGAGAGTTACTGCCAGCCAAATTTAAACTGACATGTTAAATTAGAATTTATATTTTGTCTTTATTTTAAATATTTTATGTTCGAGTCTACATAATATATTTTGCATATTAACAAAAACCTTAGATAGAAAAATGCACTCAAAACGAATTTATGATACGATACGGTTCGAAATGTATTGAGCCTTTTTCATTTTAATAACGAATGACAGGAAAAAACACTGAATTAACACTGAATAAGCAATTTTAAAGCAGAAGGAAATTTTATAAAATATAGGAATATAATATTCCGACCTATCTGCAAGTGCCTTATATAAATAAGGACTCAACAAATTAAACCAAAACAGCTATTCCCCTTTACGAGCGCTGAATTATATTGTAGAATTTGCCGTATTTTATCTAAACACAGTTAGCACTAAAACACAATGACTTGGAATGCTCGGATGCTACGAGGAAGATGCGTGGCCTCCTTCATCTCAGGATGTCACTGACTGCAGACCGGTTTCGACCTATTTTTGGGTCTCATCAGTGCAGTGCAAATGAGCAAGCATACCTTCGATACCCGGAGTTCGCATCTCATAGACGCTGTTAAGTTCTACCGCAGTAGAGCGTAACTAGCGCCATCTCTCAATAGTCTCGAAACAATCCAAATCGAAAATAAAATTGATAATCATCACTGAATAAGTAATTCTAAAGAAGGAAATTTTATAAAATATAAAATATACGAATTATAATATTCCGACCTATCTGCAAGTGCCTTATATAAATAAGGACTCAACAAATTAAACCAAAACAGCGATTCCCCTTACGAGCGCTGAATTATATGGTAGAATTTGCCGTATTTTGCCTAAACACAGTTAGCACTAAAATACAATGACTTGGACTCACAGCATTCGAGCATTCCAAGTCATTGTATTTTAGTGCTAACTGTGTTTAAACAAGACTCTAGGACATTATTGTGAGTTTTGGATAAAAAAAAATTGAAAAATAACCGAAGACATAATAGACATATGAGATTTTACACGACGCCAAATTTAAGGTTAAACTAATACATAATAAACTCAATAATTACTTGTAATCAGTCCGGACGGTTTACGTGCATAAATCTTTTTTTGAACATTTTTTAATATTTCGTATAACATATTATATAAAATAAGTTCATTATTGTCAACCATTCAGCCCCTCAGTACATGGTTTTTTGATGTATTAATAACTGTACCTTTTTATGCACGGAATTAATTTTTTTTTAAATTTTTTTTTCAACATATATTTTTTTTTATACATTTATTTAACGTCGGCGTATTTCCGCTACTGAGGCCTAACACCGACGCCTGTAGACGAGCTACCCCCAACCAGGAATTTTGCCGAACCTCTTCTCTTAAGAAGAGTAGGGATCTTTTACTTGCCTAACATTTAATAGACAAGGGACCGACGGCTTTACATCCCCTCCGAACGATGGTATATCTCCTATACAACCCTCGCCTAAGGTTGTATAGCTTCCGCGCATACACTGATATACAAGCCGCTGGAAGATGTGTGAGGCGAGAACGCAGTTTCCGTTGGAATGAAAATGACAGCTGTCACAAAGTGTTTTCTTGGTCATATAATAAATACATCTACCAAGTTTCATTCTGGTATTCTTAAAAATAAGGAAAGAAAGGGGGTCTACCATGATCCGTTGACACCCAGTAGATAAGAGTACTCAGAGATTACTGCTGAATGTATCTCAAAGTTACCCGCAAAACGTTCCGTGATAATGTTGACAAGAGCGCCGTAAAAATGGAATCGCTAAACTGCCGCTAAAAGTTTTACCAAAAATCTCACAAAAAGTACTCTTATAAGGGGGTCGGTAGCTCAGTGTGTTAAAGCGTCTGGCTAGCAAACTGAGTTGCCTAGCGAAGTGGGTTCGATTCCCTCAAGGCGAAACAATTTTTCATTAAAAAAATTGCCCCAAGAGTGGCTCGGAGCCCACATTAAACTGTAGGTCCTCGTCTCTCTTTACCTAGGTTCTTGTGCTAGACAAGATCCTAGAGATCTTCTAGGGGGTTACTTCGGTAACTTGACAGGCGGTTAAGAAAACATTTTTAAGTACCGCTAAGAGTACCGTTAGTTAAACCACTAGAAAATACACTAAAGTATTATTAGAGAAAAAAAAATATTTGCCGTACATTACAATATCCTGGATAGGCTACCTCGCTGTTTTTTTTTTAATTAGTCCTGTTCCAATCACGTATGTTAACGTATGGCTAAAATACCGATCTTTGAAGGTCTGTGCCACAGAACCTTGGGATTCCAGGACTTTCTACCTATTGGGACTTTTGATCTAGATGATGTGTAGAATATCATTTCAAAAAATGAAGCAAAATTAACGGGCGTCGGATTTCCATAAAAAGTTTGCGAGGTCCTTTCATCTTGTCATAAAAGGCGCGACATTCCAAATATGTATTATTGTATTTCCAAGTGTTAAATGTTGTCAAACATTAAATGAAAATTATAGATCTAAACCAGTTAAGTATAGATTGTTTGAATATAAAACTTCTTTCTAACGCTGGGTGGGATAAAATTAAGCATTTCTGTAGTATCTGGCATTTTCTGCGACAGAGTTTCCAAGATAAACGGAAATTTATAAAAAAAAACGAAGGGACATACGGACACTGTCTTAACGCGTACAATCCGTTACAAAATCGGACGTAAGGCAACCCTACTGGTGTAGAAATCATTTTTCCTAAAATAACTTGATTTTGAAACCCCAACCCATAAGTTTAGCCTGGTATAATCTAGAACTCGCTATAGTTGTGGTAGATACAGATCAATTCTAATCCCAACAACTAAGTAACTGCATACATACATACATTTAATTAACTGCCGCTGTAATTGGTCTGCATAATTTGTGAAATGAGACCTGCACGACTTTGCATAATAATTATTTATTTTCATACGCCTTTACTTTCGCCGTTATTGCCGTGAATACTAATAAGTAATACGTAATGACAATGTATGAGTATCGTTTGCTGCAAATCCGTTCAACTATCAGAAATCATTAAAATAACTGTATAAGAGCCTCAGAGTGTTATCTGCTGCAAAAATACTGATTCGGTTAACACCTTGGGTTATATCATATCATTTAGGTAGGAATATGAATTAAACAGAATTTTTCGATGATAAAGGCGGGTCCAGACTGCACATTCTCATATCATAATTTCGTCACATTAATCTAATGATCCAATACGATGCAACATGGTTCATTCTTTCACGTATTCTTACTGCGTATCTGTATTCAAAAGCAAGCCACAGGTTTGACACGAGAGAATTTTCAATTTGAACCCAGATTTCAACTCTGTGTGGTTACTTGCTTAAAACTCACATAATATTAATATTTTCAATTTGTCCAATTTAATAACAGACTGATGCAATTTGTTTTGCTTAACAGAATATTTGTCCGATGCGATTGATGATGGTAGTTAAGTAGACATAATATATACAGACTTCTCGAAGGCCTTCGACAAGCTGAACCATAGTATTACACAAATTTGGATTTTCAGCCGACCTTGTTAATAATTTTTCATCCTACCTTTAGAACATAACCCAATATGTTTTATATTGTGGCCATAAGTCGGTCGAAGTTTTACCAACCTTAGGTGTCCCACAGGGGTCAAATTTATGCCCACTTTTGTTCATTATGTTTAACAACGACATTGTTACTAACATTACCCTGAACTGTCTTCAGTAATGCCACTGGTTTTAAACTACTGTATTTCTCTATTGTGAGGTCTAACCTGGAGTATGCGTCATTGATATGGTCTCCTTATTACAAGAGGCATATATGACTTAGAAAACATTCAACGAAGGTTCTCAAAATACTCACCATTTAAAGTTGATGAGGTATATCCGCATTCGGAACTATTATCGAGATTCTCAGTAGTATCGTTAGAAGATCGCCGTAAAGTATCTTACCTTACATAAAAAAAAATTACCCACTTCTCACTTCCCACTTATAATGACATTCATGATCGTATCTATATTTTCAACTGCAACCTTGCTTCTTTAAAAGCATGCATCTATTATAAATAATTCATCATTATTCACTAATTCAATGAATGTTATGTCTTCTAAATCCTGTATTAGATTATAATTATATCATATTAATCATCTTAGTTATTACATCATACCTTAGTTATTATATATCTCAGTCAAGTTTAAATTGTCTGTGTTTAAATAAGCTATATTCATGTTCTTCTATTCTTGTAAGCTTTGCTCCCTATCCAGTAATTGGGTCTTTTGACCTGCTGGATAGTGTATATAGAAATAAATAAATAAGTGTGTCGAAAATATAAAACCTTTAAAAAAATTGTAGATTTATGCTGATGACCACAATAATAGTAACGACCTCGGTAAGGACCTTTTTCGAACAGTATGGATGAATAACAGCCAAGACGTAGTGAATATAAGGACTTCACCGATGCTGTAAGAACTAACAGGAATCAGATTATTTTTAAAGTTCGGCGCCAATACTACAAAAAACTTTTGGCAAGTAACCACTCAGTCAGAAGATGACCGTAGCAAAACTATGAGCACGAATCTGCAATACTGAAATCAGAAATGTAGCAGACAAGTAAAAACTGAAAAGTGGCAATGCAGCTGGGGTCGATAAATAAAATGGGAAACATGATTCTGACCCGATGACTGGCGAATATCAATCTTCGTGTTGCTACAGAAAAGGGACATGTCTGTGACAACTACATATTGCTGGTATTAATACCACACACCAAAATAATGCTATATACTCTTCAGTCCAGACTTCAGCATCATCTATCTTGGCAAATATCTCTAAACAAAGTAGGCTTTGTTAAAAGGCGAATATAAAAGCTCAACTTCCAAGGTAATATCATTCTCTTTTTTGTAGAATATCGCGATAATTTTGATAATGTAGTAAAATGATAAGCTGGTGCACTGTATTATTGGATTCCGCAGTACCACGATTTGTCAACACGAGTTGGTAGAGAATGGTTGTGGGAAGACGTGTTCAAATCACAAATGAGACATAACAGTAACGTACCCAAAAAAAAAAAAAAATCTGCAATACATTTTTCTTTAAATCGACTTCTTTAGATTAATATCCTGGCGAAGTTTAGCATTAGCTATTCCATCACTCAACCAGGACACACACGCGCAGACAGTTACAAAACGACCATTCCCTACGACATTGCCATCTGCCGCAGCTGAGACTCGAACTTAGGAGTAGTACAACGACTAGTCGTTTTGCCTCTCACATAGCCCCGTTTAATTCACTGCTTTCAACGTTAAAAATGGCACTTAACATTCATACCCTAGCCAGGATTTAAACCCGGGACTACTTGGTCTCAAGCCTATAACGAGTAAGCATTGAGCCATAAAATTTAAAAAAGAAAACCAAGTAAATTATCGAGTAAAAATTGCCAGTCAAAGATATAAAAAAATGTATGTAAATACTGTGTGTATAGCTTCCCAAACGAGAGGTAAAAAGGTCCAAGAATAACTGTACGCATATTTTGACATCAGGTCTAACAAAAAAAATCACGTCATCTTTTTTTTAATGGCCAATCTCAATTTCTTGCTCGATATTCTGTTACAGGTAAAAACTTTGTATTGATATTTTTTTAAATTAAAAACCGGTTAAAAAAATAGCAGAGATACGGGCAATCGTTTTACTTTCCCTAGTTGGTCATGAACTATGACTGTATCCCCGGTCGTGTGGCAGTGAAAAATACTGTGAGAGGGATTTTTCCACTATACACGGATATTGAGTGTGTGTGTGTCTTGTCTCTAAATGTGTAGGCCCCTCCCACACAAGGCTCTTCTAGAGCCTTCCGGGATAAAGGGGGTCGTTATTACCTGTGGTGTTATTTATTTATTATCACAAACTCTCAATTGGATGTTGTTAAGAAGGCCATGAAGTTTATATTAAAATGTGATGTACTCGGAGCGCGTTGCGTTAACCATGTTGGCATCACCAGAGGCTGATTAAAAGCGAAAACCAGTCATTTGCCTCCCGATGATGTTGACATGGTTAGCGAAACGCGCGTCGAGTAGTGTATGCGAGTGTAAAATTTAAATGTTTTTGAGTTTTGTAAGTGGTTTTTAGACACAAAAGATACTGATTTGTAAAAAAATATTCCTCATACGAAACCGCCCCCATCACCAAGACCCGGACCTAGCATAGGGATGTCTCCTTAAAAAAGGCTACGCATCATAAAAGTTGAATGACGTTTTCAGATACTCATTAAATAATTCAGCAGTTCTTGGTCTAACACATCTACAACAAGGAAGGAATGCCTTAAATTAAATATTTCCGGATCGGATTGCCATTCAAACTCTAATTATTTCGCATCAAACACGTCAAGTTTCAAGGAATTTAATCAATTGCGACACAATGCCAATATCCATTTATATAACCAGTGAAGGTTTAATACGTACATACATACTTTTTGGGAACAAAATATGTTAAGCCAATTGAAAATAGTTTAGGCCACTTGGGGCACCACAAGTATAAATCAGATTTTTTTATTACTCATTTTTATTGTGGCAACAGATAATCCTATAATTTTAACTGAATATCTTAATAATACTGACTTCAAGGCAATCAAAAATTCTATGGTCAAAACTGGTAACCTTACTTCCGTGTGGATTCGTTCATCTGGATGTTTCCTTGGGACGACGGAATCATATTTATATTTTGTTATTTAAATACAGTGTTGCACACACAAAAATTAAAATAAATATGGCACAATTATTTTCGCCTCATGTTCACAACGTATTTAGTTGTTGCTCTAGGTCAAATATTAAAAAAAAATTAGGCTCACTATAAAAAATATATTTATTTGAGTGATAATATTACGATTCTAATAATGAAATATTTATAAGAAAGGCCGCAAAATAAAAGACATGAGTAGTAAAATCAAATACAAATACAGTCTAGTATACTTTAACTTGGCGTGTGTATGTATGTGTTAATATTTCCGTACGATTTGATTTTCTCCCATATTGTACACAAAGTTAAAGCAATAGTCCAGAAACAGAGTCTACGTGGACAATATTTCTGGATCTTTGTGTACAAGAGAAAATGAAATCGTACGGAAATATCAACTCGTACATACACACGCCAAGTTAAAGTATACTAGACATATATCTATACATGTATATGTAGTTTAAAGTTGTATACTTGTTGGCTATGTTGCTTCAATATTTATTTTGACAAAATCACTATCAATATCATTATACAGAGTGACTTGTGGGAAACGGACGTTTTCCGAATGGTTAGTCCACAGCCGTTAGTGGTGGTAGGAAGACGGGGGAGGGACCATTTGCTTCGGAGTGGCTATACCGTTTCAGTTTCAATGAAGCAGCGTACGATGCCTCTGTTCGAAATTGTCAATCTGTTATCACAACATGGATCTTTCGTCGCCTTTTCAATTTTGGTCGGAATTTGTCCTCCTGTGACTTTTTCCTGTTTGGGTACTTGAGGTAACGTGTTTATGTTCGCAAACCCCCTACTTTAATGAAGTTGAAAGATGCCATTACAGAAGAAGTGCATTTGGTTCACCGAAACCTATTGTCTTGAGGTACGGATGATTTTTCTCAGATTTGAAGTTTCCATTCAAGAGGATGGCCGTCACCTAAGCGACATCACTTTTCATACACGACTACATTGAATCAAATGGCAGATGCTGACCTTTCATCTTGTAAAAATAAAATATATTTTTTTGAAAATGAACTGAGCACTGTTCATTTGAAAAACTACCGTTTCTCATAAGTACATAGTATACAAATAAATAAAAAAACAAACAACTGTTCTTTTTAATATTGGCTCCTGGTAGAAAACATTAAATAAATGTTGTCTACAGAAAAGTTCATCAGGACAATTAATTATAGAGAGCCCGAAATGACACCAGAAGCGAAACAGGGGTGGGTCGCTACTTCTCTCTTTATTGTTAATTATATTAATTGTTAAAGTTAATCATTTTCAACGCTTAATCAAAGGACCTTGGACTTAAACGATAAGAAAATGAAAAATAAATTGCTAATTTTTATTAAAATGTGTATTGTTAACTAATACTAACTCATAAATAGTAACATTATTATAATAGAGAAAGTTATTTTCATAAGAACGCTTACATCAAATTACTAAAACCTATCTAATTCTAGTAAAAAAAAATGAACATTAGATTTGTGTGTAATTTTATACTACAAAAATGAATTGTCTTTTATTTTTGATACCTACTTGTAATACTAGCAGAACATTTCTATGAACGAAACGAAAGACCAAATGCACCGTAACAACTACAGGGTTCATAGAGCAATAATTATAATTAGCACAGACAAGTAATTATCTTTCTTTTGTTATAAATAAAAACAGTATATTACATAACGTAACTTAATGAACGAATGAGGGAGACACTTTTCGGTGAGTTTTGTAGTTATAATATTTTCCCACAATCTTAAAAGTAAAACCAATCATTTAATCACAAATTTAATTTCAAACTTTTTATATTTGTTACGACGTTGCCGGTGATAAATTGACGACAAGCGGTGAGGTACCTTTCATAAAATCATCACTACTTGAATCAGTACTATTCCCCTTTTAATATCGCAATTGTTCAGAATATGAATAGACATAGTTTTAATGTGTTGTAATAAAATGTGGGACTAAATTTATTACGATATGTGTCCAGAACACGACCAACTTAAGCAAGCAACTTGCCAGATGCCTCTATAATACCTACGATATAATTAATTTTCTCAGCTATTGCTGTGAATATAAACGCTTTTTTGAGGGATCGTAGGAAAATAAATTTTACCGTTCAATACTAAATTTGATACCATGTTGCAAATTTTCAAAAACAAAAAAGAACCGGTTCAATGACTCAACGCTTACGTGTTAGGCTTGCAACCAAGGAGTACCGGGTTCGAATCCTGGCTAGGGTATGGATGTTTAATAACATTTCTCATATGTTACCGAGTTGGTGGCAGTGGACTAGACGACGTTGTGTGAGAGACAACACGACTAGTTGCTGCACCATTGTTGAGTTCGAGTCTCAGCTGCGGCAGATGGCAATGTCGAAGGGAGTGGTTGTTGTATAATTGTCTATGTGTATGTGTAAAAATATTCCCAATAAAATTCTGCATAAAAAAGTGTTTATTACCTAAATTGTCCAGAACAGGGGTTTTCGAGAAATCAGCTATTGAAGTTAGGGGTTGCAGCAACAGAGATTCACGAACATGGTATATAATGTATTACTTATAATCTTATTCGTTCATGCTATTAGTGGCTGCGATACAACGTCAGTCAGGATTCTTTGGAAAGGGGCAAACAACAGTTTGTACATCTACTTAATCGAAGAAAGGACCTTGATAGTGTGTGTGTAACTCAGATTTTTAATAATGCTAAGTCAACTCCAACAGAAGGTTTATATTGGAGCTCTATAAAGCTAAATCATTAGAGGGCAGTCTCAGTGACCAAGGATATGCTTATATTACTAAATTTGTTGGCCAAGTGGGCAGTGCCTTGGTTCTTTCAAAATTACTTCCCACGTTGTCAGCAGTACAACAGCATTCTCATCGTAGTTAACTTCAAGTGCAAATATGGCGTGGACAACATTTGCATCCTGAGCTTTAGGGCTGGAAAAAAAATTATGATGCCCTGTCACCAGTCTATACCACTGAGCCACTCGCCTTGTCTTCTATTTTAAAATTAATAACCTATAGTTGCAAACAAGGTTGTAGAAAGGGATGCAGCTGTACTAAGGCAGGCTTACATTGCACAAGTGCAGAAATTGCCGTGGCCAAAGCTATACTAATACAGATACCACAGATGATGATACTACCGAAGATGTACTATAAATGTACTATAAATTTATTTTGACTTAGTAGATTAGGTCTCAAGGAGAAACCACATAAAAAAAAACGTGCCGATAACTCTACCTCAATGGTGGTGTGGAAACAAGTGCACTTGTATAAATCACAGAACTTTTTTATAAACCCCTTCTCCACTATTATATAACCTTACATTAAATCACAGAGTTCCAAAATTATACCTAAAATACATGATTGTACCATATTCGTGAATCTCTGTTAATGCAACCCCTAACTTCAAAAGCTAATTTTTCGAAAACCTGTGTTCTAAACATGTTTTTATGCAGAATTTTACTGGGAACATTTTTTGTAAGTACAATTTTTTTTGTAGGACAAAAGGTTTTCCAGAAAAACGCAAAATACTACTGAATTGCACTTTAGGGATGGGTTTTAGGGATGAATTTGAACTTTTAATTTAAATAAACTATAGTTTGAGACATGCTATATATTTTGTTGAGACTTAAGAGAGATATAGTACCTTAAATTACACAGTAAATGTTAATTGTCTATTTAATTTAACCTAAAACAATGAAAAGTTACAGATGATATAGTGTCGACCGCAGACAAAAATAATTTGGCAACGAATAAACCTCCTTGGCCTTGACGGGAGATATTCACCTCAATATTTAATGCGGAAAGTTGTTTTGTAAAACAAGATGGATTAAAAAGGGCCCTTCGTTTAAAAACGAGAATTGCAAAGCCTATTATTAACTCTTATTAAAAAAATACATAATCACCATGAAATACCAAAAGTCGTCGGCTTTTTTTTTATATATTTAATGGTTAAAGCTCTTTCGATTAATATATTAAAAACGGGAGTTTTAATGTTTCTCATTTGTCTTTCAGGAAATCTCTCAAAAATATTCTTCTATAATAGTTAACTATCTACGGTCTACTAAATTTTTTATAGGTATAATAATTGTAGAATTTATCCAACATAATTTTCACAATTTTCAGAATACTCTGATAACTTTGAGTATAATTCCTATATTTGTAATTCTAATCCTAATCTGATGATGCCAGTATGGCCGACGAAACGCTGTACATTATGCAGTACCTCTGCTTTTGTAGACTCTAATCACTCTTCATGTAGGTTTATATTTTTCTCAATATATGTCTTCTTACTTTTAAAACCAGCTTAGAGGAGCAACGCTTATGCATTAAGCTTGAAACCAAGAGGTTAGGGGTTCAAATCTTGGTTAGGGGTATGGATGTTTGGTGGCGTTTTTCATGTGTTACCGAGTAGTGGATTTAGACGGTACACAACACGTAAACGCTTGAACACTACAGTCGAATACACTAATCGAAGCACATTTCGCTAACCATGTTAGCATAATCAGGAAATGAATAATACTGAAAACCAGTCTTACTTCGTCTCCTGATGATGTTGACATGATTACCGAAACGCGCGTTCAGTAGTGTAGTCTAGTGTAGCGTTCAAATGTTTTGGAGGTAGAGTAGTTTTCTGAAAGGGGACTATAAACGTGAAATAAGTTCTCAGACAGACGCTCATTGAAAGTAGCTCTTGGTCTATTACGATTCGTCAACAGAAGGTATAAATTCCCATACTTATATCCTTTGAATTCCTTAAACTAGTTTTTCCAGATGACTATAACGTAACACACTGTGTTAGAATGTGTTTCCAACACACTGTGTTGGAATAAAACTATTGTATAAATAAGCAATTTTTTTTGTATGATGTCTAAAATCTTGTTAGAGAAAGTAATTAGTCCATTAAAGGGTCGGGATAAAATTGGCAAGTGTTTGCGATTCGGACTAAACAACGTCCCCCCCCCCCGTTTTCGAGGGTGTTGTTTCGACCCCCGGGGTCAAACCAATTTTTCCATCTCGGCAACCCTCACAAATTGGCCAAAAACCACCCCCAAGTGCCCTTTTCAGTGAACCTGTTAATTTCCCCAGTTTTTCGACTAACTGTTATTGCCTCGAGTAGAACGGAAGGTCCCTCGAGGAATTTGACCTCAGCCACACCTACATCAGGCTTTCACCCCTCTAGGGGGTTGGAAAATTGATATATTTTTTTTTGTGGAAAAAAATTATATTTTACAGGTGTTTCTGTAAGGAAGGTGGCAGGTGACCAGGGTTGTGTAACCATCCCCGGGGGTTGTTTTCACCCTTAAAAAGGATGGAGAAAAAATATTTTTTTGGCAAAAAAATTATACTTTGTAGGAGGCGTTTTTTTGAGGAAGGTGGAAGGTGACCAGGATTGTGTAACCACTACCGGGGATTGTTTTCACTCTTCAAAGGGGTGGATATTTAATTTTATTTTTGAAAAGAAACTATTATTTTGTAGGAAGTGTTTCTTTAAGGAAGGTGGCAGGTGACCAGGCTTGTATAAAAAAAAGTAATATTTTGTAGTAGGCGTTTCTTTGAGCAAGCTGGGGTAGGTGACGAGGATTGTGTAACCACCACCGCGGTGGTTATATTTTTTTTCCACCCCTTTGAAGGATGAAAACAACCCTCGGGGATAGTTACACAATATCAATTTTCCAACCCCCTAGAGGGGGGAAAAATTTAAGTACAGTGCAACGAGTTCGTGACACCGGGTTTTGTTTACCAGGCGACAGAGAACGTGTAGTAAATCGTCCTGTTGAAGTAGACGAAGAAGTTCTAGAATTGCTAGAACAAGACCCTTCAATAAGTATAGTTCAAGTAATAAATTCTCGAGACAGAAAAAACTCAACAAAAACTGCGACATAATTATATCGCCGCGGGCCATGGCGCCAAGCCTGACATGAAGCATTCCCGTTGCACTATAAAACCTATAAAGGTAAGCGAGTCAATTTGCGAACAGCACAAAAAAGAGTACCGGTATTTTAATGAAGTAGTAAAGTTTTTGTTATGTTTTTTATGTCTCAGTTTCTTCCTACTTGAACTATACCCTATACGCGAGAATCGTTTTTACCCATACCACATAACAAAGAAAGTGATTTCGTTGCATGCACCTTATTACGTCAGATTGATTAGTCACAGTTGGCGTACTTCTACAAAAAAAATAAGGTAAATTTTTTTTCAAATTTTTTTATTTCTTAATTTTTTAACTCCTTTTGGTGGGGACAATAATAGTTTTCCGCATGTTTAGGTAAATCACCCTGTATAATATTAAATATATCTATTAAGTATCTCGTTGTGCACTCAACAGTACGCAAAACTGAGATAGCATTCCATTTCTTAAAAGGAAGATACTAAAAGAGATTTACGACGCCATCGAACTCAATTTCAACACAAAATTTTATAGTTTAATGTTATTTGAAGTGATATTTTACTTATTTTTCGTCCTACAAACTGGTATAAATTTGTTTCAATATTTTTTCTAAAATAGGTAGACAAATAAAAAAAGTTGATTTAGCTATCACATATTTGTACCTAAAATTCTCTCAGCGTGTTTAATGTGCCCTGTAAGAAATTTGGTCACGGATCGAGGAAGTGCCCTTTGAAGACATTTGTCAAATACAGCGCATTGTTCGCGAAGAATTGACTGCGTTGACAAAAAGTAGTAATGATCCATTGTACAGAAGGCATGAATGAAACAGTGTTAATCAATATTCATACCGAACGGCGCAAAGTCCATACCCAAACATGTTAATCGACAAAGAATTGCAATTTTGGAAATTGCATACATTTCTTGACAATGTATTTAATGTACTCACTTAAGACTATACAGGAATATTTACCATGCAGAATATTTTCTTGGCAGCGGAATGATTTTAACACTTGAAAATTATAACTGAATACATTTTTTAAGTAATAGAAACAATATATATCAGTAATTAAGTCATGTTTTTATATAAACTATTTAAATATTGTTCTATATCTTTCCACACTCTATGTGTAAATTAAAACCCATCAACCCAGATGGTATACATCAAAATTTAAGCCCTAGCTATGCTATTCATAAAATTATAATCAGTTTTTTTTTGACCACCATAAAAATAAACGAGTAGCAATGTGGGAAATAATTCGAGTAGCTGACAAATCTCTCTGTGAATAGTAAAGACTCAAAGAGGCAATGTATACATCGAACCGGCCATGTGAATGATCTCAAATAATAAATAATAAATCGACGGGCAGAATAACAAATAGTACCTTCAGAAAACGGATAAATGAGTATTGCGTTCGGTTCGATACGTTACGTTGACTTCCTGATCTTTAGTTTAAATATGCTACAAATTTCATGTTTCAATATTGGTACAAGGTAAAATACACATATGGAATTGTTTTAACGTGTGCTCTGAAAATTGGAACCAACGAAGCACAAATAAATAGAATTTATCGCAATGTTTCCTAGTCACGGTTTATTTGAATAATCTGCATCTTAAAATATACGCCGGATATAATTTGTCCAGTAAATTGTTGCACATTGTAAAGGCGATCGGAGATTTAAACTAGGTAAACTCATACCATGTAACTTGGAATTCATACACCCGCTGGCTGTCTGCTTTATATTTTTATAAAACCACACAATTAATATGTAGCCAAATCCCTAACTTGTTAGACTTCAGATTTTAAACACATAGTTTATTCACGTTCAGGCTTAGTAATACTTTATTAGGCAGTAGCGAATTGTATTCAATAGCAATTTTATAAGAAAATACAAAAGGACCTATAAAAATGCTACAAATTCTTTTAATGCCATTGACTATGTACAAATCTGGAGATTAATGACTATGAAATATCTTGTATTGTGTCACAGAATGGTATGTCGCATCATACCTCACAAACTGTAAATGATGGGCTACATTTCGAACAAAATTCTGCCAATTTTGTATATACCAGAATATAAAAAAAAATTAATCAAAACCATAAATCAAAAACCCAGTCATAATATCAAAGAACACACCAAACCCTATCTAAAACCATCACGCTTAAAAGCAGCAAAAAATCTCATCAGGAAAATTTTTCGTAACTGTAACGAAATCCGACGGAGAGTATTTTTAGCAACTATAATGAATGTAGTTGCACAGAGCGTAATGTCGCTCCGGCCACTAAACCAGCATACTTTCCTTAAATACTACGTATATGGGAAAGTAAAAACGAGGATGAGATAAAGGTAGCAGAAAAAACTATTCATGATTCCAGAATAATCGCTTGTAATGTTAATAACTATTTTATAGAAAAACCTAAAAAATTTAATGTCACATTTTCCAATCAAAATAATTTAAACTTTAAAACAAAAAAGATTTACCCCATCATATTTCATGAACCTGTTTTGAAAAATGAAATAAATGTTCAATACCATGAATGATTTACATAAATCCAATTCATCTGGACTCGATTCTATTTCCTCCAATTTACTAAGAACGGCTGTAAATTTCTTCTAATTTAATAAATCGTTCAATACCTGATGATGTATTTCCAAATATATTTAAGAGCTAAAGCCGGGTACTCATATGTGCTCTGTATCTGTGCCATGTGTTGTAACGGATACTGTAACCAATTTTTGTAGTATATGTAGTATATAGGTACGTCTTGCGCTCCAGGTTCGCGAACCTAATTCGAACACAGTCTGCTCCATTAACACGAACCGACCGCCTGCGCCTGTCGGTAAATGCCGCGAACACAAAGGGAAGCGCTCCAGTAGTGTGGACGGTTCGTGGAAAGAACGCAATTCAGTGTGTTTCAGCGTTCCGCCAAGTATCGCAGTGTCACAGCTAATCGATCTTGAACCGAAATTGCCTCTCTGAAGGTCGTATCTCTTCTGTGAATCCCTGTTGCAATTAGATTTATTGAACATTCAAAATCCATAGAATTCATACGAGTAAAATTTTTGTAATGACCACTGATTGATTGAAATTCTAAATCCAAAAGCAAAGCAGAGCCATTTCTTTCTTTGTATAATGCATGTTTCCAAAATCTTCGTGGGGGTTATAAGTTTCTATTATGTAGTGTACGAGTATATACGCAGAACTCGTTTAATAGCGACGACTGAGTTGATGAAGAAGTAAGAGATTTGTAACCAGAAGATTGACATTTTACAAAGACCCACATCAAACTTGCTAACATCAGACGGAGTACTTTTGGCATGTCATGTTTAAATTTAAATGCGATTGCGAACTTGCTTCGAACACTGCGGTTTCAGATGATCGCAGTTGGTTACGGCGACTCTTGACGAAGCGAAACTGGTACATGATACAGAACGCATATGAATACCAGGCTTAAGATTATACCATTATATAAGAAAGAAGATAATTCCTGCTTGGAGAATTATTTTTATTGAGTTCTATCTCAAAGGTACTGGAAAAAATTATGTTGGGTAAAATCATGACTTTTTTACAAAAGCATAGTATTTTAAACATTGCGCAACATGGTTTGTGGAAGGGTAGGAACACACATTATTAGGCGATACTTGATTATATAAATAAATTGTACAGTGATCTTGATTTAAATAAAACATGTTTTGGTCTGTTTATGGATCCTAAGCATTTAACTTGGTCGACCATGATTTTTTATGACAGAACTTCACGAATATGAACTTAGGGATACAATTAGTAAATGGATCAACTCTTACTTATCAGACAGGAGACAAGTAGTAGAAATGAATTGAATTAGATCATCCGTACTAGACGTTACAATTGAAGTATACCACAAAGATCCATTCTAGAACCGTTGTTATTTTTAATATTTATTAACGACTTAATAGATATTAATGAAGAGCATAATCTAGTAACGTTTCCGGATGATAATTACTTATGCACAGATTATAACGACAAAGACGCTTTAAGTAAACTACAAAGTATTATTAACTGTTTTACCAGCGGGTTCACATCTAATAAACAACATTTAAATATATCTAAGACACAGTTTATTAATTTTAGTTCAAAGTCAAACATAATCTATGAGTCGCATTCAATTAAAATTGAAGCAAAATCCATCGGACAAATAACTTCAACAAATAAATATACATCGACAATAAATTAAGTTAGCAGGACCACATTGATTATTTATGTAACAATAAACTTTCCTCAATATGTATCGCATTGTCTCGTCTCAAAGTTGTCACAAATCTGTTTGTTTTACTTATTATCATGCTCACGTCTTATCTAGACTGAAATATGGTACAATATTCTGGGGTATGTCAAGTCGTTTTAAAAAATTGTTTAATCTCAGGAAATAGTTATTAAAAACATCGTGGAGGCATTAAGATTGCAATCATGTAGAACTATTTTTAAAGACTTAGGTCTATTTACCGTTTCTATTCATATATGAAATTCTTCTTTACGTCAAAAACAATCATAAATAGTGGACACTTAAAATTGCTTCAAGCATATAAATTGTCTGTGCATATCACAATTTAAAGATAATAAATAAATAAAAATAAATAAACACCACAGAAATTAGACAACCCCCAGTTGCAGAAGCCAGAGCTTGTGCGGAAGGGGGTTACACATTGAAAAAACGCGGACACACAACCATTTCCTCCGACAGTGCCATTGCCGGAGCCAGGATTCGAACCCGGTGGTGCGATGTCCGTGTGATTAATCGCGATTGCCACCTCGCGCCTTAACCCACTCGGCTATCGATCAGAAAAGTATACATTGGGCATTTCAAAACTAGCACAGAAGATTGGCATGACGGTTGCACGAGAAGGGTGCCAGACCACCTTACAGTAATTTACAATTGTAAAATTTAACCGCATCCTCTAAATAGAGTAACAGTCCATTTTTTATCACGTGTAAATTTAGCGAAATAGTAGTAAGTCATATTTAAATCCGTACAAACAAAGTCTATAATGTGCGATCAATTAGTACTCATACTCTAAGGCTACGATTGGTCCATTTTTGGATCCGAGGCCCTGATTGGTTTAGGTATTTTAACGTCGTTTTGATGAAAAAGAGAGGACGCGCTAGGTGAGGTCCCCGTTGGAGTCAGGTGCCGGTTGGCGTCCCTGGGTCGGTCGACAGCAGCAACGCGGCCCCGCGATTAAAAATGTTTAAAAAGAAGCATCGCAAGTGTTATATTACCGTGAAGCAATGTGTAAAGTTAAGTTAATTACTTGTTGATTCGTTTGATGCTCAAGTCTATCGATATACTTTCATAAGTTCCAGTTTAGCGAGAAGTTTTATCTGGCTAGTGAAATACGCCATGTATTTATGCTGTAAACGGCAAGTCGGCCATACTTATTACGAAATTCTTCGTTCAAGTCTGTTAATTTACTGTATTAGTCTGTATGCTGTACTGTATTATCAAAGTGTAAACCCTAGAAACTATATCAGCGAAATGAAGACTTTCTGTGGCAATGACCCTCGTTTGTGCGGGAACTAATAGTAAGTTTGAGGTTAAACTGTCCATTTTTGGGTATTTGGAAGATTGTTGTCAGTGCCAAGTTATTGCCTCAAGTGACAAAGTGCAACGTAAATTGTAAGTACGTTCTAGTTAAGTTCCCTGAATGGTTTTCGGGTTTTTATCAAAAATAAAATCCGTGGCGCCCAACTTTCCTTTCGAGATTTTGGCTTTAAGAATTATAACGTGTATTAATGCCGGAGTATCTAACTATTTTTTGGTATACTCCACAGTTTGTCATGCTTGTATATTATGTTTTGTTACTATGAAAATGCTAGATTTTGTTCATATTTGTAAATTACCTTTTGTTGCGGTAAAATTCTCTGTATTACTTTAGTTATTTTTGTATGACTTGATTGCACATTCGAATACCGTAAATTTGAAGGAACTCTTGATTTGTTTTTGACATTGATGTATTTTTATGTACCATGACCTCAGGGTCACCCATTTTTTTGTTGTAATATAGGATTAAATTTTACATTGTTTTTGCTACATTAATCCAGTTTTCCCTCACCTCTGAATATTGAGCTAGCTAGGGCCATTTTAAGTAGAAATATTTGTAAATAAATTTATAGTAAAAAATTAAAGGTGTTCAATAATGAAGGATGCAGTGTCGAAGATCATCGCGTAAAAGCTTAGGTAGTGCAGGCCCAGGGCAGGTATATTGTATTTAGTAAGTCTTTTATAGTATATACGTACCAAAATGCAACCGTGTACCCCATTCTACAACACAAAACGACACGTGTGTTATTCTCCCCAATACGATAGAATCGACCTACTTCTGCATCACGTGAGACCGCTCAGGTACGTGTATAAAACAATTAATATACTGATAATTCATCACCGGTGGTGTATATGAAAATGTGTACACATGCAACACGCAAAACTATTTTTACGACCTGTTTTTCTTATAGAACTTTCAGAATTTTGAAACAGAAAGTAAGAATTTGCATACTTCGCAGACCATTGATAGTAGTTTACCTCGCAAATTTCATTCCAACTTGACTCATTTGTATAAAAACCCTCTTCAATACGACATTTGTATGAAGTTTTTATTTATTCTTTTTTATTTATATTTAGATTAACTGTGCAATTAATTATCTCCTGAAGAAATATCAATAGATGGGAAGTCGCTATTCGAAATTGTTGACAGCAATATTTTTGTTTATTTGTTCTATGTGACCTAAAATGTTATGGGGCGTTTTCAACGGAGTCATCTACTAAATATCCCCCCGCAACAGATGAATTGTTCCATTCTCCGCATCTCTTAACAGTTAACAGTGATTAGACTAGCTTCCGCATAATCCAACAAGGTTGCCGAAGACTTTTTAAAATAGTGTCGCATCATTTAGCGTCTGCAAGTTTTAAATATTCGGCAACATAGACCAGCCGGGTTTTTTTTGTTATAAAAATTCCTGAGGAAGTTTTTATCTATCGGTCCTTTTTATGTTTAGAAAGAGATTTATTGAAAATGCCCCCTCCAATTCGGTCCGGAACATATTGTTTAAACAATTGAAAGGGGAAATTTTAGCGTTCTCTCCGAAAATATCAATAATATGACAAAAATCAAGAATAGAAATTTATTCTCCACTAAATTCCCCCCAAAAGGGCTTGGTGTAATAGTTTTGAAGATAGAGCAGTGGGAAGGTGCGAGTCGCGGGTCACATCAGCGTAAGAGAGCAAAAAAGTTGAAATTATTATGAATGTGGTAGTTAAAGAATTTAAGACATGAATTCTGGTGAAATAATTGAAATGATTGTTTATTTAGGATTATACTATATATTATATTTATTGTTATTCATATAACCATTCTCCTCCTGCGTTTAGGTTGGTGCCCAAGATCGAGTTGCTCTGCTATTTCTGGTTCTCTGATTTCTTGATGTTCCTTGGTTCCTTCAATCTCTTCAGGTTCTGCAGTCTTTTCAGCTTCTCCGGTCCCTTCATCAACTTCCTTTGACATCGCAACGTTAAAAACTCCTCGAGATCGATGTCAATATGTTCATCATTGTCTTTCTTCAATGTTAATTCTGAGTGCTTCGACATTGGAGCAAGTTTCACCTTCGCAATGAGAACCATATGATGGAACATTTTAGCCTATGTTTACGGCACCCGCAGTTTCTCTTACATCCACCTCGACAACTACAAGAAATTATTTTCAGCAATGCTGGTGGTGCAGCTTATTTTTCAGTGGTTCCTGGGAGTAAACCGTTTAGAGTCCGTTTCCACCCCCATTCGGTTGGTTCCAAATCAATGTCTCCCCATCTTTGTTTTTGATGGTACACTCTGTATGCATGCTGTTGTGCTGCTGCACGAGTAGGTGGTAGAGAACGAGGGTTGAATGAATTTTTAGCCATTGTTTTTTTGAAGTACAGAAATCTCCATTCATCCACGGCATACTTATCTTTCTTTTGAGTTCCATACAGAGCAATAATAAATTTTTCTGCAGCAGTTTCCAGGATGTCGGGATGAGAATCTTTGGAGAGAAGTTGTCCAACTATTGTCTAGTCTCGCCGGTGCGGCGCACGGCTGACTACATTTGAGGAGCATTCGTGAAAACCCGATAAATCCAGTTTGGATGGAAAATGAGTTATACATCGTTTCTTATTATTCTTCTATCGATATATTAAACCAGATTCTAGAAAAAATCGCTATTTCCTGCATAAAATGAACTTGATCATTTCGAGCAAATACCGCTAAATCCAAAATTTCGAGCAAATGCTGATAAATCCAATATTCGGAGACAAACTTGAAACAGTTATACTATATTGCCATATGCAGTTTTTGTACTGATTTTAAAATAATGAATTTATTTAATCAATTAAAAAAAATCAAAAGAAAAAAATGTATTATTTCAGAAATTTCGTGCAAAAGTCGATAAATCCAACAGTTCTTTTTGTACAAAAACCGATAAATCTAATGATTTTTGTTTTTTAAAAAGGGTTTTGCACATTGAATTTTGCCAAAATTTTAGGATTCTTCGGTCTAACCCCTAAGACATATTTTGGTAAAAAATGTATTTAAAAATATTCAACCGATTGCGTACTATAATTTTCGTCGATTTGCTGAGAAATGTAAAAAAGTGGAATTATCGAGTTTTGCACGAATGCTCCTCAATTATAAAATCGCATAATGTGTAAACAAGAAGTGTTCACAGCAGCGTAGCCCGCGAAGGGAGTCGGGCGCGCTCCTTCGCACGGTTCTATCTTCAAAATTATTACACCAATCGAAAAAAATGAAGAAGCCTTCTTTATGCAGATTTAATGGAGAATAAATTTCTATACTTGATTTTTTGTCTTATTATTGATATTTTCGAACATATTTAAAAAACGCTAAAATTTCCCCTTTCAATTGTTTAAACAATATGTTTCAGACCGAATTGGAGGGGGCATTTTCAATCAATCTCTTTCTAAACATAAAAAGAAGCGATAGAAAAAAGAAACGCTTCCTTAGACATTATTCCATCAATCCGGTGATATTCAACCTCTGACTAATAAAAAATGGTAATTTTCCAAAAGTACATCGCTCTACTACTTGGCTAATTAATCTTCCACATTTCTGTAGTTTATGATGAATCATCAATGGTTGTTATGTTCAGAGCGTAGGGCCAGGTAATCTCTATAAATATGAAAATAATTCATTTCGCTCCTTTCATTTACAATGATTGTAAAAGTTCGTAATATCTTCGTCTTGGTAGGGTCGTGAGCAAAAAAAAATAGGACAAGTCTTATAACGGTATTTTGCTAAAATCTAGTTGTGTACATCTAACTTTAATTTTTGTGACATTGTCAGTTAGTTGTCATAATTTATTGCAAGTCTGCAAAAAACTAATACGCCTCATATAAGCGACTTAGTTAAATCTGGAATTATTGCTCAAGCGGAAGATAGATGGTCAATGAGATAAATTGCACCGCGTTATAATATTGACAAAAATTCGGTGTGTAACATTTTAAGAGAGTAGAGAATAATCGGTACGATTGGTAGAAATCCTGGATCAGGGCGACGAAATCAACTTAACAACAAGATTTGCAATTGGTAAATGCTTTAGTAGAAAATCCATTTTACTCAGTTATTCAGGCTGCTGAAGAAACGAATTTTCCTGGA
Source organism: Leptura quadrifasciata (assembly GCA_963675555.1). Classification (NCBI taxonomy): domain Eukaryota; kingdom Metazoa; phylum Arthropoda; class Insecta; order Coleoptera; family Cerambycidae; genus Leptura; species Leptura quadrifasciata. The sequence goes on from OY776677.1 coordinate 117,003,954, forward strand.
TCGAGTAGTACTGGTCGCCGGCGATTAAGAGAATCGGAGCTACGCTGTCATGCAGCAGCACAGAAATACTTACTTGAAGCTGAACATAAAGAAGCTCGAGTAGGATTTGCGCTTGAATTTTTAGCGCATGATGTAAATTTTTGGAACAATGTAATCTTTACAGACGAAAAAACTTTCCAGTCAACACACAGCGGTCGTATTCGTGTTTACAGCCCCACAAATACTCCATTCGATGAAAAATATATATCTAACAATGATAGATTTTCCGTCAATATGTGGGCTTGGATATCGGCACGTGGTCCTGGTGTTTTGTGGCATATTGAGGAACGATTTAATAGTGAAACGTATATTAGGATTTTAGACAATATTATGCCCCCTTCTGTGTCACAATTATTTCCTAATAATGAGTTCATATTTCAGCAAGACAACAACATCAATGTTCTTAACTGGCCCAGTCATAGTCCAGATCTTAATCCTGTGGAAGAAGTATGGGGACTACTCGTAAGAAGTATCCAAAAATGAAATGTGAGACCACGGAATGCCGAAGAATTACTGGAAATAGTAAATAATGCATGGGAAAATATGACTAATGATTATTGTATAAGGTTATTGAATTCTATGCCAAACAGACTTATAGAAGTTATAAATAGAAATGGTACAATAACGAAATATTAATAGTTAGTTTCTTGTTAAGTAGGATAGGTATCCTTTGTCCTTTGATCCAGGATTTCTACTAATCGTACCGTTTATTCCCCACTTTCTTAAAATGTTACACACCAAATTTTGTTAATGTTAACGCAGTGCAATTTGTCTCATTAACCGTCCATAATTTACTATAGCAATAACTACAGCATTAAAATAAAAAATAAATTAAAAGTGATTTCAATTTTATTTCGGCTACTCATTACATATAGTCCGGTCGACGAGCCATGTGAGCTTGAAATAGGGTACAACTAAAATTTTATGATTGATTCTAGTACTATTTGATATACTGAATCATAAATATGTGGGGTGCCAGAGTGGCACCCTTGGGCAACTTTAAATATCGAAGGTCAAAGTTCACGGAGTCAAAAAGCCAGAAACCATCCATTTCATTGCGAATGAAAGGGAGTCGGCTGACCAAAATTAAATATTTGTAGTTTAATAAATGTTTATTGTTTTATTTTTTTTTTTTAAGATTAAACATGTCTGAAAATACCAAGCGCTGTTTTTTTAACTGAAATCGTACTGATTCACTAGTGACTGGTGGAGTAGATCGAATAAAGAAAATTGCCGAGAGCAGTAGAGAGCGTGGTGACACCATCCATACACAAATTGAAGATGGTTTACAAGATGGGAGTTTAAAGAATCTGCAATTTCACAAGGTTTGTGTAAACAATTATACATCCAAGGACCATATTAAACGTGCAGTGAAGAAGAAAAGTGAACAACAGTTTCAAACAACTAGCAGCAGTGAATCCAAGCCTACCAGACGATCCTTTGAGCGCTTTCAGTTTCCTGTGCACTGTTTCTTTTGTGGGCAGGAATGTCTGCCACCTGACCCTAAACACCCAGAACGGTGGAATACTTTCAGAGAGTGCAGAAGATTGGATAAAAAAAATGGTGACTTATTTAAAAAAAAAACATTATTCAAGTTTGCCAAAATCGCAGTGACGAATGGGGAGATGAGGTTCGCTCAATTTGATGGCAGTGACAGTAAAATGTCCACTTCTGATTCTGAATATTCTGTAATCTGATATGCATTCTATAGTCTGTATCCTTGTAAAATATTTTGTAATTTTTAATTAAAGGTAAAGAAAACTGCACACTTCCAATTTATTACTTATTTTACCCGTTTCAAAACATATTTTATGTTGAATCTCTATCTTATAGTGTTGCAAAAGCATAGTATATCGTTATATTACATAGTATTCACATAATAAACATTTATTAAACTACAAATATTTAATTTTGGTCAGCCGACTCCCTTTCATTCGCAATGAAATGGGTGGTTTCTGTTTTTTGACTCCGTGAACTTTGACCTTCGATATTTAAAGTTGCCCAAGGATGCCACTCTGGCACCCCACATATTATGATTCAGTATATCAAATAGTACTAGAATCAATCATAAAATTTTAGTTGTACCCTATTTCAAGGTCCTAACCTATTTTCTCATTTGGCGACCCGACTAATATTCAAATAGAGATGATTTACATTAGAAAAAACAGTTGTCCTATTTTTTTTCTGCTCACGACAGTACATGGCACTTTTTCGATTAAAGCTGATTTCACGTCTTCAATGTCATCAAGACTGATATTTGATAATTCATCACGGCTTAATGCTCCAAATATACCAAAAACTAAAGCTACATTTGTCATTAAATGAGTTTATTAGGAGCTACTACCATAAACCTTTATCTTTTGTTAACGTTTTTTTAAGTCGATAAATATACATTCAAAGTGCATATATTTTATGTAGATGTTTATGTATATTTATAAAATTTTAATTATTTAAAAGAGTTCCTAAACAGACCGTATAAAGCAACTACATCATTAATGTTATAGCCATAAAAATGTTTTATTTAAATAGATATTAAAATTAAATAGGTAATTTACACTTCAATTTAAAGCAATCGCAGTTTAAATAAACCATAACAGGCATACTAGTGCCTTGTTACTTAATTTACAGCAAGCCTGTTTACTTTCTGAAGTCGGTAAATAATCTCGGTTGGTTTAAATAATTTATGGGACGTTATGAAAAAATTATATTTGTTTCATTTACATTTTAATCATCATTTAGCTGTTTCATTACGATTCATATAAACGTTCTGACTAGGTACTTACAAAAATGCACATTACCTCCGTGATGTATTTTATAACCGATTTATTTCATTAGTGTTGGCTGTGACTGAAGAATTGATAGATCTGGAAAATCAATATTTGTGGAGTCATCATAATTGTAAGAATTTCTTTGGTCGCAGTGACTTTACCGTAGAATTTACCCTCAGAACCCAGTCCGCCTCAATTAATCAATACAAAATCATGGGCACTTAAAAAAGTCACTCTTTATTTGGGGTGGACAGTATAATAAAAACTAATCATTGATTTTGACAATGAATCAAATTTTAAGAAAAAAAATCGCATACATTTTTTTATGAAAATTAATATTTTCCAACTTTCAACGGTTTAAAGTGGTTTTACCGAAAAAATTAAATTCTACAAAACAATATTTATCAAATGGTATGTTTTACTTTTTTAATTTTTATTTTCGTACGAAGAACAGTTCAATAGCAGTTTAAAGATGGCGCTCGAACGTTTATAAATCGAGATAAAATCTCAAATATTCCAAACATAATAAGCTTGACGTCAAAAATGAGTACGATAGACATTGAAGATCTTGGAATTCTCAAAACTTTCAACCCTCCCTCACGTAAAAAGGACTCATAACATAAACTCTTAATATCTTCGTTAAAATTGTTTTTTTTTGCTCACTGTAAAATAACCAAGCTATGACCGAAATGATATTTTTGTGGATTCGTAAGAACTGAGAATTTTCATCAAATATACAGTTAGGGATTTATAAGAATGTTGATATACCCTCATTTTGCCTCGTCTGGTCGGAACGAAAAAATTGATAAATACATGGCTTAGGGGAACCTAATATGTTGGAATATAAAAGCGCTTCAACGCATACTTCTATTGCATCTTCAATCAATCTTAACTCAGAGAGCACGTGAGTTCGGTGTGTATCTTATATCAGAAATTTTTCTCATATTTTTGGGTCCAAATTCGACTTGCCAAAAAATGTTTAAATTTAATTTTTTTGGTGATTTTATCAACCGATTATCTCTGTTTTTTTTTAAAGCAAGGTCTTCGTATACTTATTGGTTTGTAATTTCTTTTTGAGAATGAGACATCGACCTTCATCAATTATTCGTAAATATATTGCACTTTATAACACTTTCATATAGTAAACAGCATATATATCAACAATGACTAAAAAATACACAAATAAACAATCTATGACTTTCCCTACTAGTGGAATAAAATTAGATTTTCAGAGAAAATTTTACACGGAGCAACGCGACATAAAAAAATATGTATGTTTTGGTGAAACTAAGAATATCCTGAGTTTTCCGCTTCGAGTAGGCGGAGGAACTTTTTTTTAGCGAAAAAGGGGTAAATTGGTCATTTTTAAGGGTGGTTTTTCAGTTTCAATTTATTGTGGACCCTTTAAAATGCTAGTTAAAAAACGAGCACGGGACCCTTTTATTGTAGATGGTCAAGGAACCTTCAGTTAAAATTTCGTGAAAATCGATTCACCGCCTTCCACGATATGTATATAAGTATACTGAAAAAACGTCAAAAATTGAATTACGGCTAATTTGGCCTGTCTGCCAAATTTTAGCAAAAATATCCACTTGAGCACTGGACTGGACTAACTTAAGAGAACTGACGTAGTAACTCTCTGGAATCTAACTTAACTTAGCCAGAGCATGCTGAGCTCGGCCTTATATATCCATCGCCGGAGACTTAGTGCGAAAGGTCTGGAAGGTGTTCCCGGACATTCTGTGTAGGCATGATTGCGCAATTTATCACAATATTGCATCAGAAAAGGTAAAAATGAAAAATTCGAACATGAAAATTATACGACTGTCTCGGCATAGAAATGGGAAACTTATTGATGTATGAATGAAGCTCGAATCTATCTGCTTTCGGAAGTTATTAACGAAAATTAGTTGAAAAGATTTATTAATTTTGAAATGACCCCGTAGGGTAGTCCCGAAAGTCCGGCACTTAGAGTTGAATATGATATGAAATTGTGCCGATAGGTACGCGGTGGAACGAATTGAAGGTGCTTGTACTTACAAAAGTAAGTTTTGATACTAATGAGCTAGCAAGCGGAACATACGAAAAGGAAATAAGTTTTGATATCAAGCGGAACATGCGAGATGGAAACAAGTTTTGATGAATGCTCAGCTGCCACATTGGGAAAGTAAATGAAGTGTGTTTTGATGTATGAATGGAAACTTGGATGGGAAGTTGAATTAAAGAGAAAAACAAATTTCGTAGAAGCGAACCATAACATTGTGAATGGGGGTGTGGAAAGTAGTCTTGATGCGAATCGAGATAGTGAGGGGGCTGTATTTTTTAGGGAAGTAGTTTGTAACTTTTTTTGCTGTAAATTGGTTAATATGAATGTTTGAATGACGCTGTTGATGAATTTACACTATTTGCGAATTATCTATGTTATGTGAATTTTTTCAGAATTGTTTAACAAAATTGTGTTTTCTTTGTAAATTTAAGTATCTATATAACTTTTTTTAATAGTTTGACTGGGTGAGCTTGAAGATTGAATTATTTTGAAAATTGTAAGCTTTTTTAATTTTTTTTATAGTATATGATTTATGAACTATAACAGGTTGCAATGGCATCCCTTATTACAATATCACATTTATTTTTATATTTTGTTTTCATTTACTGTTAATGTTATTATTTACTATTTTGCTAATTACTCTAATAGTTTTATTTTTATTCCTGACTAGATTACAGACTATTCATTACTACTCCAACAAATATTTTTATTCGACGAAATTTTGTATATATTTATTGACCTAACAGATAAAAAAAGTTGTGTAATGCAGAAATATTGTTTGTCAAATTTCCAAGCCCCTAACAATTAAAAACATTATTCAGGCCACTGCCCTCGACATATAGACGAAACAAATTAATTTGAAAATGGAGAACATGTCCTTTGGGTATTCCACGTTACTAGCTCCAGATCAAATATTTAATATGAAGTCTATCGTTCCCATACGCACGGAAAATTTATGTCAAAGCAAAATAAACATTTTTATTAATTCAACGATTATAAAGGGTTAGCTCGAACAGAATTTTAAACGGGTCCATAAGTGCCTGTTTGTTATATTATACACGAAGATTATAACAGTTCTTCGTTAAGAAACAACACGAAATATATTTTTTTTCTTATATTAACTGACATACTGAACTTCAGTTTGAGCAACGAGAAGCAGCAGTAAGCAGCTATCAACAAAAATTTGAAGATGACATGTGCTTCTGCCGAAACGTCGTTAAGTCAACCATGGTTCCTTCAGTTGCCTACGGACTATGCGAGAAAACACGAAAATAAAACAACACTTCCTAATTGTTCTTACTTCAATTCCACCCTTCCAAATGTGTATAATGCCTGTACATAGTTTGTGGACGATATTTTAGACAGAATAATTTACAATTGTGCTGTGTATTACTAACTTTAAACTATCATATTTATCACAGTATCTAATCAAAGGGTCAAACGCTTTCCACGTTAATTATTTGTAGCATATTTAAACAAAACTGTAAAAAGATATTCAGAAAATCACTCACCAGTGATGACCAATCGCCCTTTGGTTGCACTAAGTCTTGTTTCGCCAGTGAGCCTGTGTTTCGTACGGCATTGGTAAGATTTGTATCCATCTTCAGGCCCAACATCTTTAATGTGCAATTCTCCAGAAGGAAGTACCAAATATTTACTATCTGTTGGAACGTAAAGAACAATGAAAAATCTAATCTAAAAACTAACCAGCACTATATCTCAGTGTGAGCGTTATATTATTAAATTTTGTGTCCATATCTAGAAGAGAAAACGAACAATTTTTGTTCCTAAGAATATGTAATAATTGCTATATAGCTATAAAACACTGGATTATGTTCTATATATGGACGTCAAATTTAAAATATGAAAATCAAAACATCCACTTTTCTATAAATAACTAATTTATATTGGATGATTCTATTTTCGTAATTTATGAATGATATAGTGCTGTTACGTGTTTATTTACTTTGTATATTTTTGGAAAAGTTCATGTTACGTCAGAAACCTAATGGCTTAATTTCGATAGAGTCGTAAAAGTTGCATCAAAATAATAATAAAACCTCAGGGGGTGTGATAAAGCCCATAAATCAATCTTCGTAATACTAAAATAACCAATCTATAAATACATCAAGTACTCTTTAAGGAAGGAAATTTATTGGCTGACACCTAAACAAAAATATACTTAAATGTATTTTTAAATTTATAGTCACATGAAAATTTCCAAGCTTATACTTACTGCAAGAATAACCATACACAGATGCAGATATGGAAGATGACAGAATTGAATAAAACACTTCTGTTTCACCTTTCTTAAAATGATTTTTGTTTCTATTATTAATAAGGCGGCAATAGCTCTCTCTCATTCTCATCACTTTGAATTTTGGTTGCGATATTAAATGAATAAATAAAATATTCAGATATATTACAAAACATTGGTGTTTTTACGTTAAAACTTTCCAGGGTATTCTATGCTTTAAATGATGTCGAGGTATTACACTTGCTAACCTATAAAAATACGCTCTTAAATTTAAACAACTGGCCTGTTTTCCAATAAATCACTATAATTCTGGATTATGTAGATGTCTCGTATTTCATGTAATTTCAAGTTAAGTCTACTTTAAGATTACTCTTGTGAATTAACCACGTTTTCAAGTTATTTATCTTCTAAAACTATTTGTGAGGTTTGTAGATGATAATAAATAAATAAATGGTTGCACAAGAATGACAAAAAGGTGGAAAGGATTATACTCGAGATAATAATTCGAATTTTAGTTATCAATGTTCCGAAAATGTTAAAATTATTTTTGTTCTAATGTAATTCATATAAAGAAATACAAAAACATCAATAATATGACCACTAATACATCGTACATGGTTCAGAGAGAGCCCTATTTGCTAGGCATCAAACGGTGCCAAAAGCTCCTTAACATGTAATTGTTACCGACATGAATGTCAGTTTTTCTTAACAAATTTATTGATGATTTGTGTCTAAATTTTAAGGATATTTCAGGTGGCATCGGAAGAGACAAATATGGAGGATAGATTTCCAAAACTTGAAAATCATACCTAATTTCCCTACATAAAATTCATCCTGACATATTTAAAAATGCGGCAAATACAACTCAACTATTAATTTACGCCCGGTATACAATGTGTCTCACTTTTCATGGAGCCATCTTCATATCTTGCTCACCTGATATCCGAATATTTTGACATTTTGGTGGTGACTATGTACCTATAAAGTGAGTCTTTAGACGTAACCACAACCACATTCGACTGTAGTCAGAGGCGTTCGATTCTATAATGGAAAAAGGGGGTCGATTATTGAAAAAAAAGAAGTATTATTGATTTTTTCACAGAAAAAAAAGTAAGATATTCTTAATCAGCACCTTTAGAAACCCCTTTGTACAAAATTGCATTGTTGTGGACACAAAGGTGGTTGAGATATGGGCCGTCAAAAACAATCTCTTTAACTTAAAATAATTCGTATCTGTAAAACAGATTCTCATATGAAAAAAATGTATTCTTTATTTTTTGTTCAGAATAATGTATTGTACTAGTATGAAATGATTCTACAACAAAATTACTATTTATTTAATAAGACAAAAATTCTAATTTGTACGTACCTACCATGTTTCTAACAAATAATCTTCAATAAAGACCTAGGTAAGCCATGAAAACAAAAGTTATTGCGTGTGTCAATGTATTATTGAACGTCAATAAGTTAATACATTAAAAATGTATATGAATGCTGGTTCAATGTTACATAATAAGTGAACTGAATTTTTTTTACGATAATGGCTCGGCGTTTAACAATGCAAGAAAAGTGGAATCGGTTAGTATAGTCGGGGATAATGCCAGATCATTTAGAAAAGCTGTTGATGAATTTAATTTACGGCATCCGGGACGTGAGCCTCCCATTCGCCTTAAATTGGTAGCAACCATCAATAAAAATTTTGACAATAGAGGAAATGTATGTAAGTTAAGACCAAAGAATTACCTTTTTTCCCCAGTCTTGGCTTTGGATATACTCCTTTAGCCAAGAGACTCTAACAAACCAAAGAATTATAATTTACAAAATCGGTAAATTCAAAACATAGAACATAGAAAAAGAGTATTCAAGTCAAAATTTCTACATACCCTAGAAGATGGTGATACAGACAGAAGATTGGATTTCTGTTTTTGGGCCCAGGGTGAATTTTTAAACAATGTAAATTTTCTGAAAAACGTCATATTTACTGATGAAGCTACATTCCTACCAAAGGGGTGGTATGCTCTCAGAATTGCCGTTTTTGGGCTGACGAAAATTCCCATTGGTGTATCAGTACTAAAAGGCAATATGTGTCAAAAGTTATCGTTTGATATGGTTTATGGAATGACCAGATTATTGGGCCTCTTTTCATTCCGAGATTGAATGGAGAAACGTATTTAAATTTGTTGCAAAGAGAAATTCAACCCTGTCTCAATAATCTGCCTCAAGATGTCATAAGAGACTTGTATTATCAACTTGATGGTGTCCCGGCTCATAACTTTGTAAGGGATTAGCTAGAAGATAATTTTCCAGGTAGATGGATAGGTTTAAAAGGTCAAGTGCATGAGTTTCCACCGAGGTCTCCGGACCTGACACCACTTGATTTCTATTTGTGGGGTTGTCTAAAAAATATAGTGTCTAATAACAGACCACGTAGCCAAAATGAGTTAATGATCAGAATTTCAGAATTAGACATCAGGCGTCTGTTGAGATCACTCCAGCTGAGATTAGAAAGCTTGTACGCCATATAAGAAAACGGATTGAGCAATGTATTCGGAATGGCGGTGGTTACATAGAAACGCAAAGAATTATATAATCAAATTATTTGTGTAGATTATTTGTTAGAAACATTGTAGGTATGCACAAATTAGAATTTTTGCCTTATTAAATAAATAGTAATTTTGTTGTAGAGTCATTTCATACTAGTTAGTACAACACATTATTCTGAACAAAAAATAAAGAATATATTTATATGAGAATTCGTTTTACAGATACAAATTATTTTAAGTTGAAAACATTATTTTTTGACAGTCCATATCTCAAAACACCTATGAACCCACAACGATGTAATCTTGTACAAAGGGGTTTCTAAAGTTGCTGATTAAGAATATCTTACTATTTTGTCTCTAAAAAAATCGCTAATACTTTTTTAAAAAATCGACCCCTATTTCTCCATCATATAATCGAACGCCTCTGACTATAGTCGAATATGGTTACGTCTAAAGACTCACTTCATAGGTATATATTCACCACCAAAATTTCAAAATATTCGGATATCAGGTGAGCTAGATATGAGTGTGGCTCCATGAAAAGTGGGACACATTGTATGTACGTGACAGACACATCGACGTATCAGAGGCCAACTGTAAATAACAAAAAATGTTCGATTTCTTCTTTGGAAATTAAATCCAATTTATTCTAGGACCTAATCCAAAAAATATCTTGCACGATTTTCTTGTATTTCTTCAACAAGAAAGTTTTGTAATATTTTAACTTTCGCTGTATGATCCCTCTGTAAGAATTAGTTCTAGGTTCGAGTAACCTTTTCCATATTTATACTATAGGTAGCCGACTTGTTTAAAATTTTTTCAGACATTTTTTATCCTAATTTTAACCTTAGATGGAAAAAGTATACTTATTTGTATCGATGAATCGATGGCATGGACTATTTGATTTTAAAACAATCAAAACATACCTACATAAAATAACCGAAAGTTGCCATCAATTTTGTTATTTTAAATTGAGTTTCTCCATTTTTCTCTCGTTTTTGCATTCCCTATCAATACTAAGGGTAAGCTTGATAGATAATACAACCTTATCTTGATTTTCAACTGTTTTTGAGTTGTTAATTTTTTAAAATTTGTTGCGTTTGCAGCGTCTATCCCTTTATTACGTTACCTTCAAAACTAGTTGATACAAAATTATGATTTTTTGATATCTTAAATTTTTTCTAAGGCATTAAAAACAGTCAAAAAGTTTTTAACGGAACTAAAAACATATCTCCCATCTCACAAATTTAAAACGATTTCCAATTCAGTCCAGATATAAGTATAGGGAGTACCTTGAAACCGAACAGGGTGTAGATACTTGTTTCATTTTGATTTTTATATTTTTTCTATTTGCCTCACTCTACTGCCACAACTAATCACTGCCTATCGTGATGCTGGGTTCGAGCCCTAGTTCCAGCAGATGGTATGTTAATGAGAAATAGTTTTGCGCCTACGCTTTTGCTACTGTAGCATCCTTCCGTCCAGGATTAAACAATTTATGCGACATGTGTTATGGATGGTTTATTTTATTTGGCAGTAGTTTAGAGGACCGTAAGAATTAATAAACTGGCGGCAGAGGAAGTTTTCTTCCTATGTTAAATTGAACAGGTTACAAAGCATTACAGTTCAAAAACATTACAGTAACCTACATAACACTACATAGAACATGTAGTACAAATAATGTTTAATAAATGCAAATTAAGATATATTTACTTTAAGAAAAATAGACAGCTACAAGTTGATTGATTATTTCAAATCTGACAACTTAATCAATCTTAATAAGGAATACACATGTTAATGGTTAATGCTATGAATCAATAAGAAATCTGTTTTTGAAGTGCATATTACCTTAAAAATGCAAATTATAAGTGCATACTAATTAACATTTTTTATTATTTTATTAAAGAATGTAATGGGTATTTAAAATCAGTTGAAATCTATACGCATAATAAGATGATCTTGAAACCTACTCAATCTAAAGAACTATTACTACAAACCGTTACATTATCAAGACAAGTGTAAATAGGTTCTAAAAAAGTTACAACAGATCGACATGTAAAACGCATTTTTATTAAATTTTTATAGTTGATCTAACAAATAAAAAGTTTCGCAGACAATCTGCATCTTGATAAAAATAAATACTTTTAGCACATTTACTTATTCTCATTGATTTAACTTGGAGATATAAGGTAAACTGACATTACTTAATCTTAGAATATCCTGGTAATTTTTAAAATAAATTGTCTTTTGAACTCTCTACAAAAGTAAAACTTTAAAGAAAATTAAATTACAGACTTGTTATTTAAGAGTATTAGCATTTATATACCACTATATAGGTAAAAAAATGGCATATGTTTTTACCAAGTCGTCGATTACGTAACATGTTGTAGCCTTGAAGTTTTAAATTCTATAGCCCAGAAATATTTAAAATTCTAATTACCACAAAGAAACGGGTCCCTACTACAAATTCCTGATAGCAAGAAATTTAAATACACTAGTAGTTCTAATATTACTAATTTACATTTTATTACTACTCCAGTCGAATGAAAAAAACCTATAAAATGAGATCTATTTCATCAAAATTGGTTAATTTGTTTATGAGTCATTGCAAAAGAACATATCTCGGAACAAGTTAAAATGGCTGTTTTTTAAATTGTTAATAAACAATAGAAAAACATGGTTCTTATACTTCTTACCACAGGAAAAGAAGGCTCCTGTAGCGTAGGAAAGGCACGCGAAATAGAAAGCCATATACGGTCGAATAGTTTTTGCACAATCAATTTATTAGTAACTTTTTGGCTCTTCTTTAACGCTCATTTCTCAGCGATATGGCGATTCTTCAGCAATCTGCGGGTGCGCAAATTAAAGTTCATGATTTATACTATCAATATCAAAAAAGAACCAAATGAAGAATCGGTTTTAAATTATTGAAAACAATGATCAAAATTCGCATTAACTTATTAACATTAAAATAATTTTTTAAAGAAAATATATATTTCATTATTCATGTTTCCTCGAGATGCCAATTAAAAAAAAAAATGAAGGTTCTAGGTACAATATTTGCCGAGAAAATGAAATTTTTTCCGGCGAAACGAATTTGAAGCGACCGAGACTCGTTTTCGGCTATGCGTGGCTGACTTCCCCCACCATCGCTCCCACACTGACTATCGGAGCAACGGAAAAAATGAAATGTACTTATAAATCAATAAAAAGTTTTTAAATGGTAAATGGTAATGGTAGACGCTATTAGCGTGACGTTTCATCCCCACCTCAATGTTTCCATACTCAATTAATATTGAACCTTATTGCCTCTTAACATACAGACATTTTTTTTTTTACACATTTATTTAACGTCGGCCTATTTCCGCTACTGAGGCCTAACACCGACGCCTGTAGACGAGCTACCCCTAACCAAGAATTTTGCCGAACCTCTTCCCTTAAGAAGAGTAGGGATCTTTTACTTGCCTAACATTTAATAGACAAGGGACCGACGGCTTTACATCCCCTCCGAAGGATGGTATATCTCCTATACAACCCTCGCCTAAGGTTGTATAGCTTCCGCGCATACACTGATATACAAGCCGCTGGAAGATGTGTGAGGCGAGAACGCGGTTTCCGTTGGGCTGGTCACCATCCAAGTACTAACTGCGCCTGTCGTTGCTTTACATCGCATGCCGAAGTATGTACATAGTAAAGACGCACCTACGCTCGCCCCATACAGACATATAAATAGTAGTTTGTGCAACAACAGTGGATATGGATAATCCACTCGAGTTGTACAGTATACTTTTTCTACGATCGGATTAAGAAAAAAACTACAAATAATAGTTTTAATCAAATTTTAATATACAAACTTAGCTTCTGCTAAATCTTATGCTCTAGGTGCAAACATTTTATAAAAGCTTCAGTAGCCTAGCGGTTATATGCACGCTTCGAAATGCAAGAGATCATAGGCTCAATCCCCAGTTAACCAGTTTTAAATTGAGCTTTATTTTTTAAGCATTTTTTGTCACAGCACTTAATTTTATTTTTTTTTTTTGTAAAAGGAGTTTGAGTTTTATTGTTTTTCAATTTTTATCTAGCCAAACCAGAGTCCCGCCTCGGCCCGACGTTGCGATACACCACCGCGTTAACGCGGCGGTCGCAGAGTCGGTCCCTGGATGGGCTCTGGGGAGGCATATTTACTGTATACTAATATCAATAAAGTTCTATTGAATTGAATTGGTTCAATCCCCACATATAACTACTTTTTTTTTGTCATAATATATCTCTAAAATTTTGTCTGTATATAATAATTTCAATAAAATTTTAGGTGGTATACCGTTTATCGATTCTTTACTGGAATCACTCATTTTAAATTATTCTCTAGCTCAAACTGCGTGAATACACACTGACAGTTATTTTGACAGCTTACGCACTAACTTGAATTTTTTAACGAATAGTTGCCTATGTACTTAATACACGAACTGTGATTGGTCGATTTCATATCCATCCTAGAACGTATATGAAATATATCCGTTCAGTTAACTGGAATGGCCCACTTATCCATTCTACAGACTGTACGGAAAACAGCAAATTTACATAAGGGAGTAGAAAAAATATATTTCCAATTTTCTTACTCAATAAAAATATTTAAGTATTGAAATATATTTTTTTTAATTATTGCCAGTGAAATTTATTTGTTCCTATATTAAAACTGTATTAATAAATGTATATTGGAATCAGATTTAGCAATATTGTAATTTTACTACGCATGCGTTTATCAATTCGGACGTGAGTCGAAGCTTGTTCACGTTGTTTTCTGGCGCGGACACTGCGGAAAAGTTGTTATTTAATTGTAACTCATCGACTTATTATCGTCAATACTGTAATTGTTTTGAATATTAAAATGGCAGAGAAACATGTTATAAAGCTATATACTATAATGCAGTTTTCTAAAGAGTACACACATGCAAAGATTAGTCTACGAAAGAAGTTTAACCTCAAATACTGTAAATATTGACAGGAGTTTACAGACAGAAACAAAATAAGCTAAGACGGACGTTCGATCGTACATATGCGTAGTCCATTTGTAATATAAATAATTGTCTTAATTATTATTCCCACAAATTAAAACATTTTTTACTGGTAGAGTATTTGTATCAATCGGTTATAGTTATATGAAAACATGTGTCAATAGTTGAATATGAGAAATAACGCCCAAATAACCTTATTTAGAAAGGTGCTCCCAATTTTGACCCTAATAGCAGCAGTACATAAGGATCGCTCTTAAATGGCTTGGAACACAATTCGTATTTTACCGCGTGATGGTGACGTCACCACTTTTAGCGTCCATTGCCACATCAACAATTTTTAAATAATCGAGTCGAAAACTTTTGCATTGGATTCTTTGAATATTGCCCTGTAGATTCAAGCTGAAACCATTCCTTAATATTAATAAACAACGTCACAGCGATTTAAAAAAAACTTTATCTCAGCTTCTATTTTTTCCTGTTATTTGGGTTTTCTATCACATGTATTATCCTCTTCAAAAACAAATCACCGAATCTACAAAATAATAGAATTATTAGAAAAAAGCCTCTGCGCCCGTGACGTTTACGTCAAAGGAACAGTCAAAGGTTATATTTTACAAATAATATAAATCGGAATAGACACAGAAATAATGTATTTTGCTGACGTTTAGGAAAGTAGTCTCTTTCCATTTTCAAAGCTTTTTATTTGGACGAACTCTTGTTTTGCTGTGTATGTCAAATAAGATTATGTTTATGTTATTTCCATAGATACTTAATACTTGCACAAAACTGATAATATTTTCTTTTAGATAATGTTTAGTTTGTCAAGTTCTTCTTTTAACATTGGTAGCCAGGTTGTACAAATATCTACAGAACAATTCGATACGCACTTATCTTCATTTAATAAGATTATTGCTGATTCTTTAATTTTTCTTTTTTTGTTATCTGCTTCTTTTGTTAAAATTTTTACCGAGTCCCAGTTTATTCTATGTCCGTTTTCCCAAGCATGTTCACAAATCTTTGATTTCTGAAATCATTCTGTCTAATGTAATTCTTGTGCTCATCCAACCGCACACTGAAAGATCTGAATGACTCATCCACATAACATTTATCACATTCGCACAGGATATTGTAAATACAGTTTATCGGTTTTGTTTTTGTTAAAATAAATCTTAAAGTGTTCCCCGTTTGAAATACCGTCCTAACATCAAATTTGTCACCTATACGGCGTAGCTTCTTCGATAGCCCGTATACATAAGGAATTATTGCCGTATAATGACGTTCAGGTTTTTGTCGTACCTGATTGTCCCTATTTTCAACATTTATGAAAACTCTATCAACAAAGGCTTCGGGGTATTGAATTTGTACTAGAACCTCTTTGATACATTTGTTCTCGTTATTTAATATTTCATTATTAGATGAAATTATTTTGGCCCTATCGTATAAACATTTTACAACGCCCCTTTTAACATTTATTGACTGACTTGAGTTAAAATTTAGATATCTATTAGTATGTGTTGGTTTTCTATATTATTTACGCTTTTAATTAAAACATCTAAAAACGGTAGTTCATTTCTACTTTCTACTGCTAATGTGAATTTAATAGACGGTTCCTTATTATTTATATTTTCTAAAAAACTATCTAGTAAATTGACACCATGTGGCCAAATTGCAAAGATGTCGTCAACATATCTCCACCAGACAATCGGTTTGTTTATACAATTTTGAACATGTGTGTTCTCAAAGTTCTCCATAAATATGTTGCTTAAAATTGGTGATAATATGGAGACCCCATAGCCATACCAAAATCCTGCTGATAGAATTGAAAATAGGTTGTTTTTATACACATTGTTAAGAGTTCCATTATGCTATTTACACTTAATCCAGCACTTAATTCAGTTCTAGTTTCCAAATTATTATCATTCAGCAGCCTATCTTTAACTATTTCAGAATCAAAGAACATCAGAGAAAAACCAGATTTGGATACACGGATAGGTCAGCGATAGCAGAGCATGTCCATAATAACGAGAACCATAAAATGGACTACGAGGACGTCAATATATTAGACAGGAATACGCGCTATTATCCGCGAATCATTAGGGAATCACTGGAAATTATGAAAAACGTGAACAACCTTAACAGAGAGGATGGGTATCGACTTAGTAACACGCCGGAGTCTGGTATTGCCAAGTACCAGCACCGTAGTAAGTCACGGTCCACCAAACACGACGAATGAGCAGCGAAGCGAACCAAGCACGACCAATGACCAGCGAAGCAAAGCGGCGCCTAGGTATATAACGAGGAGTGTAACACAACAAATTCAGTCTTTAGAATCCTTCTGAAGAAGCTGACAGGATGATCAGCGAATCGTCAAGTCAAGTTCGACGACCACGGCAAGACCCGGAAGAAACTACTTCAAAATCAACATTATCTAAAAGAAAATATTATCAGTTCTGTGTAAGTAGTAAGCATCTGTGGAAATAACATAAACATAATCCTAAAGCTGTGTATTTGACATACACAGCAAAATAAGAGTTCTTCCAAAAACAGCTTTGAAAACGGAAAGAGACTACTTTCCGAAACGTCACCAAAATACATTACGTCTATGTTTATTCCGATTTATATTATTCGTAAAACATAACCTCTGACTAAACGTCACGGGCGCAGAGGCTTTTTCCAATAATTCTATTATTTTCTAGATTCGGTGATTTGTTTTTGAAGAGGACCTGTGGTAGAAAACCCAAATAACAGGAAAGAATATTCGTAGAATGCCACAAATAACTTTCAGACAATATTCAGCTTCTATTGGTCGTAAAGACTTTTTTTTTTATTTCGTGAAACAATATCAGCTATCAGATGCTTTTGTCAGCATTTCGATACCATGCATTGCCAAAGAGATATTCTATTTGTTATAACGAAAAAATTAATGCTAACTTTGCTAATTGTTTTCAACCATTTTAAAACCAATATTTCATTTGATTCTTTTTTGATATCGACAGTATAAATCATGAACTTTAATTTGCGTACCCGCAGATTGCTGTAGAACCGCCTTATCGCTGAGAAATAAGCGTTAAAGAAAGTCAAAAAATTATTAATACATTGATTGTGCAAAAACTATTCGACCATATCGCTCCTGATTTCGTGTGCATTTTTTATGCTACAAGAGCCTTCTTTTTCTGCGGTAAGAAGTATATGAGACCTGTTTTTCTATTTTAACATGTTCTTTTGCAATGACTCGTAAACAAATTAACCGATTTTGATGGAATAGATATCATTTTTCAAGGCGCACACAACTTTTAACATCCTGGATTCGGCTTATACCTAGAAACATTTTTTTTTGTCAACATGCTAATTCGACTGGAATATATACATGAAGTGTATATAGTTTTTAAAATATTATATTCAGCATATATTTTGAACAAGCGAAAAAAAATTCGTTACGCTAACAAAGAAACTACAGTTTCGAAAAGTCGATATTCATTATTTAGCAAAAAGTTACTAAAATTAAAAATAAAACTACTAACATCAACAAATTAATTGTTGCTTCTTAATACTAATTCAGTAGCAATTAATAAATGTTAAATCGAGTAGACTTTTATTCCACGCCAAATTACACGATTTGATAAAAGATACCAGTTATTGTTCAAATACAACATTTACAGTCGGAAAACATTCTCACATATTCAAAAGACACTGAATACTGTTTCGCATTATATCTAAAATGTCAGTATACAACATACTTAACTATGTATACTATTTCATTTATCACATCAGTTATCTTGATAAAATGAGAGAGGCTGTATACGCATGCCGCCAATATTGATTCTGACAGGGTTCCAAAATGAAACAAAGTCAGACATTTTAACATCTATAAAAATACCGTGCTTTATACAGTTTGATTTAGAGTAGCAATTTTACATTTTTACTGCCATTTGCTCTAATAAACTGTATCTGTGTCAGATTGAAATACGTATCATCCTATATGGAAATAAAATAATGTATGGTTATTCTTGCTTAATCTACATGTGCTTAATTCTAAGGTAGGGGTAGTATCGGGATAGGCGAGTCAGGATGGTAAAAAGGATGTACGGGAGTTCCAGATGTCCAAAAGCTTTATTCGACAACTATCGACATTTTAAAGCGAATCTATTTGAGACCCTTATAACGATTTTTACCTATTGACAGACTAGATACCCTAGACACTCAGAGAAAGAAGTCTTTTTTAGTAATTCAAACAGAGTACAACAAAAGGTGTTTCAAGCCTACTGCAAGGCAAGAACTTTTACTACACTCCTAAAAAATGTAATTATAAAAATACGATAGATTAAAACTAAATATATATATGGCGTAGGGTGTATCTTTATTATGAGCATCATATACAAATAATGTTAAATAAACTCCCGCTAACTGATCATTTAACGTAAACTTGACGGACGCCCTATGGCCTGGTAACCCCACTATTTTCTAAATTACTTCTATTTTTTAAACTTGGGATATGTGTGATACAAAATTTCAACTAAAAAGTTAACAGGTTAGGAAATAATCAAGACGTAGGATACCATCGAACAACGCAAGATTTGATGACGAGGAGATATTTTCCATAACCGAAACATTGAAGGTAGATAGGAGGACTAGCTACAAGAGTTTTTATTTTATTTACTGCAAATCGAAAGTGCAGGGTAGTTTTGCAAGCAGTATAGGTCGTTTAGTTAAAATTATCATAATTGAAAATGTATCCGACAAACATGGATCTGAGAAAAAACTTCCAAAAACACAGTTTAATTTTTAACGTGACTCATCTTGCCCCAAGTTCAAGTCCACACAGGAACCTAAATCTGGGTGTAGATTAACTTGAGTGATGGTGCGTTTTTATTATAAAAATTAGAACTAAAGGGTAACAAGACTTTGCACTAGCACATCCGCTTTCACTTAGTTCGGCGAAAAATTAAGAAAGGTTATTTAATACGAAGATAAACAAAACACTAATCTAGTCCTTTTTTTAGTTCCGATGTTTATACATTTATAAATTTAAAAAATAAAAACAGCTACTCTGTATCTTCGTGGACAACAGTTTCTAATGTTAATTTCTTAACTTGGTAGAATCTTATCACATTATCGGTTTCTCCTGCAGACTGTAGATTTAGCTGAATGTTCAATCTTTGTGTGGACAGTGTTCTTTTATCGTGGTGTTAGTACTTTCATTTAGTCTCTACAATATAACTTATCCGTACAAACATGATACTGTATCCTTTTAGTGATATCTATTTAAGAAAACGTTGTGCGATTTCAGAAGGAGAATATCGAATTAAAGCCAAGACGACTGGGCGATATTTTTCTAAATACAGATCAGTCCGACCTAATATGAACACAGACGTAGTCTGCCCAGTTGATTTTCGTCCATTGGCAAGAATCGATGATTTTCGACGCGCGACGATTGCGCTGCTTGCTACTTACTGTATTGCTCATTTTGCTCTAAAAAACGAATTAATTATACAAACCTAAAATTCGTTACAAAGAAAAATTGAACTTTGTAATGCAAGAAATATTTGAATTGCATCACACAAATAATATGGTGAGGCAAATAAAGGAACTATATAAGATACATACGAAAAAGGACTCGTATCTTCTCAGTCTACGAATTCTGAAGGAAAATGAGTATCGTTCATATAAAGTAAAAAGAAAGATTTTCCCGATGAACAATACACGTCAAATGAATTTTTTCGAAAGGGAAAAGTTCAAGAAAACAAACACTTTGCTGGAAGTATTGTTTTCACTATCGACTCCGCTTTTCCATTACTAGATCAATCTAATCTATCGGGAACACGGTATTGGTCATGGAGAAATCCACACAGGTTTTTCATCCTTGGAGATAATTGAACCGAGATGGAAATCTGACCAAGGCCGACTATTTGGAATTTGAAAGAAAGATTTGGTGGTATTAGATTTCAACAGGGTGGCTGTCCGTCCCGCAATAGTTGAGGACACGCGTCAGCCACTATCCGTTTTGATGTTCCTTTGATGTGCGTTTAGAAGAAACCGACACAAAGTCGTCGACAAGGATTGGTCATCATGAGCCATCATAGGTTAAGCTTCTTGCAAAAATAACTAATCCTATAGAACTAAGAGATCTCAGACCTATTAGTATCTTATCTTCCACTTCTAAAATTTTGTGAAAGACATATCCACAACCAAATTTTTCCTTATTTCAATGGAAATTATTTGATTTCCTCGACGCAATCAGGCTTTCGTAAAAATCATAGTACTTCCACTGCACTTATAAAAATAACTGATGACATTTGTCAAAATGCAGATAACAATAAAGGAACTTGTCGAGTTCTACATGATTTTAGTAAAGCTTACGATACTTTGAATCCACAAGTTTTGCTTTCTAAACTGCATTATTCTGGCCTCTCCAACAATTGCATTAATTTTAAAAAAATCTTATTTAACTAGCAGGGAACAATGCGTAGCTTTGACAGTAGATAATAAGACTGTCAAATCCAAATTTGCTTCATTACATCAAGGTGTACCTCAAGGGTCCATCTTAGGACCCCTGTTAGTTTTAATATACTTTGCAGACATGAATGGCGTTGTTCAATATTCTAGTGTAATGAAATATGCAGATGATCCTGAATGAATTAATTCTCGATGTTTGTCCAAATAATAAAATATTTGCACAAGAAAATGATTCATCAGATTTACAGAAAATTAAACCCTTAAAAATTAGTGCTTCTAAGTCTGTCTTATTGATAGCAGGCTTAAAACATTCTAGAGACAAACTGTCTGATTTTGTTGTCAAAATTGATAATGATGAAGTACCCAAATTGAGGAAGCAAAAGGGGGGGCCTTATTATTGCTTAGCATACGTATTCCTCATCGCATTTGGCTGAACCTGAATAAAACTCCAAAGGAGCTGAAAACATCAGAAGTTCCACGTTTGTGCGGACAAGTCAACACAAGAAACTAAATGACATAAACACCAGGATCAAACAAAACTGTAGTTCTAATTTTGCCGGATCAAAACCTCTTGAAAAATTAAATGCCATTCGGGAGAAAATTCACTTTCACGATAACCAATTTGTTACTGTAAAAGAATTGACAGAAATAATAAAATTATTTTTGGTATAACCATCGTAGCCGGGTCCGACTTTACGATTCAGATAGGCTTAAAGCTTTTTTACGAATGCAAATTTAGATGCTTTGTTCTTAATTACGATTAATGGTCAATAATTTTTCAATGGTCAATGTTTGACGCTGTCTATTTATTTAGATAATATACTAGAATAAGCATTCATGTCCTGTGATTAACCAAAATTATAGTTTTCCAGCCAAAGCTGTTCCTGATATTTGCAATTTCGATTAATTTATCGTATTAAATCATTTCAGCATAATTTTTTAGTAAAGTATGCTGGAAACCACTACGGCTAAAATGTTAGGTATGTTCCAAACAATGAACCTAAGAATCTATTCCGATGCCAAGAATTTACAACAGCAAACACGAATCTGTTCAGTTTATTTAAATACTGACAATAAATTGTCTAAATACACGAAAAATGAATGCACGCCTGTGCTGCAAACGTTTCAGAAGTTTCTGGGTTATAATTCATGGAGAAGGTCTTCCAATAAACCTCAATCACTAACAACCCGTCTATTATTCATTGCTGTTAGTAAGTAAAAATGTTGATATATTCGGTTAAAACTTAAATCTGACTAAATTATTACTCAAAAAAGCTACTTTCTTTTCAGCAACGACGTGGGTGTACCTGAGCAGTGGCATTAAATATTTGCCAACTTTTCAACCTTGCAACATACACATAGTATAATATGTCACATCCGTTTGTCATATTAGCATCAACTTAGCATCTGTTTCGAGATGTAAGCTTTGTGTGACGTGCCATTTCTTTAGATATTTATTCGAGTTCGAGTAAGAGATTTATATTTATTTAAATTACAGGACCTTAAGTTAAATAGAGCCCATCTTTTACTTTGTTCTCTGCACGAACTGCATCATTAACTTGGTAATTTTAATCCCTATTATATTTGTTTCTTAGACGAGACATATGTCACAAAATTATAAGCTGTAATTACTTATTGTGACTAACAAATTAAAAATGTAAACGAAAAGCCTACATGAACATGCTGCATATGGACCTCTAACAAGTTAAGTATTTATACAGTCTGGAATTGTTAAATTGTTTTAAAATATACGTCATTACAAATGCTTTTGAATCTGTAGATGTATATTTTAACAAATTTAATGAAGTGACAGGTCTATTTAATTGTCGGTGTCATTTTCTTTTAACTCAATTGCCAGATTTTTTAAAGCGATTAAAGACAATGACATTTAAAATATATACGTATGTTAAAGATTCGAGACATTTTCGGGGTTGTTAGTACGAAAACTACTGGTTGAATCGCGTCTGAGGTTATTGAAGTATCAACGTTTGGATCCCGCTTCACCAGAATAAAGTTAGAAAGAAAAACTGTCAGGATAAGTATGTGCTCTTAAAACTTAGTAGAGGAAATGAATGCAAAAAAAGAATATAAGTTCTTAATCGTTATTACTTCAATGTGAAAACTTGAAACCGTTTGTATTATGTTAAGTTTCGGCAACATATGAAATGTGTTGTGTGGTACAACTAATTAAATGTTCTTCAGAAGAAGTTGTTTATTAAACAAAACCTTAACAAAAAGTGGTTAAATCTTAAGTTTAAATATACGAAGTGAATTGTTTGAGAACGGAAATATGACTGACCTCTTTTGCCTGCATTTCGGCGGTCTCTCGTATACCTCTCGAGGGATGGGTAAATGAGCGTAATTTCCAAATTACGGTTGGCTATTTTAGTTGGCCATTACTGCCTTGAGCCTGTCGGCATTTTTGCCTTAAAGGTATAACCTTTGTTAGTTTTACGATGATGGTATTTCCGTGCTTAATTGTGGGAAAGTACGCTACAAAATGTATACATTTGAATTAGTGCACTCGCCCGGGGGGTTGCAGCCCCATTTTACACCCCCAATTCAATGATTCGCAAAGTTTTCAACTAAATCGGCTAAAATTCATATTACAGGGGTTTTTGGGGTCGCTGATTACGAATCCGAAGTGAAAATTAAAAAATTCAAAATTGCGGACCTAAAATGGTGGAGTTTAAGAATTAATTCCTGATTTACACCGTTTCTATTGACTTTGATGAAAAATATGTAGAGTAAAAAAGTGTTTAGAATGTCATTTTGCATACATCACGTTAACAAACAATTGTTAATAAACAAATTAATTTTGCAACTTAGTCATATTAAATATCGTCAAATAAGTGTCCGAAGTAAAAATCGGATAATTCAAAATGGCGGACGTTAAAAAGTAAATTGCGATTAACGCAGTTTTTATTGATGTTTCCGAAGTACTTGATCTATCATGGCATTAATGTACTTTAATTTAATTACATTAATGTATTGCTTGTGTTAACCTGATCAACGTAAGCAATTTTTATTCACGTACTTACTATTGATAAGTTTTGTAAATTAAATTTATATAAATAAAAATTTTAAATTACTATATCATAATAAAGTTCCCCGTATTCTAATATTGACATATTACATTCACAAAAAAGAAAAAAATGTTTAAAATAATTTTTTAAATTGCATACTTCCATTAATAATAATACTTGAGTAATTTATTCCGCCTATTATTGCTTGTTATCATTTCGAAAAATGCTGTTCTAAGAAAAATTTTGTCATAAAGGGGGAGGGGGGGGGTTGGTTGAGGATAAGGGTTAAAGAATGGGATGAGTAAAGTAGTATAATGTTATGCAAAATAGCATTGTAACCTTCAATACATATATTTTTTATAAAATCATTATGATAAGACGCAATTCGTAATTTTCATTATAAAAATCCGCCATTTTGGTTCCGCCATTATTTATTTTGAAATTGAAACTTCGTAATCATCAACCATAAAAACCTTAACTTCATAATGAACATCACTTCAGACAACTGGTTGTACAGTTTTTATATTTGTTTATTTAAGTTGCAAAATAAATTTGTTTATTAACAATTTTCTTATTCATGTATACTTTATGTAAAATGTAATTCTAAACGACCCCAATATTTTGGTTGTTTTTGTATTTGTTTTGGTACACATAAATTAGACAATAATGGGCTACTTTTAGACTAACAGGAATGAAAATATCACTTCCGGTCGAATTTTTTTATACTTTTCGCACAAAAAATTGTTTATTTTTTAAATAAATCATTTCGATGGGAAATTTAATTCCTACAAAAAGTTTCCTAATAACTATACCTGAATTTTGCTTCGTTTTCGAGTTATATTTAAAAAACAGAAAGAGTTGCATTTTCACCCTCTAATTTAATAGCACTCCGCGGTTCTCTTATCTTAAATGATTAATTGAACGATTTATGCAATAAAGTTCTTAGTTCCTTTCTATATGACATAATTAATAGCCTAAGTATTAATGTTTTATTCACGTCTAGCTCTCTGAGTAGCTTCTTTAGGAAAGATATGTTAGTTTGGAAAAGCAAGGACAAATGTTAGACCTTAAACGCACCATAAAAGCCATCTTGTGTTATAATTTCGTGGCCGTCGTCCTGTAGCCAGGATGTAACGTAGACGTAGTCACTGACAAAACTTGGAATGTGACACTTGAAGATCGCGGTGTTTCCCTTCAGAACGCTCTCATCCATCACGTTCGCGCTGTATGATTGTGACACCACTGAAAAGACGAGAAGTACGAGATACAGTTTGTTTTCACATATGAAGATAATGTGTATCGTTTTTTGCAGTAATAATAACAAGTACCTTGAAAATTAGAAAATTACTGATAGTTTTAAAGAAATTTGAACAAATGCGAGTAGAAGTTGGAAAAAGGACGAGTACGAGTACACTTGCGCATGTGACTACTTGCATGTGTTAAAATTCCTTTAAAATTATCTGCAATGTTCGGGACGCAGTAATTAGTTTTATCTATCACATTTGCCAGTTCAAAACCACAATCAAGTAACTGTCAACTTAATAACTAGCAATAGTAGGCTTTAATAATGCAAAAAAAAATTGCAAATGATGATAAGAAACAGCCATCCGTATACAAGTATTCGTACTTATCATAGATTATTTCTAATTTGATGCGATATTGAAAACGTTCGCAGGAATATAGGGTAGTCATTTTTCAAAATGGTGTTCTATGTCTTTCCAGTAAAAACATGTCGGAGAAAATTCATATTTGACATGTGGATGAGGTTATTTACAGTAGTCTTTAGAATAAAACCTGATAAAAATTTTAAAAAATCGTTGAAGGAATCTCATATTCAACATGCATTCAAAACCATTGAAAAGGAAGAAGACCTGATCAATCTTAAAAAATTATATATACAGGGTGTGCCACAACTAAAAAAATTAACAGGAAATCGTCGGAGGAATCTGATATTTAACATGTAACTTCGCAATGCCAAAAAAAACTGTAAATAATAGTAAGTAGTGAAATACGCATACCTATTCTTTAAATAAATAGAAATTATTTTAGAATGGTAGCCACTTCTGAAAATAATGTAGAGATATTTTTCAAAATGGAGTTATTTCTTTATGTTTTATATAAATCATCGGCTTACTCTTAGCCTTAAGACCAAGGGCTCCAGGCTTCAATTCCTGGTTAGGATATGGAGGTTTAATGACATTTTCAATATGTTACTGGGATACTAGTACTGGACTGGAACGGATTTTGTCAGAGTCAACGCGGCTAGTCGCTGTATTACTCCTGAGTTCGAATCTCATCTGAGGCAAATGGCAATGTCACAGGGAATGGTTGTTGTGTAGTGATCTTCGTATGTGTCCTAATTGAGTGGTGGAATGGCTGTAGTTAAGGACGTTAATATAAGAATTAAAAGAAAATAAATAAAATCTATATAACTAGTATACATAAAATTATATATCGAGAGGCATAATAGTTGATGATATGAAGTACCAGGTTAATTTTCCCGAAATAGGGAAACTAGATTGGCCTAAGGTTCAATCTATCTCATGCGCGGGGTGGAGGGGTAGACCTTTCGAACTCATTTGTTTTGTTTTATAAAATTATCTTGTAGTGACCGCTGTATTCTCGTACATGCCAAATGTCAGATTTCTCTGACGCTTATAAAATGTTTCCGTTGTGACCCATTGTAATTTTTTAGGTTTAGTCAACAAAACCGCTGTTTCTATCATTATTTACAGCCTTTATGGCGGACGAACTTTATCATTTATGGTCCAAGTCGATCAAAATCGATATCTGGAGGTTTTCGGGTTCGCCGATTACGAATTTCTAGTCAAAAATTTAGTTCAGGATGGCGACTTCAAGATGGCGGATGACTATACCGTTTAAGATCCGATTCAACTCAAAATCGATATCTGGGGATTTTCTAGGTCGTGGATTATGAATTTTTAGTAAAAATTCAGAAATTCAAAATGGCGGCGCCAACATGGCTGACAACTTTTGTCATTTAAATCCAAATCGATCAAAATCGATATCTGGGGGGTTTTCGGGGTCGTGGATTACGAATTTTTAGTCAAAAACTTAGTTCAAGATGGCGGACGACTTTACTGTTTATGATCCGTTTCGTCTCAAAATCGATATATGAGGATTACAGCATATCAAAATACTAAAAAATAAACAATAAAATTATAAAAAAAAAATTTTTAAAAAGCTTTTATTTAAATGCTCTGAAAAGTATAAAATAAACTGAAGTAAATCAAACCCATTATTTTGTTACATTATATAATTTTTCTTATGAAATAACATGTAACAAAATGATGGGTTTGATTTACTTCAAAGTTTATTTTTATACTTTTTAGAACACTTAAATAAAAGCTTTTTTAAAAATATTTCTTTTGGTGCACAACTTGGCTATTATTACGTTTATTAATATTGATATTCAGAACAAATAATTCAAAATATGATATTATATCATTATACCGGGTGATTATTTTAGTTGGTACAGCACCTTTTCCTCGCTTATTATTAAAGTTAGAGTTTTGAAATTTTGCAGGCATACCTAGAGACATTTTTTTAACCTAATGTACTTTATTTTTATTTTTCTGCCGTTTCCCGTCTAATCGGAAGTGAGGTTAACTTTCGATTTTCAAATGAAACACTAGTTTTCCTTCGGGATTCCAAAACTAGAGTTAGAATGTGTAAAAAAAGTATTAGGTTAGAGAGGAAAGTTTTAAAGCATTAAAAATCGAGGTCCCCATGGAATGGTTTTTTGGCAGATTAAAAATGCTGCCAAGACGCGTAATAGGCGCACGTCAAGCCATTACAAATTTGCGCTATCATCGTTGAATTTAGCATTTCAAAGTTTTCTGGCATCACAAAAAATTGGTAATGAAAATGGGGAAAAAAATTGCACATTGGAACATTTTTATTTCAAACGGTGACAAAAATTTAAACATGAAGCTGCAATAACAAGGAAATTATCACAAATAATTTTCAAATAAATAAGCCACCATTTTGCTCTAAACACTTTTCGACTCTTTTGACACTTTCTGTTGTGTTTTCAATAAACTGGGGGTTTATCTCTTGGCAAATTTAACGAATACGTGTTTCCAAAGCCGCTCTTGTTCCGCGTTCGATTTCATAAACATTATCTTTAATGTGACTCCATTAAAAATAATCCAATGAATCCGGGGACCTCGTTGGCCATCTAATCGGCCCGAAGTTTCCGATCCACCTGTCCTCAATAATAACTGTTAGAAGACCGTCCACCACCCTTGCATTGTGAGGTGGGGCCAAGAGAGACAATATGTGATTTTGATCATAAACAACAGGTCCAATCAGTTGGTTATTAATAAGCCCAACCCAAACATTGAACTTCCAAACTATCTTGCTGGGTTTAGTTACGTGTAAGTTAACCGTGGACCAGTAGTGTTATGTCGATTGAAAATGCCGTTATTGGTAAAAGTGGATCGTCACTTCAAACTACTTCTTGATTTCTTTATCATGAACCATTCGCAGAATGCAGTTCGTCTGGGAAAATCTCCAGGAAGTAACTTTAACTTTTGATGTATTGGATTTTTGTAAGGATACTGCCCGTATGGTTTCAATATTTTCTGGATGGAGGAATATGATATGTCAAAGTGCACTTCTAGTTGACAAATTGTAATACTTGGATTTTCCGTAACGGCACGTTTTGTTTGGTTTCGCTTTAAATTGTCCTGAAGTTCTTATATTTGTAATTATTTTTTTTAATCGACCATCAAGTCTTCTTTTCTCGGGATATTCTGCATTGAAACTGCGACAAGTTGGTAAATATCTTTGACCATTTTGGTTAGAAATCATAAGGATGTTAAAGAAATCTTCGCTTGTATATTCATTTTCCATTTTCTTCACTGTTTCTTTTGTGAACTGACGCCAGAAAACTTTGAAATGCTAATTTCAAACACGGCACCGCAAACTTCCATCAACTTGTGCGCCTACTACGCATTTTGACGGCAATTTTAATCTGCCACAAAATCATTCCATGTGTAACTCGATTTATAGTGCTTCGTATATCTCACCTCAACACCTGAAATCTTAAAATCGCATTATCTCAAAAATTTTCATCTCTAACCTTTTCTTAGTTTTGACATCCAAAAGAAAAACTATAGTGTTTCATTTGAAAATAGAAAGTTGACATCACTTCCGGTTAGAACCAATTTTGCGTTTCGATTAAAATTTATTTAAATTAAGAGCAAATATAACCTAATTGAGCAGTATATTTCTTTAAATATACGCTTAGTTGTGTTTCTTTGAATTAGCAAAGAAGGAAAGAAATTTCGATAAGTGGGGAAGTATTAAAAATACAAATTTAAAAAAAAACCGTTACATTTTCACATGATTACTAAAGAAATAATCAATACGTCTCGAAGGTGAATCTATAGGACGTTCTGCTTCAGACGCATTGTAATGCCAAATAAATACCGAGCAGTATATTTGTGTGGATATGGCACGGGAATGTAGACGGACCCTAAAAACCGGGCAATTTTCTTTCCATTCATTTCACCGTCTGCATTGGAGGAAAAGGTCGATATCCTTAGATCGGTAAACATTATCAAAGACTGCGCAAAATTATTAAGAAAATCTCTGGAGCGGATCGGATCGGCTTTGCTACGATGGCAAATTTCATGGCGAACTTGATTTGAGGCTTTCATGGGATGGCTGTTGGTCAGTTTCGCTATTAACAACATTAGCAGATTTTTAGTTGCAAATAAAGGTAATCAAACGGTTTCGCCATACAAAGCAGAATCCTATTTAACAATTTCGTATCAGATTTATATATTTTTAAGCGTACCACTTTGTGATAAGGAAAATTATTAAATAATTATAATTATGGGTTAACCCAAATTTTATCTGAAGGTGCGTGCTGGAAGCTTTCACAGGCGTTAAATATTTTTCACAAATACTAAAACTTGAACACTACATTCGTGTGCGTTTCGTTAATAAAGACGACATCATCTGGAGTGGAGACGAGCATCGAATGTAGTTTTCACTATTTCGGTATTATTTTAGTTTAAGTAGTTAGTTTTTACCATCTCTGTTAGAATGGAAACATTGATTAAAATATTTGTTTATTTGTTGCCTCTTTTAATTTAAAGCTCGACAAAAACAACTTTGAATTTGTAGGTATGTCGAGATTAGATGCATCATGCTGCTATTATATTACGTGCCGCCCTCTAACGGAAAGAGGTTTAATCAATCCCTGGTAGCAGAATGAAAGGAAGGCCTGCCTGGTTGATTGTCTGTAGGGCGGTGCCATCTCTGGACTAACTGCTATTACCACATAATATACGAAAAGGGCCAGAAACGCCGCGAACGACAGGCTGGATGATTCTAGAAGAATGCCTCGGATTTATAAGAGGAGGATTCAACGCACGCAGTTCAGTTCTGATATGGGAAAATCAGATAAGATAGAGAACAGTAACAAGTTGTTAATTATTGTAGTAGTGAGACTATAGTAGATGAAACTTGTAATTAGAATTAGTATGCACTAATGTGTATAAGGAGTATTTATTGTAATTTAAGTGATTAATAAATAAATTAGTGGTTAATGAAAGTTCTTGTTGCAATTATTTGAACCTACGTACAGGGTGTTTACTGGAGATTGTAAACACGTAACATATCAATATAATTAATGACAAATGTGTGCTGTTTTCTAATGCCCCTAATTATAAAACAGTTCAACAAACCACTACCCCTGACAATCAATTAGTGGTGCGGTACGGTACGGGGGCAAATCGATATACAGTGACCCCGGATTGGACCGTACTCTCGTAAACTTTTTTTTATTTTTAATTTGGAGAGAAGTCATTCTTTACATATAGACCTCCTACTAGTACACAATTTTCTACTCTTTTCTGAATTCTTCAAATTAGAAAAATATTATTTTTTTATGTTTTACAATTATGCTATAATTAGCTCTGATAAAGGCATGTAAAAAATGGAATACAGTTCACATTATTTATTATGTTCGTTATATGCTGTTTCAAATGAAGTGCGCGTTTGGCCCATATAAAATTCCAGTTCTACAGACTAATTGATTTTGATATCCCGTTCTCGTTAGGAACGACTTTTAATCAAATAATGTGATCATGGTTTCAAAACTGGCGACGATGTTTCAATTTGCATATAAGTAGAAAAATTATATTTTGTTTAATATACTTGCAGTGTTCACGTACATAGTGGGGTCGATCTGGGTTTGCAAACGGACTCGGTTTTTTCGATTTTTTTTTGTGATGTTATAAAGTCGGACCCCTCTACCACGCGGTAGAACTTTTCCCGAGGAGGGGGGGAAGGTGATTTACATGTAAAGATAGGGAAAATCAGTTTTTCGGACATAACTCGCTTAGTTTGATTCGGATCGAAAAAGTGTATAAGAGTAAAATGAAAGACTCGCGAATGCACGTAAAATGAATTTTGACTCGTCGAACTCGACCCAGTGGTTCCCGTGATATTGCGACTTGAAGGTACGGTTTTGTATACGGATTTTTCGCTGCGGTGGGAACGTACCGAGAGCCGTTTTCGCGTTGTTTTCGGAAAAGAAAGTAACTTGGCGATTTCTTGTCCACGATAAACACTCAGGACCTAAGTACTGGGGAAAAAATTTCAAGTCGCTAGGTTAATTTGGGGGGGGGGGGGGGTGGACGTAAATGAAATTAAAACTGCTGTAACTTCCGCAATTCTTTCCGCACATCGTGCAGTAAACGTAAGATTGTGTACTAATGTGCCTACACTGCCTATTTTGAGTTCCGCTCATGTATTTTGAATTTTCGCCATAAATAGACAAATGGTTGCGAAATAACCAATTTATAGATATTATTCTTAGAAAAAGTAATTTTTCGCCAGGAAGGAAAGGGGTGGGGGAGATTTTTTTCGCCATCGAATGTGGAATGTTTCTCTTTGATTTGAAGCCGGCCAGATTACGACCGGATGATCAGGAGGGGGGCCCGCAAAGTTTTTGCCCTGTAGAAGGGCAAGGGAAAGGGTTAGGGACTTCGGGCCAGGCTCACTTTCAAGCGCAATCAATTTTCTTTCAAGATTTTTTTACCCCGAAGCTCTAACTTCATTAGGGCCTGCACGCGCGCGTGATACATTTATAAAAATGAGCGCGGCAATCCAGGACCCGTCAAGTGAGATACCGGAGGAGGAGCCTAGCACTCCCACTTGTGTCCCTTCTCTCTCACAAATACACGTCCCACTCCGCTCGTCCGTGTGTCCCGCTGAGCGGGAACTCCCCGTTCAAACGTATTTATGAATAGATCGGTCGGATTGCGTTCGAATCTTGACCGATTTGATTCGTTTTTTTCCTCCTTCATCTCTTCAACGGCTCATCGTTTCTCCATTTATTTTTCATGTCGTCGCCCCTTCCCCTCCTCTGCGCGCCTGTTTGTTGGTGTGCGTGTTTGTCGAGTCAAGCGCGGGCTGGATTATCGAGAAAATGCTACATCGCATCGATATTTCAAGCATCACTTACCTGCGCGATGGCGCATCTTCTTCCAGGCGGAGACACAGGGGACGCGTGTTCACAAACAAGTCCCCAGGTACAATTACATGAGTGGAACTCAAACTAGGCATATTAGTACACATGCTCACGTTTGCTGCACGATGTGCGGAAAAAATTGCGGAAGACAGCAGTTTTAATTTCATTTACGTTTACCCCCCCCCTAATTAACATAGCGACTTGAAATTTGGACACTGTACTTAGGTCCTGAGTGTCCATCGGGAAAAAAAGTCGCCAAGTCACTTTCTTTTCCGAAAAAAACACGAAAACGGTTCTCGGTACGTTCCCGCCGCAGCGAAAAATCTGTATACAAGTCCGTACCTTCCAATCGCAATATCTCGGGAACCTCTGGATCGATTTCGACGAGTTAAAATTTAATTTACGCGCATTCGCGAGCCCTTCATTTTATCTCTCTAATCACATGTAATCCCCCCCCACTCCTTCCTCGCGAAAAGTCCGACCGGAAAATTTTCCGGATGATTTTATCACACATCACAAAAAAAATCGGAAAAAACAAGTCCGTTTCAAGCCATTTTTAATGCCAGATCGACCCCACTAATATTTATTCTTCATCAAATGACCTTGAAAAATCTAGGAGAATAGATAAAGTAAAGGATACACTCAGTAATTTACAGAGTAGTCCAAGAAACTTCGAAGCATTAAGATGGCAGGTAAGATTGCGCAGGTTTCGCAGATATTTATGTCATATTTATAATTATTAAGTAAACATAACTACTAAAAGCGTATAGTTCAAGTAGGAGAATTCTGAGACATAAGAAACCCAACAAACACTTTACGACCTCATTAAAATACCGGTACTTTTTTTTTAGTGCTGTTCGCAAATTGACTCGGTTACCTTTATAGGTTTTTAATGTGCGTCGGGTCTCGGGTCGTTATTTGATGTCAGGCTTGGCGCCATGGCGATATAATAATGTTGTAAAGTTCTTGTTGCGTTTTTTATTTACTGGGATCTATTTACTTCAACTTAGCACCATAGCCCGCAGCGATAATAATTATGTCGTAAAGTTTTAGTTACATTTTTTCTGTCTGTTAATTCCTACTTGAACTATACATGATTTCACACAACGTTTTGTAGACATTCACTGTTGATATTCACTTGACTCGCGTTCATGGAGTTATTGAACTGTGGTCGCCAAAATAACAAAGAAACGGAACGTTTTAACCAACTACTTCAATATTCATTGCAAATAATACAGAAAACAATCAATTTCCCACAAAAATTGTGGCTGCATAAAAATGCAGCTCTTAAAATTACATAAATACGCAGTCGTTTAACAATAAGAATGTTACACGAAAGAGTAATAAAACGAATAAGTGCTGACAGTTATTCCATTACCACACGATTTCGTAATATGAAAAAATGCTTGATGAATAGCAATGAACACCGTTAAACATAAATAAATGCAGTTAAACCGAAAGATTTCCTGGACTGTCCGGTGAACAATATACGGATTAATTTATAAATAGACCTAACAGGCGGTTATCTTTCTACTTGCCTAGTACCAAGAGAACACAAATAAAGCATAATCATGAAATTGGTGCTTGGATTTATCAAAGACAATTGCGTCAATGTTAAAAGTTTTGAACGAGATATGAATAATAAACGACCAGCGTTGTACAGTGTCTCTACAATCAACTACTGTTTGTAAATTTGAAACATGAATTGTTGAATGCATGGCAGTATGTTTTACTGATGAGATGACAGATGAGTTCCAAGATTATTTATTCATCGTTTTTATAAGACACTTATTTAAAATGTAAGCCATTTATCTAGCTCAACTGCCTAGAGATGACAAAAAAATATAATTTAGCTATTAAACATAAAGAAAGAAAGAAAGGATACACTGTTCAGGAGGGGGTCCGCAATTGCCAGGAATAAAAAATATATGTCTATGGTGGTCCAAGAAGTGGTATATAAAATATACTCCAATAACCTTAAAAGTGAATAATACAGATTTATTTAACAACTTTAAACCATGTTTGCAAACAATATTCTCTTAAATACTATATACTTCCGCCGAAATCTCTAATAGAGCCAGGGGCGTGCGGATTTACAAGTTTTGTAAATTCCCTAATATAATATGTTTACGCTGTTATTTATTTTCCTTAAGTTTTGAGAATTTTGACGAATAATATCAATTTCGAAGGAATGAAAGTCCTCGAATTGAGTTAACTATGCATGAACTACCATATCTTAAATTTAAAATATTATGCTTAAATCTGACAACATTGTCCACGTATTCAACGGTGCTTGGTGCGTTAAATCGTTATAACTCAGTTTAAAATCAGTGTACACATAGAGTGCGGTCATTTATTAGTTGGGCGGTATTAATTTGTTGTTTATAAATTACGTATTTGTGGTATCATAGTGCCTTAAAATTTTATTTCGTGTGAAATATTTATAGTGTCAATTGTTTACGAATTGAGCGGCATTAATTTTTGTTTATAAATTACGTAGGTACTTGTTGTATCATAGTGCCTGAAAGTTTTATTTTGTTAGTGCTTTAGTGAAAATAAGTGTAATTGTGGGATATCGTAATATTTTTAAAAGAGCAAAAATGGAAGCGGTTCCCGGTTGTTCAAAAGAAGTGGGAAAGGTTAGGTTAGAAAGTCTCTAAGCTTCAAGGAGAAGAAAATTATTTTGAATGTACATCATGCATTGGAGAAAAATCATCCCATGGTACAGAAATCAGGATCAACAGGTTTAGTTAACATGATGTTCAGAAACTTAAAGCGAAGTCTGGAAGAAAAAAAAATATTAGACAAATTCGAAAAAAACGGAATTCGACGTAAGGTTTATAAATCCTTCTGTGATAATGAAATCCCTACTGTTACGAGAATTTTACAGTCCTTGAATGATGATGGACATATACCCAAAATGGGCAAATCGACGTTAAAAAAATGTTGGCATGATATGAACTTTGTATTTGCAAAAGTAAAGAGAAATAGCCTCTTACTTGAGAGAAATGATATTGTTTGTTGACGAAGGAATTATATTCGGGCAATTAGAGCTGCCCGTGAAAGAGGGAGAAAATGCTATTATTTAGATGAGACGTGGTTAAATGAAGGACATACTGTAACGCAATTTTGGCAAGATAGAAATGTAAAAAGTGTTTGTCAAGGCCATATGAAAGATTGGTTAACAGGATTAAAAATGTCAACAGGAAAGGGAAAACGCTTAATAATAACGCACATAGGAAATGATTCAGGATTCGTGGAAGATGAAAATGACAAAGAATGCCACAAGGCTTCTCGAACTTAAAAAGTCCGAATTAAGGCTAATCACAGGCCTTCTAACTGGCCACTGCCCCTTGAGATATCATCTCAAGAATATGGGCAAGGCGGTAGACAACAAATGCAGATATTGCGATACTGCAACTGAAACTGTGAAACATATACTTTGTGGATGCAAGATGTTAATCCGCACTAGGTTAAAATTCCTAGAACAGGCGGAATTAACGCCTGAAGACATAGGGAAATTAGCTCCCAGGAAAATCACAAGCTTTGTAAAAAGTCTTGGAATCCTGGGCAACAACTAGATGTAGGGTAAATCACAAAAGATCTTTTAGGTCGAAGTGAAGTAAGGCTGTTCGAAGCCAAACGACCCCATAAAACAATCTACAATCTACAAGATGGAAATGGGTGTCCTATTTAAATTCCGGAAGTTAAGGCCATTTTCAGTGAAACCGGATATGATGGAAAATATTTCCAGCCGCTATCAGATAGTTCACAAAGACTTGAAAGGCGGTTAACAAAACAAAAAAGGTAATTCTTTTTAAAAGCATATAGTCGAGATCAGATTTACGGTGCACTCAAAAAAGAAAACAAAAATTTTACGTCCTCATTATTATCGTCTTATAAGAGTAAGCGAGTTAATTTGTAAACGAAATAATACAGATCCGAACTTAAAATTCGTATGTATTAGAATGTACATAATAATACTAGATCGTAACGCACTGTTAAAATTGAACGACTGAGTTGCTGATCTAAATATTTCAAGTGCATGCCTGTGCGACTAGTTTAACGATATTTTAATGAG
The DNA here is from genome assembly GCA_963675555.1 of Leptura quadrifasciata. NCBI lineage: Eukaryota > Metazoa > Arthropoda > Insecta > Coleoptera > Cerambycidae > Leptura > Leptura quadrifasciata. Next base: position 117,040,695 of record OY776677.1, read on the forward strand.
ACCGTTTTTATTGCCTTTTTTGAGTGCACCTTAAATCTGAGCTCGATTATATGTTTTTTAGGAAAACGTTTCATACATTTCCACGCATTAAATGAAATTGGACTAACCCATAATATAAAATTTTTGATTCTATATTTTTTTAATATTTCATTTTGATAGCAAACCTCATAATATTTTACTATTTTATAAATCGCAATACACGGTAATAATTCCTAATTATTCTATATCCTCAGGCTTGGATACTTTGGTGCTGTCATCATTTCTTAAACCCAGAGTTAATTAAGGAATTGGAGATAAAAATATGCGTAATCCTTATATATAATAATATCCAACGTATCGCTTGTAGTTTGTAACTGAGTAGATAAGAAGTTCCAACCGCATTATTTAAAACTGCGCACATTTTGTGATCAAATCAAACATCAAAATAAATAAATAAATAAACCATGTTCGTTCCACTGTTTTTCAAATTCACCACATAATATATGTATAAAGAATTGCTATGGCGTGCGCGAAACAGTGTATCTGAAGATCATTGGTTCTTATAAATTGTAAATGTGGACCCAAAACAGTACCGTGCGGTACTCTTTAATTACAATTTTAGGAAGTTGAACATGGTTTAACAATAGCTTTTTAAGGAATTAGGTTTCTTCTCTAAATCCATAATCCTCTAGTCTATGAAATAATTTTTATGGTAAATTGTAAAGAATCAAGAAATGTTAATGCGGCACATTATAAAGAACTGTTATTCACTCCGTATATTTAAAACGACTCATTGAAGTTCAAGAGGAAAAGCTCAATAACTCTTTCCCTAAACGATGAACAATTCCGCAAGGTTAACAAAACATGTGTGAAATAGAATATGAAACAAAAAACTACTTATGCAAACCCATTTTGAATACTTGACCCAGAAATCTCGTTTCAGCACAAATTAAGAAGTCGTTGTTTAATCATAAAGAAAACAATAGAAATACCAAGCTACCAAACGCGTTAACAATCGACATTCTAAAAGCCAAAGCTTTTTTAAATAGAAACCAAACACATCGAAAACTGAGTGACTCTCGATTTTGTGGTAATTCCACACCCGAACGCAATATGCCAAGCCAATTCGCTTCCCAACATGGCGTACAATTTAATGAACTTTGTATTGTTAATCGAATCAATCAGGATCCTCACACTTTGACGCAGACACGTCAACGAACCGGAAGCCCACCAGGAAAGGGCTTGGTCGCTCTTGTTAGGGAACATCAAGGGTAATGTGTGTGCTATTTTGGGATGGAAATTTGGACTCAACAGGTCGGAAGATCGCTTTTGTTAATAGTCTGGTTGCTTAGTCTTCATTTCATATTCGACAGACAACAGTTTCTGACACTTTATCGATAGTGTGTAAAATAAATCTACCACGACTTTTATACGAACAAATATGAGTATTATTAATGGCATTTAAAAAATGGTTGCGACAATTGATTCGAATTCGGCTACAACATAAAAAATTGTATGGGGTGTCCCTTCCCGGGTTCGAGTCACAGCTGCGACAGATAGGAATGTCGTGTGCATGTATCCTGCTTGAATGGTGAAATAGCTGTAGCTAAACTTCGGCGCTGATATAAAATAAAATACAAAAAAAGAAATTTAAATTACTGAAATTTTAAAAGATAAAGAATAGCAATAAAAGAAGCCTATGAATAAAATAAATTTTAGTATTTTGTTTATACTGAAAATAATAAACTTTAATAATACGAACAGACCAATTCTCATAATCAAAGTAGCATAATCAGTAAAATCAGTATTTTAGTAGCTTCCTTATGGTACATTTCCGGTCACATGAGTACAGAAACTGTTCTTACTACTAAACATAATATTTTTAGTCGCAAACTCCTCTATAAAATCCTTATTTTACTATAAGGAACGTAGCCAGACTGCAACCAACAGCTACTCTCCGGGCTATGTGCCCCGCCGAGTGCTGAATTACAAGTTACAAGTCTGGCGCGTTAAGCGTAATAATTGCATATTACCATCAAAACGCTAATGCTTCGATTGCAACAAACACCAGCCGAAAGACTGATCCTACTTAAAGGAGCTCTCTTGCCAGCCGTCACACACCACTTGCAGACAGTTTCGAGCTGTTGGCTCTCGTCAGTGCAAGGTAGGCATGTGACGACCGGCACGAGGATCCTTTGACTAGTCGGTACATCCCGGTATTTTTACAATAGCAACATGTAAAATAGTCAGCAGGCGCCAACTAGCGGTCCAGTGTCTGTTGCAATCGAAAAATAAATAGCCTGACTGGGCTTAACATAGTTCAAATGTGCTTTTAGAGGGCGGAATATTAAACATAATATTTTTAGTCGCAAACTCCTCTATAAAATCCTTATTTTACTATAAGGAACGTAACCAGACTGCAACCAACAGCTACTCTCCGGGCTATGTGCCCCGCCGAGCGCTGAATTACAAGTTACAAGTCTGGCGGGTTAAGTGTAATAGTTGCATATTACCATCAAAACGCTAATGCTTCGATTGCAACAAACACCAGCCGAAAGACTGATCCTACTTAAAGGAGCTCTCTTGCCAGCCGTCACACACCACTTGCAGACAGTTTCGAGCTGTTGGCTCTCGTCAGTGCAAGGTAGGCATGTGACGACCGGCACGAGGATCCTTTGACTAGTCGGTACATCCCGGTATTTTTACAATAGCAACATGTAAAATAGTCAGCAGGCGCCATCTAGCGGTCCAGTGTCTGTTGCAATCGAAAAATAAATAGCCTGACTGGGCTTAACATAGTTCAAATGTGCTTTTAGAGGGCGGAATATTAAACATAATATTTTTAGTCGCAAAGTCCTCTATAAAATCCTTATTTTACTATAAAAGGAACGTAACCAGACTGCAACCAACAGCTACTCTCCGGGCTATGTGCCCCGCCGAGCGCTGAATTACAAGTTACAAGTCTGGCGGGTTAAGTGTAATAGTTGCATATTACCATCAAAACGCTAATGCTTCGATTGCAACAAACACCAGCCGAAAGACTGATCCTACTTAAAGGAGCTCTCTTGTAATTCAGCGCTCGGCGGGGCACATAGCCCGGAGAGTAGCTGTTGGTTGCAGTCTGGTTACGTTCCTTATAGTAAAATAAGGATTTTATAGAGGAGTTTGCGACTAAAAATATTATGTTTAATATTCCGCCCTCTAAAAGCACATTTGAACTGTTTTTACTACTGTTTCGTGTTCGTGTAAATCCGGTTGCTAAACGGGCCGATTAGGCAAAAATAGTTTTATATATCCTGCCGTAAACTAGTGCGCGAAAGAAAACAAAAATTAGGAACAGAAAGTCGGATATACTACTCCCAGCACGATTCACACTTCGTGTAATATTATTTTTGTTATCTGGTCGCGTTTCAACGCAGGTTATTGGTATTGTCGCGGCAAGCGGTATAGTAGAATGCGGTCGCGGTGAAACGGGAGTTCGTGAAACTTTTATTCGTACGCCAATAGCATAACCATCATCTGTTTCGCTTTCACGTAAGTGATTTTTGCTCGGATTTTTGTTTTCTTTCTCGCACTCGCTTACTTTAGGACATATAAAACCACTTTAGCCAAATCTGTACCTTTAATAATGCATATAAGTTTTAATTCTATTTTTCCAAATCTTCCGAAGAATAGCTTATAGCTTATAGAAATAAGTAAAAATTTAATATACCTCTATACAATCAGTGATTACGGAGATGGAGATACAGCTGCGAGAATTGTAATGTGCAACGAAAACAACATACAGCTATATGTTTGTTATGTTCTATTTTTGTTCGAATCGTTGACTTCTTAAAAACCTCTTTTTAACTTCTTTTGGCCACATTACTTAAAAAATATTTGATATTTTGAAAATTATATACTCTGTTCCCTTGACGAATAAGACCCAAGGAGTAGGATGTTATTTTTCAGCAATATACTGAGAAATTATGGCTATATTGTATAGACTCACCACTTACTTCTTAGAAGAAGAAATATACATATGTGGTGAAAAATCAAAAAAGGTTAGTCTAATCGACGTTTTAATATAAATTTTGTTGATCGTAACCATTTTGAATAATACAAAAAGAAAGGAAAATATGTTACTGTGGTAGGTTATTTTCGAATATAAAATAAATACTGTGCAACCAGACTATTTTGGAAAGGTATATAATATTTTCCAAGATAAGAACGAGCAGCCTGTGGATCGAGCTAAAGTAGCTTATAATCTTGGTGGTTCCAAATTTTAAAATCACCCATAAATAAGAAGAATGCAGTGTACACCAGAAAAACCTGAGGATTCTTGTGGTGCATCGTACTAGTGGGAATCGAACCCACCGCGAGAAGACTTAGCAGGTCCTAGCATCAGCACTGCGCCATAACTCGACCCACTCGGTCATGGTCGCTCCATATCTTGGACATATTTGCATAATCTTATCTAGAAATGTATACCATAGTTATTTGTAGGTGGTAAAAACTTATTATTGGCGGTGTCCTGCCAAGAGACAATTTCCACGTGGTCCGACACAAATGAAGGAATCTGGCACTTGAAAACCGCTGTATTTCCCTTTATTACAAAAACGTCGTACACTTGGGCCTCGTAATATTGGTTTACCACTGAAATAATTATGCAATTATGTAAAACGGGTATAAACAACATCAATAGAAAACGTAAAAATAAGTCAAAATGCTTAAAGGTATCCATCTTATCGGCAACTGAATCAATGCAAATCTATTTCCATACCAATACGGAAACAATGGAATAATCATATACATAAAAAACAAACACATATTATATGTACATAAAAAAATAACTTCCTTAGATCTAAAGTAGAGAAAAGGTATGTTTGATATTCTGGTGTATCGCCTAAATGCTTTTTCATCAGCTAGCAGCTGAGGATATAGACGGCGGAATTCCCTAAAATATGATCTAGTTCTATAAATTACATTACTTTTGGTTAAGCCATTTTAACTACTACAAGCTTACTTCGCGCATCGCACCTTCTTCTGACACCTCCGCAATTTCCGCAGACGCATACGATGCGTGCGTTCAGCACCCCATCTGCATCACTCGCGCCCGTGATCGCTATTTTAAGGTGCATTCTGAAAACGACAGGTGCCGCTAGCATACGCCAGCGGCAATTTTAACTCAATGTGGATCAAGAATTCTCTAAATTATGTTGTAATAATAAACAGTATTACTTGTAACGAGTTTATTTTCGAAAATATTTTAAAATATTTTAAGTTAATTATATTATTGTCAATAAATAACATAAAAAAGTTCCCTCCAAAGACCTCGTATATTTCTTATGGAAAATGGTTCTAAATTGGCTGAATTTTGTATACGGAATTTACAGAGCAAAAGTCTCAATGGTCACGACCTAAACGATTTTTTAAATGCAACCTGTCAAAACTTGACAATTTCCATCATCGTAGACAATCGAGATTTTTTATTTTTAAAATTTTCCCATTAGTAAAAATGCAAGAGTAAAAAAATGTTTATTTAAGATTACAGGAATTTCCCATAAATTTTTTACCAACTTTTGTTAGAATATGTATTATACAGATAAACCCACAAAGAGGCGAACACGAACAAGGTAGATATGCGCAATTGACATTCAACGAGTAAAAGTAAATTGCGCACACTGCCCCTGTTCGCACCTTATACCTAGTTTTATCTGCATACATTTCCCACTGAAAGTTTAAAGTTAATAAAACGCTCTGAAAAGAATCCTATAACATAGTTGGACTTCTTTTATTCTTGCTCTTTTCCCTAAAGTGAACGGTTTAAAAGTAAAAAATTATTGATTGTTACAATTAAAACAACACTGTCAAATTGTGATATAGCTGTATATTCTTGGAGGTCGTGACTATTGAGACTTTTATTCTGAAGGTCAAAGTTGACAATGTGTCAAAAATTAAACCAATACCACTTAAATAATATAACTATACCTAATTTCACAAAACCATACATATAAAATTTGTTATATAAATACATCTCATGATGTTGGTACAGTGCTTACGTATTAAGCTAGAGATCAAGGAGTGCCGGTTTGAATCCTTGCTAGGACATGGATATTTAGGCCTAAACCACGGATGTGTGAGAGACAACACGGCTAGTCACTCTCCTCTCCTGAGTTCGAGTCTTAGATGCGGCAGAAGGCAATGTCGTAGATAATGGTCATTGTGTAACTGTCATTGTAGCTCGAATTGTTTTACGCCCTTCTCAAAGGGATTCATCAGTAGGCTTTACACAATATAGACCCTTTTAAAAGTATATATTCACAAGATGCATAAGATGCACCGAAAGAAAACTATCCTTAGATTCCTGGCTAATACTTTGCTGCCGAATAGAAATATGTATGCATATCCGCGCGGCAATATCTCAACAAAAACAAAACTACACCAACTTAATGTCAAGGATACTGTAATTGCGTACCTTTAAGAAAAGAGCCGTAATAACTCTTTCAATAAAAATGCCACTGTCGTTGAAAAAAATACCATTTAAAACTGGTGCGAAAAGTCGCAATCCTCATAATTGCAGTCCTCGACTATTTCCGGGCCGCGAGTTTCACACTCGCATTGAACAGCGAACCTCTCTGCACTGTTTTATAATGTACTTCCATATACCTTGCAAAATAATACATTTTCAACGATGCCTCCATTGTTTCCTTAATTACTATTGTGTGTTTTATTTCAGATGCACGCACGCATGGAACCTTAAAACGTGTTTTTATTTCTTCTAGAACTCAGAATTTGAAATACAATAATACAAACGTTTTCAACAGTTCTCTTGGAATAATGAAAAAAGATTCTATATCAACAGGAGAGGGCCATTTAATTGCTATACAAACAAAAAAATTTACCGACTCGATGAAACAAGAACATGTCAACGCCTAGTACACACATTTCATTCTCGTAGAATCAACATGATGCGTGGTTCTATAAATATCTTCCTACCTAGATCCATGCCACTTAACCCCATTTATTAGTCAGTCGGCTTCGGATAAAAATGAATCAGCATCACAAATGGATGGAACGAGGAGTAATCGGGAAAGGTAGATGAAGGATAATGAATAATATACAGGATGATTCATGATGAATGGAGTGTTAGAAGTGTGTGGAGAACGGGTAAACATGTCCTTTTGAAAATTTGAGTACCAAGGGAACAAAGTATGCTCTGTCGGCCTAAAATATTAACGACAGCGCGGCATTGCCAAATATGGTACAACTGGCAACGGCAACACCTTCCTTATTTGAAATGGAACATCCAGCATATTTTTCTATTTTTAGAATCTACATCCAATTCTGAGTAACTTTTGTTAATATATTCCTATACCTATCTCAAGCCGTTTCAGATATATTAATTAATTTAAACCTGATTTCTAATAAATCGTGTTATCTGCCTACCAATAAACAATTATAAGATGAACTGTCGGTTATCATTAGGCAAAGCCTGAGGACTTCTCATGCTGTAGCCAAACTTAAGTAATAGTATACAGGTGCGGTTAGAAGTAACTTTCCTTAAATGGCTTATAAAAATGGTCGAAAGTTTCGCAGCGTTTTCGATTTATAAACATTTATTTATAAATATGCCTTAGAAGTATAGCCTAAGGCAACGCTTCCCTGCAAATAAAAAATGCAACAAAAATTTTACGACCTCATTAAAATACCGTTACTCTCTGTATAGTTTCGCCAGTAAATTGAATTACTCACTTACTTTAGTTTTTAAGATACGTCGGTTTGTTTGATGATACCATACCGACTGGTTCGCCGGCGCTAATAATGAGCTCATAAAGTTTTTGTTGTATTTTCTATTTGCAGGGAAGCGTTGACTTATACTATACATACATACTACTAGACGGTGTATTTATTCCTGATTTGTACAGTAAGTGTACCCAATGGCAAATACTAATTTATACAACTACAGTTCTAATGAATCTACTTATTAGGCACGGAAAAGTTACTGAGAATTGGGTGTAATTCTAAAAATAGAAAAATATACAGGGTGTTCCATTTAAAATAACGAAGGTGTTTCCACTTTTACCTATATTTGGCAACGCCGCGCTGTCAATAATATTTTAGGCCGAGAGAGCATACTTTGTTACCTTGGTACCAAAATTTTCAAAAGGATGTGTTTAACCGTTCTCCATATACTTCTAATACTCCATCCACTGTAAATCATTCTGCATATTCATATAAAAATTACCAAAATTCCGGCCGTCCTCCTCGTATCTATAAGTAGTGCCGTCATCGAATACCCATGAATCGATTTGTACAAAATCTGTCACAAAGCTCGGTACCAAACATTTCAAAATTCCCGTGTTTCCTTTCAGAACGAACTCGTCAATAACTCGACTCTGATAAAATTGTTGGACAACTGTGGAAAGAAGTTCGGAATTAAACCAAGGAAAATTCTGGTGCTAATGGTTTATGAATGCTTGATTGGTACAGTTATAATCGGGTATTACTGGGCAGTCAAAAACGCAACAAACTTAACGACCTCATTAAAATACTGTTACTCTCCTCTGTACTATCTCGCTGCAAATTGAATCCCTTATCTTTATCGATTTTTAATGTACGTCGGCTTGTTTGATAAGACCATACCGAATGGTTCACCGGCGTTAATAATTAGCTCGTAAAGTTTCTGTTGCGTTTTTTGACTGCCTAGTATACACCCGACTATACTCAAATAATGTAATTTAAAAAACATATTCAAGTCATAATAAAGGTAAAAAAAAATAACGTATGAAACACGTGCCTTTAAGGGCATGACGCAAAACGCGTAAAAAATAGACATGGTTATTGGTTATGCACTAGATATAGTCAAAGCAATGACGCGTAGATGTAGCCCTCAAGAGGCAACCGGATGGCTCTCGGTATTTGGGATCCAGAATTAATTCAAAACCCTGTTGCATTACCGATTCGGTCCGAAATGGACAGGGGCGGATATTGGGGTAGGAGTTTAAAAAAAGAATGATCACGTAGCAACCGAATAAAATTGCGGTTGCCTGAAAGTTTATACCCAGTTTATATGATAAAATTTTAATGTCATCCGATACGTTTTCCCACACGCGAATTTAATTTTTTTTTTTAAATTTTCAAGCAACCGTTTGAAAATTTCAGAGCTTACTGATCTGTACCTCCACACATTGTCAAAAAATTGCCATCCGTGTTTGCCGGGCAGTTTCCGAGAAATAACCATTTAAAGTCGTCCAAAAATCATATTTCTCAAAATTTTTTAAAAAAATTCTGTTAAAGACGGTTAAAATCGTTTAAGTCGGATGGAATTCACACTCTGAGCTCTTATGGGTATGAGAAATGATATGTATCGATGTCATCCGTTTTCGATGAAATTCCACCCCATTTTCGTCACCCCATACTCGATTACGCGTCAAAAAATGTTTCAAAGTCAATATTAATGATGAATTCTAGCAAAAGTAAACATTCATCAAGATAATTCTCTGTGCATTTACAACCACACACCCACCCCCCCCCCCCACAACCCCTACTAAGGCACGTTACGTCAACAAAAAAAAAAACATATCACGTCTCATAAAATGTACTTTAATATTTAGAAAATAAAAGGCATCATGAAAAATATTTTAGTGTATCATATATTATTTTCAAGAAAAAAGACCGCTATCTTCGCTATTCAGTAGACGTTCGTAATCAAGGTCTTCGGGTTCATCAAAGGCATTTTTGTCGCATTGGTCTTTTACAGCTGTCTACGCTGAAACATGAATTAGTCCAATCAATAGGTATGAGAGGGTACCAAAAATCCTAACAGCAAACAAAAAATATGGTCGTATAGAATAAAAAATTCTAAGAAACATAGCGTCAAAAGCCTTTGGATCCTCGATGTCCTTCATAACTTAAAAAATTCGTAAAGTTGAAGAAAACTAAAGCTCGTAGAGAAAAAAGCGAAATGAGAAAGTTGTAGATATTAGAAAGATCTATAGATTCACTTTTTGTCGATGTCGATCGGTGCATTAGATTTCGAGATAAATCGAAAAAAAACCGTCAAAAATCGACTTGTTTTGTTTTTTGTGTATCTATTTCAAATTAACGTTTTTAAACTTGTTACTCGGTGAAAATGTAGCCTGTGGTAAGCCAAATAAGTGCCTTTTTTCTAAATTGGATTTTTTTAAAATTTTTCGAGATATATCAATTTTTCGAAAAATAGGTCTTCTCGGAAATCGGCTCCTCTTGCTCGACGGATAGATCTACAGAAACGATTTTGAGCTTGTTTTTTTCTTCAAGAGCTATACTATCACGGCAAAAAAATGATAAAGATTTTTCAAATTTTAATTGTCCAATTGTGACCCAATTTTTTGACGCGTAATCGAGTATTTCAATTTTGACGATTTTTGGGATGGCGAAAATGGGGTGGAATTTTGTCGAAAACGGATGGCATCGATACATATCATTTCCATACCCATAAGAGCTCAGAGTGTGAATGCCATCCGATTTAGACGATTTTAACCGTATTTAACAGAATTTTCTTTAAAAATTTCGAAAAACGCGATTTTTGAACGACTTTAAACGGTTATTTCTCGGAAACTGCCCGGCAAACACGGACAGCAATTTCTTGATAATGAGTGGATGTACAAATCAGGAAGCTCTCAAATTTTCAAGCGGTTGCCTGACAACTTTTTTTTGTATTTTTTTTAAATTCAAGTGTGCGAAAACGGATCGGATGACATTAAAATTTAATCATATGAACTCGGTTTGAACTGTCAGGCAACCGCAATTTTATTCGGTTGCCACGTGATCATTCTTTTTTAAAACCCCTTCCCCAATCTCCGCCCCTGTCCATTTCGGGCCGAATCGGGTAATGCAGCAGGGTTCTGAATCAATTCAGGACCCCAAATACCAAGAGCCATCCGAATGCCTCTCGAGGGCTACATCTATGCGCCATTGCTTTGAATAATAGAACAAACTCGAATTGATATAATAGCTATTCTAAACATATGAGCTTTCCTAAGTAGAAGTGTACAGATGTACCAAGACTTTGAAGTTTCGCTTTAATAAATAAATATTCTGAGCTCAAACTTCACCAATCAAACATGAGGGGAACAAGGTAATTAGCTTAATTTCATTCTTGTGGTACCGTAGTCGTCTGCTCCAGGCAAGTATGTGTTTCCTTGCGAATCCTGCCAATTTTCCACTGCAACGAAATCTGAGACGAATGAGGGAACTTCGCATTTCATTACTGCAGAGTTTCCACGTATTACATACTCGTTATCCGCTTCCACTTCGAAAGTTTGCGCGACCACTGTTAAAATAATAAACTATTCATAATAAGAAGAGAATCAAATCATTTTCATGTATTGTTACAATATCATTATTAACAACTATTCATTAATATTTAGATATAATCTGCAATACACTTTGTTTTTCTGCTCTTCTTTTAAAAATATAATGATTTTAGGTCAGAATGACATGGTTTCCATTGTAGATACTAATTATTTAAAACGAATTATTTTGAATAAATTTATTTATCCAGACGATTCTGGATCACTAACCAACTGGTTTTGCACCAGACTTGTGAGGATGTAAATTTGGTACCTATTTAAGCAATCTTCCCACGATGTTTGTTAGGCCGGAAAGTTCAACTAGGACTGCTTTAATATTTACCGGACCGCTATTGACGTTACTATGTTGCTATCGAATATACTTCATACATCTGCATTGTCCTTCAGCCTAGACATGCCGACAAAGAGCGGCGTACTAGTTGTCGAAAAAAATCTCACCGATTTGCCATCTCGATCTTACATATACCTATTTTTTTTGTGCACTTCCTCAAAATGGTACACAAAGACAATTCTAACAAGCATTTCACTATTTCGAAGCACAATTAATTTATGTAAAATTGAACTCACTGAAGCATTTCACGTAAATGCAACGACGGAACAACTTTTCTTTAATTTTAAGTTTACCTCGTGTACACAGGAAAAACTTGCCCATTATCAATAAAAAAATCGCCTGTTTAAGTTACGACTAAAAACCTTAACAAGATTAAGATTTCGGGGTTACTGCATAATACTATAAGTTGGGGAAACCTTTAAAGTTTTTGCTCAAGTAGTTTTAAAAGCGAACACTTGATACGGATAATATCCAAGAACATGTGGTGCACAGATTGGATGAAAAGAGCTTTAATTAATTACTAGAGTAATTATTCAAGGAATTAGTGTTAACTTACAATATGAGGGTGGTGTACTGAGTATCCATGCATGAAAAATGTAAGCAGTTTCAACACCCATTGCCCTTTTCTAGAGGCTAATATTCATTGAGGGAGTATAATTAGTTTACATACGATGCGGTGCAAGGATTCAAGATAAATCTATTAAATCATGTTTATTTACAAAAAACTACCCTACTCATTTACCACTAAGAGACAGAGGTTTAAAAATAATTACAGCATATTATTGTTGAAACATTTCTGTATAAATTTCATTGTTATGCGAAATTTTATTACTATTATTATTAGACTCGTCCTATAGTAGATCATTTTTCCAAATAGATGACCAAAATTCCTACCCTGCATAGGATTATAACAAACTGAATAAACAGAAAAAAATTAGAAAATTCATTGCTTTTCTTATGAGTCAGTGCGTTTTTCATCCTATTAATTCTGCTGCTTCTAAAGTTTAAACAATATCCGGCCCAAAAAGTGTAGCAGGAAGATAATGGCCTATCGGCTCTCGTGTGGATGATGTTAATTTTTTTGTATTGTTTGCTCTGTGGCACTTACAATTTTTCCAAATATTACCCTTAAAACATAACCATTTGGGGTTAATAAAAAATATTGGAAATATCAAAAATAGTTTGTATTTTTATAACTGTTTGATCAAATCGATTTAAGAGATATATATGTCGTAGACTCAGCAGGAGCACACTCATTAAAAAATTGAGCATGAAAATTGTCGATGGGAACATCGAAAAAAAAAAATTGTATATTTTTCCCCGATTTTTTTTAGTCATCATATCCTTCTGGTATACCTACCATGTTTTTATAGAAGTATCTTTCAAAAAATGCTTCATAACAAATAATTTTTTGAAATCGACAAAATGGGTGGAACATTCTTAAAGAAATTACACATTTTCTAATTTTTTTTAATCATCATATCGCTCTGTCACATTTATAGTCGAGCTCAGATTTACCGTGCACTCAAAAAAGGCAACAAAAACTGTACGACCTCATTATTATCGCCGTTGGACCATGCGGCATGATGTCATCAAACAAGCCGACGTACATACGAAACCTATAAAGTCAAGTCAATTTGTGAACGAAATAGTACAGAGCCGTACTTAAAATTCGTTTGTATTAGAATGTACATATTAATAACACTACATTTAAAAGTATTGTCCTCGATAATAGATATTTGATACTGTTTCTGGTAAATTTACAATCTTACCCTATTTTGCTGATCTGAAGATAGGAATATCTTATATATTGGTGAAGCATTGATTAATTTTGGCTCAAAATGTAAACAAGAACACATGACCGTAACGCGCTGTTAAAATTAAACGACTGAGTTGCTGATCTAAATATTTCAAGTGCGTACCTGGGCGCAATTACTCTTGCGACTAGTTTAACGATATTTTAATGAGGGCGTAAAGCTTTTATTGTATTTTTTAAGTGCATCGTAAATCTGAGCTCGGCTATTCTCCATGAAAAAGTTGCAAAAAAAAAGGGTTAAAGCGCAAAAGTTGGATGAGAGGGACGAAACATGGTTACCCCCACGAGGGCGCTGAACACGATGGTGATATTTTTAAGGTTCCCACCCCTCAGCAACTACCCCTAAACTCGAAAAATCACCCCTATTTCGTGTTTTTGTCCATTCTAGGCATGCGGATCGGTTTTTTGGGCAGCATTCGGGTAGGCTGTATGAAATTTAACCATACATTTTATCCACCACCGGAGTTGAAACTACTCCCTCACTAAAATATCCTCAAAAAAACAAAAATGCACGAAAATTAATTTATCCCCATTTTCGAGGGTACTCAACACGATAGTAATATTCATTCCTTCCTCACCCTCCACCCCTAAAACACCCCCTTTTCATATTTATTGATACTGGGCATGTGGGAACTCGTTGGATCCGGGTGTTTAAGGGGATTTCGGCATTGTAACGGGAGTTGAGTGAAGAGACATGCCATGAACCCTGAAGTTGAAACTACCATCACCCCTAATATTGAAAGCCACCGAAAAATACATAATGGTAAAAAAATGTTTTCTCCCCGTTTTCGAGGGCGCTAAACACAATGTCAATACTATTTCATTCCCCACTCTCCATCAACCATCCCCAAATTAGGAGTGGTTGGTGGAGGGTGGGGGAGAAATGAATATTACCATCGTGTTACCTTAATATTTTCTGCATTTCGGAATGACTTTTTTTTTTAAATACTGTCGGTATGGCTGACGTCGATCGGGATATCTTTCATAATATAGACACGTGGCCGCATGGGCATTTTTCTGACATTCGCCGTAAATTAAAAGTAAATCTACCTTTTCATTTTGTGTATGTTGCATCGTAAATCGTATCTTATTTTGAATAAAGCAACTAATTATAAATTTACAAATAATAAATACGCCTCTATTTCACTTAACAATAATGTTTTGACAGATGCTATGTGCAATTTTTCATCTGTTTTTCATGGCTTACTGTAAGGTATGGACATCATTCGAAACGCTTCTACAAAAAGCTTAATATTTATTTTAATTTATATTCGATTTATAATCGGGAAAAACCAGTCTAAAACAAATTTACCACTCTATCTGATAAAAAATAAAACATACAGGGTACTATTTGAAAAATTGGAGTTATGACAAATTGATTTTTCATGAAATGGAAAGATGGGAAAAACATTTCTAAATCCAAGCAACTGAACAAAATAAGCCAATTTTACATTTAATTTGTTGAGAAATACCCTTTTATTCAAATTCAAAGTTTACTTTTTTAAATTTATTCCTGAATTCCAAAGCCAACTAGAAATAGCAAATAAATGCCATTTCCAAGATTAGTTTTCATCTGATTTTAAATCTGAAAAAAGCGTTGGAAAGAGAAATTACATATTTATGAGAAAAGTTACTTAAATATACAGTGTGTTATTTAAAATAAGAAAGTTGTGGCAATTTCCAGCCATACCGGAAGTGATTTTTTTACCACCGAATAGTCAAAATGTTGGGATATTGATACCTATATTTGATTTCCCAAATTCCAGAATTTTATTTTTAAAACTGTAGAAAAAAGCGGGAGTGTAGGTACTTTCTGGGTCATCTGGTATACATTTTTCTAACTTTTCAATAAGTGGCGCAACTAAAGAATGTTTTGACTTCACCTCCCAAAATTTTTTAAAAAATAGGACATTAATCTCATTAAGAGTTCACTAGAATAATGTTCTCACCTAAACAAGATACGCCCCAAAACAACTTCCCACTGAATATAAATTTTGATCATTTTATCGTTCTATTTACCCTGATATAAGTAACACTGAACCCATAAGTATGTACATTGTACAATCTGATTAGCAGACGGCAAATTGGAGACGTTATAGCAATTTAGTCCCATTGTGTCCATTAACTTTAAATAGAGTTTAACGCCTACAATAAAGAAAAACCGTTAAGAATATTTCTAAATGACGTCACGATAGGGGTAGGTCATGCAATACCAAACAACAAAAAATGTACAAGACTGCTCACAGCACCATTATCTAAATTAGTCACTGATCTCAACAGTGATACAGACATTTCATTAGTAAGCTGACACATAGTATGAAGCCACATTATGTTATCATTCAATTTGGTAAATATAAAGTATTGGCGATGGAATTCAGCACAATACAAAAAATAATTCAAATAATTTTCATTACTCCAAGCTTGCATGTAAATCAATATGTAAATAGATTGCAAGGCAAAAATTATTTGTGCTATTTTCAAAACATTACTACTGAAAATAAAGATAATGGTGTATCTAATCCCATTTATTAATGTATAACTGAAATTTGTGGCTTGGAACTAGACCTCAACAAACTTCTTTGAAGATAAACTCCCCAGTTTAAAATAAGGCAACTTAGTATAAACATCGGTCCGGAAACGCTTACATTGTTGACATGATATTTTTATTTAGAACAACATGGAATTTCAAATATGTTTATGATTTATGATACTACTATTATGAAATAATAAAAATGCTACCATTATACAACAAAAGTTCCACTAAAAATTTGTTTACTTATGTTAAACAAAACACAATGTTTGATACGGGTATTAAAACATTAAATATCCTCGTCTACAATTTAATCCACCAAGTCAGTAACCTTCTCTTTCAAAATGGTTGGAAAGTCTTCTGGTATATTAACCAGAAATCAAATAATAGTTCATTGTGAATGTGCGGCTGATCTAGCTCAGAATTTTTAAATTTTCCCAAAAGATAATTTCATATCCCAGATTTGGCCATACTCATATGTTCCTGTTCAAATTTTCACAAAATCAACTACAGAAGAAGTTTCGTATCCACGTTTACCTGCACTATTTGCTTTATTTTCAGGCTACTACAAGTATATCTGGTACAAAATTTAAGTGACTTAATACCACTGGGACTAGCGACACTATAAAACAATTTCACGATACGTTCCTTGCATATTATAACAATGAAGAACAAAGAGATTTTCTCTTGACAGTTTTCTTTCGATCTTTCAATTTTAAAACGCTAGAAAATGCCGTAAACAGTCCTGTTCTATCAGTTGATTATTAAAATCGACTAGAGACAAATAGTGATAACCTCGAGCCGCGTATAGAGTGAATTGAGGTCCAGTTTTGACACAGCTGTTCAGAATTCGCACCAGCAAACTTTCGAAATGCAGTGTTCGAAACTTCGAGAAAAGTTGTTACTTGGGTTGTGTTATGGTTCTGATAACTCCCTTCAAAAAAAACTCCATAGTCCTCAGATAATTATTAAATAGATTTTTTTTGCGCCCTTTGAGTTTCAATTGTTCCCGTTTCTTTTGTCAGATTCCTTGCTGTGTAATTGTGTGTACGTGCACAAAAGCCTTAAATTTTCAATCTTATGTTCATATTGCCACATACTTTCTAGGTATGAGTTTGTGATATTCAATTTTGGCCCTTAGAAAACCACCTTTATTTTTTTAATTACTAATGAAGTAGCCTCCGTGACGATTCTGACACAGCCCTGGGATGTAGTGGAATTTTAAATGGCCACCTGGAATACATTTCTTATAAACATAAACATAAAACACGCCAAATATAATAGACAACCCCCAAATCCAAAGGCCATCCGGAAGGGGGTTACACATTTAAAAAAACGCAGACAACATCCATTACCCACCGATATTGCCACTGTCGGTGCCAGGGATCGATCCCAGAATACAGCAGAGTCTGACCAAAGCGAATTTGCTACATAATGCGCTCTAGCCGACTGAGCTACTCTACAGCAATGCCTTGCTTGAATTTCCGGTAGGTGACAAGTGACAATGCCATTTTGTATTTATGACGCTACACAGGCCACTCCTAATAAAGCATGATTCTAAAATAAGTATATAAGAACTGTATACCAAGTTAGTCACTCAAAATCATCATTGAAAATGTCAAGGGAATATTAATTAATTACATATGGATCAGGATTAATCGGAATCTGGATATCTATGCCAACCGTAACAATCTCCTAAATAACCGTAAGTAGATCTTCAGTCGACCGATTTTTTTTCTTTTTGTGGCATCAAGGACGTGGTCCATTCGATCAGAGGCAGTCGACAGATGTTTCGTTCGTATATTTCACACATTATCAAGTTAATAAGTTTGATTCGAGGTTCGGTGTGTTCGGTTATTTCGATGTTTAGTTTCTGTAATATAGTCATTCTAGGAGTATTATTTTTTCTATAGGATTCTTCCTTTGATTGTTGTTCTTATGCCCAGTTTCATAACATATCTCTGCTCATTAGAGATCATACTTAAATAACAAATAGTGGTATCGAATTTTTGCAATTTCAAATGTACCTAGCGACTAGGCTAATACTGTTATTAAGGTGATTGACACAGTTGAAATAGATATTTCAGCCTTTCTATGCCAGAATCAAAGTATCGTGCGATGTGCAAAAATAGGACAGACGCTGCTTCATCGGTAACTAAAGATGGTTCCATAACGGCCAAAATTTTATCTCGCAAATTGATGCTTTTTGAATCAAAATGGAACTATATGATATAATGAATGGGACATTAAAAATTGAACGTCTTGGTGGCTGAGTGGAACTTGGAAGTACAACCACCTCCACGCGCAGAGTTTTGGATAAACTAACAAACGAGCTGTAAGAACAATAACAACCGAAAACGCGATAAGTGATCAAAAATTTTGCAAGTCAATGAGGCGCAAAAGAAGAATCTCGCAATATTCTTAAAATTTTAACGATGACTCCTGAGAATCATGAAAAAAAATTTGGCCGAGTTTAAAAAGAAAACTTAAAAAAAATTAGGGGATTGAGTTGTGAGACAATGTTTTTTCTTCTGGCCGAAGCCGTATGCAACCCACGTGAAGATTTTTACAAAAACTTGTGTGCATTCATTTTTGTTTTAAAATATATAATAATAACGGCTACCAACATTTCTTTTATTCTTCTTGGGGGATATATAGACAATTTTCCCTGCTGAGGGCATTCCACCCACGATGTCACATCAGATTCTTATAACAAAACGGTATAACTTTTCTTTAATTCTCTAAATGAAACTCATGTTTTAACTGTCGACCTAAAACTTTTGAAACCGATAAAACAACCGCAACAAAATAAGTCTATCAACGCTCACATATCTAACGAAACAACTTACTTGTGGAAAGATAGGAACAAAGGAAAAATACCACCCCTGGCAGCAAACTAAACTATTTTTATATAGATACCATAATCGCTGTCGTCGTGGTACTTATAAACTTGGCCTTCGTCAGTGACCCAAGAATCGATTTGTACGAAATCGGCCACAAAACTTGGTATCTTGCATTTCATTACAGCCGCATTTCCGCGAATGACGTATTCATTTTCGGCCTCGGTTACATAGTACTGCGACACAACTAAAAAAATACAAAAAAAATCCTTTTAAAAATTACCATAATCGTCTGAAACTTTCATGACTTTGCCTTGGTCGTCGATCCAAGACTCGACATGGACAAAATCGGCAACGAAAGATGGTATGCTACATTTCAAAACGACAGTGTTGCCACGAATCACGTACTCAGTTAATATTTCTGCTTTGTAAAACTGATTTACCACTGAAAACAATAAAGATCAATAACTTTTATATACCTTGATGTTCGTTCGCTGTAGCATGACCAGCAGAAAAAAGCTTTTATTTATGCTGAAAACATCTGGAACTCCGGAGAATCCCTGACGGGCAATTTCCAGCACTTACAATTACGCTGGCTGTCACAAAATGTAATCTCATTCCCGTTCCGGGCACATAATATACTCTAATAAACGAGAAAATATATTTAAATATGTTTAGTGGTAGCAACTGACAGTTTGTAGAATTTGCTTAAAGCGAAATTCACGACCTAAAAGAAAATAACAGGAGATATGCTTATGGTAGTAGCACTTCAGATCATAGATGTCGAAATATGGCAGATAATTCAAAGTACATCTAAAATATTTATATTTCCTAATTGTACCTTATTCGGTTTGCATTTTAAACCTAATTTACCGATTTGTAACGCCTGTTGTGTGCATATTGAGTCAATTTAAAATGGTTTATGTCAGACATCTATGAAATAAAACTACTTTACTAAGTACTATAATTTCCAACGGATATGAATTCTGCTTCAGTGGACCAGTTTAGTGTGACGTATAAGCCCCTGAAAGTATGAAATCTTATAGTACATATAGTTATAGCGAGTTCAACGAAAATTTGTCGTGTATTATTGTGAACTTTATGTGCATTACACATAAGGACCAAAATGAAATCGCATAAACAGTCGTCCCATATTTCATATAAATTCGTATTTATATGGAATATTTAAAGGTGTTTACTCACACATGATGAATTTTATATCTGTTCGCAACATGTAGTACGTGGAAATAGTTATATATTTTGTGCAAGTTCGCATTTCAATGAAATGTAGAACTATAATTTCACAGTCCTAAAGTCGACCTAAACTACGTGTGTCATAAGGTTCAATTTGTTTATACTTTCCACCACAGTATACATTCACGACTCGCTGTAATGTGTGATTGCATACGTTCAGGCGCTTTTAACTAGTCTTGAGTCGCCACTAAACTGATCCGTTACGCGTACGAAGGTATTTGAAAAGCTAACGTTAGCTGCTACAATGGTAGGAAATTGGTAATGCATCACAAATATTCCTCAATGAGATAACAGAGCCACATGTAAATTAGATTTTTTAATAACTTTTACTGTTTGTTGATATTATTTTACTGTATATGAGTATTGAAGGTAGATTAGTATTTCACAGAGCTGTCAAGAGCGTTCAATAGTAACGTCACTAATTTTCTACAGTAGTTCTGTTAGGAATTTATGATATTTTCGTGCTACCGACTCCAATTTTAAGTATACGTATTTCCTCTACTTTCTTCGAATAAGTTCTGCATCACCCTGTATAAATCTGGATTTCCACACATACCACGGAAAAACACATCTCGCTGGAAAGTAATTGTTTCTTGATATATACAACTTTGAGATTTTTATTTTTTCAGAACCAAGAGAATGGATATGGAATCGTACAAGTTTTTTGAGTACCCCCTGATGCATTTGAACGGAAGTGAACCAGCAATTTAGGGGCTCATTATTCTACTCCTTTAATTTCTTTTATATTTGTATATTAAAATTGTAATTATATATATCACATCATACACCATTCTTAATTAATCTTTATAAATTCTAAGTATGTGACTTAATTAACTTAGCCGAGTAATTTTCCACAAAAAAGGTTGTACATTTGGAATGAGTAATTAAAAACAAATTATGGCTTAAAAAATAATTTTTAATAAGCAACCCTGTTCCTTCAATATTTCTTTCGCTCCGGTGAAAATAATGGTGGGGGCGCCGGTGTCAACTATAAAACCCGTTACCAAAAAACTATAATCTTTAAAATTTAAAAAGACACCATATCCTTTCATCCACTTCATTTTAATTGATTCACTGCAAAATGAGACCATTTTAACATTACCTTTTCTATATAATATAAACTAACTAAGCTGTAAGGTTTGTAAGCGCATTATACCGGGTGAGCCAGAAAGTACCTCCTCCCCCACTTTTCTCTATAGTTTTAAAAATAAAATTCTGAAATTTGCGAAATCAAATATAGGTAACAATGGCCACATTTTGACCATTCGGTGGTAAAAAAATCACTTACGGTATGGCCGGCAATTGCACAACTGTCTTATTTTAAATAACACCCTGTATATTTAAGACACTTTTCTCATAAAGCTGTAGTATCTCTATCCAGCGCTTTTTTTCAGATTTAAAATCGGTTGAAAAATAACCTTCTAAATGGCATTTATTTGCTATTTCTAGTTGGCTTTGGAATTCCGGAACAAATTTAAAAAAATTTCGAAGTAGACTTTGTTCTTGAATAAATGGTTATTTCTCAACAAATTAAATGTAAAATTGGCCTATTTTGTTAATTTGTTTGGACTTAGATTTTTCCATTTCATGGAAATTCAATTTGTTATAACTCCAATTTTTCAAATAGTACCCTGTATGTTTTATTTTTTTATCACATAGAGTGGTAAATTTGCTTTAGACTGGTTTTTCCCGATTAAAAATGGAATATAAATTAAAATAATTATTAAGCTTTTTGTTGAAGCGTTTCGAATTATGTGTCCATATCTTGCAGTAAGCTATGAAAAACAGATGAGTTATTTGTAATTAGAGAAAATTTATTTCGATAAATATAACAAAAATTTTGATGAATCATTAGCCAAAAATAAAAATCCACAAAACCAAAACCAATTTATAAGTTATGATACCTATCTGAACAGCAACTTACTAAATTTATATACATAAATTTATAAATATTATAATTAGAATAATACAACACAACTAAATACCAAACCTATAACAGGTGCTCAAAATGACGCCCACCCATTTCAGAACACTTGTTCACTCTTCGGAATAGTTTCTGTCATAACACTTTGTAACATGACTGGAGGTTCAAAGGCATTTAACATTTTATTTTGGAGTTCTTCTAATGTTGCAGACGGCGTTGAGTATACTTTGTCCTTCAGATAACCCCAATGAAAAAATCAAGTGGAGTTAGGTCTGGTGACCTAGCAGGCCACCTAATAGTTCCATTAGTAGATATTACCCGGTTGTCAAACTTTGCACGAAGGTAATTTCCCACAAGAACCAGCATTATGCGGCGCTGCTCCATCTTGTTAGAAGTACATATTTCTGAAATCTTCCAAGGAAAGTTGATCTAGTTCGTTTTATATTTCATTTTGCAAAGAGCTTAAGTAACACGCTCCTGCGCCGGTTAGTGACCCTTGAAATAGTATGGGACCAATAATTTTTCTACCGAATATTCCAGCCCACACATCCACTCCAAATCTATCCTGATGCTTACCGTCAAACATTTCGTGTAAATTTTCTTTAGGCCAATAATGTAGATTAATTATATATGCCACTATTCGTAAAATGAGGTTCATCACTAAATAAAATTCTATTGTTTGAGTAAGTAAATCAATTACAAAAGATCAATCTTCTGTTTCCGTCGCTTTCATATAATTTTTGATGCAATTGATATTTGTAACATGGTTTTAATGTTTTTTTCATATGTGTTACTGTCTCACGACCAATATCTCTTTTGCCAGCTCTCTTGTAGAAACATTTGCCATCTCAATATTTTCTGCATTTCGGAATGACTCTTCTAGAATCTTGAAATACCGCCAAGTCTACTTCGAAATTTTTAAAATTTGTTCATGAATTCCAAAGCCAACTAGAAATTGCAAATAAATGCCACTTCCAAGGTTATTTTTTATCCGATTTTAAATCTGATAAAAGCGTTGGAAAGAGAAATTACAGCTTTATGAGAAAAGTGACTTAAATATACAGCATGCTATTTAAAATAAGATAGTTGTGGCAATTTCCGGCCACACCGGAAGTGATTTTTTTTACCACCGAACGGTTGAGTTTTCTTTCTATCTTATTTTACTTTTTTGGGGTGCTAAACACGAATTTCAAGTTTCCTAACTCATAACTTTCTTACGTAAAAAGTTAAAAGCGGGAAACCATGAAAAAGGCGGGTCTTTCTCGGTTTTTGCCTTATACTTGATAGAGTTAGACTTTTATAAATGAAATAATTATTACGCCTAATTAAACTAGAGAGACTTTCTACATCTTTCATATACATTTTTTTCTAAGATGAATAGTATCGGCACACGAGTAAAATGAATTTTGGCGATATATTTAAATTCCAACATCGAATCATTATGCATCCATTGCAATCACTAATTTGAAGCTCTTTAGTTACTTTTGTAGTTGCACTTAGACTGTGTTAATATGTGCATTACCTATTTTTACAGTTTTTATTATTAAATAAAAACTGTTTCCACTATTTAAAAAAAATGTTTTTTTTAATATCCGACTCCCCCCATAGCCCTTTTAGGCCGGGTCCGGAAGCGGAAAATCAGTCCAGTTCTGATACAGTATCACGATATATGTTCCCCTACGTAGTTTTTCGCGCTGAATCGATTGCGCGGGGTCCCAGCTGCCCTAATCTTCTAGTTCCAACCGTATTGGCCAAAACAACCCCCGGAACGCGTTTCCCGCTATTTGCGATGCGGGACTGGTTTCTTTTTAGTTTTTTCTCCAGAAATATTCTGAAAATGATGCATAGCAGTCCAGAAACCCAGGCGAGAAGTCGCGGAGGGGATGAAACCACCATTCCAATGAAAAATTGGTCCACTTCTGGTACAGTAACACGATATGTGTTACACTACGTAATTTTTCGCGCTGAATCGATTGCGCGGGGTCCTGGCTCCCCAACCCTCTAATTTCACCCCTATTGGCCGAAAACCACCCCCGGAACGCGTTTTCCGCTATTTGCGACGCGGGACTGGTTTCTTTTTAATTTCTTTTTCCCAGAACTATTCTGAAAATGATGCATACCAGTCCAGAAGCCCGGGTGAGAAACCGCGGAGTGGATGAACCCTTTCAACGAAAAATTGGTCCACTTCTGGTACAGCAACATCGTATATGTTTCCCTACGTAATTTTTCGCGCTGAATCGATTGCGCGGGGTCCCAGCTCCCCTAACCCTCTAATTTCACCTCTATTGGCCAAAAACCAGCCCCGGAACGCGTTTTCTGCTAT
The DNA here is from genome assembly GCA_963675555.1 of Leptura quadrifasciata. Taxonomy (NCBI): domain Eukaryota; kingdom Metazoa; phylum Arthropoda; class Insecta; order Coleoptera; family Cerambycidae; genus Leptura; species Leptura quadrifasciata. The sequence continues at coordinate 117,065,028 of OY776677.1, forward strand.
TTGCGATGCCTGGTGTCTTTTTCGTTTTTTTTTCAGAAATATTTTGAAAATGATGCATACCAGTCCAGAACCCCGGGTGGAAAGCCGCGGACGGGATGTAACCACCCGACGAAAAATTGTCTTTTATCGATGCTGCGCGATAATTTTATTTTTCTGCATGACATTGATGTATGTATATATCTAAATTTGCAAAAAAAAATCCATTAGCAAAAGAAAAGAAAAAATCTTGTTTACGTGGAATCCTTTAAAAAATACTTATATATATGTATATAAATGTTTATGTATATATAGATACATTTCGTGCATATATTATATGTACATCCATGTCAATATATCAATGTTGTGACCTTTCATCGTGCAGAAAAAAAAATGATCACACAGCATCGATAAAATACAATTTTTCGTCGGAAGGGAGGAGGGGGGGGTTTCATCCCCTCCGCGGCTTCTCGCCCGGGCTTCTGGACTGGTATGCATCATTTTCAAAATATTTCTGGGGAAAAAAACGAAAAAGACACCAGTCCCGCATCGCAAATAGCGGAAAACGCGTTAAGGGGGTGCTTTTTGGCCAATAGGGGTGAAACTAGAGGGTTAGGGGAGCTGGGACCCCGCGCAATCGATTCAACGCGAAACATTACGTAGGGGAATATATGTCGTATTATTGTACCAAAACTGGACTGATTTTCCGCTTCCGGACCCGGCCTATTTGCGCTGGTTCTAATAATATCGTTAATATCTACTTTTACTAGAGGCAAATGAAATAACATACCCCCCGCCCTCCCCTAAGGAATGTGGCTGGATCCGCCCGTGACAATGGGTAGCATTTAACCTACCTCAACTCAACCGAAATATACTAGAGCACATGCTAAACATTTTATTTCTATACACACAAGCAGCACACGACTGAATTTTATTTAATATACATGATAATAAATTATTAACGGTTATTAGCTGATTCTCTAGAGAACGAAGCAGGAAATATAGAAATACATGAATATATTTGAACGAGTAAATTATTACATTTCAATGTGTCCGACCAACAATGAAATATAGGACGCTGAGCACTTTTGAATAAATAAGTTAATAATGGCGGAGAAACCGGAGTTACCTGGCAATTTTCCATGTAACTTGTATTGGAATCCGTTTTCTATTTTTAGAATTATTATAAAGGAATATTGATATTTCTGCTAAGTACTGGTTGCACTCTATTTTTTAGACTGGTGCCAATCTAATCATCAATCATCATAACTTTTTGTTCAGCAGCAAACCTAAATAAATGATCCTTTTTTAATTTTTTTACTCCTAATACTTCTTGTATGACGAGTCAAGTGGTTTTTTGTGTCTCGACTGTGTGTAGGCACTTTTTGTATGAAGTATTGCATGACATTTCCACTGGTCTAAGTTTGTATTTCTGCAACAGCTGCGCAAAGATTTTCAATTCAAAATTGTCTCATTTGCCTGCACTTAAGTCTGCGCGTAGCTTCAAAGGAAGAAATTCTTTCAAATCAAATCGCAAATTTTATATACCGTCTGTCTATTTTACGAAGACCACACCAAATATCTCGCTTAATATCTCTTGCAGAAGAATAAAGTTTTAGAAACAGTTATCCAATTTTTTGTGAGCTAATTTTAGTAAAAAAAAATTTGAAATACATAGCCTACTTTGTGAGATATATTACGAAAACCTAAAAAATAGGAAAACCACAAACAGTTATAGCTTCCTTATTTGAGGGATACGAAAAAAGTTAGAGGGATGAAAGTTGACGGTAAAGACAACAAAAATAATAATGTGTATCAATAAATTCGAAAAATGTAGTTGGCTTTGGCATAGCTTTTGTGCAAAAATGAAAAGAACAGAATCTCAAAGTAAGTCATGATACCATTAATTCCGTTTATTTGTTCTCTTTTCAATGATATAAGACATATCACAAAAATTTTACCTGATAGTGTCAATATTTAATATTTTACGAAAACCACAATTCCTATCATTGAATCGTAAAAATCAGCTATGCCATGATTAGTGAAAAACAATGTATACAGTTATTAACAAATTTGACAGATTGTCACTGTTGTATGTTGCGTTGTTGAGTTCTAAGACAAGTTCTATATCAGTAATTATGGGGTACACTGAACACGCAGAGGACTCCCGTTTTAAGTAAAATAAGAATATTCGGCAGAGCTGTGAGCCTTGGAGCTTGAGAGAAACCCTGGCGACCTGCGTGCACTTTATTTTTTGAATTTATGAAGAGTGGGTGGGTCACACGTAAAACGTTGGATAGGGTCAAATGCTACACCCTGTATAGCCCTGGAGTACATTGTTTCAATCTAAAAGTCTGATTAACACTTTAGTTAACTTTATTGTCTTTGGAAGGGTCCAAAACTTCACCCTGTATCCGATTCTTGAAGTAAAACACTTGGTTTAAACGAACAAGAAATAAATTTATTAAGAAACACTGAACATAGTTTTAGTAACGAATTTAAAATAAAAGATTTATTCTACACTAATTAAAAAGTTACTTTCGACACTGAAATTCCGTTATATTTAAAGATATAAATGTATTCAAGTGTAGGTTTTATTTTATGATTGAAAAATTCACTTTTGATTATTTAAAATTAATACTCTTTTTTACAAGGTTTCGGCCTTGAAAGTAGCACAGGCACTGGATTGGTTTATCGCGAGTAACACCGAAGAAACTGACTTAGCCCGAACTCGCCGGGCTCGGTTATTTATACTCTCGACGGGGACACGACGAGCAGGAAGCTGGAAAGGTCCGAGAAAGACTGTATGCGTCCCCACACATTCCTTGCGGGCGAGGATGACTCATTATTACGCAATATTGCATCAGAATTGGAATTGGAAATTTGAATGAATTCTGAATCACTTCGGTTTAGGAATTATTAGCGAAAATCTTATATGATAATTGGAATGACCCCGTAAATTGGTCCCGGAGGTCTGTGCGTTGGAAAGTTAAAATGAAATGAAAGTGTGCCGATACGCGCTCGGTGAAGGGAATGGGCATGGGTTCAATTTCATTTGATACATATCGTACGATTCTGGGAATGAGTTTTGATATTGATGATGATTGGTGTGTGGCTAAATTGAAAGCGAAAGCGAGTGAACGGTGAAATTCGGCAGAAGAATATTTTATAGGAAGTTCGTCTGACTATAGAGCGGGGTATGAAAAGTGGCATTGAAATTTGTTAGCCAGTTAGCGGAACAAATGAAATGGGGTTGGAAATGGGAAAGTTGAATGAGTGAATAGCTGGCGTTTCGGGAAAATGAAAGAAAGGTGTTTTGAGGTACGAATGAAAACTTGAATGAAACTTAGAATTGAAATACATTGTTGTTCGAGGTATGAAAAGTCAATGTGATATAGCTCAGGTTAATGAGGGGGCTGTATTTTTGGTGGCTGTTGTTTGTAAGTTTTCCGCTACAAAATGACTGATATGAATGTTTGAGGTGTGTTTTGATTAATATGGATTCTTTTTTAATTATCGAGACCATGTGAATTTTTCTGAGAGATTTGTGTTTTTTTGTTGGTTTGAATGTTGTAGTGACTTTTTTATCATAGTTTGACAAGTTTAGAGTGAATAATTGATTTTTTAACAAATTTTGCCCTATTTTCTGGCTCCCGTTTGGGGTGCAATTTTGACGCTGACATGGCAGTCACGGTTTACGGAGATAGATTTCCAGATGCTCCGCAGCCAAACTGAACTATGTTTAGGAAGTTACTTCAAAATCTAAAAACGCACGGTTAATTTTCAAAAAAAGTAGTAAGGCGAGGGCATGTTGCGGATAATGTAAAAAAAGTGAATAGAGTATTGAATTATGTGAACCAAAGTGAAGAAACCTCTTTGAGATAAATTCAGAGAAACTGTCGCTTAAAAAAGGACAGAAGAAAAAACGGATTTCGATGCTACAAAATGAAGTAAGTTCAACATTTAAATGAGGGAGATAAGCAGAGGAGAGTAATATTTTGTAGCTGGTTTTTAAATAAAACAAAGGAATGACCCGCTGATATGTAGCAAAATTCTTTGGTCGGACGAATCAAATTTTTGTAATAATGGATTTTTCAATAGAAATATGCATTATAAGTGGACACGAGAAAATACTCATTGGTGCAGAGAGACTGCTTTCCAAGAAAGATTTTCTACGAAGTTTGGGTGGGTCTTTTGGGGACTAAAGTAATTGGACCTTATTCTTATGATGGCAAATTAACCACTCGTAGATACCTCAATTTCCTGCAAAACGAATTTCAAGATTTTCTTCATGAATTAACAGTGGGCAGAAAGATTAAATTATTCATATTTTCAACTAGACGGGGCTCCACCACACGCTGCTGCAATATGCACAAATTATTTAAATCAAGTTCTGCCAGATAGCTAGATAGGCACCTATGGACCCATCCTATGGCCAGCTCGATCACCAAATATTACTCCCTTGGATTTTGTCGTCTGGGGTTACATTAAAGACAAGGTATTTCAAACTGCCCCTGCAAATATTGAGGACATCAAAACCAGAATTAGAAACGAATGTGAGGCAATTACTCCTGAAATTCTCCAAAATGTAATGCGTGAGGTGTCTCGTAGAGCACGTATTGTGTATTAGAATGGCATGGTGCACAATTTTAGCATTTGTAGTTAGCAAAATCAATACACACATTTTCTTTTCAGTATGGTAGTAGGTAGTACTGTTATACATAGTTTTTCGTTTTTTTGGATGTTCATTTTGTAGTTGTATTTTTATTTATGAGATATTTGTTTGTTTGTTTGTAATAAATAATTACTGAATTATAATTACTATAAAGTGAATTTTTACTATTAATGCATTGCTGCTTTTTACGATTCAATATGAATCGTGGTTTTCGTAAAATATTAAATATCTGACACTACCAGTTAAAATTTTTGTGACATGTTTTATATCGTTGGAAAGAGAAAAAATAAACGGAATTAATGGTGTCATGGCCTACTTTGAGATTTGTTCTATTCATTTCTGTACAAGAGCGTATGTCCAAGCCAACTGCGTTTTTCGAATTTTTTGATACACTATTATTATTCTTACTGTCTTTGCCATCAACTTTCATCACTTCAACTTTTTTCATATCTCCTCAAACAAGGAAGCTATAACCATTTGTGGTTCTCCTATTTTTCAGGTTTTTCGAGAGGTTTTCGTAATATATCTCAGAAAGTAGGCTATGGATTTCAAATTTCTTTTTACTGAAAATATAGCTCACAAAAAATGGGATAATAATAATAATAGGATAATAGATGTTAAGCGATATATTTGGTGTGGCCCTCGGAAAATAGACAAACGGTATAGTTACTCAATACTCAGCGATATCTCCTCTATCAGGAAACTATTTTATTAGCCTCAAAAAAGCTATAATCCAGTTAACGAAGCCCCTATTTCGGCAAACAAAAATAATGAATATGACAATTTTGAAAGTTAACACTGTTGTCAGTTGATACTTACTGACGACTAATCAAAAGTTCTGACGGATCAGAGTGAGCTGTAGTCGCCATTTTGAAAAATAGGTATTTTCTGTCGATTTTTTGCAAATATCACGTAAGCTAATATTCGTAACGTGAAGGTGGTTGTGTACAAATTTAACGAGTGTAAAATTAACTCGCATTACGGTGGCGATTAGATGAACGTTCACACCCAATTATCTCATAAACTATTGAAGTTACTACAGTTTATGTGATATTTGACAGAATCGAAAGAAGACACTTTATTTTTAAAGATGGCGGCCTAGGGCTCGCCTGTGACTTTTGATGTAATCATCAGTAAGTGTCAATAAAATTTCAAAACTTTCGTAATTATTGCTTTTATTTTTCCCTTGTTGACAGAACTACTAATGCTTCGTTGGCTGTGTGATAAGTTACACTATCTTGTTGAAAACATTTTCAAGGCCGAATTTTATTTTGTAAACATATAAAATTTAATTTGAAAGTAGTTTCTTCCGGGTCTTGCCGTGGTAGTCGAACCTGACTTGACGTTTCGCTGATCATCCTGTCAGCTTCTTCAGAAGGATTCTAAAGACAGTCTAAAGTCATTCTTTAGAATCCTTCTGAAGAAGCCGACAGGATGATCAGCGAAACGTCAAGTCATGTTCGACGACCACGGCAAGACCCAAGAAACTACTTCATCAGACAGCGGCCGTGAAAACCTGCATTCTACTAATATAAATTTAATTTGTTTTTACTATACTATACGTGCAAATTCAGGTCATGAAATAAAATATAGAATAATAAAATGAACAAGGTATTTTCACCACACAATTTATAAAAATTAGGCCTCACTTTTATACAATATATCACACCTGCAAACCTGTATTATTAAGGGAGTGACGGATGATTTATTCTCTTCCATAAACCCGGCAAATTAAAAAAAGGAGAGAGATTCAACCGTACAGAATTAAACGACTGTCCAATTAGGCTGAAAGAATAATGGAGATATTACATGTGGTTCTGTTAACTTTATTGAAGCAAGAACTTATATTCGTTGGATGCGTCCCCTTCTTTTTCCGCGCATAAGTTAAGATTTTCTAAGTGTTTACTGGAAATTGCGTCAGGGTGTGTACCTCGGGAATCTGGAAGAGACAATTAGAGATATATCGCTTTTATTTCTCAAGATTACCATAATTTGCATCGTAATTATACAGTGATCCGTCAGATCCTACCCAAGCTTCGACTCGTACGAAATCAGCAACAAAAGATGGGATGTTGCATTTTAAAACGGCAGTATTGCCACGGATTACGTATTCGGATACGACTTCTGCTTCGTAGTACTGGTTAACGACTGAAAGTAAAAGGATAAAAGTGAACATCGGCGTTTGGACAACTAGAACTCCTGGTTTCATCAATGGGCATGTGACGTGAGTCATCATCCGTGGAAAGGTGCGAGGAAAGAGTGAGTAAAAAATTAAATTTCACGTATTTTATTATTTTAAAACAGTCTACACAAATTGACACTGAAAACAAATGGTTACGATAAATGGTCTGTGAAAACGGGATCTGAGAACCGAAAAAAAAAATTCTAGTGGACTGAAATACTGTTGGATGTTTCAACATAAAATAAAATTATACAGAGTATAACGTTTCAAGTGTCGTTTAGTTTATAATATAATATGGGAGAAGGGCTTAGCCTTTCCAAGAAACTATATAATATAATTGTAATTGTTTTATCTAGTATTCCATCAGACATTGACAGGTAAAAATCTACTGACCACATTATTTGGCGATAATTTTTGGCAATAGTCATGCCATCTTATACTGATACTACGGAACTATCCATGTGCTAAATTTGATCATAATAGTTACAACAGTTTTATAAAAAAATATATATTTAATTCTCATAACCTTACCCCCCACCCCCACCAGCACCCTCCATCCCTTAATTTTTCAAGACTAACGAGGCATGTCATCTTATACTAGAACTAAGCGAGTATTTATTTGTTAAATTTGGTCAAAATCGTTAAAGCTGTTTTTGAGAAAAAATATTTTGCAATTTTTTATTGGGTTTTTAGAGCTAATATAGGTATTTGAGCCAAGTTCGATTTTGCGATTTCGCCTCGAGGTGTGACCGATGATCGTTCTCGATATGCATTCAAAATTTGAGCAAAATCGATTTAGTAGTTCAGGTTCTAGGCGCGACCACATACAGACATTTTTCAAAAACCACGTTTTTGGCTTCAAGGGATGTGAAAACGTGATAAATATGTTTACACAAAAAAACGTATCTCAAAAGCATGAATATCCCAGTGGTGTAACCAGCGAGGGGCCGAGAGGGCCTTAAGCCCCCCCAGCGAAAACAGGAAGAAATTTTTGGGTAAGATGTAACCGCGTATTATTTTAAATATCTTGAGCATTAATTAGATCGATTAACTTGCACATTGAGATATCGATATTGACATTGATGAAATTATTTGCAATGTGTCACTCACTACTATCATTGACCTTAATTATTAATCCAATAAGCCTGCTGAAATTTGTTCTTCTGCTTAAGTTTTATATTTTATTTTTTATTTATTGCTGTAGAATTTTTATTTTGTTATTTCGTTTATACAAACGTTGTTTTAACAAACAGAAGTTTTCATTTTATTTCTAATTTTCTAATTCTTACTTTTATTAACATTGAACTGGTTTCCACGTAGTCACGTATACCAAACGAAAACAGTGAACACTGTACTTTACTTTAGGTGATTAAAATCTATCATCAGAAGCTTAAATCATCTTTCAGTTAGTTTTATCACTTGGCTTTGCCCCCCCCCCCTCAATTCAGCTCTGGTTACGCAACTGGAATATCCTGTCTGGTACACTAGCGTAATTATACAATGATTTTAAAAAAGCACATAATCATAAAATAAGTTAGTGGAAAAGACGAAAAATGAACGAAAAATGAGATCTGCTTAATATATTATTATTATAGTGTATACGACCAGAATTGAACCGTATAAAAACTAAAAGCCGGAAAAAACAGTCGGCATGTCTTGCGGGGGTAAACAGAAATGCTTGTCATAAGAAAAACAATTAAGAGATGCCGACTGTTTTTGCCGGCTTTAAGTTTTTATACGGTTTCAATTCTGGTAGTATACACTATAACTCTATGTATTGAATTTGCTTCCCACTCGCTAGGGGTGGTTTGCATCTCGGTATCCTCGGACGAGTATAGGGAGTTATCTTGAGAAAAATAAAGAAACTCAAAAAATCAGTATGGAGTCCAAAGAAAGGAGCCCGCATATTTCTTATGAGAAATTCGCTGGAATCGATATACCGGGTGTCAATGGATCATGGTAGACCCCCCTTTTCTTCCTTATTTTAAAGAATATCGGAATGAAACTAATGAAACTTAGTATATGTCTGGGTATATGTATCATATGACACTTTGTCGCATAACTGTCATTTTCCCCACTTCCGGTTTCACCGGAAATGACCCCAACTTTTGATTTTTAAATGGAATACCCTGTATATTATTATATTTTTGGAATCCTTGAACAATTCTGAGTACGGTGATGCCCTTATACGTGACATTTAGAAACCATGAAAAAAAATTTCACTTAAAATTAAAAAAAAAAACAAAAAAAATTGTTCTTGGACACATCCAACGATTCCTCAGAACATCCGCTATTTTATGATAGTACTCTACCATTATGGTTCCGTTTGAAAAAAAATAGTGTTGGTAAAAATACTGGCCAAATTTGATGGCCCACAAAACACACATTCTCAAATTTTTATGCTAGATTTGATTTTTATGACATCACAGCGGTCCATTACAAGCAATTTTTTCTGGTCATGGCATTCTAGATGTACCAACAAATTTCGAGTCAAATTTTTTTCATGGAGCCGAAATGTCACTTATGGGGCATTACTCAGAATTTTTCAAGAATTCCAAAAATATAATAATATACAGGGTGTTCCATTTAAAAATCAAAAGTTGAGGTCATTTCCAGTGAAACCGGAAGTGGGAAAAAATAGTTATGCCACAAAGTGTCTTCTTGTTCATATAATACATCTACCAAGCTTCAGTCTGATATTCTTAAAAATAATCCGTTGACACCCGGTATGTTATTTCTCTTGAGCTCCTGATCAAAAGTCCTTATGGCCACATGGTCGGAAAATGTACAGTTTTCCAGATATGGGACTCGGTCTTTCGGGATTTTTTCACTAATAGTATGGAGCCATAGTCCTTTCAATACGGCTTCGCTAGTATTCTACGGGGAGTTTTCGGGTAGCTGATTTCAAATCCGATGTCAAAAGTAGCATTTGACAGTTGACAGCTGTCAGTGGCACTGTCAACTCGCCTTATTTAGCCGGAAAAGATTTATCACAGTGTTTCCGGATCACGCGTGATAAATCGTTCCTTGTCAATTTTTTTGGCCGCTTTTACTTCACGGCCGCATGTATTACTAATATTTGAAATATGTCACGGCTTGTCAATAAACTATCTAGTGACGTTTTCATTTGTTTTCGTTGAGAACGAATTAAACCTGTCGGCTTGGTAGCCTTCTTGCAAAATTTGGTCCACGTCTCCAGTAATTTATGCGAAACAATTTTAAAAATACTTTTATTTTACTGGTTGAGACAGTTGCCTAAATAATGTGTGCATCTCGGCCAAATGATCTTTCTCGGTTTTATTCGAAGTTTGCTTGGCCTCGGCCGCAAACTTCGAATTCGGTCGAGAAGAATCACCTTTACGGCGTTGATACACAAATAACTATTTTCGTAGATTTTTACCTTTTAATGTCAAACGGCACTGCTCCAGACAAGTTCAGACGTTATACGACTATTAACATAGGTACAAATATGCAGATTATACATTTTCAAACTGGACTTTAGTAGAAAACTAGTGTAGACCATTTTAAAATAAATTTTAAGCTCTGTTTCGATGATTAGGGTTTTAATAGGAAAATGATGATTTATAAAAACTGATGAATGGAAAGTATTATTTTTTAGAAAAATCGTTTACTAAAAACAACCTCAAGTCCTATAAAAAACACACTAAAAAAATATAAAATATCCGATGGGATTGAAAAACAGGGATAGGGAAAGATGTCACACTAAAAAATCCCAAATCCATCTTTAATACCGTAATTGTCCTCATTCATGGCATACTGATGTCCTTCGCTATCGCTCCACGACACGACATTCACAAAATCGGCCACAAACGACGGGATCGAGCACTTTAGGACAGCAGCGTTTCCACGGATGACGTACTCATTGTTAACCTCGGATTGGTAAAATTGCTGGACCACTAAAAAAACGCAAAAATGCCATTAAAATCCCCATAGTTACCGTCGGGTGCTCCCGGGAAAAAATTCTCGTTTTGGTCCGTGTGCCAGGAAACTACACTGACAAAATCGGCAACAAAGGAGGGAATCTGACACTTCAAAATGGCGGCGTTGCCGCGGATAGCGTACTCTTTGTTCACGTCGGTTTCATAAAACTGGGCGACGACTGAAATATGCATTAGGATCTAAATATAATCAAAGTATGCAGAAATATCTCGTTTTTAAACGAGAATTAATTGCATGTAATACATTTGCGTTCAGAAAAAATAATTATATCTCCAAAAGCACCAGAATACAAATGTAAGCCAATCTGAGACTTCAGATGCGTTTTTAAATTAACAACAAATTAGGTCAGGGACTAGTAGTAATGATAAGGTGAAATGCATAAGTTTAAAACTAAACATCGGAAATTTTAAATAGTTTATTAGCAAACATTATTTAATTATTGACATTATTTATTTTACATACTTTAAAAAAATACTGTTTAGGCAAAATATTTATAAATATCAAACTCATCGCGAATTAACATCAATTAGAACGGTTAAGACATGCATTCTAACATGAGTTTTTACACTCTTTGTATATAAATCAATGAAGTTATTTTTAAATCTTACTACATACAGAACATTGAAAATATGTGCTCATCCGACGTGCACTTCAAACGCGTCGAGAAAAAATAAACCAGACCTAGGAGAATATCTGTAGAATGAATAACTTGGCTATAACCACGAATGAACAAGCAAGATATTTACTAGAAATTACAATTAAAGAGCGTGTGAAAAGATAAAAATATTATCAACTACGCTACCGTTTAGCTGAAAATCAAAAATCTTATATTAGTTATGGATGGAAAGGATTTGCATGAACTTAGCGAAACAACTTTGCAGAATTGAATTGCACATAGGCCTATTCATTCACGGCTAGTTAATCGTGAAAATGAAAATTTTACAGTTTTTAATTTTTTTAAACTTTTCAAGTGTCCTGCTCAGTTTACATGAAGTTAACACAACTACCAAAAAATTTTTTAATTAAAAGAAAGTAGCTTAAAATTTGTCGTTTTTTAGCCGTAAATAAATAGTACAAATAAAATTTGTGAAAAATAAAAATTAGGAAGAGTCTCGGGGTCCGCAAATTGCGTATCTTTATCCTGTTCATTGGAAGTCCGCAAATGTAAAATATATAGGTAGTTTGCGGACCTCTATTCTGTAGGATACAATTCCGCAACTTGCATTCCCGTATTTCCATTTGTTCAAGATCCTCAAATAGCGGACTACTATTTTATTTTTGTAGGGATCCGAAAATCACAACCTTACTTTTTACCGCTGGATGTGTGTGTGTGTGACTTGTAGTGTTGTGGGTAAAATACTTATGAAACGTATTTCAAGTGCAATAAAATTAGGAAAATTAAGTACCATTAAGTATAAGGAATTCAGTTTAGTGACTTCTGTGAAAATAGACAAAATTTAATAAGGTTTTTTGCTAAAGTTTTTGGTTTTGCCGTAAAAAGCAATTTTAAGTTGAGGGAGCAATATTTTTGTATATTTGATTTGTAATAATAATGTTCACCAAAGAACCCAAACTAACCTTTGAATGGAAATATTAGGAATGGAAATAAGTTAGGTTAGGTTTTGTATATACTATAAGTACATGTTCTAGCAAATTTTTGTATTTTAACTTTTACATTTTTAGGGTTCCGTACCTTAAAAGGAAAAACGGAACCCTTATAAGATCACTCTCGTGTCCGTCTGTCACAGAGGTTTTTCTCGAAAACTATGTAACATAGGAATTTCAAATTTGGCATAATGTTAGGTATTGATAACGTAATTTACGGAACTCTATTATACGTAATACAGGTCTGCATTTTGCGGAACTCTATTATATACAATTTAGGTCTGCAATTTGCGGAACTCTATTATACATTATTCAGGTACGCAATTTGCGGACACCGAGACTCTTCCTAGAAATTAAGGCGGTAAAAAGAAACTCATTTTTGAGAATCGGCAAAATGACTCAGAGTTGGACGTTATGAAAAATACCACAAAAACACGAGAAAATAATGATAATCAAATTCTCCACAAATGAGTCGAGGACTAAATTAAAGATTTTGAAAGGAAGAACATTAATAATATGGCGAGAAACCGTGCAATCAGAAACAAATACTTGAATGTGATTTAAAAAAAACTGAATAGCATGCAGAGTAAATAAATTATTAAAGCAATACTTGAGAAGCAAGAAATATTCTTAAACAATTTTAGTACGTACTTAGGAAAATATACTCTAAAACGTTATTGCAATTAATTGACCAACGACAATTCAAAGATAAACACCACGACTAGAATTAAGATACGAAAAAATGATTTATTGAAAAACCGTTCAATCATTATTATGACAAATTCGAAAACGTTACGATTTATTAGAGCGAAGAAGAATGCAAATTACGAGAAGAACACTGACTTGCAAAAGCGATTTTCGAATGAGCTTGGAGCGCATGTTGCTGAGTTTCGGAAAGATATTAAAAAATTGTTAATTAAAAAAAAATGCAGAATTGTCAGGGCAAATTCGAAAACGCCACGATTAATTAGAAGAACGAGAACAGTAAATTCCTAAACAAAAACTGATTCTAAAACATTTTTTTAAAACTAGCTGAATGGGGGTTCTGCTGAGTTTCGGAGAAAAAAATTCAAAATTTGTCAATAAAAAAATAGCAAATTCGAAAACGTCACGATTAATTATATGATCGAGAACGGTAAATTCCCAAATGAAAACTGAAGCCCGAAAGCCTTTTTGAAACGACTTTAACGGGTGTTCTGCTGAGTGTCGGGAATAAAATTGAAAAATTGTCAATAAAAAATTGCAAAATTGTCACGGCAAATTCGAAAACGCCACGATTAATTAGAAATGGGGAACGGTAAATTCCTGAGCGAAAGCTGATGTCTAAAAGCCTCTCTGAAACGACCTTACTGGGTGTTCTGCTGAGTTTCGGGGAAATGTTAAAAAAATTGCAAAATTGTCACGGCAAATTCGAAAACGCCACGGTTAATTAAAAAAGGGGAACGGTAGTTCCTGAACGAAAGCTGATTTCTAAAAGTCTCTTTGAATCGACGTTACTGAGTGATCTTCTGAGTTTCAGGAGAAAAATTAAAAAATTGTCGATAAAAAATTGCAAAATTGTCACGGCAAATTCGAAAACGCCACGATTAATTAGAAAAGGGGAACGGTAAATTCCTGAACGAATGCTGATGTCTAAAAGCCTCTCTGAAACGACCTTACTGGGTGTTCTGCTGAGTTTCGGGGAAATGTTAAAAAATCGCAAAATTGTCACGGCAAATTCGAAAACGCCACGGTTAATTAGAAAAGGGGAACGGTAGTTCCTGAACGAAAGCTGATTTCTAAAAGTCTTTTTGAATCGACGTTACTGAGTGATCTTCTGAGTTTCAGGAGAAAAATTAAAAAATTGTCGAGAAAAAATTGCAAAATTGTCACGGCAAATTCGAAAACGCCACGATTAATTAGAAAAGGGGAACGGTAAATTCCTGAACGAATGCTGATTTCTAAAAGCCTTTTTGAAACGACCTTACTGGGTGTTCCGCTGTTCTGCTGAGTTGCGGGGAATTGTTAAAAAATTGCAAAATTGTCACGGCAAATTCGAAAACGCCACGGTTAATTAGAAAAGGGGAACGGTAGTTCCTGAGCGAAAGCTGATTTCTAAAAGTCTTTTTGAATCGACCTTACTGAGTGATCTTCTGAGTTTCAGGAGAAAAATTTAAAAATTGTCCATAAAAAATTGCAAAATTGTCACGGTAAATTCGAAAACGCCACGGTTAATTAGAAAAGGGGAACGGTAAATTCCTGAGCGAAAGCTGATGTCTAAAAGCCCCACTGAAACGACCTTACTGGGTGTTCTACTGGGTTTCGGGGGAAAACTTAAAAAGTGCAAAATTGTCACGGCAAATTCGAAAATGCCACGGTTAATTAGGAAAGGGGAACGGTAAGTTCCTGAACGAAAGCTGATTTCTAAAAGCCCTTCTGAAACGACCTTACTGCGTGTTCTATTGAGTTTCGAGGGAAAACTTAAAAAATCGCAAAATTGTCACGGCAAATTCGAAAACTGTTGTACTGAGAGTTCGAAAATGACTATTGTAGGATAGTTTTCGTTCATAAATTTACCGTCTCGTTCTTCTAATTAATCGTAGCATTTTTGAATTTGCCATGACAACTTCGCATTTTTTTATTGGCAATTTTTAAATTTTCTCCCCCGAAACTCAGCAGAACACCCAAGAAGGTCGTTTCAAAAAGGCTTTCAAAATTCAGTTTTTCTTCAGGAATTTACCGTTCCCGTTTTTCTAATTAATCGTGACGTTTTCGAATTTGCTGTGACAATTTTGTAATTTTTTATTGCTAACTTTTTAGTTCTTTTACCGAAACTCAGCAGAACATCCATTAAAGTCGTTTCAAAAAGGCTTTTGGGTCTCAGTTTTCATTTAGGAACCGTACTCGTTCTTTTAATTATCAATCAACAATCAGTTTTTGTTCAGGAATTTGTCGTTCCCGTTTTTCCAATTAATCGTGACGTTTTCAAATTTGTTGGGACAGTTTTGAAATTTTTTATTGACATTTTTTTGAATTTTTTTTTTCCGAAACTCAGCAGAACACCTTTTGAGCGTCAGTTTCCATTCAGGACTTTACCGTTCCCGTTCTTCTAATTAACCGTGACGTTTTCGAATTTGCCTTGGCAATATTGCATTTACTGACAGTTTTTTAATATCTTTCCGAAACTCAGCAAAACACACACCAAGATCAGTTGAAAATTACTTTTGCAAGTTACTTCTAGTAATTTGGATTCTTCTTCGTTCTAATAAATAACGTTTTTGAATTGGTAATAATAATGATTGTAGATTTTTTAATAAATAATTTTTGCAATCATGTTTTCGAATGATGTAGCGGAATATCTTATTAATTGTTATTCAATCAGCTACAACGTTTTGGAGTATATTGTACCTAGAGGTTTTAATAAATCACCATTTTTTTTCCTAAGAAGGTTCTAAAATTGTTTAAGAATATTTCTTGTTTCTCAAGTATTGCTTTAAAATGTCTTTACTGTGCATGTTATTCAGTTTTATCGCAATCAACTATTTGTTACTGACTGCACGGTTTCTCGCCTTATTATTAATGTTTTCCTTTCAAAATCTTTGATTTCATTCTCGAATCTTTTTTTTGGAGACTTTGATTTCCATTTTTTCCTCGTGTTTACGTGGTCTCTTTCGTAATTTCCAATACCGAGTTATTTTGCTGATTCTCAAAAATGATTTTCTTTATCGCTTTATTTTTTTTCCACCGACCTCATTTGTACAATTTGTTTACGGCTAAAAGGCGGTAACTTTTAAGCTACTTACTTTTAATAAGAACAATTTTTTGGTAGTTGTTCTGCTAACTTCATGTGAATTTAGCAAGACAGTCGAAAATTTTAAAAAGATCAAAAACGGTAAAAATTTTATTCTCACGATTAATTAGCAGCGAATTAGCGGTAAATAGTAGACCTATGCGCAATTCAATTTGGCAAAGTTGTTCTGCTAAGTTAATGCAAATATGGAAAGGCTGTCTACTTTGACTATCGCCGCATGAACAACAATGAAAAAAGTTCTCTGTTCATTTTTGGCTTTGGTAACTCTAATTATTAATTACTCTAAACGTATATTAGGGAACATAATATTGTCTTTTTCCAAGAATTTGCTGCTGTAATGAAATTATAATACAGAATTCAGAAAGAGCTCCAAAATAACTATAGACGTATTCTCTACAATGTTATATGACATATTACAGTCGGTAATCTTTTGCCATTCATTCGATGGAAAAAATGTTACAGCTATATCAAAATGTGAAGTTTAGATGTAAATTTTCGGTATATATTTTTACGGGATTTTTTAATATTTGGACAATTTTATTGAAACTATGTACTAGTTCTAAAAAATAATCAGCATCAAAATTAAGCGCATTTTTCTTTAGTCCTTTTTGAGATATAATTATTTTTATTTTATTAATTATTGCAATAACTGTATCCGTATACACAATCTAAAAAACACGTACTATTTAATATGTCTTCTTTAGAAGTTTAAAATTCCCGTATTATGAAAACGATATAATTTTCCTGTAAAAGCATAAAATTTTATATACACAACAAACAATATACGCAAATGACGGCGTTTGAATCAATATACCATGCTGTTCAGCGCTGCTGCTTCCCCGGTTCCTAAAATACTGAAATAGAAGCACATTAACAAAGATGTGGTTCATAAATGAATTGGGGAAACGGCCCTGTTTCATATTATTTTTATATTTATAAGAGGGTGTGGTCGGAGGTGACTAATCTGTGTGGCATTTAGAAATGTTATTAGGGGCTGTAAACCTGCTGTACACAAATAATAACAGTCAATTTACAGCCGCCACGGACGGTTGGTCGTCCCTAATGATAATTTAATTTCCTGCCCAATTCATTTACAAACCTACAGAATTCAAACAACTTTCCAGCAAAATATAATTCAAGTAGGCATGTCCGAAAAAGCTGACAACTAAAAATATACGTTTTGCATATAATACACATTGTACACTTGTAAATAGAGGGCGTGGTGAAAAGGCTGGACAAAATAAATTTGCACAAATAAATATATTAACTTTAATCGAAAATTTTCTACTAACAAAGAACGCTGACATGAAGAAGAACATGGCCCTTTATAGAAAAAAATGTGACACTCAATTATATATTATAACATACTATTATAAAAAAGTAACTTGTAGCATAACATGATTCTTTACTGGAATTCATTTTTATTTACTTCAGGAGTCAAGTGCACAACTTTTCATATTATACAATGCCGACAAATTATTATACATACACATTTGAACTAGAATTATGGAAACTGTTAACTTTTGGTCCAGAAAATCTTAATTACTAATTTAATGCACTTAGACAACTCAATATTTTGTTAATTTATCTATGTGAAAAATAATGGACGGCTTCCAAATTGCAAAAAACATTTAAATCAAATATAGAGACTGAAGTTGCGACGTGTGCCTCTTAGTCTAGCTTCAATTTCGAATAAAAATCAGTGTCTGATATTATTTTTACTATTGGCAGAAGTTTCATTATAATAAAATTCTTTGCGAGTAATCTAGAGCCAAGCCATTTCTTTACATTTATTAATACGTCAACAACTTTTCTTAAAAACGATCTTCAGTATAAAATATGGAAGTGTGATAGGCAAAACTTATTATTTTCACTAAGAATTCTTATGCAAATATATCTTCCACGTACTTATTTTAACAATAGTGGGACCTAGTGCCATTCCTTGTGGAACACCGAAATCAATATTCATGAAAACTTGTTGACTCCCTTGAGCTAAGTATATTTTATGTAAGAGTAACATGTTACGTTAGAATACTAAATCATCAAGAACCTGCTTAAATGGGTTTTGTGCCTCATACCATTTTAGCTTCCGCTAGAATCGAGCGCGACTCTCATTCAGTGGAATGAGCAACTAAATTTGCATTATGAAAAAATTGTCGTTGTGTTCTTCTCGTCAGCTCTCAACGATTACTAAAAAGTAGATTATTTTCTTTGCCCTACTTTGCAATTTCTGTCGTATATTTCTATTTACATCAAATAGTACTCCTTTCATTGTTTAACCAAAAATCATCTAAGAGAATGCGAAGATCAAGTTGTTTTTATAAAAAATGTATTCCATAAATCTCTTTATAAAATAGAAGTGTCATACTACTCGCCCCTAACAACACCCACACGTCATGTAAAGAAACAAGATGAATAAATAATGCAAAAAATATCGATTATGAAATGTGCAGAATATACAGTGCTTTTACTTCTTTTATCTTCTTTAATGAAATGTGTAAAGAATCATTATTTGCGAACGTATATGTTTTCAACTTTTTCGGAAACCTACAAGATATACACTACTAAAACGAGTCGTGTGCGACAAAATATTTCAAGTTCTGCAAAAAAATATTTGTAATTTTTTTTTAATTAACAGTTCAACAGAAATAGCAATTAATTTTAGCACAACGCGCAACATAGAAATATTAGTAAAATACAATAAACAAAACGAACTTAAATTGCAATTTGAAAAACTGTTGTTACTTTGTCGGTATTTTAAAATAAATGAAAATCACAAAAATCAGACTGAAAAAATCTCAATAAGTAATAAACTTTCCTCCATTTTACAATGCAGTGTAGCGGAGGGGTGCTTTCAAACTAAACTTCCATGACATAAAAAGGCAATTTTAAAATAAATTGCGTTTAAATGAAAATAAATATCCATTTGAAACTAACTTCATCGCATGGCAATGTCGTCATAAAAATGAGTTCAAGTATGTTGTTGTTTGATCACCAATTTACTACGATCGTAAATTCAGTTAGATTTGGTAAAGTAACAATATTTACATATGTTTGTGATTGTCATTCATTAAAACATCAGGGATCGATCAGGGATCAGGGAAAAAATCGGCACCAACCTGCTCTAACGTTGACATCTCTAGAATGAATTGATCCTTCACTGCTTTTCGCTAGACAAGCATAAACCTGGGCATGGACTTCCTGACGATAATCTTCGGCACGGAATGGGGGGAAAACTAGGTTACCGTTAGCCAAAACTTGTCGAAGTCCGGGGACGTCTCCAACGGCGGTACCATCAGATCGCACCCATATTATGTCGGGCGGCGGATTACCTCGAGCGCTACACTCCACCACTGCGCCCGTAGTGTTCGAGAAATCAACCCGGTTGGGGGGTTCGCGCAAAAACACCGGACCTGCGGTGTCGTCTTCGGCGAGTACCCCGAAGACGAGCAGGGAACAGATGAGAGCGCCTAAATACATGGCGTCGGACGTTGGGCTATTATTCCTGACACCAGTATTTGAGGTATACCGGATACCTGAAAAAAAAAGAAACTTTAAATTCTCATTTTTTTTTAAACTAAGTCAAGTTCTACGCTGGGATATTTTCTCCTAACAACAATTTCGGTACTCTGCAATAATGTTACATATGTGTGTTAAAGGTTATTGATAATTTTGCTCGATTTGAAACAGTAATTCTTATTATTTCAAAATCCGGGTGTATTTGGGGTCCTACAACAGTACTACTAAGTTCCCTGCCCAACAAGGTGAAGACGAAATATAGTATAGAGATAATTTGGTACTGTACACAATCTAAATACAAGTAACAAGAAAAGACGACTTCTTACAGTTAACATACATTATAAATAAGAGGCCCAAGTACAGAGTCTTTAGGTACCCTGAATTTTACTCTTCTGATGCAGACGATATTCCATGAAATAGAGTCTTAGATCTTTTCCTGACAGTTATCATTTTATTAAGTTTACAGCCATATCTGTGGAGTTTATTATAACCAGAATATCGTACTGTACGCAATTGAATGCTTCCGATAAATCGCAGAAGACACTTCCAGCAACATTTTTATTCTCATGTCGATATGTAAATATGAAATATGTCTTAGTCGGTTCAAACGTTATAGGTATTCGCAGTCAGCGAGGCCCATCAGAAATGTTGTACTTTTTTCTGCTTCTACTTTGATCTATTGCTGATAGAGTATCACCTGTACCAAAATTCCAAACGCAACTAAATTTTAAAGCTTAATCGATAGAAAGTACTTATCTTTTTTAATGAAAAGTACGCGGGTCGTCAATTATTGCACTGTTTCATTTTACCAGTTTTTGAGAGCCAGCCATTGCGTCCAATATTTTGGAATAATTCTACTGCCAATACAAACAAATGTATTAGATGTGTTATTAATGTAGTATATAGAAAACTTTAATTAATAACATATTAATTTCGTCTGCATCACTGGCTTTTGTATAATAATCTTTCTTTTCGTTGTTTGCACAATTAGGTACTTATACAATTAACAAAACATATCATTATCATCTAAGTTTTGCATGTTGGGAAATGTTTTATATAGTTTTTAATATTCGTTCCATATCGACGTTTATTTGAATGGAACGTATCCAATCTCATTCGTAATATAATAGAAGATGTGTGAACTTTAATATAAGAAAAAAATATCGGGAAAAATATAGAGGACAGAGACAAGTTTCTAATCACGAATAGCATTATATAAAGTGTTAGTTAGTTTTCTCCCAGCAAAGGGAATGGCGTGTTTAGTGATCGCATATTAATTGCAGATGGCCGAGCAAAACACATTTCAATTTTAACTAATTACTTTTCCAACTAAGCTCAAACCCTCACCCATACCAATAACAGCAGCGACACTACATATTTTATTTGCTAATGACGAATAATACATCTCCAAATAAAAACTCAGAAATGTTGCGTATAGGTTGATGTAATTTTGATGAAATATTTGCGAGAACACATATACAGAGTGAACTTTAAAATAGCGGTCTACTTTGCGCCTTTGTCTTTATCATGTTTATTTTAAGATTGTAAACTGATTGCTATCAGAGCTAATCTCTCAACAAAACACAAACAGAATTAGAAATACTAGGAAAACATCAAACCTCAATGGACTTTTGAAATAAATCGATATATACATAAAAAATATAAACATTTCGAGATTAATAACTGAAATATTTAGCAAGCGCTTGTTTGTGAAATAAGAATCTTTTATATGAGTTTAGTATTAATATTTCGTAATAACTATTCATAGTATAGTTCAAGTAGGAATAAACTGAGACAGAAAAAACGAAACAAAAACTTTATGACCTCATTAAAATACCATTACTCTTTGTACTACCTCGACCGACCCTCGACCGCAAAGCATCTCGCTCGTTTTTAATGTACGGCGAGTCGTTTAATCGTTTGATGTTAGGCATGCCGCCGGTGGCCCGCGGCGATAATAATGATGTCGTAAAGTTTTTGTTTCGTTTTTTTTTTGTCTCAGGAAGTCCTTACTTGGACTATACATATTTATATTCATGCATGTACTACGTATAATTTCTTAATAGCTTTTATTTCGGACAGTACAACATCTATATCATTCAATGAAGGGTCAGATAAGTATAGCTACTCAGTCGTATTTTTCTTCTCATATTTAATTTTCTTCGTGATTATATTTCTTGCCCGAGTTTTATATATTATTATATATGTTTGTTTCTCTTGATCATATAAGTACTAGATAAGATCAACTGTAAAGTTATCTGATAGTCAATAACTTGCTTTCCAAGAACTAAAAATAAGTTTGACGGATAAGTACTTTAATTAAATATAATAATTAAAAACGTCTTTTGCATAGTTCCAAATTTTTCAAATAAGTATTAAAATCGGCCTCAGCGTTTATGGCATGTGCGCCACGAGAAGCGTATGGTCTAAGACAATTTGAAGCAGGGGACGAACAGTGTCGGCTCAACCAGTTTTGCACTGATGTTGAAATTAATGAATTAAATAAAATAAAACTCTCAAATAGATTAATTTAAAATTAAACAAAATAAGTATCCATCAGAAAATGAAAGTAAATAATGAAAAAAAAAAAAAGAATTAAGATTATTAAATAGTGGTAAATACTTATTATTGAGATAAAAATGAACAACACTCAGTCTTCCTTTTTCAAAATATTTCAATATTTTACAATAGATTTAATGAAATATGAATTTTTCAAGATATTATTGAAGTAGGTATTTTGCGAGTACACGAACGGACATTTTCAAAATATTTTATTACTTCCACGTCCAGTGGAAGTATAGTAACGCAAAAAAACCATCAAACGTATCCTTTCTATTCTGTAAGCTCGTGTAAAGCTATAGGATTTATCTGTTTGATAGGCATATTGGCCTGAATATACAGGTTTTACGCTAACAATATTGTCCGTGTATTAATAGTTTTTTTTGAGTTTTCAAAGAAGTGATGTTACGCTAATAGGTCGAAAGGATTTGGTTAGGCATAGTATCGCGCCCTGGTTTTGGCATAAATACCGCCTTTACCTTCCGCCAACCAGCTGAAACATATCCCAGGACCACACTAACCCTGAGTAGTGTGCACAGGATTGTTGAAAGTGTATTAACTCCCTGCTGGAATAATGCTGGAAATTAATATTCCATCAGTAGATACGCTATGTACGTTCTGGACCACTGAGTAGAGGAACATTGCGGATTCTTATTAACATCATGAGGTGGATGGTATGTGTCCATCCGGAATGGCCACGGGGAGGGTTGAAGGGGGGTTCTTGCGCGAAGGAGAAGTGTCCAGAGGCTGCCGGTGGATGGTGCGGGGGTGGTGAAGTGCTAGCGCGCCCTTGGCGAAGGAGAAGAATTTTCTGGAACCCATCGAACAGGTGTTAATTAGACTTTATCAGGTGAGTTGAGTTTGTGGAATCTATTTATCGGCATACATCAAAGGGAAGCCGCCTACAGGCCTGTTTAACATCAGTTTTATAGCTGCTTATAACCTGTTTAAGATCGGTTTATATCAATTTAAAGCATGTTTAAACTTTGTTAAGACTTGTTTAACACCGGTTTAATAGTCGTTTAAATCTTGTTTAAACATATACAGATCTATTTAAGATCTGTTTAAACTTGTTCAAACCTGTTTAACATTAGCTTTATAGCCGTTTAAAACCTGTTTAAACATGCGTAGACTATTAGCAGAGTTGGGGTTTGAAGTGAGAAATAATTGATACTGAAATCTCTTCAGGTGTTTATTGAAAACTACCGATCGGGTCTAGTAAATCCGTGGGGCACTCCAGAGGTGCTACACCGAAGTTTTGTACTGTTAATTGTGATTTCATTTTAATTTTGCCAATCAATTATTTTTCCGTTATTATACCGAGTGTTAGAAAAGTATGGGAACGGTGGAAAATCTCGAACAGTTTGCATCAAATCGAAAATACGTGTCAAAAAATTTTTTCAAAAAACTATCTACTGATACCAAAATGACCTTACCACCCTGTGGGTGGGGCGAGGGGCAACTTTAAAATTTCAAATGGAAACCCCTATTTTTTATTGCGGAATCGGATTCTATGGCAAAAAATACGATTTTATTCCGGACATTTTTTCGATTATTGCATGGTGTCGCTGTAAGCGCAAAAAATGAAAAGAAAACATTACATCATAAGACCTTTCTTTATTGCCCTACCCTCACATCATTAAAAGAGAAACTCTCTCTTCCTCTGTTAAAGTAGCCATTATGCAGAAAAAAAAACGCGAGAACTAATGAAAAATTAAATAACTTTTTCCGTACAAAAGTGCGCTCCTGCCTCTACAAAAGTGGGAACTGAACGTTCTCGTAGAAATTTCACAAAACAAATACTGCTATTAAGAACACTTTAAAAACAACATTCATAAAAACCAAGATATCACAGATATTGTTTTTTAAACTGAATGTTTTTTTATCAACACGAGTAGCTAGAGTTTGTAAATATTTACAAACTTATGGACGCTTAATGTTTATTTCAATTTTGTGCGATTGCAGCGACACCTTGCGAGAATCGAAAAAAATGCCCGATATAAAATTCACGTATTTTTGGCCGTAGAATCCGAATCCGCTATAAAAAAAATAGGGATTTTCATTACAAATTTCAAAGTTGCCCCCGCCCCACCTACTGGGTTAGGGGTGGGAGAGTCGAATCCAATGTCATTAGATAGATTTCGTAAAAATAACAAATACGTGTTTTTTAGTTTTTGAATTGGACGTTTTCTTATGGGCACAGGAAACAGTAACAGTAACAGAAACAGTGAGCGACCATGCAAGAATCGAAAAAAATGTCCGGAATAAAATTTACGTATTTTTTGCCGTAGAATCCGATTCCGTAATAAAAAATAGGGGGGGGGAGGGGGTTCCATTTGAAATTTTAAAGTTGTCCCTCGCCCCACCCACAGGGTGGGAAAACGGGAAAATCAGTCGATTTTTTCGGCCGTAATAGTACTGTAAGTTTATTAATTCTATGTTTCCACGATTTTTTATACTCTCCCATTAAGAGTCGTCGTGCAAATCGTACCCGCTAAAAATTTTTATTCTTTGGCGATTTCCTATACCATTTGCGATTCCCGATTGTCTTTCTAAATGCCCTTCTTCCTCCCATTTCTCCCGGTTTTCCCGATTACGATTCATAATAATTCTATATCATATAAAATCAATTACTACTAAATTATTTTTTAGTTCAATTTAAAAAATTAATTCTCTCAATTTCAAATGGAAAAGAGGAAAATACGCCAAGTGGCACTTCAGTGTTATTAATAATCAAAAACCAGGTCTAGACGGTCAATTTGAGATTATAGTATATCCAGACTCATTTTATATATAAATATTTAATACATTTGTTTTCTTTCGTAAATTCTCAAGCCAACGTTGAACGTTTTAGAGATATTTCAAATATTAGGTACTCATTAACCGTATTTTCAATAATCAATAATTTAATAAATTACATTAATTATAAAAACATGGCCGACTGAATAGAGTACAATCACGCAAAACTGCTAGCTCAACAAATAAAGCCTGATAGGGGAACTCTGAGTCTCCGACCCTGAACATTTAGGGTTGGGGAGAGCTGGAAGGTAGGTGGGTGTATATGCGGGCTGAGGGGAGTATAGGAAGATGAATAGAAAGCCTGTGGGATCTCCACGCATGTGGGTCAAAGAGACTTCAAGCCGAGGAAACACATTGTCCGTGTAATGTTACATGGCTCATTTTCATATTGGAGCTTTTTTATTTTGTCTTGTTATATTTTATTCGTTTGGGAGCTTGTTACCAAGAATAGAACTTTATTACCAGATATGGTCATTCCCTTTACTGCAATCAAAACTAAAAACTAGTTATTACTGTGGGAATTTTAATAGTGAACATGAAATTAATTTCTCCCTTATACTGTTACTTGCAAATGATGGCACTCAAATTTATTTCATTTAGGTAATACATTTCTTAGTGTTTTGTTTATTTTTCAATATAAACAAACGGCATCAGCATCAGGGTTATAAGGGTAATCGTAGATCGAAAATACGCAAGAAGAAAAAAGAAAAGTCGAGTTTAGTCACATTAGAAACCCAGATATACTATGCTTAACATTTAACGTTGTAAACAAATTGACATGTTTGCTTAAACCCGAGTTTAAATCACATGAACCAAACCTCAAACAATTCGTTTTAAATCAGAAAGTGTCGCTGGGTGCCTGTATGACACTCTGCAAAAATTAAAAATATGGCAATCAAAAAAAAATACTTCAACTGATTCCTCTTAATCCTGGGAGTGTTACTGGATATATGAAAGCCTGGAAAGTCAAAATGGCGGCAAGTGAGCGTAATTATAACGAAAATTCCATTTTTATGAAACAAACATCATCTAATTCCTCTGAATTCTGTGAGTGTCCCGGGGTAAATAAACCCAGAATAAACCAAAAAAGAGGCAAGGTTGCGTAATTTTGTCGAAATCAAAAAACCCACTTTCATAAAACAAACCTCAACTAGTTTCTCTTAATCCTGGAAGTTTCATTGAGATACGAAAATTTGGAAAAAACAAAATGGCGGCAAAGGAACGTAATTTTGTCAAAATAAAAAATCCTACTTCCATGAAACATAATCAACTAATTCATCTTAATCTCGGAGTATCACTGGGTGTGTGAAAAATCTGGATAAACCAAAATGGCGGCAGGTGAGCGTAAATTGGTCAAAATCAAAAAATTCCACTATCTTGAAACAAACATCAACTAATTCCTCTTAATCCTCGGGGTATCATTATGGAATGGAAAAATAGAAAACAAAATTCCGGCGAGTAGTCCAATCGAAATTTAAAAAATCCCACTCTCATACAACAAACCCCCGCCGGTTTCCCTTAAGAGGGCTCACTGGGATATGAAAATCTAGAAAAACCAAAATGGCGGCAAATAAGCGTAATTTTGTCGAAATCAAAGAATCCTGTTTTCATATCAAATCAACTAACTCCTCTTAGTCCTGGGAGTGTCCTTTAGTATATGACAATAAAAAAAAATTAAAAATGGAAACAATTTTGTTTGACATTAAAAAAATTCCACTTAATGAAACAAACATTCCCTTGATGTCTCTTCATCCTGGGAGCACCACTGAGTATATGAAAATCTGGGAAACTGAAATGGCGGCATGTGAAAGTAATTCGGTCACAATGAAAAATCCTACTTTCATGAAGCAAACATCAACTGATTCTTCTTCATCCTGGGAGTGTCTGCTGGCTACATGAAAGTATAAGAATCCAAAATGGGGGTAAGTGGGTGTAATTTTATCGACATCAAAAATCCCATATATATGAAGCAAACATCAACTGATTCCTCTTAATCCTGGAAACTTCACCGAGTGTATCAAAGCCTGTAAACCCGAAAGACGGCAAGCGATGTAATTTTGTCGAAATCAACAACCCAGTTTCATGAAGCAAACATCAGCAGATTCCCCTTAATTTAGTCCTGGGAATGTCACTAGGTAGGTACATAAAAAACTGAGAAAACTGAAATAGCGGCAAGTGAGCGTAGTTTTCTCGAAATCAAAAAATGTGTATGTTAGTTGTGGAAATCGTCTCAATGACGAGAATGAGAATATAACCTTGAAGCAGTGCTTCGTCCGATTATGTGGAACTTTAATGAAAATACACCTAATGATGCCTAAATATCGAAACAATATTCACGTATATAAACGTCTACTTCCTTCGAGTCATGGCAAAGGATATGAGGGTCGTGATGACTACTGAATGGGTGAAGCGAATCAGTTCTGTGAAAACGTATTTCAATTTTATAATGTCTAATCAAAATAAAATTCTACGTGGATGTAATAAGTATCGAATATGATCGTAAAAATGCCAAAAGGGCCTTACTTGTCCGGTTCACAAGAGAGAATATTTTTGATAAGTTAATCATTAAAACTATTTGGTCACCTAACGATGCCTAAATATTAGCCTATTATTTCTTCGAGTTCATGGCATTGGATTTCAATGAAACTTGAAATATGAACCCGATGATGCCTACTGAATAGACGGAGTCAATCAGTTCTATGAAAACGTCAATATATCAGTTTCATATTTGACCGAAGTAAAATTTCGCGTGCGTATACTAGGCCTTACTTTTATAATAATAATAATAAACGTCTTTATTACACTAAGATACAGGTATAACATACACAGTAACTTGAGTAAAGGGCGAAGTTTAGCTAGTATATCTAGCTATTCTTACACTTAACCCGAAAGAAAAAAATAACAAAATTTTTACAAAAGTAAAGAATAAAAAATAAATAGTAAGTAGTAGGAAAAAAGTAATATAGGAAATCGTTACATGTCCATGAATATTTCATAGCAAATTCCTTATTGAGAACTAATGCCATGGATACAAAATAAATAAATAAATTAACAATATATAAAAAAAATGATAGCAAGACAAGAGTAGAAAAAAAGAGAGACAAAAACAATAGAATTTTGGATTACTACTACGCAATTAAAGAATTAAACAAATGCCTTAATTCAATTAACTTGAACATTGTCTTTAATCGAAGCTAAATACGTGGTTCATTTAACAAGATCTTTTTTAATTTTATCTTAAAAGTACTAGCTGATAGGTTTTTCATTTCATCTGGCAATTTATTATAAAGATTAGCAGCACAATAAGAAAAACTTTTTTTGAACAATGCAGACTTATGTCTTGGAATGTGCAGTATATGAGGAGATCTAATGTTCCTTGAATGAATAGTGGACCTGGGCTTAAGTCGGTCCAAAAGATACATAAAGACATAAAGAAGAAAATGTAACTTCCTGCGGTTTTCCATGTTTAACCAAACCAGTTAAGGCTACTAAATGTATGCGATATGTGATCATATTTTCTCAGGTCATAGATAGATCTGCAGCACGAATTTTGCAACCTTTGAATGCGTAATTTATCAACACTATTTATACAGTTACCATACACAACGTCACAGTAGTTAAAGACTGACAATACTAAAGATTCGCTCAGCTTTTTCTTTAGGGCCAACTCCAAAATATGTCTACTGGCGTACAGTAGCTTTAATGCACCATAGGCCTTAGACATCATAGAGCTAACATGCTGAGAAAATTTTAAATTACTATCAACATAGAGACCTAGATTTTTTGCACCATTCTCAGGCGTTAAAAGTTTGTCGTCAATTTTTATTTCAAAATTGTCCAGGTTTCTGTTTGAACCAAATAATACAAGTTTACATTTGCTTGGATTTAATTTTAGATTATGCTGTAGGGACTCAGTTTTTAAAATATTAAGGTCGTGATTGAGTTGTCTCTGGGCAGCGGCCGAGTCTCGGTGCGAAAAACTTAAGTAAACCTGAGTATCATCAGCATATGCCTGAATTTTACACGTATTTGCAGAGCGTAATATGTCAGTGGTGTATATAGAAAACAATAAAGGCCCCAGAACTGACCCCTGAGGTACGCCCGATAGAACTGAAATACTATCTAAACAGACATTATCAAATACAACCTTTTGGGTCCGATTGGCTAGATATGATTTAATGAAGGAAACCGATAGCTCAGAAAGACCATAGTACTGCAATTTTGCACACAAGAGACAATGACTGATAGTGTCGAATGCTTTCGAAAAGTCAAGCATAACAACGGCAGTTATCTTTTATTATCTATGTCTGAAAAAATGTCATCAGTCATTCTTGACAATGCAGTGGCAGTGCTGTGGCCCTTTCTAAATCCCGACTGATATTGGTCAATTATATTGAAATCATAAACATATTTATATAGTTGCTGGTACACTACTTTCTCCAAAATTCTTGATATTATAGGAAGAATGCTAATTGGTCGCAAATCAGACACAGACTGCACATTATTAGTCTTAGGCAATGGTATGATACGAGCTTCTTTCCATGAGTCAGGGAAGTAAACCTTCTCCAGACAACAATTAATAATATGAGTTATAAATACATCAATATGTGGACTACAATATATAACCATATTGAGAGAAATGCCATCTGATCCTGTTGCATTGGATTTTAATTCATTTAAAAAATTATTGACGCTTTCAACATCAGTAAATTGAAAAGACAAATTACGATCAGTGAAATTGTTATCTGCATAATAATTAATTTTATTAAGATTATCATTCCTTTCAAACGATAAGGCAAAAAGGTATTCATCTCAGAAGGCGTAGACAAACCATTAGGTATTACATTAATTTTGGTTTTACTTATATTAAAATTTTTCAAAACTGCCCATGTATTTTTAACATTGCCTTGGTCACAAATACTATTAATGTATCTTTTCTTTTCTTTACGGGTGGCAGTGAGAGTACGATTTCTAAGATTTTTATACGTGAAAAGGTCTGCAGGATTATTTGTTCTTTTAAATTTTTCGTAAGCTTTATCTCGTTTCTTAATCAAGGCAAGTAAATCATCAGACAACCAAGGTGATTTAGGCTTATTTACCCTTACTTCTTTTAAAGGGGCGTGAAGATTAAAGATATTTATAATATAGGTGTTAAGTAATTGAACTTTTGCATCTATATCATCACACCTAAATATATTATGAAAAGGCATATTCACAAGATCTGCATAAAATAAATCAAAATTAAAATTATGGAAGTTTCGAAATTTTACTATCTTTTGTTTAAGTTTAATGTGTTCCATTTTTAACTCACAAAAAAACAGTCTGTGGTCAGATATATCATCGCAATTAATCGTTCCGCTGTTACTTACTAGATCTTTATCAGAAATAAAAATTGGGTCTAATAGGGTACCAGTACCATTACCCGCGATTCTGGTGGGTTCATTATCTGTGCGAAGTTATATGCTTCTAGAGTTTGCGAAAGTCAATTATCTAAGTTAAATAAGTTAACGTTCAGATCTCCTAGATATATAACATTGTCTACTGTAGGAACTATGATAGATAATAGTTGTTCAATATATTCAATTCCATCACAGAGGTTGGTATTAGGCGGACGATAAATAATACCTACTGCTGTAGTTTTAGTGTGGATTCGAAGTTTCAACCACAGGCTTTCAATTGAACTATTATTCTGTATGTCTACGATTATCACCTGAGTATTGATATGATCATTTACGTACGCCCCCACACCTTCCCCTCAAGTCGACCGATCTCGTCTAAAAAGTGTATATCCATGTATATTTACTACATTTGAATTTAAATCTTCCGTTAACCACGTCTCCGTGACACCTACTAAGTCAAATTTATTAGCAATTACTACGTTGTTAAACTCGTTGAAGCTACTGATCAGAGATCTTACGTTTAAATGAGCAATGTTAATTTTATCGAACATATTTGTTATTTCATATAATTGAGAAGAGAGATGAGAAGAAGAAAAAAATGATTATGAAATTACAATTATGTATATTTATGAATTAATATGTTGCTGTTTCTGTCTTGTAACCCGGTCGTAAGGCTCCTTAGTTGTTGAGTTATTCCTTTGTGACTTCTTTTCTCGATCCTTATTTATCTTATCCAGCAGATTGTTCTTTTTAGTCACTTTTTCTGTTAAAGTAGTTGATGTATGCTTCGGTGTAAGTTCTTGCGATACTGTTTTCGGTTCAAAATCAAAGGACTTATTTTGAATTTGTTGCGGGGTAGGTGGGGCACTGTTGGATTTACTTTGGACCTCAACACTCTCATCTTGTTCTTCCGGTTTATTTAAGTTCATGAGTTTAAGTTGGCCGAGTGTGTATACCTCATCGTTAATCTGTAGTGTTTTACCTTTCATTTTTGCGTGATATTTTTTTGACCTGGCTAATTTACAAATTTATCTTTATCCAATTCCAACCGAATAAGATCAAAATTCTTTACAAAATTAACTCAGCAAAATCAAAAGAGAGTATATTTTTGATAAGTCAATAAACAAACATATTTGGGCTATTGTTAATACCTAAATATCGGAATATTACTTCTTTCTGGTGGCGAGTCTGAGTATTTTGGACTGAATTTTTTGGAGAGTGTTTTGATTTGTTTGCGATGTTAGGAGATATAAGGCCGGTGCGGTGCAGCGTATGTGAGGATGGGTCGAATATGTGTTTTATAGATTGATATGGCTCTGTTTATTGGCGCGTGCTTAATTATTGGGTATAACTGGTTGGTTTTATTGTTTGCTTTTTGTTTAATTTTGTTAATGTGTTTATTAAAGTTTATCTTTTGATCGATTATCACCCACAGATAATCTATGTCTGTCGCCCATTGTATTAGTTGGTTCGGTGTTGGTGGAGGTGGCTATAATTGTTGTGTCGTCTGCGTAAATGGAGTAGGTTAATTGGGGTCCGTGGGGGCTGGTATCTCGTTGATATAGAGCGTGAAGAGAATAGGACCAAGGGCTGAGCATTGAGGGACACCTGAGGATATGGGATTGAAGGGTGAGCATTACCCGTTGACTGCTATATGGAAGTGGCGATTTGAAAGGTATGACTGAATTGTTTTCAAAATACGAGTCGGAATTTTTGCAAGATGAAGTTCATACAGCAGTGCGGGGTGCCAGATTTTATCAAATGCCTTCTCGAGGTCCAGTGACACTGTGCCCGTATTCTGGCCCCGATTGGCATTTGTGGTGGCTATTTCAGCGAGTCTTTGCAAATATTTAACTGCACAGGTGCATATCTGGCACATTTGGTTATTGTCCCCGTACATTTGTTCTGGACCATATTAATCTTTATTTCATTTTCATTTACGAAATATAGTTTTTTGTAATATTGCATATAAAATGTTGCAGGAATATTTTCTTTCCCATCCTTGCCGTATTGATACTTCCAGAATTAAGAGGAATTAGTTGGTGTTTGTTTCATGACAGTGGGATTTTTTATTTTTGACAAAATCACATTCACTTGTCGCCATTGTGGTTTTTCCAGATATTCATGTAATCAGTGACAATTCCATGTTTAAGAGGAATCGGCTGATACTTGCTTTATATAGTGACATTCCCAGGACTAAATTAAAGGGAATCTGTTGATGTTTGCTTCATGAAACTGGGTTGTTGATTTCGACCAAATTACACTCGCTGGCCGTCTTTCGAGTTTACAGGCTTTCATACACTCGGTGAAATTTCCAGGATTAAGAGGAATCAGCTGATGTTTGTTTCATATATGTGGGATTTTTGATGTCGATAAAATTACACCCACTTACCCCCATTTTGAATTCTCAGACTTTCATGTAGCCAGCAGACACTCCCAGTAGGATTTTTCATTGTGACCGAATTACTTTCACTTGCCCCCATTTCAGTTTCCCAGATTTTCATATACTTAGTGGTGCTCCTAGAATGGAAGAAATCAAGAGAACGTTTGTTGCATTAAGTGGAATTTTTTAATGTCAAACAAAATTGGGTTTACTTGTTTCCATTTTAATTTTTTTGGATTGTCATATACCAAAGGACACTCACAGGACTGAGATGAGTTAGTTGATTCTGTTTTATTAAAACGAACGAACAAAATATATCTCTTCATATTCTCTCATTCTACGTTGCTTAATCGACAGACCGATCCATCGCATGTCGCTGCAGTTTTGCAAAGACGGTCCCCATATATGTACAGATTCCGAAAAAGTTATTTTATGTATTCTGAAGAAAACGAGCGCGAGAAATAAAGCAAAAATTAGGAAAAGAAAGTCGGATATACTATTCCCAACACGCTCCACACTTCGTGGAACCTTATTTTTATCACCTGGCCGTGTATCGATGCATCGATATTGTTGCGGCAATCTATTAAAATGCGATCACAGGAGGTCGTCAAGAAACTTTGATCCGTGCGCTAGTAATATAACAATCATCTGTCTCGCTTTCACGTAAACGATGTAAAGGATGGACTAGGCCTCTCCCCGCTCAAAGTGCCGCGTTTTTTGTTTTAGTAGTCCGGTCGGCTTGTAGGTAAACGGCACTTCGGCACGCTTCAGTTTAATTTTTTGTGCTAATTATGGAAATGTAAACAGTCTCGTACGAGTTTCTTCCCCACTATACCTTTATAGGTTTTTAAGGTCTAATGTCTGTGATGTTTATTTATTTATTTATAGGTTTTTAATGTGCGTCGGGTCGTTTGAGGACTATGGTGGCGGCGATATAATCATGTCGTAAAGTTTTTGTTGCGTTTTTTGAGTCCTTACTTGGACTATACCTGCAGAGCGAATAGTTGCTTATAAATGAGGATAAATGTTTACATTTTCTTTCTCTTTCTTATTCCCCATCAGTTCCATTCCATTCCATTACGATTTTGTACATTTATAAGAATATAAATGTTTATTTTTAAATAATAAAATGTTTTTACCATATTATTAATACTCGCCTTTAAAACTTTTTCTAACAAGTCAGTATTTATTACAATATTTACTATTTTCTTTTTATAAATTTAATCTAGATATTCATATTTATATAGAAAAATAGTAAAAAAAAGTTTTATACAGGTTTACACGTTAGCCAATCGTTGGTACATGTGTATATATGAATTTGAAAATAAAAAATAGCCATTTTCATTATTAAGAAAAAACTAAGTTGATGATCGTATTGCTAGGGGAAAAAAAGCCCTCCGAATTTTAAGAAACAAGGAAGTTGCATTTTGCAACTAAATCACTTTTCAGCTCAATTAACAATACTTACATTATAATGCTTGTAAATAAGTTTCTATAAAACTTAATCGTTTTTTAATTATCACATGAAATGAATAGGTTTCAAAATGATACAGGCCAAATTTTAGCTCAAAATATACATTTTTTAATAATCAATAATTGGCCAAAATGCAAAAAGTTAAATATCTCGAGTTCACGTTAACAAAAATGAACTTTCTTTTGTTTATATTAAAGGCACTAAAATTCTCTACCAGATCTGATAAAAAAATTTAATTGGCCGAAAAAATGCAATTGTTGTTGAGTTATAAAAAAATGAAAAAAAGTAACCAAAGTTACATTTAAAAAATTTCTTTTTAATTACATTCGAAAGCTGGCGTCGAGATCTACATTTTGGAAAAATAATTTTTCATTTTGGACTTAATGACATAAAATGGCGGGCATTTCAAATTTTAGATAACAAAAATGCAATTTTGGCCAATGGGTTCAATATCTTGACACCAACTTTTCAGGGTCTCTTTATTACATCAAAAAGTTATTTTCTGAAAGTTTGATGCAAATTGGTCTAGTTGACGGGCACTAAAATGAAAAAAATACTGTTTTTTTCTCGTTTTCTCAGTTTTGTAGATTATGTATGTACTTCGGAGACTTGAAACCAACGACGATTTATTGGCAATTTTATTACGTAGAGACTGGTTTTTAGTTTGTCCCCATCCGACTTATAGAACCGGAGTTATTCACATTTTAAGCTCGAAAAACGCGGTAAAAAACTTTAATTGTTTATAAAAAAAGTAGCACAAGGTTTTCGAGGTCCAAAACTTAGGAATATACTCTGGGTGATACCCAAAACAGGATAAAATCATAATCTTGCTGTTACCAGACTGTGCAAATTAAAATGCTTTTTTTACTGCACTATCAGTAGATATTTGTCAGTTGTACGATAAGTCATATGATTATAACCAAAAGCAATCGTCGACTGATTTTGGCTAAATAATCGAGTAGCTGTTCAGTTGGTTTATGTGCGCACGTATAGTCGAGTTCATCTGGTCTCGGCACTCAAAAAACGCAATAAAAACTTTACGACCTCATTAAAATACCGGTACTCTCTGACCTATTTCGTTCGCAAATCGACTCGCTTTAATGTGCGTCGGCTTGTTTGGTGACAGCATGCCGCTTGGCCCAACGGCGATAATAATTGTCGTTGTTCACAATATTTACATGTTTTCGTAAACTCTAGATACTTACCAACGATACCATAATAATATATTAACATACATTTTCATATGCTTTTTGTATTATTCTTCAGGAAGGCAATCAATCATAACCGTTTAAAGCAGAAGTTCGCAGGCGATTTATATCACCGAATTAATAATAATTTGCACAGACATAAAAGTTATGAAACATGATCGCTATCACAGTCATTTCAATATTAATATTGATGTTAACCACATGATAAACAGGGTTATTTACAATATTTACATTATACTTGTAGAATGAGCTCAGCGCTAAATATGTAATAACTAATAACCGCACGAAATGTATACTACAATGGCTTGATAAATTAAGTCAAAATCAATTCACTACTGTACTATTTCTTTAGGCAAATTACATTTTGACAAATTTAATATTAGTCTTTATTTATTAGGTGTATTTATAGATAGAAATTGCATCATTATTTGCTGCAGTAGTGTTGTACAAATATAGAAACGAAATTAAGTTACTATACTAATCTATACAGTTGTAATTGGTATGGCAGCCTACTTTTAATTACATTTCAGTGGTTAATGAACTTCAATTATTTTGAACTCTTACTAATAAGTTCATACGTTTGGGTCTAGATTTAATTTCTTAATATGCTCTACAGACAACGGCAATCGGTGTTCGATCATAGGAAAAACTCAGGGGAATATAGAATTTCCAAACTGTCTCCAAATGCGAGAAAATTAGTGAAAAGC
This sequence comes from Leptura quadrifasciata, assembly GCA_963675555.1. NCBI lineage: Eukaryota > Metazoa > Arthropoda > Insecta > Coleoptera > Cerambycidae > Leptura > Leptura quadrifasciata. Next base: position 117,101,264 of record OY776677.1, read on the forward strand.
AAAAGAGTACGAGTTAGTTGCTAATACTTCCTATACTGGTTTTGAGATTGTGGACTGCAAATATGAGATCCAATATAAAAAGTGCAGCCTATTGTTACTCAGTCGAAGACCTCAAATACGTCCGAAAAGCTCTGGAGAAAAATTGGTACGAACCACCATTCAACCGTATCCAACGAATCACTAACAACCTGAGAAACTAAAGAACAAGAATAATCTACATGCGGGCTTACTCCTCAATCATAGACAGGTTAAAAACATTTTATTGAAGAAGAAAATCAGAGTACGATTCCGACGGATTAAGAAAATACCACAATTATTTTCCTCAAACAAGAACCCCATTCCTATACTATTGACTAAAAGAGTTTCCAATCAGTGTACATGTAGTGGATTTTGCGAAAAAAGCCCGAAAAACGTAAGTATATTCTGACGCGACCAGACCACCTCCCTCCCTCGAGGATGCTGAAAACGATGGTGGTGGGCAAAATTCTTTTTAAACATGCATAACCTCCCAAACGGCCAAAAAACACCCCCAAATTGAGGTGAAATGCAAAGGAGCGCGCTTCCGTCGGACAAACACCGGTTTATCCTCATTTTCGAGGGTCTCAGCATCCTCGAAAACCGGGATAAACCAGTGTTTGTCAGACGAAAGCGCGCTCTTTTGCGTTTCACCCCAATTTGGGGGTGTTTTTGGCTGTTTGGAGGGTGGGTTTGCATCGGGGATGATTTTCAAGGCTGACGTCGGACTCAGCATCCTCGAAAACGGAGATAAATCAATGTTTGTCGGACGGAAGCGCGCTGCTTTGCACTTCACCCCTATTTGGTGGGTGTTTTTTGGCTGTTTGGGGGGTTGTGCATGCTTAAAAATAATTTTATCCACCACTATCGTTTTCAGCATCTTCGAAAACGGAGAGGGGAGGTGGTTTGGTCACGTCAGAAAATACTTACATGTTCGTCCGACTCACAAAATCCACTAATGTGGAAAGAGCTATATTACCGGACCACCAAGGCGGAGCATTCAATAAAGTAAACCAGACAACCCTAAGACTTCTGTTACACAGACATTTAGTAGTGGCAGAACATATTCATCGCAATTGGAACCATAAAATCAACTACGGAAATGTCAAAATATTAGAAGAGCAGAATCACTAGAAATTATGAAAAACAAAGACAATATCAACAGGGAGGACGGGTATCAACTGAGTAACACATAGAGATTGCCTTTGCCAAGTACTCTGAACACGAATAAGAAACTCCAAACGGGGAAAATAAAAATCGGCTAGTCGGTGAGCTTTGTTTGAGACTCAGGAGGGTATTCGTGCACTTAATTTATTTGTAGAATTTCGGTTGCTGTTTCAGAGAAATAACTGTACGCCGGTATCAGGGTCACGGCTTCACCCTGTACAAGCTTCACTCACTTTCGTAACCTCCTGTATACTCTCGTTAATTAAAACACACTTGTTTTAAACACGAACTAAAATATTTATTCAAATTCACTTCACAAGGTTTTTAGAAATGATTACAAAATAACTAAAAATAAATTCTTATAAATGGGTAATTTTTCAACTACGAAAGTTTCGTCGCAAAGAAAAATTAAAAAATTAACTCGTTGGTTGTTTTAAGGAATTTCACTTTGTGGCGAAGGAGCCGGTTAAATATTATTTAAAAATCACTAAAAATCATTAAAGGTGCACTAGGGCAGAGATTATGGATGTTTTTACTTGAACCACCAAAGAAGACGAGTACGGTTATAGAACGCGGCACTAACGGAACTTGTCCGAGCCTCGGCGTGCCCGAGCTTATATACTCTCTTGTGGTTGCGTTAATCGTGCCCCATTGAGTCAGGCGGAAACGTTTTTTGTAAGCTGGATTTGGATATGTCCCCCGACTGCGTGCAGGCTTGGTCTAAAACCGGTTGCTTGCCCCCAGCCATTCCGTGCACACCCGTAACTGCGCAATTATCGAAATTGTTGGAAATCTAGTTTAAAATTTGAAGTAGTTTGGTTTTTGGATGAACCCTGTATCATTTTTATTGAGGGAGTTATTTGAAGATTTATTGACAACTTGAAATTTAAAATTTCGTTAAGTGACTGTAATATATTAATCCTCACGGTAGTGGACGTATATCTTAGATTGATACAGGTGGTGGTATTCGTTATGCTTTTGCTAGTCGAGCTGAATGTTTAGGCAGTAGGAGTAGATACTGATACGCTAGTGTGGTTTGTTATTTATTTACTACGCAATTACGGATATACTTGTTAGAACAGGTTAGTGAATGCATGTAGAATTTTTATTTGGATGAATTAAAATTTGACATTTGGGGGCTGTGGAGAGTATGACGAGCGGAATGAAAATCTACAGTGGCAATATTTTTAAGGCTGATAATTTTGAATGTTTTGGCCGTAAAATGGGCAAAATAAGTAATGTGAATGTTTCGACGATATTTTTTGGATCTTGGTGAATTATCGGTATGTGAAAATTTTTTTGGAATTTAATTTCGAAAATTGTGTTTTTTTTGCTAAACTAAAATATAAGCGTACTTTTTTATAGGTTTTGGCACTGTGCGTGGATCGAGTATTTTGACAGATTTTAATAATTTTTCGAGTTAAATTTTTGACTGAATGTAGTATACAATACAAGAAGTCACGGTGGGCGGAGCATGGCGAATTAGCAGAAGCAATTTTCAAGTTTAAAGGTTGTAACACCTACTTGGTTAAATACCTTGGTATTTATCCCAAAATGCGTACGGCTGCTCCGGGTTATGGGAGAGCAAGGTAGGAGTTCGATGCTTACGTGATTTATTAGAATCTTTGCTTGATAAATCTTATAAAAAAAATAGTAAATATATACAACTGATCTCAAAAGATGAGGTCACCAAGGTCTATATATGACCACAAAATCACTTTCAATACAAGACCATCTACGATGCTAAATTATACGAAAAAAAATCAAAAAATTATAGTAGGCATTTTTTAAACAAAAAATTTTATTAACAAAACATGTTCGAAATCATTCAAAAACCCCCAAAGTTTAGTTAAATTCTAAAAAATAGTCTTTATGAAAAAAATTCCAATCCCAAATTTCTCATTTTGATAAGCATGCTCTGGATCGTTTGTTTCTACTGAGACAATTTTGTAAATGTCGTCAAGTAAATCTATTGGCATTGGCATCGAATAACATGTAAACACATAGTGGGTGGCCTAATTACCTAGGAATCAGTTTAAACGTTTAAATTTATTATAAATTGAACTTGTAACATTTAACATGTTACAAGGTGCTTGGAACACAGATAAGATGAGCCTCATCTTAATAGTATATTTTACAACAAGTTGTGGAATATGCCATTCCAAATATGTTTTAGACTATACTTTCTCTAACAATATTTTAGAAATGATACAAAAAAAGTTGCTTAAAAATTATGTTGGAATAAATGTCATTCCAACACAGTGTGTTGGAATGACATTTATTTCAACATATTTTTTAGTGGTGGGACGTGTACTTTCTAAAATAGTGTTAGAGAAAGATTGTTATTCATTTTATTGATCACTTCTTATGATCTACCAAAGAACATGCTTTTACTCAAAAATGAGGGGTTCAGCTACATAGCTCTCCTACTCTACTACTATATACGCTTTCTCTTCAAGTGCTTGGAGCCATGGAGGTTTCAAAATTAATCCTGTGATTGATGCATAATTGATAATTGCCAATTTCCAACTTTCATCATCCAATCGGCATTTTTTGTTTTAAAAAACTCAGGGATCCAAGAACTTGAAAAGAAAGCGGGTCTATATAAATCTGGTTTGGAGTCATTTTGATGACGTCATTATTAGTATCTATAAGACACTCCAAATTATCACCATGGAAATTATACACTTCTCGATGCCTACAGGTGATTTCTAATAAACAATAAAACTAGTTCAACGATGTTATTAAACTGTTACAGTAAAGACGAAAGGAAAGAGCTTTGTTACATATGCTCTCCTACTATTACAATCTGGCCAAACGATTTCAACGTTTTATTTTTTTCTAGCAAGTTTAACGTAATTCTCTGCACAACGTGGCGACCGTGTGGCGTTCAGTTTCGTTTTTGGAATGGAATGGATTCTGCAGCATGTTTATGTATGCGACTTTGATTTATTGCAAAAACGTTAATTCAGACATACGCTTATATTATCAGTCCTCTGTGGGTCGGTTGAACAAATAAATAAGTGAGAAACCAGACCACAGCACATTGCGCTATTTCTCTACTTAAAGTTTTGCTTGTTTTGGTACTCGAGTAAATTGATACAGGCGTGAAATTCTTAAACACATATCAGGGGTGTCGTCGACGGAAGGCACTTATTTATGTAACGGATAAAAACAATTGAGGCTTTCGGCGCCCCATCTGAATAAGTGCAAAGAGGGTGTGATTTAACGTAAAAGCTTTTTTATTACAAACACAATTTGGGAAGGATAAATGAGCAATAAAAGTACGAACAGTTTGTCCATAGGGAAATATTGATTAACAAAAGAATTAAATGGATAAGCTGGAAAAACATGTGCTTCCGTTAAAGACAAACTTAATGAAATTTCAGGAATAACAGCCCCCCGCCCCCCCACTCCACAAAAACACTTTATAGTACTTCAAATAACTACTATCAATTAAGATTTGTAATATAAAAAAAACCACCGGATTATAAGGATATATATAAGTCCCACAGCCTAGATCTAAGGCCAGGCGCGCATGGACGATTTTACGATCGACCGATTAATCAATCGGGTAGTTAGAACTGTACTTTATATGTAGAGCGCACATGAACGATCGCAAAATCGCCCGATTTGAAAATCTGTGTCTATTATTCAGCCTCATAAACTCTCATTATCTTTTACTCAGTGTTTGCCAGGTGGAAATAGAGCAGTACACGTAGAGCTCCTCGTACTGATAGCTCTCATTTGAGGCGCTAAATTTGGCACATGAAGTATGAAAGTACAAATGGAGTACAGTGCACTGTACTTTACTACCTTTGTTGGTTTTACTCGAGGATAAGATATATTCGCTAAGCTACGCTACCCTGATGAGGAGCAATAACTCCGAAACACGTGTCCGTAGCTGCATTGTTGTTTCTCTTTGAGGTGGTATAAGGCAATAACTTAACTTTATTTAATTATTTAACCTCATAAACCCCCATCATATAATACATATACTTATATACAAAGTGCGCACGCCTTGCTTTTCTTGCATTCGTACATTAGTATTTTTTTATTTTTTACTCTTTAGTACTACTCTTTACAGAAAAGCAAGTTTAAAAAAATATATTTTTTTATTTTCTACTTTTTAGTTGTACTCTTTGGAGGTTTACCCTCCAGAGATCGCCCAATAACAATTCGTCTCTTAATAAATTGTTTTGATTTCTCGCTCCTTTGTTTTGCAGATTTTTCAATGTTCACCCCCGCACCCCCTATGTGCGGATATTTGCAAAAGTAACGGCAGAATACTGTATTGTCATCCGATCTTAGTAACTGTGTAAAATTTCATCAATTGATTATGTCAGGAAGTGTGTTTAATAAGGGATGTAAGATTTGAAGACAATTTTAACCCCCGCGCCCCTTACGTGCAGATATTTGCAAAACTAACGGTGGAATACTGTTCAGGAAGTGTGTTAAATAAAGAATACAAGATTTGAACAGAAACATTGTGCATAACATTGTGTGTTAAAGAAAAGCAAGTAATAAAGCACGGGTTTATACATATTTACGCAATATAATACGGCAAACATGACAATAAGAACTAATTACCCATATAGAAGATACTAATAATAATAAACACGGTTATCAGAAACTGAATAAGTACCGACGCGCGACGCTACAATATATATTTACTGTTCATTTTACGACAAGTTAGCAGTAGTTACTTAGGTATTTATTTATGGTATTTAAATTAATTATCACGATATTATCTCAACATTTATTGATTATAAATAAACGATAAACGACTGGTTAAATGCTTAATAGTTAAATGAATTAGGGATCAAAATATTCGGTGTGGTTAATTTTCTTAATTTAGTTCAAATAAATAAATTACGATCGAAATGTACATTTGGGAAATGTGCTTAGCTATTATTTTTATAAGAATCGTTCACTCTGTGATACTAACATTAAACTTTGGCATATACGGGGTGTCCCAATAGTGCGTCAAAGTCCAATATAAGAAGACTTTGGAAAAAGTTTTTTTTATGGAAGTTCGAGTTATTCGAAAAAATATGAAAATTTCGGTCGGAACAAGGTTAAACAAATTAATTCGCTAATGCCATAATCATGGCTACTAGATCAGTTCGAAATGAAAAGTATTATAATTTAACGGCTTTTAGTGAAATGGAGTTTGAAAATTGTAGGAAAATTAACCAACTATGTGGTTTTGAAAAGTTAATGAATAAGCATAAAATAAAAAGGAAGTCAAAATTAACTGAATGTTAAACACTTGTTAACGCGGATATAAAAATGTAATATCAATTACTGAAATCCACAGTTAAAATTTATATACGTTCGAATCAGCTGAAAGCCAATGATTTCTTGGTGAGTTTTACTAGTAAGGTAAACTTTATTTATCCCACTTACTGCAAAATAATACCACTAAACAAAACTGAAAAAGATAGTTTTAATAATTAAATAGAAATCTGTAAAATATTGGAATGGTACATGTATCGCCATTTGTCAATTGTTGAGTTAAGCGCAACAACTTGCAGGTCGCAAATTCTACCATTTCCTTTACTCGCAACTAAAATAGTGGCATATAATCGATAAAAGGAAACTATAATACCACATGCCACAGCTCACAGCTGACTTAGATTGCAACAATTTGTAATTTCTATTTTATACATAACCAAAAATATGAACAGCCGTAATACATAGTAAAACGTATTGTGAGAACTTAGTAAATATATTACATCTTATAGGATATACTATATATAGTAATGAGAAAGGTAAGGAAAATAACCATATGTACTTACATAGTAAACAAAAATATAAAAATTGAAATATAGGTGTCTGATGTAAATAAATGTTTTTAGACAATTGTTTCCTTAGATGCTGTAATAGAACTAGAACAGAGATACATAACAGTGTAAAAAAACATGACTGAGTTCCTAAGATATAAAAATAAGTACATAAAACAGTGTGAAATGATTTAGCAGTTATACAAGTAAAATTGTGCTAGTTGAAAACAGTTTCACTTACAAAAACTGAATCAAAATGTTACACAGATCGTGCTAAATATAAACAAAAATACTAGTTTTTATATAAAATTGTTAAATGGACATAGGCCATGTAACAACACCCTGTATAATTATAATCAATATTTGGTGGTTGTGTCGTTGTAGTACATCCCTTGTCTATATAATTGTAAAATAAATCTTCTTAATAAATAGTAATACATACACAGCGAATTAATTTGTTAAACCTTGTTCCGACCAAAATTTTCATATTTTTTCGAAAACTAAAAATTTGGAAGTGGTTGGAAAGGTAATTTTACGCTGAATTCATAAATGTAAAAATATATAGGGTGTTCCATTAAAACAAAATTACCTCGAAGATACTCCACTGTAGCGAGTAATCCTGTATATTTCAAAATATTTTTAAAATATGCGCTTTTTGACACTTCCATAAAAAATTATTTTCCGAAGTCTTCTAGTAAGGCCGATATTGCAATTTGACGCACATTTGGGACACCCTGTAGGTGTAGTTTTTTAAGATAATTACAATATGGTATAGTGGCGATAAAAGTGGAAAAAATCATTTACGTCCTCCATCTGGAAAAATGGCGCTTAAAAATGTCTTTATTCAATTATTTCATAAACCGTTCATTATATGAAAATGACGTTATTATAAAAAGTAAAGAGAAAGGCGTTTTCATACAATCTTTCACTGAAAGCTATCTTTCAGTTGTGCAAGTTAAGTCCTCTGTGTCAAATGTAGCCTTACAGAATAAATGAATGTGATGTTAAGCTTATCGTTACCATAAATAAAGCACCCGATGCAACTTGAAGTGACATTGAAAAGTTGACGTCACTGATGGGTTCTAGACTTCAGCCATTGTACAAATAAATATCTACTATCTGTTAAAAAAATTTCAAGTGGACTGTGTGTGACTTCTATTCGGACTCGATATATAAAAATTACCAGACTTATTGTATTTACCTATCTTCTAAAAACCATGACCATGGTATTCAAAAAGAAACTTGTGCCTCTTTCTTACAAGGGAAACTTGGAACCTTAAAGGATATAAAAAAAAATAACCCTTAGAAAACTTTATATAAAAATAAGTATTTACGAAAACTTTCCCCAAGGAACCTATGGAGGTCTTAGTTTTTCATTAATAAGCCTAAGCTTATGGCGTGAAGCATATAGTTAACAATCCTTGGCTAAGATGGCTTCGCTTTCTTACGCGTTCTTGCCAACCACAAAAAAACAAGTCTATACGCAGGTCTCAAATTTCAAATAAATCTGGGGTCCGACGCTCCTTTTTTAAAGTGATTACTAACAGGTTTCGTTTTCACGAGTCTTCCAACCTTTCCCTCTGTGAAAATTTTCGGTAGAGGTAAATAAAGTTCTACGCAGCCGCTAAACATGTTGATCGTGAAACTGACACTTTCATGGCGTTGAGCTGGAAAACCCGCCAGAAAATTTGTAGGACAATTTGACCATTTGATTTCAAAAATATTAATTAAACAATAGTGTAAAAATCAGCCCGTTAGTGTAAAAAACCAGGGAGCTGTGCTTGTCTTACAAAAGCGATGTAAATATGTGAAAATAACGAGGTCTGAAATTTTATTACTAACAAGCTGATTTTTACACTATTGTTTAATTAATATGCAATCCCGCTCATTCTTACTGAACATTGAATGGTTTTGATGATAACTTTTTTTTTTTATACATTTATTTAACGTCGGCCTATTTCCGCTACTGAGGCCTAACACCGACGCCTGTAGACGAGCTACCCCCAACCAGGAATTTTGCCGAACCCCTTCCCTTAAGAAGAGTAGGGATCTTTTACTTGCCTAACATTTAATAGACAAGGGACCGACGGCTTTATATCCCCTCCGAAGGATGGTATATCTCCTATACAACCCTCGCCTAAGGTTGTATAGCTTCCGCGCATACACTGATATACAAGCCGCTGGAAGATGTGTGAGGCGAGAACGCGGTTTCCGTTGGAATGGTCACCAATCCAAGTACTAACCGCGTCTGTCGTTGCTTTACATCGCATACCGAAGTATGTACATAGTAAAGACGCACCTACGCTCGCCCCATGATGATAACTAATATATCTCTAAAATAATTTGAAATAAAATATGTCAATATTTAATGAAAACAAAGGCTGTATTGTTTTCCTGGCTGGCAGTTCTTTAAGATTCATCTCTTATTATCAATATATTCAGCAATACCAATGATTTGATTAAAATAATATTGAACATTATTTACAACCAAATACTGGTTCGACGAATTTTATTGCTTTATCTTTATTCCAACATTATCAATGACAAAATAACCCGACCTCGAAATAAAAAAATACTATCTAATAGGTATCGATGAATAATATATCTTATATTAAAGCATATCCGAAAATAAACATCTGTTCACAAACCAGTTTATTTACTCTTTAGATAAATCATAATATCCTTTTTGTCAATTATGCAAGTGACAAACTAAATACTCGACAGATAAGGCCTACATAAAAATAAGGTACCGTCTAGGCATTACATGAGATGCTTAATAATGTTTCTTGAAATTTTGAGTACACGTCTGCTTTTGCAGTATTACTGTTAAATAATAATAACAAAAGAAAACATGCTTTTATTAAAAATGCAGTAGAATACTAGACAATTTTTTCAACTAAGCCAGGATCGAATCTAGGTGATGTATCATCGCGTGTTACGTGTTTACACCCTCCAGTAAACACCCGGAAAGTAGGTTCAATAATTGCAACACGAATTGTCACTGACCACTGATTTATTAGGCACTAAATTACTTACAATAATTAGTCCTTATAATAACACTGTAATTATAACTTTTATTTACTATAATAGACTTACTACTATAATTCACAACTTGTTACTGTTCCTTTTCTGATCACCTGGATCATCTCAGACTGAACTCCAGCGCGTTGGCTCTGCTAATTATATACTTCATGACCCTTATTCTAGAGTTTTCTCTTTTATTCCAGTCTGTCAATCGAGACTGTTTGATCCAAATAAACAAACACAAAAAATTAGTTGAAACGTGTGAAAAATACTACTTGCCTCAAGTATATATTAATTATTAGACAATAATCAGTGATGTAACTGTACAGTTTTGTAAATTGTAGGTTTTTCTTAAAATCCATAATCGTGACTGTGGTGATTTTTTTAATATCGCAGATTGAATTATTTCAACAAAAAATTCATTACACCCAAGTGGTTGGGAGATATTCAATGCTAATATAGGAATGAATAGAGCCTGGAAAGAGGCTTCAAAAAATGTACTGATATACATAGCATTCCATTAAAAAAAAAGCACTTGGTCCTGTAATTTCGTCTTGGCTCGCCCTGTATGTTCGAAAACAATGTCCAGTTATAGACTTTTTTATCCAGATTACTTGCAATTTTTTAAAAATTTTCTAGCTATCGTAGAACCCGAGATCTCGAGTTCCGACGCACTATTACCCCACCCTGTATATCTGGAAGCAAAATGGTGAACTGCATCCCTGATGTAAAATTTAATGAAATTTACGGCGCCTGAACAATTTGCAATATTGCATTCAATTTGTGTTAATGCAAGTAATGTTAGTTAATATTGTAAAAAGCCGCACTACGTCAAACTGTAGCAGGTTAATAATGTCATAAGCATATATGCCGGCAGCAATAATCATTTTATTTAAACTAAATGTAATTAAACTCATCACATTTGAAAGCAGCAAAAAATCTCGTCGAAGAAATTTTGTGTAACTGTAACGAAATCCAGGAAATATTTTGCATGAACCGCGTGCGACACGTAAAAACACCGTCGGAAGATACTTTTGGAAGTATAAGGAAAAAGGACTTTACAACAACATTTTATTTTGCGTAATTGCAATGAAAATCCAATATTTTGCAAACTATCATAAAAGTCAATTCTGCGAGGGTAACTATTGTAACTGCAATTGTTAAAGAAGACGCCAAAACCCTCGATAAACTTTTCGAAACTGATGGTAACAAAATCCGACGAGGTTCTTATATTTTAAATCATATTTTCGCTCTACGGAGCGTTTTTTATGCAAAAATTTCAGAAACTCATCAAGGAGTGTAATTTTAGAAAGTGTAGTAAATGTCGCCCCTGTGAACGATCCATTTTCTCCGCGTCTGAAGGACTTCTACTATATTTTCCACATTACGTCCCCGTGCAGCGACGTTTACTACACTTTCTAAAATTACACTCCTTGATGAGTCTGAAATTTTTGCATAAAAGAGTAGAGCGAAAATATGATTTAAAATATAAAAACCTCTTCCAACGGCATAATTTCGGAAATTTCAAAATTAAAAGCCCTTTTACGAATCCACGTTGTGCAGCACTGCAACTCATGCGTTGTGTTAAATATGAGGACCAGTCTCTATTCAAAGTATATCGAGAGTTTTAGCGAAAATAACCTTTAGCGACAAGGGTCCCCTATCATTTCCTAGCAGTTGATTTTGACGGGAAAATGATGGGTTTTAACGGGATTTGCCCTAAACCGGTTCCTTAGTGATTCGGTGTCAGAAAAGTATAGTTACCATGTACTCATATGTGCATGGGATCGTCATGCCTGAACGTATGAATTCATAATTGCTATAATATATAATTCAAAGTCGTTGCGATTCAAGCATTTTTAACCTCTGAGGAGCGAACCAAATTATAATTGAACTAATAATACGTAAACAGGCAGGCAAGCAAAAGCCCACCAAAATTTTTTAAACATTGAACTTTTCTTGAATCTTTTTGTGTAATCGTTAGCTATAAACCGCATATTGGATGGTAGTTGGTACATTATAAGTCGTCCGTTCCTCATCATGTGTTGTACACGGGCCAGACTATAGTATGTCAATACACTTTCTTGAACGTTTTTGTAAAACATGATTTTTGTAAAGAGATTTATTATACATTTTTTGAACTTTATATTGTCTTTTTCGTGTGTTTTCAAAATTTCCTTTCAGGTTTAATTTTAAGAAAAGTTAGTACTTACTGTGTTAGATTTATAGTGTTACGACTTCCAATTGGTACCATCAGTGAAGCAGTTAAGCATAAATGAACAGTAAGTATAAATTTTGTATTATTCTCCGTCTGAAACAGTCGTTTTGAACCCTTTTTGTGAACGTTTAATATTCATTTTTGTAACATATAAAGAAATACTTCAGACGCAAAAAGATGGATTGTTCACACAATAAATGACGTCCCGTGGATATATGTTTTTCAAATTTGCAACGAAATTTTAATTTTTTCATAACTGTAACAAAAATTTCCCTTTTGAGAACTATCACAAAAAAATCGCTCTACGGAGCATTTTTTTATGTAACTGTAAGGAATGTCGCTGCACAGAGTGTAATTTATGCAAGTATAATGAATGATGCTCCGACGGCCGTAAATTTAGCAACTCCCTCAAAAACCGAACAAAAATCTTTATTACGAACCGGCGTTGTGTAGCACTGCATCTTATTCGTTATATTGATAGTTAAAAGGTATGTATTAAAGATACTGAAGGGAGATTTAGCGCGAGCGACAATTTTTTTTTATAGTAAATCGAATGCCCAAAATTTTATATATATTTACTTAAAATACGAATAAAGACAGGCAAGCTAAAGCCCACAAAGTAGTAACATTGCACTTTTGATTATATCTTTTTGGTGTCAATCGTTTGCTTAAAGTAAATCATTGGATGGTAGTTGGAGACTGCATTGTTCGAGTCGTCCTAATCCTCACCATGTGTGATATGGACCGGCACTTTTGTTGAACTTATTTATACCCTTGTTAACCTTATACTTATACATATGAAATTTGTAACTAACAAAAATTTTCTAAAAAAAAAAAAAAAAGACAATACACTGAGCCCATATTAATCAAATTTCCCTTTCAGGTTAATTTAGAAAGTGTTATATATTAAGAGCTTAAGACAGTGCAGATCCGATTGATACCATTTGGTGCAAAAGTAAAAAGTATAAATTTTGCACTTTACATAAAGAAACAAGTTATTGCCTTATACCTTAAGAGAAAAACAACAATACAGCTACGGACACGTGTTTCGGAGTTATTGTTCCTCATCAGCGTAGCGAAGCTAAGAGAATATATCTTATAAATCGAGCAAAACCAACAAAGATCGGAAAATACAGTGCACAGTACTCGATTTGTGCTTTCATACTTCATGTGCCATATTTAGGAGCAGTACTGTGCACTGTACTTTCCGACCTTTGTTGGTTTTGCTCGATTTATAAGATATATTCTCTAAGCTACGCTACGCTGATGTGGAGCAATAACTCCGAAACACGTGTCCGTAGCTGCATTGTTGTTTTTCTCTTGAGGTATAAGGCAATAACTTGTTTCTTTATTTGTATTTTACGTCTGAATAAGTCGCATCAAACCCTTCACATGAACATCCTATCATCTTTTTTAGGAAGAGTAGCAAAACGACCCTTAGACACATAAGCATGGATCGTTCATACTATCAGACACGTTGTGTATGTAACTTAGCTTTCTTTCCCATGAATATGTTATTTTTAACTGATTGGCCAGTGTACCTACGGTAGGCATTTCTGCCACTCCCTCAAAGCACCGCAGGGTCGACTACGACTACACTGGGTTGAAGTGAGATCGTGCTTGTTGCCAGCAGTGAGAGCCACAGGGAGTATGGTACAGAAAGTCGTACTAAATGGCATATCATCCAACTTTTTAAAAGTCACGTATGGCGTGCCCCAGGGATCGGTCCTGGGATCACTGTTATTTATTATTTATCTGAACGATATATTTCGTTCACTACTTCCTGTAACATGCATATGCTTTGCTCACGATTTTTCCTTACTTGTTTCTCATGGCGATATTTCTAAATTACAGCAAATGGCCTTTGAAGCCGAAAACAGGGCCGATCAATGATTTACACCTAACCAACTTAAGTTAAATCGAGGGAAAACACGACAAATTGTCTTTTCTTCTAATAGCTGTTATGTATCACCCTCGATGATGGTTTAAAATGGACAAGCCATATTGAACATCTATGCAAAAACTTATCCACTCAACTCTACGTACTGAGACAAGTAAAAATTGTGCTCAGTCCTCATATAGTTTTAACAGCCTATGAAACTCGCACTTGTGCTATGGAGTGCTCCTGTGGGGGAACTCTGGCCATTCAATTAGAGTTTTTCCCATGTCAACCCTTGTTCATAAAATATAAAATTCTACCAATTCCATCATTGTATATTTTCTATTCAGTATTAGAAATACATAAAAATAAGCACTCATACTCTATTCAGTCTGAGTTGCATAACTATCCTACAAGGTCAGGTGGTATCTTGAGAGCACCTAGATATCGTAATTTCTGAACGAAACTAACTAAATTTAAACCTATAAGTAACAATAAACTACCTGCAAATGTAAAATCTTTAAATTTCAATATCTTTAAAACAAGAATAAAACAATTTTTATTGTGGCATTGTTTTTAATCCTGTCAAGAGTATATAGAGAAGCTGACCAGCTGTTCGGTTGACATGTGATGTGCTCACCAATTGGCCAACGGTCTATTTTATATTATTCTCATCTTGTATACTACTGTTTACTGTTTGTGCTATAAGTGTAATGTGTTTTACATACATTCGTATACTATATTTTATTGTATACTTTTATTTTCTTTACTCTTCTTTTGCTATGTTGACTTGCTACAAATATGTCTTCATATGTACGTAGTTAAATAAAGATATTATTATTATTATTATTATTATTATTATATAAACCATACGGACCTAAAAAAATATTTCCACCCCTTTGGTAGCCAAAAAACATTTTTTCAAAACGAAATTGTGCGCTTTTCCGCCCATTAAACACGATTTAAACTAATTTTTAAGGGTGTATATCCTTTATTACTGATAAATTGATAAAAATAAACGCTATTAATAATATTTCCATATTTTCCCCCATCAGTTTGTAGTAAAAATTTAGGAAAAATCTTGTTCTTCGGGATGTCACCCCCCCAGTAAAGGGTTGAACGATTAGGTTTTTTTGTTATTTCAACTTTATTAGCCTAATATTATCAAACTATAATAAAAAAAAAAAAATTTAAATTTTTATCGCAATTTTTGCAAAAGAAAGGGTCAAAATAGTGTATTCTTATGTAAAATGGCATTCTAAACACTGCCTTACTCTAAATATTTTTCAGTAAAATCAATAGAAACGGCATAAATCAGGAATTAATTCTTAAAGTCCACCATTTTAGGTCCGCCATTTTGAATTTTCCAATTTTTATTTCGGATTCGTAATCAGCGTCCCCAAAAATTCCCATGATATGAATTTTAGCCTATTTCGTTGAAAACTGCGAGTTATTGAATTAGGGGTGTAAAATGGGGGCTATAACCCCCCGGGGTGAATGCATTAATTTTCAAAGGTATACATTTCATATGTTGCCGAAACATAACATAATAGAAAAGGTTTTTCAAGTCTTTACATTGAAGTGATAACGATTAAGAACTTACACCCATTTTTGCATTAATTTCCTCCATCTCTACGTAAAAACGATTCTTTAAATATATTGTCAGGTCGAGAGTCGAGTGGGTTAAGGCGCGAGGTGGCAATCCTCCCACATAACGAAAATTATAAACACTACGTATGCTGCCTTAAGTAGACTATACCCATTAGTCAACAAAAGGAGCAAATTATCTAAGAACGTTTTTTTTTTTTTATACATTTATTTAACGTCGGCCTATTTCCGCTACTGAGGCCTAACACCGACGCCTGTAGACGAGCTACCCCCAACCAGGAATTTTGCCGAACCTCTTCCCTTAAGAAGAGTAGGGATCTTTTACTTGCCTAACATTTAATAGACAAGGGACCGACGGCTTTACATCCCCTCCGAAGGATGGTATATCCCCTATACAACCCTCGCCTAAGGTTGTATAGCTTCCGCGCATACACTGATATACAAGCCGCTGGAAGATGTGTGAGGCGAGAACGCGGTTTCCGTTGGAATGGTCACCAATCCAAGTACTAACTGCACCTGTCGTTGCTTTACATCGCATACCGAAGTATGTACATAGTAAAGACGCACCTACGCTCGCCCCCAGGACAACAAGTTAACCATTTATAAAGTAATACTTAAACCTATCCTCACTTATGCATGTGCGTCATGGAATGCCATTTCTGATGCGCAGTGCAATAGACTTCAGAGGACACAAAATAGGATCCTTAGACTTCTAACAGAGTCAAATAGATACACTCACATTCTATATTTTCATAGGGAATACAATATCCCATTAATGCGAGATTATATCATGGAAACGGCAAACAAATTCTTTAAGTTTAAAATTTCCAAATCGCTTTTAACGGTAAATTTAACGAGTATGAGGAGCTTCAACGAAGTTCCTCATACTCATAAATTGCTACACGAGGGTTTACCCCTCTACCATGAAAGATAATAATAGCATCTCAACTCACAATTTGTCAGGTCTTGAAGCAGAGGAATAATATTGTACATAAAAAGTCTTTTTAAATGCACTAATTTGTAAATTGTAAATAGTTTAGTTTTTAAGTTAAAACTAGTTATCGAATTGACATTTTATTTTCTAACTGTAAAAATCGGTGTATTTTTAACTAGATAGATATAGATATAATTTTCTAAAACAGGTATTTATCTTATTTTCCTGTAAATAAACTCAAAATTTGTAAATATATAAGAGAGAATAAAGTAATTTATCTTAACCGAAAGGATAATAAACAGATAATTTGCTAAAACTTTTTTAGGATGGGAACCGCATCACATTAATTTAGAAAATTTTATATTGTCTATTCTGGCATTACATCCGCCGCCCGGGACGTTTCGTTTTTAATTAAAAAAACATGTAACGCGTCGGGTAATAACAAGATATTGTAAAATGATATAAATAAGACAAATGAAATATAAAATTACAATGTATATAGTTAAATAAAATAAAACATGTTTAATGGTTAATGGTGGCAATCGCGATTAATCACACGAACATCGCACCACTGGGCTCGAATCCTGGCTCTGGCACTGTCGAAGGAAATGGTTGTACGTCCGCGTTTTTTCAATGTGTAACCCCCTTCCGCACAAGCCCTGGCTTCTGGAATTGGGGGTTGTCTAATTTCTGTGGTGTTTATTTATTATTATTATTATCTCGTACCGCATATGCTATGCAACGAACGGCAGTCATATCAAGAAGAATCAAATTTAATTGTGTATTATTTATTTATTTATTATACATCATATTATAGTCTTTATCTCATACAGAAGCTGCTAAATTCAAAACTATTGTATTTATTATTTACATACGATTTAATATTCACTATAGTCACCAACGACTATTAAAAGGTCATTGATAATAAATTGATTGATCAGTAAATTAGCATTGACAAACGTAACAATCTCGGTATCTTTAATAAATAAAACATTAGTTTACACTGGTCAACATTTAGAATGTGTCTTTGTTAAATTTCATTCCATTTTGGAATAACGTAACATCCGTAGGGCACAACCGGTTACAAAAATGCTTCCAGTTAGGTGCTATCAATGCCAATGTTATGGTTAAGGTGCCCGTCGGGAAAAATTTTGCCGATACATACTCTCTCCAAAAATGTATAGATACTGTTATTTTTCCAAGTAGAATAGCTTAAAAACGTGAATTGAAACGTGAAAAAATAATTGTCTGACAATAAATGTGGGTCATTGGGCGTGTCCGCTATCTCGAACATGTCGGAAAAACGACTATAAGAAAATTTATTAATAACCAGCTCATTTTCGCTGTATTAATTTATTAAAACATACAAAACAAGTTTTCGTATTGTCTGACGAAAATTATTTTCCGCTTTCCCAGTCTGACGCGTCAAAGTTGTCGGTTTCATGACAGCAAAAAATTTATTCATAACATTTTTTTACAAATTTTTTTGATGTTTAGATAAAATTTATAATACGGTTAAAAAATTGTCTGACGGTGAAATAAAGCCTTTTAGCTGGAAATCTTAAATAAAAGGTTTTTCTATGTGGTCGTCAAGCTACGCTTGGATGTTACATTCATATGTATATATTGAGGCTATATTTATAAATAACAAGCTGATTTTTTCAATATAGCTTAATAAAAATAAATCAAATCCAATTTTTTAACTGTCTGACAAAAGGTGTTTTCCAGTTTTTCAGTCTGACGCCTGGAAATTACAATCTTTAATGTTGTAATTTCCTTCAAATTGTCATAATTATCTCATACTAATCATTGAAAAATCATTTTTACAGTGCCAATAAGAAAATATTTTTTTATAATAATTGTTTTATAGTACTTGAAATTATTTTATTTTATACTTTTTTTAAAAGTTTTTTACAATAAAATAAATCGTATAATTTAATAAAGTGCGGACTTAACAAAATTTTTAGATGCCAGGAAAATTAGTTTTCCAATTTTGGAAATATGTCGTTTTTCTGCTGCAGAAATTCGTTTTTCATATAATAGGATAATTTTTAGCATCGCCCTAAAAAAATTTTTGGTGCATAACGTTTATTTTTTTTTTATTCCCTGCATACTTCATATATTTTTTATGCAAAATTGCACACTTAAATTGAATTCATATATTTACCGAAAATGGATTAATTGTTTTTTCATTTATAAAAGGTACTTTGTTATAACTAATATTGTAAAGTGTGTGTCTTATACCTTTAATTTGGGCCCTGGATGAAAATTTTCGGACTAGTAGTACCGGAGATATAGCGATTTTAAACGTACTAAAAGACAATTTTTCGCTACTTTTTTCTACAAAAAGTTTTATGTATTTTTCAATATTATCGAACTTAAAACTCGTCGAATTCAGATAGTCTAAAAGAGTTCAAAAAATTCAAAATAAAGATTATAAAATAAGTCAGTTGAAATACCGTATCTTTTTTAACCGTCTTCTCGACTAAACGAAATTTCATTTTTTTATCGCCCTAACTTCGACGGCCGCTATTGGAAAATTATGTTTTTTCGTCAGACTCTCGTTATGCCCCACTGTATTTATCAGACACTTATACCACAAATTAAATACCTATTTTCTGCATATAATTTTCCAACGTCTGAAGGTTATGAATAAATTTCTTGCTGTCATGAAACCGGCAACTTTGACGCGTCAGACTGGGAAATCGGAAAATAATTTTCGTCAGACAATACGAAAACTTGTTTTTGTATGTTTTATACAGCGAAAATCAGTTGGTTATTAATAAATTTTCTTATAGTCGTTTTTCCGACATGTTCGAGATAGCAGACACGCCCAATGGCCCACATTTATTGTCAGAGAATTATTTTTTCACGTTTCAATTCACGTTTTTAAGCTATTCTACTTGGAAAAATAACAGTATCTATGTATACATTTTTTATATGCCGTCAAAATGACATGTTTCGGAAAATCTAGCGGGAAAACGCCCCAAAAACAAAAAAAATTATAGAGGAAAATGCTGTCAGACGAGGTCCAATTAAGCCATACACGAAGTTTGGAGAGAGTATGTATCAGCAAAATTTTTCCCGACGGGCACCTTAACTATTAACTATGCTTTCCAGAAAACTTAAAATACAATACAATACAATGAAAAATGAAACTGTGCCATATTACAAAAATTCCCTCTCTCCCCCATCATCAGCACAATAAATTTATTATATATATTTTTTGACGCCAATACAATAGAGATTTTTCAATTTTAGAATTTTTCGAAAATAATTTGAATAATTTAGCGATCAGATTTTAGAAAAATTAGAAGATATTCCCATTAAATATACTGGTGATGGGCAGTCCAATTAAATATTGATATAAAATTTGTTGTGACCTGTTTTCAATCTTTTATGATTAATGACAAACAAATACCCACTTCCTGTTCACGGCCTGGTTCATAATCTTACTGCATTTCGACTTTTTTCGAAACAGGCAATTTAAAGGATTTTCATTTAGACCTCTGAAAATACAATATCCGCATTTTTAGATCTATTATCATTCGAAAAGTTCTATAAACATTTAAGGCTTCATTTACCATCAGAAATGAAAACTATAGTGCCTGAATTTTTTAATACGTACTTTTTAATATCCCAAACATTTTTCAATTCGTTCCAAAACTATTAACTGAATTTATAAAGTAGGTATTTGCAATGTATGCTAATAAAATTAGATGAAAATTCTTGTAAACGATACGAGTTTAGTATTTTCATGGTTTCACCAAACAGAAATAAAAATAGAAGTAAAAGGTCAAACACATCATTATTTGAAAATCCAAAATAACCATTTCTGTTTGCAGTTTCGGCAAAGTCGGTGTATTGTAAATTTAAACAATAAAATTTCTTAAAGCGTGCTTTCATCGATTTTTTAAAAATGTCTACAAGTCCTACGGGAATCAATATTGTTGTGTGCATGCCCACGACCTCTTGCGAAGAGAGGTATAATCTCGTAATAGAAAGAAGTTAGCCATAGGATAATAGTTCACCAGTCGGCCCAGAGATGACGCCACCGAATTTGTCTGGAGAATTCTAGACTCATATTGAATAATAAACCATCAGAATAGAAAAGAATACTCTAGAATAAGGATCACGGTGTATATAAGAAGCGGGACCAGCGCATCAGCAGTTCAGTACAATTCTGAGATGAGCGAAGTGATCACATAAGAAAAAGAACAGTAACAATGTGTGGTGGATGCGAACACGTAATGAATATGAAAAATATTCACGACCGAGGAAACATTTTTTGCCTTTAATTTAACCTCGAGTGGTATTCGGTAAGAAAATTTCACACAAAGTTGCATTTAATTAAATAATGCCAGAATTTATTTTTACCTTGACAGTATAATATAGAAGACTTTGAATGACTTTAAATATCAAATCTGATTTGACTTTTCAGTTGTGGTTAGTTTACGGTGAGGAAAATTATTATAACTCTTTGCCTATTTTAATGGTCTTCTATGTTATTAATGGTTTTTAATAATCATTACTGTATATAACAAAAAGTGCTAAAACATAATTTTCTACTAATTGCGCCCTTTCCTTCTCCAGGATTAATTCCTGACTGCACTAAATAAAAATGAACACCTAAGCTATGAATGTCTTACTTTTTCATCGCCCTCGGGTAATTCACACCCCTTAAATGTACGAGAGTCGGGGTTCTGATGCCCGTCTGATTCCCATGGATCTCATGGCTTTCTAAAGCACATACACTTATCCCCAGGCATATCCCCAACAATAATTCATTTTATGAAATGGCTTGGCGTTATCCGCTGTAAACTCTTCGATTATATTCTCATGCAGCGGTTAACAAAGCGAGCAACGTAGTTGAGCCAATAACATGGCAAAAGTCCGTTCTTGGCGTAGTCCACACTTAGATAAGTGATCGAGGATAGGCATTATCCAGAACGGCCCAAACTCGCGGACTGGAGGTTGGCTACCGAGGTTACAAAACCAGATGGGCAATTAGTAAATTCCAACCACTCAAATCTCCTGGGATGGACGGAATATATCCAATCTTGCTTTAAAAGGAGCTAGAGGTATTAATACCTTACTTATGTAAAATGTTCAGGGCTTGCTTGGCCTGGAGATACATACCAAACATATGGCGGAAGGTGAGAGTCATCTACCTACAAAAAATAGGTAGATTATCGGACCAAACGCCCAAGTCACATAGGCCTGGCCTATCCTCTTTCCTACTTAAAACGATGGAAAGACTGTTAGATAGGTATATTAGAGACGAATTACTAAAACCCCCTGAGTGAACGATGCATACCAGCCGAGGAGGTCGACAGACCTTGCGCTGGATGAATTAAACAGACTACTAGTAAAGTCCTTAGATGACAAGGAAATGGCAGTAGTAACATTTGTAGACATAGAAGGAACGTTTAATAACACAACAACACACTCACTAACGAGGGCATTATCAAACAGAGGAGTCCCAACAGTGATCTGCCGGTGGATTAAAGCCAGCCTAGACAATAGTATAATATTCAATCTAGGTGAGGCCTCCATTGAGGCGAAAGTGAGCATAGGCTGTCTCCAGGGAGGAGTACTATCTCCACTACTGTGGGCAACCCTGGTTGACGAACTTATCCAGAAATTGTCCACTGAAAGCTTCTATTGCTTAGGATATGCTGATGATTTAGCAATAGTTGTCAAAGGGCAATTTGCGAATACGATAACGGAGTGTTCGCAAAGAGTCCTAAATATTGTCGACAAATGGTGTTGTAAGGAAGGACTCTCTATAAATCCCCACAAAACCACAGTCATCACGGAGAAGAGCACTGAAAGGCCTAAAACCCCTAAGGCTCAACGAAGTGGAAATTTCATTTGCCTGTGAGGCAAAATATTTCATCTTTGACCAAAAATTAACATGGAACTCCCACGTCAAAAAGTCACACAGAAAGCAACAATCACCATTGGAAGGTGTAGGCAGATGTGTGAAAAAAACTGGGGGCTAAATCCCAAAATGAACCTGTGGTTATACACCAAAGTAGTGAGACCGATGTTAACCTATGGATCAGTGGTATGGTGGACTGCTCCTGCGGCTGCACTTGTGGTTCTTTTGGACCTGCCACCATTACACATATTCATACAAGGCGAAGCTCGGTCAGTGGTGCACAGGTTAATGCAAGGCCAAACGCCAATTAACCAGAAACACGGGACGGAATACCAGAAGTTATACTCAGAGATGAGGGCAAATCCCATCCATGACCACGGACGTAATGGTCCCAAGATATAACTTCAATAAAAACTTTCAAACTGTAATACCAGACAGGGAAGACTGAAAAAACGGCCCTCCCATAACAGCACAAACAGTCTGGTACACTGACGGCTCCAACACATAACAAGGAGTCGGAGCCGGGATTTACAGGACACGGTCAAAAGCCAGCATTCCGATAAGTTTAGGGAAATACGCAACGGTGTTTCAGGCTGAAGTGATGGTCATACATTGTTGCGCAATGGAGATAATAGGACAAGGCACTGTTAACCAGTCGATTGCCATTTTCTCTGATAGCCAAGCGGCAATAAAAGCAATCAGTTCCATATAAATCAACTCAAGATTGGTGTGGGACTGCTTGACGGCCCTTAGAGAGCTGGGAAGTCAGAACAGAGTGACCTTATCATGGGTACCAGGACACGAGGGACACAGAGGAAACGAAAAGGCTGATCAAGTGGCCAAAGAAGGCCCACTTGAAGCCCCAATAGGACCCAAGCCCTTTTGTGGTGTGGCAAAGCCATGCATACGAGCAACCATTAAGGAATGGGGGCAAAATGAATCTCTGGAATGGTGGAGGAATCTCAGAAGACAGAGACAGGCCAAATAGTTCATTAAAGAATGTTCGGCCAAATATACGAAAGATCTACTAGGCCAGAATAGGAAGGCAATCGGAGTAATAGTAGCACATGAGTCTAATGGGCCTGGCAGAGGACGCAACATGCAGGTTCTGTCAAGAGGAAACCGCAGATCACGTATTGTGCCACTGTGAACGCCTGGCGAGACTGAGATTCCAAGTAGTAAAAACCAAAGGCGGACAGCTATAGAAAAGGGCCTTTATCAAAGCTATGGAGTGTAGTACAAAGGACAAAGCTGGATGAGGTACTATAAGGAATGTGTTCTAGGAGCACCACAATAGACCTGAAAAAGTCGCAGTGGTAAAGGCCAAATAACCAGCTCCTCTGTTTATCTATCTATCTATCTATCTAGGTGATCTATTCCGCAAGACAACAGGAAGCCAACAAAAGTATATTTCTCAGAAATATTTAGTGGTTCGAAATCCACGTCAAACTGTAAGTCTCCTATGTAGGCAAATATACTTACACGGGCAAATTTCAAGTCTCTAGATTCATTGAAACTACTCTTTTGATCGATGCTTATACCCTCTTTTTCTTCTTATTTTGTGTGTGACGCAGGAATATTCGAGTTTAAGATGTTACTTGTGTCCAAAATCCCTAACGATGATTAAATTTCAGGTTTGTAGAACCACGCGAGAATAGCAATCGTATAAAAATTTAATCAAGAAATTAACCCTAAATACAGATAATCTAAACTTATTTTGTTCTGGAGTTCAAGAGGATTTATTATCATACCAGATTGATCTTCCTTTTCCATTTCCGAAAGTGTGCTCGAAGTAAGATATCAATCACCCTGTACAATAATATTTTGGTCAGCACAGAAGCTAAAACCCTATAAATAAAGGTGTTACGAGCATATAAACCTTAACCACGTTTTTAATCAGTTAAGAGCATTTAACATCTTCATTCATTTTATCGTCGATTAAGTGTACATGACACGAAACGACTGTCCATTCTGCATGGTTACCGCATCGAGCAATAACTATAAATTAAACTGTAATTGATTTTAGAGTTTATTCCGATATAATAAAGTACCAATGATGAAAGTGGAATTAAGGCAATTTATTGAAAAACAGTGTAGTAGTAAGTATTATGATGTAAATAATTCATAATCGATCGCAAGAGGAAATAAAATCGCTAGAAAAATAACAAACATTTAGGACAGGTTAACAAATTAGATCTATAGCCAAATAAAATGGGACGAAATTTGTCGATTTGAATGAAATAATTCAGATAGGGCTGAAATTTTGGGAACAGGCTTATTTTGTGGTACTTCTTAACATATCAAAAGTCCCCACCCGCGCTGGCGGAGGGGAGGTGGGGGGAAAATAGGTAAAAAAAATTATTTTTTTCACAAAAAACTCGGAAGGTATCGATTTTATTGTAAAATATGTACACATGAAAATTTTAATTGATAAAAATCCGCACAGTTTTGTTTTTTTTTTATCTTCGTAAGTCCTATTGTAACCGAGATAGATTTTTTGACATTTTGACAGTTTTGCGACGCAACGGAATTTTTAAACATCTTTATAGCGCGCTATTAGAACACTTGTTTCATAATAAAATCGATAAAAAGTTGAAAACGATAGATCGTACGCATATAGTGTATGAAAGTTAAAGAGAATCAAATTTTGAATATGTTGGTGTATGTACAAAATCGTTTTGATAACGAGTGAATGAAGATAAAAAGGAAAAACATGAAAAATTGTCATTTACAACTGCAATTGGACAAATAGCTATTTTTTGATTGGCTTTAGCCAATAATGACACTAAAGGTTTTTTGAAGAAAATTAAATTATCTATAAAATGAGCTCCAAGTGACCTTCATACGATGAATGGTTCACGAGTTACAGCTGCTTAAAGCTATGAGCAAAAAATTCATTTTTACTATAAATTAAGATTTTCATGCAAGAACTGTGCATAACAATGTTTTTAAAAATATGGGTCCAGTATGAAACGACTCAGAAATGCTCACAGAATAATAACTTCTGATACTTCAAAAAGTGAAAAAAATATTATAAAATGTATTTTTTTGTACTTCAAATGTGACGAAAATTGCTTGTTTGCTAAAGATTAAAAATCAACCTCATTTTCAATCGTCAGTTCCTTGTCGCTACTTATTGAAAATCATACACGAAAAAGTGTTTTTTGTAGGAATTTTGTAAGCTTTCATTTAGGTCTTATGAAATTTTGTCGTACAGTCAAAAGAAACGATGATATATACAAAAAAAAAAAGAATTAAAAAATAATGTTGGATCAATTCTTCTGACCAAAAACTGTTTTCAATAACCTAAGCGAACGACTTATGCTATTTCATTACTTTTATATGTATATAAACCAATCAGGGTATATTCCAACGGAAACCGCGTTCTCGCCTCACACATCTTCCAGCGGCTTGTATATCAGTGTATGCGCGGAAGCTATACAATCTTAGGCGAGGGTTGTATAGGAGATATATCATCCTTCGCAGGGGATGTAAAGCCGTCGGTCCCTTGTCTATTAAATGTTAGGCAAGTAAAAGATCCCTACTCTTCTTAAGGGAAGAGGTTCGGCAAAATTCCTGGTTGGGGATAGTTCGTCTACAGGCGTCGGTCATAGGCCTCAGTAGCGGAAATAGGCCGACGTTAAATAAATGTATAAAAAAAAATCAGGGTATATTCCCTGATTGCCTAAAGATGTCCAAAGTTGTCCCAATATTCAAGAAGGGTGATCTAGATGGTATGTCCAACTATCGCCCCATATCAGGTATTCTAGGGTTCTAGGTAAGATTTTTGAAAAACTGTTACACAAACGTCTAATTTCTTATTTTGAAAGGAATAACCTATTTTTCAGTGGACAGTTTGATTTCCAGAGCAAAGAAATCAACGACAGATGCTATAAGTTTACTCTTGAGTTATATCACTGATGCATACGAAAACAAGGATTACGCAGGGAGTACTTTTTGTGACCTCTAGAAGGCATTCGACTGTGTTCGGCATAATATACTACTCGTAAAATTAAAAAAATATGGCTTAAAATCAAAATCATTAACATTACTTCAAAGTTATTTGGAAAATAGAAACCAAATCACTCTTTATAATGGTGCGATGTCAACAATAGCGGGTATAAATCATGGAGTATCTCAAGGGTCCGTCCTCGGACCCCTGTTATTATTGATCTACACTAACGACTTACCGCAATATGTCTCAAATTCATTCGTATTGTATGCAGATAATGCAACTAAAGTAAATTCTAATGAGAACCAGAAGGAGTTGGAGAGTATTATGCTGCAAATACAATCGACTGCCTCCGAGCCAATATTTTATGCTTAAACGATACCAACACAGCTAATATGGTATTTTCTACTCATAGTATTGAAAACTATCAAAATCCGGATAACGTAAAATTTTTGGGAGTAGTACTTGATCCCAAACTGTGTTGGGATCAACATGTAGATTATGTTTCGAAAAAACTGGCAAGATGTGTATATATGATAAACAATTTCATAGGGGAAGTATCCCTAAATGTCATAAAAACAGCTTATTTTTCGCTATTCCAAGGCACATTTTCTTATGCAATTCTAACATGGGGGCATACAGCTCGTTTAAATAGAATATTTAGTTTACAGAGACGTGTTGTGAGATAGATCTCTGGTCTTAGATATAGAGATGACGTAAGACATAAATTCATTGAATTTCGAATACTAACGGTTCCTTCTTTCTACATCTACAGGTGTTTGATATATGTTAAAGAAAACATAAACAATTATACCGTTATGGGGATATACATGGCCACAATACAAGGTTTAGTAATAAGATATCCTTGGGATAACTACGACTAGAAAAAGTAGAAATGGAGTCAACTTCTTTGGCCCTTTTTTCTTCAACAAACTCCCACTACACATTACCTCTTTACCAAATAACCAGTTTTGTAACCAGGTTAAAAAGTTACTAATAAACGGAGCTTTCTATAATTTTCAAGATTTTTTATTGACTGAATATTCAACTGAACTTATGTAAAATTGTATATTGATTTTACAATATTTTAATGTTATAGATATTTTAAATGTTTTAACTGTTATTTTAATTTGTTTGTCAAATGTGTAATGTTATACGAGCAATTTGTTTTTATAAACTGAATATTGCTAATCATCAATATTCCATATTATTACAACTAATCTGTAATATGATTAATTTGACTTGTGTAAAACTGCTGTAGTTCTTTAACATCAATAAATTCTATTTCTATTTCTAATAAAAATAGGTCAAAACCAATTTTAAAAATTCATATATCTCGAATGGAAATAAAAAATAAAAGGAAATTGTTCATAATAGAATGTCTACAACTTTTATTTGAAACATTTTGCGATCCATTTTTGAGATTTTAGCGAAGAACACGCGCGTTTCCGTTGCGTCGCTAAACTCAAAATTTCAAAAAAATCTATCGGCTCCAATAGATCGTACGAAGTTAAAAAACGAAATTGATTCTTATTACCTATAATTTTGATAATTGATACTTTCCGAGTTTTTTGCGAAAAACCGATTTTTTCACCTATTTTCTCCCCACCTCCTCTCCGCCTACATATACGGGTGGGAACTTTTGATATATTAAAAAGTATCACAAAATAAGCCTGTTCCCAAAATTTCAGCCCGCTCTGAATTATTTCATCCAAATTTTCCCATTTTATTAGACTACTAGGCAATTTCCCGTCTACAGTTAAGCTCATAAATACTTAATAAATGCATAATAACAATTTTATTAGATGATTAAAGTAGCCGAGTTAAGTAGAAGTATTTCATGACAAAGTAAATCACATACACCGTATGTGCTTTTTCTTTTTGAAACAAATTGTTTTAGAATAAAGAGAAGTCCTGACTGTATATGTGGGAGTATATTGTTATTACCCACGTGATCCATAAATTGATATTTGATTATATATTTCACGATTTTAGAAAGTAGAGATGGTAACGGGTATTAGGTCGAAGATTACCATACCTGTCAGAAGTACTTTCTTGGGTAAGGAACAACCTGCTATTGTAAAAATAATTGCTTCGGTAAACTAGATGTACAGTAATTAATAAAAGAAAGAGTAAGCCATGCATAACTCGAGATTCGACAGATTATTTTTTCAGAATGAACACAGGTTACGTCTCATTGTGCTATCATGGAGAGAAGAATAGAAAAAAACCTACAAAATGGTAGCAGAATGCAATTTACAACATCTATAAGAATGGGTTAAATAATGAGTGTAGCTGTTGAATGAAAAAATTACACCGATATAAAGATACAAAACTCTGAAAGAAAGCGCCCCATAAATAGGCTCAAACTGTTGAAAAACATATTTTTCTCTGTTTCCCGATGTAACAATGTTAAGCACAGGCAGTTTGGCATCGACAGCAGAACTATTCCACGGATAATGCCGAGGAAAACACTTTATAAATAAAATACATGAACGTCTTAATAGAAATAAGAAAACTATAACCATCTTAGATCTGGCTACACCCTTGATAGTATGTCACACGAAATATTGCTGGAGAAAAAGGAGAAATACAGAATTAGAGGAGTATCATTAGATTGGTTAAAAAGCTATTTTTGAAATCAAAAAGTTGATAGAACACTAAGTAGCTCTAAAAAAAAGTAAAACACGGTGTTCCACAAGGAACAGTTTTAGGTCCGCACTTATTCCCCTTCTATATAAATGATATGCTGGAATTAGATGTAAGCGAGGATATCATCCTCGATGCTGACACAGACGTCGAGGAAGATCCATATAAAACTCATCTATCGTGTATGTTAGCCCCAGGACCTGTATCACGATAGCCCCTGAAAATGTATCATAATAGCCAACGGCCTTTGACAGCTCATATGCCAAATTTAACATACATTAATGCTAACAAATTATAGGTATCTACATCAAAATACTGTTAGACCAGGAAACATCCTTGACAATTTGCTGTACAAAAACACCAGAATAACAGCGGCAGATCTTCATCAGAGCAAAGGTTTTAAGAAAAACATAATTTTGGAGTCTAAAATCCCCTGGCCCAAACTGCACTTTTCTCCCCTGAAAATTTATTTTTATTCTGTAACATCAATTGCTATAGTACATTGCTATAGTATAGTAAGAAAATGAATTTTAAAAATTTTAAAAATCACTTCTCGACCTAAGCTTTCCTCCCACGCAGTCAAACTATGGACAAAAGTAATATTCAATTTTATTTTTATAAAAAAACACATTTTTTTAAAACAAATTCTGAAAAAATTCACAGTTACTCGATAATTCTCAAATAATCATAATCCTCAGCAAATTCACTAAAAAGTTTCAAACATAAATTTTACAGCCCTGACATTATAAAACAATCACCAGAAAATACCGCCCCCGTATACTCTAAGATCATCTTCAATATACTCTCCAAACAGCCGGTCAGAATATTTTTAATTCCTTTCAAAAAGTTTTTACTTTCTTATCGTCCCTCGTATATAACATTCGCCACTTTATTTTCATAAGCAATACTTTCGCCCCTTGTATACGACATTCGCAGCCACTCTCAATTCTTTGATCATTTTTATTATCTTTAACTTCTCATCGCCCCTGTATACGACATTCGTAATTAATTCTTATTATCCTTACTTTCTTATCGCCCTTCCGTATACAGTATCTGCAGCCTTTCTAACATCTTAGCAGTTTTGGATACCCTTTATGTTCTCATCGCCCCCCGGATACAACATCTGTAACCTTTCTCTATTTCTTAAAACATAGTTTCCGTTCGCTTCATTCAGCCTGCCGGCACCGGCACGCAAATTGTATCCACTTTAATAGTACGTGCGTGGCTTTAACGCTGCATTACGGGGTAATTCGATATGTTCACAAATTATCGATATAAAAATCTTCAATAACTTTTTAATCCAAATCGATTTCAACATAAATCTTACATAAAAAAAATCGTCTTTTTATGGCCAACATGTTCATGCAGGTTTCCTTTCTAAATTTCAACTTTTTTACAGTATTGCACAATATTGCGCAATATTACGCAATCGATGAGTCATCCTCCCCGCATGGAGTTATTGTTAAAGAACGCTATAACCCCGATATACTTTTCGACGTTGTAACAAAATCCGACTTAGGAAATACTTCGTAAGAAAAGCGTGCTTCACGTAAAAACGCCGTGGAGGAGGTTTTTAATTCTTGGAAATATATTTTTGCTCTTCGGAGCGTTTTTTATGCCAAATTTTCGCTAACTCTTCGAGGAGCGTTAATTTGGTAAGTGTAGTAAATGTCGCTGCACAGGGACGTAATGTCGCCCCGACCACCCAATTTTAGAAAGTATAATAAAATTGGACTTGAACTTCCAAATTTCCAAGATTAAAAACCCTTTTAAGAATCCACGTTGTCAAGCACTGCAACTCTTACGAAGTGTTGAATATGAGGACAAGTTAGTCCAACGACTATTCAAAGTATATCGGAAGTTATAGCGAAAGTAGCCCTTAGCGACATGGGACCCCCATCATTTCCTAGCAGTCGGATTTGACGGGGAAATGATGTGTTTTGACGGGGTTTGCCCTAAACCGGTTCCTCAGTGATTCGGAGTCAAAAAAGTATTATTACCATGTACTCACACGTGCATGGGATCTGCCTTGCCTGAACGTAAAATTTGTTATTGCATAATACAAACGAAGTAGATACGCTTCAAGCAATTTTAAGCTCCGAGGAGCGACCAAAATTTATGTGAATTAATAAATACGTTTATAAGACAGGCAAGCATAAGCCCACCAAAATTTCAGTTACATGAAACTTTTCTTGAATCTTTTTGTGCATCGTTAGCTTTTCAAACTGCATATTGGATGGTAGTTGGTACCGTATGAATCGTCCCGTTCCTCACCATGTGTTGTACACGGGTCAGACTATTGTTTGTTAACATTTTCTCTGAAGAAGTAGTTGTAAAAACATAAATTTTTTAAAAGATTTAATATACATTTTTTGAACTTTATATTGTCTTTTACTTGTGTTTTCTAACAGAATTTC
This sequence comes from Leptura quadrifasciata, assembly GCA_963675555.1. Lineage (NCBI taxonomy): Eukaryota > Metazoa > Arthropoda > Insecta > Coleoptera > Cerambycidae > Leptura > Leptura quadrifasciata. The sequence continues at coordinate 117,132,797 of OY776677.1, forward strand.
CCTTTCAGATTTAATTTTAAGAGAGTGTGAAACAGACAGTGTTAGATTTATAGTGTTACGACGTCTTCCAATTGATACCATCAGAGCCGCAGTTAAGCATAAACGACAGTAAGTATGAATTATCCATTAATCTCCGTCTGAAACAGTCACTTTGAACCCTAAAAAAATTTTGTGAACGTAATATTTTTATTTAGAATTTAGAAAAGGTTGAGGAAAAAGAAAATTAATTTTTTCTTTTTCCTATTTTTTTTTAATTTTTCTAAGTTTTTCGAGCAGAAAACACGTCCTTCAGACTTCCATCAAAGCATGGATCGTTCACATGGCGCCCGAACAGGGACCATGCCGTCCCCAAACCCGACAAATCCTTTCTCATTCATGGCGGAAGACTCCGAGGGGTCGACCCCAAGAGAATTTTATGAGCGAGTCACCGCACCGCTCGTCGACGACGGTTCTAGAGGGATAGAACCACAGCGACTGTTTCCGGAGGGAAATAATGTAAATTTATCTGCTTCCCAGCCACAAACTGCTAATTCGATGGAAAGTATGTTTCTGAAAATGGCAGAGGGCTTCGTGCAGGCGATACAGAACGTGTCGACCTGTACGCCCCATGAGAGACAAAGATGTCCGAACGTGACGTTCCATGGGCTTGATCATGAAGATCCAGAAGCTTTTCTGAAAATTATGGAGGAATATTTCGACAGAGCTCGCATAAGCCACGACTATGATCGCCTCCATAACGTAACCGGCCAACTCAAGGGCGAAGCTCAACGATGGTCCGAACAATTTAGGACGTTGACTACTTCGTATACCTTATTCAAGGAAAGATTCCTTACGAGATTTAATTCTCCCGACATACAGTCACGAGCTATTGCTCAACTGTATGCCGTCAAGCAAACGTCTTTAGACGACACGGCAGTGTTTATCACAAGGAAAACCTGTCTTTTCGATCGTATTGATCCCTTTAAATCCGAAGCCATCAGAGCTCGGGTCATCATGGACCAACTGCGTCCAGAAATTAGGTCACGCTTGAGAAGCAACCTAATTTCAACCACAGAGATGTTAATAGCAGCGGCTACTAACGTCGAGCGGGATTCAGTTGACGAACAGACGTCGCTAATCCAACTTATAGATCAACGCTTGTCCCGCGCGTCTTACTATCAAGAGCCGGGACGTTTTAGTCAACAAAATTCTAGTAACAGGAGCAATGGAAGCCCAACTCCGACAGCACCGAGGGTGCATTTCCGAGAGGACGTATCTCGACAGGACGGTCCAGGCAGAGCGCCTGGTCGTCCTTTTTTTATGCCTAATTCTTCAAGCGGATCAGTGAATCCTGACCGCAGGCAAACCAATTTCAATGGCGGATCGGGGAAATTCCGAGTACCCGACCGACCGGCAACCCCGTGCCGATACTGTACAGACACAGTGCAGTGGCACTTCCATAGCCAATGCCCGAATAACCCGCATCTCAGCAGGAGACCGGGAAACTTTCGAGGGGCCAGAGACCCAGGCCAGGGTCCATCTGCAAGATCCCCGGCACAACGGCCGAACCAAGGCGGCAGCAATGTCCAGTAATTTTTTCCGATACTCATGACCACTACGACGCTCCTCTGCACAAGACAAGAGAGTCAATAAATTATATGAGCGAAGCGTTCCCTTTGCCTCGTATAAAAGTTCAAATTAATGAACATGCGGTCGACGCACTGATCGATTCAGGCTCGACGCGAAACGTTATCCATCCGAGGATGTTGGATAATTTTAAAAATCTCACGACACGTCGATCATTTGCTATGGCGTGCGGAGATCGAATGGTGGACTCTCTTGGCACGACAAAATTACAAGTAATAATTTCAGGCACCTCTTTTGAAATTGATTTTCAAGTAATCGAAAATTTGAACGAAACGATAATATTAGGATCACCATTCTTATATATAAACAATGTCGCATATGATTATGGCCGAAAATGCCTATATGCCGGCACGGAAGAGCGTATTACCGTCTTCTGGAATCAAGCTTCTCAGAGGGAGAGACAGCAGGCAAAGCTTCCTGAAGAGCTTGTTATTAAAGACAAATTTCTACGGCCGCTGTTCGAAGAATTTGTCGATCTGTTCACTGCGGAACCGACTCAAGCAACCACAGTGACTGTTAAACACAAAATTATAGTAAAAGACACGAAACCATTCAATATCAGACCATATCCGATGTCTCCGAGTACTAAGAAAATTATGTACGACCAAATCGAAGAGATGTTGAAAGCTGGCGTCATCGAACCTAGCACTGCCCAATATAGTTCACCACCCGTGATAATAAAACGCTCGGACAAGAAACCACGATTTTGCATCGACTATCGCCATTTGAATGTAATGACTGAAGACGAGGCTTCCGTCTTACCAAAAATACACGAAAGTATTAAAGATTTAGGCAATTCGAAGATTTTTTCTGTGTTGGATTTAAAAAGTGGATATTGGCAAATACCGCTAGATGAAGCATCAAAAGATTTTTCGACTTTTACCACTCCTGATGGGGCAGCTTATAGATTTAATGTCATGCCTTTCGGCCTCAAGACAGCTCCCTGTACCTTTCAGAAATTCATGGCAAAGGACGTTTTAACGGGTTACCTGCACCATTTCTGTAAAGTGTATTTAGATGATATAATCGTTTACAGCGTAAACGTGAAGGAGCATATGTCCCACTTGAGATTAGTCTTTGAAAGACTACGTCTGCACAATCTAAAAGTGTCACCGGAAAAGTGTGTAATAGCGACGAATGAAATCCAATATTTAGGCCATACAATTAGAACTGATACTTCCCAACCATTAGAAAAACATGTCTTACAAATTCAAAATTATCCCGTTCCAGCTACAAAAAAGCAGCTACAAAGTTTCCTAGGACTTTGCAACTGGGTAAGAGAATATCTACCAAATGTGGCGATGATCACGAAGCCACTAACGAAACTTCTTTCGAAGGAAAATCGTTTTCACTGGAACCATACATGCGATGAAGCGTTTAGAAAATTAAAAGAATTATTATCCGGACCGCTGGAACTCCATCGGCCGGATTTTTCACGTCAATTCATTTTGCAAACAGATGCATCCCTCCAAGGCTTTTCGGCCGTATTATATCAATTAGGCGACAACGGCGAAAAATATATAATTTCGTATGCAAGCAACACGTTATCTCCAGCAGAGAGACGTTACCACATAAACGAGCTGGAATGCTTGGCGGTGGTGAACTATATTAAAAAGTACAAGATGTACTTAGCAGACAAACCGTTCTTGGTGAAGACGGACAACAGGGCGTTACTTTGGTTAAACAAACATAAGGACGACAAAACAAAATTTACACGATGGTCATTACTATTGCAAGAATATGCATTCAAAATTGAACACTGTCCAGGAAAGGAGAATTTATTAGCAGATTTTCTAAGTCGTAACCCACAAAATCAGTATGTCGAGACAGACGATGAAGAGGAAAGAATGTTCCTACCAAATTATAAGTGTCCAGAACGTATTTCTGTTTTAACGCACTCAGAAATATATGAAGATATCGTACAGGCTCAATTGAGTTCAAGAGATATTCAAGACAAGATCCGCCGTTGGAATGATCTATTTCAACAGGAACAACGTTCCGATGCGGATCTTATTTTTATGAAAAATTTTCACGTCCAAGACGATGTACTTTTTAAAGATTGCGATCGAAATTTTAAATTGATAGTTCCAAAGAGGAAAATAAAAGAATTGATTTACCATTATCATGACCGAGATGAAGCATGTCATCCAGGAAGAGACGAGACTCTCAGGAAAATAGCGAAACGCTACTATTTCAATAATATGGCCAGGATCGTAGGCAGATACATAAACGACTGTCTGATATGCCAGTCTGTAAAGACAAGACAAGCCCAACCCAATGCTCCACTTAGAAGTCATGCACCACAAAATGCATTTGAAACCTTGAGCGTCGACGTAATTGGCCCGCTGCAGAGGACTAAAGACGCCGAAAACAGATACATGATTATCGTCGAAGACGTTTTCAGTAAATGGATAGAGGCAAAGGCATACATTCAGGTCGACGGCAGAACGATAGCCAAATATATCGACGAAGAAATAGTAGCAAGATTCGGAGTCCCTCGAGTCATAATTTCCGACAATGGTGGTCATTTCAATTCCGAATGGTACATCACATTTTGCGAAAGGAATGGTATCGAACGATATTTAATTCCGGCATATCACCAACAGTCCAACCCCGTGGAACGACGGGTTCAGGAATGCAAGAAAATTTTAAAGACTCTTTTATTCAAAAAGCCAAACGACACTTGGGATCGCTACGTGCATCAGATGACATACATATTAAGAAATCGTAGGAACGCCGCTACAAATCAAACACCTAGCATGATCGTGTTAGGATATGATCCAGCCGAAAGAGGCGAGTGGGATTTGTATGCCTGGAGGCAAGAAAGAGCCAAGCAACAAACGCTTCCACGATACGAGCGGATCAAGGAAGCCCGTCAGGCCCAACAAAACTACAAACAGAAATATGCGCCAAAAGAGGCCGTCACTCCGATCGTTTACAAAGTAGGAGACAGAGTCATGAGTAAGAGAAAAAAGAAGGTACATACCTTCACGCCGTCTTGGTCAGGCCCAACCAGAATTCTGAAGAAGTTTTCAGACGAGGTGTATCTCGTGCAAAAGGGAAATGTAACGACAAGAGTACATGTCGATGATTTGAGACCAGCCCCGCCAGAGGAGCACAACTTGGAAATCGAATCTTCCGATGAAGAAAATGCTAGTCCAGGCGGAACATCACTCGATGGAAATGATTCCCCGTTCTCAGACGATTCCACAGAACCTCCACCGCCGGAGCAAACGGTTGTACAAATTCATGCACCGCCACGAGATGCTTCCACTTCTGATTCAGAATCAAGTTCTGGAGATTCAATCATATTTTTATAACATTTTTCAACCTAGGCTAAGTTTTAACTTAGTGCTAGGTTTATTTTATATCAAAATTTCCATACCAACTTCTTGTCGTGTCAGGCAAAAGTTGGTATTTTTTATGCATTTTTTACAAGTTATTTTCATCGAGGATATTGTATCGTCCATACAAATCTTCAAAATTCACTGCAGCAACTCTGACCGTGTCCGGCAGAGTTGGTATTTTTTATAATTTTTCTAAGTCCTCATATGTTCAAAACATATACATCTGTAAGCAGAGTCCGACCCAAAGGGTCCAAACAAATGTTCCATTGGCACGGCATGGAAAGACGACGACTCTGACGCAAGAGCGCGATTCAGACGAGTCTAGCAACTCAAGGGCGAGATGCCGCCACGTCTGCTGGAGGGGCAGATGCAACGATCCGACGGATGCAGATTCTGTCGCAGATTTCTCATAAGAAGAGATTTTAATAAAAACCATTTCAGTCAATATAAGTCAACAAAATTCAATGTTCCTATTCTCAAAGACGACGATGTGATATCGGTCGCAGATTTCTCCCAAGAAGAGATTTTTTAACTACACGGAAACCATTTCAATCAATATAAGTCAACAAAATTCAGTGTTCCTATTCTCAAAGACGACGATATGTTATCGGTCGCAGATCCCCAGACGGGATATGAACAAACATATTACTAAAATTTTGTTTTATATTGTTTCATATAAACTGAGCAGAGCCATAGTATAGCTGGAGCCAAGCAGTCCGAGGACCACCTAAGCTGTTCCAGAAGGCAGTTCGACACCGAAGGTGATCGACGAGGCATAGACACGAGGAGGAGCAGACGCAAGCCCGCATTAGTGGAAGAACACTAAGAAAGATAAGTGCGTCGAAAGTGTTTGTGTTGTGTCATCGAGAATCCGAGGATTTTCGATTTTTTTTTTTTTTTATGCCATTTTTGAAACACAATGTTCAATAATTCAATCGAATGCTATGCATCGATATTATTATTAGCCGTTACTCGAGTCCGAGTATAAAAATGTTACAGTCGATAAATTGTGCAATAAAAAACAAGTAAAAGGTGTAGTCTATTGTAATTCCCATTCATCTACGGTGCACACGACTATGGCTATAGAGGCCAATTCGGGAGAGCACATGTCGACCGCAGTCAGGACAAACATAGATCTGGTTAGGTCTTGGATCTGGCCTTCTTGCAGCAACATTTCCTTGATAGCTGGCCACAACCCCTCGCCATTCGGTTCTGTCCGCTGCAAGTTGTTCCCATTGCTCGTCTGCAACACCGCAGGATTTTAGATTTTCATGGAGAGCGTCTTTGAACCTCTTTCGTTGACCGCCACGCCTTCTTCTACCGCTTAGCAATTCACCATAAAGTGTACATTTAGGAAGGCGGTTATCATGCATACGATGAACGTGACCTGCCCATCTTAGGCGTGCTCTTGAAATAAGCACCTCAATTGGAAGGCTGTTTGCCCTCCTGAGTACTTCCACGTTTGATATGTGATGGAACCAACGGATTTTCATCATACTTCTGAGGTGTCTTTGCTGAAAACGTTCTAATTCTTTCACATGACGACGGTAAGTGACCCAGCTTTCACATCCATATAGCAGTGTTGGAATGACAACTGCTCTGTAGACAGCCATTTTCGTTGACAAAGCAAGGTCGTGGTTGTCAAATACTCTCTCTCTAAGTCCCCAGAGTGCTCTAGATGCAGCGTTAATTCTATTGCGAATCTCGCTGTCCATGTTTGCTTTGTCATTAACAACGTTGCCTAAGTAATTGAACTGATCCACCACTTCAAGAGGATTTCCGTTAAGTGTAATGTCTATTTGGTTCACTTGATGAGGAGTTGACATAATCTTAGTCTTTCCAATGTTGATTTTAAGTCCCAAGGAATCATAGCTCTGGGCATACACATCTAAAAGTTCTTGAAGCTCTTCCGGCGTAGAGGCTAAAAGTGCACAGTCATCCGCATACTGGAGATCACAAATGAATCGTGTGCGTGTCTTCGTGAAAGCTCTAAAGCGCCCTATGTTAAAGAGACCGCCATCAAAACGGTATCTGAGACCTATTCCTCTGACTGTCAGTTTGTTGTCAACAATAATTGTTAGAGCAGTGGTAAACAAATTAAAAAGTAGGGGTGCCAGGACACATCCCTGCCTAACTCCAGTGAGGGTTTGGAAAGGTTCGGTTGCCTCATTATTATACATAACCTGGGCGTTGTTGTTTGTATGTAGACTGCGACATACTTCCACAAATTTTCTAGGGATACCTAAGCGGAACATAATTTTCCAGAGCACTTCCCTGTCCACCGAGTCAAACGCCTTGGTTAAATCAATGAAGGCCATGTGAATTTCTCCTTGATGTTCGAGTGCTTTTTCTTGAAGCTGTTTAAGTGTGAAGATTAAATCCGATGTGCCTCGGTTTGGTCTAAAGCCACTCTGTGTTTCAGGAAGTAACTTTTCCATAACAGGTGTTAGCCTATTTGCCATCGCTTTAGTGAGTATCTTCCCTCCAACAGCCAGGAGAGCTATACCCCTGTAATTTCCACAGTCTGCAGCGCTCCCTTTGTTTTTGAAGAGGTTGATTAAAAGTGTATCACGAAACTCCTGCGGAGCTTGACCACTTTCCCACACGACATCAAACAGTTTTTTGAGGTAGGGTATGACCTCTGACGACACAGCTTTAAAGATCTCAGCTGGGAGTGAGTCGGCGCCGGGAGATTTGTTATTTTTTAGCTGCCCAATGGCGGTTAAGATCTCTTCCGTTGTTAGTGGTTTATCTAAGTCTTGGAAGGTGTCATACTGAGGGATAAGATTTATAATATCGTGATCGGCTTGACTTTGCTGGTTAAGAATGCTAGAGTAGTGTTCTTTCCATCGGGCTCTTATTTCCTGGTCTTCTTTGAGGAGATTTCCATTTAAATCTTTAATAGGGCACATATTTTTCCGACTGGGGCCGTACACTGCTTTTACTCCTTGAAAGAAATTCCTGTAGTCGTGTGAATCGGCGTACCTTTGAATTTCTCTGGCCTTGCTTGCCCACCACTCGTTCTTTATTCTTCTGATTTCGCGTTGCGTTTCATACTTAGATTGGGTAAAAGCTTCTGCTTTTGATGAGTCGTTGGGGTGGTTGATAGCGTTTTGGAAGGCAATATGTTTGCGGTCAAGAAGTTCTTGTATAAACGCTTCATTATCATTGAACCAGTCCTCCTGTTTTTTACTTGCTGCAGTGCCAAGAATTTCCTCACTCGCACTTTTTAAACTGTCTTTAATTTGTGTCCAGGTAGCAGCGACATCTACAGAATTGGTTTCTTCTAGTGCACTCAAATTCTCTTGAACTTTTTGCTTTAGCTGTTCGGCGGTTTGTTGGTCACGCAATTTACTAATACAGAGACGGAGTCTACGTTTTACTTGAGTTCTTCGGTGTTTGGGTCTCATAACAATTTTCATTTTAGAGACAACAGGACGATGATCGGTCCAACATTCGCTATCAATGCGCGCCTTTGTAATTTGGACGTCCTTGAGATGCTTCCTACGTACGATAACATAGTCCAGTAGATGCCAGTGACCTGATCTGGGGTGACGCCAGGTGCCTTTAAATTTATCCTTTTGTCGGAAAATGGTGTTTGTTATAACTAGATCATGTTCGGCGCATTTAGTTAGGAGTAGTTGACCGTTAGCGTTCATGTTGCCCAAACCGTTCTTGCCTATGATGCCTGGCCAGGTGTCTGCATCTCTCCCTACTCTAGCGTTAAAATCGCCAAGAATAACGAGTCGTTCCGTTTTAGGTATTCTACAGAGGGTTTCTTCCAGCTGTTGATAGAAGCTTTCCTTGGTTTCGTGACTTGCATCCAGAGTGGGAGCGTAGGCGCTTATTAGATTTACCGCGTTGCCATCTGATAGCTCATAGCGTAGCAGCATTAGTCGCTCGGATATGCCTTGTGGTACTTGTGTTAAGTTGGATACAAGTTGATTCCGAACGGCAAATCCTACTCCATGTTGTCTTCTTGAATTGGTGGGAAGACCTTTCCAATAGAAGGTGTAGTACTTTTCTGTGAGAGAACCTTCCTCCAAAAATCGAGTTTCGCTGAGAGCTGCAACGTCAACATTGAGTTGGTGAAGTTCTCTATCTATTAGAGCAGTTCTTCTTTCAGGCCGATCGGTGCGAGTGCTGTCGTTCAAAGTACGAACATTCCAAGCGCCGTAGATGAAAGAATTAGTTTTGTTGGATTTAACTTGTCGGTGTTTTTTCGACATTCGATGAGGTGTCCCTGTGGGCACCCTCCCCCGGAGATCCGATCGGGAGGGTATTTTACCTCCGGATGATTTTGTCCCACTTGAACGCTCCATCATTTTTTAAAGCCTTAATCGACTGAAAACGAAGCTGCATTTGAAGTTTTAGCTGGAGCAGGTATGCAACTGACCAGCTCGGTTGCGGAAGGCGAGTGGTGTGGTCCCATGGCACAGAAGGAGACTGCGACGATGGGGTAACCAAACGATTCCAAAAGCAACCTTTGTGTGCGGTCGGTTATTTTTACCGCACTCTTCGTGAGAAGGTGGATGTGCTCACGGCAAAAGGTAAGGGTTATTCCGCCCTTACTCGGTCGTTAGAGCCTCGTTAGTGAAAACAGGGCGCACCAAGTTCAAATTGAACTCATCGCGAAGGTGAGGTTAACAATTGAGTAGGAGAGGCTATAACTTGCGCTTCACTACCCCATTACACCCGCATCGATATATGTTCAAGTTTATCACCATTTTTTAGATTTGCATCTATGTTTTGTTCAGATAGGCCGGTCTGAACTATAACCGAATACAACACATGGGAGACTACATCCAATGATCCATTTTATTTTCAAACAACCAATTTACCAAACGTTACACAAAAAGATTCACGGAAAGGAGGGGAGTGTTAAAGAACGCTATAACCCCGATATACTTTTCGACGTTGTAACAAAATCCGACTTAGGAAATACTTCGTAAGAAAAGCGTGCTTCACGTAAAAACGCCGTGGAGGAGGTTTTTAATTCTTGGAAATATATTTTTGCTCTTCGGAGCGTTTTTTATGCCAAATTTTCGCTAACTCTTCGAGGAGCGTTAATTTGGTAAGTGTAGTAAATGTCGCTGCACAGGGACGTAATGTCGCCCCGACCACCCAATTTTAGAAAGTATAATAAAATTGGACTTGAACTTCCAAATTTCCAAGATTAAAAACCCTTTTAAGAATCCACGTTGTCAAGCACTGCAACTCTTACGAAGTGTTGAATATGAGGACAAGTTAGTCCAACGACTATTCAAAGTATATCGGAAGTTATAGCGAAAATAGCCCTTAGCGACATGGGACCCCCATCATTTCCTAGCAGTCGGATTTGACGGGGAAATGATGTGTTTTGACGGGGTTTGCCCTAAACCGGTTCCTCAGTAATTCGGAGTCAAAAAAGTATTATTACCATGTACTCACACGTGCATGGGATCTGCCTTGCCTGAACGTAAAATTTGTTATTGCATAATACAAACGAAGTAGATACGCTTCAAGCAATTTTAAGCTCCGAGGAGCGACCAAAATTTATGTGAATTAATAAATACGTTTATAAGACAGGCAAGCATAAGCCCACCAAAATTTCAGTTACATGAAACTTTTCTTGAATCTTTTTGTGCATCGTTAGCTTTTCAAACTGCATATTGGATGGTAGTTGGTACCGTATGAATCGTCCCGTTCCTCACCATGTGTTGTACACGGGTCAGACCATTGTTTGTTAACATTTTCTCTGAAGAAGTTGTTGTAAAAACATAAATTTTTTAAAAGATTTAATATACATTTTTTGAACTTTATATTGTCTTTTACTTGTGTTTTCTAACAGAATTTCCCTTTCAGATTTAATTTTAAGAGAGTGTGAAACAGACAGTGTTAGATTTATAGTGTTACGACGTCTTCCAATTGATACCATCAGAGCCGCAGTTAAGCATAAACGACAGTAAGTATGAATTATCCATTAATCTCCGTCTGAAACAGTCACTTTGAACCCTAAAAAAATTTTGTGAACGTAATATTTTTATTTAGAATTTAGAAAAGGTTGAGGAAAAAGAAAATTAATTTTTTCTTTTTCCTATTTTTTTTTTAATTTTTCTAAGTTTTTCGAGCAGAAAACACGTCCTTCAGACTTCCATCAAAGCATGGATCGTTCACATGGCGCCCGAACAGGGACCATGCCGTCCCCAAACCCGACAAATCCTTTCTCATTCATGGCGGAAGACTCCGAGGGGTCGACCCCAAGAGAATTTTATGAGCGAGTCACCGCACCGCTCGTCGACGACGGTTCTAGAGGGATAGAACCACAGCGACTGTTTCCGGAGGGAAATAATGTAAATTTATCTGCTTCCCAGCCACAAACTGCTAATTCGATGGAAAGTATGTTTCTGAAAATGGCAGAGGGCTTCGTGCAGGCGATACAGAACGTGTCGACCTGTACGCCCCATGAGAGACAAAGATGTCCGAACGTGACGTTCCATGGGCTTGATCATGAAGATCCAGAAGCTTTTCTGAAAATTATGGAGGAATATTTCGACAGAGCTCGCATAAGCCACGACTATGATCGCCTCCATAACGTAACCGGCCAACTCAAGGGCGAAGCTCAACGATGGTCCGAACAATTTAGGACGTTGACTACTTCGTATACCTTATTCAAGGAAAGATTCCTTACGAGATTTAATTCTCCCGACATACAGTCACGAGCTATTGCTCAACTGTATGCCGTCAAGCAAACGTCTTTAGACGACACGGCAGTGTTTATCACAAGGAAAACCTGTCTTTTCGATCGTATTGATCCCTTTAAATCCGAAGCCATCAGAGCTCGGGTCATCATGGACCAACTGCGTCCAGAAATTAGGTCACGCTTGAGAAGCAACCTAATTTCAACCACAGAGATGTTAATAGCAGCGGCTACTAACGTCGAGCGGGATTCAGCTGACGAACAGACGTCGCTAATCCAACTTATAGATCAACGCTTGTCCCGCGCGTCTTACTATCAAGAGCCGGGACGTTTTAGTCAACAAAATTCTAGTAACAGGAGCAATGGAAGCCCAACTCCGACAGCACCGAGGGTGCATTTCCGAGAGGACGTATCTCGACAGGACGGTCCAGGCAGAGCGCCTGGTCGTCCTTTTTTTATGCCTAATTCTTCAAGCGGATCAGTGAATCCTGACCGCAGGCAAACCAATTTCAATGGCGGATCGGGGAAATTCCGAGTACCCGACCGACCGGCAACCCCGTGCCGATACTGTACAGACACAGTGCAGTGGCACTTCCATAGCCAATGCCCGAATAACCCGCATCTCAGCAGGAGACCGGGAAACTTTCGAGGGGCCAGAGACCCAGGCCAGGGTCCATCTGCAAGATCCCCGGCACAACGGCCGAACCAAGGCGGCAGCAATGTCCAGTAATTTTTTCCGATACTCATGACCACTACGACGCTCCTCTGCACAAGACAAGAGAGTCAATAAATTATATGAGCGAAGCGTTCCCTTTGCCTCGTATAAAAGTTCAAATTAATGAACATGCGGTCGACGCACTGATCGATTCAGGCTCGACGCGAAACGTTATCCATCCGAGGATGTTGGATAATTTTAAAAATCTCACGACACGTCGATCATTTGCTATGGCGTGCGGAGATCGAATGGTGGACTCTCTTGGCACGACAAAATTACAAGTAATAATTTCAGGCACCTCTTTTGAAATTGATTTTCAAGTAATCGAAAATTTGAACGAAACGATAATATTAGGATCACCATTCTTATATATAAACAATGTCGCATATGATTATGGCCGAAAATGCCTATATGCCGGCACGGAAGAGCGTATTACCGTCTTCTGGAATCAAGCTTCTCAGAGGGAGAGACAGCAGGCAAAGCTTCCTGAAGAGCTTGTTATTAAAGACAAATTTCTACGGCCGCTGTTCGAAGAATTTGTCGATCTGTTCACTGCGGAACCGACTCAAGCAACCACAGTGACTGTTAAACACAAAATTATAGTAAAAGACACGAAACCATTCAATATCAGACCATATCCGATGTCTCCGAGTACTAAGAAAATTATGTACGACCAAATCGAAGAGATGTTGAAAGCTGGCGTCATCGAACCTAGCACTGCCCAATATAGTTCACCACCCGTGATAATAAAACGCTCGGACAAGAAACCACGATTTTGCATCGACTATCGCCATTTGAATGTAATGACTGAAGACGAGGCTTCCGTCTTACCAAAAATACACGAAAGTATTAAAGATTTAGGCAATTCGAAGATTTTTTCTGTGTTGGATTTAAAAAGTGGATATTGGCAAATACCGCTAGATGAAGCATCAAAAGATTTTTCGACTTTTACCACTCCTGATGGGGCAGCTTATAGATTTAATGTCATGCCTTTCGGCCTCAAGACAGCTCCCTGTACCTTTCAGAAATTCATGGCAAAGGACGTTTTAACGGGTTACCTGCACCATTTCTGTAAAGTGTATTTAGATGATATAATCGTTTACAGCGTAAACGTGAAGGAGCATATGTCCCACTTGAGATTAGTCTTTGAAAGACTACGTCTGCACAATCTAAAAGTGTCACCGGAAAAGTGTGTAATAGCGACGAATGAAATCCAATATTTAGGCCATACAATTAGAACTGATACTTCCCAACCATTAGAAAAACATGTCTTACAAATTCAAAATTATCCCGTTCCAGCTACAAAAAAGCAGCTACAAAGTTTCCTAGGACTTTGCAACTGGGTAAGAGAATATCTACCAAATGTGGCGATGATCACGAAGCCACTAACGAAACTTCTTTCGAAGGAAAATCGTTTTCACTGGAACCATACATGCGATGAAGCGTTTAGAAAATTAAAAGAATTATTATCCGGACCGCTGGAACTCCATCGGCCGGATTTTTCACGTCAATTCATTTTGCAAACAGATGCATCCCTCCAAGGCTTTTCGGCCGTATTATATCAATTAGGCGACAACGGCGAAAAATATATAATTTCGTATGCAAGCAACACGTTATCTCCAGCAGAGAGACGTTACCACATAAACGAGCTGGAATGCTTGGCGGTGGTGAACTATATTAAAAAGTACAAGATGTACTTAGCAGACAAACCGTTCTTGGTGAAGACGGACAACAGGGCGTTACTTTGGTTAAACAAACATAAGGACGACAAAACAAAATTTACACGATGGTCATTACTATTGCAAGAATATGCATTCAAAATTGAACACTGTCCAGGAAAGGAGAATTTATTAGCAGATTTTCTAAGTCGTAACCCACAAAATCAGTATGTCGAGACAGACGATGAAGAGGAAAGAATGTTCCTACCAAATTATAAGTGTCCAGAACGTATTTCTGTTTTAACGCACTCAGAAATATACGAAGATATCGTACAGGCTCAATTGAGTTCAAGAGATATTCAAGACAAGATCCGCCGTTGGAATGATCTATTTCAACAGGAACAACGTTCCGATGCGGATCTTATTTTTATGAAAAATTTTCACGTCCAAGACGATGTACTTTTTAAAGATTGCGATCGAAATTTTAAATTGATAGTTCCAAAGAGGAAAATAAAAGAATTGATTTACCATTATCATGACCGAGATGAAGCATGTCATCCAGGAAGAGACGAGACTCTCAGGAAAATAGCGAAACGCTACTATTTCAATAATATGGCCAGGATCGTAGGCAGATACATAAACGACTGTCTGATATGCCAGTCTGTAAAGACAAGACAAGCCCAACCCAATGCTCCACTTAGAAGTCATGCACCACAAAATGCATTTGAAACCTTGAGCGTCGACGTAATTGGCCCGCTGCAGAGGACTAAAGACGCCGAAAACAGATACATGATTATCGTCGAAGACGTTTTCAGTAAATGGATAGAGGCAAAGGCATACATTCAGGTCGACGGCAGAACGATAGCCAAATATATCGACGAAGAAATAGTAGCAAGATTCGGAGTCCCTCGAGTCATAATTTCCGACAATGGTGGTCATTTCAATTCCGAATGGTACATCACATTTTGCGAAAGGAATGGTATCGAACGATATTTAATTCCGGCATATCACCAACAGTCCAACCCCGTGGAACGACGGGTTCAGGAATGCAAGAAAATTTTAAAGACTCTTTTATTCAAAAAGCCAAACGACACTTGGGATCGCTACGTGCATCAGATGACATACATATTAAGAAATCGTAGGAACGCCGCTACAAATCAAACACCTAGCATGATCGTGTTAGGATATGATCCAGCCGAAAGAGGCGAATGGGATTTGTATGCCTGGAGGCAAGAAAGAGCCAAGCAACAAACGCTTCCACGATACGAGCGGATCAAGGAAGCCCGTCAGGCCCAACAAAACTACAAACAGAAATATGCGCCAAAAGAGGCCGTCACTCCGATCGTTTACAAAGTAGGAGACAGAGTCATGAGTAAGAGAAAAAAGAAGGTACATACCTTCACGCCGTCTTGGTCAGGCCCAACCAGAATTCTGAAGAAGTTTTCAGACGAGGTGTATCTCGTGCAAAAGGGAAATGTAACGACAAGAGTACATGTCGATGATTTGAGACCAGCCCCGCCAGAGGAGCACAACTTGGAAATCGAATCTTCCGATGAAGAAAATGCTAGTCCAGGCGGAACATCACTCGATGGAAATGATTCCCCGTTCTCAGACGATTCCACAGAACCTCCACCGCCGGAGCAAACGGTTGTACAAATTCATGCACCGCCAGGAGATGCTTCCACTTCTGATTCAGAATCAAGTTCTGGAGATTCAATCATATTTTTATAACATTTTTCAACCTAGGCTAAGTTTTAACTTAGTGCTAGGTTTATTTTATATCAAAATTTCCATACCAACTTCTTGTCGTGTCAGGCAAAAGTTGGTATTTTTTATGCATTTTTTACAAGTTATTTTCATCGAGGATATTGTATCGTCCATACAAATCTTCAAAATTCACTGCAGCAACTCTGACCGTGTCCGGCAGAGTTGGTATTTTTTATAATTTTTCTAAGTCCTCATATGTTCAAAACATATACATCTGTAAGCAGAGTCCGACCCAAAGGGTCCAAACAAATGTTCCATTGGCACGGCATGGAAAGACGACAACTCTGACGCAAGAGCGCGATTCAGACGAGTCTAGCAACTCAAGGGCGAGATGCCGCCACGTCTGCTGGAGGGGCAGATGCAACGATCCGACGGATGCAGATTCTGTCGCAGATTTCTCATAAGAAGAGATTTTAATAAAAACCATTTCAATCAATATAAGTCAACAAAATTCAATGTTCCTATTCTCAAAGACGACGATGTGATATCGGTCGCAGATTTCTCCCAAGAAGAGATTTTTTAACTACACGGAAACCATTTCAATCAATATAAGTCAACAAAATTCAGTGTTCCTATTCTCAAAGACGACGATATGTTATCGGTCGCAGATCCCCAGACGGGATATGAACAAACATATTACTAAAATTTTGTTTTATATTGTTTCATATAAACTGAGCAGAGCCATAGTATAGCTGGAGCCAAGCAGTCCGAGGACCACCTAAGCTGTTCCAGAAGGCAGTTCGACACCGAAGGTGATCGACGAGGCATAGACACGAGGAGGAGCAGACGCAAGCCCGCATTAGTGGAAGAACACTAAGAAAGATAAGTGCGTCGAAAGTGTTTGTGTTGTGTCATCGAGAATCCGAGGATTTTCGATTTTTTTTTTTTTTTATGCCATTTTTGAAACACAATGTTCAATAATTCAATCGAATGCTATGCATCGATATATGTTCAAGTTTATCACCATTTTTTAGATTTGCATCTATGTTTTGTTCAGATAGGCCGGTCTGAACTATAACCGAATACAACACATGGGAGACTACATCCAATGATCCATTTTATTTTCAAACAACCAATTTACCAAACGGTACACAAAAAGATTCACGGAAAGGAGGGGAGTGTTAAAGAACGCTATAACCCCGATATACTTTTCGACGTTGTAACAAAATCCGACTTAGGAAATACTTCGTAAGAAAAGCGTGCTTCACGTAAAAACGCCGTGGAGGAGGTTTTTAATTCTTGGAAATATATTTTTGCTCTTCGGAGCGTTTTTTATGCCAAATTTTCGCTAACTCTTCGAGGAGCGTTAATTTGGTAAGTGTAGTAAATGTCGCTGCACAGGGACGTAATGTCGCCCCGACCACCCAATTTTAGAAAGTATAATAAAATTGGACTTGAACTTCCAAATTTCCAAGATTAAAAACCCTTTTAAGAATCCACGTTGTCAAGCACTGCAACTCTTACGAAGTGTTGAATATGAGGACAAGTTAGTCCAACGACTATTCAAAGTATATCGGAAGTTATAGCGAAAATAGCCCTTAGCGACATGGGACCCCCATCATTTCCTAGCAGTCGGATTTGACGGGGAAATGATGTGTTTTGACGGGGTTTGCCCTAAACCGGTTCCTCAGTAATTCGGAGTCAAAAAAGTATTATTACCATGTACTCACACGTGCATGGGATCTGCCTTGCCTGAACGTAAAATTTGTTATTGCATAATACAAACGAAGTAGATACGCTTCAAGCAATTTTAAGCTCCGAGGAGCGACCAAAATTTATGTGAATTAATAAATACGTTTATAAGACAGGCAAGCATAAGCCCACCAAAATTTCAGTTACATGAAACTTTTCTTGAATCTTTTTGTGCATCGTTAGCTTTTCAAACTGCATATTGGATGGTAGTTGGTACCGTATGAATCGTCCCGTTCCTCACCATGTGTTGTACACGGGTCAGACCATTGTTTGTTAACATTTTCTCTGAAGAAGTTGTTGTAAAAACATAAATTTTTTAAAAGATTTAATATACATTTTTTGAACTTTATATTGTCTTTTACTTGTGTTTTCTAACAGAATTTCCCTTTCAGATTTAATTTTAAGAGAGTGTGAAACAGACAGTGTTAGATTTATAGTGTTACGACGTCTTCCAATTGATACCATCAGAGCCGCAGTTAAGCATAAACGACAGTAAGTATGAATTATCCATTAATCTCCGTCTGAAACAGTCACTTTGAACCCTAAAAAAATTTTGTGAACGTAATATTTTTATTTAGAATTTAGAAAAGGTTGAGGAAAAAGAAAATTAATTTTTTCTTTTTCCTATTTTTTTTTTAATTTTTCTAAGTTTTTCGAGCAGAAAACACGTCCTTCAGACTTCCATCAAAGCATGGATCGTTCACATTATATCCAGACTTTTCCAGATCTTAAAACGGGGTGCGAGACTCGCGAAGCACGAAAAACGCAATCGCTCCTAAACATATAAAAATCCCCTCGTAGCAAGCGAATGCAAGTTCTGCTCCGGAAGTAATTCAAAGTGTTGTAAAGTATCGCGGTGAAATAGTTTCCTTTTAAACAAATTTCATTAATCTAAATCAAACTATTCATTCAGTTGTGATATTTAATACATCACCATATACAGGGTGATCCAGAAGTATCCACAAAGAAGCAATAAATTACAAATTTTCAACTAATCTAACCAAAGTGAATCAGAAACCATTTTAGACATTCAAAAACAGTTCTACATCAGAAAACCATATACAGGGTGTTGTAATTTCATCTAACAAAAAATTAAAATTTTAAACCAAAGTAATTTTTGACTTTTCAATTGAATTTTAACGTATCTAAAGTGCAAAACGCTTAAGATACAGGGTGCTGGTTTCCACCCGGACACATTTAATAATACAGTGATTAATTAGAACTTTTAAAATCATTGCAACGAAATTACTGAAACTAAATATACAGGGCGTAGTTTTTGGCCCTGTCCAACATCTTCAAGTCCAATCCCCCCACCTTCTCAATTCTACAAATTAAGTGCATCTTCGGCCTCAGAAGTCTCAGCTAAGCAGTCTACACACAAATCTATTATTTTTACCCACAAAAGGGGCTCGAAGGTGCTCATGGCGCCCAAAGTGGGGCCTAAATCATAACGTTTGAGGCTCGAAAGTGTTAACAATACGACATTGTTTTATCACAAATGCACTGCATTTTTTTTGTCACATTGAAATTAAATCCGGTTGACGCTAACTAAACTAACTAAAAACCAAAACATGTAGATAAATATATTAACTCAGTTTGTAACAGTAACTACAATAGTCGAGAGTATACTGCTCCAATACAAGACCAGCATACAAGAAGAGCAAAATAATGTACAAAACTGTTTTGTAAATATTTATATTTGTTTGCAAAAACAATTATTTACAAAAATAATGATTATTAACCTAATTTTGAATTAAACTGTACCCATTTCTTATTCCATATTGCATGCGGGAGGTTCCTTATGTGACGTAATATAATTAAATTTTATAAATTATTTAAATATGTACACTGCGGGCACAGATTTATGATAGGTAAACACTTTCAGTGAGACAATTGTTTATTCTTATGCATTGTATGAAAAGTCAACAAATATATTGTTGATTCTACACATTCTTTACAGTTTACTTTTTGGAATACCGCCAGACATGACATAACGGGAAATTAGATCTAAAAACACATAAATAAACTAAGGCAACGTTTTTTTTTATTTGAATCTACTACAATGAGTGCAACGATGAAAATACGAGATAAAATAACTAAATTTATTCGTCCTTTAAAGTGTCAGACCTGAAAAAGTGTAAATATACAGATATTCTTTTAAGATAATCTGCAGTACAGCATAGCTAAAATGCGGCTATTTAACACTCATTAAATATAAAAACTAAAAGTACCAAACAACGATGGATGACCGTACCCTTGCCCCGCATCTTCTAGCGGCTTGTATATCAGTGCATTCCCAGAAGCTGCGTAATCTTAGGCGAGGATTGTGTAGTGGATATCCCATCCTTCGGAGGGGATGTAAAGCTGTTGGTACATTGTCTATTAAATGTTAGGCAAGTATAGTCGAGGAAATCACTATAGTAGAATGCGGTCGCGAGGAGGAACCTAGACTAATAAGATCCTACAAAAATTACGTGGCTTCAATCAACCCCCGCCACCCCAAAAAGTAAAAGCTGCAATAAGGGTAGCTCCGTAACGATTTCGAAGTCGGAAAAAATCTTGGAAATTAATTCCAGTCGAAACAAACATATTGCATAAAAAATTAGGCGGCTGCAATTATTTTGAATTTTAAGAGTTTCATTGAGTAATCTATTTTAAGGGGATGATTACACCATTACATACCCAATAAGAGTTTCTTATAACCAACTCTTGCTGTTCTCTTGTAACCCTCTTGGAAACTTCAGACACATAATTGGCATCTCGACATCTAAGAAGATGTATTTGTTGATGCCATAAAACACTCAGTAGCTGATAAAAGTTAAAATATTTATTTATTTATTGGGTAATAAAATGTCAGAGGGGTCGACTAACGTATTTAATAAAACCACTAGGTATTCTGTACAGTACTCGGTACAGTACCTTTTGGGTAACCATAAATAATGAAGGTGTAATGTTGTTAGGGTATAGTAAAAGCAATTAATTAACAGTGTTAAAAGTATCATTGGTTTTTGTTTGCACTAAATACCATAGATGCAAGTCGTAATAAAATAATTCACTAAATTTTATAAGTAATTTTGTATCTTGTAAATATAATTTATATATTTTAAATACTATTATTATTAGTCTGGACGAAATCAGTCATCGACCGGGAAGATTTATTTGGATGGAATATTTTTGTGCCATCTTGTTCAAAATGTGCTCCTTTATAAGAAAGTACAGCTTGCCAGATCGAAATGTGGTCGGAAATTGTTTAAACAAAGATTTTTTAAACAAATTAAAAAGATTGATTTTTTCGTTTCGGAAAAAATATTTTCGTATCTTTCACACCAATACAAACAAAAGATGTTCTTAGACATTTTTCTCTAAAGTTGATAGATTTCGAGAAAAAATTCTTCAAATCTCAAAAAACGCGAAATTTGCAATTTTCAGGGCTCAAAAACGATATAAAAATTAATATTTTTTAATGTAAGAAAAATTTGTATTTATTCTTTGTAGCTTATACCACAAGATACTAAGATATATTTTGATATACTTTAGTTTAAGTGCTTGTTTTTTAATTGTTAAGATGTGCGTACGCGCACGCGCGCCAGTCAACGTAGCGGCCCGCCTAATTGATATATTAAATATAGGTATTTTTATAGAACATACGCTTGCATTAACTCGTCGTGCATCTACTAAAGTATAAAACGATTTGTATAAAATACGAAACGTTACAAATATTTAATATAAGTAGAATAATAATTGTAAGTGAAGTAATATAAGATTTAAAATGTTATTTTAAAATGCAATTAAAATGGCTATACAACTTACACATTTTTACGATAGTCAAGATCACAGCCGCATATAGATTATACCGAGGATTATATAAGTAACGCGTTATCTTTTTTACAGTTGCATGCATTAGTATTACACGATTTTTTAGAATTGCACGCTTTTATTAAGCCATCTGGCAAATAATTTTTTCTTATAAATACAGGTACAGTTCAAGTAATAAGTTCCTGGCATAAAAAACGCAACAAAAACTTTACGACATAATTATTATCGCCGCGGGCCATGGCGAAATGTTACATCAAACCATCCGACGCACATTAAAAACCTATAAAGGTATGTGTATACGACCAGAATTGAAACCGTATAAAAACTAAAACCCGGCAAAAACAGTCGGCATCTCTTTATTGTTTTTCTTATGACAAGCATTTCTATTTATCTCCGTAAGAGATGCCGACTGTTTTTGCCGGCTTTTACTTTTTATACGGTTTCAATTCTGGTCGTATACACTATAAGTGAGCTGATTTCCGGTCGAAGTAGCACAAAGAGTAATGATATTTTAATGAGGTCGTAAAGTTTTTGTTGCGTTTTTTATGTCTCGAGATATTCCTACTTGAACTACATAAGCATATTATCCTCATATTTGTAACCAAAACGTGTTAGATCTCATTTCAGTGTATGTGGAAAATAGTGTATATTTCCAAATATATGTTTGCGTAGATGCTCTCAAAATATGCAAGTTAAGGCATCTGACATTATTCTATTTAAGTTTTATTCCACCCGATCGCGAAATAATATTTATTCTAGCATCATCAGCTAGCTGTTTCACCTTTTTTCTCGAACAATTGTAAATATAGTTTTTTCTACTCCCTTATGTAAATTTGCTGTTTTCCCTAAAGTCTGTAGAATGGATAAGTGGGCCATTCCAGTTAACTGAACGGATATATTTCATATACGTTCTAGGATGGATATGAAATCGACCAATTACAGTTCGTGTATTAAGTACATAGGCAACTATTCGTTTTAAAAAATTCAAGTTGGTGTGTAAGCTGTCAAAGTAATTGTCAGTAGTTGTCAGTGTGTATATTCGTGCAGTTTGGGCTAAAAAATAATTTAAAATGAGTGATTCCAGTGAAGAATCGATAAACGGTATACCACCTAAAATTTTATTGAAATTATTATATACAGACAAAATTTTAGAGGTATATTATGACAAAAAAAAAGTAGCTATATGGGGGGATTGAACCTATGATGTCTTGCTTTTCGAAGCTTAGATATAACCACTAGGCTACTGCCGCTTTTATAAAATGTTTTCACCTAGAGCATAAGATTAAGCAGTAGCTAAGTTTGTATATTAAATTTTGATTAAAACTATTATTTATAGTTTTTTCTTAATCCGGTCGTAGAAAAAGTATACTGTACAACTCGAGTGGATTATCCATATCGCACTCGAAAGATTGCCGGCGAAAGATTGACGGCGTCGTGCTCAATTTTCTTTCTCGTGCGATATGGCTATCATATCCACTCTTGTTGCACAAACTACTATTTTAATGCACTAAATTGATCGCCATTTTTTTTTGTAAGCGACTACCTAATGGCTTGAGAGCATCAACAGTTTTTTGTAACTTCACTAGATCTAGGCTTTTTTTCGAATTTATCTTGCTCGTACTATCACAGCCAGTCAAGGCATACAATCCTGGTAAAATATCACATACAGGGTTCGTTAAAGTATCAGCTGCTACGTGACAAGCTGCGCTGACTGACGCGCGCCCGCGCATATCATTAGCATTAAAAAACAAGCACTTAAGCTAAAGAATAACAACATACCTATATCTACAGTATTTTGCGTTTTTTGAGATGTCAAGAATTTTTTTTCTCGAAATCTATTAACTTTAGAGAAAAATGTCTAAGAACATTATTTGTTTGTTTTGTTGCAAAAAATACGAAAATATTTTTTTCGGAACAAAAAAAAATCAATTTTTCTAATTTGTTTAAAAAACTTTAGTTTAAACAATTCCTGGCCACATTTCGATCTGGCAAACTGTACTTTCTTACAAAGGAGCACACTTTGAACAAGATGGCACAAAAATATTCCATGCGAGACATTTTCCCGGTCGATGACTAATAATTTCACCCGGACTTTATATATTAGTCGAAATCAGAAATTCCCAAATTTAAAGAGCAAAAATGTAGGCAAAATTCAATATAATTCAATCTTAGAAAACCGTATCTAATTGGTTAATTGTTTCAAACTCACATACGGATTTTTAAGCTTGTACGATTTGATACTAGGAATTTTATAATAGGCACACAAATAGTAGATACATTATTAGTAGTTACATTTGTTAATTAAAGTTTTATAAAGTAAAAGTTCATCATAATACGTCACGATATAAATAATGTATGTGCATTTTAAATGTTTAGGATGCAGATACGCTTATTTAAGCTACATTAATGGGTTTAGCACTACGATTTTACTATAAAAATGCACTAAATCCAAAATCTGAAAAATTACAGATACGGGCACTCTTTCTTACGACGCGACGCCGACGGCAGTGATACCTATCTGAAGCGACCCCAAGGATAGTATGGATTATTTTCTACTGAATCTAAAACAGAGTAGCAAAACATCGTTTTATTTAAATTAATTGCAGAACTTTTACGATCTGACATTTTCAAAGTCAAAGTCAACTACTACAAAAATTCGGAACTGCAACGAAAACTTATTCGTAACTGTTACAAAAACTTATTAATTAAGCACTTGCTTATTGATGATTTTGTAAATTGGTGATCGAGACTCATGATTTAAGCAGTGACTAAAGAATATATTCTTCGTCGAGTTATTAATTCTGACTGCTGTAGAATTTTGGGGGTGAAAATAAAATATTTGCGGACTTTTTTGTTATGTTTTGACGATGGAAATGTAAAAATATACAGGGTGTTCCATTTGAAAAAACTGAGAAAATTCAATTCTTGTATTTAAATTTTTTTTCTTAAAATCCATAGGTAACGGTGACTGTAGTGATTTTTTTAAACTGCATCTGAAGATGGTGTTATTTCAACAAAAAATGGTTGGGAAATAGTCAATAATAATATAGGACCTTAGAGGAATCTAGAAAGAAGCTTCTAAAAATCTACTGATATTTAAAGCATTTCATTTTAAAAATGGCACTGGGCCCTGTACAATCGTCGCGATTCACCCTGTATACATTAGAAAATAATTTCCAGTAAGTATAACTTTTTTGTGTAGTTTATCTGTCTATATTTTGGTATTGGGATGATCCCCTAGATGTATTATCGAGTATATTATGTACCATAGCATGAAGCGGACAGCGCTGCCAGAGCCGCGCCCTGACATATTATTTGAAAGATGGGGCATTTTCTTAGGTTATCTGTACGAGTACTGGGTACGGTATGAATATGTACTCAAAAAAAGTTATTTTTAATAACATATGTATAAAACCGAGACTCCAACAATTTTTTCATAGAGTACCTGTACTTTATATTTATTACAGCTATCTCATCGAAATTCAATTTTCGCTGAAAAAAGATATTACTTATTTACATAAACACATACAGACTTAGTTTTCTCCACCGGACAGATCAAAAGACAGACGTAAATATTTCTAAATAGCTCCGAATATTAAGTACAACATAACATGCCCAAATTTCTTAGAAAAACATCTAATGTTCAATATGAAATAGTAGGTAATTTGGTTTTGGTAATTAATAATTATGTGTTAAAGGAAGATCATTATCATATTCAATCAAATAAGAGCTATTCTCGGATTCCTACTCGTTTAAATGCATGACTTATTTGTGAATCATTTTACCGCTTACCGGTTACACCTGACAATAGACGTAATTTTTATTCTAAAGAATTAAAATTTAATTCCATTATATCGTGTCCTCGAATACAAATAGGTTCCATTACAGCCTGATTTTTAAAAATCTGTTACAGTAAAGGCTCTAATTCTCTGGTTTAATATAGACGGAAGGTCGCTTCAATCCCTTTCAAAATATCAAGATACCCAATATCTTATACATTTTTGAAAGGCAGGTGGTCAACGATGTAAAAGAACAGCTGCTGTATCATTTCAAATTTTGATTCGCCGAGGAAAGAGAGAACACCATTGAAATCTCCTTTTCACATTTCCTATGCATAGCAAAACGTTCGCTCCTTATAAAAATTAATAATAAACTTCCTTGTGCCTTTCGCAGGTCATGTTTGGAATATTAATTTTGAATTACAGGAAATCAAACACTATAATTTTACCAATAAGTAGCAATTTAATATTATAAGTACTTATTATAGTACCCTATAATACTTCATATTTTGTTAAATTGAGCCGTAAGTCGCTAAAATTCTTCTATAAATCATAGGTAGTCAGCTTTGCTCTTATTATATGAGTATCTATCGTATCGGAGGTAATTTTGCGAATCTCCCAAATATCTATTTATTGACAGATCTCGCGAAAAGACCGGCGTGGGTGGTGATATCGCAATTCCACCCTTAACTGTTGAAATGCTTTCTATTTTATGCAATGGTTGATTACTTACCACAATATTTATTTGAGGAATTAGTCCGAAGAAATCACAAATCGCTGCAAAACACAACAAATATCACTAAATTGGGATATACCCTGGGAGATCACAGATTCACCCGCACACCAGAAGCTGACTAACAATATAACAATAATCAACAAAACGCAACGCCTTTAACCGAATCTTCACGAAGAAGGGGAGAAAAGGTCGAATCGGTATAATCTATCCGAGACCATATATCTAGTTGGTTGCCAACTTTGCGCATAACGAAAAATCAATTTTGATGTTGGGTTGGGAACCAGGAGAGATGAAATGGGGAAGGAAACGAGAATAATTATTTTAATCTTAATACAACAACTAGGTATACATAATAACTTGTATTCATAATATTTCTTAATTTTAACACGTTTTTTGAGCAAACGGGCGAATCGAATGGGTTGGTTTGAACTGGCGCCATACTTACCTATAATTCTCTTAACAATTAAAGAAATAAAGATGATGTGTTTATTAAAGAAATACTTAGGTATTTTTCTTTTCTGTATGTATGTATATGTACAGTTTTTCCGAAAAGCCCAAGTACGAATTACTATTGTAATTTCCTTAGAGATGATTTTCCTTATCAGTACATAGGTACTTGGTACTTTTATTTTACAATCATTGAATAATGCTGCTAAATATTTAAATTTATTGAACTACGCTTGTACCATCTCGTGTCAAGTAACTTTAACAATATGACTTAAAGATCTTATAATAGAGAACTGCAATCGTACTTCACCCAGATACTTTATTTATATTAGATAAACTGTTATATATGTTCCTAGGACAGGTAATAAAAGGACTCTATAAGATATATACGCGAAGTGCAACAAACGCAGGACTGAATACTTACTCTGCACTGCAGCTGGATTTTAGAAATTTTTCGTTTGTTTTTTTTTTTTTAGGAAAAGGCAATAAACTAGTACTACAATTTGACCGATCCTTTTAAAAATCCACTAGTTCAATATTTAGAAAAAACATCACAAACATTTGTTATTTCACTACACTTACTTATTATTTTATTTTCAAATACTTCCAATGTATATTTTAAGAACAAAGTTGGTCAAAACAATCTGTATGATCGATTAAAATTAATAGCAAAATTTAAAAAAATCTATTTTTCTCAGAATTGTAAATATACTTTAAATGTGTGAAAATGCTTCTAATTAAAAAAAAACCGAAATTTTTAAATTCTGATTAAAGGAGCAGAAATTGCATAACAGAGAACCAAACCTATAGTTTCGAGTCAAACTATAGAATTCTACAATGAAACAGGGTGTAACTGCTGGAAGGAACTAGAGAATTCGAGTACGTTCGACGCGTATATATAAGGAGTGAATTCGAGCAGAGAGTTCAAAGATATATATTGGATGCAGTGGATTTTCGCTTGTATAAAAAATTTTCCTGTGGGGGCGAGCGTAGATACTATGTACATAATTCAATATGCGATGTAAAGCAACGTTAGGCGCGGTTAGTACTTGAATGGGCGACAGTTTCAAAGAAGACCGTGTCCTCGCTTCACATATCTTCCAGCGGCTTGTATATCAGTGTATACGCGGAAGCTATGCAACCTTAGGCGAGGGTTGTGTAGGTGATATCCCATCCTTCGGAGGGAATGTAAAGTCGTCGGTCCCTTGTCTATTAAATGTTAGGCAAGTAAAAGACCCCTAGTCTTCTTAAGAGAAGAGGTTCGGCAAAATTCCTGATTGGAAGTAGCTCGTCTACAGGCGTCGGTGATAGGTCTCAGTAGCGGAAATAGACCGACGTTAAATGTTAAAAAAAAAAAAAATTCCAACGTTCGTTTTAAATAGGTATCGCTTAAGACCAGATCAGTAGATACAGATCAATGAAAACTTATTAGATTTCCTATCGCCTCTTATAACAAATGAAATTAACTAGGTACACAGTTTATAATAAATCTTGTATATATAATTAATGTAAATAGCAAAATTGACGTGAGTTTTTGTATGAAAATCGGCACCGGAATAATATTACAAAACAAAAATTGTATCATAAATTTTAATAAAACTTGTACTGCTGTGCAAATCAACATTTTACTATTAGAAAACTCTATAATAAAGTAAAATATAAATAACCCTAACCTACATAATAGCTCCTGCTTTTCTTTTAAGGCATCCTTTGGAAAATTAAACGCATTTTACATCCACTTTTATTAGTATGATCACATTCAGGAACAAAACATAAATCCATATAGTTTAAACAATTTAAAAAGAATACAAAATATAATTATCGAGAAAGAAAGATTAGAGAACAGAACTGTAAATGTGAAATCAAACAAGAGTATTGAAGTTAGCTGCAATTGCATTGCTTTCCGCCCATATAATTTAAAATTTCACATTATTCACTCCCATTGGAGGAAGCTGGTGCTGTTTTATATTTGGCATTATTAAAATAAAATTAAAGGTTTAATAAATCTTGGCACTAGAAGCTCTCAAATATTTCTTTCAAACGAGAAATAGACTGGCCAAGAAGGCAGCAGGCCTAAGTATCTTTGGACCAGGCCCGGCCAGTCTATTACCAATCACGGCGATAACACAAATAATTAAAGAGAACACCCACAATGAATTCAAGAAGCTGTGGGATGAAACAAACAGCTGTCAGCTTGCTAGAGAACTACTAAAATATCAAATATCCCAACAACAGTACAGCAATGGACTATACCTAGCAATGTTCAGAAGGAACCTACGTTTTATAACGGGAATCCAGACTGGGACACTGTCCGTTAAGGAAACATTTACATAGTATGAGATTAAGCGAAACACCTCCCTATAGAGGTTGTGAACAAGAATATGAGATGGTCCAACATGTACTCTGTGACTGTTCCGCCGTCTCATCAATCAGAGAATCCATTTTGGGAGAACGTTAGCCTACTTTGTCCAATGTAAGGGAAATGCCCCTAGGCAGCATCACACCTATTTCTCAAGATTAGGTTGGTTGGAGGCTTAGGCGGGGGTCTGCCTACAGGGAGGATGTACAAGGGGCCCAATGGGGCCTAAGTGCTGTGGTTCAATAATTTTTATTGACCACCCTCCCAATCAATTTCAGAAAAATTCAATAAAATATACAGGGTGGAGCAATAGTGCGTCGGAACTCTATATCTCGAGTTCTACGATAGCTAGAAATTTTTTAAAAAATTGCAAGTAAACTAGATAAGAAAGTCTATAACTGGACAGGGCGAGCCAAGACGAAATTACAGGACCAAGTGCATTTTAAAAAAATAGAATGCTATGTATATCAGTACGTTTTTTGACGCCTCTTTCTAGGCTCTATTCATTCCTATATTAGCATTGAATATCTCCCGACCACTTGGATGTAATGAATTTTTTTGTTGAAATAATGCAATCTGCAGATGGATATTAAAAAAATCACCACAGTCACAATTAATTAATTTTCAAGAATAACTAATGTGAATACCAGTTACGAGACGTCTAATTAATGTTTTTCAATAATTTTTATTTCCTAAAAATGTACAGGGTGGCCAAACATTATTTTTCAATTAAGAACTTTTTAAATTGAATTTTTTCAAATGGAACACCCTGTATATTTTTCGATGATGTGATGTAGAAATGGAAAACGAACATTTTTGTAAGTACTTCCCAATGGCTAACTGCAACCATGTTCGTTTTATAAATAAATAAGTGTCAAATTCAAAAATAAACTTAAAAAAAGAGGTTCCCTCAAATAATTCATTAGAAAAATTTATAATAGGTGTTCGACGTGTTGCCTATTTTGATTGACACACGTCTTTATGCAAATTTGAAATGAGGTCATTTTTTCCAATCCATTGAAATGAGTAAATAGTATTTAACCGGTCCTTTACTGTAATGTTTTTTGTATATTTTTTTGCTGTTTTCATTATTCAACAAGCAATAAAACCTTAGTTTGGTACAAATTGTCATGTACAAAGGAGCATTCATCACACTTATCGGTCGTTACAATTTATATTGAATTAAAAATATTTGGAATTTTACAATATGAATTTTAATAAAGCGGAACTTGTAGACATAACTTTTGTTTTGGGCGAGTCACACGGAAATTATTTACTTGCCAATAGAATTTATCACTAACGTTATCCTGAAAGAAGGATTCCTGATGTTAGCAGCTTCCAAAATCTTCTCGATAAATTTCTGGAAACTGGAAATGTCGAATATAAAAAAAGTGAAAGAATAAAATGTGTTGTGAATGAAGAAAATGAGTTTTCTGTGGCGCTGGCAATGGTTGAGAATCCTCATGTTAGTCAAAGATAAGTGAGCTCATTAGTAGGAATAAGTAGACGGTCTGTGGGTCAAATCTTAAAAACAAATAAGTTGCATGCATATCATATTCAACTGCACCAGGAATTATCTGATGACGATTTTCAAAGTGGCCTACAATTTTGTAATTGGGCCAGAGGTGAAATGCAACATGATGTCAACTTCTTCAATACTGTTTTATTCAGTGATGAGGCAATTTTTCATAAAAATGGATTTGTTAGTAGGCACAATTTCCATTATGTTCGGAAAATCCTCACTTTTTTATGCAAGTTAATAATCAACACAGATGGTCTATAAACATTTGGGGAGGAATTATTGGAGAACATGTAATAGGGCCACATTTCATTGATGGTACATTGACTGGAGCTATTTATCTTCATTTTTTGGAAAACTATCTGCCACAATTATTGGTAAATCTCCCTGAAAGAATTCGAAATAGGATGTGGTTTCAGCAATAAGATGGTGCTCCACCACATTATTTAAATGCAGTTAGAGACCACTTAAATAATATCTACCCTAATCAATGGATTGGAGGAAATGGACCCACTAAATGGCCTGCTAGATCCCCAGATCTTACAAAAATGGATTTCTTTTTATGGGGATACGTGAAGGAAATTGTTTATAGAGACACACCAACAACAGTACAAAATATGAAGGAGAGAATAATAACTGCCTTTATATCTATCACACCGGCAGTTTTAGGAACAGTGGGAACCTCTCATTTCAAAAGGCGTAGAGATGTGTGTTAATCAAAATGGGCAACATGTGGAACATTTATTATAATTTTTTCTACTGCGTTATTTGAAGAAACCTATTATTTAAAGTTTATTGTTGAATTTTGTACTTATAGCTCAATAAAACGAAATTGGTTGTAATTAGCCCTAGGGAAGTACTTACAAAAGTGTTCGTTTTTCATTTCTACATCACATCGTTGAATAATATACAGGGTGTTCCATTTGAAAAAATTGAGAAAATTCAATTTAAAATGTTAATTGAAAAATAATTTTTGGCCAACCTGTACATTTTTAGGAAATGAAAATGATTCAGAAACATTAATTAGATGTCTTGTAACTGGTATTCACACAATATTTTCTTAAAACCCATACTGTGGTGATTTTTTTAATATCCATCTGCAGATTGCATTATTTCAACAAAATTCAGATATTCAATGCTAATATAGGAATGAATAGAGCCTAGAAAGAAGCTTCAAAAAATGTACTGATGTACATAGCATTCCATTAAAAAAAGGGCACTGAGTCCTGTAATTTCGTCTTGGCTCGCCCTGTATGTTCGAAAATAATTTCCAGTTATAGACTTTTTCTATCTAGTTACAATTTTTTAAAAATTTTCTAGCTATCGTGAAACTCGAGATATCGAGGTCCGACGCACTATTACCCCAATCTGTATAATAGCAATGTTTTACCAACATATTTTATAGTCTCTATGAACAAAGTAATAAGGCTCAAATTCCAACGTTATTCGACGGGATCAAAATTTCTATGATAGTAGTATGTTTGGCTGCATAAGTTGTGACGTCAGAGCTAATTGAGTCAGTAATGGAATAAATCCGAGTTCAAAATCAATTTTTGCAGATCACAATACTTTCCTATAGGTATACTACCTATATTCAAAAGTAAAAACGCAGACAACATCCATTACTCACCGACAATTCCAGTGTCGGTGCCGGGATTGAACCCAGAACACAGCAGAGTCTGATCAAAGCGAATTTTTACCACATAACACACTCTAGCCGATTGAGCTACCATGCTGGCATTGAGAGAAATATTTTTATTTGTCTTTAATGATCACCATGGCAAGAAAAGTGTTTAAACACAATTAAAATAAATATTTTATATAAATTGATTTTGTTTATTTGATTTTTTAAATAAATATGTACAATAAATTATAATTTTTCAACAGTATGTAAAAAATAACAATGGCATATATGATAATTTATAGTGAGTGTCCAGCAAATAATACATCAGCATAGATAGTATACATAACGAGTTGTAAGAGCAGAGTAATTTGTCGTCCTTATATGTACAGGGTTTCCCAGTTAACGCAATATATCCTATTGTCACAGGAACATATGCGATAAATTTTTGGTTCACAAGCTAGTGCAGTTTTCCCAAGGAATCCGATGCCGCTAAGAAACAAAAAATTGAGCATCAAATAATAAATTGACCAAAAAATTCAAAATGGCAGACTTTATTTTGTAAATATTGTTGTGCTGCCCTCTAACAAAGAGAGAGAATTAGTCCCTGCAGTGGCACTCTGTTTCATTGTAGAATTCTATAGTTCGACTCGAAACGTTAGGTTTGGTACTCCGTTATGCAATTTCTGCTCTTGTCATAGGACAGTTGCTTGTAGATATCTACTATAGTCACGAAGCGATAGAAATAAATTGTGAACAGAGTGCCGGTGCTGGTCAGAGTGAAGGGAGACTTGTTTAGTTGGCGACTGGTAGGGTGGCGCCATCTCTAGGCCAACTGACGAACCGCCATTTAGCACCTAGAAAGCTACAGAAATTTCCAGTATATTCGACGGGTTCTAGAAGGAGATTTGAGTACGTTCGAAGTGAGTATATAAAGAGGTGAATCCGGCACACGCAGACAGTTTAGTTCAGAGTTCTGATATACAGAGTTTTATATTAGACGAACAGGTGATTAGATGAAATAAAGAACATAACAAGTTGTGATTTAAAGTAGTGAAGTTATTTGTTGTGTAATTTTTAAAGATTAATTATTGTAATTTAAGTGGTTAATAAATCAGTAGTTTGTGAAAATAATTGTTTCAATTTATTGAACCTACGTACAGAGTGTTTACTGGGTGTAAACAAGTAACAATATAATGCTAAGATGGAGCATAAAATTCTCTTTCCAGATACTACCTAATAGTTTTTGACATAAGAATATTTTTCAGTATAAATTCCCATACTTATTTACACTCAATAGTCTAATTCAAATATCAGTCATTCTTGACTCAGTCGTCTTATTATGTCAGTTATATTTTTGAGATAAACCCATAGTAGGTAGTTGTCAAAATAATGCGGAATTCGTGTTCGTAGTTGTTCTGATGTTCAAGTCACCTAATATTATCAAAAAAATAATTTCACACTGCGTCTTACTTTTTTTGCAAAATTATGATTTTATTTTTGAGAAAAGCATCAACCGAAAGTTATATTTAAAATATACATGCATTTTTTACATCCCTGTAACAGACGATTAGAATATTTTAATTTTTTAAATAAATTTGGTTATTCGGCCATAACGTTTTCTTTGATGCTTAATTGTTTACTTCTTAGCAGCATCAGATAAATAATTGTCATTATGTGAAATAAGCTGAACTGGTCCTTTACTAGACAAGGGCAATCACTTTGAATTCTAATATTATTCGAGATCTCAGTCATAATCGAAGTGCATTTCCTTTTTTATATGAGCTGCAAATGAAGTTGGATCATCAATTAAGTTTTCCCATATTTTATAATACTCAGCGCTGGTTATATTGTCACTTAGAATGTTACGTTCTTGCAAAAATTGCCTCCAGACCTTAAAATGAGACATGTAGATTATGCAAACAGTAATATCGTACCAATTTACTTGTTCCTCGGGTATTTGAGTGGTTGGTGGTTGATTTCCTAATTTTCCATCCAAAAAGACTTGTAACGTGTATAATAAATAATAGTATGTATACATTTTGTCACCTTCTATAGCCTAAAAAGTAGAAAACCTTTTATTATTTAACGAATAACCAAACTGAAAATGCACTTATATAGGAGAGTCTGAAACAGTTTTAAGGGTACTTATATCAACTACAGAATGAAATTGGAGTTACTACTAGAGAGGCTTTGGAGATATAAGGAATGTTGTCTACTTTCCTAATATACAGGCTGTCCATTTTATCAGGGCCCTCGAAAATATCTCATTTAATATCGGACGTACAAAAAAAATTATTTTTACGAAAATTGTGCCGATTTATATAACTTACAAAATGGTTTAAAGACATTTGAAATCCATGGTCTACTTTAAGCGTTATGGCGGAAAAAATCGAAAATGCGGAAAACGTCTAGGCCAAATATCTCCGTTATTTGAAGAGATACGAGAAAAATTCTAAGGCAAATATTTTTTGCAAAACAGAGTGTTTCAACGAGAAAATATCTAATATTTTTCAAAACCGCTATATTTCGAGATTTACTATTCAGGCTGTTAAAAAAATTATTTTGAAACGGGCGGGAAATGGCGCCATTAAATAGAGTATTTTCCTCCCTTTTCAACGATATATCACTTGCCATATTTATTCATTGGTACTACGTTAGTAATTATAAAAACATTTTTTTAAAACCAATAATTTTTTTTTAACAAGCATTATACTTGCCGTGGAGAAGTATGATTAAATAAAACCATAAAATAATTCAATAAGTTGTTCAATCCCAAGTATACCGGACTCAGCTCAAATTACACACACAAAAGGCTGGGGAAAGTTTACAAGATTTTGAAGCAGCTGTTGAGTGACTGACATACCTGGCTTACCCGGATGCACCCAAAGAATTCCAGGAACAATTAACAGTTGGTACTTTCATTGATGGCATAAGAGACGAGGAGATCAGGCGAGTCCTTAGCTTATCTCGAGATAAGACTGGTAGTGAAGCCTTGATCCGTGCCCTCGAGGTTGAAGCTGCTTACAAAAAGACTGCACGTCCGAGAGTGCGAGCCATAAAAGTAAAAGAAGAGGACCATTTAGAAAAATCAAATATGGAATCTTTGATGACTGACATACACAAAATGATAAGCCAGTTGATGACCAAACCAGATGCTCCAAGGAAGCAGGAAAGAGAACAAAGCGATGGACAGCCAAGGAAGGTGATTCAGTGTTATCAGTGCAGCCAATGACTTCAGAATAGGATATACAAAGCATCCTCTTGGTTTGTTGTGTATCATTTATTTGTTTACATTGCTTTAAAAATAAATACTGGTACTCAGCAATCTATTGGCTAAAGGCATGTGGGTATATGTTCATGCAGTCCCTCTCAACACGTTTTGTTTACAATCCAGTTGCAGTGTTGGCCGCCATTAAAGTGTTTGTTGTGATAAACCGAAGTTAAACGTTGTAATTACAATGGTTTTGTAGTGTTTTGGAAGACAGAATTTGTTATTGTGAATAAACAATGGGAAAATATTGTGTTGTATGTAGATGTCTCTTTAAAATTGGAGTTAATCGATCTTTTCACAGGTAGGTGAAATTATCTAATAAGCGTAACCTCGGGTTGGAACGGCAAATAAGCAAAATTGTAAATGTTCAGTGCAATGATATTGGAAGTATAGAAAATATTTTTGTTTTAAAATTGAGTAATATAGTTAAATGAAAATAAAGTTGAAGGGCAAAATGAAAAGATATTATTTAAAAGTGCAATATTATATTATTCCAAGGAAAATTAAACGCCGAAAAATATGGGTCTGTCGCATTTTGAAACATTTCGGAAATGAAAATATTCCTGAAGATAGTGTTGTGTGCTCAGATCACTTCTCATCAGATGATTTCACAACAAGTCCCAGTGGCCGAGTTGTTCTTAAAGAATTTGCAGTACCTGACTTACCAAGTTCATCTCAGGAAAATGTACAAGTTGGGTGAGTTATCATTTAAAAAAAGTAGTACATGATGGGAATAATTGTAACATGTTTTTATTTTTTGGTTAGTAATGCAGTAAAAGGAAAACTGTATTAATCATTTTGTTTATCTATGCCAATTTATAAGTGTAAATTTAATATTTAAATAAATCATTTAATAAAAAAGCAATGTTATTCATATTACTTTGACGTCAAACTAGAAGAGAAACTAATATATTAATTATACGAAATAATCACCCTCTTTAACATATACGCCACTGGCAACGAGTTCCAAAACATAAACAAAACTATCTCCATCCTTTTTTAATAATAGAATGTATGCAATAGTAGGGAAACACAACAACTCATGTGTTTATGTATAGGACATGCTTTGTCTATCCTATTCTGAAGTCATTGAGTGCAGCAAACCAGGACATATGATGCGACAGTGTCGAAAACAGAATCCTGGGGAAGTAAACACTGCAAAGAAAGAGAAAGTCCGCTCTGATAAGATGAGATTGATTATTATGTTAACAGAAACAGATACAGAAAATGGTCGCACAAGTACTAAACAAATTAAGTTCGCGACCGGAGCTGAAACAGGAACTGCAACCGCTGAAACAGGAGCCAAAGCAGCAGCGAAGTGCTGGAGGTCTGACAAAAGGAATCCGCTGTTATAATTGCGGCAAATTGGGGCATGTTAAGAGGTACTGTCGCCAGAGGATCCCTAAGGAAGTGAATGCGGAGGATGTAAAGAAGCAGCAGGATATAGCAGAAGTGAAGGCAGTTAAGATAGAGGTTCTGAAGG
Organism: Leptura quadrifasciata; assembly: GCA_963675555.1. Lineage (NCBI taxonomy): Eukaryota > Metazoa > Arthropoda > Insecta > Coleoptera > Cerambycidae > Leptura > Leptura quadrifasciata. The sequence goes on from OY776677.1 coordinate 117,169,315, forward strand.
ACTGGACAAAGGAACTTCTAAGACAGGAACAACTGAACGACGATGAAATTGGACCAATGTTGAAGGCGAAAGAAAAAGGAATCCGCCCGGAATGGAAGGGCGTTTCCAGTAAAAGTGTTGGACTGAAGCCTTTATGGGCGTAATGGGATTCCCTTAGGGTTATAGATGGACTATTAAGGAGAGCATGAGAGAGCCCGGATGGGAAAGAAGTTACCATGCGGTTGCTGATACCCATAGGTGCCGAGTACCAAAAGTACTTCGCGAAGTGCACAAGGGAATATCCAGAGAGCACTTTAGCAGAAATAAGACCTTGGCTAGACTACGGGAACGATTTTACTGGATAAATAGCTGTCAGGATGTAGAGGCTTGGTGTCGCAGTTGCAAGGTTTGTGCGAATGTGGCTGCCAAGAGGTCACCTACAGGGAGTGGTGACCGAATGAAGGCTAGATATGACCACAATGCCAGTTCGGCAGGACTCAAGGTGGGAGACTCAGTTTGGCTGTATAACCCACAGAGGAGTGAAGAAGGATTCTCGAAGCCTCGCTCACCTTGGGAAGGACCGTGTTCTGTCATCACTCGGATCAACGACGTTGTTTATAGGATTCAACGTAGAAAGAAGTCCAAGATGAAGATTGTGAACCCGGTCAGGTTGGCAAAGTATGCTGGGGTATCTGAATTGCCTGACCGGGACGTTCAGGCTTAAGGAGGAGGCAGTGTTATGTGCTGCCCTCTAACAGAGAGGAGGGTGTAATTACTCCCTGGCTAGTAGGGTGGCGCCATCTATGAGCCAATTGACGAATAGTCATTTAGCACATAGTAGAAAACTCTGGAGGATTCTAGAATGTTATGGAATAGGATTCTGGTACATTCTATGGGTGAATATAAAGAGGTGAATCCAGCAGATGGGGGAACAGTTCAGTGAAGTATACAGTACAGTTCTAGTATACAGAGACAGTTTTTAGGTTAGATAAGAGTTGACAAGTGAAAGAAGAAAAGTAAAGTACAGTTGTGATTTAAAAGTAGTGAATTTATATTAGATTGTTATTATTAGTTGTGTAATTTAAGTGATTAATAAAATAGTGGTTTGTGAAGATTCTTGTTGCAAGTTATTTGAACCTACAGAGTGTTTACTGAAGACTGTAAACATGTAACAATATGCTTCCTCATTTTTTTCTTTGTTAAAATTGAGGGCTAAAAAAATATTTATTTTGGGTAAATATAAAACCATTGAAAAGCTCTCTCCGTGCCAAGTGACGTCGTATGTGCCAGATGACGTCAGGTTATTATTATTGAAATGTTGAAACATCTAAAAGGAATCCTGTGGCTATAGATTATGAAATCATTATCTGTCATATTAACCAACAGTTAATAACAAGATTAAGGATAACGTGAATTCGCAAACTCAGGGCAAATCAGTGACATCAAAATGACGTCAAGGCAATATCATAACGTTTTCAGTCATGTGGTTTCGTTTATATAAAAGCTCGAATTTTAATGTCGAATATTTACGAAATGAAATTTTTCTATGGGTTTATTTTATTATATTATCAACTCATATAATGTTAGGTATTATGGAAAAATAATAAATTCAAGCATTTTTAAAATGCATGCATCTTCCTCATTGTTGTGGGCGTCATCATCAAGTGTCAATAGCAGATACATATATTTCCCCTAAGGAAATTTTTCGACCATAAATACATACCTGAAATGATATGGAATTTTTGCTGCAACATTTAACTGGAAAAACACTAGTTTTATAATAACTTTCTCCAGGAAAAAAAGCATGATACATATTATGTGGATGAAACATTGACAGGCCTTCAGGATCTCTAGTGTCTATGGGCGTAATATTTAAACTTGACAAATATTTTCCTGAAAAATAGAAAATTAAGTTTGAACTTGTCATATGTCATATATTTCAAGCATATTGTCAAACAGATTTTACCTAAATAGAAATCTTCCCTATTCCAGTACGTATGGGTAGAACAGTCAGTTTCCTTATATTGTTTATTAAAAGCATCCACAGTTCCCTTACTTAAAACGTAGCCAGCTTCCCCAGAATTATAAACTGTATTCCAAAATGAAACAGCGTATCCCATATAGTACTTTTCAGATGAATTTAAACTGGCTATATTATACCTTAAATTTTCAAGGATAACAAATGTATTATCATTTACAATTAAAATCCAATCATATAAATAATTTATGCTTTTTAAAGTTTTACACAATAATACCCAAGAGGATTTTTCTTTTTTTCTTTTTCCAGGCACAGCCTTGTTATCCTTGGCAAGTTGAATTAATTCTATGTTATTACAGCCTTTTCCCCAAGTACTTTCTATTGCTTTTGCATTTTTCTGATTACGAACTAAAACTACACAAACCACCTTAATTTTATTATATAAAAAATCAGATTCTATCACATAGTTGTGCCTTTTATATCGTAAAGTATCCCACAATATATCTCTTCTTTTTAAACTTTGGCTTTCTAACCAATAGTTATAGGACGGAATGGGTTTCTTGGCAGGTACTTGCAAATTCACACCGAATTTAACTTCATAATTTTTGTACTGAATAGCTAACAAAGCCCCTAAAATAATACCAACAAAAAATGCAGCTAATCTTAAATAAAAATGAACCATTTTAATAATTAACTTCTACATGTTTCTTGTTTGTTTTGATGTTTGACAAGTCTCCCTGACACTTGCAATCATAAGAAGGTACGTTCTATGGTACCAAATATTCGGATATTAATCTGTGATAGTACGTTCCAAGCGACGAGATGTTAGAACTACAGGGTTAGAACTACAGGGGATTATGATATTTCACTAGGAGTAATTTTAAAGTATCATTCTCATTTTCTAAACGTATAAAAATAACAAAAACAGAGATAGCGATCTGAATGCTCTGAGTAAATTTTCGTAAACCCCGTATAATCTCAGATGAATCTATATCTGAGACTCTATCCAAAGATTAACTCTATTATATATTTAATCTTTGTTATAACAAATAAAGTTATAGTATAGTTCAAGTAGTACGTTCCCGAACATAAAAAACATAACAAAAACTTTACGACATAATTATATCGCCGCGGGCCATATCGCCAAGCCATCATGAAAAACTTTTGAATTGTTTTATTTCGTGTTCTATTGGTCGCACGGAAAAAGTTATTGAACAAAAAATGTTGTAAATAAAATTCTACATATTTTCGATAATGGGGAACATTCTCTTTTATTTTATCCGCCAGAGTGCACCATCTATACTCGGTTGTTTGTCCGTCAATGTCAATACGAAAAAATATTTCTTTGTCACTCTTTAGGATGAAAAATGAAAACTTGTTGCTGTATACTAAAGTGCTGTAACACAGTAGGACATTTATTTCCTAAAAATGACCGTTTCCGACAAACTATTTAAAGATTATATATGATACAAGTTGAGAATGACAATAATGACATTAAACCGAGTACGCATGGCGTCATCTATTGGATATATCAGGAATTGGCTTGGATTGTTCCTCATTCTTTTTATCAATTTGGCTCATTTCTACGAATAAGAGATTGGGAAACTCTCAGAAATCTGGAAATTTAAACAATTTAAAAGTTCTAATATAACTTATTTTAAATTGTAGTTTAATGTCATTTTCAATTTGTATCATATATTATATGATACAAATTGAGGATGACATTAAAATCGAGTACTTATGGTGTCATCTACTGGATATATTAGAAACTGGCTTGGATTGTTCCCCATTGCCGCGATGCCGAGAAGTTCATATTTCGAGTGGTAGAGGGAGCCAAAGTTACCAAAACAGTTTTTTGAAAACAGTGCTGTGAAAACTGTTTAGGTAAAAATATTAGCCATACACACACATATCCAAGTAAATTTCATTCCATTGGTTTTAGATTTTCAATTTTTTTTTATTTATTTAATACATTTATTTAACGTCGGCCTATTTCCGCTACTGAGGCCGACGCCTGTAGACGAGCTACCCACCCCAACCAGGAATTTTGCCGAACCTCTTCCCTTAAGAAGAGTAGGGATCTTTTACTTGCCTAACATTTAATAGACATAAGGGACCGACAGCTTTACATCCCCTCCGAAGGATGGTATATCTCCTATGCAACCCTCGCCTAAGGTTGTATAACTTCCGCGCATACACTGATATGCAAGCCGCTGGAAGATGTGTGAGGCGAGAACGCGGTTTCCGTTGGAATGGTCACCCATCCAAGTACTAACTGCGCCTGTCGTTGCTTTACATCGCATACCGAAGTATGTAGGTACATAGTAAAGACGCACCTACGCTCGCCCCCTAGATTTTCAATTGAATTTAAAACTATTTTTTTCATGCTTTCCATTTATCTCGTAGAATTTAAAGATCTGGAGATATTTAAAAAAAGACTGATGGAGAACAGCGGCTCTAAAAAGTTTAATTGTTTTTAAAGCAAACAATATGCTGATCTCGCCGAAACTGCAAAAAATAAACTGTGAACTCAACTTGACCCTCTAAACAAGTTAAAATCATTAAACAGCCCTAATAGACAGAGAGCCAGCGAGTTAAGGAATTTCAGGCGGGCTAAAAATGTTAATGTGCGTTAAAAGAAAGATTACTAAACGTAGAATGGCCGGTTTGGCAGTTGTGCGTTTATAAATTCTTTGCATCTGTACACATTATATATGCAACCCAACAAACAAATTCGATGTCAAAATTAGCACATATCAACATTTACACGCGTAAAGTACCTAGCTAAAACAAGTAACTAAATTTAATTACTTTTGTGTTGTGTAAACAATTTGATTTAGTACAATTTTACTGTGATTTTAGTACTTGAGCAAGTGACGCATTTAGTAAACTGCTTAGTCAAATGAATAGAAACGGTTTCTATTTACTTATTGGGCAAGTGGCTTCCCCCACTCTGTTTACCAGCAACTTAGACGGCAAATATGATAATGTTATTTCCAATTTTATTCTAGCCGGAATAGTAGATCTTATTATGATATCGAATCTGGTAATTTTAGGAGAAATTTGTATCAGCAGTATGTCGAACAACTGTTGTTTGGACGTTTTCATACAATTTGTATATTCTCGTAAATCTTCATTTGCAAGTTATCTTATAATAACACGTAGCAGAAGCATCATGACTTTCTCTCCAAGACAAAAATTTTCTTACCCAACAATAACGCTTTTCTTTGTTCATTTCGTTCGAAATTATTTCTGCTAACTCACCACGTAGGTATATTTAATATTCAATTCTGTATTGATGTACGAACAACTGTATTTGCCGCCATGTTTAAAAAGTAATAAATAAATAAGAATACTAAATGTTAATGTAGACACGCACTAAACACTTATGAACTCATATTACTTAAATTAGTAACTTGTTTTACGCGTGTAAATTCGCCTTTAGGCAACCTACTTAAAATACATGCCATTGGGGCAATGATTTTACAATCCTTGCCAATGGGGAACAATCCAAACCAATTTCTAATATATCCAATAGATGACGCCATGCGTACTCGGTTTAATGTCATTTTCAAGTTGTATCATTTATACCATTTAAATTTCTCGATTTCCGAGAGTTTCCCAATCTCTTATTTGTAGAAATGAGTCAAATTGATAAAAAGGATTATTGTAGTAACGCAGCAACAAGTTTTCATTTTACATCCTAATTAACTTTTTTTTCAAAGACATTGACGGACAAACAACCGAGTACAGCTGGTGCACTCTGGCGGATAAAATAAAAGAGCATGTTCCCCATTATTAGGAAAATACACGTATTTAAGTTGGCATCATGTTTTAGTGCCTTAATTCAGCTGTAGTAATACAACGGCCGCGAAAATATAATAAAGTCCAAACCAAAATTTGTATCTGTTTTAGGAAAAGTATTTATTATTCTAATAATATGGATATAAACCAAAGCTTTAATTCTGAGTCTACGTACTGTTCTGCTTATGAAAATTCAAAGGAATCAGTGAAATCGCTCAAAATAAAATGTAAAAAAATCAGTAAAGGAAACAGCTCATCCCAACTTCTTGATAAAATTCACAATGAAGTATTACTCCACTTGGAAGGTAAATTGTTGATGGGTAGAATTCAGGTGCAGAACTACATGAAGAAAATTTCAAGAATGAGCCTAAAAAATGCCAAGGACCAATATTTTGCAGAGAAAATTCAATCATCACTAATAAAAATTTTTAAATTAACGAAACAGTTCGAGAAAAGCTTAAGTTTAAGCCAAATATCAATGATATCGGATCCTTTAAAATATCATACATGTACTGAAAATTTAAAAATCTTAGAAAATAATAAAACCGATGACCCAATGCATGTTTTGATAGGAAGTGCTACTAGTGTAAATTGTGAAGATGACTCGTTTCCTTTAGATTTATTAACAAATAATAACTTTATCAGTTTAACCCCTCAAAATTCAAATATCCCGATTGATAATTCTGCATATCCTATATGGGAAAACCAGGTGACAACAAAAGCAGAAAATAACAAATGCAGAGTTGTGAGTTCAGAACTGTTTTCTTCAGAAAATACCGAGTTTTACTTGGAACACTCTAGGGAAGGAAGCATCTTATTTAGGAAACCATTATCGTGTAAGCGAGACTCATCCCCTGACATGGCTGTTCATTCTACAAAAGAACCTGTAACAACTACTACTTTTGATGAAATATGTATTTATGGAAACAATGAATCAAAAGAGTTTGTAGATAACTGCCAAAATAATGAAAATAAAAAATGCTCAGAACGGAATATTATCAGCAAAAGTATTTCTGATATATGTAACAATAATATACCATCAGTAAATTCCTTTCTTCATGGCCATAATGTTAAAGAATCTAGTGATGTCAATGGAAAAAATAATGTAAATATTGGAAATAGCATTACTGATATGCTGAGTAAAAATGAGGTAGCGCTAAGTAATTCAAATAATAGACATGATGTTCCCGAGAGGCTTTATGATGTAAATGAAATTTGTACAAATAAAGAATTTAATGATATTGCCTTAAAAATAATGGACTTGGAAAATCACTCTGTGCAAAAAACAGACATTTCTGAAAGATTCTGTGATCAAGCTTCTGGTTCTTTAAATGTTAATGTAGTTAAGAAAGCAAATTTGAAAACCATTATAAAATTAGGTGATTTCTTTGACGAATCGTATAACAAAAGGATTGGCAAGGTATGTTATGGATTAGGGAAGGAGTCGGAAAATAAAACATGGCAAGAAATTCATAACGAACTTGAAAACGAAAAAAAAATTCCAAGAAGTGTAAATCATACATTAATTAAATTATTTGAAAAGCTTAGTTTGACAGAACATGAACACAATGAAAGAGAATATAAGAAAAAACTAGAAGGGAAAGGAGGTATTCATAATTTCAGTGAGGAAGATAACAAGAAAATAGACTGGGAGAGTCTCATTAGGAAAAATGAGGCCAAACTGGAGAGTATATCTGAAGAATTTGGGGGATATCTAATACTGGGTAGAGTCGAAGCCACTGACATGTTTGGTGATAATGACTTTGATGGATTGGACTGGCGAAAATTGTTAGAATAAATAAATTATTGTTTTCTTCAGATTTTTTTTTCTGGGGGGGGGGGAGGGGGTAGAATTTTATATATCAAATGGCTTGGCCTGGTTAAACATTTTGATATGTTGTAGATCTCGGCCTCAATATAGGTTTTCATAAAGACAAACCCATACATCCTCAAGTCGTTACGTTAAAGTATATCCAAGTCAATAAAATTTGGTACTGCAGTCAAGGGTGGATGAGGTAGAGAGAGTAAACTAGCCTGGGAAGACATCAGCACCGGTCCGGCCCAGTTTTGCTATACCAGCTGTAGGCGATAGGCTTAGAGAGGAACTAGTCCCTCGTGAATTCTCCCACTCTCCCTTAATAGGAGAATTTGAATAGGTTTTGAACTCAGAATGGCTTTTTTTTTGCTTCAAAGTCTAGTTTTGTGAATCCAAAAACGTATGCCGAGAAAACATCAGCTGGGTGCATTAGTAATCCCTTTAGAAAAATGAAGAAATACCTGTTTTTTCCTTTTTCCTCGGGTTTTATGTTTTTATCCTTCTAAACAAATTCCCTGACCGTTTACAAAAAAACAGTAAGGTTACTTTTAAGAAAAACTCCATGAAAGGGCAAAAAACAGCCCACACTTTGCCAGCATATATTTTTGGATCCACCAAGCTACAATTTGAAGTAAAAAAAATATACGAGGACAAAATGTTTTCCTAACTATTATACAGGCTGGACCATTAATAATAATAATAATAATAATAATTTTATTAGCCAGGGTTGATACAATCTGTACATATGGCAGGTCAGATATATTTACATTAATAAAATAGTAATAAAATATTTAATATATAATACAATAGTTATATATATACGTTAATAAAAAAGAAAGAGTAAAATAACAGTAACAATATACAGTAAAAAGTGTATAGGTACAAAAACACTAAAAACAGAAATAGACAAACAAAAACACGAAGTTAAGTACCACTTGGTCCGTCATGCACACATACCTACAATCTAGTTGTAACTATGCATGCACACAGATGCACATGGCCGTCAAATTAAGATAATCACACTATAACCTTGGATCACAGTTATACAATATATAATTTGCTGATTCGTCTAATGAAAATTGAAAAATAGGTCACTCATCATACATATTCATCTATTCTTTAGGAATGTTTCGAATTCACCTAGATTATAAAAACAGTTATCGATTAGAAGTTTCTTTATGCTTTTCTTGAATGATACGGGAGTATTTGAACATTTGATATCGGCTGGGAGCAAATTATAGAAGGTGCAGCCAGAATACAGCGGTGACTTTTTGTAATAGGTATGTTTAAAGCTGTTAATAGCAATATTATTCCTGTTGCGTGTGTGGTATGTGTGCACATCAGCAACGGTGACGAAGTTGTGTTTCAGAGAGTGAATGTAACAGAGTAATTACTAGTGACAGTTAATAATTGTTTATTTTTAAATACTTGCCTACAGGACTCTCGATATGTTAGACCAAATATTAATCTATTCTTTTTTGGGTGATAAACACCCGTTCTATTTCTGTTGTACGGCCCCAGGAGATTATGTTAAAGGACAATACTGAGTATACGTTGGCATAGTAAACGTTCAGCAGAGATTCTTCTGTCAAGGTATTTTTTAAGGTGACTAGAGCAAAGAAAGACTTATTTAATTTCGAACATACATGGTCAACTTGATCTTTCCAACAGATTTGTCGATCAATGTAGGTGCCTAGAAATTTGGTCGAGTTAGATATTTCTAGGGCGGCGTTATTTAGATTGAACGATAGGGACTCTGAAGGATTTTTATATACTCCTGTGAATTCAATACAGACTGTTTTGTTTACATTAATAATTAGATGGTTGGAGAAGCACCAGTAAAAAAATTGCTGCAATACATTATTGACCTTCAGGTTTAGGTTATGCTTACATTTACATTACAATAAACCATAGTTCAGGGGTAGATTCCTTGGGCCAAAATATGAGGATATAACCAAATATGCTTTAGTAAAATGTTGCTGTGGAAAGAAATACAGTGTCAAAGTTCAAATAATTTTTTAATTTCTTTGCGATAACTCAACATTTTCTTGACTGATTTTCGCCAAATTTGCTAGAGGAAATTTTTTTATTCTAAGAAAAAATAATTTATATATTACATTATTGAAGGATATTGTCTTGCAATATAAGTACGCTAGTTTTAAAGGTATGTGTTGTGACACAGGGATGTAAATATGCTACTAACACAAAAAACTGAACATCTATTGACGTTCCGCCATAAATAGCAACGTCTGTAGACTTTGTGTTCCTAGTATCATTTAAAATCAAATCTGTTGATGTTGTGTCCGTTGTTACCAATATTTTGTATTTAGACAAGTTGATGCTGAATGGGGTCGATTAAACCGAGAAAATTTTAGTAATATCTAATTTTTTTTATTGTAACTAATTGTTGAAGTTTTCGCTTCCATATTTCTTGCCCCTTGTAGTCTTGGTGCTACATTATTTTTGTATTTTCATGAAGCATCTTCTGACTACCATCTTCGACTTACAGCAACCATTTCGCTACATGGTTAAAGGTCAGCTCCTCGGTCCACAAGCAACGAAGAAGTTGATTGCTGAAAGCAATGTACTCTGTATTATTCAGGAGTTGATAATTTGAGACAAGAAGTAATATTCTTTGGTATGCTACCAATTGTGTTAATATCAACAGGCTGTTTTATGTATTTGCCATTTCTCTATCCTACAGGAAACTGTCCACAATTGGTATATTTAATACAATTTCAACCATATTTAGTCCATCATTACTTAAAAAAGTTATAAAAATCTTTCATGTTTCATATTATCAAACAGAAAACTGGCCTTTATCTTTCATATTTCCAAAAATAGATGTCTTCTTCATAGATATTGTGAACGATCCATCTTTACACGTCTGAAGGATTTTTATTATACTTTCCATAATGGATATTAAACGTTCATGAAGAAGGGTTCGAAACGACTGTTTCAGATGGAGAATAATACAAAATCTATACTTACTGTTCGTTTTTGCTTAACTGCTTCACTGATGGTACCAATTGGATGTCGTAACACTATAAATCTAACACAGTAAATATTAACACTTTCTTAAATTTAAACCTGAAAAGGAACTTTGAAAATACAAGAAAAAGACAATATAAAGTTCAAAAATATATATTAAATCTTTTAAAAAATTATGTTTTATAAAAACGTTCAAGAAAAATGTATTGACAAACTATAGTCTGGCCCAGGTACAACACATAGTGAGGAAAGGAACGACTCATAATGTAACCAAATACCATCCAATGTGCGGTTTATAGCTAAGATTACACAAAAAGATTCAGTAAAAAGTTCAATGTTTATAATTTTGGTGGGCTTTTGCTTCCCTGTCTATTGACGTATTTTCAGTTCAATATCAATTTAGTTCGCTCCACGGAGCTTAAAAATGATTGAATCGCAATGACTTTGAATTTTCATACGTCCAGGCAAGGCGGTCCCATGCACGTTCTGAGTACATGGTAACTATACTTTTCTGACACCGAATCACTGAGGAACCGGTTTAGTGCAAATACACTTAAAACCCATAATTTTTCCGTCAAAATCGACTGCTAGAAAATGATAGGGCACCCTTGACGTTAAGGGCTCTTTTCGCTAAAACTCTCAAAATACTTTGACTAGAGACTGGATAACTTGTCCTCATATTTAACAAAACGCATGAGTTGCAGTGCTGCACAAAGTGGATTCGTAAAAGAGTTTTTATTTTCAAAATTTCCGAAGTTAAAGTCGGTTTAAGTTATATTGCCTAAATTTTGTGGTCGGGGCGACCTTACGTCCCTGTACAGCGACATTTCTACACTTTCTAAAATTACACTCTTTGATGAGCTTCCAAGATTTTGACATAAAAAACGCTCCGTAGAGCGAAAATGTGATTTAATGTATAAAAACCTCTTCCAACGGCATTTTTACGTGAAGCACGCTTTTCATGCGAAAAGTCGGATTTTGTTACAGTTTCGAAAAGTTCATTGAGGGTTTTGGCATGTTCTTTAACAATATCACTGCTCATAACATTGAATAATAAACCCAAAATCCAAGAAGACTGCAATGTTTGATAAATATTCAAAATAGCTAACAAGCTAACTCATTCACTCTTGATTCTACATTACACCATTCACTAAAATGTCCATAAATGTTCATATTTTATTCCTCACTTTTGTAGTAAAAGGGACATAAATATTTTTATTGCAACTTTTTCAATGTGTACAGGAAGACTTTCTACATCAGTCACTGTTAGTTCTCAAACTTTTATAATCTTTATTAAAATTCACAGCAAAGTAATGAAACATACAAAACTGAAATATTGTTTGACAACCCAGTGGTTGCTTTAGTATTTAATAATAGCATCTTGCTGTTTAGGGACAGGAGAACAAAAATAATTCATTATAGTATCATAAAAATTTTAAAAATTTTAGTCAAAATGAATTTTGCTCGGCAATTTAATCACCCTGTAGATAACAATTAATTGCAGACTATACAACACATGTATTAAAAATAAATTATTAATAACAGTACTTTATTTTAGGCCCATAAAACTTTATAAATTAATAAACAAATTATATAAAAGTGCAGTACAATATTCATAAGTACATTCATATATTTTTTTTGTGCAAAAACATTTATAAAAATCATTTTTAAGTACAATATGAACAGTTATGCCAAAATGACTATGATATGTATTCGCTTGGTCCAGAAAGTTATTTTTGTTTATAAGGTACATAATATAACAGTTGTTTTGAGATTCTCATTTTTAAATTATGTTAAAATAGTTATTTTGACATAATTGATTTAATTGACTATAATATAATCGAAAAATATCACATCGAAAAAACATTTTGGCAATTCACTTAGAAGCTGAATTTTCCTCTTACTTTGAAAAATCCCAACGAATTCCTGTTATGTATGATAGATCCCAAACCAATGTAATTCTCTAGTAAAATGTTATGTTGCAAAATTATGCTGTTTTCTTTTGTTTTGTTTATAGCAGCGCACAACTGCTCAATGAATAACTCTAGATTGTAGAGGTTTCGTAGTTTCTCGTCATTGCAATCTAAAAATTAGAAAATAAAATATTTTGGTTACGAGTGTATATTATTGACATTAACGGATATTTCCGTAATTTTGGTTAATATCTGGGATTAGTCTAGGAGTTGATGGATTTCTTTTTGGTTGAACTACCACCAATGGTTTCCAAAGATGCGATACATTGTGTAAAGATGGTGATAGATGGAGACATCCGTGCTACATTATTGGAAAGAGGACACAATTCGTAGAGTTTAAAATTAAGGAAGGCATGACTTTACGGAAAGGGATATTTTTAATGCTGCACTGGGTCATGCAGCACGATTTCGTTAAATGTTGATGTAGTCCTTAATTTTCAACTTTTCAGGTGAAATATATGATGTGTATAAAATACATTCTTTCCTTTTTCTAGGGCGGTATCACCAACTCTTCCAGCTATAGTCGGGTGTATATTTACTGGGCAACAAATCTTTACGAGCTAATTATTAACGCCAGTGAACCATTCGGTATGGTGTTATCAAATAAGCCAAGGTACATTCAATTTGCAGGCGTGATAGTACAGAGAGTAACGGTATATTAATGATGTCGTAAAATTTTTGTTGCGATTTTTGACTGCCCAGTAAATGCAAACCCGATTATACCGCAGTTTTTACGCAATGAATATTTGAAAATTCTTTCGGATAGTCCAAAATTGCAATGTAACGTAAAGTCGATAAAGTATAATCATGAAACTATTAAAAATTTCAATTGAATGTTTTCTGAGGTCAACTAATAACCCGTGTCTGAATTATCTTTAATTAGTAAACTAGGCTTAAATGAATATTCCATGAAAAACTAATAATATAATATTGCGAAGTTTCTAATGTACAATATATGTGGCAAACCATTGGCCACCTATCCTTATTTTGGGGGCGTAGCCTTAAAAAAAACACCTGGAGATATTTGCAAAGAACTCTAGATACAGAATTTAAGTTAGATTAAACTAGTTAAAATTGCTTTCAGCTGCTCTAGACTAAGCAAGGGTCATTCATACATTCACACTGTCATTTTCTTCTAGTCTAGGCGGCGTAGAGGACCGTACAAATGTAATTGCGACGTAATCGTTTATACGTACCAGTTACACACAAAATGTCGGTGACACACAAAACATCTTGAAGTATTGTGGGTTCAGCGTATTTAGTTGGCATAAAAGACGAAATATTAGTAAATCAGCAAATTTAGATATCAAGAACACATAACATATGTATTTACATGATACCGCCACTCGAAGCTATTAGGCTAAATGAAAAATTATGAGCCCGACCCTGCTTTGACACGCATCTAGCAATGGTCATCGCTATGATGCTGCCTCTAGTAACAACGCCCAACTATTTTAGACGAAATTTAACAAATTTGTATACGACATGTTATTTTATTTTATATTACATCGTATTATATTTATTTGAATATGTAAGTCCCTTTGTAGAATATAAAACAATTTATGGTGAATTTGGGACGAATGAGTAGAATGTTCGTGTTGAATAATAAAGGAGAAAATTTTGGACTTAATTTTATCTAGGATTACAATATAAAATATTATAGGTCCTTGTCTTAAGTTTGCTAGTTTACATAATGAAAGCAATTCTGAATTCTGTTGGCTTGTTTTTAAGATATGAGTGTAAAATAAGAATGAGGATATTTTACGCACTATTTAACCTTGGTAATGCACCCTTAAGAGAAAAGTTTATATAGTGTACATGCTGGTACTGTTTTGCTCATGCATTATTAACTCGAAATACAGTGACGGCATATATCCTCCAATTGGAATGTCACATAATGTACTTCTCAGTAGATTTTCATTTATCAGTTTGGCCGATCGTAGAAAACTTCACTCCTTAATATTTCTGTTCAATATGGTACACAATAGATATGACTGTGCTGAAGTTTTGTCGAATCTGAATTTTCGCGTGGCGACAATCGGAACTAGATTTGAAGAAACCTTTTACCTCTCGACTCCTCACACAAACCTATTGAAATACTCTGTTGTATATCATGTGTAACAATTATCATGGCCTGCAGGATAGTCTAGATATATTTAACTGTTCAATAAGGGACATTACGAATCTATTTTCATAATAATTTATTACGTATCAATTTTAAATTTTTTCTTGTTTGTTAACTTTAAATGATTTTTTTTTATACTTGATTGTTCTATACATATATTTTTCTTTGTTATTTAACTATTTGTAAATTTCCCATCCTTTAATTGGCGAAAGCTGTTAGATGGTGTATCCTAAATAAATAAATAAATAAACATGCTCACGAGTCACCTAATATAATTGCGTAAAGATTTTAATATAAATCTCTATAGAACGTCAAAATTTTATATTACTAGACATTACCTTTATGGAAGTACAAAGGATGGAAGGTAAATGTCCAAAATGGGACATCATCATTGAAAGGATTCCATTTAGAAGCCAAATTTTCTTGTTTCCCTTGATTAAATAACAGCCGTATACCTTTCATGTTGCGATCCCTAGAACCAGTAATAAGAATCAATGTAAGCCAAGAGATAAGCAAATTAACAAGTTGAACGCCAACCAAAAATTTCAGTTCTAGTTGCTTGGTCCAAATACATTAAGTTATATTTAAGATTTTCCCTGTTCTTGTTCTATTAGTCTTAATTACCTACATATAAGCATAGAAAAATTATGTGTAAATTTTTTTATATCAGCGTTTGGCCCTTCTATGCTAAGCGGCATTAAATATGGCTGAAATAAGAATGCAAGAAGTGTAGATGAAGTTATAAGTAAAATAAAAGAATTTCTCTAAAACAGACCTATAATCCTAAAGTCCTGGAGTTTAGATGAAATTGAAACTACGGCCTTTCACGTAATTTTCGCAACCACCAAATCACTTGAACGCTACAATGGAATACTCTATTATGCTCATGTTTTGCCATTGGTAGTTTGTGGAAACTATGTCAGAGTCACCAGTTTCTGTCATGGCAGTCAACCTGTTAAATGCTAAATTTGCCATTAGCTTATTGGTATTTTATGGTACTACAATAGTTATTTACAGATGCTCATATAACAACATGAAACAGGTTCTGTCGCCAATAAATATAGGTTTATCAAAGGTCATATTTTTAACACATACTCTTACGTGCTTACAATTTTCAGTAAACACTCCGTGGATTCGAATAACTTGCAACAAGAATTTTCACAAACCACTGATTTATTTAATCACTAAAATTACACTAGCAAATACTTAAAAATCACACAACTAATAATAACTTAATCTAATATAATTTCACTACTTTTAAAACACTAAGCACTTTACTTTTCTTCTTCAACTTGTCAACTCTTGTCTAACCTAAAAACTATCTTGTCTGTTTACTTCACTAAACTGCATACTTCACTCCTGAACTGTTCATCCTTCACTAAACTGTACTGTACTCTTCCATCTGCTGGCTTCACCTCTTTATATACCCACTTGGAATGTCCAGAATATCATTGTAGAACTTTCCAGAAATATACTGGAATTTTCTATAATTTTCTTAGGCACTACTAAATGGTGGTTCGCCAGTTGGCCCACAGATGGCGCCGCCCTTCTGGCCAGGGAGTAATTACAACTCTCCTCTCTGTTAGAGGGCAGCACATAACACTGCCCCCTCCTTAAGCCTGAATGTCCCGGTCAGGCAATTCAGATACCCCAGCATACTTTGCCAACCTGTCCAGGTGCACGATCTTCATCTTGGACTTCTTTCTACGTTGAATCCTATAAACAACGTCGTTGATCCGAGTGATGACAGAATACGGTCCTTCCCAAGGTGAGCGAGGCTTCGAGAATCCTTCTTCACTCCGCTGTGGGTTATACAGCCAAACCGAGTCCCCCACCTTGAATCCTGCTGAACTGGCATTGCGGTCATATCTAGCCTTCATTCGATCACCACTCCCTGTAGGCGACCTCTTGGCAGCCACATTCGCACAAACCTTGCAACTGCGACACCAAGCCTCTACATCCTGACAGCTATTTACCCAGTAAAATCGCTCCCGTACTCTAGCCAAAGTCTTATTTCTGCTAAAGTGCTCTCTGGATATTCCCTCGTGCACTTCCCGAAGTACTTTTGGTACTCGGCACCTGGGTATCAGCAACCGCATGGTAACTTCTTTCCCATCCGGGCTCTCCCATGCTCTCCGTAATAGGCCATCCATAACCCTAAGTGAATCCCATTGCGCCCATAAAGCCTTCAGTCCAACACTTTTACTGGAAACGTCCTTCCATTCCGGGCGGATTCCTTTTTCTTTCGCCTTCAACATTGGTCCAATTTCATCGTCATTCAGTTGTTCCTCTCTTAAAACTTTCTTTGACCAGTCCTTCGGAACCTCTATCTTAACTGCCTTCACTTCTGCTATATCCTGCTGCGTTTTTACATTCTCGGCATTCACTTCCTTAGGGCTCCTCTGGCGACAATACCTCTTGACATGCCCCAATTTGCCGCAATTATAACAGTGGATTACTTTTGTCGGACCTCCAACACTTCGCTGCTGCTTCGGCTCCTGTTTCGGCGGTTGCGGTTCCTGTTTCAGCTCCGGTCGCGAACTTAATTCATTTAGTAATTGTGTGACCATTTTCTGTATGTCTGTTAACATAACAATCAATCTCATCTTATCAGAGCGAACTTCCTCTTTCTTTGCAGTGTTTACTTCCCCAGGATTCCGTTCTCGACACTGCCGCATCATATGTCCTGGTTTGCTGCACTGATAACACCGAATCACCTTCCTTGGCTGTCCATCGCTCTGTTCTCTTTCCTGCTTCCTTGGAGCATCTGGTTTTGTCATCAACTGGCTTATCATTTTGTGCATGTCAGCCATCAAAGATTCCATATTTGATTTTTCTAAACGGTCCTCTTCCTCTACCTTCATGGTTCGTACTCTCGGACGTGCAGTCTCTTTGTAAGCGGCTTCAACCTCGAGGGCATGGATCAAGGCTTCACTACCAGTCTTATCTCGAGATAATCTAAGGACTCGCCTGATCTCCTCGTCTCTTATACCATCAATGAAAGTACCAACCGTTAATTGTTCCTGGAATTCTTTGGGCGCATCCGGGTAAGCCAGGTATGTCAGTCGCTCAACAGCTGCTTCAAAATCTTGTAAACTTTCCCCAGCCTTTTGTGTGCGTGATTTGAGCTGAGTCCGGTATACTTGGGCGAGGTGTTGGTCGCCATATCTTAGATCTAACGCAGCCTCCAAAACTTTAAAATCCCTTTGCTGCGTCACTGGGATAGTCTGAAGCAACTCTGAGGCTTGACCTCTTAATGCTAGCACCAATGCCATAGCTTTGTCTTCATTACTCCAATTGTTTGCGCATGCCGCTGCCTCAAATTGTCTCTTGTAAGTTGACCAAGAAGTTTGACCATCAAAGGAAGGCGGTTGTAATCGAGGACCTGATGATGATAATACCAGCTGGCCCTCTTGTTCTCTTAACAGTCGCTTAAGTCGCTCTACCTCTCCTTCAACTGCACGAAATTTTTCTTCCATATCAGTAACTTTCCCTTTAACTCCACTAACTTCCCCTTCGACCTTATTTACTTTTCCTTTGACATCACCTACTTCTTCTTCGACTGCGGTCACTTTTCCTTCGATGCCAGTCACTTTTTGTTCAACTTTATCTACTTTTTCCTTGACCTCATTAGTGGCTGACAGGATAGCATCTTGTTGCACCTGTATAATTTTTCTCAATTCTTCCTTTTCTTCTTGTCGTTTTCTTTCTTGTTCTTCCCTTTCTTCTTGACGCCTTCTTTCTTTTTCTTCTTCACGTCTCTCCTGTTCTTCTTTCTCTCTCTGACGTCGTCTTTCTTTTTCTTCTTGACGTCTCTCTTGTTCTTCTTTCTCTTCTTGGCGTCGTTTCTCTTGCTCTTCCTTTTCTTCTTGGCGTCGTTTCTCTTGTTCCTCTTTTTCCTCTAGCATCATTTTTCTAAATGCGGCGAACATGTCTTGCATTTGTTTTTCAGCAGCCATGCTTCTTGTTTCTATTCAAAAACTAACAAACAACACTAACAAGCCTTATTTACAGTCTATGCCAGGTACAAGTCACACTAACACAAATTAGTCTTGTCTAATGTTTATTACTTCCCAGTTCATCTCACTTCACTATCTCCAGTGGTTTCCAAATAGAACACTATGGAACTTCGTCAAATTCTTCAGAAATTCTGTTGCAATTCCGCTTCCGACACCATTTGTTACGTGCTTACAATTTTCAGTAAACACTCCGTGGATTCGAATAACTTGCAACAAGAATTTTCACAAACCACTGATTTATTTAATCACTAAAATTACACTAGCAAATACTTAAAAATCACACAACTAATAATAACTTAATCTAATATAATTTCACTACTTTTAAAACACTAAGCACTTTACTTTTCTTCTTCAACTTGTCAACTCTTGTCTAACCTAAAAACTCTCTTGTCTGTTTACTTCACTAAACTGCATACTTCACTCCTGAACTGTTCATCCTTCACTAAACTGTACTGTACTCTTCCATCTGCTGGCTTCACCTCTTTATATACCCACTTGGAATGTCCAGAATATCATTGTAGAACTTTCCAGAAATATACTGGAATTTTCTATAATTTTCTTAGGCACTACTAAATGGTGGTTCGCCAGTTGGCCCACAGATGGCGCCGCCCTTCTGGCCAGGGAGTAATTACAACTCTCCTCTCTGTTAGAGGGCAGCACATAACAATACCAACCATATTTTGGTGGATTCAAAGCATAAGATTTGTCTAATAAATTAAAATTTGCAAAATCCTTGCATATTTTAAGCAAAGTATAATTATTACTTGAAAGTTGTATTGTAAATTAAAATTTTCCGACACAATACTACTACTTTTAGCATCTAATGATTAGACCCACAATGGCTCAGTATAATTAAGATTCTAAAGAGGTAGCTTGGTAAATTTAATAATATGATACACAGTATGGCACCATAGAAATGCAGTTAAAATTTTTTTTATTTGTTTATTTTAAGTTAGAAAAAGAGATTTGTTCGTTACAAGATGTTTAACCTCCCGTAAATACAGAAGTTAACGTGTTGGTTTTTATAGAAGCAAATCCTACTGCTTCAACTAGAGAAAATGGCACACAAGGTGCAAATTAGTCGGAGTCAGCAAGAAAGATTCTCAAAAAATATGGATGCAGCTCGTTTAAATATGAATTGCACTAGCATTTGTACGAAGATGACGGTAACCAAAGTTTAGATTATTGTGACTACTTCAGAACGATACCGCTAATCCAAGTTCTGTTTCATATTGTCTTCTCACCAGTCGAGATGCACCAGCAATGGAATGTTCAATAAACAAAACAACAGATATTGGGCGCAGGAAAATTAACATTTAATGAGGCAAGATTTCGTGTAAATGCGTGGGCTGGGATGATTTGAACAGGAATTATTGGGCCTATTTTCTTTCAAGGACCTTTGAGAGGGTAGAGATATTTAGAATTCCTACACAATGATATTGAGGAAACGTTGATGGACTTACCACTTGTAGTTTCAGAACAAATATATTTTCAACAAAATGGGGCACCACCTCATAATGCCGCACGGGCTATGGCCCATTTACTGAACCAGTATAATGGACTAGTAATTGCAACAAATGGACCTGTATCTTGGCCTGCCCGGTCACCAGATCTAAGCATTTTAGATTTTTTTTTGTGTGGGATTATCTGAAAAAATGAGTTTTGTATACACCCCCTCAAAAACTTGAAATTCATATTCGCGAAGTTTTTATAAGTATAAAATTCCCGCTATGTTGCGAAATGTGCGAAACACCATTGACCGAGCCAGAAAATGTCAAGAAGAAGGGGGATGCACTTCGAACATTTATGCAATGGGATGTACTTCTCGTTTTTCGTTTTCTTGTAGTAGGATTTTGCCCAATTCTGTTGCGCTACTAGCATCCACCCTCAATTCACAGCCTTTATTAGGGTTGAAGTGCTGTAGTACTGAGGCAGTTATTAATTTATTTTTGAGTATTCTCTGAAAGTTATTTGTGGCATTCTATGAAGCAGAGGATTTTTTCCAATAATTCTATTATTTCGTAGATTCGGTGATTTGGTTTTGAAATAAAAGGAAAGATTATTTTTGAGTGTTTTGAAAGCGTCTTTTTGGGTGTTTCCCAAAATAAAACCTTCTTTCTTGGTCGCTATATGCAGTGGTCTGGCGATAGTAGAGAATACAAATAATAGAGTATTAGACATTCTGCTGGAATGTGCAGGGTAAATCAGAACCAACACTAAAACGTGACCGGACTACGTAATTAAGCCCCAGCATCGTCTTTATACAAAAAAGGGGCACTAGTACAGGAGATAAGGTTTTAGCAGACAAGGTAAACCTCAATAACTATGAAACAACGGCATTCTCCGATACATGAGCAGAGAAAACTGTAATAACAAGGGGATTACTAAAACATTTCTCACGAAGAAAAGTTATGCAAAGTGCCTTTTAATAGCAGAAGTAGCAACATAACCGAACACAATGGAGGGAAAATATACCACTTGATCACCAAAAACTTATTTTAGGATAAACCTAATTTGAAATTCTTGTGGGACTGCTTCAATGTAAAAACATCAAAGAATTAGCTATCAGTATTTGGTATCTGTGACACTACCTTTTAATCAATCTTTTAATATGTTTTTTGTTGTTAAAATAAATCACTTTAGACAGAACACTCATTATTTGCAGAGTCGTTCTGTTAACAAAATAAATGCTTTGAATTTAGTTTTATTCAATTTCCGAGTAAGTATTACTTCACAAGCGTATTTTCTCGATATTTTAATTATTATCCACCAAAGAACTTGTGTATTTGGATTAATATCAAACAGATTTTCGATTTAAGGTGATCAATGGATTTGTCATGGAAATTTCAACTACTGGGGGTCTACAAGATGTGGCCATTTGAAAAAGTTGATTTAATTACAAATTAGTGATTTCGGGTATTTTGGCTGGTTGATAAGTATTCAACCGATTCAAAAACGCTCGCATTTGCATTTTTCTCTTATCGTTTTGGTCCATTTGATTGATTTGAGTGCATTCACTGCATTCTCGATGCAAAAATAAAAATAACCCCAAAAAAATCAAGTAGTCTCAGAAAAGTTCTTAAAACTAAGTTTATGACTTGAAAGTTATCTAATGATTTTTATATAGTCTAGTATACTCTAACTTGGCGTGTGTATGTATGAATTAATATTTCCGTATGATTTCATTTTCTCCCATATTGTACACAAAGTTAAAGCAATAGTCCAGAAACATTGTCTACGCGGACAATATTTCTGGATCTTTGTGTACAAGAGAAAATGAAATCGTGTGGAAATATTAACTCATACATACACACGCCAAGTTAAAGTATACTAGACTATAATAATAATTTTTATTTGCAGTTCACAACACAATTATTATTTTACAAAGAAAAAAAAAACATTTTAACTTAGTTATGTGCTACAAAAGGACTGAAAAATAATAAGAATTGATCTAAGTTTCAGCCCCAATCTACTGACATTAATTAAATAATTAAATGTTAGTCCTTCAAATTAATTTTCAATACAATACCTAAATATTCAATTATTCACTGAGTAAGAGTAATAGAGGAGAGAACAAGAGAACTATGGAAAATCTTAAACTAAAAATTAAACTTGAAATAAACAGGTAAGGCCATTTTCATCTGTAACAATTTAACATGTAACATATCGACACCCCCAACGAACAAGGCAGTAACTGTAGATACGCCCTTTTTGTGATATTCACATACGCGTACTCAGCAAAAAAAGACGATTTTTTCTGTATTATTGACGTATCTCTGAGACCCATGAATCCATAAATATTCGTGAAGAACAAAGACGTATCTAAAGCAACTTTCATCAATTTTACCTAAATAAAGTGGTATCTCAGTTTACGTCTATTTTATTATTAGCAATTCTCAATATAAGGAGAAGAAAAAGGCAGTTACTCAACATGTCACCATGTTCCCGGGAAAATTTTTGAGAATTTCTGATGTGTTCGACTGTAACATCAGAGTAATTCAAGTTACTTCTTTTTTACGCAAATGAAAACTGTATATCTTTTGTTGCAAATCAAGTTACTTCCTTGTTCCCCACGAGAAAATTTCCAATTTTATTTTAATCGAAGGTAACATAGTGGTAATTTAAGTTACTCTTTATATTTCATCCAAAATCACTATGATGAAATTACGCACATAAAGTTGCTGCGTTGTTTCAGACAGTATTATTGTTTTCTCTGCTGCCAAGATATTAGATTTTATCATTTTTAAGTGATAAAAACTTTAAACAAAGTGTGGAAAATGAGTAGAGGAAGAATATTATACAAGCTATATACTGAATGGATGGAAAGCAACCACCCTAATATGCACAAAGCTACAGAGAGGCAATATAGAAATATTTTTTATACAGTGTATAATATAGATTTTTTTTTAAGCCTAACAAGGACCAATGTCCTACATGCGCCATATATATTCAGGTTTCCTAAGAAGAAAAAGAGAACTTCAGTGTAGACTATGCTTTACATCTTGGTAATAAATTCACTTCTTGAGAATTAAAGACAATTGACATAAACATCGCTACGACTCAGAAATCTAAAAATATGATTGTAGCGTGCTATGACTTACAGAAAATCTTATCGACTTTTTGACATTGTGACAAAGGAAGGATTTTGCTAGATGTGGAATGAAACCATTGCGAAAAAGGGATCCAATGAAATAAGTAGTTCGTTGTATTATTTTATTGAAACAATAGTCAAACAAGGTTTTAAGAACTTCCGTTTACAAAATACAAAATAGAAATCGTATAGTGTTTTCTATGTATTACTATGCAGCATCTACTTTTAAAATCGATATTACCCACGTTTTTTTCGAAGTCGGACATACCCAAAATGAGGGCGATGCAATGCATGCCATCATTGAAAGGCGAAAGAAAAATCAAGTTATTTATGTTCCTGATCAATGGATTACGCTAGTATGCTGTGCTAAAACTGCTGGAAAACCATACAATGTTACGGAATTAAACCAAGAATCTATATTAAACTTCAAGCATTTTATGGAACAAAAAGAAAATTGGAAACTAGACAATTATAATAAGAACGTTACTTGGAATAAAGTGAAATGTGTGAAAATTACAAAAGATAATCGGAACATGATAAGATTACATTACGATTTAATATCAGAATCATACTGTGAAATTAACATAGAGACGAAACCCAATAGTAACACAAAAAGGAAAACTCGTAACACGAAAGTTGCGAATTCAAACAATTCGAATTTTATAGGTATACCCCTTGCATACAGTGGCCCCCTACCCATATTAAAAAAGAAATACGTAGAATTAAACAACCTCTGTACATCAAAAGTCATTCCGAAAATTTACCATGACTACTACAATAATCTCAGATACGGCGAGCCCAAGAAAATCATTCGGTTTCAGAATAATTACGATTATTAATTATTAAGCAACTATTACTGTAGTTTCCATTTAGCATAACCATTTTAATTTTTAAGCAAAACTTACTTTTACTAAGTTTTACCACATTATTGTAGTTCCAATTTAACACAACCGTTTCATTTTTATAAATAAAACATACTTTTAGTACATTTACTGTATTATTTAATCATGCTACTATAGAATTTTCTTTGACCTTTTATTTAAGAATCAACACTATAGATTTTAAGGTACTCAAGTTGCGTCGTTATTATGGGTTAATAACAGGTAAGTATAATTGTTTGAGCTGTAAAAATGTATTATATATAATTACCACCTTGTTCTTTGAAAAATTGCTTATTTTGCTTGGCCGTAAGTCAACCTAAATGTGATTTGGAGCAACTTTTGAATTATCGTGATTATAATAAACAATAGACAACATATTTTATTATATTATCTTTTGAAATTAGTGGCTTATTAACTTTCAAACTTTTCAAAAAAAAAACGAAATTTAAAATTTGGCTTAATTGCCTCTCCTGTAAAATTGCTTAAAATGAGATACTGCCTTGTTCGTTGGGGGTGTCGATATGTATGTATGACTTGGTTTCAATTAAGGGGTTAAGAGAAATTTTTTGACCATGACTTTAAACTTAGGAAACTTAAAACTTTTGTAATCAAACGGTACTTTATTATATAATAAGAATATGTTATATGAAAAGCATCTATGGTACAAAGTAGTTCTATAATGTGGGGTGATATCAGCCCTCTGAATCTCAAGTTTAAGGTAAGGACGTCACTGCAGTATTTAATTTTGTTATATATCTTTTATTTTTATTTTATCGTCTTGTTTAAATTAATGTGGCGGAGTTTAGCATTAGCTATTCTACTACTCAACCAGGACACATTCCCTACGATATTGCCATATGCCACAGCTGAGACTCGAACTCAGGAGTGGTACAGCAACTAGCCATGTTATCTCTCACACAACCTCGCCTAGTTCACTGCCAGCAACTCGGTAACGGTAACACATGAAAAAACCACTAAACATCCATACCCTAGCCAGGATTCGAACCCGTGGCTCATTGGTTGCAAGCCTAACATGTAAGCGTTGAGCCACTGAACCGGTTAACGTTGACACCCGGTATATCAAGTTTATACTATTTCTGGTTAAACTGGGAATAAAAGCAGAAATTAGAGCACTCAAAATGTGCGTCTTATTCAATTGTACCACTTTCCTCAATTTGAAATCGATATCTTTTTTTGCAAGATAGTTGTAGGCTCGTAGGCTGGCTAGTAATATTGTAGAGGCACCTGGCATAATGTAAAGTTAACCTATATCAAAGCGATGATACAACTACAGACGAGAAAAAGCTACAAAATTTTAAGTGAATTCTGATGGCGACTTGAAAAGTGGTTAAAATATTGAAGAGTATAAACAATAGTCAACTCTAAATGCAGATTGTGGATATGCACCAAAAGGAAATTAAATTAAACTGACAGGCATGCAAATTGGCATAGAGAAATTGATAACAGACTGTGGTTCCAGGGTTATAGCGAAATGGTATAATCAGTGGCAGATTTAGCATTAGGCATAGTAGGCACATGCCTAGGGCGGCAGCAAGATGGGGCAGCAATATTCAGGTTGGGGGTAATATAAAATAACTGTGACGATTGCAGCAAGAGGTTCCGCGAAATGATACATAACAGTGTTTTTATTAAAAGTTTTTTATAAGCAAAACAGTTTTATTTTATTGGTAATATTGACTCTTCAGGGGCGGCAAATTTAATCATGCCTTGGGCAGCACAAAACCCAAATCCGTCGCTGGGTATAATTAATATGGTGTTGTATCTTCTCTGCTTATTTACAAGTTTATTAATAATACTTAGAAATTTTATTGACCTACACTGAAAGAAACATGTATTTATTTATTTTTTTTAACACAGCCGAGGTTTGTTCTTAGATATTAAGACAGTTAAAGCAAAAAAAATGTGAATGATCAATTTTCTCCAGCTAGTAGTGTCTTGGAATGGGAATGTACAAAAAAAAAGAATTGATGCTACTGAGAAAAATACTAAGCTATCAGCTAAATCGCAAAAAATAAACAGGACTTCTGCTATAATATATGATTTGCAGGAAACAACTACTCAGCGGGCAAATACCCCGACCTGCATTGAATTACACCTTACAAATCATTAAAGAATGGTAACCAATATCATTTGTCAACTCCCTGACCAGACATAGACCGGTTTCGAACTTATTAGTTCTCATCAGTATGCCATAGGTCATGGAGCAGACAAATGATAGTGGCCAACCTGCTAGTTTTATACAAACTATAGTAAATTGAGTAGTGGTGAGAGGTAAGTGAAACCTCTCAAATGGTCAATTGCTACTATACACCATAGATGTCTCTATGGGCGTATAGCGACTTGCGATTCTGCAAGTACCTGAGAGCGGCGACCTTTCAGTCCTAGGTGGACTTAACCTACTGTTATAATATATGATTTGCAGGAAACAACTACTCAGCGGGCAAATATCCCGACCTGCATTGAATTACACCTTACAAATCATTAAAGAATGGTAACCAATATCATTTGTCAACTCCCTGACCAGACATAGACCGGTTTCGAACTTATTAGTTCTCATCAGTATGCCATAGGTCATGGAGCAGACAAATGATAGTGGCCAACCTGCTAGTTTTAGACAAACTATAGTAAATTGAGTAGTGGTGAGAGGTAAGTGAAACCTCTCAAATGGTCAATTGCTACTATACACCATAGATGTCTCTATGGGCGTATAGCGACTTGCGATTCTGCAAGTACCTGAGAGCGGCGACCTTTCAGTCCTAGGTGGACTTAACCTACTGTTATAATATATGATTTGCAGGAAACAACTACTCAGCGGGCAAATACCCCGACCTGCATTGAATTACACCTTACAAATCATTAAAGAATGGTAACCAATATCATTTGTCAACTCCCTGACCAGACATAGACCGGTTTCGAACTTATTAGTTCTCATCAGTATGCCATAGGTCATGGAGCAGACAAATGATAGTGGCCAACCTGCTAGTTTTATACAAACTATAGTAAATTGAGTAGTGGTGAGAGGTAAGTGAAACCTCTCAAATGGTCAATTGCTACTATACACCATAGATGTCTCTATGGGCGTAACCTAACCTAACAAAAATTAAGCAACATTATTTTCTAATTCGTAGTTAAAGAAATACCTAATCTGGATCAAGCTTTCTAGTTGTCGCTGATTTTCATTTTTGCACCTTCGTTTAAAAACACAATTATCTAAGATATGTAACAGACCATCAGCAATACCATGTATCCTTCTGAATAAAAATTAAAAAAATTAAGGGTATAAAAGATTTTATAAAAACTGCAAATTTTGCACATAATTAATGCAGTTGCATAAGTTTAATGCTAATTTGCAGTTTTAACGTTAAGCATATGCATACTTACGGTATCAATGACCCACTTGGATAGACCAAATTTCCAATAATAACTCCCTCGACACTGTTAAGTGATATTTTCTTATAATCCAAACGCTTTAAAGCAATAAAATCATATTTTACTAGGACTAAACTTTTGGCAGTCACCAGAACTAGCCGTTCCTTATCAGTATCCCAATGATTGATTCTAAAATTAAAAAATCCACAGCTACGTGAAAGATCTAAATTCAATCTCTAGTATAATAGTAAAAGAGCTCTTAATACAAAAAATAACGGCGAGTCTAGTGTGGCTGGCGTTTTTATATATTGACGAGAGAAGGTTCAAAGATAATTTTTGTCTACTGCCATAAATACTCCCTATCGGTCTATACGCTTGTGAGAGGCAAAAATGTAAGTGAATAATTGTCACTGAATCTGGTGTGACTGGTGTTTGAAAATTTCAATATGGGGTGGAAAAACTACATTTTGTAAAAACGCTCTAACTTCGACTCTATGATGATACACGCAAGATGATATACAAAATGCAAATCTAGCGTCCTCGAAACCGTCTTCATTTTATCACTTCTGGTATTATAGTTGCTGAAAAAAAGCCAGCCGCGCAAGCTGGGCCTTTATTTATTTAACAATTTAACTGAAAAAATGCACTTCCTCAAACGATTTTTCAAAAAATGTAAAAAACGATTAAAAATGCATATTAAGACTTAAAAATTGGCCTACATATTCTTTGAACAATGAAGAATGCAATTATTACTTCCTCAGTCAAATCCCACCATATATAAAAATGTCAGTCAGGCTAGACTTCTGGTTATTATTTTCGTTAGGCGCTTTTGTATTATAATAACAATATATTTATTAATGAATATAAAGGAATAGGTATTATATAGTCAAGGCAAGAATTCAAGCGATGCACGTCACAGGTCGATTTTATAAATAAGACAATACTGCTAAGAATCATGAAGCTTCATTAAACTGTACCTATTTCTGAAAAAAGCTTAATAACTGGGTGTCAAGAATTACTCTTTTTAACGTAATTAACGATTCAAAATTATGTTAGTATTAAAATTTCTTTAATGAGATCACTCGTGACGTGCATCGCTTGAATTCTTGCCTCGACTATAGAATAAAAGTAAATTGAGGGAAATAATATACAGTACGGGGAAGGCTACTAGCCGTATAGGGGAATCCTATACACTTATGTACATGTGCAATATGATTTAGAATCATGAGATGATATGAAATGGGTAGTGAATGCCCACCATAGTACCATTTAATTATTTGTACTTTCTCTTCTGTTAAATAAATATCTTAACAGGTTAATATTATTTTGAGTGCAATAATTCTTAAGTTTCGTAAGGTTACCTATGACCTAAGCCCAACGGACTCTAGTAAATAATAAATAAATCCATACCATCAGCCCGCCCCAATCCCATTCCATTAGATGACATTCTTACCCATATTGCACATGTACATAAGTGTATAAGATTTCCCTATGGCTAGTAGCTGTCCCCGTGACCCCGTGTTGTCTGTTATGCTTCCGGGTGCTCGCCCGCATCATTGGTAGGCTCCTGACAGACTCCTGGTTGCCTAAACGACGTTTGGCAAAATCGCATCCGTCATCTTCAAGTTCTCGCTAGTGCTGTTTGCTGCTTCTCATTGTTGACCTGAACTCGAGAAAACATGCTTTCCATTTTACAATTTTTCTCATTTATGCACATTGTTTAAAGGGAAAACAAATAACACATAACCTCACATTAGTCTGTTGATTGCTTGCAGCTAAAGCAAATCAAGAATCCTAATGCCAAAATATTTAGTTATTTTTTTTTGTGCATCGGATTTTCTCCATTGGCCAATTACATATTGATGTATTTTATATTTGCAAGTATATCAAATATTTTATGCTTTTACTGCCTAATTAGTTTTCTAAACAAATTAACCTAACACAACTCTATTATACATGTAAAGAAATAGAACACCAGGATATGACTCTCTTCTCATCCAGAGGTTTGTCAGGAGTTTTATTATAACATTATACAGGTAGACTAAGGAAATAGGGGTTTATATTATAATAGGAGAAACATAAGAAGGGCGAAGCTAACCTAATAAACAGACATGTTAGTTAAACCAGTTAAAGAGACAGCTTTATAGCATTTAGAAACTCAACTAATATATTGTAAATTGGATGAGCGGATCTGCTCGCGTCACCATCTTTCGAAAGAGATGTAAAACTGTGGATTCCGTGTATCTACGATGTGAGCACGTTAAAAATCCCTACCCCACGACAAACTGTGGGGGTTCGGCAAAATTTCCAGGTTAGGGGTCCCAGTGCCTACACAGACACTGATGAGCTTATCCCCTGGCGTCGGTGATTGGCCTTGGTAGCGGAAATAGGCCGACGTTAAATAAATGATTAAAAAAAAAAAATTGTAAATTTTAATATTTTTAAACGAAAATATATTAGTGATATTAGTGGGAAGCGGAACATTAATATTTATTTATATTTTTATTTATTTATTTAATAAATATCACATATTAGATATATATGTTATATATACAGAGACCCATTTAAAAGCGGGGCACCTTTCTAAAATTTTTAGCCCGGAGAGTAGCTGTTGGTTGCAGTCTGGTTACATTCCGGAAAAGAAACATGTAGAATATGGAATCCCTCAAAGAACAATACTTGGCCCTATCCTCTTTACTTTATATATAAATGACTTGCTACAGTTACATAGTGAGGGTGAGGTTCTTAATTTTGCTGATGATACGGTGATAATATACAAATCTAATGACTGGGCCAACTTAAAACATACTGTTGAAAGAGACCTAAAGAACATCAAGAATTGGTTTGATAATAACCTGCTAATGATAAATTACAGTAAGAACCGAATATCTGCCTTTCACTTGGAACCTAAACAACCTACCTAATCTGGGCCCTCTAGTCATTAACCTAGGACTTAATGAAGGAGACTCAGTAAAATACCTCGGTATAATAATAGATAAGCACTTAAGATGGAACTTACAAATAAACAATTTAATAAAAAAATTAAGAACACTCTTGCCAAAATTTAAGTACCTTAAGCAGTTCCTACATGTACCACAGCTTGAAATATTGTACTACTCACTGGCCAAGCCCAAATCCAGCTTTCCTACAGTATAATTTGATGGAGCGGAGTAAAAAATTTTAACACAATTCAAAAATGGTTCCTAAAGATAATTTACGGGAAAAGCAAAACTTACGCCACAAACGAACTCTTCATACTATCCAAAAAAATTAATATCAGACAACTATTTTGCCAGAGAGTTCTCCTAGATCTGTTTAAAAACAAGAACAGAATAAGATATAATACACACACATATAGTACAAGGACAAAAAATACCGTAACAACTAAAACAAGAATTAATAAAACAGTGGGAGAGATAAATTATATTAATATAAGCCTAAAATTAGTAGATAAAGTACCACTGGAAATAAAAACATACCGTACTTCTTAAAACACAAGAAAAAGTATAGCTTTCCCAGTTAAGTTTCTTGTCAAGTGTTATCCCTAGGTAACATTATGGTTTGTAAATTATTTGTTTGTACGGAATGAGGTTATGTCTCATTTGTTTTCCCTCCAAACAACCTTGAGAAACGTGAGGTCTCGTGCAGATGCCCTATTGTCTCTTTCTTCTTACGCTCAAACTAAAATGTCGGCCGACTATGCTACTAACTGATAGTTATTTACTGAGAAAAAAATTACAGTTGCAAATTGGCAGTATTACAGTACCTACTAAAAATAATGGAAATAATAATATATTGACTTGACAGAGTAATTTCAAATAAGTTCAAAGTGATTCTATGTTCATTACACGAGTGGTGGAAAGGAGTCGAATGACATTGGCAACACAGCCACAATCACCTTTCATGGTACATGATTGATAATATTGCAACAACGCATTGCCAAGGAACTACATTAAAAATTAAAGTCACCTACATCAGTGTCTTTCTTTTAGTATCATAGTTTAAATCTGAATATTCCTCATAATTTGATCTGTCAGCACCGGCGCTAGGCAAAATTTTGCTACAAGCGACCGTGAAAAGTGGTGCCCACAAGGGGAGGGATTTTTTTAAGTTCCATATTAATACGTTTTTGTCAATTTAACAATTTTCCGCACTTGGTGCCCTAGCAGGCCCAGAGTAAAGTTATAGAAATACAATTATACGAACTGAGTGAGCAAAAATGAAGCGTAAACTGGTCCCTCGGTCTCCACATCCAAAAACTGACTTATACATTCTTTCACTGCTTTGTCCACGGCTCCATCACGGAATGTAAAAAAGTTATTAGGATCTTCGTTCAGTTGGACTGACGGGTCTAGTCTTTTCTCATTAACAGTAGGTGTAACATCTTTATTTTTTGTACTCCATATAGATTCTGTAACTAATAAAAGTAATAAATAGATTTTTCTCTACATTACAATGTAGTATTTTTAGCCTCTTTTAATTTTCATATACACAAATATATGCCTATTTTCTATTTTTATTTTCCTCTCACATTACCTCTTACTCATAAAAACCATTTATAACTAGTTATTCTACAAGCATTTATTAAAAGAAAAAATGAGCAAAACAACTTTTTGCTTACTTAATGAATATATTGAAGGACATATAAATCCTGTATGCAGGGACATTAGAACTCATACACATCTCATTTAAATATCCACAAAAGTGATAAATCAATAATAATTAAATAACAATCTCTTATCTACATTTAATAATATAAATAATATAAGATACTTACTTTTATTTGGTATGGATGATAAAGGAGCAATAAAAGCATTTCTCCAATGACAATTGTTGTTATTGCTGGTGAATTCGGCTGATGAATCCTTATCACTCTTATCACCAGAAGTTGATAAATTAGGAGTGGTGGCTTTTGAGAGTTCATTAGCTTTATTTTCAGAGTTTATTCTCAAAGTACCACCTCTGAATTCTTCAGGTAAATCTTCTTCCAATGTCATTTCGATCATTTTTATGTTGTATTGAAACTGTTAAATCTGTGAAAAAGATTTGAATTGTTGATTCCTTCTCTCGTTTATAATTTTGTTTACGTGTTTGTTTTATCTGAACTTTGATTAAACTATTATTGCACACCACTTACGTTACATTACAAGACAGTCGAGACACAAGAATACGTCGAAGTCAGCTGATTTAATTATTGTTTATTGTTTGGGCAACACTCAACACAAATTGGTGTTTTGGGTCATCGACATTTGTACTACTGCCATCTACTATTCGATAGACATGGTACTTTATTAGTGTAACGGATCTCTGTACATCACCCGTCGTCGTCTATTATTCGGTAGATTTGGTATTCTCGTTACACAGTATTTGATCGTATTTATGCTAGTTAGTCAATATCAGCTTTTATACGCCTCTACTAGAGGAAGCCATGAAACAAATAACATATTGAGCCTAAGGAATTCCAAAATTAATTTTTTAAATGATTAATAGGTATTTTTATATCCATATTCCATACAGATTACAGATATAAATGACAAGAGTGGGTTTAGGGGTCTTTCAATCTATTACAAAACTTTTTTGAGAGGCAGCATTTTTCCGTATGGAAAATAATAATTTATTAATTTTATAAAATCTAATTATTGATTTGAAAAAGCTTCTGTCGTGTGGCAATCGGCAATTTTTAGTAAAACATAAAACTACCTACAGAGGAATGTAATATTTTTTGTAATAATTATAGGTACCTACCTATATTTTTTCTGTTATACGATATGTTTCTTTTGTGATTGTCAAACTGTGTAAGTATCCCTGTAATGGGGAACAATCCAAGCCAGTTCCTAATATATCCAACAGATGACACCATGCGTACTCGGTTTAATGTCATTTTCAATTTGTATCATATAATATGATACAAATTGAGAATAACATTAAACAACAATTTAAAAGTTATATTATAACTTTTAAATTTCCCGATTTCTGAGAGTTTCCCAATCTCTTTCTATGAGCTAGATTGATAAAAACAATGAGGAATAATCCAAGCCAGTTCTTAATATATCCAATGGATAACGTCATGCGTACTCGGTTTAATTTCTTTCTTCACTTGTATCATATATAACCTTTAAATAGTTTAAATTTCCCGATTTCCGAGAGTTTCCCAATCTCTTATTCTTAGAAATGAGCCAAATTGATAAAATGGATTACGGCAGTTGGTCATTAAATCGTTTAAAACTTTAAAAGCGGTGCTGAGAAAAAGAGGTGCTATAGATTTCATGGAAAAATGCCGATTTGGTTGAAAGGTATTTAATTACATTTATGAACTTGTTGAATTTTTTGTTTATAAATGAACATTATGATCATAGAATATGTGCCATGCACATTACAAAGTGGAGTCTTTCAAATGTTCCTATAACATCTCAGGTATGTTTAAAAAGCACGTTTTTGGAACAAAGCAGAATATTCTGTAGATGTTCAAGTATACTGAAATCCAAATATTTTGAGAACATTAATTCTGTTATTGAAAATGCCACATTTTTGTATTGCTGTTAAATGTTCAATGCGTGGTGAAAGAGATAATGGATCGTTTTTCGAATTTCACGCTATTTTAATCAATAGGGGGAACTTGATATTTTGTCCTATATATTTGGCAACGGTATTGAGATTCGAACGGTAGTTGAAACTGTGCAGGCGAGTCCGAGACTGGCAATGTAATCAGCCTGAATGAACCATCTACGACTGCACTGGTTTAAAGGTAATAAAACGGACAGGCCTACTAGCACAAAAAACTCGTAAATCGTTTCTTTATCTTGGAACGTGGAAGTCTAACTAATATCGTGCTGTCTATGTGCCAGTGCAGCGCATAAATACCTATTATAATATCAAGAGTAGGAGTTTAGTTAGTTACTGTTCATATTTATAAATATTTACTACTGTATAAAAGGTAAAATATTTTAATTATTTACTAATTTACCATGGCTTTCTGGAGACCATTTGAAACAGAGGATAATATAATAACGCCCGAAAATCTTATGATTTTGTTATGACAAACATTTCTATTTACCTCCGCCCATGTACAATAAAGAGATGCCGACTGTTTTTGCCGGCTTTTAGTTTTTATACGATTTCAATTCCAATCGTATATACTTTATCACTTGTGGTGGTGGTGGTGGTTGCAATCACAGAACTTAAGCCAATAAGGAAGCTCGAGCGGAACTGTACCTGGGCATTAAAATCAAATCCTTGCGGGAATATTTAAAATTGTCAAATAATTTGAGCCAACTAATTTTTATGTTATTTACTATTTTAATAGGTGTACTATTCATTATTCATTTTGTAGTTACGTAGAAGTTTTTCATTACAAAGAAATAGGACAATAATATAAGTGAAGATGTCATTATTTCTGATAAACAAATAGGTATTTAAATAAATATTTGTATCAAGTATACCAAAATAATTATAATAATAGTTAAAAATAATAATCACTTACAGGTATCTGCATCAATATTTTGCAGAACAATATTCTGTTGTAGAACGTACCACGAACATTCTTCTAAAATATTACAGAAATGTTTTATCAAGAATGTTTCATGAATATTGCAAAGTATATAAAAATGTTTATAGGAGGTTCTAGGAATATTTCAGGTAAATATTCTATTTACAGAATATTTTTCTGGAATTTGGATTTTCCAGTACCAATATTCTCTATTTAGAAATAAGGAAGTAATAACAACAATTTGTTTTGAAATTATCTAGTTTCGCAATATTTTATTTTTCCCTAATAAAAATAACATTGTCCCACAAACTGTTCAACATAAGTTATTAAAATTTCAGAGAGGTGTTCACAATTAATAGACTGAATACCTACATACTGTTTTTCTACATTTTTGAGATATTCGCACCTAAAATGAGAGGCATTTGAATCGTATAGTACGCATAATAGGCAAGCGATCACATCCTTCGATGCCATGAAAATAAATACCATCACACAGTCAGGGTCGGACTGGGCCAGTCGGAAGGTCGGCAACTGCCGACAGGGCTAACCACTTTTAGGGGCAAAACCGCAAATGGAAACAATGTTAATAATGCTTGTTTATATTTTTTTTAGAAAACTGGAATTAATCTTCTAGAAGTAAAAAATGAACGCTTAGATGATTTTGCATAATTATTTCTTCTGAAGAAAGATACCATAAACATGCATAAATATATCTGAGAATGCATATTTGGGTTCATGACATTATATCTTTATGGTACTGAGGGAACACACAATATGCGTATACCAGGTGATACAGGAGCATGTAACGCCTAGCAACTTTTTTATTTTTCAAAATATAATTTTTAGATTTGGATATGACTATTGATGTATAAATCCGATACTTTTGCAATACTAACTGATTTTTTCTACTTCCGGTTAATCCATAACAAGCAACTTTATTTTCTGAAAGGAAAAGGTAACTCAATAGAAAATTCAATTCGTTTACAGTCCTTTTTCGACCTTCAGATTCGTTAAAAGAAGTCCGGATTATAGTCCATTTTCACTATTTCACTCAACAGAACGTCCATGAAAGAAATATCTAAGTAATAAAATCTTAACAGGCTGACTATATGTTTGTAGAAAAATGCATATTTTTGGCAGTTCTATAACTTAATACGGCATCAATTTTTAACTTAAAGAACAATTTACTGTTATAAAATCATTGAAAAAGTCTCCTAAAAATGAATTTATTATTAGTTGAATTAGGGTTATATTATGTAAAATCGTTCAGTGATAAATAGGATTTATCACTCAATGGTAAAATGCAACCAACTTTACTAATATTAAATTTGAAATGGAGCATTTCTCTCTATAATATTTGTGCACATTTAAGTTTTTATTTACGTGTACTATTTGAATTGTTTCCGACGTTGAACGATGTGTCCGTCGTATAGTGTTTTACCAAAATTGTCAGATATACCGCACTGTCCCTCTGCAATCGAGCAAAAAACATTGTTCTTCGATATAAAATAGCTAAATATCTGTTACCCTGAAGTCATTGCTGTTACCAGAATACTAGTAGTATTATAAGAATTTTTTCACCAAAATTAAATTTGAACTTTTTACTTACAATACCTACTGTTCCTATGGTTTGGTAGAAATACGAAAAGTACATTTGGATGGAACATTTTTCTCTACAAAACTTCAAAATTTTTGCGTTCTTTATTGTTTCTTGGGCGATAGAAACAAAATAAAGTGAATTTATGTTCAACTTTCTCTTTAAATGATAAATATAAATACATTACTTATAATAGAGAATCCCCAAATCTAAGCGTAAAATTGCCTCGAGTGTATTAAAACTTGTTTAACATCGGCCTACAGAAGGCCTCTATTGCTTAGGATATGTTGATGATCTAGCAATAGTTGTCAATGGGCGGGGCGGTTCGCGAATACAATAACGGAGCGTTCGCAAAGAGCCCTAAATGTTGTCCACAAATAGTGTTGTAAGGAAAGACTTTCTATAAATCCCCATAAAACACAGTCGTCACTTTTACACGGAGAAGAGCACTGGAAGTACTAAAGCCCCTAAGGCTCAATAGAGTAGAAATTCCATATTTCCATTTGCCTGTGAGGCAAAATATTCAGGAGTCATCTTTGACCAAAAATTAACATGGAACTCCCACATCCAAAAAGTCACACAGAAAGCAACAATTGCAAAGCCATACATACGAGCAGTCACTAAGGAATGGGTGCAAAATATATCTCACTATCTCAGGAATGATGGAGGTATCTCCCAAAACAAAGACAGGCCAAAGATTTTATTTAAGATCGTTTGGCCAAATTTACGGAAGATCTACTAAGCCAGAATAGGAAGGCCATCAGAGTAATAGTAGGCCTTCTAACTGGGCACTGCCGGCTCAATAGACACATGAGTCTAATGGGTCTGGCAGAGGACGCAACATGCAGGTTCTGTCAAGAGGAAAAGAAAACCTCAGTTCACGTATTGTGCCGCTGTGAAGGCCTGGTGAGACTGAGATTCCAAATACTCGCAGAAGAAAAACCAAAGGCGGACAGCTACACAAAAGTGTTATCAAAGCTGTGGAGTCTAGTACAAAGGTCAAAACTGGATGAGGTACTATTAGAACATTTCTTGTACATATTCTAGGAGCACCACAATAGACCTGAAAAGGTCGCGGTGGTAAAGGCTAAATAACCAGCTCCTTTGTTTATCTATCTATGTAACTTCGGCCTATTTCCGGGCTGAGGCTTATCATCGACGCCTTGTGATAGGCTCTCCGAAGGATGGTATAAATCCACCACACAATCTTCGACTAAGATTGCATAGTTTCTGCGTGTACACTGTGGAAGGGGGTTATATTTATGAAAAACGAACGAAAACATTATCCACTACCCTTTAACGCCGCTAATGTAGAAGCTGAGATCGATTCCTGTATATATTAATCAGCTGACCGCTGTGCTACCATATCCGCAGATAAAGAATATGGAAACAAAAATATTAATTTTTATTTTTGCTTGTTTAAGTACATGATTTTTTTATCTTGAATCTATCTTTATCTTTTTTGGGAGGGTGGGTAAGGCGTAGAGGTCAAATTACATTTGATGCCGAAGAAGCCAATCCGACACTGCACACAGTTGCTAATGTGAAGAGTGACTCGTCGATGTTCTTGATTAATTTTACAGCCTATGGAGACCCTCTTTACTTTGTTAATAGCTCTAAAATTAAGACATTTTTCAGAAAAAGCATTAAAAAATACGCTTAATGAGGCAATTTGTTGACTGAAAAAATTCCAGGCCCACAAAATAATTATGTAGTTCCAGACTAGCATAAATTTGCCAGCACTTAATCAACAAATAATTGTTAGTGTTGATATTTAGAAACATTTTTATTATTTAATTTCTAATTTTCTACTGGCTCACAGAGTGAGTGCAGCTAATTTTTAAGTCGACTTTCGTATAGAATATAATACCGAATTACGAAGCGATATTTTTTACTTTAACTTGAGAAGCTCTTCAAGAAAACAATATTTATATGCTAATATATTTATTTATAAATACATTAGTATAATAAGACTGAAATTTATTTTTGCTTAGCTAACTTTGACTCTGAGAAGGCGATTTTGGTTTTTCGATTTCAGTAGGTCGAGGCATGATAAGATGCTGATACACTGGAATCTGAAAGTGAAAATTGATTATTTAGCATGTGCATGATGTTACTATGATTGGATATTCAAACAGGCTTAGTGTTAGGCATTAAAAAACCTAGTATAAAGATGTATAATCTGTTACATGGTAAAATTGTTAGGTATTTATTCATAGATATATCCAATCCAATCCAATAGAGATTTATTAACATTAAAAGCATTCAAAACAGTTGCCTAACCAGAGTCTGGCCCGGAATCGACCGTGCAAGCACCGCGCTAACGCGATGGCGGATTGCAGGATAGAGCGGAACAAAGTTCTGGGTCGGTGAAAACAAAAAATTTATAAAAAAATAACCTAAACTCCTTTTGAACAAAAACAAACAAAAATAGATATTAACATTAAAAACATTTCCAAAAAAACGGAATCAACAAAACTTAAAACTACACAAAATTTAAAACACTTATGGGCACAATAATGCACTTTTTAATTTTATATCTGAAGCAGGCACCCTAACTTGAACGGAGTGGGTGCCTTCCGCGTGATACGTCAATGCAGGGCTGGCTTAAATTTGAATTTTAAAAATTTTGATTTCAACAAAGATTATGATTTAAAAGATTTTAATGATGAAATAAATTTAGAAATAAAATGTACAAAAAGAAACGAAGAAAAACAGAAAGGAAGAAGGGGACAGGAAAGATTTAAAGATAATCAAAAGGTATGAAATTCTAGCGAAAGGTGAATAGGGTTAGTGGAACTTATAGTTGGTGAAAACTTGGCTATAGAGGTTGTCGGAAAATGGTAACGTCTGGTAAAGTAAGGGGTGTTTGATCCGAAGTGGGGCATTGTGCTGTCTGATTTGTGTTATGTGTCTTATTAGCAGACTATCGCCCAATTGAACAAATAGAAGTTTTGAGAGATACGCTAGACGTAGTCCGCTATCGGAGTTATGTCGTTGCAACGTGCGTAGATATCTCTGAGGGAGGTATACCTTCAAGAATTTGAAATGAAGCGCATGAATTTGTGTTCTAAAACTTTTAAGTTTTCTCATTATCGTGGCCGATATGCTGCACCACACCGGCGCCGCGTATGTAATGGACGGCTTGACCATCAATCATGTACAACAACTTTTTATTTTGTCTGTTGAGTCTGCTACCCCTGACCATGAGCGGATACAGACTCCTGGACAGGGAGTAGATCGTCTCACTGATGTGTGTGTTGAACCTCAGTCGTTGGTCCAGTCTGACTTTCAAATACTTCATGCACCTTTTGCTTGAAATTTGGCTTCCCCGGATCGAAATAGAGTAAATAGGCCATTTTCAGTGAAACGACGCTTGAAGACTATTTCCTCTGGCTTCTCAGCGTTCACTCGAATCTTCCACCGATCGTAATACTCCATGGCACGAGTCATGTGCTCCTTCAACAGCATATTCGCTGCTTGTACGTTCTGTGAATGCGCGTACATGGCCGTGCCAGACTCTGGGAAATCGGAAACGTACAGTTGTACAACTTCGGTGACAGGCATGATCCTTGCGGGACTCCCGCATGAATGTCCCGCCATGTTGTGAGTTTGTTATTCACTCGAACTTGCAGGGTTCTGCCCGTCAGAAACGAGTGAATGAGTTTTATGAGGTGAGTCGGAAAGTTGTATTCATGAAGTTTGTAAAGTCTGGCGGTGCTCTTATCGAGGTTGTATTGCACTTTGACGTCGTTAACTATCCTAACGACCTGCTGCACCATGCGCCTGCCCCTGCTGAAGCCAAATTGTGACTCATCGTCGGTGTGAAGCTCCTTCTCAACAGTATTGAGCTTGAGCAGGATAGCTTTCTCTACCAACTTGGAGATCGCCGACAGCAACGAGATGGGCCTGTAACCCTCGGCGAACTTCGCATTCTTGTTTGGCTTCAGAATGGAAACGACTATGGCGCATTTCCACTGGCTAGGCCAGTGCTGTAGCCGCAGAATTGCGTTAACGATATACGTCAATGCACAATATCTTTCCTTGGGAGACATTTGAGCAGCCTGTATTCAACAGTGTTTCCTCGGGGCTTTATTGTTGGATAAGTTTTTCACAATTTCTGGTATTTCCGAGAGCTTGATCATGACTTTCAGAAATTCTTGTCTCGTCAATTGTATGTCATGACCAATTCTCTCGTCTACGTCATTTTCGATGTGGTTGTGTTCGAGATTATTGGGAATGTTAGCGTTGCCGTTGTGTATGTTCTGGAAGTGGGCAGCTAAGTCGCTCGCTGTTTGCGCGTCTGTCAACGACGTCTCCCCATTTGTGTTGATGGAGGCTCTGATTTGCCTTTGCAGTCTGATCCATTAGCGTTGGCAATTTCGCTGCCAAAGCCATCTCAGTCTGTTCTCTTCGCGTATATCTCGTATGACCCCCTCGTCGAGTCGATCTCTATTCTGGTTTATGGTGATGATAGTGGCAAAAATCTGCTTGGCATCCTACAGCAGTCGTGTAAACTCCTCACAGCATTCTCCAGGTCGGCGGGTGTATTGAATGTGTTGGCGTCTCTATAAGATGTGATTTTAGGTGTTGCGTCCTCCTTTGACATATCGTTCAACTTGAGAACAACAGGCTTGTGATCGGACGTGAAGTTTTTCACGCCCTTGTTGACCACTATGTCAAGGATGTTGTACCACTGTCCGGAAAATGCGTGTGGTCATCTGAATACTGCAAGATGACATTTCGACTATTCACATAGTTGAACAGAGTGTTTCAGTTCGTGTTGTTGCGATGGCAGTTCCAGTTGCGATGCCTAGCGTTAAGGTTGCCTATGAGTAGACAGCGTTGGCTTATGTTCATCAAATTCTCCAGACAACCCGCTGTGAAGCCGCTCGCTGGTCTATTATACGCGCCGATGATACTCATGCCGCCGCCCTCCAGCGTCACACACATTCTCTACGGTCGGTGGTGTTCCGTACAGAATGATGCGTGTGCGCGATATCGGACTTTATGAGTACGGCTACTTCATCACCCCTGTTATTGTCTGCCCTATCCTTACGGTGTGGTGTATTGTATATACCCCCGGATTTGCAGTTTGTCTCGTCTGGTAAGTTTCGTCTCATTCACACGCATAATGCCAATTTTATGCCTCAGTACATAGTTGATAAGAAAAAGAATTTTGTTG
The DNA here is from genome assembly GCA_963675555.1 of Leptura quadrifasciata. Lineage (NCBI taxonomy): Eukaryota > Metazoa > Arthropoda > Insecta > Coleoptera > Cerambycidae > Leptura > Leptura quadrifasciata. The sequence continues at coordinate 117,211,130 of OY776677.1, forward strand.
CCTATCCATTAGCGTTTCAGGAAGAGATCTTGATATTTATTTAAAAAGCATTCTGTGGAATTGCTTCCAAGAAGCGATGCATCATGAAGAATTTCTCCCCTGCACTGGCGCATCTCTCCAGCTCATCGTTCAAGATAGTGTACATGGCTAGAAGCTTGTCCAAATCTACCAATGATGCCATAAGGCGTTGTTGTTGTCGCAGGACCTCGATCTTTTAGGCTGCTGTGGCTGCAGCCCCGCTCCTCACCGTCCCGAGTGCTCTGAATTTTACCGGATAAATTGCAGGTAACTTTTCTCTGTAAAATTTTGCTTCGAAAATGTTCGAGACTTAATAATTTACTTTACCTTTTTGAGTAAATTATTAAGTGGGAAGATTTGTTTAAAAGCAAAATTTTGTAAAAAATATAGCTACCTGCAGTATGTGTGATCAAATTTAGAGCTCGAGGGGTATATGTCAAGATTATTTCCCAAATGAACTTTTATTTCGTAGCCATAGAAACTGACGCGCTAGATGCTTATTTGACTTTTAAAGGCACCATTCACGGTCTGAAGTAACCTAATGACCTATAAATTGTAGGAGTGTCTCCGAGAGTGAGGGCGTGGAGCTAATCTTAAGTCTATTTATAAAAAAGCATGTCTCCCATTATTGCTTTTTGGAGTGTTTTTGAATTATAACAAAATTCATTAGGATGAATAGTTTTCATTTAAATGCACTATACAATTAAAATAAAATTTCTACTCACATATGGGAACGACGTATCAAATTCAATGGCTTTAGATTCGATTTTCCTTTCTGGAATTTTGTAATGTTTCCCTAAGAATTGTTCCTTCAACGGTTTTCCATAAATCTTCGCTGCATCTACATCAACTACATTCTTTTGTTTTCGTCTTAGTTCTAGTTGCTTTTTGGTCAATCGTTTAGGCAAAGTCCCACCGCTAAGAACCTAAGAGGAGAATGTTAAATATAAAATTATATCTACAGGCAATTTAAAATTTGTACTTTAGAATGTATAGTATATTGTGTATCTGGTAGGAAACGCCTAACATTTCTGGACGATTGTGAAGATTGCTTGTCAAGGCGCAAGCCAAGAGGTAACAAACCCAAACTAGTTTGCGGTTGGTGATGCACAACAAACAAAACAAATTGGCCATTTATTTATGCGATCGTCTAGTTGAAATAACTGTCAGTTGCACTCTGGTTATTCCTTAAAAAAATAAAGATTTATGAAGAGCTTGTGACCGAAATATTACCCTTTGTAAAAGAAGAAGAAGTTTGTATTAAATGTTTTAAAGACATGATTGACTTTTACAAAATAATACGGCCTCAAACCCGGCCATGATGACCGAATCCATTTAAAGATCCACCCAAACCGGATATTGGGCTAAAACGGCGGGATTAGTCAAAGCCAGGTTCATTTATGCTATTAGTTATGCTCATACTGTGCATAGATCAAACGTAATTAGATAACTAGATAAGAAGATGGTATTTTGATTTTACATACCCTTAAAGTAGTAGAACTTGCGCCTTTCCTAACATCCGGAGGAAACGAATATTGAAAATAAGAGCTAGTAGGTACACTAGGATCAATTTTCGTCCAAGGTTTAAAGGTACCAATAGTTTGTAGATATTGGCCTCCTATGGTCCACATTCTTGCACTAAAATCTTCACTGTAACTATAAATAAATTTCATATTTGTACCATGAAGAAGATTATACTTAAAGTTCAGCTCCGACCACATTGGGAAAATGCCCAGAATTGCCTTGGTAAGAAAAATATTGAAGTCCGTTCAGAGATTTTGATTAGAGAACGGTTAATAGTTTCGGAGAAACGGTAGCTTTAAAATGGCGTCTGAAAATTTCTATGAAGAAGTTTATTATAATTGTAACAATGCCTCCATTGTGAGCAGGTCAACCATCTGGTTGGAACCAAACTTCATTAAATCTAGCACCTACTAGTCCCAAAATATAAGAAATAATTTGCTACTGAAAGAGTTCCAAGTATTTTTGACCATCGATATAACACTGTTCAATAATGTATTCATCCAGTACACTTACCCAAACATTAATTTTATACCGGGGCAAGAACAATAGATTTTCCATTTCACAAGACGACAGGGATTTGCCCAATGTGGCTGAAGGTGAATTTTTTCATATTATTCCCCATGGAACTGTTAACGGTTCGAAGCAACACGGACCAATTTCCCATGTAAAATAATAAATAAATACACCACAGGTAATGACGACCCCCTTTATCCCGGAAGGCCCTAGAAGAACCTTATGTGGGAGGGGGCTATACATTTAGAGACAAGGGACACACACCCAATATCCGTGTATAGTGGAAAAATCCCTCTCATAGTATTTTCCACTGCCGACCGGGGATCGAACCCGGGACTTTTGGGTGAGAGGCAAGTGCGCTCACCTCTCGACCATCAGTCATACAAGATAGGTTAAATCTGTCGAACTAACATGCCCTCTTCCTCGCATCCGATTCTTAGATCGTCATATTTCCGTTATTTTTAAGTCGATTTATATTATGAATAATACATGTATCCTTGTTCATGTCTAGATGTTTTTCGACTCCATTGATAATATTAATTTTCGATTTTTTCTGCCTCTGAATTACATCCCGAGCAATACAGTTGAAATTACTACAATTCATGGCTTTATTTGTAGAAAAGGCTGAATTCTGAGATTTGTGTTCAAAGAGATTTCGTTCTTAAATCGAAAAATAACCGCCTTCAGTTTATTTATATCCTCTCCAAATATATATATATATATATATATATATATATATGTTATATTAGAAATATACTATGATATATAATATCACTGAGACAGGCTTAACCTTCTCAAACATATCATGTTACAGATTGCGTAACAGCTCTTCTCTAATAACCGCTCACGTTGGCTGAGCTTAATGTTTCTTTCTTGGTAATTTCTTATCATGCTGAATTGCCAATTCAATACTCTTTGTTCTCTAATGTTATAAATATAACCAACAGACATTTGTACCGTCAGTCTTATACTCACTTTCGAATAAACCTCATCTAAATTATTATTGTATTTTCTTAACGAGTCAACGTTGACTCCAGTGTAACAAATAAAGTTCCTTTTTAAAAAGTTATTCAAACAATCCACTATCTAACATTGGCGCAGTCGTGGCGGATCTGAAGAACACGCACAGTTCGGGAGCCTAACCAGTGGAAAACATATCGGAAAGAACAAGGAGTTCATCTGGAAAAGGTGCCTAACCTGAAGAAAAGAGCCCCTGGAAAAAGGAGAAATTCCTTAGCTGTCGTGGTAGATCCCAATACTTTACTCAGAAGAATCTACGTTCACAAAGAAACAATAATAATAATTCAACAAGCAACAAAGCAACATATCAATCAATCAACAAATTAGCAAGTAAGAATTCATCCCAGTCGAGAAGTTGGTGTCTTCGGCAGTGTAGGAGACCTCTGTGGAAGGAATACCTGGTAACGCCCCTGGCAGAGAAGACCGCATTGTAACAAAGTTCACGGAGCAGCATTCAACTTCAATCCAGACGTGTGGAATGGAAATTTTAATGTAAGTAGATTTTAAGAATCATCTCGATTATTTTGCATATTTTTCTTATAAAAAAACAATTCAATTTAACGAACAGCAGTTCTAATATTCAAATAATAATTTCATTCAGAAGTAATATAATATTTTATTTAAAATTTATGTGACCTACATAAATAACTATACCGTTCCTATCTTAACATTATTTTTATCGTAATATCATATACTCTTTAAGTACGAACTTATCTACATTTCCTACATAAATAATTATAATCACATACCATTTTTATCTTAACATTATTTTTATCATAATATCATATATCATATAAAGGTTAAGTTTACGCCTTACTTGACTGTGAAATAAAATAAAACCCACATGTTCTATACTGTTTAAATGCAAATTGGTATATAAAATTTCAGTGACATTATTCCCAACTAAAAACGCTTTTTAAATTAATCCAATTATCCTTATAATTAAATTTGAAATATTATAAAATAAACAGCACATTCTTTTACATATAATATAAAATTACCAATTGTCAGTAGCGTACTAGCTCAAATTGAAAAAAGCGTTTTAAGTTATTTAATTGTCTAAATAATATAAATAAAATGGCTACCACTACAAACGCGGGTGCTAGCAGCTCAATCACTGCAAATTCTAACAACTCAATCACTGCAAACGAAACTATAAATATTGAACCTTATAGGTTAAACGAAATATTTTCCATAGTGCCCGAATTTGACGGCAACCCCATATTCTTGCAAACATTTATTTCAGCCTGTATAACCGCTCAGGGGATCGCTGTCGATGATCAGCGCATCTTATTAACGCTTCACATAAAAAATAAATTACTCGGAAAAGCCGCAGAATTGATAAATTCACGAAACCCCGTCACTTGGGCGGAAATAAAAAATTTGCTCGAATCACATTTTGGTGACTCTCGTGACTTGACAGCCTTGATACAAGACTTGCAAACAATTCGTCAATTACCTAACGAAACAGCTTTAATATTTGTGTCCAGGTTACAAACACATAATGCAAAAATGCACGCGGCAATACAAAAACAAAGTTTAACTGTAGAGGAAAAAACCGCGCAATCCACTTTAATAGAAAATATGACGTTAACTACTCTACTCACTGGACTCGAACAGCGGAAAGGTACAAACAAAGATATCCTGAAAATGTAATTATACAGGGTATAACAGATGAAAAAATCAATATCACCGAATCTGTTCTAATACCATTCAATTCAAATGACCCATACAAGGTTTATGTTCACGACCTAGATATAGAATTCGATGGACTATTAGGTGCAGACTTTTTAAAATATTATAAGTGTCATGTGGACTTTGAAAATAATCAACTTATTACAAATTTTAAAACCGTACCACTATTTGAGGTGACTGAAGTAACATCAATCAGGAACCACAATAATTCTAACGAAAACAATAATCCAGGTATTAGAATTTCAAACCCAAATTTAAATGTTAAAAACCAAAATGTAATTTCTATCGAACCACGCACAGAAAAGATTTTTAAACTTAAATGCAATTTACAAAATACCGAAGCTATACTAATAGCCCAGGAAAATGAAAAGGTACGTTTACCGAATGCCATTGTCAAAATAGACAACAATGGTGAATTTTTGACAACGATAATAAACGCAAACGCGATTCCAAAAACAATACATTTCTCGGATCTTAAACTTGAACCCGTTCAAAAATTTAGATCAATATTTAACGTAAATCTTCAAAATCCGGATTCCCAATACATAGACCGAAACTACGAAATAAAAAATCAATTATGCTTAGATCACTTGAACGACGAGGAGAGTGAATTAATTACTCAACTCTGTTTAGACTTTTCAGACATATTTTATCTAGAAGGTGACAACTTGACATTTACCAACGAAATCAAACATTCAATAGACACTAACGATTCTAAACCAATTTTCACTAAATCTTATCGTTACCCCCAAATTCACAAACAAGAAGTAAAATCACAAGTTTCAAAAATGCTCGACTAAGGCATTATCCAGCCTTCAATTTCTCCCTGGTCCTCCCCAGTTTGGGTAGTCCCCAAAAAACTAGACGCTTCTGGTAAACAGAAATGGCGCGTCGTAGTTGACTACCGAAAATTAAACGAAGTAATGATAGGTGATAAATATCCTCTACCTAACATTTCCGACCTTTTAGATCAATTAGGCAAACGCCAATATTTCACGACTTTAGACTTGGCCTCTGGCTTCCATCAAATTAAAATCGACCCCAAAGACATTCAAAAAACCGCTTTCACAGTCGAAAATGGTCATTTTGAATTCGTACAAATGCCTTTTGGACTCAAAAATGTTCCATCAACATTTCAAAGGGTGATGGACAACATTTTACTAGGAATCCAAAACGAAAGGTGTCTCGTCTATATGGACGATATCATTATCTACTCCCCTACTATCCATGAACATATTTCTTGATTAACAGAAGTCTTCAAACGTTTACAAAAAGCCAACCTCAAAATTCAGCCAGACAAATGCGAATTCCTTCGCAAAGAAGTTGCCTATTTAGGACATCTTATATCAAAGGATGGTGTAAAACCGAACCCTGCCAAAATCGAAGCAATTCTAAATTTTCCTCAACCCAAAAATCAGAAAGAAATTAAATCTTTTCTAGGTTTAGCAGGCTATTATAGACGTTTCATTCCTAATTTTTCCAAAATTTCAAAACCCTTGACTAAATTGCTACAAAAAGATATACCTTTCAATTTCGACAATGACTGTACAAATTCATTTGAAACCCTAAAACAAACCTTGACAACTACTCCGATATTGATCTACCCCAACTTCGATGAACCTTTTGTCCTAACTACAGACGCTAGTGCATTTGCAATAGGTTCTGTACTTTCACAATGAAGTATAGGAAAAGATTTGCCAATCGCATACGCATCTCGAACGCGGCGCGGAAACCAAGTATTCAACCATTGAGCGTGAACTTTTATCTTTGGTCTGGAGTGTAAAGCATTTTAGGCCATATCTATTCGAAAGGAAGTTCAAACTCGTCACCGACCACCGACCACTCACTTGGTTATTTTCTATAAAAGACCCAGGTAGTAGACTAGCGCGTTGGCGCTTAAAACTCGAAGAATACGATTACGAAATAATATACAAACCCGGAAAAATCAATAAAAACGCGGACGCGTTGTCCAGAATAAAAATCAATCACTTTTCAGAATGTTCCAAATTTTATTCAAAAATTCTAGCCGCGAACGAAGACTCAGATGAAGATGAAATTTCAGACAACGATGACGAAATTACCGACGAATAAATCGCCCGAGAATTTGACACATTTTCCCGACTTTACAAAACCAAATCTCTAATAGACTATTCCAAAATTTAAATCACAAATAAACGAGAAAATAAAAATATCATAACGTTTTTCCAAAAAAACAACTTGACAGACCTTCACCATCAAATTATCGAGGATATTTTCGAAGAAAACCCCGAATTCTATAACAATACAATTAATATCGTTTCCAGCAAATCGACCCGACAAAGAAACTACTACATTATCGCTCTACCTTTCGACCCAGAGTCTGTGGTAGAACATCTATTTTTAACACTTTACAAACATCGAAACAAATTAGACCTTTCCAAAACTTACCATGTTGAAAACAATCTAGACTTTCCAATTCTCGAAATCCTATCATTTATTTTTGCAGAAAAAGATTTAAAACTAATCATTTGTCAAAAATTTATTACGAACTCCCGATGAAGACCAACGTCCGATCATTCTCGAACAGCATCACACCGGAAAAAATAATTTACATCGTGGAATAAACGAAACAATACGTAGAATCAAAAATAAATATAATTGGCAAGGTTTAACAAAAGATGTCGAAAAATTTATAAAAAACTGCGAAACATGTCAAAGAACAAAAGTCTGTCGTAAGAACCTCAACAATCCCTTAGTAATTACCGAAACCCCTAAAACTCCATTTGAGAGAGTTAATTTCGATCTGTTCGAATTTCCCACGAGAAACTATGCATTAACCATCCGCGACGAGTTAACGAAATTTACTCAAGCTTATGCTGTCCCAGACAAAAGTGCAAAATCAGTTGTAAACACCCTGTTGCTATATTTCCAACACTATGGCACCCCATTAAGAATTCATTGTGATTACGGCGGTGAATTCGATAATAATTTATTAAAAGGTCTTTGTACTCTCTACGACATAAAATTAACATACTCCAGCGTAGGACACCCTCAATCCAATGGATCTATTGAACGATTCCATGCCACCCTAGCGGAAATGATCAGAATACATAAAACAGAGAATTCGAACGAACATCCTTTCACAATATTACCATACGCGGTAATATGTTATAACAACTCGGTAAACAAAACTCATGGCTTTACGCGATACGAGCTTATTTTCGGACATACAGCTAACCGACCACCCAAAACTCTTTATAACCAGAAAGACCTGATTACCAAATACGTTAGAGACCTTAACAACCGGATATCCCACTATTACAAAATTGCGCGAAGTCGAACAGAAGCACAAAAACAAAAAGCCAAAGTTCGATTCGACAAAAACATTCCCGTAAATCGACACACATATAATATTGGCGACAAAGTGTACGTCAAAGAATCACAAATAAAAAACAAATTACAGAACAAATTTAACGACCCCTTCGAAATTTTAGAAACTTCTCAAAATTCTGCAACATTATTAAATCCGGAAACAAACCAAACGACTAAAGTAAACTTTGACCGAATGAAACCTTATACTGAAAATTAAATTTATTTTCAGGTTTTTCCTGCTGTTCGGATCAGCACTTGCTCAATTTAAAATAACACCAATTAACAATACAATTGGAGTATACTATCACCGAGACAACATATCTACCTTTAAGACAGCTTTCGACAAAAACGACAAGATCTTACAGACACTATACAACAGGCTCGACCCAACGTATCATTACATGAACGTCTTTTTAGGAGAAGTAAAAACTCACCTCAGTTTATTGACACAAATTTCTCAATCAATACAATCAAAATTTGACGAAATTTACCTTGACACGAAACGATACAAGCGAGGAATACTAAACGGTATTGGAACAATTTTCAAATCAATAACTGGAAATTTAGATGCAGAAGATGGTCGGCATTATTCTGATTGCATCAACAAATTAAATAATGACGAGCACCAACTCGAAAATTTAATCAAAAATCAAATATCTGTCACAACTTCGGTAATCAAAAATTTCAACGCAACTATTCAAAAACTGCAAGTTGATGAAGAAACTTTCAATAGAGATATTAAAGAAATCGAAACTTCAATTCTAGACATGATTAAAGACATAGAAAATATTCACGCAAAATTAAAATTTATAGAAATCTGCGAACAGCTTATGGCAAGCTATCTATTTATCGAAGATAACTTAAACGATATCCTGAATTCTATCACTTTCGCGAGGCTCAAAATAATTCATACATCGATCATAAACCCAAAAGACTTGGTAAATTCGTTACAGGAAATTTCAGAGAACCTACAAAGGAACAATTTGCCACTTCCAATCAAATTATCAAAAGTTGCACAGTATTTAGACATTATAGAACTAAAAGCTTTTCAAACAAATTCAGATTTAATATTCGTATTAGACATACCTTTGGTAGACCCTCAAACCTACTCAGTATTTCAATTATACCCTATCCCTATTTTGGATAATAGAACTGGCTTATATCATATCTTGTCAACCTCTCAAAAATATATCGCGAGAGATGATGATTCTTTAATGTACTTAACCATCCCGGACCTCAGAGAATGCAAACCACTCTACTTCAACACTAAATTATGTCTAAATCTATTTTCATACCCCATTGATGATAATGCCATTTGCGAAGCCCGTCTCTTCAAGAACCTCAAAACTCTGCCAGGAAGCTGCCACACATCATTCATCATCAGCCAAGGCTACAACGTCCAAAAGATAGACGAAAATACATGGTTAGTTATCAACGCAGAACCATTACAGGCAACCATCAATTGTCCAGAAAGAAGTTCGAAAACTGAAGTCATCTACAAAAACTCAATAGTGAAATTACAACCTAATTGTTACGCCTTTATAGGCATCACAAAAATCCAAGCCAGTACCAACGAAGTAACCGACGTAAACGACGACACTCATCCCATCCAAATTCCATTCGAATGCTGCAACAAAATTCCAAACAACATTAGAGCACCAAACCTTAAACCATTAAAATGAAACAACCTTAACACAGAAGATCTCGGAATTGCCAAACACAAATTGGACCAATATTCCAGAGATCTAGACGATTTAATCAACGAACCATTCGTAACAAAACACATATCCTGGTTCACCTACTTCATCACTGTGCTAATATTTGGACTGTTATTTCTGTACCTATTTTGTAAGTGCAGAACAAAAAGACGAAGACTAGCCATCGATGTTTCTGCATCACCCCCATCTCCACCTAGGCCTAGAAAACCCCACAGGACATTTGCTAACCTATTCCCTTCACGAAGACGACCTACCTTAAGGAGAGAAGACAACGAAGCCGAAGACATAGAACTTACATAAAGATGAACTGGTTTGTGCCTTTTACTGACTTTTAGTGCTGGACTCTTCAGTGAACCACATTTTATTCATTTAATCATTACATTTCATTATTTTATTTATCCCTTGTTAATTTCAATTGCATTAACATTTTTATACCATTTTCATTTAAATCTATCATGCTTATATTTTAGGCTTTCACGGTAAAGCCATATTTTAACCCTGGGAATATTTTTATATTATCCCATTTTACAACAAACTTATTATGTTTGTATTTTACGCTTTCTTGCTAAAGCTATATTTTAACTCTAACATTTTTATGTTATATTATTTTATGAATCAAGCTTATTGTACTTGCATTTCATATTTTAGACGCTAAGGCTATATTCTGTATTTTAAACCTTACGATTTAACATTTTTGTACTCTTTATATTTTTCCAAATTGTACCATTATCTTTTATATACATTTTATATTCATTTCAAAAGTTGCTGCATAAAACACCAACTTTTTTTATAAGGGGGAAGCTGTTATATTAGAAATATACTATGATATATAATATCACTGAGACAGGCTTAACCTTCTCAAACATATCATGTTACAGATTGCGTAACAGCTCTTCTCTAATAACCGCTCACGTTGGCTGAGCTTAATGTTTCTTTCTTGGTAATCTCTTATCATGCTGAATTGCCAATTCAATACTCTTTGTTCTCTAATGTTATAAATATAACCAACAGACATTTGTACCTTCAGTCTTATACTCACTTTCGAATAAACCTCATCTAAATTATTGTTGTATTTTCTTAACGAGTCAACGTTGACTCCAGTGTAACAAATAAAGTTCCTTTTTAAAAAGTTATTCAAACAATCCACTATCTAACATATATATATATATATATACCGCGTCTGACATTATTATTGTCTCGATGTTTCGGCTCCCGTTTTGGAGTCATTTTCAAGAGAATAAGGGGGGGAGGGGTCAAGAAAAATTGTCAAAGGAAATAATGCTAGGATGTATTTGAGTTTCGAGTTATTAAGAATAAAAGACCAACACACAGAAAAACAAACTCTAACTCCTCATCTATGTTAGATCCTAACAAGGTAGTTCACAACTTTTCTGACTTCTCCATTAGCGATGCCGCACTTCAAGGCTTAGCTAAAGGTTTCAATTTTACAGTTTCTCCCAAAACTATCCCAGTTGAAACTATTATTTTCCAAGTCGAAGATTCTATATCCCATCTTCCAAACAATCAAGCTGAGGACACCAGACAAGATATCGTTAGAATACTTCGAACTGCCAAACCTCCCACTTCTAACCTACCTTCTAAAGAAAGAAAAGCCCTAAAAGACAATGACAACCTTATCATCCTCTCAGCCAACAAAGGCAACTCCACTGTTATAATAAACACCTCCGATCACTTAACAAAAATGAACGATCTACTCAATACCCCTGACTACAAGCGCATCCTGCGCGATCCCACCATATACTTAGAAAAGAGAACAAAAATCATCATCAATAACTCGGACCTCAATTTAGATATTCGAAAATCTCTCATTCCTCGAGAGAAATCGTCTAGAACTCCTAGAATATACGGTCTTCTTAAAATTCACAAAACCAACATTCCTCTATGACCAATAGTTAGTGCTTTTCGCTCCCCAACTGACAAATTAGCGAGACATCTAGCCCATACTCTACAACCTGTTGCTGAACAAGCCCCTTCTTATGTCAAAAACTCCATCCATTTCATTGATCTTCTTCAAAATTATTCTATTTCCCAGAACGACATTCTTGTCAGTTTCGGTATTGTATTATTTTTCACCAATATCCCACTCACTGAAGCTCTAAACGTTCTTAAAACTAAACGCATTATTTCTCCCAGCACTCTGACCCTTCTAGAACATTGTCTGTCCAACACCTATTTTCTCTTTTAAAGCAAGTACTACAAACAAGTGAGAGGAGCTCCAATGGGATAACCTCTGTGTCCGTCATAGCCAACATCTACATGGACAACTTCGAAACCCAAGCCCTGAATTCATCCGAACTGAAGCCTACCTGCTGATTAAGATACACAGATGACATCTTCGTTATCTGGCCACATGGAAGAGATTCCCTAAACTACTTCCTGTCTCACTTTAATCATATACACCCTCAGATCCAGTTCACTATTGAAATCGAAAACAATTGTTCCCTTCCTTTCCTAGAAGTTCTTATTAAAAAACAAAACGACAATCAATTCTCCTACTCTGTGTATAGGAAACCAACTCACACCAACCGTTACCTTAATTCAATATCACATCACCATCCATCACAAATAAATTCCGTTGTCAACACTATTGTAACTAGATCATTCCGACAAACAGACAATCACAACAGACAATCCGAACTACAAACATTAGAATTTCTACAAAACGATTACGACAAAAGACATATAACGCGATCCATATACAAAGCACAAAATCCTTCCCAAATACAACAAACAGAAACTCCTCCTAAGCAAAAAGCCTTTCTACCCTACATCAAAGGTGTCATAGATAAAATTTCAAAAGTCCTGAAATCCTATAACATAAAACCATATTCACAACACACTAAACAATTTCCAATTTAATCAGAACCCCAAAAGACCAAGTACGCCCCATAATCCCTCACATCCTGATAGCAGCCGTTCCGCTCTGCTACATCCATCCACAGACACCTTTGCTTTCGCATAAATAACACTTTGTCAGATATTGCTGGCGAGTTAGCTCTAAGGAGTAGGCAGATTGAGGCCTTAGAGACGAATCGTGGTGAGATCTGGGGAGTAGGCAGATTGAGGCCCCGGAATCGAACCACCGAACCTACGAACTCAAATACATCCTAGCATTATTTCCTTTGACAATTTTTCTTGACCTTTTTCTCTTGAAAATAGCTCCAAAACGGGAGCCGAAACGTCGAGACAATAATAATCTCAGACGCGGTTCAACCCGAGAACCTAGTATTTTATATATATATTGACATGATACCATCATATATATATATATGAAATACCGGATTTGGTGAGATCGTTTTGACCTTATTTATGGTTAAACCCATACAGGAATATTTATAACCATTATTAAAAAAAAAGGACTATCTCGAACCGACGCGACGCGACGTGCCGGACTTATTGCTTTAGCACTGTATGTTGTATCATTAGTAACCCTCTTCCTTATAAATGATGAATAGGCCTTGTCGAGTGATGCCCAATTGGCAATAAGCGTCATTATTATAACGGATGTGTTACGATTTACGCTTCAGTAAGTATACATTTTTTAAAAATGAAATCACCTTCTTTCTCAGTGAGTCAAATGTGCATAGTTCTGCTAAGTCCTTAGTGTGATGATGACATGGAAAGAAGATGAGAAAAGAAGAGAAAAGAAGAAGAGGTTTAAATAATATTCCCCATATATTTAAAACTTATGTTTTAGAAGCTGCGTAATACCTGATAAGAATTTGACAATCATCCAAGTAGGCGAGTCCTGACACACGCATAAAATGCCCTTTATAGCTATTTAATAGCATGGGTTTTGGCTGGTGTTTTACTGCTCTTTGTGCCCTTCCTACAAATCTGTCACCCCACGTGAACGGAAATAGCAGTCGTATTCTTGGCATGCAGATATGTTCTTCATCTTGAGGTAGCACACAATAGTTTTTTAGTAAAAATGCTTTCAGGAAACCAGCTGTAGTGCCTGTGGAAAATGAATGTTCTGTTAACGAATAAAATTATAACTTAAGTGAACCAAAGCGAACTTTTATAAAAAATGCAAGTCATGTCACTTATAGAGTGTAAAATTCAAAAGCAAAGCAACATTGAATAGTAAATCCTCTAAGAGGCACAACCGGCGATGGTCTGAGATTTTAATAAGTACTACCTTAGGAAAGAAAGAAAAGAAGGAAAGAGAGGCACATTTTAGGAATGTGTCGACTCTGTGTCGAAACATGTTTTTGGACACGACACATTTTATAGGCACAGAGTCCATACCGTATAGGATATATGCTCAATGTTGGAGTTAGAGGAGACACATTGCGATTGTTTGAGAATTTTTTAACTGACTGAAAGAAAAAGGTAAAAATAGAGGAAACTTTCAGTAACCCTCAGATGGGTGTACCGCAGGGCACTATATTGGGACCTCTGCTATTTCTTGTATATATTAACGAAATTGGAACTGTAATCTTATATGCAGATGACATCGCTATTTTATTTATAGGAGCAAATTGGACAGAGGTATACGAGAAAGCTGAAGCAGGTCTCCAGTCGATACCAAATTGGCTAGAGTTTAGTTTAGTTTAAATATCAAAAATACAACATGTATAGCTTTTTCAACCTCAGCTGCTGATCAACCTGTTCAAAAAACACTAAAAATCCGCAAAAAGTACTGCAATATCAATTGCAATTGCCCTGAAATAAAAAAGTAAAATCAACTAAATATTTAGGAGTTATTATTGATCAGCATCTGAGATGGAACGACCATAGTAATTTTATAGCAGCAAAATTCGTAAACTATTTCATAAATTCTATCAATCAGTCGTAAATAATAAATTGTTAATGGTTTTATACAACGCCTTAGTTGAGTCTATATTAAAATACTGCATTGTAATTTGGGGTGGATTACAACAATTCATTACATAATCTTGCTGTGTGTCAAAATACTGCAATAAAAATAATTTTTAAGAAATATAGAATGTACTCAACTAACGAACTATATAAGAATACAAATATAATGAATATTAGATGTCTCTATGTCTATAGTTGTTTATATTTTACAGTTAAAAATCAACATTTATATCAATATGTCATCCATAATTATGAAACTAGAATGATAATTAATAAATCACTAAAAGTTCCATTTCAAACAAAATCACACACTCAAAGGTATATAACCTATTTTGCCCCTTAGTTTTATAATATCCTGCCTCTCAAAATTAGACTGATTGCAACCAAAAGAAATAAATTTAAAATAGAATGCAAAAATTTTATAAAAACCAACTACCATCTTTTCATAGCCCTATTCTAATTATGCCAAGTTATGATATTCTCCTTTATAATTAAATTAATTTTAATTGTTTTTAACTATAAGATAATATTTTAATAATTTATACAAATAGTACAGTAAGTACATGTCAAAAAATTATTTTAGAGGGCTATGCACAACACAAAGATGTTCTCTGATTCTCATTAGGGACATATTTAGAGTGGACGACCCTTTGCGTTTATTTATTTATTAATATAATGTAAGTATTAACTTATCTACTACACAATATTTGCATCTTTGTAAAACTTGTTATATGATAACGTAAATAAAGTATTGAAAAGTATTGAAATGTGCACTAACTTGATTCCAAAATCCCATAACTGTTTCCAAAATATGGCTAAAATGTACCGCATGTTTACGAAATGTTACTGTAATGAAGCCAACATGTGAGTAACATGTTTCTTATTGTTTCCAATATGGTACTGTAATGCGCCTTACTATGTGTAGTTACAAAATTGACACAAATAAATCTAAATTGTGCCGAGAATCACATTTTGGTGTTCGAATATTTTAAAAATAGATTTAAAGCCGACACAATGCGTTATTCTCTAAACATTTGGACATTTGGCATGCAATGATATTATCTTCTTATAAAAATTACTTTAGACCACGGTGTAGTATATTACTACATATATACTACACCGTGCTTTTGACACGAGGAATAAGTCTTTATGTGTGAATAAATAAAGTATATGACCCAAAACAATAAAACAACCCCATTTTCTCAGTGAAGTGTGATCAGATACTAAAAAAAATAGAAGTCCTTAAAAAATTGTGGATTTTATTTTGAATATTTAATTAATGAGTGATTAATAAATAAGATAATTGTAATTAACATTTTTGTGCAAAAATATATAAATCGTTAATTACTTCCATGTCGTGGAAGTGTAGTAACGCAAAAAAAATTATTTATTTTTCTTTTGTTGAAATGGGCTTAAAATGTCATGAAACGTCGAGATTTTAAATTTGAGCGAAAAAAAATTTCCTGTCTGTCGGTCTGTCTGTCTTCTGTCTCCCCATTGCCACCCTCACTCTATTATTAAAGGGAGTAAAAAAATTAACATGTGATTTAGTGTGTATATAAAAACGAAACGTCTAAAAAAATTTTGTTGGCGTTAGCTACCCCCTTTACCACCCCATTGCCACCCCGACCCTGTTATTAAAGGGGGTAAAAAAAATTAAAATGTGATTTAGTGTGTATACAAGAACGAAACGACTACATTTTTTAGCGTTAGTTACCTCCTCTACCACCCCCATTGCCACACTCACCATATTATTAAAGGGGGTAAAAAAATTAACACGTGATTTAGTGTGTATACAAAAACAAAACGTCTAAAAAAAATTTTGGTGTTAGCTACCGCCTCTACCACCCCATTGCCACCCCCACCCTGTTATTAAAGGGGGTAAAAAAAATTAAAATGTGATTTAGTGTGTATACAAAAATGAAACGTCTCAAAAAATGTTTTTGGCGTTAGCTACTACCCCCTCTACCACCCCCATTGTCACCCTCACCCTATTATTAAAGGGGGTAATAAAAAATTAAAACGTGATTTAGTGTATACAAAAACGAAACGTCTAAAAAAATGTTGGCGTTAGCTACCTCTCTACCACCCCATTGCCACCCCCACTGTAATTAAAGGTGGTAAAAAAAAATATGATTTAGTGTGTACACACAAACGAAACGTCTGAAAAAATTGTTTTGGCGTTAGCTACCCCCTCTACAACCCCCATTGCCACCCTCACCTCATTATTAAAGGGGGTAAATAAAAAAATTGTGACAGTGTGTATACAAAAACGAAACGACAACCAAATTTTTTTTGGCGTAAGCTACCCTCTCTACCACCCCCATTGCCATCCCAATCCTATTATTGAAGAGGATAAAAAAATTAAAATGTGATTTAGTGTGTATACAAGAACGAAACGTCTAAAAAAATTGTTTTGGCGTTAGCTACCCCCTCTACCACCCCCCATTGCCACCCCCACCCTATTATTAAAGGGAGTAAAAAATTTAATTGGGATTTAGTGTGCATACAAAAACGAAACGTCTAAAAATTTTTTTTTGGCGTTAGCTACCCCCTCTACCACCCCCCATTACCACCCCCACCCTATTATTAAAGGGGGTAAAAAATTTAATTGGGATTTAGTGTGTGTACGAGAACCAACGGCCTCTAAATTTTTTTTTACATTAGCCACCCCCTCTACCACCTCCACTCTATTATTAAAGGGAATAAAATATTACATTGGGATTTCAGCGGTTTTTTAAAAATAATTATTTTCCCTTAAGTTCTGTTTTTCAACATGGAGGCCCATTTCTCTGAAGAAAATATGGTGGATTTGTATAATGTGCCTAAATAGAACCATAACTTCTCATTTGGAACGAATTTCACCTAAAATTTGCCCGTATAGACACAGAGCTACATACTAGATAATATTCAGATTCAAATTTCGACTGTTTCATTAAATGTGTCTATGTTGATATATACTCACATATTTGAAACAATTTAAAGTCTTGTGTTCATTACTGGTACAAATTGTTCCCAAAATATTACCTATACGAAACAGGTTACATTTGAGACCCAATTTGGACTCCAACTTTCGAGATTTATCTGAAATGTGCCTGTTTAGGCATATATGAGAATCTTCAATACTTTGTAATCAAAATGTGCCAGTTATAATAGGGGAGCCCACGATGTATATGCCCCAAGTGTCTCCAATGACGGAGGTATGTTAATCTGCCGGTTTGCATGGTGGGGGCGGCCGTACGGAAGGGTTAAAAATGGAAAAAAAATGTACTCGAGCGTGTCAGATATTCAGAGGGGATGTTAAGTGAACCCGAACGAAGCTCCCATTAAAAAGACTAGTTGAAATGATATGAGAATGTTCCCGATAGATGCGAGGTGACTGGAAATAAGATATGAAAATGTTCTTACTAGGCACGAGTCGAGTTTGAGCGGAGATATCGGTTGCCAGGGGAATCGAGATATTGTACGCAGTATTACGAGGGGTGATCAAAAAGTGGTGAAATTGAAAATAGTAAGTGGTTTGCAAGAAATTAATGAAACTAGATATAATGCTAAGACTCGAGGTACGGAACGTGGTTTAATGTATACGAGGGGTTGTCAAAAATGAATAAAGTTTCAAAGGTGAATTAATTGGTTACAAGAAATTTATGAAATGAATTAGAATGTTAAGATTTGAGGTACGGAACGTAGTTTGACGTATACGAGGTATTGTCAAAAAGTAGCAAAATTTAGAATGTGAAATGGATTATAGAAAGTTAACGCAATGAAGTAAAACTTTGGAATTTTAGTAGTATTGTTATATATGTTTAATATAGTAATTTTGGTATTGTCGATGAATATACGGGGCTGTATTTTAAGGGGTGTTTTTTGCAATGTTTCCTTCGTGAAATGACTAGAATGAATGTTTAAAGTTAGATATCGATGAATTTGGGTTATTTTTGAATTATCGATTGTTCGTCAATTTTTTTCAGATTATTGTGACCCTGAATGTAGTTTTTTGGTGTAATCTGTGTCTGGTTGACTTTTTTACATGGTTTGCCATGGTACATGAATTAATGTTTTTTGTGTTAATTTTAAAATTTTCCGTTTTTGTTTGTTACCCTACAACATTTGAAACGGTCGCCCATCCGCTAACCGCTAACCGCGCCTAACGTTGCTTTACATCGCATGAAGTATGTACATAGTAAAGACGCATCTACGCTCGACCCTGACGGAATTATAACTTGATTTTACATTTGATGCATTCACTAATGCCGGTCAGTGAAGAAGTTTATTTAGTGTTCAAACACAACAGATTAATTGGATTGTTTGCATTTACTTTTAGCGTTACCCGGGAACACTGTGATAAATCTTTTCCGCGTAATATAGCTAACACCACTACTGACATTTGTCAACTGTCAAATCCTACCTTCGACATCGAATTTGAAATCAGCGACCCAATAAACCCCTTGTATATATTCTGATAAATCTTTTCCGGAAAATAAGGCGAGTTGACAGTGCCACTGACAGCTGTCAACTGTCAAATGTTACTTTTGACATCGGATTTGAAATCAGAGATCCGAAGAATCCCCGTAGAACACTAGCGAAGCCGCATTGAAAGGACCATGGCTCCATAGTATTAGTGAAAAATCTCGAATAATCGACTCCCCCATACCTAGAAAACTGTACATTTTCCGACCTTGTGGCCATGAGGACTTTTGATCAGAAGCTCAAGAGGATTAACATATATCGATTTAAGCGAGTTTCACCGAGGGCCATTCCCATAAGAATTGTGCGGGGTTCATTTGTTAGAATGTTATGAACATTTAAGTACTTAGTTTATATTTCGTAACATTTATGTGTTTGTGTAGCAATTATTTGTGCTAAATAAAGATTATATTATTAATTTATATTAGTTGGCAAAAACTAACCTCTGACCGATTCTCTGACATCATGGGCGTAGAGGTTATTTTTTCAATACGCACAGATGCCCTATTATGGAACGGCTGTTAATTGGATATGTCACAAAAGGTGAGGTAGATATATAACATTTGAAAGCTGGGGTAGCTATAGGTGATATGGTAAAATCAAACAATACAGTAAATTTTTTTGTTTCACGGGTGTACAATAGACTTGTTTAATTCGTTTTGAATACTTATTTGATGTCAGAGATATGTTCATGGTAGCTTTGAAACACTAAGTATTAAGGTAAATAAAACAAGTACCAACAAAAAGAAACTCATTCTTTAAGTCCGTTGTCATAGACTTAACATATATTCCAGCTCTGTGAACTGCATGAAATGAGGTGACGAAGCCTCCTGCAATGTGATGATTCCAGACTTGTATATCTCCGTTTTCCAAAGATACCAGCAATGTTCCAGTATTAGGTTCACTTCTTCTTGCATTTAAAAACAACATACAATGTACTGCTATTTTTCTTAAAAGGAAACATTCATCCGGAATTGCCATAGTTGACAGTTTTTGTCCTTTCGCCCTGACTATGGATGGACGATACCCACCTAGAAATTTATTTTATCTAGTTAGGTCGGTAATGACTCCGAACAAGAAGAATAGATGCTAATATTACAATGTAATTACCTAATAATAGTCCAATGCCAATAACTTTTCTTTAAAAAAAAAATTCTTAGCTGTATATGGATGGTAGAAAAATTTAAAGATTAATGGTATATAAATGGGGGAAAATCGATTGAACCCCAACAAATAACCAGAAGTAGCGTGGGGGTAGAAAAAGGGGTGTTATGGTTTTTTACGATTTCTGACAAAACTAGACCTCCTATAGTGAATAGTTAAATATAAAAGTTGTAGATAATTTAAAGATCTACAACTTTTATTTCAACCATTTTTCAACATAACTTCAAAACTATTGAGAAAAACGCCAAAAGCCGATTTTTTGAATTTTTATTTTTATCTCCCACAAAAGTAATTTGGTGAAAATGTAGGTTTCTATGTCTCAAATAAGCTGTAAGTCTTTTGAAGTGAAATATTTATTTTTTGATTTTATGTGAATTTAATTTGAAAAAAGGCCTAATTTTCAATCAAAATTTTGATTGTTGAAAATTTCAGGACGGAATATTTTTCATTGAAACTTCTACTTTAAGATGGTGTAAAAAAATCATTCTGTTACTGTTGAAAAACATTATCAAAAATGGGAAAAACCAAAACAAAGATTTTTTTAACATCAATTTTTCCGTAAATCTCTTCTTCATTGTTTTTTGAAATGAAGTGTTGAGGGAGATGCAAAATAGTAATTTCAATGTAATATCAAATAAGGGAACTTTAATTAACCGTTTAAGGTTCGGGTTATTGAAAGACAAATTGTTTAAACAATGATTTTTACATAAAAAAATTGCTAAAAATGACCGTTTTTGTGCAAGAAACATTTTTTTATGCTTCATGGACAAAAATAAATTGAAATAAGTTTATTAAAATAAATATTTATATTTTAATTTAAAAAATAGAATTTTTGACATATGTTGTTTCTTCATTGTACCATTTTCACAGCTTACTTGTTTGCAACAGCTACTTTGCAAATTCCATCACCAAGATCTGATAATAATTCATAATATCAAGTTTGTTTGCTAATATCTACTATAATAAAAAAGCAATTGAGAGCTTTTAATTCTCTATTTTACAGCGTAAAAATAAACATACCGTTCCGTTTAATTTTTTTTTTAAAAGCGGGATATTTGTTTGCACGTCAGGCAACGCCCTCTAGCAGCGCCGATAATACCCAAATGAAAACAGCGCAAAGCGCTCTCGATATACTAAGAAAAGCCCTTTGTAACGAGGTCAAGTTTGTTAAATTCCGTTAAGGTTAATCGGAGTAATCAATATATAACCATGTTTTTTTTTCGCGTCGCCCCACCACTTTATTTTTGAAGATACAAAAAAAGTAGAAAACTAATCAGATTCGGAATTGTCGGTCATGGCTGTTACGCCCCTAGCGGTCATTTTAGAAACTCGACAATATTTTTCAGCGTCACTTTACTTAAGGTAATTTTTTCCCTAAACTTCTGCGATGATTTGTTACTGAGATATAGCCGACCTCCAATCTTAGTTATCTACCCTGTACATACATTAAGAAGTTTCGATTCGACTGAGTCAATTAATATATGTATACGTACCAATTGAACATCGAGAGGAAATTGAGGGATACCTGGTAGACGATCTCTTTCTCGTATCTTTCATGGAACTTCTTCTCCTGGTATACAAGTATTCGTCTTTGGGTTTCTCTTCAGTTTTATTCAGCTCATACTGAATCTTAATTCTGGACGTAGGATTTACAACATTAAATTTTTTATACGGTTGTCCAGTTTCTAAACGCCACAGAATTAAATCACCATTGTATGAACTGGTGGCCAGCGTTTCAGGTTCTCTGACAACTGCAGAGCTTATATCCTCGGTGTGACGAAGGTCCCAATTTTTGCTATATATATATATTTAATTCATTAAAATGGAGAAATAGACTTTTATCCCAATCATCTAAGATTTCTTTTAACACTAACCTGGACATTCAAGATGAAGAAAGGTGAAGAAAATATATGTTTCACCAGTTTTTGAGTATGATTTGTCAATTTTTATAGATAGAAGTTGTGAAGTGTTTCACTGAGAACGACCAACCTGGGTGATAGAAGACCTCAACATGCATCGCTTTGACCCCGTGTATGTTATACAAAATTAGTTTAGGAGTTATTTAGTTTTTCGTGTATTCTTGCTACACTCTAGTTTTGACCACAAAGTTCATCTTTCTGGCTTAACCATTAGTGATAGCGTCGTAATTTCTTTATTCACTTACTCTAATAGTACAAAAATAGGTTTTCATTCAAACTGACATTATTTACGCAAAAAATAATCTTTTTAATATTTCATTCAGACAACTGTTCCTTAAATTTACAATACTCTAGCGAGAAATAAAAAGATGGACGAAAATTAGTCTGAAATCTTAAAAACTCCTTCACTTCACTGGCAATCAATAGGACAGATTGCATTCAGCTAGCCTCATAAGTTCACATCGAAAATTTTCGGTTTTTTGTCCAAAGTGTAAAATCGAAATATTATTTGATGTGAGATAAGTTGTTATAGACGTCACTATAGTCGAGGCAAGAATTTAAGCGATGCACGTCACAGATCGATTCTATAAATAAGACAATACTGCTAAGAATCATGAAACCCCATTAAAGTGTATCTATTTCTGAAAAAAGTGTGTGGACTAATGTCTTCCACTACTCTTATGTTAGACATATTATTTGGTTTACGTTGACTCATACATTCGTATATTTTTATTTCATGATTTAAATTATTTATTACTATGTAAATATCTGTAAATATTGTATATAATCTTCTCGGTATTTAAGTCCCTTCCTAACCTGTCGTAAATCCCCATAACAATTTCTATTCTTTATTGCATTACCTACCATAAAACCTTATTTCTTAGTCGGAACTTTCCCCTGTCCTTTGTAAATATGCATCCAGACTAATACCTACTTAACAATCATCCTTTTGGGATTATCTCTAATTATGTAGTATACCTGACCCGGTTTTTCCAATTTATTGTACTAGGTACCTATTTGCCAAAACATTAGTCAGTATACATTTTACCAAGATACAGACAGTTCAACTCCAAAACTCACTGTGTTAACATCGAGCTGACGCTCTATCAATAAAGAAGTAAAAACACAAATAGTTGTTAGTCTTTCAACATCACCGCAACACACCCACAAATTGGTGACCCCGACGTGATCAACGTAATACCCTGTGAATCGTGAGTGTTTTGTGCAGTATTAGTAGAGACTTCAGCAACAACGTTTTACAAAGAAAAACTTTAATAACACAGTGATAGCGACATTCAAGTGACTGCAGTATTGTGTGTGACATTAACCTTTTAAGCCAGAACTCAGTGCCATCAGTTCGCGAATCGCAAAGATGCCGTATAATCGATCGAGGTCAAACTCACGCCACCAATCTCGCGCACGTTCCCAATCCCGAAACCGCAAGAGAGGAGACAGTGGAATTTGCTGGTATCATTGGCGATATGGCAGCAGTGCTAATAAGTGTGATAAGCCCTGCAAATACGTCGCTGAAGCCCCGGGAAACGCAGCGGGCAGTCGTTAATGTCGGCCAACGACATCTACCCAACAACATCGTGCCGATTATTTGTCACCGACAGATCAACAAATATCAAGTTCCTAATTGACACTGGAGCCGATTTGTGTGTCTTTCCACATTCGAATTTACCAGGACCGCGTGCTAAGTCCGCCTATGAACTTTCAGTGGCGAATGGTACCACCATCTCAACATACGGAACACTCGCAATGACCCTCAACCTCGGTTTAAGGCGTGACTTTGCCTGGAGGTTCGTCGTTGCCGACGTTGGCAAACCTATAATTGGCGCGGATTTCCTGGCACATTATGAACTACTAGTGGACATTAAAAATCAGCGTCTTCTGGATTTGCGTACTCACCTTACCTCCAATGGAGAGGTAACTGGGTGTGAATTTCTCGGCATCAAGACAATCTCTGGTTCGTCGTTGTTTCACGAACTACTCCAGAAATATCCAGAAGTTACAAGGCCAAATGGTGCACCAACAACCGTCTGCCATTCCACAAAACACCACATCGTCACAACGCCAGGACCTCCCGTCGCGCAACGCCCGCGAAGACTTGCGCCGGATAAATTTAAAGCTGCCAAGAAGGAATTCGATGCCATGGTGCAGCTTGGTATTGCCCGTCCTTCACAGAGTCCCTGGTCATCACCTCTGCATATGGTGCCAAAGAAAGGCGACGAGTGGAGACCTTGTGGGGATTATCGTGCCCTCAATGCGAGAACCTGCCCTGACAGATATCCGGTGAGACATATTCAAGACTTTGCTCAAACATTACATGGAAAAACTGTTTTCTCAACAATCAACCTCGTCCGTGCCTTTAATCAAATCCCAGTCGCTGAAGAAGACGTTCCAAAGACGGCCATCACAACACCGTTCGGCCTTTTCGAATTTACGTATATGACTTTCGGTTTTCGAAATGCAGCCCAAACGTTTCAACGCTTCATCGATGAAGTTCTCCACGGCCTCGATTTTTGTTACGCCTACATCGACGACATTCTCATTGCATCAACGTCAATCGAAGAACACCTTCAACACCTCGAGACAATATTTCAGCGCCTTCAGAAGTATGGAGTGGTCATTAGCCTAGCAAAGTGTATTTTCGGCCAGTCTGAGGTGAAATTTCTCGGTTATATGGTTTCAGCCGCAGGTACTCGACCGCTACCGGAAAAAGTCGACACCATTCGCGCTTTTCCACGACCCGACACCGTCAAGAAACTACGGCAGTTCTTAGGTATGTGTAATTTCTTCAGGACCTAAGGCCGCAGAGGTACAGGCGCCGCTGAATAGTCTCCTCCAAGGCAACGTTAAGGGCAAGACGCCGGTGAATTGGACTACAGAAGCTATCAAGGCTTTCGAAGATACCAAGGAGAGCCTAGCACAAGCAACGCTCTTAGCACACCCACAGATTAATGCACAACTAGCCATTTTCTCTGATGCCTCTGACTTCGCCGCAGGAGCATCACTTCAACAACGGGTAGACAACGGATGGCAACCGCTGGATTTCTTTTGTAAAAAATTGAGTCCCGCGGAAGCCAAGTATGGAGCCTACGACCGCGAACTTCTCGCAATATACCTCGCAGTTAAGCATTTCAGACACATGGTGGAGGGACGGTACGATTGACTTTGAGGCGCTCGCTGCTGCTCAACAAGATGACAAAGAGCTAGAGGAATATTTAAAAAAGGATTCGTCGCTACAACTTAAACTAGTGCAAATCCCTGGAATTAAAGTGTCGATTTTCTGCGATGTATCCACGAGAACAGCTCGCCCCTTCATTACTAAGGACTTCAGGAAGGCGGCGTTCAACACCATCCACGGTCTCTCACACCCTGGAGTGAAAGCCACGGTCAAGAGCGTAACTCAGCGTTACGTATGGCCTTCGATGAGGAAAACGATTGTAGAGATTGGACCCACAGCTGTATCCAATGCCAACGCTCCAAAATTTCACGACACGTCTCCGCACCTACAGGAAAATTTACATTACCATCCTCACGGTTCGAGCACGTACATGTGGACATCGTCATCATGCCACCATCCGAAGGTTTTAGGTATTGTCTAACCATGGTGGATCGATTTACTCGTTGGCCAGAAGCCGTACCAATGCAAGACCAAGAAGCATCAACAGTAGCACGAGTGTTTTACGACAACTGGGTCTCACGATTTGGCACTCCTCTACGAGTTACTACCGACCAAGGTAGACAGTTTGAGTCACACCTTTTCAAAAACCTGAATCGTTTGTTAGGTACGACTCATTTAAGGACAACGGCCTATCACCCCTCAGCCAATGGATTGGCCGAACGACTACACCGTCAATTAAAAGCAGCCATCATGTGCCACCAGAACATCCGGTGGACTATCGCTGTACTGCTAGGGATACGAGCAGCCTGGAAAGAAGATCTTCAAGCGACAGAAGCTGATCTGGTATACGGCCAGACTCTTCGTCTTCCTGGAGAATTCCTAGGCATCCTTCACACCAATGACGACCCTGACAACACGGTAGTATTTGTCAAGGAGCTTCGCCAACACCTACGAAGTCTCAGGCCTAGCGATGGCACCCGCCACGGCACGAAGAAAACCTTCGTTTTTAAAGATCTTGCCACCACGGATCAAGTTTTTGTACGTCGCGACAGTCCCAAGCGGCCTCTACAACAACCCTATGACGGACCCTACACGGTTGTTCGTCGATCAGATAAAACATTCGTCATCAACATCAATGGTCGTGATGTAACAGTTTCGGTTGACAGACTCAAACCAGTTTACGTCATGGCTGATCATGCATCTATCGTACGAGATAACAGCGAAAACAGGAACTCTCTGAGCGACGCAAAGCAACGTTCGACTCCCAACTTGGACTCACCACGCACCGCAGACCCGGATCCAAACTCGACAAGGATAACACGATCCGGCAGACACGTCCATTTTCCTGATCGTCTTCAAGGAGGATGTTAATTACGTAAATCACTAGCAGGGGGGTACTGTGGGGACTAATGTCTTCCACTACTCTTATGTTAGACATATTATTTGGTTTACGTTGACTCATACATTCGTATATTTTTATTTCATGATTTAAATTATTTATTACTATGTAAATATCTGTAAATATTGTATATAATCTTCTCGGTATTTAAGTACCTTCGTTACCTGTCGTAAATCCCCATAACAATTTCTATTCTTTATTGCATTACCTACCATAAAACCTTATTTCTTAGTCAGAACTTTCCCCTGTCCTTTGTAAATATGCATCCAGACTAATACCTACTTAACAATCATCCTTTTGGGATTATCTCTAATTATGTAGTATACCTGACCCGGTTTTTCCAATTTATTGTACTAGGTACCTATTTGCCAAAACATTAGTCAGTATACATTTTACCAAGATACAGACAGTTCAACTCCAAAACTCACTGTGTTAACATCGAGCTGACGCTCTATCAATAAAGAATTAAAAACACAAATAGTTGTTAGTCTTTCAACATCACCGCAACACACCCACAAAAGCTTAATAACTGTGTGTCAAGAATTACTCTTTTTAACGTAATTAACGATTGAAAATTATGTTAGTATTAAAATTTCTTTAATGAGATCACTCGTGACGTGCATCGCTTGAATTCTTGCCTCAACTTTAGCAGTGTAGTTGTCAAGAACCTACCTAAACGTATCAAAGACTGCCTTACTTGAAGTCAGCAAATGTTGCGTCATACAAAAATCAAAATGGAACTTTTAACCGATGTGGATGCTGTACATTTCTTTAGAAAAGACATTTGAGGAGGAGTGGTTCAATATAGTAAGAGAAAGGCTGTGGCCAATAATAAATTTTTATCAAACTATGATCCTAGTAAGCCGACTTCATATACTATGTACCTAGACGCGATCTATTTATATGGAGCAGCCATGAAAGAATACCTGCCCACAGGTGATTTCAGGTGGCTCGAGGAACAAGAAATCAAAAACCTCGACTGTTCAATCATGGGCACTAGCAGTGCAGTTGACAGAGAACCTACTTAAACGTATCAAAGATTGCCTTGCTTGAAGTCAGAAAAATCCCTTTCGAAGGGCTATATGTTGTACACCGTATTTGCCTACATCTGGTTCCTCAGTGATTCGGAACATATATCGCCCTTTTATCATGTACATAGTGCATGCCTGAACATATAAATATAAAGTATTCAAATTTATCACGATTCAAGCATTTTTAAACTCGATAAGTGCTTTCCTATGAGAATTTACTAATACATATAAAGGCAGGCAAGCTGAAAGCCCACAAAGTCGCGAATTTTCAGTTGAATCTTTTTGGTGTCAGTCGATTGCTTTCAACGTAAACCATTGAATGGTAGTTGGAAGTTGCATTGTCCGAGTCGTTCTAATCCTCATCATGTGTGGTATGGACCGACACTCTAGTTAACCTTATACCACTACATATACATAAATAGTTTACTAAGAAATATTTCCAAAAGGCTAATATATAACTTTATCTGAATCCTATCCTCTTTCATTGTGGTCTTATTGAATTTTTACTAACGACATTCCCTTTAAGGTTAATTGAGAAATGTCAGAAATTAAAGTGTTAGCAAGTAAAGTGTTAGACATAAGGCTCTACAGCGACGTTCCAGTTGATACCAAATGTCCAGGCACCTAAGTCATGAATCGTTCACATAGTCAGTAAGATCCACTAACGTTGAAAATACATAGAATGATCTATTGTATCGGCGCCTCGCATATACCCAGTCCTAATTGCTCGAAGTGATATCAAGGTATTTGACGTGGCACTTTCGTATTACTTAGTTTACTGTAATCTTCTCTGTTAGTTCTGTTAGTTGCGTATTGTTTGTTTTAAGTGTTCTATCGTATTTTTTATGAAATGGGCATATATTAGCGATTGTCAAGAATTATTGGCTAAATTAAATTTTATGGTGCCCACGGTAAACTCAAGGAATAACCTAACTTTTTATCTGTCAACATCTAGTACTAATGTTCTTAAACACTCCCCGCTTTATACAGTGTGCAATATCTCTAATGAAAATGGTAGCCATCTTGATATATTTAGTTGCAGTCTCAATGATATTAAAATGTATTATTTAAAATGAGCTTTGTTCTTTTGCTTTGTTTTTTCTTACTCTTTTGTAGAGTTATGTGTAGTTGTTTTGTATTTATTTTAACTGTCTTCATGAAATATATATAAGTACTAATCTGTATTCTTGTTCCTTAATACATAGTTGATATTTGACATGTTTAATATTTTATCTTTATCTTTTTAGCTTTCTTATTCTACAGAGCTTATTTATTAGTGTTTTTGTTTTTTCTTATCTTCCTGTTCTGTAATTGGGTTTTTTACCTATAGGACAGTGTACTATTATAAATAAATAAATATATTTTGGACTTTTGAATTTCTCACTGAATTGGATTGTCAATATTTTTTATTGGAATTTGTTTGTATTTTGTATTTTCTACGTGAAGCATTATGCCTTAATCACAATAGAAATATGCAGAAATGCATTACTGTTATAGTTGAACTCGAGGAAACGCTTGGGTTGCTGCAAGATTGGACCGAAACCAACCGATAAGTAGAGGCAGACCACGACCTACTGCTTAGTCGAATAATCGCCTGACCTCCAAAGTTCCCGGACTTAAATCCGAAAACGAGGAGACGTTTCGAAAATTACAGATGTGCATTGCCAATGAAGGTCGCCATTTTGAAGAACAACTTTACTTCAGATATTTCACTTCATTACATATACAGGGTCCTCAGGCAATTATTTCGAAAAATAATAGATATATGATTTTTGTAAATAGACATCGGAAAATACTTTAAATAACTGTAGTTAGAATGTTTCCTTTGCAGTGCACAGAGCACAGAGTTAGCGCCTGTAACATGTCCTATGTCCATTTAGCAACCTTGTTAAAATAACCGATATTTGTTTATGTTTAGCACGATCTTTGATTTAATTTTTGTAAGTGAGACTACTTCAAACTAGCAGAACTATCTTTGTATCACTGCTAAATGTTTTGACATTTTATATATAGCTGCTTTTGAATTTTAGGAACTTAGTCATGTATTATTAACACTAATTTATATAATATGTATTTCTGTTACATCACAGTCTGCAATTGTCGATACCATGCCTACAAAACATTTATATTCATTTAAATTTCATTTTTTAAATTTGTTTACTTTGTGCAACATGTAGTTATTTTTCTTACCTCTAAAGTTTCTTTCATTAGCACCTGCTATATAATGTATTTTTTCTACGCCTATTATGTAATATGAGCATTATGATGTCGATTTTAAATAAGGAATGACCTATATTCCAGTGGCTGATATGTAATATTTATTACATGCCTTTAGATTGTAACACGCATAGGCGGCGCCATCCAGTAGTAGTGTAATTTGTAATACTGTTTGCGTTTCCGTTGACAGTTGACGTTTCTATTGACAGTTAACCTTACAAGTTTCACAGTTGCAGTGGTAAAACAAATACACATAGAAGCACAAATAAACCTAATTTATAGGCATAGAAAAAGTATAGTCTGTAATTCGTTAGGAATGGCATATTCTGCGCTCGCGGACCGTCCCCCTCACTTCGCTCGGGTGACAAACTTCCACTCGCGCAGAATATGCTTCATTCCAAACTTATAACAGAATATACTATACTGGATCTTCACAATAGACCATTTCAGAATGACGTTATTGACAGTTCGGCCATATTTGCTGGGTGGCATACAAAACCATTTGCGTATGTAAACATTACGAGTATTTCATCATTAAATTGTTTAATCCTGGTCTAATTGATAGAAAATGCCACATTTTTGTATCGCTGTTAAATGTTCAATGCGTGGTGAAAGAGATCATGGATTGTTTTTCCAATTTCCCGCTATTTTAACTATTAGGGGAATCATCTTAATGCTTTGCCTATAGAAAGAAGAAATGCTCGGATTAAGGCTTTGGGACGGGGGCCACTAAGTAAAGGCCATCTAAAACACGGTGGTATTAATTCAAAACATTTTATAACTGGTAAGTACTTAATTTTTGTACAAAAACTCCTTCTAGGTTTTATAAGGTTAGAATTAAATGATGTGTGTGATTTTAGGAAAACTAGCTGCTTTAGAGGATAAAACTACAAATACCCGCCTTTACAAAAGGCCAAACTCAGTTGTATCCTATAGATTTGGAAAACACACGAAATATTACAACTGTATGGGTTCATGTAGAAAGAGTTGTAGGTTTGCTCAAAAAAAATTTTTTTCATGAAACAATACCCATAAGCACGTTGTCAAAATGAGGAAATTGAGTACATCAGATAAAATTGTCGTGGTATGTAGTGCAATCATAAACATGTGCCTTCTCAAATGCCAAATAATATAAATAATGAATTATCTATGTACCTGTGTTTATTAATAAAAAACAATTTTAATTATATATCCCTATTTATTTCAATATATTGAACATCAGTAAAGCTCTCAGTAAAACAAATGTTATTTAATATTCACTTTATTCTTTTAAAATATCCAAGTTCTGGTTCAGTCGAGCCAAAAAAAGACCATAAATTAGATACGGACATAAATAGGCGTAAGTTCATTTTTATCTATCAAAAGGATGATGTTCCTGAGACATACCCTCTTGTTTTTACTTTTTTGGCCAATCCATATCCCGTATTCGCAACATTTCTACATTTTTCATGGAAGGTACTGGCCAAACGGAAAGTCAGTGGACGCTGGACCAGGACCATTGTCTTCGATGGTATTTGGACGATCATGCAGGTAAAACAGAATCACTATATGACTGCATAATTCTGATAAAGATGTACATCTGATACATGTACAGTGAGCAATGGAAATACTGGTGTTCTTAAAAATAATAATCCAAACTTGAAGTAACTTTTCCCTCTTTCGTTGAGAGTTTTTAACCTACAACAAAGATTTAAAAAATGTTAATCAAGTTTAAAACCTCTGTAGCATATCACAATTATATACATTAACATATAGAATCTAATTGTAATGTAAAATTACGCATTAACTTTGATTTCTTACCTTCTCAATGACAACAAATGCCTCACCACTGATTTGTTTTCCCAAAATTCCTTGAACAGAGCCAGATTCGTAAAGCTTGTAGGCTTGCAAGCTTTTATAAGGCTTAAATTGTTAACCAGTATAATAACTATGAGTTAGTATCAAATAGTTCAAGAAGTCCATCATGGTAATATTATAAACTTCAAGCCTGCTCTCTTCAGGAGGGATTGCATAGTGGTCAATATTGCCAATAATCTCGATTTTTTTATCATATCTGCACTTACTATTACCTCTAAGGGGTACATAATATTCACTTCGAGACATCTTGGCGAAAAAATTTGCAAAAAATCACAATAAACTCAATCCATAGCACGAAAAACGAATGTAAACACACGGGAAATAATCGCTTTGTGTGCCACCCAGGCAAAATGGCGGATCTGTCAAAGTCACGTGTTCTGGAATGGTCTATACAGTTTGAAAACAATTTATTTTATTAATATCTAGTTTGGTTATGTTATACTTTGCAATGAAATATTCATCAACGGATAATAATGATTTCCTTAATCGATTCTATACTTGTCGGTAATTCGGTTGTGAAAGGAAACCCAACTAGAAAACGAATCCGATTATGGTACACTCCTATATTAATTAATTTTATTTTGAAATCCCAATGAAATGTCACTGATGGTTCTAAATGTCTGTTTGAGATTTGTCATTATGACAGCATATTTAATTTGTTTCATTTTATCGACTTGCCATAATATAAATAATTGGTAATTTGCTATTTCGTTTTATTAGATTGAAGTGTTTTCATTTTTATCAATTTATCATTTTGAATTGATATATTAAGTTATTTGATTATTTTAATTTAGTTGATAAAAGTTGTATATTTGAAGCATGTTAATAAATCATTTAACGATTAAACATAAAATATAGTTAATGGTTATTTTGTTTTGTAATTTTGAGATTGAAGGTAGGAAATAGAAGTTTTAAATCAAAGTAGAAAGATAAATAAAAAAAGAACAGAGCTCGTTAAGCGACGAAGAAAAATAATAAGATAGTGGAGGAGATTAACGTAATTTTTGAATTAAAAAAAATTAATGATATTCAAGAAATATAATTGAGAGAATTTTTGAAAATAGAAAAATAAGTATTGTGTAGATAGAAGAGAATTCATGTAAATTTTAAAAGAAAAATTAGTAATGAAATATAATTTTAAACAAGCTAAGAACAATCATTTGAAGGACAATTGAAGAAAATTTGGTAAGTATATTATTGATGATACTTCATCAAGTATAATTAAAGAAGATCAAGAAAGAAACATTTGGAAGTGTTGAATAAAATTTTGAGAGTGGATCAATGGTTATATAAGAAGCAGGAAGTCAGTAATTACGAACAAAGAAAATAAGTGCAACATATTAGGAAAATAGAGGTCGTATCAAATTATAATTAATCGGACAATTTCATTTCAATATCTTTAGTCTCAAAACTAAATAAACAAATTTGTAATTGATATAAAACTTTTAATTTAATACATTAAATTTGCTATATAGAGAGATCGACTTTTGAACCGACTGCGGAGAGTGAGCTAGTCTGGACATTTTAACAAACTATATATAATAGGTACTTTTCACTCTTATAAGCTTATATATTAGTACCGGAATTTGCATTTTACTATAAAAAAGTTCACCTTATTAATTAATCATTCAAAGATGTGATTTGCCTTACAAATCTGATCTGATAGAACTTTCGGACTATGAGATCCTCCTGTAATTAATATTACAATTAAATTCACATTCCATTGTGTTGGACAACACCATCAGGCAAATTTTATTTATTAATTATTTCATTTTCAATAATTTTATTACTGTATTTTCATTTTTATTAAATAAATTAAATTCAATTTCTTGTAACTAAAATTTTACATGTGACCACATGGTAATAACCTATCCTCTATCACTCTTTTGACAATTTAGTTCAAATCAGCAACTTTATTTAACTTTCTGCAACTTCAACTTTAAGAAGCAATTTCCTTTAATTGAGAAGCAACTTTATGGATTTGACTTAGCAACTTGATTTAATTATTGAACAATCGTTGGTTAATTATCCAGCTTACCGTTCAATTTTATTTGAAGCTTATTATTTTTTTGGCTTTTACTAAGATGCTTAAGCCTTCATTTTTTATTCGACAATACTAGAAGTTATTCTGCGATATATCCATTCAAAGTTCCTTTAAAATCGAATGCTGCCTAGTGAAAATAAATTGTTAAAAATATTTAGATTCGATGTTCTGAGACTGCATCTGGAGTGCAGTGCCAGGACATCCCCGCTTCAACTACACTCAATTTGGAATCATAGGAAATTGGTATTATATCCTCCATTATTTCTTTTGTATTAAATTCCTTTTACTTGCCGCAATGCAAAATTATTTTTCAATGGCTGGAACCTTGAAACATAATTCACATGATTAAGGACTAACTTATGAATATACTAACGTAACCTGTCTAGGAAAAGCTACTGAAGAAAAATTCAATTATGTATTGAATACTACGAAGGAAAAAAGTGGGGCAGATTGAAAGTGGCCAAGCTAAAAAGTTGAAATTTGGTACGATGAAATTGACGTAATGGAGGCGGTGAAGAAAAATTCTCGAAAGGTTTACACTTTAAAAGAAATAAATGGGTACACAGAAATTCAACTTCACAATATAAAAACTGACAAAATTCAAGAAGCTATTAAATCTGTGAATTTCAAAATCATATATTACCTGGGGAGAGTAGTCCACAGCGAGATGGCTATCACAGTGAGACAATATAATTTTTTCTAAGACTAACAGATAGTTTTAAAAACTGACGACACAGGAATAAGTTTGGTGTTCATAGCTATCATCGGCTGAAATGTAATTAGTATGGTGGTAGTTGTAGAGAAAGGTGTATGGTGTGCCATTTTAAGTGCATTAAAGTAACTTTTCTGCGTATTTTTACAATTATAGTTGCCTGATTGTGCAATTAATCAATTTTCTAAAGTATACTCGAAGTACACTATTTAACTATAAGTTCTAAGTTGTTACGAGCGTTAAACCTTTGTGTTTATGAAACTATATTGATTTTGTTTTATGAATGTTTTGGTACACAGTGAGATAGCTTCAAGTAGTATACAGTGAGACGCTGTCTTACTGTATACCAACTGTCTTACTGTGTACAAATTTTGTAATTACCTACATAATGGTATTGCTTTTAGTAATAAAGTGAATACTTTATGGAAATATAGAACGAATGCCCGGAGAAGATATTGCAGCAGCTATTAAGTTACGAGCCACAACTTATTTATAAGACAAGCAGCTAAGTCACCTGGAATACAATTTCAGACGTTGCATCGATACGTAAAAAAAATTGAATTGCATCCAGACACAGAACTCGAGTTAGACAAGTATTCAGCAAAGAACAAGAATATTTAGAGACATGTAGCCAAATGGCATAGAACTATCAACTCTAGCCTAGAAAAGTTGCCTATGACATGGCAAAACATAACAATGTTAAAATTTCGCTGTCGTGGGACAAAAATAAATGTACTGGCAAAGAAAGAGAGAGGTTTCTTATATAGCAACAAAACACTTAGCATTAGAAAACCTAAAGCATGCAGTCTATCTAGATTAACATCATATAACAAGCATAATGTTAAACAATTTCTTGATAACCTGAAGTCTATTTTGAAACGATTTCCTAAAGTAGCAGATGGGTTACGAGTCTTTAACTTAGATGAAACCAGCGTGACCACAGTACAAAAACTTAAAAAAGTTATATCAAAGAAGGGACTTAAACAACTAAACCAGAGTGGTGAAAGAAGAGAGTTAGTAACTGCATTAATGGGTATTTCCGTAGCAGGAACATTTTTCCTCCTATTATAATTTTCCTCAGAAATAATTTCAAGCAGCATGTGATAAATGGGGCACCTACTGAAACACTTGACCTTGCGAGTTCAACAGGTTGGACGACAACAGAATTATTTTCTTCTGTAATCCGACATTTCATTAAATACACAAGTAGTACGAAAGATAACCCTGCAGTATTAATATGCGATAGCCACGAGCCTCATATGGGTATTAAAGTTTTAGACGTTGCAAAAGAAAATGGAGCAATAATGGTGACTCTGCCTCCTCATTATAGCCACAAGATATAACCATTAACTTAACAGTCTTTGGGCCATTGAAAGCATACTACAATGCAGAAGTCGATCCATGGATGGTTAGAAATTCTGGTATTCCCATCACTATATACCAAATTCGTCTATTATTGGAAGAGCTCTACCAAAGGCTTTGACTGCTTCAATCATAATAATTGCTGGTTTTAAGAGATCCGGAATTTTTCCTCTCGACAAAGATATATTTACAAATTCTGACTTTTTTTGTTCCTCAGTAACCGATAGACCTTTAGAGAATCCTGAACCTTCTACATCCATTCTAGAAATACCTGCTAAATCAGAACTTATAGATGCAGCTTCAAATACTTTAGCGTGTTTGGGCAACCAAGAACAAAATTTTTTAAAATTTCACCTAAAACATTTCGTGGTTGTCTCAAAGCTTTGCCCAGAAAGAAATCATCTCGTCGCCAATGTGAAAGAAGCATAATTTTAACGGATAGTTAATTGCCGCCAAAGCAGAGAGAAAATTAACCGATCGCTTAAAGAAAGAAGCTCGGAAAGAAGCAAAAGATAAAACCCCAATGGCAAGGTCCAGTCGGAAAGTTAGATTTCTTCCTATATTTGAATCTAAATGAAGTTTTGAGCATTTTTTTACATTCAACCGCCGCCATTTTGAATTTTTTCCTATGAGTTTTAGCAAAAAATGTTTTAGGCGAAAGTTGTAGAGCTAGATGAGAACTATCTAATGATGTATCACATGTACACATTTGATGCGAAATAAAATTTTGAGAACCGCCGCCATTTTGAAACGAAGAAGGCGATTTGGCCCATCTTCGAACTTATCCGAGATATAGACGAAAAATATTTGTCTGCCAAATTTCGTTTTGATCCATTGAGAAATGCGCCCTTTAGAGTATTTACAAATTTCGTTTATAGCATATATATATTGAAACATAATATTTCAGTCGCAAGCTCCTCTATGATGTGTATGTGATATGTGTTTGTTGCAATCGAAGCATTAACGTATTGTTGGTAATATGCGATTATTACACTTAACGCGCCAGGCTTGTAACTTGTAATTCAGCGCTCGGCGGGACACATAGCCCGGAGAGTAGCTGTTGGTTGCAGTCTGGTTACTATCCTTATAGTAAAATAAGGATTTTATAGAGGAGCTTGCGACTGAAATGTTATGTTTTAATATATATATGTTACATAATCGTGTAGTCGTGACATGCTGCACTCTGCAATAGGTAGATGAGAAATCTACTTAAAAGAAAGGTTACTAAGGACCTATTTGATTAGACTCAAAAGAAATCAAAGATCGAAGATGCTAACGATTCATCAGACGACCAAGATGATTCTCAGGTAGAAATTAGTTAAATATAAATTTAAATATTCAGAGTAATTATATTATCAGATAATTTATGATGACTCACCAGATGGAGAGGAATTGTTTATTGAGTTTGAAGGATTAGAAAGACAACCTATCGTTGATAACTACGTTCTTATTCGTTTTCCAAATGATGTGTTCTTCGTGGTAAAAATAATCAAAGGAAAGGATGAAACGAAGAATTATGAAGTATAATACCTTAGAAAAAGTCAATGGATTTACGTATCCAGATGTACCCGATTTAGCTTTAGTAAATGAGTCCGAAATCGTTATGCTTCTACCGCCACCACGTCAAATGGGAACTAAACGTTTGAGCAGATATTTATGTTTTCCAGTTTCCTTTAAAAATCTTTACGTTCCTTAAGTCGTTCTTGAACTAAATACACCATAAATATACATAAGTTGGATTTTAATCATAGCGTCTCATTGTGCACGTCGATGGTACACAGTGAGACAAATTTCACTTAAGAAAAATAGTCGCGTCGCTAAAATTTGTGATAAGCGTCACCTTTCAAATCGTGTGCAAAAAAGTGTAAATAAGTGAAAGAGAACTGTGAAAATAGACACCTAATATAGATTCAAGCGTGAATAAGCTCCCCCGCAATGCGCGGGTTGTGAAGGCACTGCCCTAAATTGTGAGTAATTTCAAAGAAGAAAACATTAATTTCAAAAATATTGTGACATTGACATTTAAATATAAATTTTTTCACGAACCATCCTATTCGCGGCCGGTTTTTTAACCGAATCTGTCACTACTGACAGTAGTTAGTTAATTGATATTTCTAAAATATTATCATAGTGAGATAAAAATGTGACAGACGTCAAATTTGACACCAGTTCATGAACAATTTTTGGCAAGTCTCGCCACTCGGAAAACTTGGTCGAAACGGTTAAAGTTTTGTGATCGAAAATAAAATAAAAGACATATCCAATAAACATTAAGTGCGCGAAGGACACAAAAGGAAATATAAAACAAACAAAAAACATTATTATCGCTTTTATACTTGACGGAAAAGCGACTTGCTAGTTTAAAGTGCCAAGTATGGATCACAATATAGCGAGTACATCCCAGAATCCTCTCCATATCGATTCTGGGATCACACATTCAACAGTTTCCTATGAAAATATTCAGACAAACATGGATTTTGATCAACAATCCTCCATTCAGTCAGAATCAGAACATGAATCAAGTTTCAAAGTGCCCAGAAAATCTGACAGAAAAACAATAAAGAGAAAAATTAGACCGCAACAATTAAAAAGAAATTTGAGTAATCATTCAGATACGGAATCTGAAACAAGCGAAGTTAGCCAGAATAGCCAAGCCCTTAGAAATAACAATGTTATTGAAGACAATACACCCTTCAAAATGAAGAAGAGGAGAATTCAAGATGAAGTGGATCCAAAAATTACACATCCATCAGGTAAAAATTTAAAACCCAAAGCCACACCATCAAGCTTAGACATAAAAAACAAATTCCACTGCCTGGACAGAAGAGAAACACAAAACGATGATATGCATCAAGAACCGACACAACACACAATAACTCAGCAGACAACACAGAATACTATCAAGAAAATAAAACCACCTCCCATTGTAGTACATGGACAATTTGAAAAAATTAAGATGATGAACAACCTACTAAAATCGAAACTGAAGGCTCCATTCCAATGGAACAATACTCCAAATTCTTCTGGGTTATATGTCAGTAATAAAGAAGACTGGGTCATTTGTAAGGAGATGTTTAAAAATAAAAATATCGAATTTCACACCTCTACATGGAAAGATGAAAAAGAACATGCTTTCGTGCTGAGGGGTTTGCACCAAGAAATTGAATCAGAAGAAATCAAAAACGAACTAAATGAAAATGAATTGCTACATATCAAGAATGTATACAGGATGAGAGGTACTAAATATCCCGCATACTTAGTAATCACAACGTCAGACATCACACTTAAGACAATGGAACAAATTAGATTTGTTCAGCATACAAAGATACGATGGGATCGTCATGTGAACAATAAAATTATAATTCAGTGTCACCGATGTCAGGCGTGGGGACATGCAACTAGCAACTGCCACGCTATTCCTAGATGTCTCAAATGTGCTGCCTCTCACTTGACGAAAGATTGTACGAAAGACCCCAACCTACCAGCCAAATGTGCAAATTGTGGCGGAGCGCACCCTGCGAACAACACATCATGTTCAACATACCAACGAAAAATTCAAACTCTAGAAAATAATAGATATCCGATAGTACCACCACCTCCTGAAATGAGATACGTTGCTGCACCACCCCCTAAGGAAAACGCGTGGTCCAACAAGCAAACACAACTGGCACCCAGCATCAGCACTAAAGATTTCCCTCCCCTCCAACCATCAATAACTCAGAAAACAACGCCCACACCCTCAACTTCCAGACAACCAGAAACTTCATCAGGAACAACAAGAGAAATTGGAATATATGCAGAAGTGCGGGAGGAATTTCGTAACCTAACGAAATTGATTGATTTAGAGGACATGCTGAGACAGGTAAGAAAGCTCACTAGCTTGTTGTCGCAATGCCTTACTAAAAGAGACAAGTTTGAGGTATTTTTCAATTTCATGACCGATATCTCATACAATGCCGAATAAATTTTCTATTTGTTCTTGGAACGCAAATGGTATTGGTAACAAAATTCCTTTTCTCATAAATTTTCTAACGAGGCATAAAATCGACATTATGCTTCTCAACGAAATAAAATTGATCAGACGTGACAAGCTGCGCATTCGGGGGTATACGACAAGATAGGGCCAACAACAACAACAACAGAGGGGGTGGAGTGGCCGTGCTTATAAAGTCAAATATTGCGCACACTCATCGTACTTTGCGGAACACCACTGTAGAGAACGTGAGTGTGACGTTGGACGGCGGCATAAGCATTGTTGCCGCGTACAACAGCCCTGCGAACGGCTTCACAGCGGGTTGTCTTGATGATTTAATGAATGCGGACCCACGCTGCCTCCTCATAGGCGATCTTAATGCCAGGCATCACGCATGGAACTGCCACCGTAATAATGCAAACGGTAACACTCTTTTTGAATTTGTCAACAACAACGACGTCACCCTGCAGTATACCGATGAGCCCACTCACTTTCCTGACAACGGCGGTACACCAACGACCATCGACATAGTGATCAACAAGGGCGTCACAAACTGCACGCTACCTGTAACGCTGGAGGAACTGACGTCCGATCACAACCCAATTCTTTTAGAGTTAAAGAATATGTCGAGGGAAGACAACACGATCAGGGTTACATCTTACAAAAATACGAATTGGAGGGCATACAAACAACATATAAATAGTCATTTAACACTAAACAATAACATCAACACCGTCGCTGTACTGGAGAGTGAAGTGGATAAATTCACCGAATTGTTGCAGCATGCCAAGAGGGGTGTTACCGAAACAATAACGATAAATCCGTACAGAGACCAACTCGACGAGGCGGTCATACGGGACATTCGCACAAAGAACGCACTCAGACGGCGTTGGCAGCAAAATCGTGATGCCGACGCTAAGGTTGAGATGATGAGACTGCAAGGGCGAATTCGAGCAACCATTAGCACCTTAAAAAACAGGAAATGGGGTGAAAAGCTAGAAGCTTTGAATCCTCAAGACAATTCGCTGTGGAAGCTGACCAGAGCCTTAAAATGTAGGCGGGAAACCATGCCAGCTCTAACCACTCAAAATCACACACGAATATTTTTGACCGACAGCCAAAAAGCGAATCACTTAGCTGACAATTTTGAAACCGTACATAACGCCAACGGACCAAATAATCTCGAGCATGACCGCATACAAAACCTAACAGAACAAATTATTGGCCATGCCGTTGAAATTACCAACGAACAATTTTTAAATATCATGGTCAAGCCCTCTGAAATAACGCAGCTAATTAAAACCTTAGCGAACAAGAAAGCACCGGGGAAAGACGGCATTGATAATAAGCTCCTTAAATATTTACCGAGGAAAGGTATTGTTCAGCTTGTACACATCACTAACGCAATTCTACGATTACAGCACTGGCCTCACCAGTGGAAATGCGCTGTGGTAGTCCCCATCTTGAAGCCGAATAAGAATGCCAGAGTTGCCGGCAGTTACAGACCAATCTCATTGCTGTCGATGATATCTAAGTTGGTGGAGAGGGTCGTCCTGAGCAGAATTAATTCTGTGCAGGAAGGACTTCACATCAACGATGAGCATCAATTCGGTTTCAAGAAAGGGCGCAACACGACGCTACAGATCGTTAGAATTGTTAATGATATCAAGGTCCAATATAACCTCGGTAAGAGCACCACGATGGTACTGCTAGATATTGAGAAAGCATTCGATACCGCCTGGATCCCGGGACTGATATACAAACCACATGAATACAATTTTCCTAACTACATTATCAAACTGTTACACTCGTACTTGACAGGCAGAACGCTGCAAGTGCGAGTCAACAACAAACTCTCTACGGAGCGGGACATTCGTGCGGGAGTCCCGCAAGGGTCGTGCCTTGCACCAAAATTATTTAATTTATGTGTCTCTGACTTCCCCTCCTTTCCGAATACAAAATTGGCCTTGTACGCCGATGACACGGCTATGTATGCACACAGCCATAGCGCCCAGGCGGCGAATATGTTATTGAAAGCCCACATCGCTCGTGCCACGACGTACTATGACCGGTGGAAGATAAGGATTAACGAGGAGAAATCAGAGGCCATGGTATTTTCCCAGAACTTCACGAAAAACAAAATTATTACTCCAATCTCGATCAGGGGGGTGAAAATTAAAACAAAAGAAACCGTGAAGTATCTGGGGGTTCATTTAGACACCCGACTGACCTACAACAAGCACATAAACGAGACGATACGCAAAGTATACTCCCTGTCTAGGAGTCTGTACCCTCTGATGGCAGGGAATAGCAGACTAAACAGAAACAACAAAAAGTTGATTTACACGGCCGTCGTGAGGCCGGCCCTTACATACGCGGCTCCGGCGTGGTGCAGCGCGTCGGCAACGACAATAAAGAAACTCTCAATTCTTGAACGCAAGTTCTTTCGCCTCATTTCCAACTCAAGCAGATACATCTCCCTCAAAGACTTGTACGCCCGTTGTAACGACATCGTTCCACTAGCGGACTTCATTAAAACCACTTCTCAAAGGTTTTATCAACACAAACTTGGTAATAGTCCGCTAACAACCGACATCACACAAATAAGAGAGCATAATGCACCATTTCGGATTAAACACAAATTACCGTACCAGGAGCTACCCATCTTTCGACAGCATATATAGCTATCCGACCCCTTACCAAAATATTATATTTACAGTAAATTTCTTAACCTTTTCTGTTCACTTTAACCGTCCTTTATTTTTGTCAGTTTTTGTTACCTTTTTGTTTTGAATTACTATCTTAAAGTCAAGCAAAACTATTCAAAATAACTACAACATTTCGAACCAAAATTAGAAATTTTATCATAAATTTAACGGCTGGCATAGCCGCTCTCGCTCAGTATTCGATTGCCTCTAGCGGGTTTTTTTCAGTGAGTTTTTCCCGTCTCAGCAGCCAACAACCTACTCAATATTTTATAAGTTAACTGTTTTTTATATTCTTAGTTTAGTTAAGTCACCTGGACATTCTATTTATCGCGCCCTAATAAACTTGCTACGCAGGTAGGAGTAGGGCCTTAGATTTTAATTATTTCAAACTCTATCTCGGTCTCGCTCCGCTCCAACCTCTCAAATACCACGGTGCCCTCGTACCCTGGATATTCGGCTGGATCAGGTGCGAGTATCCGAGTAGATCTTTTGTACTTTTAACGATAAATAAATTTGATTTGATTTGATTGACTTAAGAAAAATATTTTGACAATATGAAAATATATTTTTTAATAGAATAATAAAGTTTGTGAATGCAATAATTCTTCTTAGAACGTGTTGATGTCCTGTTTTATTTTTTATTTTAATGTTCATAAAATTTATTTTGTGAATGAAAATATAAATTTTGTCTCACTTTGGACTACTCTCTCCTACTTACTTGCATAATAAATATTTAAAAAAAGTAAAAATGAAAAATACCTGAAAACTCCTCCTACTCCAACGACGTCTGTATCAGAAAACTCGGTGACTCGTTTATTCCAGCCTGTGGCCATAATGCGGCCCTTGACCCAAATTAGCGACTGTATCTCACAAAATTTGTCAATGGCCATGTTCCTTAGGCAAGTTCCAGTATTAAAATTCCAGATTTTAAGAGTGCCATCGTGAGCACCAGTCAACAAACGTTGATATCCGGGATCAAAAGTAGCTGCTGTGATTTCCACGGGCTTTATTTCACCGCGCACTGTAACTGTATGAGCTTCCTTTGTAAGCATCAAACGCCTACCATCCCAAGGGTCCCATGTTATTATATAGCTGTCCAAACCACATGTTACTATGCTCTATATAGAGGAAATATAAATAATTAATTAAATGAAGTTTAATCAATTATGAACATTTATATCTACTATTCACAGAAGATTTGTATTGAGTTCGATAAAAATAGGAAATACAAGGAAAGTTACGGCCGCAAAAATGTGCGATTACATGCCATCTGTCTATTTTACGAGGGCCTGTTATAGTATATTCCCCAAACGAGAGCCAGAAAAATGGCAAA
Organism: Leptura quadrifasciata; assembly: GCA_963675555.1. Lineage (NCBI taxonomy): Eukaryota > Metazoa > Arthropoda > Insecta > Coleoptera > Cerambycidae > Leptura > Leptura quadrifasciata. The sequence continues at coordinate 117,255,130 of OY776677.1, forward strand.
ATTCGCAAAATTCGTCAAAAAATTAATTATTTCCCATAAACTTGTCAAACTATGAAAACAAGTCATTAAGGTTTTCAAATTAACGAAAAACTACAATTCTCTCAGAAAAATTCTAGAAAAATTCACATAGTCTCGATGACTCAAAAATAATCTATCTTAATCAGAAACACAGCTTAACCATCCATATCAGTCATTTTGCAGCAAAAAAGTTACAAACAACAGCCACTAAAAATACAGCCCCCTCACTAACCTGATTTATATCATATTGGCTTTTCATATCCTGAACCACAATTTTGTATTTCAATTATATCAAATATTATAAGGCTTTATCCTTTAACTTTAAAATTTTATTCAAGTTCTCATTCGTACCTCAAACACCCTTCATTTATTTTCCCAAAACGCCAGCTAGCCATTCATTCAACTTTCTTTATATTTTACGTGTTCTAGTCAACAATAAAATTAACTTCATTTCATTTGTTCCGCTAACTGGCTAACAAACTAAAATGCCACTTTTCATACCCCCCTGTATAATGCTTAACTTCAGTCAAACAAGCTTCTTATAAAATATTCTTCTTTCAAATTTTACCATTCACTCGTTTTCGCATTCAAATTATCCACACACAATCAGTCCCCTTTCAAATTGTTCAATTAAAATAGCGTTACTCTTGTCCCCATCAATATCGAAACTCATTTCCGAAATCATACGATTCCCTTCACCGAGCGCATATTGGCACACTTTCATTTCATTTCGACTTTCCAACGCACATACCTTCGGGACCAATTTACGGGGCCATTCCAATTTTCATACAAGATTTTAGTTAATAACTCCTAAACCCGAAATGATTCAGATTTCATTTAAACATCAAAAAGTTCCCTCTTTTAAGGCCGATACGGTGATGTAATTTCCATTTCCAAGTTTAAAGTTTTTCACTTTTCTGATGCAATATTGCGTAATCTATGAGTCATCCTCGCCCGCACGGAATGTGTGGGGACGCATATAGCCTTTTCCTGACCTTTCCAGCTCTCTGCTCGTCTTGTCCCTGACGAGAGTATAAATAACCGAGCGCGGCGAGTTCGGGCTAAGTCAGTTTCTTCGGTGTTACTCGCGATAAACGGACCCAGTACCCGTGCTACACTTCCAAGGCCTAAACCTTGTAAAAAGAGTTTTATTTTAAATAATTATAATTTTAATTTTCCCTAGTGCAACAAATCCAACAAAGTGAATTTTTCAAGTCTTATAAACAGAACCTTCGCATTAATACATTTTCATTTCAAATTAAACGGAATTTCAGTGTCGAAAGTAACCTTTTAATTAGTGTAGAATCAATCTTTTATTTTAAATCGTTACTTAAACTGTGTTTAGTGTTATTTAAATAAACTTATTCTTGTTCGTTTAAACTGTGTGTTTTACTTCAAGATTTGAATACAGGGTGAAGTATTGGACATTGCCAAAGACAATAAAAAAGTAAAAGTAAAGTGTCATCAGACTTTTAGAGTGAAACAATGTACTCCAGGGCTATACAGGATGTAGCATTTGACCCTATCCAACGATTTAGGTGTGACCCACTAACTCTTCATAAATTTAAATAATAAAGTGCACGCAGGCTTCCAGGGTCTCCTTCAAGCTCTAAGGTTCACAGCTTTGCCGAAATTTTTTATTTTACAATAAACGGGAGTCCTCTGCGTGTTCAGGCCACACCAAATATCTGGCTTAATATCCATTGTAGAAGAAACAGTTATCCCATTTTTTGTAAGCTATATTTCAGTAAAAAGAAATTTTAAATCCATAGCCTACTTCGTGAGACATATTACAAAAACCTGAAAAATAGGAAAACCATAAACGGTTATAGCTTCCTTATTTGAGGAGATACGAAAGTTGACAGCAAAGACAATAAGAATAATAATGTGTATCAAAAAATTCTAAAAACGCGGTTGGCCTTGACATACGCTCTTGTGCAAAAATAAAAAGAACAAAGCTCAAAGTAGGCCATGACACCATTAATTCGGTTTATTCTTTCTCTTTCCAACGATATAAAACATGTCACAAAAATTTTAACTGATAGTGTTAATATTTAATATTTTACGAAGACCACAATTCATATCATTGAATCGCAAAAATCAGCTATGCCATAATCAAAGAGTAATAGTAAAAATTGACTTTATAGTAATTATAATTCAGTAATTATTTATTACAATTTAATACAAACAAACAAATATCTCATAAATAAAAATAAAAGTACAAAATGAACATAAAAAATAAAATAAAAACTATGTATAACAGTACTACGAGAACCAAGGGAGTTTAAAAACTTTTTGGCATTAGCAACCTCCTCTACCACCCGAATTGCCACCCCCACCCTATTATTAGAGGGAGCAAAAAATTAAATTGGGATTTAGTGTGTGTACGAGAACCAAGGGCTTTTAATTTTTTTTTACATTAGCTACCCCCTCTACCACCCCCACTATTATTAAAGGGAATAAAATATTACATTGGGATTTAGTGTGTATAAGACTTGGATACAAAATCTGGATGTGGAAGTAATGATTCCTTCGGCAGCGGTTTTTTTATAAGAGACAAGTTTTAGTATATTCCTGTTGTTGTAGTTAAACAAACATATAAGTTTTATATCAGTCAGTAAGTATCTGACGCTTTTACGAATACGACAATTTTGCGCAAATTGTAGTAATTTTGTAAATATTTACTCTTTCAAGAAAAAAGTCAAGTCATTTCTTGTTGCAAACAGAAATATGACATTTTAATCGCGTTTATTGCAAACAGAAACGTATGATATTTTTATCACGCTTCGTCTACTTATATTGTACACTATCTACTACTAATTATTTTGTATATTTTCATTCCTTCCTTTTGTATCTTGTATTTCACATGGAAAGGTTAGGTGGTAGCGCAACTACGTTGAATCTCGCCATTTCTGCTATAGCTTTTTTTGTTTTTGTCCAATTGTTAAAATATCAATAAATACACATTATTATTATCACATTCTGAAACCATTGGCGCTTGCACATAAAATTTTAATATTGTATTACATACTTTGAAAAAATACTACAAATATCTATTTCTAGATGGAAATGAATTTTGTAGCTTTAGAAACTTTAATATTCAATCATTTATAATCATCATGCCCCTTTAAAGACTAAAAAAGTTAAGCGCTTTCCATAAACAATATACTATAAAAACTCCTAGAAGAAGGCAGACATTATGTTGTTTCTCTCTTTTTGTCTTGCAAGTTTCAGGCTATATTTATTATACTAATTAGTGAAGTTATTATTTGTACCTTAAACAATTTATTATATAAGACTACTGACACCACAGAAGTGTGTGTATTTCCATCGGTATGTTCGGGGCTTTGTTTGGGACTCAGCGACAACACAGCAATCATAGCACTACCAATGATCAACTGTCTGCTTTGAGGATTATACAGTGCCGTTAGATCAGTTTTCTCCCCTAATTCAGGTGGCAAACCTAAGTACGTCTGCAAAATAGTTTGCGCCCCCATATCCCAAACCTTTATGCATTTATCTTTGGACATACTATATAATGTTTTCCCCTTGTCTTGGAATACCATCTGAACAATCCCGTAATGGTGTCCATAAAAGGAACAAACAGGCGTCTCAGGTAACCATGAATTCCATATGCGTATTAAACAGTCGGGACCTCCAGTGGCCACAAGATGCGTCGTGGTTTCCACTGTAAAGCACCAAACTCCCAGAGTAATTTTGTAAATGTGGATGACTTTTCCTTCTTCTATATTTGTCATTATAAGAGCTTTTGGACATTGCGCGCAGGAAACTACACTGTGCAATGCCCTGTAGTAATACACTTGCCTTATATAGTCTGAATGAAGATGTGGAAATTCAACTACTCTGACATGTGGTACTAAACCTTTAACAATGCGTTCATAAGGTGCATGAAATAGAGGGGTTCCCGGCTGACTTCTAAATATTCCTCTGGACTCTGTTTCAATAAACATAACTCGTATACTTCCTCCCATATCTCCAAGAACCAATTTAGACGGAACATTTATATCATCATAAAAAAGGTAGTACATTGACATTACAGCATCTGGTAAAGAGCTTATCATTACTCGTAATTCGAATTTTCTTGCTGAAGTGTCATAGAATCTTAAGTCTCTTTCTGAGCTTGATGTACAAATTACACTCACATCTGCTAATACCACCATGTCCGTTACCCAAGTGCTTTGGATGTTCAATAATGGACACGAGGACTGGACAGTTCTCTCGAGTTGCATATCTAGCGACCAATAGTTTATAGACCCATCAGAACTGCACGTAATAATACTTCCATCATGCCAATTGCTAGACCTATCTGGTTTTACTGTAGGAAAGAAAGTTACTCTATTGATGCTATGGCGGTGGTTGCTTTTGATCATTGTAGGTGCGGTAGGAATTGGCTCATCTAGAGATTTGTACTCTTGGCCGACCTCTTGTTGCTGAAAGCCAATAATCAAGTACGATATAAATTCGTCCCATGTTACGAAACCGTTGCTAAAAAAAAGAAAACAGTAATTATTACAATTTTTATAATGAAAATTTCACACCTCTACTTTTTAACCAATAAGATACCTTAATTTTGACTAATTACCACGGCAATTAAAAAAAATTCCGGAAATTTTTTCGAGGCGCCACGATATTTAAATGAAAATTTTTTGACGGTTGAAAAGGTAAACATATGATCTACAACCATTAAATAATGTAGATGTACCTGTGAATAATGCAAAATTTCTGAATTGGCATTATTATTTATTATTCGCTATAAAGTTTCATTAAACAGAAAACACAAATTTGTTAAATTATTATGCATTAACAATTTATAATTCAAAAAACGTAGGATGTACAAACATAGTAAGATTTAAATGTTGCTTGAATTCTAACCCATCCTCTCTTCTTAATGATGAATAGGAAGGTGACGAATTAATTAGATGTCTGTGTTTTAAGACATATATGTAATATTTTGAAACAATTTTGTTCAAATCTCTTTTACGCAAAAGGCCATATTTACTTGACATCTGCAGCAGACTTTCTTGGATTTTCGTAAACAAACCATTCGACTCTAACGCTTCCTGGTCGCAATCTTCCATTAAATTAGTTAAATATATTAATCTTGGATGACATATTTGCGCTTGACTCAACTCTTTGCAGTATTTACATAAATTGTACTTTCCATTTTTCTCAAATTGTTTAACGCAAATACTTACAAGAAATGTTTTACATAAAAATATCTTTGTTTGCTGGTTTACTATACAGTAACTTAATGTAATTTACCAATATAAACCTCATCTGTCAAAAGCATGGCTGCCTATATCACGGCCACCTACTGCAGTAAACCATGTTAATATTATATTTTTTAAATAAATTTTCTAAAAGTGTTATGGATTACTTTAACAAAAAATACATTTCAACCATCTTTAGTAACCTAAAATTATGAAAGGGCGATAAACTGAACTAATACCCATTTGAGTTTTAGCATTTGGTGTAACTAAAGTTGGTAATTTTTTTTTATTTAACGAAATATGGTGGATATACCTATATGATTTTTTTAGAATTTATTTCATATTGAACTAATATCTTCATTGGCAAATCTCTAATGAATCGACTAATGAGCAAAATAATAACGAAATAAATTTAATTATTATAGGTTTTATTAATATTAAAAACACAATTATTATAAATGTTTGTGGGCTGGCTTGAATTGGTGGGTTGAATCTGGGTACTTTCTGTTTTATTTTGCATTGTGCTCTGATCATGATTAAACTTGCTAGTACTTGATGAAATTCTCCTCATGGATTCAATCATCTGATGATGATGTTCAACGTCCAATTGTAAGTAAGATTTGATTGACTGACTATTACTGTGTCCAGTAATTTTAATGAGCTGTTGTTCACCAACTCATTCCTTGGCCAATTTCAAAACAACTGTTGCTCTTGCAGAATAATGAGTTATTTTTACTTTTTTAGTGTCAATTCCTATATCAGAGGCTGCTGATTTAAACCATGAAGATACAATGTTCTTACCAACTGGGCTATTCTTGTACCATCCTTTCGAATTGGGTTGACTCCAGTATGGGTTTGGTGTTAAGAATAATCTGTCGGTCTGAATAAGATTTCCCCTTTTTTCCATCAATTTCTTAAACAAACGAACCGGACACATTTGTGGATTGTCGGAATTTGTAATAAACCATTTACTATCCGACAGTTTTTTAGAACCACCTTGTGTGGTTTTGGAAAATATTGGATGATATTCTATCCGACCTTTTGGGTTTCCGAAATTATCAGCTTCTTCTTTGATACACGCAGAATATCCTTCCCCTCCTCTCCATGCCAGCTCATGTGAAACTATGTGAAAAAATTTACGCTGCAATCCATCTGGAGTATTTTCATGCCACATTTCAATAATTTTTTTGTATTCGTTACTGGTTAAGGCTGAAGCACTCACTTTTCTTTTTAATGGGTCTCTCTGTAATTTTTTGCGCTTAGCATCGCGTGCAGCTCTGGCGGTCGCAAATTTCACATCAGAAAACGGATTAAATTTTATATTATATTTTTCGTAATAAATTTCTTGTAACTGCTTAGCAGTAGAGTTCCACATCACTTTGACCACACTTTCCTTATAATCTTCAAAATTTTTCTTTTTCATATTAAATGCGTAGTCCTCCAATATAGTAGCCACCTGTACTACACTCATACACTCATGAATATTATACAACTTTTCGTCACAAAATTCAACAAACTGTTTCCATACACTTGATTTTGATTTTCGGGTGTTATCTGGTGTTATATTTTGAATTTCTTGTCTAATTACTTGTTGTACAAATAGGGGGAAATCAGGGAAAATTAGAGGAAATCTACTGCGATTTTTTTGAAATATATTATGCGCATAGGCAATTCAGCTAATATCATTTACTTGAAAAAAAGGATATTCTGAACAATTTTTCGATACCAGAAGGCCGACGACATATCATGCGTTTTAACCGGACCCGTGTTTCACCGGAACATTGTAATGAAGCTAATTTTCAATGAGAAATTTGGTATATGTTTTTAATTTAATTTTGTGCTTGATAGTGGAGCAGATCTGGCTTTAGAGTAAGGAAACGTCCGATTTTTTTGTGTGAAGGGGATGCCAAAGGGGGGAGGGGGAAACGACACGGGGAAGTGGTTTTTCGAAGATAACTGGCGGCTTTTAATTTGACGAAAACAATCTTCACCTAAACCTAAAATGAAGTGCTCATGAAAATAAACCAATTTTGTTCCCAACCTCATCGACGTCAGACCATTGATTCGCGAGATATCGCGAATTCAAAGTACAAAAATTTAAAAAATTGAATTAATTTTTTATGATGAAAGAGTGGAGTTGAGGACTTAATTTCTTTTTAATAGAAAAGTATTGGCCGATATTTTGTTGGGCCGGAGGCTAGAGGCGGTAGGATAATTAGGAAGGGAGGGGGGGAGAGGGGGAAAACAATAATATTTCGTATGCTAATAACTCCCCGTGTAATTAACCTATTGCGATCAGAACGGCGTACATATTTTTAAGTTTTTATTTGCTACAAGATAGGACTCTCATAAAATGATTTTTTTCTCAAACAAACGCTCGGTGCGCAAAATAAAAATCGCACTTCAAACAGTTTTTTCTTTTTGGCAAGAAGGGAAAGGGTGGGCGGGAAATCCTTTTTGCCACTTGATAGCTTTTTATTAACGTTTAATTTCCGCCTAGCCAGATTGCGATAAGATGATTAGGAAGGGAGATAGAGGACGGCAAAAAAACTGTTTGGAAAAACGTGCAATTTTTATTTCCCGCATCAAGCGTTTGTTTGCGAAAAAGTCATTTTATGCGAATGCTATCTTGTAGCAAAAAAAACTTAAAAAATGTACGTCGTTCTGATCGCGATAGGTTAATATTCCCATACAATTATCATGTCGTTTCCCTCTCCCCCCTTTGACATTTCCTGGACAAATATGTCAGAATGTTGGGGGGATCTAATTCTATTTATTGGCAACAAAAAAAAATCGCAATCGGACGTTTCCTTATTCGAACCTGGTTTTCCTCCAAATCTGCTCCATTATGAAGTAATATATTTTTATCTTTATCAAACCGCGGACGATTAAATTCGGTAACCAGGTAAAGTTTTAATGTCAAACTGATTGCAAGTAGTTTAAATTGCGAGAGTTAATTGTTTAAATTAGTTAACGCTCGAAATTAGCAATATAAACCGGCTTCAAAAATAATAATTTGATTTAGAATTATAATTATTAATACTGAAGCTATTAAATATATTCTTTTACCGAAATAATATAAGTAATTTATTTGCAATCGATCCCAGTCATCTAAATTGTCCGGAAATTATCATCTATATCAATTGACGCTACGCCGTCGATTGATGACTGCCTGCCTCGCATGTGATCGCGCAATGTGCGCTACACAGGATCAGGATGAATTCTAGCCTAGCACGGGCATATCCTGCATCGGCCCACTGCAAAAGGTCTCTTTGGTTTACCACGCCCGACCTGACCAGTCGATTATTTGGTGAGAATTCACTATTCTGAAATCATATTTATTTTGTGGTACTTTTGGAATATTTTCGGGATTTTTCTGAAAATAATTTTAATTTGTATATTTTGATAAATTCTCGCCTAAGCAACTTGTATTAGCTTTAAATTAGCCAATCGTGTCTAGTAAATCCCTGAAGATATTTTGCCGTGAATAATACCCTCAGGGGACGCTGCCTTTAAGTGGGACACTCCAGAGGTGTCACGGCGAAGTTTTGTCCTGTAAATTGCAATTTTTATTTTAATTTTGCCAAACGACTATTTTTCCGTGAAATTCTCAGTTGGGCCTGCCTTTAAGTGGGACGCTCCACCTGTAATAAATTAATACCATACACGATAGTAACAGGCAAAGATAAATTAATATCTAGTAAAATAAAACTTGACGTTTGAACCTGTTTGTTACATACATTTTCTGTGCAATAGTAGTTACACGAGTTATTGTCCATCCGCTGCCTTTAAGTGGGACACTCCAACTGAGATGTACCGCCCTATTCAATAATTAAACATTCCATCACCGGGTTCACCATGTCAAGTTTGTAAATCTAACTGTTTCATAATATCAAAAATTACTTTATTTTTATTAGAAATTACAAAATTTGAATAATCGTTTATCATCAAGTTAGTCCAAATTACATTAATGTTGCATGTGTAAAACCGCCGGCTTTGCTTTGATTGTAATACATGTCGCTTGCTTTCATTATTCATTTTGTACTTACATATCATTTACTTACTGCAGTCACTTTGTACAAAACCTGGTCAACAATTATAGTAGAAATTTTAATTAGAGAAAATAAAAAGGAAAAGTAATGATAAACTAGAAATTTGAACACTTCCAGAAATTTGGGTAATTAAAAATATTAATATAGCTGAAATATCAAACTATCTATACTATTTCGTTGTTTTTCCTGTAAATATATATATATATATATATATATATGAAGTGTTGTTGTACTTCCGGGTGCTCTCCCGCGTCGATGATCGACTCCTTCAGGAGTCACGGTTGTCTAAACGACGTTTCTGCAGAATCTCATCTGCCATCTTCAGGTTCTCACTGAAAGCTGCCTACTGCAGCAGTAGGCAGCTTAATAAAAATGCACACTGAGCCAGTGGCTCTTAACTCTAGCTTACGACTTTCAGCACGGTACGGTGCATTTCCATGAAAAACTTAAGTTTCAGAATGATTTCCCCCACTTTCTTCGTTTAAGTTAATTCAATTCCAGTAATATTACATTGAAGTAAATTCTGTTGTTGAAATTTATCCCATTATTTACATAAATAATAAAAAAAATTGAAAATAATAAAAAAAATCGGCAGCTACTGGAAGCGGCTGGAACCTTTCCACTCGGTGGATCTTTGAAGCCTAAAAGAGCATTAAATTGTGTGACAAAACGGCACTAAACGTAATCCGATCTCATCCAAAATCTTTTCAGATCTTCTGGGGCACTAAAAAAACCCTCAACTTAATGAATTTACAAACATCTATGCGAGTTATTACCTACATTATCGCTCGTTGAATAATATACCATTAGGATATTAACAACTTTAACATCACTTGAACGACTAAGAAAGTCTAGTTAGTTATCCTAAATACTACAGATTTGTAAAGCAACAAACTGAAAATTGGTAAAGTGATAATCTATAATAAATTCACCAACGAAGGTACAGAAAGCATATAATATTGATATTGTTACATCTACCTTTAAAGTTTGTGACAATCCACTGAAAGTTACAAATATGCTGAAATCTTATTAACATGACATGGCACCAACGTTATCGGATGACAAACGATGACAATGACAATTGTCAAAATTTGCTCATTGCAATCCGATCGCTCGCGGCTGTCTTTGTTAAATGAAACATTAGCATTTCAGTAATTTTACTAGATTTTAGAGGAATATTTGTAGTTTAATTCTTCGATTTGTCTGTATATATATTTAAAAACGGCACTAAACGTAATCCGCTCTACTTCTAGAACAGTGAAGAAACCCTCACACGTGAATTGACACGTGATATGATGAGTTTCACAATGTAACGGCTACGCGCATCGATCATGTCATGCGAAATGCGATCTATGCCATATTTGCTTTGTTTTTAATTTTTTTCACGGAAACCAAATCGAAAGGGTGGAAGTGTGATATATCGTTGAAATCAGAATTTTAACTGCTTTTCAATGGTTCCATTGCAAATTGAAAGTAATTATAAAATAAACAACTTGTTGCCTCAAAATGACACTAAACGTAATCCGATCTCAACCAGATTTTCTGGGGCACTAAAGAAACGCACACGCAAAGTTTCATTCAAATCCATTCAGTAGTTTCGGCGCTATCGTGCTAACACACATAGACACATACATACAGACATTTTTCAAAAACCACTTTTTTGGGTTCCTCGGACCTTAAAACGTAAAGGTTTGATGTTATCTCAATTTTCGTTTTTGAACCAATTTTAGTAACCTCTCACAATTTTATTGTGAAGAGGTTAATATTGAAATTTGATTTGAAGTCATTTTTTTTGTTTTTCTCGATTTTAAGCGATTTCGTAAAATATAAACCATCAACATATATAGACCATTTTAGAGTAGACATTTACATTTAAAATTTTGAATATTCAGGTCTTTTTTCGAGTCAATAATGACACTCCAATACAGCGATCACCCCCAATACGAACATCCTAAATTCAATTCAATTCTGGAAAAGTGAGATATTCCTTTGTTGGTATTCTCAGATGCTACCAGATCTCCCTTAGGTACAGGGTGTGCATGCTACATTCCTTCCACCAATAATGTAATAAAAGTTGCCACCGCATGTTTTCATTTTTACAACAGAAGCAATAGCTATATACGAATCGCTTGAATTTATTTACACTTATAATGCAGATACCTCCATAGTATTATTTGACTCTTTATCTATATATATTGAAAATAAAGAAATTATTACCTACATACTACAATAGAAATGGGAAAAGAAGTTCATTTCGTATTGGTGAAAGCATAAAAATTAACGAGATTGTTGACCTTTTAGCCAAGGAAAGCATAAACTCAGGTGTTCCCTCAGAAACAAATATATGTCTATCCGACTCTTTTAACATTTTAAAATCCAAATTGCGAGATAGGTGGTTGAGGATATGACGAGAATACTACAACTCCAACCCTACTAGATATACGCTTATTCACCCTGATCTCCCATCAAAGTTTTGGCATGAAAATTATATCTGCCATAGAAAATACGTAACAACCATAATACGTCTTACATCTGGGCACGCTTCTTTCCAGCACATCTGTTTAAAATAAATGTTCTGCCTTCAGAGAATTGTGATATTTGTGGAGTTAAATGTGACCCTGGATCATATTTTCTTTCAGTGCTCCAAATACAAAACGTGTTGTAACAGATTAGTTTTTGACTGCATCATCTGTTTTTTGGAAGAAACGAAAATTTTGTTATAAATTTTGTGTGAATGTCTGAATAGTTTACCTTCGTATCCGCTGTTGTTTTTTCCTTTGTAACACCCTCTAATTTATAGTGGTCCTCTAAAATTGTTTGCTATTAAAAATGTCCTGACAGACCCCAGGGTGAGAAGCGTGTGTCCCTGTTTTCTTTTCCTTTTTTTGTGATCTTCAAATATTTTTATTTTCTCTGTCGTTGTAGGTTAGGTAATGAATGATTTTCAGCGCAAGTGTTTCTGCAGTTTTTAATTTAAGTAGCGGCTGGTTGTATGGCTAATGGCCATTTAAAAAAAAAAGTAGACATTTGAACGGTTAAAATGAGCACGGATGGAATATTTAAATAAAAAATCAGGGGGCGAGCGTGGGTGCGTCTTTACTATGTACATACTTCGATATGCGATGTAAAGCAACGTTAGGCGTGGTTAGTAGTTGGATTGGTGACCGTTCCAACGAAGACCACGTCCTCGCCTCACCCATCTTCCAGCGGCTTGTATATCAGTGTATGCGCGGAAGCTATACAACCTTAGGCGAGGGTTGCATAGGAGATATACCATCCTTCGGAGGGGATGTAAAGCCGTCGGTCCCTTGTCTATTAAATGTTAGGCAAGTAAAAGATCCCTACTCTTCTTAAGGGAAGAGGTTCGGCAAAATTCCTGGTTGGGGGTAGCTCGTCTACAGGCGTCGGTGTTAGGCCTCAGTAGCGGAAATAGGCCGACGTTAAATAAATGTATAAAAAAAAAAAAAAAAAAAAAAAAAATCGGCAGCTACTGGAACCTCCCCATTCGGTGGATCTTGGAAGCCAAAAATGCACTAAATTGTGTGTTCCAATTCAAAAACATTCTAGTTACCTTATAAACATTACAGGGGCCGTATTTTCAAGCTTGGCCGAGGCGATGTCGTGCACGAAAATGTGAGATTGTCGCATGAAAATATACGTTTCATATTTTCGAGCATTATGAACTCGTATGCGAACTTTCCGCATGCCACTGATTTCGGGCGAGGTACAACGGATGGGGATTTAGTACACGTTAAAGCGATTTCGTGTACGAATGTATTCAAAGTGATTTTGGTTTGTTTTATTTCGTGCCACATAACCTCTATGTCGCAAACTAGATTTTTGCCGTGGTTTGTGTATTATTTAGGAGCTAGTAGTCTTATTTGAACAAATTCTGGTGAGTGAAAATTGACATTGGCAGCGTTAGATGACTTAATACATTTAGCTGGTATCGACGCATTGGAACATGCAGAAGTTTTGGCAGAAAGCGATCATGGAAGATAATTCCATCCCTATGATAATCCATTTAAAGATTTAAGGGATGACAAATTTGTCAAATTGTATCGTTTGATAAAACCAATGACAGAAGCATTAATTGACCACTGCTCCTGGGAGGGCGTTAAGTTTCAGGGATAATCGTGCCTAGAAGGCCTAGTCCATTGAAGGAGTCGGACGAACTACCGAATGTCTGCATCTCGGACTAGACAATCTCCCCCCCCTCCACCTTTTCAAGGGTGTTGAATCGATTCCCGGGGTTAAACAAATTTTTCCACCTCAGTAACCCCTTCAAATTGGTCAAAAACCACCCCCAAGTTCCCCTTTTTTCTGAACCCGTTTATTTTTCACAGTTTTTCGACTAATTGTTGTTCCCTCGAGTAGAACGGAAGGTCCTACCTAGGGATTTGACCTCAGCTACCCCTACCCCAGGCTTCCAACCCTTGTAAGGAGTGAAAAATTGATTTTTGTTTTTGTGAGAAAAAAATGAATATTTTGCAGGAGATGTTTCATTGAGGAAGGTGGTAGATGACAAGGATTGTATAACCACAACCAGGGGTTGCGTCATCCTTCAAGGGGGTGGAATTTTTTTCCCGTCTATTATTGAAAAATAGTATAAAAAATATGTTTATCAAATTGTTTTTATATATGATTTTCCACCCCCTGAAGGGTGGAAACAACCCCCGGGGCCGGTTTCCTCAAAGAAACGCCTCGTACAAAATACTAATTTTTTCCCCAGAAATTTTTTTTTTTCTACTCCTTTAAAAGGAGAAAACATCCCCTGTGGGTGGTTACACAACCCTGGTCACCTACCACCTTCCTCAAAGAAACACCTCCCATAAAATCTAAATTTTGTTCTTATTTGTTTTGGGCCATAAAAACTGAGTTAATCGCGAATCCGCAATTTCCGCGACCTTCTGAAGCGATTTTCATGAATTCCTCCAGGTGTATCGTGGCATAACTACTAAGTGTTATTCAGGACGTCCAAGTAAACACAATAAAAAAAAAATTCGTAAAGCACGAATTTGGCAGCAAAAGTTTAAAACGCCTGGATTAAATGTAATAATTAATGTAGTTCACTCTCTGTTATATACGTCAATGTCTAATTGGTAATAGGTTAGAAATGATTAAAAGGATTTAATTACCAAGAAAAATTCATTCTGTTGAATACGGTGTCATAGGTGTGTTCATCATATTGAATATTTATAAATTTGTATAAAGCATCCCTTAATTGTTCTTTATTCATTCTCCTGCCATGTTCTTTGTTGAAAGCATCATGTAATTTAACTATTTCCGCTTCATCCAAAAGATTGTGTAGATTCAGTGACCCTTGCTTAATTATCTTTGACCTATCGAAATGTTCTTTAATTTTATGCCTGGTTTTCACATGTTGAGTCAAAGGCATGGTCAGAAGGACGATTATCAACAAACGCAAATTAAATCATTAATCAACTAAATGAGTTGCCATGGTTCTACATACAAACATTAAGTTTAACATCATTATTAGTAGACCAGGACCAATCCTGTTTAAGGCAATAAAAATTCTTAGCAGTATACGAATGGTCGGAAAATGTAGTTAATGGTGTAAATAATTAAGGAAAAATCGCCCAGACTGAGTAAAAGTTCGGGAAGGGGGGTTGGGGTGGTAAAATATACATTTTTAGGGGTTGGTACTCGTTTTTTGCGATTTCCGGCTAAACTATGCATCCTATCGAAAAATGTTGAATATAAAAGTTGTAGGTAATGAAAAAATCTAAAACTTTCTAATTAATCATTATTTACCATAACCTCAGAATTATCGAGAAAAATGCAAAAAACCGTTCTTTCGGTTTTTAATTTATAACTATCGCAAAAATGTTTATATTTTCATGAAAATTTGTGAATATGTTCTCTTTTGCGTTTCAAACAAGCCCAAATTTTTTCAAAGCGAAATATTTAATTTTTGATGTTTTATGAAGAAAATAAAAAAAGACCTAATTTTCAATCGAAAAATTTGGTTAGCAAATTTTCGATTAATGAACTTTACTAGTGCTCATTTTTTTCGTTGAAATCTCAACTTTAATATAGAATTAAAATATAATATTGCTTATATACAAAAATATCGTTAAAAAAGCGAAAAACTGAAAAACTACTTTTTAAAAATCGAGTTTTCGGTGAAAATCATGAATTTCTTTTTCTTTATTGTAAATAAACGTTTACATTCGTAAAAAGCGTTAACTCTCATACAATACTATGTTATACAAGTAATGTACATGTACCTAACTATTCTCGGCTTTCAAAGTCCCGAAAACATTATTTAAACTGCATTTAAATAGGTAAAAATTCAAAAAACACAAAGCCTGTGAACTGAGAAAATTTAATTATTTCTTGTGATTCGTAAGTATTTACAAATTATCACGTCAAAGTCTTATATTTGATTATAAAATACAAAAATTAAAAGTAAAATAATTTTATTGTAATCTTTTTTTCTTCGTGGGCAATTCTTCATCGCCAGAATTCAGTATCATTATTTTTATTATTATTTATTAGACAGTGGGTACTGTCTTCGTCTTCGATGTCCTCGAGACTACAATTTTATTCGTACAACGATTTTTCGGCATTAGAACATTTATCAGAACCATGACAATTTGAGCACAAATTTGTGCACTTTAAGCCATACTTGCGACACCCACATTTGCTATTACCGCATCCTGTTTCGCAGCTGCAGCAGATAATTTTCAATAAATTTTCAGGAATTAATTCTTGTTCTGTAAATATAGGTACAATGCCATTTACGTGATGTTTCCGTCCCCAATCTGTAGCTGTTAATTGATTACCAAGCCAACTTTGTATTTGAAAATACACCCTGTAACAATGTTGCTTAGCTGCCCCTTCAGTTGCAGGTAATTTTTTCAAATGAAATGAGGATTTAACAGTAGCCGTTCGGTAGAGTTCAAATCTTTTGTAAATAGAAGCTATTATTTTTAATCCATTTTCGGTAATCGTTTATTTGTCTGCATTTGTATTGTAAAAAATTTCTGCAAGATTAGGTAAATGTTTATCGGCCAATAATGATTTTATAATTGTTTTTTTTTCCTTTCCCAGTAAAACTGGAAGTTGTATCGCAGCCAGAAAAACAATACAAAAATGCTATATGTTTATGTGATTTATGTTTAAAACTATTAGAGGTGTAATAAGTATCATTAATATTTCCTGCATCAGGTTTGTGGAAATAGATATTCAATTCATGTGAACTGAATTGATTTAAAAGAACTAAAAGATCTATGTCTTGACCAACAACTACCACTATTTTATCGGAGTTTTTTGCTACTTCAAGGGATGTATTGATAATTAGGGAATCTGCATCTTCTTCATATAACTATTTTTTGCGTAGTTGTTTTGTACATAATGTAAATATTTTTGTGTTATGTCATTAATCGTATCGTTTTTTTGCCAGATTACTTTGTGTAAGAGAAACCCGCCATCAACAACGTGTACAATATTGCTCGAAGTTGGTAACGGATCGATGCTCGCAAACTCTGTATATAAATGTGACTTAACATTTTTTCTGAAGCCATTCTCTGTAAACAACGACACAGGAAATGGAGCAAGCTCGTACTGTAAATAATTTTTCATATCATCTGTGCTGCTGATATTTCGCGAAATTCTCTGAAATAATAGTGATGGATCAATTGTAACAGTCTCGCCTCTGTTAGATACATGTACATTACTTGTATAACATAGTATTGTATGAGAATTAACGCTTTTTATGAATGTAAACGTGTATTTACAATAAAGAAAAAGAAATTCATGATTTTCACCGAAAATTCGATTTTTAAAAAGTAGTTTTTCAGTTTTTCGCTTTTTTAACGATATTTTTGTATATAAACAATATTATATTTTAATTCTATATTAAAGTTGAGATTTCAAAGAAAAAAAATGAGCACTAGTAAAGTTCATTAATCGAAAATTTGCTAACCAAATTTTTCGATTGAAAATTAGGTCGTTTTTTTATTTTCTTCATAAAACATCGAAAATTAAATATTTCGCTTTGAAAAAATTTGGGCTTGTTTAAAACACAAAATAGAACATTTTCACAAATTTTCATGAAAATATAAACATTTTTGCGATAGTTATAAATAAAAAACCAAAAAAACGATTTTTTGCATTTTCTCGATAATTTTGAGGTTATGGTCAATAATGATCAATTAGAGAGTTTTAGATTTTTTCATTATCTACAACTTCTATATTCAACATTTTTCGTTAGGATGCATAGTTTAGCCGCAAATCGCAAAAAACGAGTACCGACCCCTAAAAATGTATATATTACCACCCCAACCCCTCTTCCCGAACTTTTACTCAGTCTGGACGATTTTTCCTTAATTATTTACACCATTAACTACATTTTCCGACCATTCGTATACTGCTAAGAATTTATCGTCTATTACGATATTTTAAACGGTTTGGCCCTGGTCTATAGGTAGTTTCACTAGATAATTATTTATTTACGGAAAATAACACAAAAATATACAGACGTAATGATATAATTTGTACTATTTATGTAAACAAATCGGATAAGTTATTGGCAATTTCAACTTATATATATATATAAGATATATTCTTATTCCTGCATTTTACAAATAGTCTTAAGGCGTGTGTAGCGTACTTACGTCTACATCTACATCCTGGAAATAATAACAACAATTTTGAAATAGCATGACATTACATGACAACTTTGCTACTGTTAACTGCTTATTTTACCCTATCAAATAAAAATTGTTTTTTTTTATCTTGGAAGATTATTTTAATTATGTGGTTAGTCCCCACAGCGCGTATAAAAATTCACATAAGATAATTCGCAAGAGACCCTGAAATAATCATTAACCTATATAATTAACAATAAGACATAAAATATGAAATGAGCATGATAAAGCGAATTATTGAAACTATTGAAACTAAGTGGAATGAGTATTTTTTGTGTGTATATATATTTTTTACATCTATTAATTAGTCTATGTGTATCTAGTCTGGGAATGCTTTTTTATTCAAGATTTTACTCTATTTTTGAACAAACTATAAGAATTTACTATTTTTATATCAATTGGCAATTTATTGTAAATTTTAGGTTCTAGGTATGTATGGCATCTTTGTGAAATTGTTTTTAGGTCTAGGTACTGTCGTGAGCAGAAAAAATAGGACAACTTTTTTTTTCTCATGTAAATCTGTCTCTATTTGAATATGTAATGAGTAGCCGAAATAAAACAGATATCACTTTTAATTTATTTTCTATTTTAATGCTGTAGTTATTGATATAGTAAATGATGGATGGTTAATGAGACACATTGCATTGCGTTATAACATTAACAAAAATTTGGTGTGTAACATTTTAAGAAAGTGGAGAAGTTGTCAATATTATAATGCAGTGCAATTTGTCTCATTGACCATCCATCTTCTGCTTTGGCAATAACTAAATCGCTTATATGAGGCATATTAGTTTTTTGCACACTTACAATAAATTATGACGACTAACTGACAATGTCACAAAAATTAAAGTTAGATGTACACAACTAGATTTTAGCAAAATACCGTTATAAGACTATTTTTTTGCTCACGACCGTAATTGATTAGGGGCATTTATCATGTAACGGGTGTTATAGGTATAGTCAATGTATTCCAACTCATTTTTGTTTTTATGCTGCTTTAGTAAAAGGTTGCGACAGAAGAGTTGCCACAAATCAAAGATCATTGTTTCTAAGTACAGACTTTCAGTTGAGTAGGTCCAATTTTTTTTATATATAAGTAATTTTTAATATTAATTTTTGCGTGGTTTCTAAAGTCCTTAGATGATTATTTGTAGTACCTCCTCATGCTATAATGCCATACATAAATGGGATTCGACTAAAGCATAGTAAATTTTTTTCATTTGAACAATTTTTAAAATTCTAGATAAGTATTTAAATTTATATAAAATTATTCTTAATTCTTTGACTATAACGTTTATATCTATGTAAATTCCTAGATACTTGATGTTATCTGTAGATGAGATTTCTATATTTGTGCTGCCAATTCTAACACATAGGAGATAGACGGCATGTAGTAATTTATTACAAAACTAGGTAAAGGTAGTAGCTAGATCAGCTTCTATTTTATTCTTTAATATATCCCAGCTTCAGCTTTATAAAATATGGCTGTATCATCAGTAAAACTTACTACTACACCCTAATTTCTACATTAAATAGACCATTTAGGTATATATTAAACAGTATAGGTCCTAGAACAGTGCCTTGAAGCACTCCATATTCTACTGCCTTTACATTACTTACTGTATTTGCGATTTGAGTATATTGCTTACGGTGTTCTAAATAACTCGATATAAATTTATATGAAGTTTCTCGAAAACCTATACTGTTCAACGTACTGAGACGTTGGGTGTGACTAACCATATCGAAGGCCTTTGCCAGGTCAACGAAAACGCATATTGCTGGTTTTTTGTTATTAATAGATTTATTAATTTTAGTAATTAATTTAGCAATTTTGATACAGCAATAATTTAATAAACACGCAAAATACAAACTATGAGATAGTTATTTTATACTACTCTACTACTACTAACTTTAATTAGACCAAAAAATAAAGATTATGGATCCTAGGTCTAGTTGTACGGGTATTCAGCGGAAAACATTACATGGCAAATGTGTGGATAAGTAAATAAATAATAAATTGGGCAAACATTCGATGGAGTACCTTAAGCCGTAATTATTTACGTTCATTTTCAATGGTAATGCCAAAGAACCTACCTAAACGCATCTTGTTTGAATTCGGCAAAAATCTTCTTTGAAGGGATTTTGCGGAACTGTAACGAAATCCGACTGTTTGTAACTATAACGAAAGATGTCGCACGTGGCGTAAATTGCGTAATTGCAACGGAATTTACTATGACGCGCCGTGAGAAAATTAAAACAAAGTAAATAAAACATAATTAGAAAACACATCTAGGATGGAGAACGTGGAATACTTCGTCGTAGCTAAAACGCATATTTAAATAATGTAAACAAAATTACAAATGTACAATGTACACAAAATTAAGCTGGCTAATAGGAATGTTATGTAACCAGCGAGTAAGAGGGGGATCATTCTCTCCCTGCCGCTAATCATATAAAAGAATGGGTTAGAGGGATTATTGAGAACTACTAGTTAGATGTCTGTTTGAACTTTAGATTTTTTACGAAATATTTTTAGTTGATTTTTAACAAGAAAGTAGGGTAACATTACATTACAATTTACTCAATTATTATTTTCAATAATAAAGATGAGATTAGGTAAAAGTTCTCATACCTAAATATTTCATTACCTCTATTTATTACCTAATTGTTTTATTATTATTATTTACGTTTGCTGCACTACAATTTACTATCACTAAATTAATGTATTTAGAGTTATACAAATACAAGATATTTTATAAGTGACCAGTTAACATTTATGTCAGTCATTATTATGTAGTGTAATCACACTAATATGTGGTATCTGTGTCCACCACATCTCACGTAACGTTTTGCAAAAATACTTTAAATTCAAAGTACACTAAGAAGATTTTCTTACTGTGAAGCAAGGTTGTTTGAGTGTTGCCAATTTTACCTATAATAAAATATTATAATTACATGAATTTGACGTATCATGCGCCAGCAAAGGTTTCAAACATTGACAACGGTCTATTGGGTATTCAGTTTCCGATTGGGGTTCGTTCCAACGTGGGACGTTAAATATTTCAGATTATTGTCTGGTCACTTGTTCAATTGAAGGGTGATGCAACGCAATCTTCGAAATTTTCGAATTTGCTTTTTCTTATGGTTGACAATCATACGCGACCTTCTGGTTGCTCTTCTATTTAATTATTATAAGGAGATTTTCTCCAGCATTCTAAAAGATTTTACGTGAGTGTAAACTCTCATCTACAGCACAATTAACATTATTATATGAGCGATTGCTCCAACTTTAATCTAAACAATAGCAATCTACAAGCTTTTTGCCACAACTCTAATTTCAATCAAAATAACAGGAAAATACTATTGCATAACATGGTTCTTGTTATTTGCATAACCTCTCTGAAATATATACATTATGGTCATTAGAATAACAGTGTAAACTTTCCTATATAATATTTAGACAATTTCCTTAAATATCTTGTTTAATTCCATGTTAGGCTATTTGCTATAATAATTATTGTTATAAGATAAAATGATTTCTGTGACTATTGTCCCAACGATAATATATGTATTAAAACGATTACTGATTTTACTTTTAATACTGGTAAATGAACTAAATAATTGATAATGGTTTAATTTCAATTAAATAAAACCCAAACAAACTTTAACCATAAATTCATAGTGAAATCGTGAGTAATAAAATAGTAAATAGAATAAATGCTTAACTAGGTTTCTCAACTAATAAACACGGTGTTAAAATCTATCCGATGTGTATATTAAGAGTGATTAATTTTCTAAGGTAAATAATATCAGATAGGAAACCGTAATGTCAAACTTTGCATCAAGAACTTGGGTAAATATAAAAGGTTACTACAAACACAACGTAATTGGGGTCCTAACTTTGTAAAACTAGACGATCACATAAATGGCAAATTTGTTTATTTATCTTGACATAAAATTGAGATAAATAATTACTGGATGGGATTTATTATGTTCTTGATTACTTCACGATTAAGGATTTTTATTATTAATTAACAAGGGGGATGGGAACTTCTTCACAACCAATTGCTTTTGTAGGACAAGCGCAGTTCCCTGTTTTTTTACACTAACGGGCTGATTTTTACACTACTGTTTAATTAATATTTTTGAAATCGAATTGTCAAATTATCCTACAAATTTTCTGCCAGGTTTTCTAGTCCTACGCCATGAAAGTGTCAGTTCCACGATCAACATGTTTAGCGGCTGCGTAGAACTTTGCATACCGAGAATTTTCGCAGAGACTCGTCAAAACGAAGCACTCACGAAAATTCAGCCTGTTCGTTATCATTTTAAAAAAGGGGCATCGGACCCCGGATCAGTATTGTTTATATTTTTTTAGTACAGATTTTGAATATTTTTCTCTTAATAATTTGTCTTTAAATCATTGTTATAAATTAAATTTTCTTATTAATATAAACTTAAAATATTTATAAACTGTTTACACTCGATGGGGTAAGTAAATCCTGCCCGGTTTTAAACTAAATACAAAATACCTAATAATTTGCAATTGAGTTGAAATTTGCCATTTTGGAATCAGCACAATAAGAGGTCTAGTTAAAATGCAAAATAATATGTTTTATCCTATATCTCACTTGCGGCTGCTGAACGGAAGTTATCTTTGAAAGCTCTTTATGAAAGCAATATTTATATAGCGCTATATTTTTGCTATATTTGTGCTATACAATAGAAATGATTAAATTATATAAATATATGTATATATGCTTTACGTATATATATATTATATATATAATAACATAATATAAATGTAAATGTAAAATAATCTGTAAATATAAAAATAAATATAAATATAATAATGTTCTTCATTTTGACTCTAAACGTGCGGGCGGTTCTGGTTTATCGATGTCTGTAGGTTGAGGCATAATATGATGTTGATACACTGGAATCTAAAAATAAAAAATAATTATTTAGCATGTTATTACTATGATCGTGTCTCCAAGCACACTTAATTTTGTTAAACTATCAAATATAACTTGTTTAATTTGTTGTGGTAAAAGGGTTAAAGATTCATTCAGCTCGTAATCCCTTCTGAATGGGAACTACTGCTACTATTATAGAATTTGGTCGCAGAATAACAAAATGATCATTTAAAAAAGTAGTTCTAAGTTTAGGTATAATAAGATGATAATAGTGTCTAATTTTAATATTAATAATAATAGTTTATTGGTGTCATTAATACAAAAGTATTTTATACAAGTCATTGGCACGACATAAAAATAAAAAGTAATATAAATTGTATAATAAAATAGATAAAATTTAATAAAACACATATATAATAAGTAATAGATACACAAAGTTAAGTAAAATCAGAGTAGCGTAATAAAATTATATATATATATATATATATATATATATATATATATATATATATATATATATAATTTTTAGTCACAAAAAATTTGAAGAGAGATATTCGTCAATAGTATAGAAGGCATTAGTTTTTAGAAATTTTCTAAGAGTATTTCCAAATCGAGTTCTCTAATTCTTTCTGGTAGATGATTGAATAACCTTATTGCGTAGTAATTTGTTCAATTGCGGGATTTACTACTATTGTGACAAGATGAGCGACTGAACACGAACGGGCCCTCTGATATTGAAAAATTAAAAAAGTTTGGTGTGGAGAGCTTAAATTGAGACCCTTGAGGGCGCTCGTGTACTTAATTTTGTAGTTCGATTTTTTATAGTAGTGGTTTGGGTCAATCGCTATACCTTGTATATGGTTTTTTGAACTTGAAAGCACTTGAATTTAAAGTTTGCATGTTCTATTTAGCACCATTTAGTTTTAATGCTTCTGTCAGGGTCGAAGGCTACACCCTGTATATAATAATTTTGAAGTAAAAACACTTTGATTTAAACGAAACGAACAAAATTATTTATTTAGATTTTAACTTAACAGAGTTTAGAACGGATAGTATTTTATTTAACAAGTTTCCTTTAGTATAAGTAACTATTCGATAACAGAAATTCTTATTAATTTTTGCGAAAAATATAATTCATAAATGATTTATCTTAAAATAGTCTGAAAAAATTCATTTCTTTTTTTTGCTGGGCTGTAACGACGATTTGATTTACTTAAAACTAACTCTTTTTAACCAGGTTTTGGCCTGGGAAGCTAAATTTCAACAGTTTGTCACGAAAAGTATGCAGAGACCGAAATAGAAAAGCCTAACTGGATGGTGGGAAACTACAACTTTAGTTAAATAGAAACCAAACCGGTTACACTAGTAAATTGACTTATTACACTTAAAATCACTTTTAAAATAATTACTTTGGAAACCACTTGCAAATACTTAACACAGGAATCGCTGTCAATTTCTGAGCTTGCTTTGGGTTCGCGCCGTTCTCGGTGTTCCGGTATTTATATGTCTAGGGACGGTTGCATTTTTCGTGCTCCGCGAGTCTCGTGTCTCGTTTTAAGATCTGAAAAAGGCTGGATATCGCTCCGTGCGGGCGAGGATAACTCATCGATTGCGAGTTACTGCGCAATATTGTACAATACTGAAAAAGGTTGAAATTTTGAAACTAAACCTATATGAACGTATTATGCTTAAAAAGGCGACATTTTTTGATATAAGGTTTATGACTGAACCGATTTTGATTAAAAAGTCATTCTAGAAATTGAGAACATATCGGATTACCCCGTAATGTAGCGTTAAAGCCACGCACGTGCTATTAAAGTGGACACAATTTGCGTGCCGGTGCCGGCAGGCTGAATGGAGCGAACGTAAACTATGTTCTAAGCATTAAGAAGGTTACAGATGTTGTATACGGGGGTGATGAGAAAGTAAGGGGTATCCAAATCTGTTAAGATTTTAGGAAGACTGCGGATACTGTATACGGGGGCGATAAGAAAGTATGGATAATATGAATTAATTGCGAATGTCGTATACAGGGGGGATGAGAAAGTAAGGATTAGAAGAATTAACTAGGTGATGAATGTCGTATACGGGGCGATGAGAAAGTATTGCTTATGAAAATAAAATGGTGAATGTAATATACGAGGGGCGGCCACTAAGTATTGAAAAATTGAAATAGAAAACAGGTTTTAGAAAATTAACGAAACAATATAATATGTTGTGACTATAGGTACGAAGAGTAATTTTGATTTGTTGATGACCATAGGTGGGTGGTATTTTTAAGGTGGTTTTTTTATAATGTTTTATTTGTAAAATGACTAGAATGAATGTTGAAAGTTCGATATCGGTGAATTTAGGTTATTTTAGAATTGTATCAAATGTTCGTGAATTTTTTCAGATTCTGTTGACGTTGAATGTGGTTTTTTGATGATTTTTGTATCTGGATGACTTTTTTTATGGTTTGCTATGGTGGGTGAATCGATGTGTTTGTTTTGTTAGTTTAATTTTTATTTTTATTTTTTCGCTTCTAGGTGAAATACCCTACAACACGACAATTTTTTTTTTTATTATAAATTCCGGGCAGTGAGAGGCAAACATTTATGCATGAAACAGGAATAGTGTAGTTGACGACGATTGCGCATATTAAACAATCCAAGTTCGTTAATTTTATAGGTTACATGATCACATCTAGTAAGATTGAAAACTAATCTAACGCAGTTATTTTGAATTCTATTAATAGTTTTAGTCATGGACCATAAATAATATCAGCGTAATTTAAAATAGATGACATTAAAGTATCAGTCAGTTTATTTTTTAATTCCTTACTTAACAAATTTGACTAAATAGATTTCTTATAGCAAGATAACATTTTGCACAAGCTTATTTTTATGTTCACGAAATCTTAATATATTATCTAGCAGAAGTTCCAGACTTTTAGCAACATTAGTTGTTGGTATTTTTTCGCCATTAATGATCACATTTAAGTTTGCAGCTGCCCAATCTGAATCTGGGCCAAAGTATATAACAGTTGACTTAGATGGATTCAACATAAGAGACTACTTTTTAGGTAGTATGCGTGAATTCTTTCTAAATCGCTATTTATGTTGATGTCTGCTTGCAACGCCTCACTTTTACTGAAGTTTAAGTACACTTGATTATCATCAGAATACTGGTGATAATTAAAAAAATTAAGCTGACTTCCAATATCTCAGACATAGGCAATAAATAACAACGGTCCCAGAAGGTACTCCTATGGTGACCGCTAAGGGCCTTGATACATTATTTGCTAATATCACACTCTGAATTCTGAAGTGGTTGCAATCAAGATTTACAGCACTTCTATGAAATCCATAATAGTGAAGTTTGGCACATAGTAACACGATGGTCCAAAGTATCAAAGGTCTTACTGTAGTCAAGTAATACCAATGCTGTTGTCTATTGTTCATCTACACCTCAGATTATATCATCAGTAACTTCCAGTAATGTACTAATTGTAGAGTGGCTCTTTCTGGAACCAGATGGTTGCAACGGAAGTATATCATTATTTTTAAGAAACTCGTTTTATTATCTTTGAAAAGACTGAGAGAATGCTTGTGGGCCTGAGATCAGAATATGAGTTAAAGTCAGTAATTTTAGGTACAGGTATGACAAGGGCAATCCACTTTTTTCTAACAAAGCGCTTACTATATGTGTTATAGGATTAAGAATATAGGGTGTGCAATATCTAATCATATTGATTATAATGCCATCTGTCTAATGTGAGTGATGATATTTTCAATTTTATCTGTGATAACCTGGTTAAACTGAATTCACTTTGTTTATATTCAACTAATTGCTATTTCTACTCACATATGGGAATGATGTATCAAATTCAACGACTTTCGGTTTGGTTGTCCTTTCTGGAATTGTATAATAATCTCCTAAGATTGGTTTCTTCAATGACTTTCCGTATAGCTTGCTCTCATGTACATCAACTAAATCTTTTTGTCTTCGTCGTTCTAGTTGCTTTTTGGTTAATCGTTTGGGTAATGTTCCACCGTTGAGAACCTAAAAAGAGTATTAAGTATAAAATTGAATCTATAGTCACAATCTATATTTTTTTATCTTAGAACGTAGATATCGCAAGATCTATCAAACTTTATAATAGGGTTTTCCCAGACAAAAATTATTGCTGAAATACTTAACTCACGTAAGAAAATTATTTATGGCATATTTATTATCTTTTCAATTTTACTAATAGTAACAAAAAAAAACTTGAAGTTTGAAAAATATTGAGTTCATTTGAAATAGCCATAAATTGGCGCCTTGTGACGTCAACACCCTGAAATCGAATTATTAGAATTAAGTCGGTAGCTAAATTTATAATATTTTAAACTAATATTGGGTAAACTATACCTATAATGTACAAAATGTTCGTAAAACTCACGACTTCAACTCACGAACAAAACGTTGCATACCAAAAAAGGGATATAAACAAGTATTCACCAATAATGTTTACTAAGCCAGCGTGTTACTTACATTATCTCCTAATAACTGCAGCAGTGACGTGCACAAAACACAACGTAACCGCATCGGTCCGCAATATACAGGGTGTTTAGCTTAAATGTGGAACAAGCCTGTAACTCATTCGTTTATTGACCGATTTATATATTATATATTTTTTCAAATATAGTGCTACATAAACTCTATTCTTCAATAACACATATATGATTTCTGCAAAGCAAAACGTGGCCTACTGTGAGACATTTTCAAGGTCAAAAATCAGTCATTAATATTAGTGATTAAAAAAAAATGATTGCATATTCTTCTTCGCCGCCCCTCTAAACATTGTTGTGTAAAGTTTCATAGAAATCGACTGTCGCTATTGCATTTTATTAATTTTTTTAGGAATAAAAATTAATAATGAAATAAAACCCAAAAATAATTAATTTTTAGTATCTTCAGTAGATACCATATTATTTTTTCAGTATGATCGCTTTTCCTGAAATAGTCGTTTATTAATTTCAAACACTTTTGAGTGCGTTATGTTATGTTTCGAGTTGTTGACACTATTTTCAAATTTTTCCGAAGAAATCGAATTTCATTATTTCAATCATTTCTAAATCCTACTTCTGTTTATTTAAATTTCAATGAAAACTAATTTTTTTTCAATATAACGACTAATAGAACAGAAGCATACTTACTTTCGTCTCTTTAGTACAATAATTGTTTGCCACCAATATTTCAATAGACGTCCAAGTTATAAAACTGTTCAAAATTCGTATTAAGCTTTGAAAACAATTGAAGTACTGAATTATTAGACTAATGTCAAACATTTTACAATTGTATTTTTTATACAGTACAACCAGCGTTGTTAACGTTTTTATATTGTAAAGTGGATCAGCAACAATTGACTAGCAGAAAAGGTCTCAATAATTAAACTTATTGGAAGTGATGAACGTATCACGGCAAGTTGCACTAGAATTAAATAACTTAAATCCTGGACGTAACATAAGCCATTCAACAGTGTATAGAATTAAAAGACTCTGAATAAACGGGGTCAGCTTCAAGACGGAAAGAAAACGGAAACAGGATAAGAAATAATGGGTATGAAATAATTTTAGCACATTTTCGTGATAATCCTCAAACAAGTATCAGAAGAGCAAGTACATATTTAAATATTGATAAAAATAAAATTTGGAGATGTCTTAAAAAACATAAAATTGTAACTTTCAAACCCAAACTTCTACATACGTTAGAAGAAAAAGATCTCCAAAGACGTATGGAGTATTGTTTGTGGCTTCAAGGAAACTTTCTAAATGATCCAAATTTTATAAAAAATATTTTGCGTACTGATGAAGCTACATTTAATACAAATGGGATAGTTTGCGCAAATAATTCTCGCTTTTGGACTGAGGCTAATGAAAATCCACATTTGATTGTCAACTGTAGAAGACAGTATTCACACAAAATTAATGTTTGGTGTGGAATTCTAAAGCAAACATTAATTTAACCGTATTTTTCCAACAGAACTTAAATGGAAATTCATTTTTACAATTCCTCGAAAATAATTTGTGGGAAGCATTACATAATCTGTCCATTCAGCAAAGGAATAATTTATATTTCCAGTAAGACGGGGCCTCCATACATTAATCTGTAGTTATAAGAAATTGGCTAAATCAGAATTTTCCTAACAAATGGATAGGGCGTAATAGCCCTCTCATCGGGTGGCCACCTCGATCTTCAGATTTCACCCCTTTAAATTTTTTCTAATGGGGCACGTTAAAAGAAAACTTATACAAGGACCTAGACGAATTAATAAACAGAATTACTAGTACATGCCGTGCTATTACTTTACAGCAACTGCGAAAAGTTGTCATCAACAACAGAAGGAGAGTAAAAAAATGCATTTTTGCTAATGGGGACTTAATTAGAAGGAACTACTATTTAGATTATTTAATTATTTAGATAAATTGTGTTATAACACAATTTATCTAACTTAAATATTATATACCCATAACTGAAATATTACTCATTTTTTATTTTGTTGTTCGTTTTAAAATATAATAATTTGTTGTGTTAGTTTTCCTTATATTCTTATTCATGTGTTTTTGATGTAATATTAGTTATTTTTTATTATGAGAAAAAATTAATTATTTTTGGGTTTTATTTTTACTAATTTTTATTCCTCAAAAAAATAATAAAATCCAAAAGCGGTCGATTTCCATGAAACTTTGCACAACAATGTTTAGAAGAACGGCGAACAAGAATATACAATCAGTTTAAAAAAAATCGCTAATATTTTTTTTTACACATTTATTTAACGTCGGCCTATTTCCGCTACTGAGGCCTAACACCGACGCCTGTAGACGAGCTACCCCCAACCAGGAGTTTTGCCGAACCTCTTCCCTTAAGAAGAGTAGGGATCTTTTACTTGCCTAACATTTAATAGACAAGGTATCGACGGCTTTACTTACATCCCCTCCGGAGGATGGTATATCTCCTATACAACCCTCGCCTAAGGTTGTATAGCTTCCGCGCATACACTGATATACAAGCCGCTGGAAGATGTGTGAGGCGAGAACGCGGTTTCCGTTGGAATGGTCACCCATCCAAGTACTAACTGCGCCTGTCGTTGCTTTACATCGCATACCGAAGTATGTACATAGTAAAGATGCACCTATGCTCGCCCCATCGCTAATATTAATGACTGATTTTTGACCTTGAAAATGTCTCGCAGTAGGCCACGTTTTGCGTTGCAGAAATCATACGTGTTATTGATGAATAGAGTTTATATAGCACTACATTTGAAAAAATATATACTGAAATCGGTGAATAAACAAGAGTTACAGGCTTGTTCCACATTTAAGCCAGACACCCTGTTATTAGCCGTTACTCGAGTCCGAGTATAAAAAATGTTACAGTCGATAAATTGTGTACAATAAAAACAAGTTAAAGGTGTAGTCTATTGTAATTCCCATTCATCTACGGTGCACACGACTATGGCTATAGAGGCCAATTCGGGAGAGCACATGTCGACCGCAGTCAGGACAAACATAGACCTGGTTAGGTCTTGGATTCGGCCTTCTTGCAGCAACATTTCCTTGATAGCTGGCCACAACCCCTCGCCATTCGGTTCTGTCCACTGCAAGTTGTTCCCATTGCTCGTCTGCAATACCGCAGGATTTTAGATTTTCATGGAGAACGTCTTTGAACCTCTTTCGTTGACCGCCACGCCTTCTTCTACCGCTTAGCAATTCACCATAAAGTGTGCATTTAGGAAGGCGGTTATCATGCATACGATGAACGTGACCTGTCCATCTTAGGCGTGCTCTTGAAATAAGCACCTCAATTGGAAGGCTGTTTGCTCTCCTGAGTACACCCTGTATAACTACATTGAACAATAAAATATCTTTATAAATAATAATAATCTCTTTATACATTTATAAACATCCACTTAACGTCTGACAGATGAGGTTGTCATTATCAAGGTTATGTCTGTGATTGTCACCTTGTTCCTCATCTTTTGCTTTTACATAAGTTCACAACTATGTACTCTTAAGACGTCATTTCAGATTTCGCGGCGCATTCAAATACCAAAAGTTGAATAATTTTAAAAAATATGTTCTGTTTAAAATTTTGCTCTCAAAATGTATAATGAAATTAACCCCTCCTCTACCGTATTTAACTATTTTTTTTAAAATTCGTCACTAACCCAGTTGACAACTAAATAAGACGGAGATACATTTTGGTCTTACATACCCTCAATGTAGTAGAGCTTGCGACTTTATAAACATCCGGAGGAATTGTAAATGGAAAATTTGGGCTAATAGGTATATCAGGTTTGATTTTCTTCCAAGGTTTAAAGGTACCAATAGTTTGTATGTAGCGTCCTCCTAATGTCCACATTCTTGCACTATGATCTGCGCTGCAACTATAAACAAGAAATAGTAATAGTAGTTCACAATATTAAAATGTTCTTAGTAGCAAATGTCTTTTTGGCAGTCTGTCAGTCTGTCTTTGCTGATAGATTTTTCTCGACACTGCTCAGTACCAACGTAAAAAGCTGAAATTTTAGATATAGTATCTGGGAGGCTCAATGCAAAATGCTACTGAACAATTTGTCGTTAAATTAAAAACTTCAAGGAGGGCACGAAAATATTTTTTTGTGAAATCAAAAGTTGTTTCAAGTAAAAATTGCTCAATAATGTCAAAAATTGTAATTTGTGAAATCCTTATCAGTTGAGCAGGGCAGGCTTCTAGAAGGGACCAAAAATATTTTTTTGTCACATCAAAGAATGTTTCAAATAAAATTTATTTGGTATAACAAATTGTAACGAAAAAGTATTTTGTAGAGGCCATAGCCAATTAAGATAAGGCATCCCTTGCTGGTTAACATATTAACTCCAAGTCCCCTACCTTTAGGGAACTTGGAGTTAATATGTTAACCCGCAAAGACCTATCACGTAAGGAGTAGTGACTCTCGCAACAATTTAGTATTCAACGTATACCATTGAAAGTTTCAATACACTTGAAACTTTAAATAAAGTAAGTCCATGAAAAAGTTGCAGAAAAAGGCTTAAAACACAAAAGTTCTGTGACAGCGATGAAACATGGGAACCCCCCCCCCCCCGTTTTCGAGGGATCTGAACACGATGGTGATATTTTTAAGGTAACCACTCCTCAGCCCGATGTAACAAGTCCCCACATGTTCAGTGTCCAGTATCAGGAAATATGAAAAGGGGGTGGTAGATGGAGGGTGGGAGAAAAATGAATATTACCATCGTATTGAGCATCCTCGACAACTGGGATAAACAAATTTTCATACATAAGATGTGGTGTGGTTAAATTTCATACGGTCTACCAGGCGAAGGGCAATATATAGTTTGGCCGAAAAGAGTAAATAGAAATATTGTCTGAAAGTTATTTGTGGCATTCTACGAATATTCTTTCCTATTATTTGGGTTTTCTACCACATGTACTATTATCCTCTTCAAAACAAATCATCGGATCTACAAAATAATAGAATTATTGGAAAAAAGAGCCTCTGCGCCCGTGACGTTTACGCCAAAGGAAAAGTCAGAGGTTATGTTTTGCAAATAATATAAATCGGAATAAACACAAAAATAATGTATTTTGCTGACGTTTCGGAAAGTAATCTCTTTCCGTTTTCAAAGCTATTTTTTGAAGAACTCTTATTTTGCTGTGTATGTCAAATACACAGCTTTAAGATTCTGTTTATGTTATTTCCATAGATACTTACTACTTACACAGAACATAGAACTGATGATATTTTTTTAGATAATGTTGAGTTTGTTAAGTTCTTCTTTTAACATTGGTAGCCAGGTTGTACAAATATCTACAGAACAATTCGATACGCACTTATCTTCATTTAATAAGATTATTGCTGATTCTTTAATTTTTCTTTTTTTGGTATCTGTTTCTTTTGTTAAAATTTTTGCCGAGTCCCAGTTTATTCTATGTCCGTTTTCCCAAGCATGTTCACAAATCTTTGATTTCTGAATTTCATTCTTTCTAATGTAGTTCTTGTGCTCATCCAACCTCACACTGAAAGGTCTGGATGACTCACCCACATAACATTTATCACATGTTTTTTTTAATGTGATAAATGTTATGTGGGTGAGTCATCCAGACCTTTCAGTGTGAGGTTGGATGAGCACAAGAACTACATTAGAAAGAATGAAATTCAGAAATCAAAGATTTGTGAACATGCTTGGGAAAACGGACATAGAATAAACTGGGACTCGGCAAAAATTTTAACAAAAGAAACAGATACCAAAAAAAGAAAAATTAAAGAATCAGCAATAATCTTATTAAATGAAGATAAGTGCGTATCGAATTGTTCTGTAGATATTTGTACAACCTGGCTACCAATGTTAAAAGAAGAACTTAACAAATTCAACATTATCTAAAAAAATATCATCAGTTCTATGTTCTGTGTAAGTAGTAAGTATCTATGGAAATAACATAAACAGAATCTTAAAGCTGTGTATTTGACATACACAGCAAAATAAGAGTTCTTCAAAAAAAAAAAAAAAAAAATAGCTTTGAAAACGGAAAGAGATTACTTTCCGAAACGTCAGCAAAATACATTATTTTTGTGTTTATTCCGATTTATATTATTTGCAAAACATAACCTCTGACTTTTCCTTTGGCGTAAACGTCACGGGCGCAGAGGCTCTTTTTTCCAATAATTCTATTATTTTGTAGATCCGGTGATTTGTTTTGAAGAGGATAATAGTACATGTGGTAGAAAACCCAAATAATAGGAAAGAATAAAAGAGTAAATAGAAGTTGAATGATGAAATATGAGCGATATTATTATTACCTATATAAATATATGTGTGGTGCCACTGGATGACGGGCTACCCCCCAATATTTGACCTTCGCCTATAAAAGCTCCGCCTATTTCACAGGCGTCAACAAATTATTAGATATAAATGCGGCACGTCCAAAAATTCAACACACAGACTGTCCTAGTCATGGTTTTCATTTCTGGTAGGAGACAAAAACGGATAATATTTAATATATTTCTATGGTAGAATGAGGTGCAGCTTTAGTATTAAATAACAGCTAAACAAGAATGTCTCTAACTTTTTGCTTTACTATGTACTCTTTTTGGCTCCACTATACGCTGGCGCGCGGTACTAGTGGTGAGGGTGTTTGCGTATGAAGACTATTTCTTAGAGATCAATATATTTAATGTCTGAAAACCACTCTTGCAAAACACAAAAACATTTTAACATTAGATACGAAACGCGTTTTACTAACTATGTTAGCATGATTAGGAGAGAGAGTAGAGCCAGCCTTAATCTTTTCCCGAAAATGTCGACTTGGCTAGAGAAACGCGCGTCGAGTCAGTGTAGTGTTAAAATGTTTTGGGCTTTTTGTAAAAATGATTTTTAGACACCAAAGATATTTATTTGCGAAAAATAAGTCTCATACGGAAATACCTCTCCGTCACCGACCCGAACTCAGTGTATGGGTTGCCTCCATAAATAAACTGCACACCATAAAAGTTGAAGAAGGCCTCAGACGTGCATTGGAAAATTCAGTAGCTCTTGGTCTATAAGTCTAAATTTCATTAATACTAGCATATTTAAAGCCTACTTATAGGCCAGGCGCCAGGTAGTTGAATGAGGAAATAATTCCTAGACAGCTGGAAATTATTTTAATCGCTGTATTTGTAGTTCGCCTTTAACATACTAAGTTTTCCCCCTCGTGTGAGATCTGCGTTAGGCGCCATATTGCCATAATGATGACCAAAATTCAGTTTTTCGCTTGCATCTAATGAACCGTTAACTTTTTGAGGAAAGAAGTTATTATCAACGTCATTCCGTCTTAAATTAACTAGAGAAAAATTACTTAGCACTTTTTACCTACCATTAACCGTTTCGGAGATACATGTGCGACAAATTCGGCATATTTGCGCGACTACGAAAAAAAAAGGTTTCCATCCCTGATATACTGTGTTTCAGGCAATATTATGCATAATTCTTGTATTTAATTATTTGTGACAACTCGTGTCATCACTACACGGCGTTAAGTTAGTGAGCCTAGTGACTATGCTCACAAAATTGAATTAGCAACAATAGACACAATGGTTAATTAGATTTCCCTACGTGCACCAATGACTCTCCCCAAAATCATTGATGTCAGCAGTTTATTTATAATCAATTAGTATTCACAGAATTTAGTCTAGACCTATTTCTTAAATTAGGTTCTAAATGCTACGGAAAGTACTTAATTGAGTTTGGGTAAGACATCCATGGCCTAAATTCTACGAAAGCTCTAAATAGGTCGCTGACGTTGTTAGTAAACATGTTTGTGGGTTTGCCAAATCATTGACAAAACATTGTTTCAATTTCGTATCTGCACTTCCCACTCGGACAGCTGCTCCTCAGCTTTCACTGCGAACTTATCAGATCAGATCAGATATGGCACGGAAACAATATCGCGACTAATTTCATGATCGAAAGAACATACGGCGTTATATGTAGAGGTGGGCTCGGCAATCCGAATAGTTCTGGTCTGCCAGAGTGAAGTTGCTGCGTTTGAGTATCAGCGCCTGACAAAGTTGACGATTGGAACATGATTTTGGTTGAACGAACATACGACTGAAATTTATATGGTAGACAGAGTATTGGTCACTAATGTGAATTCCGTCGGTCTGCCGTGGCGCAGCTGTTGCGTTTTCAAAACTTACCGCTTCAAAGTTGCTAAGTGGGACAAAAAATTAGAGCGGCAAGTAAAAAGCTGTGGCGCCACCGCTGTTCCTTATAAATTGGATTACATCAAAATTCAGCAATTGGAGGCATACTCACTTACTACTTGTGTTAAAATGCACACAGTTTAATGATTGTTTTTACAAAAGCTGGTTTTTATGAGGATGTCTAACCTGTTGATGTAGGAACGGAGTTACGGTCCAGTCACGGTCAGTCAAGGTCACCACAAAAAAAATTACAAACACTCGTCAAGCTTGAGCAAAAGCTTCTATTGAAATTAAATTTGGATAATAGTACCTTATTGCATTTAGTTAAAATTTTGAAATTATTTTCAAATTTAAGCTATTTTGACCGGACTATTTTACTTAGAAAAGTAAATAGTCTGTTTTTCCACATATTTCAAATATCTTTTTATGCATATTTATGCCTATAACTTTACACTGCCATTTAAGAATGTTTTTGAAAGAAAATTATGCAATATGGCATTGTTTACCTTTAAATCAAGGTCATATGGCCTTGATATATGTTTTTTTGAATTCACCACACCCGAATTATATGGAAAAGAGTAAAATCACGTCTATCTTGTGCAGATATAAATTTTGGTGATTTTTCGGCGACCATTTTGAAAAATTGGCAGAATCTCGAGTTCCCAAGGGAAATTTTTTTGCTAGTCTCGGGCCAAATCGATTAAAATATCGTCCTTAACACCTATGCCAAACGGTTTGCTTGTATCATCGAATGGCGTTTTTTTTTCCTCGAAGGTCATGGACTAGGGGTAAACTTGGTATGTTAAAGACAAACTACAAATAAAGCGATTAAAACGATTTCCAGCTTACTGGGAATAATTTCCGTATTGGGCCTTTGTTGCCCTAGTGCCTGGCATATTATGTTCTTCAAACAATATAATACCTGACAAGAATTTGACAATGGTCTAAGTACGTGATTCCTGACACAGGCATAAAATGTCCTTTATAACTATTTAATAGAACTGGGAATGGCTGATCCCTTACTACTCTTTGTGCCTTTCCTACGAATGTGTTACCCCACATATGCGGAAACATCAGTCGATATTTTGGCATGCAGATGTATTCTTCGTCCTCAGGTCGAACGCAATAGTTTTTTAGCAGCCAAGTCTTAATATAACCACGTGTAGTGCCTGTGGAAAATAAGTAAGTTATTATTTAACAAAATTGCAACTCGGCAGTTTTAGGTAAGCTAAAGCGAATATTCAAATAATTCATATCGTTTGCCAATGGGGAAATCAGATATAGGCCAGTTGTCAGGGAGTTGAGAATGCGTAAATACCGTTTTTAATCGGACAAAAGATTTTACTTTTGGAACTAGTTCATTATTTGTCTCTCTTAGACATACTAATTTTAAAAACGAAGCTGCTCCACAAGAACTTTTGAAAACAATAAGCTGCAAGTGTACAAAAGTCTGCAAAGCCGCATATACTTGTAGAAAACCTGGACTAAGATATCCGTTATTTGCTTTGAATGTCAAGGACAAATGTGTACAAATATCGAAATATATGTGGATGAATTAGATCAAGCCGAAGAAACCGAAGATAAGGTATTAGCTTTTCTGGAACAGGATAAACACAAGGGGGCTGAATTTGACAAAGATGATGTAGACGATAATGAAACCGACACTCGCAGTTTTATTAAAGCAAGCGGACGTTTTGGACCTTCAACTTCAAAATAATTCAAACTAATGTAATGTATTGGCAGTAGAGCATAAAAAATAGAAGTAACTTAACGAAATAAACAAAAAGCGGATTAGGCCTACTGGGGACATCACTTAAAAAAAAAAACGCGCCAAATGATCTACCGCAAGGTGGTGTGGAAACGAGCGCATAGTGGTAGTAACCACCCATAGTGGTAGACATTTTGCAATTTCAAAATTGATAATAAATATATTTACTTAAACTTCAAAAGTGACAATTAAACGTAATAGGAAGTAGAAAGCGTGGAAGTGTATATAGTGGGGTCGATCTGGGTTTGTAAACGGGCTCGTTTTTTCCGAAATTTTTTTATGATGTTATATCTCTATCCTCCGGAAAATTTTCCGGTCGAACTATTCGCGAGGAGAGGGGAAATTTACATGTAAAGATAGGAAAAATCAGTTTTTCGGACATAACTTCCTTTAATTTGATTCGGAAAAATGTATAGGGATAAAATGAAGTGCTTGCGAATGCGCGTAAACTGATCTT
The DNA here is from genome assembly GCA_963675555.1 of Leptura quadrifasciata. Classification (NCBI taxonomy): domain Eukaryota; kingdom Metazoa; phylum Arthropoda; class Insecta; order Coleoptera; family Cerambycidae; genus Leptura; species Leptura quadrifasciata. Next base: position 117,292,956 of record OY776677.1, read on the forward strand.
TGACTCGTTTGAGCCGTTTTAGCGTTTTTTTCGGGGAAGAAAGTGACTTTGCGACTTTTTTCTTTTTCCCCGGATAGACATTTTTTTCGCCCTCTCTCCCCTCCTAATCATACGATCGCAATCTGGCAGGGCTCAAATCAAAGAGAAAAAAAATCCACATTCGATGGCGAAAAACAAATCTCCTCCACCCCTTTTCTTCCTGGCGAAAAATGACTTTTTCAAAAAATAATAACAATAAATTGGTTATTTCGCGACCATTTGTTTATTTATGGCGAAAATTGAAAATACATGAGCGGAACTCAAAGTAGGCAAAGTAGTACGTAATCTCACGTTTGCTGCGCGATGTGCGGAAAAAATTGCGGAAGTTACAGCAGTTTTAATTTCATTTACGTTTATCCTTCCCCCTCCCCCCTAACTTAGTGACTTGAAATTTGGACACAATACTTAGGTCCTGAGTGTCTATCGGAGGAAAAATTCGCCAAGTCACTTTCTTCCCCGACAAAAACGTGAAAACATTTACATATAAATTCCCCCCCTCCTCGCGAAAAGTTCGACGAAAAATTTTCCGGATGATAGAGATGGCTCGACTTTATAACATCACAAAAAAAAATCCGTTTCAAGCCATTTTTAATGCCAGATCGACCCCACTAATAGGAAACTGTCGATATACAGAGTGAATGCGATACAGTGCTTGATCTCCTCTGCCTATAACTCCAAGAGTATTAAACTACGTAAAAATGTATCTGAACCGATGGAGTAAAATCAGTATGTCTAAATGAGGCCTATAACGAACTGGTTCCAACTGGAAACTCTGTTGTTCGATTTAAAACATGTTAATGTACCTGACGACTGGCCTAATAAACTTTTAGGGAAGTTTTATGTCACATTTTATGAACACTGAGTACTCATTTTAAAAATATTGGTAAATCCGTGATTTATGATCAATGTTTATTCTCAATTTTTTGAGAAAGTACATATATATTTCGTTTGCCTAATAGTGTAGTAAAAATAGCCCAAAATAAAGCGATAGAGAAAATTTTACATGAAGCAACGCGACATAGAAAAATAATTTTGTCTTGGTAAAACTAAGAATACCCTGAATTTTCTGCTTCGAATAGGTGGGGAACCTTTTTTTTGCGAAAAGGGGTAAATTGGTCGTTTTGGTGGTTTTTCAGTTTTAACTTATTTTGGACCCTTTAAAATGCTAGTTAAGAAACTAGACCTTTTATTGCAGATGTTCAAGGAACAATCAGTTCAAATTTCTTGAGAATCGGTTCACCGCCTCCCACGATATGTACGTATATAAATATACTTCTTGGCTTCTAACATGGCCAAAATTAAACCGAATATTATAAAATTTTAGACGGAGGTAACTTATGTAACCAAGAAATAGCCTGCGAAGTGCTAGCAAAAAATATCCAACAGTTTGACAGCAATTCCATTTTTAGTCCAAATTCCACAACACTTTCAAAACGTTCCCCCAATTTGCCCAAATGGTCGAACGAAATTTTTCTTACCAAAATGAAGGTACTTTTATGTACTCTTACGTGATATAACTAAAAAAATAACTTTTTTTTTAATTTAGCCGATTTTTTTGTCATTTTTAGTATATACATGCGCGCTGCGATTTCCCGTCATTTTCAGTATTATGCGTATGCGCGCACAAGTATACATATATTTATTCATTATAAAAATGTCAATATCAATAATAAAAAGTGATTGTGAGCAGATTTTAAATATTTAGAGAAAAAAAGATATAATTTTTTTTTCAAAAATTCACTTGATTTTTATTAAACTTTTTACATATATTGATTATTATTTTATTTTATTCAGGTTTTATTTTTCAAGTAGTGGTACTAGATGTGCTTCTACTAGAAGTGTCCACTTCCGAATCGGTTTGGAATATTTCTTCACCTCCGCCATCGCTAAAATCGTATACATCTGAACATTCTCTGAAGTACATCTTCTTCGAATTCTTCAATATCGTAAATATCAGGACCAAATTCTTATTGTTCAGGCTCTTCATCGGCCACAGCTTCGTCAACAATGTTATCTGCATTTTGACACAAAGTATTCCTTCTATTGTGGCATAAATTGCTGCATGCGACGGTGACGCCAATGTTTTTGCATGAGCAACGTTTAGTTTTGCAACCGACCTTACAATCACAAGCAATTATATTGAGTAATTCATTAAGAAGAGGAGCTTTATCAGTCCTTATCGGCATCAATTCATTATCTGTTGTTTGCTGCCATCCAAAATCTTGTCAATTTTGGTACTTCAGAGAATATCTCAGATGTATACGACTTTAGCGATGACGAGGGTGAAGAAATATTCTAAACTCCAATTACCGATTCGGAAGTAGACACTTCTTGCAGTAGCACATTAGACAACTACTAGAAAAAGAAAACATGAATAAAATAAAATAACAATCAATATATGTAAAAAGTTTAATAAAAATCAAGTGAATTTTTGAAAAGAAAATTGTGTCTTACCTTCGAGAGTTTTTTTTTAAACTAAATATTTAAAACCTGCTCGCAATCACTTTTTATTATTAATATTGAAATGAATAATGAATAATTACACGTATGCTTGTGTGGCCATACGTGTAATACTGAAAATGACTTGAAATTGCAGCGCATTTGTATATACCAAAAATGACAAAAAATCGGCTAAATTAGAAGTTTTTTTAGTTACATCACGTGAAAGTACATAAAAATACTTTCATTTTGGTAAAAAAAAATTTCGTTCGACCATTTGGGCAAATCGGGAAACGTTTTGAAAATTTTGTGGAATTTGGATTAAAAATGGAATTGCGGCCAAATAGTTTTTGCTAAAATTTAGCTTCTTGCTTACATAAGTTACTTCCGTCCAAAATTTAATCAAAACTCATTTAATTTTGGCCAAATCAGCGGTAATTCAATTTTTTACATTTTTTAGTATATTTATGTATACATCGTGGGAGGCGGCGAACCGATTCTCAAGAAATTTGAACTGAACGTTCCTTGAACATAATTGATCATCCATTTACCAGTCACATCTCCACAACCCCTGTTGAGGCACGTTACGTCACTGAGGAGGGAGTGGGTTTCAAAAAAAGTAAAGTCCACATAAAAACAAATCATGTCTCGTAAAATGTGCTTTAATATTTATAGTGATTGTGATTTTTTCTTTTGCCAATAAAGTTGTGTGTCCCCAACATCCTGACGCATTTGTGCTGAGGAAGTCAAGGGGGGGGGATAGAATGGAATATATTTATTGTACTAAATATACATATACAAGATAAAATATGTAAGAACAAAAGGTGACAATTCGTATAAACGTTCTTCCATACCACCGAATATAAAAAACAAAAAGAAATGTAATAAAGTATAACACAACAAAAAAAAATGGAAATAACACACACTTCTTAACTAGTAATACAGATAAGATAAACGCAAATTTCATAATACGCATATCGTGTAAAAAACAAACGTATGAGCATTACAAATTATTTTTTACCCTTAGTATATCTTCCTGAAACTTTCTACAGACCTATTTTGCATCATATTAAAAAATTCTACATTGTTGAACCAATTAATTTCTGAATATGCAAAGTAGAATTCAAATTTTTTGGTGTAGTGCCTATGAATGTCAAATCTTATTATATTTCTAAGGTTTAGATTGTGGAGTTCTTGTCTATGCACTATATATTCGTACATGTATTCGGGCTTTTGATTGGTATATATTTTGAACAGAAATACTCCACAAAATAGCAACCATCTGGGCTCGATTCTTAAGATAGCATTATCCTTATATATTGGTGTTACATGATCAAACTTACCAATACCGTATGCAAATCGAATACAGAATTTTTTGCCAGTTGCAATTTATTTTTAAAATCTACAGTTAAGTAATTATAGTAAACTGTTAAGCAGTAGTCAGTATGAGGATACAGCAGTGATTCAACTAGCTTATATTTAATTGAGTAAGTATATATTTAAATTTGTGTAGTGACTTCAGTTTCATATAAAATACCCTTGTCTTGTTACGTTTTCCTATTATACGCGAAAAAAAAGCTTATTTGAATTATAAACTAAATCAGTGCGATCCTAGCCTACACTGGAAAATCCTTAGAAATAACAATATAATTCCAAATAAAATAATTACAAGTATACCAAATCATTTAAGTAATGCAAACGAAGCTAACGATTACTTTGTTAATGCGCTGCCTGTAACTACTGTTTCCCAGATAACTTTAGATTACTACAAAAATAATAGCCTCTTTGACTCTACATTCAAATTTCAGCAAGTAAATGAGGTAACTGTTTTAAATATTATTAAAGGCATTAAAAAAAATGCTACAGGGAGTGATGGGCTCAATATTAAAATGATAAAACTTTGCTGTCCTCATATTGTTCCATATTTGGTACATATTATTAATTTCTGTTTAACACAAAATGTATTTCCAAATGCATGGAAAAGTGCAGTGATAACAGCAGTACCAAAAAAATCGAATCCTGTAGAATTTCCAGATCTTCGGGCTATTAACATCCCATCGGATCTCTCCAAAATAATCGAAAAAATAGTAGAACAACAACTAAGAAGGTATTTGATTGAAAAAAAGATATTGCCTCCTATACAGTCTGGATTTAGACCAGGTTGTACTACAGGCTGTACTACAGCACTTTTGCATGTAGTTGATGATGTGTCGGCGGCTATCGATAAAGGACATTGTACTATTCTCGTGTTGTTAGATTTTAGCAGAGCTTTTGACACGATCAGCTATGACCTGCTTCTATCTATTTTACACTATATTGGGCTCACTGAAGACGCTATTAAATTTTTTGAAAATTACATAAAAGGTAGACAGCTTCTGCTGTTTTAATAAATAATAATTTTTCGAATTACATTGCTTTAAGATCTGGAGTACCACAAGGTTCTATTCTGGGTCCCCTGCTTTTCTCTATATATACAAGCCAATTTACTAACTGCCTTACTAACTATCAGATACACTTATATGCCGACGACACCCAGCTCTATTACTCCTTTAATCCCTCTGATGTAGATGGTGCTTGTTATCATATAAATGAAGATCTAAAATTATTTGTTGACTCAGCCAGAGAGCACAGTCTATTTATTAATACAAGCAAATCAAATCTTATAATCTTTGGGCCCAAAAAAATTCGGAGCAACATTAAAAACCTCGCTAAAATAAAAATTGATGGTAATGAACTAGAAATAGTAGAAAAAGCTAAAAGTCTCGGTGTTATAATAGATTGTGACCTCAAGTTTGTGGATTATATTAACACTTTAATCCGAAAGGCATATGCAACTATTAAATTAATATATGGTGGTAACAGGCGCTTTCTACCTCGGAACACAAAAATACTATTATGCGAAAGTCTAGTCCTATCTATATTAAATTATGCTGACTCACTTTATGGGCCTAATTTAACAATCGCATATAAATCTAAAATTCAAAAAATTCAGAATTCTTGCCTACGTTTAATTTACGGTATTCGTAGGCGTGAGAGAATTTCTTATAAATTGAGTGAACTAAGGTGGTTGAACATGGAGCGTCGTAGGTCGCTACATACAGCATGTTTGTATCATAAAATAATTATAAATAAATGTCCTCCATATTTATATCAAAGATTACAATTTCGGACTGACGTGCATTCCCTAAATTTAAGATTTAGAGGCTTACTGACGCCTCCTGTACATCGTACAGAATTTTTCAAACGGTCTTTTTCATATCAAATATGCAAAGTCTATAATTCTCTCCCTGGTTATTTGAAACTTTTAAAAATAGGCAATTTTAAACGAAAATCTAAACAACTATTATTTAATTCATAATGTGAAGAATTGAATCACTAGTTATGTTAAAAAATATAGTGTGTACATATTTATGTATATGTGTATTATTGTGTATTTAATATATAATTATGTATGTATAATGTGTGTTTATATGTGTGTATATATATATATATGTGTGTATATATGTATATATATATGTGTATGTATATATATATGTGTATGTATATATATGTGTGTATATATATACATATATATATATATATATATATATATATTGCTATGATATATTTATTGTGCTATTATTTTTTTTTTTATTAATTTATTTGGGCGCCAGATGCCTCAACATAATTCATTGTAGACATCAATTCTTGTGATTAATATTTATGTAAAATTTAAAAAGAGCATGAAATACTGCACATAACTTGCGTACAGTTCAAATCTTTACCTCAAGAGCCGGTTCATATATGATTCACACAGTGATACTTGTTAATGAAAAACCTTCGTCAACATAACAATTTAATATATAATGGTAAATGGTTTCTTCAATTGACATGGACCAATAACTTACTAACTAAACTACTAGGTAACTAAAAAAACAAACTAAACTAGCTAGGCGAAATTTGAATTCAAATTAAAATTGTATCTCTTATTTTATTATCAATTTTGCAAAATGTACCTGAGAGATCTCTCGACTGTTGATTCACTTTAATCACTCCCTATTTTCTCACCTCGTTCGGATTCATAACTATCGGCTTTCGTTGCGTTCTGCCCACATCTGGTGCTGGTACCAATCCCAAACGGCTATTGTTGATAGGTCGTTGTATGGTTGCAAATTTGTTTGCCTTTGCTTCCTCACACACGAAACACTACACCTTTGTTTGACACACCTTTTCTGTTTTCAAATGAACGTTTCAAGTTACTCACAAATTTTACATCAGATTATTCCTTAAATTGGTATCCACATACCCTTCTTCATTTGATAATCTTGTTTTTTTTTATGTGTTTTGACGTTCTTTCGTTCTTGTCAGTTTTATATTTTTATATACCTTGGAAACCATCAAATTCACTAACTAACGTGATTTGCTAATTATTATTACAACTACCTTTACAAATTTTACTTATTCTAAAATATTATTTAACGAAAATTTTTCATTCTACAAAATATCACTGCCAGTCTCATACTCTTTTAAATTTTCTCAACTAAAAATTTCTTATGTAGCGAATAATATAGCATTTTGCCCCGCTGATAAATAATATTTTGAAAATATTGGAAAAATCTATTTATCAATATTTAATGTGATATTATTCACTTACACTGTAATATTTCATATTGTCATCATGAATGTCTGGGGTATACGGATACATCATTTCAATGTGAAATTTACCTCGTATCATATCATTATCTCTATGTTTTAGTTCATAAGTGTTAGCATTTAAAACTTTGTTTATTTCATACGGTCCTTCATATGGATAAAGTAATTTCGCACAAATTTTATTTTTGGTGTTTGAAAATCTTAATCTTTTTATCACTACTATTGGCAAAACGATTATTCATTAGAAAAGTTAATGCTGCATGATCGGTTTCTAGTACGAATCGAGAGGCTGTTAGATAAAATTTTAGCTTAGTAATCGCGTATATTATAGACACCATCTCTTTTTCACAAACAGCATATCGTACCTCATATGATTTCAATATACGTGAAATAAAACAAATAGGTGTTTCTGTTCCTGACTGAATTTGAACTAGTTCCGCGGCTATTGAGTGATCTGACGCGTCTGTGCGTAAAATGAACGGCAAAGAAAAATCCGGACTGTATAATAATAGATTTTCATGAAATTTTTCCTTTAACTTTTGAAATGCACTTTCCCTGCGTTCATCCCAAACCCATTTAACTTCTTTTCTTAGGAGTTCTATAAGTGGTACCTCTAGTTCTGACAGGCGAGGAATAAATTTTTTGTAGTAATTTAGAATACCTAAAAATCCTCTCAACATTTTTAAATTTTTTGGTTGTGGATAATCTTTTATTTCACTCAGTCTATCTTTTTCAATACTAATTCCGTTTTGCCCTATTTTGTACCCTAAATATTGTACATTTTCTTGATAAAATTGGCATTTTTCAATGTTTAATTTTAAACCTGCGTAATCTAACGCGTTCATAATTATGTCTAATTGTTTAATGTGATTTTCTTCATGTTACGAGAATATAAGGATATCGTCAATATAATGTAAGCAAAATTTCTCGTATTTATCTAAGATTTGTTGCATAGCACGGACTAATGCTGAGGAAGCGGATTGTAGACCGAATGGAACCACTTTAAAATGATATACATGACCATCTACCATAAATCCAGTATATTTTCGAGATTCTGCTGCAAGTGGTATTAACCAAAATGAATTTTTAAGATCTAGTTTTGTGAAAATTTTATTTTTGCCTATTCTTGCTAACATAGTATCTATCGTTTGAGGAGCGTCGTATTGCGATTTTGTTATTTCATTTAGTTTACGCGCGTCTAAACATAATCTAATGGTATTATCTTTTTTTTTTACTATTACAAGTGGATTTATATAATTTGTTTTTGATGTCTCGATAATGTTTGCCTGTAACATGTTTTGTATTTCAAGATTTACTTGATTTCTATGACTGTATGGTATAGGATATGCCTTACACTTGAATTCCTTGTTTTCATCAACGTTCAAATGATGAATATAGCCTTTTGCAATTCTTGGTTCATAATTTACTAATGAGTTATATTTATGTATTGCATGCCGAATCAGATCATTATATTTGATAGGACAGTTTAATTTTAATTTTTCAAACGAATTGTAACAATTTATTTCATACATGGTTTGTCCCATTGTATGTTCGACGCGTTTGTCATTTAATTCATTTTCCCCTAAACTTAAATTAACAAAAGGTATCATTTTACCTTCAATTTTTAAAATTCTTTTCTCCAGATCAATTTTAGCTCTAATTTTTGTTAAAATGTCCTCACCAAAAATAATATCAAATCTCATTCCAGGCACGACTATAAACTGACCTTGAAAAGTTTCATTTTCTACAACAAATTTTGCATTCAAAACCTTATTACAATCGGCAAATTTTTTTCCTTTAGCATCAAGTAGTTTAACCTTTGATATTTTTATTGTGTTATTTTTGAAATTTGTACTGTTTTTGTTTATTATATTTTCATTTATTAAACTTAACTCGGCTCCTGTGTCTAATAATGCCTTTAACTGTAAATTTTTAATATTTATTTCGATCATAGGTAAAGTACTGATTTTTGTTTCCTCTGGTTGTCCGTAATCATCGCCAGTGTCTATAAATTCCCTCATGTGCTGGTATGAAGTGTTTAAAAATTTCATATCTAAAAATCCTGACCCTGTGGTCGTGTGTTTATTTGTGCAGAAGTTTGAATTTGGTCCATATTACTTTTAGTGTTCGTGTTTTCTATGTTGTCCCTTTTTACATTTGTGTTTGCAATTTGAGCATATGTTAGATTGCCTCTTTGTTCTGTTTGTCTGTTTGCTGTACGTCCGTCTTCCCATTGAGTTGGTCTTCCTTCATTTCTCTGACCATTTCTGAATTCTCCGTTTTGATTGTTGCTATTGTACTTGCTGTTCTGTGTGTTGTTTCCTGAGTTTTGGTTATTATAACTTCTGTGTGCGTTATAATTTCTGTTTTGATTGTCATAATTTCTATAATTTTGATTTTGTCTGTCGTTTCTCTGTCCTTCTTGTCTATCATCCTGTCTGTCGTCGCGAATTACTGTTTTTCTCCATCCAATTCGGTAATCGTCTATTCCCCTTAGGTAGTCAATTAGTTCATCAAAAGTGTGTATTCTCTGCGTAATTATGACATTATGTACATCATCTGAAAAATGTCTTGCTAAATATCGTATTATTTCGGCCTCGGAAAACTTTGGTTCTAGATATCTTACGTTATATAACTTTCTTAAAACATATTTTTCCCTTGAAATTCCCGAATTCTCATAATATTTGCCATTAAATAGATTTTGCCTCACCTTTTGCTGGTTGTAATCTCCCCAGTACTGTTTTATCATAAGCGTTTCAAATTCATCTAATGTTTCAAATTTATCTGCTATCATTTGATACCAGAGTTCAGCATCCCCTTGTATCATGTTTTGTATAACCTGTTTTAAATTTGCCCCGCTATGTACAGTTGACATGCATTGTCTTAGTCTAGTTATGAAGATTTTTGGATGTATTCTTGCATCCCCATAAAAATAAAATTCAGGTTTTGTGCATTGATGTGTGTGAACTTGAGTGCATGTAGTTTGTGTTTGTGCTTTAGTTGTTTCTTTAATTAGTAGGGTATTTTGTTCGATTTTCTTGTCATGTTCTTTCAAGCATTCATTAACTGTTTTGTTTTGGTCTTGTATTTTTTCTTTTAATGCTGAAAAACCTTCTACTACTAACGATTCTACTTCCTGTTGTAACTCTGTTCTGATCTCATCTTGTACTGTGCGTATTCTAGCATTTATTTCCTCTGCCACTTCACTTTGTAATCTGTCTAGTTTATTTTCAAAATTTCCCATTCTCTCTTCAATTCTCTTTGTATTCTCATCCATTTTCTTGTTCATTTCATTCGCATTTTCATCCATTTTCTTGTTCATTCCATTCGCATTTTCATCCATTTTCTTGTGCAATTCATTTGCACTGTCAATCATTTTCTTATTCATTTCACACATCATGTCCATTATTTGTGTTAATAAATTTGAGTCTGATTGTGTCGGATGTGTAGAGTCTCCCGCTTGTGCGACTGTAGCTTGTGTATCTTCTGTCTCATCCATTTTTGTTGTTATTTTACCTGACCTAAGTTTCATACAGTTTTCAAACAGCAAGAACAAATAATGTGCGTACCTTTACAGTTGGTCACTACTGCGCTGGCCCCACGTTGGCTCGACAAATTTGCTATGATATATTTATTGTGCTATTATTTTTTTTTTATTAATTTATTTGGGCGCCAGATGCCTCAACATAATTCATTGTAGACATCAATTCTTGTGATTAATATTTATGTAAAATTTAAAAAGAGCATGAAATGCTGCACATAACTTGCGTACAGTTCAAATCTTTACCTCAAGAGCCGGTTCATATATGATTCACACAGTGATACTTGTTAATGAAACACCTTCGTCAACATAACAATTTAATATATAATGGTAAATGGTTTCTTCAATTGACATGGACCAATAACTTACTAACTAAACTACTAGGTAACTAAAAAAACAAACTAAACTAGCTAGGCGAAATTTGAATTCAAATTAAAATTGTATCTTTTATTTTATTATCAATTTTGCAAAATGTACCTGAGAGATCTCTCGACTGTTGATTCACTTTAATCACTCCCTATTTTCTCACCTCGTTCGGATTCATAACTATCGGCTTTCGTTGCGTTCTGCCCACATCTGGTGCTGGTACCAATCCCAAACGGCTATTGTTGATAGGTCGTTGTATGGTTGCAAATTTGTTTGCCTTTGCTTCCTCACACACGAAACACTACACCTTTGTTTGACACACCTTTTCTGTTTTCAAATGAACGTTTCAAGTTACTCACAAATTTTACATCAGATTATTCCTTAAATTGGTATCCACATACCCTTCTTCATTTGATAATCTTGTTTTTTTTTATGTGTTTTGACGTTCTTTCGTTCTTGTCAGTTTTATATTTTTATATACCTTGGAAACCATCAAATTCACTAACTAACGTGATTTGCTAATTATTATTACAACTACCTTTACAAATTTTACTTATTCTAAAATATTATTTAACGAAAATTTTTCATTCTACAAAATATCACTGCCAGTCTCATACTCTTTTAAATTTTCTCAACTAAAAATTTCTTATGTAGGGAATAATATAGCATTTTGCCCCGCTGATAAATAATATTTTGAAAATATTGGAAAAATCTATTTATCAATATTTAATGTGATATTATTCACTTACACTGTAATATTTCATATTGTCATCATGAATGTCTGGGGTATACGGATACATCATTTCAATGTGAAATTTACCTCGTATCATATCATTATCTCTATGTTTTAGTTCATAAGTGTTAGCATTTAAAACTTTGTTTATTTCATACGGTCCTTCATATGGATAAAGTAATTTCGCACAAATTTTATTTTTGGTGTTTGAAAATCTTAATCTTTTTATCACTACTATTGGCAAAACGATTATTCATTAGAAAAGTTAATGCTGCATGATCGGTTTCTAGTACGAATCGAGAGGCTGTTAGATAAAATTTTAGCTTAGTAATCGCGTATATTATAGACACCATCTCTTTTTCACAAACAGCATATCGTACCTCATATGATTTCAATATACGTGAAATAAAACAAATAGGTGTTTCTGTTCCTGACTGAATTTGAACTAGTTCCGCGGCTATTGAGTGATCTGACGCGTCTGTGCGTAAAATGAACGGCAAAGAAAAATCCGGACTGTATAATAATAGATTTTCATGAAATTTTTCCTTTAACTTTTGAAATGCACTTTCCCTGCGTTCATCCCAAACCCATTTAACTTCTTTTCTTAGGAGTTCTATAAGTGGTACCTCTAGTTCTGACAGGCGAGGAATAAATTTTTTGTAGTAATTTAGAATACCTAAAAATCCTCTCAACATTTTTAAATTTTTTGGTTGTGGATAATCTTTTATTTCACTCAGTCTATCTTTTTCAATACTAATTCCGTTTTGCCCTATTTTGTACCCTAAATATTGTACATTTTCTTGATAAAATTGGCATTTTTCAATGTTTAATTTTAAACCTGCGTAATCTAACGCGTTCATAATTATGTCTAATTGTTTAATGTGATTTTCTTCATGTTCCGAGAATATAAGGATATCGTCAATATAATGTAAGCAAAATTTCTCGTATTTATCTAAGATTTGTTGCATAGCACGGACTAATGCTGAGGAAGCGGATTGTAGACCGAATGGAACCACTTTAAAATGATATACATGACCATCTACCATAAATCCAGTATATTTTCGAGATTCTGCTGCAAGTGGTATTAACCAAAATGAATTTTTAAGATCTAGTTTTGTGAAAATTTTATTTTTGCCTATTCTTGCTAACATAGTATCTATCGTTTGAGGAGCGTCGTATTGCGATTTTGTTATTTCATTTAGTTTACGCGCGTCTAAACATAATCTAATGGTATTATCTTTTTTTTTTACTATTACAAGTGGATTTATATAATTTGTTTTTGATGTCTCGATAATGTTTGCCTGTAACATGTTTTGTATTTCAAGATTTACTTGATTTCTATGACTGTATGGTATAGGATATGCCTTACACTTGAATTCCTTGTTTTCATCAACGTTCAAATGATGAATATAGCCTTTTGCAATTCTTGGTTCATAATTTACTAATGAGTTATATTTATGTATTGCATGCCGAATCAGATCATTATATTTGATAGGACAGTTTAATTTTAATTTTTCAAACGAATTGTAACAATTTATTTCATACATGGTTTGTCCCATTGTATGTTCGACGCGTTTGTCATTTAATTCATTTTCCCCTAAACTTAAATTAACAAAAGGTATCATTTTACCTTCAATTTTTAAAATTCTTTTCTCCAGATCAATTTTAGCTCTAATTTTTGTTAAAATGTCCTCACCAAAAATAATATCAAATCTCATTCCAGGCACGACTATAAACTGACCTTGAAAAGTTTCATTTTCTACAACAAATTTTGCATTCAAAACCTTATTACAATCGGCAAATTTTTTTCCTTTAGCATCAAGTAGTTTAACCTTTGATATTTTTATTGTGTTATTTTTGAAATTTGTACTGTTTTTGTTTATTATATTTTCATTTATTAAACTTAACTCGGCTCCTGTGTCTAATAATGCCTTTAACTGTAAATTTTTAATATTTATTTCGATCATAGGTAAAGTACTGATTTTTGTTTCCTCTGGTTGTCCGTAATCATCGCCAGTGTCTATAAATTCCCTCATGTGCTGGTATGAAGTGTTTAAAAATTTCATATCTAAAAATCCTGACCCTGTGGTCGTGTGTTTATTTGTGCAGAAGTTTGAATTTGGTCCATATTACTTTTAGTGTTCGTGTTTTCTATGTTGTCCCTTTTTACATTTGTGTTTGCAATTTGAGCATATGTTAGATTGCCTCTTTGTTCTGTTTGTCTGTTTGCTGTACGTCCGTCTTCCCATTGAGTTGGTCTTCCTTCATTTCTCTGACCATTTCTGAATTCTCCGTTTTGATTGTTGCTATTGTACTTGCTGTTCTGTGTGTTGTTTCCTGAGTTTTGGTTATTATAACTTCTGTGTGCGTTATAATTTCTGTTTTGATTGTCATAATTTCTATAATTTTGATTTTGTCTGTCGTTTCTCTGTCCTTCTTGTCTATCATCCTGTCTGTCGTCGCGAATTACTGTTTTTCTCCATCCAATTCGGTAATCGTCTATTCCCCTTAGGTAGTCAATTAGTTCATCAAAAGTGTGTATTCTCTGCGTAATTATGACATTATGTACATCATCTGAAAAATGTCTTGCTAAATATCGTATTATTTCGGCCTCGGAAAACTTTGGTTCTAGATATCTTACGTTATATAACTTTCTTAAAACATATTTTTCCCTTGAAATTCCCGAATTCTCATAATATTTGCCATTAAATAGATTTTGCCTCACCTTTTGCTGGTTGTAATCTCCCCAGTACTGTTTTATCATAAGCGTTTCAAATTCATCTAATGTTTCAAATTTATCTGCTATCATTTGATACCAGAGTTCAGCATCCCCTTGTATCATGTTTTGTATAACCTGTTTTAAATTTGCCCCGCTATGTACAGTTGACATGCATTGTCTTAGTCTAGTTATGAAGATTTTTGGATGTATTCTTGCATCCCCATAAAAATAAAATTCAGGTTTTGTGCATTGATGTGTGTGAACTTGAGTGCATGTAGTTTGTGTTTGTGCTTTAGTTGTTTCTTTAATTAGTAGGGTATTTTGTTCGATTTTCTTGTCATGTTCTTTCAAGCATTCATTAACTGTTTTGTTTTGGTCTTGTATTTTTTCTTTTAATGCTGAAAAACCTTCTACTACTAACGATTCTACTTCCTGTTGTAACTCTGTTCTGATCTCATCTTGTACTGTGCGTATTCTAGCATTTATTTCCTCTGCCACTTCACTTTGTAATCTGTCTAGTTTATTTTCAAAATTTCCCATTCTCTCTTCAATTCTCTTTGTATTCTCATCCATTTTCTTGTTCATTTCATTCGCATTTTCATCCATTTTCTTGTTCATTCCATTCGCATTTTCATCCATTTTCTTGTGCAATTCATTTGCACTGTCAATCATTTTCTTATTCATTTCACACATCATGTCCATTATTTGTGTTAATAAATTTGAGTCTGATTGTGTCGGATGTGTAGAGTCTCCCGCTTGTGCGACTGTAGCTTGTGTATCTTCTGTCTCATCCATTTTTGTTGTTATTTTACCTGACCTAAGTTTCATACAGTTTTCAAACAGCAAGAACAAATAATGTGCGTACCTTTACAGTTGGTCACTACTGCGCTGGCCCCACGTTGGCTCGACAAATTTGCTATGATATATTTATTGTGCTATTATTTTTTTTTTTATTAATTTATTTGGGCGCCAGATGCCTCAACATAATTCATTGTAGACATCAATTCTTGTGATTAATATTTATGTAAAATTTAAAAAGAGCATGAAATGCTGCACATAACTTGCGTACAGTTCAAATCTTTACCTCAAGAGCCGGTTCATATATGATTCACACAGTGATACTTGTTAATGAAAAACCTTCGTCAACATAACAATTTAATATATAATGGTAAATGGTTTCTTCAATTGACATGGACCAATAACTTACTAACTAAACTACTAGGTAACTAAAAAAACAAACTAAACTAGCTAGGCGAAATTTGAATTCAAATTAAAATTGTATCTTTTATTTTATTATCAATTTTGCAAAATGTACCTGAGAGATCTCTCGACTGTTGATTCACTTTAATCACTCCCTATTTTCTCACCTCGTTCGGATTCATAACTATCGGCTTTCGTTGCGTTCTGCCCAAATCTGGTGCTGGTGCCAATCCCAAACGGCTATTGTTGATAGGTCGTTGTATGGTTGCAAATTTGTTTGCCTTTGCTTCCTCACACACGAAACACTACACCTTTGTTTGACACACCTTTTCTGTTTTCAAATGAACGTTTCAAGTTACTCACAAATTTTACATCAGATTATTCCTTAAATTGGTATCCACATACCCTTCTTCATTTGATAATCTTGTTTTTTTTTATGTGTTTTGACGTTCTTTCGTTCTTGTCAGTTTTATATTTTTTCCTCCCTTTTTTTTTAAATCACCTTGGAAACCATCAAATTCACTAACTAACGTGATTTGCTAATTATTATTACAACTACCTTTACAAATTTTACTTATTCTAAAATATTATTTAACGAAAATTTTTCATTCTACAAAATATCACTGCCAGTCTCATACTCTTTTAAATTTTCTCAACTAAAAATTTCTTATGTAGGGAATAATATAGCAATATATATATATATATATATATATATATATATATATATATATAAGATTTTTACTGTTAAAACAATTGCAATTCACATAAATATTCATATGCACTCGTATATATATATATATATATATATATACGAGTGCATATGAATATTTATGTGAATTGCAATTGTTTTAACAGTAAAAATCTTTTTAGTGTTGTAGGTTAGTTTGGTTGTGATAGTACTGGCTAGACTTCGACGACTATCTGTGTCGAGGTCTGTCCGTTACTATTGCAGCCGTTCAGGGTTAAGTGGTAGAACAGATTTTACAGTACCTGTATTGTAGAAACTGAACTTCGCCCCTTTATGCCACATTTTTCAAGCTAAATTATTGTATAAATATGTTTGTATACTTTATTCTGTGGTTATAAATAAAGACGTTTATTATTATTATTATTATTAATTACATATTCTTCAAAATTTAGGCTTGTATCAATTATTACTCCTAAGTTTCTAGCTGAATCTTTTTGTGGTATTTCTGTTCCATTCATGTGTAAAGTGGTAAAATTATGAAAATTAACTTTATTCTTTATATGACTAGTGCCTATTATTAGAGGGCAACTTTTCTTAGCATTTAATCTTAATCCATGTTCTTCTGACCAATTGAATATCCTGCCTAAGTCGGAATTGACTTCTTGTAATGCCTGACTTGTTTTCGTTAGCTCGAATGTCTTGAGTATTTGTGTATTATAATTATAGTAAAGCTGTTGTCATATTTAAAAAAACAGGATATCCTAAAAAATTGTAAAAACTAAAGGGAACTAAGATTAGCATTGCCGAAGAACTTACCCTCGAAGAAAGAAAAGAAAATAAAATATTGCGACAACACCTCAAAAAAGCACGAGCAAAGAAACTGAATGCAACCATAAAAAATAAAAAGCTCATTATCAACGGTCAGGAATATAGTGCTCAGGAACTAGCTGATGGAGAAGAGGATACAGATGAGGAAGATGTAATAGAAATTGCACAAGACACAAAATTACAAAACGACAAAAAATCGGCATATAAATCGAACAGTGCCCCATCTACACCAATTGAAAAAGACGTAAATCAAAGAGCAGGTAGTAACGAAGAAGAAGAAGATGTGTTTGAAACGGAGAAAGTCGAAGACTCGCTGAAAAGAAAGATAGTGAAAGTCGGCAAACCTATTAATAAATTTGCAGCAAGGTCATCAGCCAGAATAAACAGTAATAAATAATAAAAATTCATCACCAAGTTAATAATAATTATACTTTAACATTTTTTTTCGTATTGTCCCATTTTATAATTTTTAATTCGTATTGTCTCATTTTATACTTTTTAATTCGTATTGTCCGATTTTACACTTTTAATTCATATTGTCCCATTTTACACTTTTTAATTCGTATTGCCCGATTTTAAACTTTTTAATTCGTATTGTCCCATTTTACACTTTCATTTGGAATTGTCCTATTTTAAATTCTCACTATTTAAATCTTTAAATTAAATATCATTTTGCTACATGTTTTTATTTTCCTAGTACACAGTGTAAGTTGATAGTTGAAATAGGCATACTTTTACTTTTTTACAATTTTATGATCTGTCTACGTTTATACTTCCTATTCTATTTTATTGCTTAAAATTTTAATATGTAATATGGTGTTATAAACTATGTATAAGATATTCAACAAATTTCTACCATTGGCAGAAAAATATATGCATAAATAATTGTGTATAACGTAAACTATGGATCCATATATTAAAGAATATCAAAATGATTCAATTAGAATATCTGTTGTAAACAACATGCAGGAGTTCAACAGAATACAGTCTAGTTTACCGAATAGCTTTAAAATATTTCATATTAATATTCGCAGCATTTACAAAAACATAGATGAACTATCTGTATTTTTGAGCCAATTTAATGAAGACTTTGACATATTGGTTTTAACTGAAACATTCCGAATATATGATATAAATATTTTCAAAATGAAAGGATACAAAATATTGTATAATGAAGGTAATTTCAATAGAAATGATGGTGTAATAACCTTTATAAAAATAGATTTAGAACATAGATGTAATGCAGTCAGTATTGCAGATACGCGAGCTCTAGAATTAAGCATAAAAACAAAAAATAAAAATATTTTAGTTACTGCAATTTATAGGTCTCCTAACTCTTGCCCATATCAATTTAACAGACAATTAATCCAATATTTAGAGAATACAGAACAAAACGACATGCATATTCTTGTTGGTGATATAAACATAAACATTTTATCTCAGATTGATTACGCCGAAGAATATATCAACATATTAAGTACAAATGGATTTACTTCTTTATAAATGACTATACTCGAGTCCAAAATAACCAACAGGCATGCCTCGATCATTTTTTTGTTAAAAGTAATTTTATAAACAATAACGAAAATGTTATAACACCTATTATCTTTAAAGAAAACATAACAGACCATTATCCCATAATAATAATTTTTCATCTAGAACGAGAAATAACTTACGAGGAGAACCTAAATAATAATTCAAAAAAATTTGTTAATTACAGAAATTTAAAAATGGATTTACAGCAAGAAAACTGGGAGGAAATCTACAATGAAAATAATATAGATACGATGATCGACATCTTTGTCAAAAAATTAAAAACAAATATTGAAAAAAATACTAAAACAATAAAAATTAACAACAAGCAAAGAAAGAGAAAAGAATGGATGACTACAGGTTTAATAAAATCTATTAATACTAAAAACGAAATGTACCAGAATTTATTAAGAAATCAAAATGACAGAATATTGGAAATTCAATATAAAACCTATAAAAATAAGCTTACTAAGCTCATAAAAAATACTAAAATTAATTATTATAGGTCCTTAATAAACAAAGACAAAAACAGTTCAAAAAACTTATGGGATACTGTAAATAAAATTTGTAACCGTACCAAACAGAAAACAGAGATAAACAAAATAATAGTAGGCGACAGATTAATAACTAATAAAACGAGTATTGCAAATAACTTTAATACACATTACAGTAATTTAGGAGAAATATATGCCAAAAAAATAATACCACCAGAAGGTTTTAGCGAGGAACAGGGCATCTTGGAGAACACCATGTATCTTTATCCTACAAATGAAATAGAGGTAAAAAAGGAAATAAAAAATTTAAAACAAAAAAAGTCGCCGGGGTTAGACAACTTACGTGCCGAGACACTTAAAGAAATATGTAATGAAATAGCTACTCCGCTTACTTTTATAATAAACAAGTGTTTTGATGCAGGGTGTTTTCCAAGATTGCTTAAAGTTGGTGTCATCAAACCATTGCATAAAAGTGGTGATAAAATGCAAATAATAAATTACCGACCAGTTTCCCTCATCTCTAACATAGCCAAAATAATAGAAAAAATATTAAAAAACAGAATATTACACTTTTTAAACAAATTTAATTTAATATCTAGCCAACAATTCGGCTTTAGAGAGGGAAAGTCTACGGAAGATGCTGTATGCTTGTTAACTTCCTATATTTATAACAGCTTGGATAAAAACAAACCGTCTCTATGTATATTTGTAGACCTCGCCAAGGTCTTCGATACGGTATGTCATAAAAGGCTCCTAAGCAAATTAAATTCATATGGGTTAAGAGGTAAAGTTTTAGATCTTCTGGAAAGTTATTTATCCGACAGAACGCAATACGTTAAAATTAATAACGCCATAAGTGATGATAGAACAGTTAAGTACGGTGTCCCTCAAGGTACGGTATTAGGTCCTCTATTATTTACAATATACATCAACAGCTTATTGTCATTAAATATATCAGGTACCATATTATCTTTTGCAGATGACACAGCCATTATATTTGAGGCAAATTCCTGGAAAGAGTTAAAAAAAATGGCAGAAAATGATTTTAGAGTAATTACAAAATGGTTCCAATTAAATACGCTCACTTTAAACTGTGAAAAAACGTATTATTTACCCTTTACCTCATACGCCAATAATTTGCCAAATATGGGCCCACTAAATATTGACAAAGATATAAATATACCAGAAGCTGAATCCGTAAAGTACCTTGGGATCATTATTGACAGACATCTCAGATGGGACCTACAAACAAAGCATGTTACACAAAAAATTAGAGGTCTACTGTCTAGATTTAAATACTTAAAAAATTTCTTGGATATAGCTCACCTTAAAATACTCTACTATGCATTAGTTCAATCTCATCTGTCATACGGCATTATGGGGTGGGGAGGAGTTAGCGATTGCCATCTAAATAATCTAAATGTTCTCCAAAAATGGATACTGAAAATAATATATGGTAAAAACCTTACTTACCCTAGTAATGCAATATTTAAGGACAGTGGAGTTCTTGACATTAGACAATTGTTCTGTTTTACTATTCTCAAGAACATATTTAAAAATAAAATTAAAATACAGAAAATCTCGCATTTTCATGAAACGAGATGGAAGCAGAGCGGTTGCCAGGTGCCGAGAAGCCACAAGGCCATTGGTCAGAGAAACTTCAGTTACCTCGCAACCAGATTATTTAAGTTTATACCGAATGAGCTTAAAGATATAGATAGTTTCGGAAAATTCAAACAGAAAACTAAAAAGTGGCTCCTAGAAGCGCCTAGAAGTATAATACATGACATTTTAAACTAAGAAGTACCTATATATGTATGTATGTGTATATATATGTATGTATATATATATATATGTATATATATATATATATATATATATATATATATATATATATATATATATATGTATATATGTTAAATAGTGGATTCTTGAAATAGCTTTTTAAAAACTTTATTCACTTATTGGAGTCAAGCTTGACTCTTTGTATAATAATAAACAATAATAAATTTAGAATGTATTCGACCAAATGTGAGTATAAGACTGATTACAAAAAGGTTGTTGGTAATATTTATAATGTTTTGAGAACAAAGGAAACAGTGTTGCTGATTCAGCACAATCAGGATTACTTAGAATTGAAATACAATGCTCATGCAGCGTGAGCGGTTATTGAGAAGAGCTGTTACGCAGTATGTAATACGATATGTTTGAGAAGGTTAAGCCTGTCTCGATAATATTATATATCATAGTATATTTCTAATATAACAGCTTCCCCCTTATAAAAAAAGTTGGTGTTTTATGCAGCAACTTTTGAAATGAATATAAAATGTATATAAAAGGTAATGGTACAATTTGGAAAAATATAAAAGATACAAAAATGTTAAATCGTAAGGTTTAAAACACAGAATATAACCTTAGCGTCTAGAATATGAGATGCAAGCACAATAAGCTTGATTCATAAAATAAAATAACATAAAAATGTTAGAGTTAAAATATAGCTTTGGCAAGAAAGCGTAAAATACAAACATACTAGGTTTGAATTGTAAAATAGGATAAAATATTCCTAAGGTTAAAATATAGCTTTACTGTGAAAGCATAAAATATAAGCATGATGGGTTTGAATGAAAATGACGTAAAAATGTTAATAAAATTGAAATTAACAAATGATAGAAAAATAATGAAATATAATGATTAAACAAATGAAATAAAATTCACTGAAGAGTCCAGCACTGAAAGTCAGTAAAAAGGCACAAAACAGTTTGTCTTTATGTAAGTTCTATGTCTTCGGCTTCGTTGTCTTCTCTTCTTAAGGTAGGTCGTCTTCGTGAAGGAAATAGGTTAGCAAATGTCCTGTAGGGTTTGCTAGGCCTCGGTGGAGATGGGGGTGATGCAGAAACATCGATGGCTAGTCTTCGTCTTTTTGTTCTGCACTTACAAAATAGGTACAGAAATAACAGTCCAATTATTAGCACAATGATAAAATAGGTGAACCAGGATATGTGTTTTGTTATAAAGGGTTCGTTGATCAAATCATCTAAATCTCTGGAGTATTGGTCCAACTTGTGTTTGGCAACTTCGAGGTCTTCCGTATTGAGATTGTTTAATTTTAGTGGTTTAAGATTTGGAGCTCGGATTTTGTCTGGAATATGTTTACAACATTCAAATGGAATTTGGATTGGATGAGTGTCGTCTTTTACATCGGTTACTTCATTGGTACTGGCTTGAATTTTTGTGATGCCTATGAAGGCGTAACAATTTGGTTGTAATTTTACTATTGAATTTTTGTAGATGGCTTCAGTTTTTGAATTTCTTTCTGGACAGTTGATGGTTCTGCGTTAATAACTAACCATGTGTTTTCGTCTATTTTTTGGACGTTGTAGCCTTGGCTGATGATAAATGACGTCTGGCAGTTTTCTGGCAGAGTTTTGAGGTTCTTAAAGAGACGGGCTTCGCATATGGCATTGTTGTCAATAGGATATGCAAATAAATTTGGACATAATTTGGTGTTGAAATAAAGTGGTTTGCATTCTTCAAGGCTCGAAATAGGTATGTACATTAATGAATCATCATCTCTCGCGATATATTTTTGAGAAGTTGATAATACATGATATAAACCAGTTCTATTATCCAAAATAGGAATAGGGTATAATTGAAATACTGAATATGTTTGAGGGTCTATTAAATATATGTCTAACACAAATATTAGATCCGAATTTGTTTGAAAAGCTTTTAGTTCTATAATGTCTAAGTACTGTGCAACCTTTGATAGTTTGATTGGAAGCGGTAAATTGTTCCTTTGTAGGTTTTGCGAAATTTCCTGTAGAGAATTTACTAAGTCCTTTGGATTTATAATTGACGTGTGAATTATTTTAAGCCTCGCGAAAGTGATGGAATTTAGAATATCATTTAGGTTATCCTCGATAAATAAATAACTTGCCATAAGTTGTTCGCAGATTTTGATAAATTTCAGTTTTGCATGGATGTTTTCTATATCTTTAGTCATGTCTAAAATTGAGGTTTCAATTCTTTAATATCCTTATTGAAAGTTTCTTCGTCAACTTGCAATTTTTGAATAGTTGCGTTGAAATTTTTGATTACTAAAGTTGTATCAGATATTTGGTTTTTAATTAGATTTTCGAGTTGATTGAAATGATTAATTTTGAAAAGAATATTACTTTTTGAAAGTACCGTTGTCATTAAATTGTTTTGCAATTTATTTTGTCATGTGAGATTATTTGTAGAAATAGGTGTTATTGCCAGTTTGGTATTTGGTTTTTGTAACGTGGTTATCGAAATGATTTTTAACATTTCTTTTGTTTTGGTCTCGGACGCTAATTAATACACGCTATTTGGTAAAATAGTGTACCAATCATGTATTTAGTTTCCTGTATGATCGTCATGTAGTCGGGTATATAACTTATTAGGATAATAATCATATTTATAATGCATTATCGCAATATTTTAATATTTCGTTTCGAATGTATGTCACAATAGTTGCTATTCATATGTGGAATAGTTTTAACAGGGTTGTACACTTGGAAAATAACCATGAGGGGTTGCTGTTGTGAAACACAGCGTAGAATGGTATTGTTAGAATAACGTGTGGGTTGAGAAAAATGAATTATTATCGATTTTATTACTGTAATTTATTGTTAATATCATATTTAATTAAGTATTCATTTCTCATGATTACATAGGGCTTTAAGATTGAGTTTCATAGGGTGGACTGAACTATCTGAATGTTAGAAAACTTCGGGATATTTTTCTTGCATGACAAATTTTTCTGAGTGGGAAAATTAAACTTACAGAATTTCAATTTCTGGAGTAGCGTTGAAGATGGGTAGTTACCGCATGTTCTTTTGATATGGAGTTGTTAATATAAGAATAAGAGGATTCACTTATTAGTTTATAAGGTGAACATAAATGATTGTCATAAGTCTATGCGCATTATATTTCCGAGATAATGAAGAGATTGACTGATGGAATTATTCGGAAAATTATAAATGAGATTTTTGAAGGAATAATTGTTTGAAATTAAATTCGTGAAATGGTTACTACTTGTCAGAATTAGGGTGATGTACGTTTCGGATAATAATTCTATGTAAATGTTACGAGAAAATAAATTCCTTTAATTTTAAGAAGTTGGTCAGGGGATGAAAGAATATAAATGTTTCTGTTACATGATTATCGTATCACGAATATAGTGTTGGAATTATAACATAAGGATGTTTACGATTGATTTTGCAATCTTGTGTAGGACAGTGTAAGCTGTGTGAATTTGTCAATTTGTTGTATGTGTCGGTGTGCAGTTTTGTGTGAGAATTCGAATAGGTCGATATTGATTTGTCGAATAGTGCTTTTGGGGTTTTGGTGATTACCAAAGGATTGTTAGGATCCTTGCGATTTGGTTTTTCTCTGTTCGACAAGTTTTACATTTTTTTATAGAACTTTTGGCATGGTTTGTTAGTTCTTGCCAATTATATTTGTTTTTGATGTAACCTATTTTTATAAACGGAACCTTATTTATCAGGGGTTCTTGATAGGTTCTGATTAGTAGTTGAAGAATTAAAATATAGTGATAAATTTTGTATATTGGTCTAGTATAAGTATTCGAAATTTTGAGGTATTATTTTTTTATATATTTTCTTTTGAAATCCCTAAATTTTTTATTTTTAAAATAATGTTGAGAATAAATGTCTTAACATTGATCCTAAAGAGAAATAATTCTGTCCGTCTGTGTTTTTGGGTTAATGTTAGTTTTGTTCTACTAAACTACAGAATAATTTCGTAGTTTTCCTTTTAGATGGAAATGTTTTAGTGAAATTAGTGTATGGAAGTAAGTTCACAATTTTTCGATATAGTAGTTGTGTGAAATTTGTAGTTTTACGTTTTGTTTTCGTAATCTACTAGAAGTTTTGTCTCGTGTAAGTATAAAAGTTGTCAAATGGTTGTAAGGTGTAGAGTTTGTTTGTAATTTGTATTTTAGAATTTTATCTATTGAGGATTTTGTTTTGTAAAGTCTAGAAAATGTGTTAAATTCTTGGGTAATTTGTTCGTCTTTTAATCTCGTCTTCGTTATCTGAAGATTCATTCGACTTCCAAATGAATTTTGAATATTTTGAAGAACGATTGATTTTCAGTTCCTGAAATTTCTTTTGTATGTTTGTAAATTTTCAGAGTTTTCGAGTAATTCAATTTTTTTTAATTTGAAAAGGTATGTTCTGAATTTAGGTTCTAATTTAAAGTCTGAAAATTTCTTAATGTATATTATTTAAATTTCTGCCCTTGCTATTAATTATTATCTAATTAACAGCTGTTATTACTTGTGCTTGTAAAGCGTTTATGTTGGTGTAATGAAACATCATAATGAGTACAATGCAATATTGAGGTATTGAATATCATGAAATTCTTGTTAAAATGTTTAAGTTTATAAACATACAAGAGTGCCTCTGTGCAAAAGTTCAAGGCACTGTTATCAAAGTAGTACTACTATTATGAATTTCTTCGAATTAAATGTAAATATTTTATGTGCATTTATTTAAATGAACAAAAGTATTTCCTTATGATTAAGGTTTTGTAGAATTTATTACAGGAGAAGAAATGTCGAAATGTCCTAGTAATAGAGGAACGGAATAAAATTATTTACATAAGAAGTGTTTTTGATCAATAATTGATCTATGCAGTTAGTTGATATATCGTACAATTATTTTTTAAAGATTTTCTAGTAATATTAATTTAGGAAAATTTGAGAAAAGTGGAGAATATCTTTAATATAAACTGTAATTTTAGGTAGTAATATTCTAAAAGATTTCGATTAGGTGACTAAAAATTTGTGAGATAATTTTGAAAATTATTTTGGGTTGCAAGTTTTTGTGTAAGTGTTTTATTTCGCAGGGTCGGCATATGGTTGAGACAAGAATCGGTATTATCGTTATCAATTAAGTTTAAATATAGATTTGAATTTTTGGACTGGTTCAAATTTTAAGTTTGAAAATTCAACGATTTTTGGAATTGTTTTTTCAGGAGACACAAATGGATTTTGTCGGTACATTTTCCTGATTGTGTAGGGTGTATAGATTTTCCTTTTGTTTTGATTATGCAGGATTGTATGCGTGTTTCTTGAATTATTCTTTATCTTGTTTGTCTTTCGAATTTTCGATTTCCTGAGTATTTTATTACTAATTTTAAATAATGTTTGTGAAATAAATATTTTTCTGTTTAATGCTTTTGGTTTTACTTGCTTCGGATTATTTTTTGGAATGTTTAAATTTAAGTTTACCAATTTAGATTTATCTATAAGGCATGATTTTGTTTTCGAATGGTTTATTTTTTGTGGGTTAACGTTAGGGGTTACATTTGAAGTTTTTTCTGTCTCTTGTACTTTGCTTTTAAATATTTTTTTGATTCTTGATTCGGTAAAAGTAGAACTTTGATTTTTGTTTTCACAGAACATGTCTAAAAGTTTAGGAATTCTGTCTGTTTGATAGGAGTCTGATTTTTGATAATTTACATTAGATGTTGTCTCGAAAAATTCACTTTGTACGTTTGTCTTTGCAGAGGTGTTAAGTAGGCGTATTTTTTCATGTTTCTGAGCTAGCGGTATAGTGTCAGTGTCACAATAAAATTCAAATACTTCTTCAGTATGTGGTTCGAATAAAATAGGATTTTGATTAATCATGTTGCCTGAAATGTGATTGTTAATATTTTTGTTTAAATCTGTAACTTGTTGTAAAGGTAAATAATCGTTAACTTTAAATAATGGTATATTTTTAAAATTAGTAATTAGTTGATTATTTTTGAAGTCTATAATGCATTCGTAATGTTCTAGAAAGTCGCTACCTACGAAGCCATCAAAGTCTGTATCTAAATCGTGTACATAAACTTCGTATGGGTCGTTAGAATTGAATGGTATGAGAACACATTCGGTGATATTAATTGTTTGACCAATTGCTTGTATATTTAAATTTTCGGGACGTCTTTGGTTATAATTTCCTGTTGCTTTGGGTTTGAAAATGGAAATATCTGCACCTAAATTGATTAGAATATTAAATTTATTTGTTGGGTCTTTCATGAAATACAGGTTTGCCGAACTTACTTGAAATGGAGGGTTAGATGGTGAATTTACATGAAACATTGCTCTTGAGGGTTCGAATGTGGGTCGGAATTGTCCTTGAGGTTTATCGCTTGGACTTGGCGAGAAATTTGGTCTAGTTCGTCTGTTTGTTGTGTTGGAGTATTCGTGGAATACTCCGGGCCTATGCAAAAATCCGGAGGATTAGCAGTATAATCCTCGTGCCGTTGAGATTGAGAATTAGCAGTATAATTCTCACATTGTTGGGTTCCAAAATCGTAATCATAATCATTTTCGTTAGAATAATTGGGAGAATAATTGGTAGAATAATTTACAGGATAACTTTCATATTGGTTTGGGCTATCAGTGTAGTTATCATAAGGTTCTTGATTTAGGTGATGTGTCTTTTGTTGATTAAACCTGTTGAAATTTGGGTTTGGTTGGATGGCAGAAGGTCTTTGTTGGTTGAAGTTTGGATTTGGCCTGATAGCTGAGGGCCTGTTCTGTTGAGAATAATTTTGCTGCTGGTTAGAGAAATTTTGGAAATTTTGCGGTCTATGATTAGATGTGAAATGTTGCCTTGGAAGCTGTGCTTGATTAGAATAAGCATTTGGTGTGAAATTGGGAGATGGGGACTGATAGATTTGCCTTGTGCGGCATTCGTTAAAATGGTGTCCGTTTCTTTTGCAGAAGGTGCAAAATTGTGGGGAGTTTGGACGTCTTTGTGGGTTTTGAATGAGATTTTTATTTGGAACTCTATTAGAAAATTTTTGTGATTCAAAATAGGATAATTGCAATTCACGTTTAATGCGGTTTATTGCGTCTAACATGTCGCCAGGGTTACCAGCCCTAATGATTTGACCTAATTTGGGTTCTAATCTGGTTAATAAAGTAGTCAATGTCATATTTTCAATGAGGTTACATTGAGCAGTTTTTTCCTCTAGAGTTAGAGTCTGCTTTTGCACTGCTGCGTGCATTTTCGCGTTGTGCGTTTGTAGTCTTGATACAAATATTAGTGCGGTTTCGTTGGGTAACTGACGAATCCTCTGCAGGTCCTGAATCAAAGCTGTCAGGTCGCGAGAGTCGCCAAAATGAGCTTCAAGTAAGCTTTTGATTTCTGCCCATGTAGCAGGGTTTCGGGAATTTATTAATTCTGCGGCTTTTCCGCGTAATTTATTTTTTATGTGAAGCGTTAATAGGACGCGCTGATCATCAACAGCGATACCCTGAGCGGTTATGCAAGCTGAAATAAATGTTTGCAAGAATATGGGGTTGCCGTCAAATTCGGGCACTATGGAAAATATTTCGCTTAACCTATAAGGTTCAATATTTATTGTTTCGTTCGCCGTGATTGAATTGTTTGCATTGGAATTGCTTACGTTTGTAGCCATTTTATTTATATTATTTAGATAATCGAATAACTTAAAACACCTTTTCAATTTGAGCTAGTACGCTACTGATAATTGGCAATTTTTTATTATATGTAAAACAATGTGCTGTTTATTTTATAATATTTCAAAATTTAATTACAAGGATAATTGGATTAATTTAAAAAGTGTTTTTAGTTGGGAATAATGTCACTGAAATTTTATATACTAATGTGCATTTAAACAGTATAGAACATGTAGGTTTTATTTTATTTCACAGTCAAGTAAGGCGTAAACTTAACCTTTATATGATATATGATATTATGATAAAAATAATGTTAAGATAAAAATGGTATGTGATTGTAGTTAATTAGATAAATTCGCACTTGAGGAGTATATGATATTACCATAAAAATAATGTTACGATAGGAACAGTGTATGATTACGGTTATTTATATAGGTCACACAAATTATAATCAAGATATTTTGTTTCAAGTTTAAATAAAATTACTATTTTAGATATTAGAACTGTATGTAGCAATGCAATGTATTTTGATAAAATAAAATGTAAAATTATGTCGTTGTTTGCAAATAAATGTTTGCGAGATGATTCAAAAATGACTTACCCTAAATTTTTCATTCCTCGTGGTCCAGTTGAATGCGACTTCGTGAGCTTAGCTTCACCAAAGGTCTCTCTCTGCCAGGGGTGTCACTGGGTGTTCCTTCCACAGGGTTGCCTTTGATGCCGAAGACACCAACGATGGGACGGGATGAAATTCTTACTTGCTAATTGTTGAATCGTGTTGATTTGAAATGTTGCTTTGCTTGTATTTCTTGATAATTATTATTGTTTCGCTTCTGTGCGTTTGAGAATAATGTAGGTTCTTCTGAACAAAGGATTGGGATCCACCACTACAGCTAAGAAGTTCTCCTTGTTCCAGAAGCTCTTTTCGTCCGGTTAGGCACCTTTTTCAGATGGACTCCTTGTTCCCTCGGATATGTTTGCTACTGGTTAGGCTCCCGAACTGTGTGTTTTTCAGATCCGCCACGACTGCGCCAATGTTAGATAGTGGATTCTTGAAATAGCTTTTTAAAAACTTTATTCACTTATTGGAGTCAAGCTTGACTCTTTGTATAATAATAAACAATAATAAATTTAGAATGTATTCGACCAAATGTGAGTATAAGACTGATTACAAAAAGGTTGTTGGTAATATTTATAATGTTTTGAGAACAAAGGAAACAGTGTTGCTGATTCAGCACAATCAGGATTACTTAGAATTGAAATACAATGCTCATGCAGCGTGAGCGGTTATTGAGAAGAGCTGTTACGCAGTATGTAATACGATATGTTTGAGAAGGTTAAGCCTGTCTCGATAATATTATATATCATAGTATATTTCTAATATAACATATATATATATATATATATATATATATATATATATATATATATATATATATATATATATATATATATATATATATGTATATATATATATATATATATATTTTTAAATACCAATATAAGACAAATACCTAAATAGACATATTCACTTACCTAATTGGAGAAAACTAAATATTCATAATTACCAAATGCGATATTCTAATATATTATTATGATTATACATTTACCTAATATTAATTGCGTTTGTTTTTATACACATATACATATATTTCTTTGCCCCCCCCATCACATACAAGTAGGTTATTACCTACTTCTGTGATTATTTGTTTTATTTGCTTATATAATAAATTTTTGTATGTTTTGTATTATGTAAACCTAAGTAAATAAACATTATTATTATCATCTGCGTAAAGATGTATAGTACAGTGAGTAACAGTGTTAGGTAAGCTTGCAGTATACAAGCTAAATAATATGGGACCGAGTATACTGCCCTGTGGGACACCTTGATTAACAACAATGCAGTCTGATCTAAATTCCTTTAACTCCACAATTTGCAATCTATCAGTTAAGTAATTAGTGAACCATCAACATGCTGTTTCCGAGAATCTATAATAACTTAATTTTGCAATTAAGAGGTCATGGTTTAACAGATCCAACCAAACCAAGCAAGCTGCCTCCGATCTGTCAATACCAGTTACAATATCTGTAGTGACATTGTTCAACACTGTTGCCGGACTATAATTTGATCTGAATATTGACTGTATTGTTGGTAACACTTTTTCATTAGTAACGTACTCAAGAATCATTGACGAGACAATCTATTCAGCCAGTTTTGATAGAATAGGCAAGATATTTATTGGTCTTAGACCATTAAATGTAGTAGCATTTAGAGTCTTTGGGATAGGTTTTATTATGGACATTTTCCAGATGGAAGGAAAATCTCCATTTTGCGAAGAATCATTGATAACTGTCTGTAGAAAATTAACAATATGTGGTGGGTAAACTTAATTCTAACATTTCATAGCTGATTCACAAATTGTGAATTATCATTAATCCTGTTCAGCCTGTAATAGTCCAAGGTAGTATTTTCAATAGGAATTGCTAAATGACTTACATCTGAAAAATATTTACTTATTTCACTAACGTTTTTTAAATGGGTAGGGATTCCATTGGTGAGTTTTTAATGGACATGCCACTGATTCAATTTACCCCTTAATTTTTTAGAGTCTTTATTAATTTTATTGATTTCAAAAGCTATGTAAGCCTTCTTTTCACTTCTTATTCTAAATGATAAGTAATTTTTTAAATCTAAATAAAATGATCTATGTACAGGGTTTTGTATACGATTATATCAATTAAGTGCATTTTCTTCAAGTCGAATAATTTCTTTAATTGTGTCCGTAATATACGGTTCAATTTACTATTGAAAACGCTCAGCTTGTCATCTAAAGAGCCAAGTTCTAATATGGCCCTATACTTGATATTTCCCAAGTCAACATTAAATTCATGTATATCAAAATTTCGAAAGTCTCTGTGAGTTATCGTTTTGACTTCATGTTTAGGGAGGTTAATGTTTATTTTACAGTACACTAATTTGTGGGCAGTTTGATTGTACATTTCAATAGTTCCTGTTTCAGTAATTTCTAGTATATTATCTAAGTATATAATATCTATTAATGTACCACTCGTTCTCGATAGTCGTTTGGTTCCAAAATTACTTGAGTTAAATTAATACTGTCCAATATTTGCTCTAAATATCTTTTATCAGCTGAAAGTTTATGCTGGATCACCCAAAAGTATAGTGCAATCGAACTGCATGGGAATTCTTTCTACGGAGCTAATTTTCTTATGCGAAACCATTGGAGGTTTATACAAAGCGCCTAACAAAATTTTTATATTTCGTACAAAGCCATAAATATTCTATTTCATTATCTTGAGCATTGAAAGTTGTGTCTATTATCTCGCACTGGAAATAGTTTGATACATATACCACGATTCCACTACCTCTTCTTATTCTATCAGCTCGATGCAAGGTATAATTCGGAATGACACGTTAAATGTATGGGAAAATGGTTTTTCGAAGATAACTCGGCGGCTTTTGATCTGACGAAAAAAATCTTCAGACTAAAAATGAAGAACTCACGAAAATAAGCAAATTTTGTTCCCAACCTCATTGGCGTCAGACCATTTATTCGCGAGATATCGAGAATCCAAGGTGCAAAAATTAAAACATTTAATTCATTTTTTATCATATTCTATTGAGCCGGAAGCTGGGGGCGGTGGCATAATTAGGAGGAGAGGGAGAGGGGAAAAACGAAAATATTTCACATGCTGATAACTCCCGTGTAATTGACCTATCTTAATCAGATCGACGTACAATTTTTTATTGTTTTATTTGCTGCAAGATAGCAATCGCATAATATGATTTTTTTCGCAATCAAACGCTTAGCGAGCAAAACAAATAGTTTCTTTGCCGTCCGCTAGCTTCCTTCCTAATCATTTTATCACGTTCTGGCCAGGTGGAAATTAAACGTTAATAAAGGGGCTATATGGTGGAGGGGAAATCCTACATGGACACCCAGCACTAGGGTCTGCCGCGCCGGGTAGTGTCGGACTTCTACCGACTAAAACCCCTCCTGGATCAGTGTTTCCACGTAACCTGGAACTGCTTTCGCTTTCCATCAGGCCACGGGTTATTCGTCCTTTATTGGTGTTAGTAAAACTTCCCACGTGTTCCCTTACATCCCCCATCTGTTAAAGCAATTAGGGGTTCGGGGCTAGATTTCTTCTATCCCCTTTCTTTGTCCTCATTATTCGATTTAGAGCATGTGCTGCATTTTCCCAGTTCTCCTCCGATTCCAGCATATACCTAATTAGGTTATCCGGGTTCCAATAGTCTCCTGATCTCTCGGTCCTCCACCCGTTGCAGTAAAATACGGTATGTTCTGCGTCGTCGTTCTCCCCACAGTACAGACACTCCCGTGTGTCAACCTATCCTATATCAAAGAGATATTCCACAAAGCAGCCATGTCCCGCGAGAGCCTGGTGAGGTGGAAGCTCATCTCTCCATGCCCCCTCTCCGTCCACGTTCTTATATTTGGAATAAGTCGTCTTGTCCACCTCCCTTTAGTTGAGTTGTTCCAACTAGTCTGCCATCTCTCGAGGAGTCTCTCCTTTGCCTCTTGCTTCCCCGTTCCCTCATATACCTCTCTTCTCTCCTCCTTGGCCAGTAGATCTATCGGGGGGACTCCCGCTAGCACCAGGGCTGCTTCATACGACACAGTTCTGTAAGCACTGCAAACACTGAGTGCAGCACTCCGCTGTACTCTCTCAAGCCTCCTTCTGGTGCTCTGTACCGCCATCGAACTCTCCCATACTGGGGCCGCATACAGTAAAATGGAATGCACCACACTCCCTACCCTTCTTTTGCTAGCCTTGGGCCCATACGTGTTACTCATAAGCCTAATAAAAGGGCTATCAAGTAGCCAAAACGATAGGCCAATTACACAGCATCAGCATGTAAAATATTGTCGTTTTCCCCCTCTTTCTCCCTTCCTAATCATCTCACCGCCCCCAGCCCCTGACCTGACAAAGTATCTGCCAATACGATTCCATAAAAAAAATTCATCAACTCCATCAGGATAAAAAATGAATTAATTTTTTTTAATTTTTGCACCTTGGATTTGCGATATCTCGCGCATCAATGGTCTACGTCGATGCGTAGACTCTTCATGTTTGGTCTGAAGATTTTTTTCGTCAGATCAAAAGCTGCCGAGTTATCTTCGAAACACCATTTTCCCATACATATAACATGTCATTTCCCCCCCCCCCCCTCTTTGACTTCCTCGGCACAAATGTGTCGGAATATTGGGGGGGCCAACTTTACTTATTGGCAAAAGAAAAAATCACAATCGGACGTTTCCTTATTCCAAAACCAGATCTGCTTCATTAGTAGAAAATGATCCTTCTTAAAAGATTGATGGGTCACGCGATGACGCTTAAATGGTTTGAAGAAGATCAATTTCCACCTACAGACAAGGATATCTCTTCCAGAAAATACGGAGGACGAAGAGGATGACAGTTTTGAGACAGGTAAAAACTTTCGAAAAAATCAATACTTTTATCAATACTGGAAAAAGGCATGCTGTACAAAGTTGCTCGGAACACGTAAAACTTGTGCGATCAAGGTACTTTCTGTTATTTTCAAAAATTGTTCAATATTCGTGTTTCAGCGTTAGACAGCTGTGAAAGAGCAATGCGGCCTGAAGATACAGCTGACAAAGATGTCTTGGATGAGCCCAAAGACCTGGATTACGAACGTCTGCTGAATAACGAAGCTAACGATCTTTTTTCTTGAAAATAATATATGATACACTAAAATATTTTTCATGATGCCTTTTATTTCCTAAATATTAAAATACATATTGTCTGAAAGTTATTTGTGGCATTCTAGGAATATTCTTTCCTTTTATTTGGGTTTTCTACCCCATGTATCATCCTATAATCGGTGATTTGTTTTTGAATAGGATAATACATGTGGTAGAAAACTCAAATAGAAGGAATGAATATTAAAATACATTTTATGAGACGTGACTATAAACCCGCACCTTCCTCCGTGAAATAACGTGCCACAACAGGGGTTGCGGGGATGTGACTGGTAATGGACAGAGAATTATCTTGATGAATGTTTATTCTGGCTACAATTCATCGTTAATATTGAGTTCGAAAAATTTTTTGACGCGTAATCGAGTGGTATTTTAATTTTGACGATTTTTGGGGTAGCGAAAATAGAGTGGAATTTCAACGAAAACGGATGGCATTAATACATATCATTTCTCATACCCATAAGAGCTCAGAATATGAATGCGATCCGATTTAAACGATTTTAACCGCATTTAACAGAATTTTCTTAAAAAATTTCGAAAAATGCGATTTTTTGGACGAATTTAAACGGTTACTTCTCGGAAACTGTCCGGCAAATACGGATCGCAATTTTTTGACAATGAGTGGAGGTACAGATCAGTAAGCTCTCAAATTTTCAAGCGGTTGCCTGACAACTTTTATTTAAATTTGCTTGTGCGAAAACGGATGACATTAAAATTTCATCATATAAACTGGGTATGAACTTTCAGGCAACCGCAATTTTATTCGGTTGCCACATGACTATGTTTTTTTAAAAATGCCTACCTCAATCTCCGCCCCTGTCCATTTCGGGCCGAATCGGGTAATGCAGCAGGGTTCTGAATCAATTGGGGAATGGTAGCTCAGTGTGTTAAAGCGACTGGCTAGCAAACTGAGTTGCCTAGCGAAGTGGGTTCGATTCCCGCAAGGCGAAACAATTTTTCATTAAAAAAAATTGCCCCAAGAGTGGTTCGGAGTCCACATTAAACTGTAGGGCCTCGTCTCTCTTTGCCTAGCACAAGATCCTTGAGATTTTCCAGGGGGTTACTTCGGTAACTTGAGTGGCGGTTAAGAAAACATTTTAAGAAACATTTTTAAGAAAACCCCAAATACCAAGAGCCATCCGGTTGCCTCTCGAGGGCTACATCTCCGCGTCATTGCTTTCAATGATATAGTTATGATTTGCGAGGTAGCAATACTGCTCAGTATAAAAAGTAGCTACCCTGTATAATCGTTATAACTTATCAATGAATCAAACGGTATAAAATAAATAAAACAAGTACCAACAAAGAGAAACTCATTCTTCTCGTCCGTTGCCATGGATATAATATAAACGCCACCTCTGTGAACTGAATTAAAGGAAGTGACGAAGCCTCCTGCACTGTGATGATTCCACACTTGTATGACTCCATTCTCCAGGGCCACCAACAAAGTTCCAGTGTCGGGTTCGCTCTTTCTGGCATTTAAAAACAACATACAGTGCACTGCTAATTTTCTTAAAAGGAAACATTCTTCTGGCATTGCAACAATCGATAGTTTTTGTGTTCTTCCTCTGACTGCGTGTTGAGGAGGAGCTAGAAAATTATTTTTATTCAGTTAGCCCAGTAAATAGGAACACGGGAAAATAGATATTAATATTTTATTGTTAAAATAGTTTATGTATACAAAATGAAAAAAATGAAATTATTGAACAAAGAAACCACATTGTGGAGTTTTCTACCCAGCAAAAGTGCTCTCTTTCACGATTCCGTCTGCAATCGATTGTTAGAATTTGGGACCCCGCAAATTGTTACTTAACCTTTATGAAAATAGTTCCACCTGGTTGTATTAAATTTTTATTGTACTGTCATGAGCAGAAAAGAATAGGGAAACTTTTTTTTTCTAATATAAATCTGTCTCTATTTGAATATGTAATGAGTAGTCGAAATAAAACAGATAACTTTTAATTCATTTTTTATTTTAATGCTATAGTTATTGCTATAGTAAATGATGGATGGTTAATGAAACAAATTGCACTGCGTTAAAACATTAACAAAAATTTGTTGTGTAACATTTTAAGAAAGTGAGAATAAACGGTACGATTAGTAGGAATACTGGATGAAAGGGCAAAGGATATCCTACTTAACAAGAAACTAACTATTAATATTTCGTTATTGCGCCATTTCTATTTATAATTTCTATAGGTCTGCTTGGCATAGAATTAAATAACCTTGTAAAATAATCATTAGTAATAATATTTTCCCACGCATTATTTATTATTTCCAGTAATTCGTCGGCATTCCGTGGTCTCACATTTCGTTTTTGGATACTTCTTACGAGTCCCCATACTTCTTCCACAAGATTAAGATCTGGACTATGACTGGGCCAGTAAAGAACATTGATGTTGTTATCTTGAAACTAGTTAGTTACGGTATGAGCAGTATGAATGGAACAATTGTCTTGTTGAAATATGAACTCATTATTAGGAAATAATTGTGACACAGAAGGGGGCATAATATCGTCTAAAATCCTAGTATACGTTCCACTATTAAATCGTTCCTCAATATGCAACAACACCAGAACAACGCGCCGATATTCAAGCCCACATATTGACGGAAAATCTACCACTATTATCATTGTTAGATATATATTTCTTATCGAATCGAAAAAAAAATTCCATCATGCGCTAAAAATTCAAGGTCAAATTCAACTCGAGCTTCTTTATGTTCAGCTTTAAGTAAGTATTTCTGTGCTGCTGCATGACAGCGTAGCTCCGATTCTCTTACTCGCCGGCGACCAGTACTACTCGATCCAGGAAAATCGTTTCTTCAGCAGCCTGAATAACTGAGTAAAATTGATTTTCTACTAAAGCATTTACCAATTGCAAATCTTGTTGTTAAGTTGATATCCTTCGTCGCCCTGATCCAGAATTTCTACTAATCGTACCGTTTACTCTCCACTTTCTTAAAATTTACACACCGAATTTTTGTCAATATTATAACGCAGTGCAATTTGTCTCATTGACCATCCATCTTCTGCTTTAGCAATAACTCCAGATTTAACTAAATTAAAGGTACATGCATACAACTAGATTTTAGCAAAATACCGTTATAAGACTTGTCCTATTTTTTTTTGCTCACGATCGTACACAGCCCACCCCATAACAAGGTTTTTTGTAAATTACTGGTTCTTAACAAAATCAATGGTAACATTATCTTTAGACCTTATATTATATGAATGGACCTCTGACCTTGTGACTAAAAGACTTATTTTTAATTTTGTAAATTAGAAATAAATTTGACTTTTTTTTAATAATGACTTTTATCGAGAAACGTTGCCGAAACTTAACATAAAGCAAAAGGTTTCAAGTCTTTACATTGAAGTAATAACGATTAAGTCCTAAATGGATTAATTTCCTCTACTAAATTCTTAATATGTCTTAATACAGAAAAAATCAATAAACCGTTTGTGGCAACTAGTCCCACGTTCAAGTATTTTTTCTTCGCTACTGCTCGACTGTCTCAGAATACATATATGAGTAGAAAAATATTTTCTACTCAACTCGTTTCTTTTTAAGTACCGTCTAATTGTGTGTACGATAGATTTAAAAAATATATATGTTGTAGATTATCTTAAGATATTATTTAAAAAATATACCAATCCCAGGAACCTACAATGCAACGTTGAGAAAAAATTTTAAAACAAAAATTATCGTGTCAACATTATAGGCCAGTCGTCAGGGAGTTGAGAATGCGTAAATACAAAAGATTTTACTGTTGGAACCAGTTCATTATAAACCTCTTTTAAACATACCCATTTTGGGGCAATATCGCTTAAAATCATTTTTTGCAAATATCTCTGTTCCGAATGGTCCTACGAAAAAAAAAAGATGGTTATCAAAATTAAGTAAATACTCTATCGAAACGGTTTGGACACATTTTTACGTAGTATTAATATTCTTGGAGTTATAGGCTGGGGAAATCAAGCACCGTATCCCATTCACTCTGTATATCGACACTATCCCACGTTTTCTATCTCCTATGTGTATTATGGAGCTAATAGCATCATTGTCTTCCACGAGTACCTTACCGATGCATCTGATAAAAGCACAAAATTTGCTAAGTAACGACGAGCTCAAAGAAATGTTTCTGCAACAGTAAATTTTGACGAGTCTATGACAGCAACAATGCAAGAGAAAAAGTTTCTTTGATAGAAACTTCTTCTCTTGCATTGTTGCAATCAAAATAAAAATCGGCTTATCTCACTGTGTTACGTAAAAAGCTTACCACTGCAGGTTTTGTTGTTGAGCAGGCTGCCGAAGATGCTGATTCTCGTATTATTAACTCAGTGATAGATATATCACCTCATTACGATTCTGTAATTACAGTTGGTAAAGACGTTGACCTTTTAATCCTTATGACTGGATTATCAGCACGTTGTTCAAACATGTATTTTATGAAACCCAACAAGGGGAACTCTTTTCAATACCCAAAAGAACTTACAAATATAATTACCCCGCGCATGCAGTAGGTGTAACACAACGTCTGCATTTTAGGCAAGGCAAAGCAAAATTCTTTAAATTATTACAAAAATCTGCAAGATTACAAAAACAAGTGGAATGTTTTAAAGACCCCTATTCTCTCCCTGATGTTATAGATATAGCAGGCTAAAAACTTATCTTAGCCTTTTACGGAGCAGAACCCAATCAACATTCTTTGAATGAATTCAGGAACAAACGTTTTATTAAGTTAGTAGCAAAAAGTACATGTAACCTTGCATCGTTACCTCTAACTGAGTTTGCAGCACGCCAAAATTCTTTTGGAACATACTATCAAATTTAGCAGTGGTACGGCAATACCAAATGTCGAAATATATGTAGACGACTTAGATATCAAGCCGAAGAAACCGACCGTAAGATATTAGCTTTTTTGGAACAGAATAAACACGAAGAGGCTGAATTTGACAAAGACGGTGAAGGCGATAATGAAACCGACGCTTGCAGTTTCATTGAAGCAGTAGAGTAGAGAATAAAATAACTATAAGTAAGTTAACCAAATAAACAAAAAATGGATGAGGCCTATTGGGGACACCACATAAAATAAAACGTGCCAAATGCTCTACTGCAAGTTGGTGTGGAAACGAGCGCTTAATAGTAGTAACCACAAATAGTTGGAGACATTTGTAATTTCAAAATGGATAATAAATAATAATATATTTACTTAAACTTCAAAAGTGACAATTAAACTTAATAGCAAGTAGAAATCGTAGAACTGTATAAGCAGTCACCTAGATGCAAAACCCGACAAGTCCAAACAAACATAATATGAGATAATTAATAGAAACTTGTAACATTTTTATTCAATTGAATGCAGTAACCAAATTTCGTAAAATAGGTTATTATTGTTTTTAAATGATAACAAATCATAGTTTAGAAATCAGAAGTATCCATAAGAACCTCAGAATTGGGAAATAAAACAAACATGTCGATAGTGGAGAGAGGTAAGTGAATCCTCTCATATGGTCAATTGCTACTATACACCATAGATTTCTCCATGGACGTATAGCGACTTGCGATACTGCAAGTACCTGAAAGTGACGACCTTTCAGTCCTAGGTGGACTTAACCTACTGTTATAATATATGATTTGCAGGAAACAACTACTCAGCGGGAAAATACCCCGACCTGCATTGAATTACACCATACAAATCATGAAAGAATGGTAGCCAATATCATTTGTCAATTCCCTGACCAGACAACTTATTAGTTCTCATCATTATGCCATAGGTCATGGAAAAGACAAATGAGAGTGGCCAACCTGCTAGTTTTATACAAACTATAGTAAATTGAGTAGTGGTGAGAGGTAAGTGAATCCACTACTCAGTGTGTGATTTACTTTATTCAGTTATTGAGTAAAGTAAATCACACCAGCACTCTCAGAGCATGTTATTCAACTGTCAAAATCTACAAATGAAACTGCATCACGTGATGAAATATTTAGCTCTTATTGGTTCATTGGAGGAAATGTCTGCCAGTTCAAGACCGCAAGAGATATGTCGGGTTGTGCATTCGAGATGAAATTTTAAACTCAAATTACTTTTGACTTGTCGGTATTTGTTGTAAAAATTCCGTTGAACTATGTCGGCATTTACATTTTTAATCTATTGCCATAACAATCTCATTTTTGAGGAAAGGGTGACTTGTCAGGTTTTGCATCTAATTGGAAAGTGTCGATATACAGAGTGAATGCGATACGGTGTTTGACTTCCCCCGCCTATAACTCCAAGAACACTATGTAAAAATGTGTCTGAACCATTTCGATAGAGAATTTACCTATCTTTAACATTGGTGACCATCTTTTTTTTCGTATGACCATTCAGAATCGAGATACTCGCAAAAAAATGATTTTTAAGCGACATTGGCCCAAAATAGGGGCTGTTCCGGGGGCGGGTGAGGGGAAAAAAATTAGTATGTCTAAAAGAGGCCTATAATGAATTGGTTCCAACAGCAAAATCTTTTGTCCGATTTAAAACGATGTTAATCTACCTGACGACAAGCCTATTAGTAACTCGCACGATGGCCAATGATTGATTACTCCGCTACGGCTTTTCAGTCACAAATTAATTAATTTCTCTATATATACGTACATGGTAGTTGTGATTGTGTTGCACTGGCATAATGTACAGTAGTTGATATTCTTCTTGAATCTTTCATTGAACTTAACCGTCTTGTATGAATGTACTCTTCTTTGCTTTTCTCTTTCAGCTTCTTTAAATCATATTC
This sequence comes from Leptura quadrifasciata, assembly GCA_963675555.1. Lineage (NCBI taxonomy): Eukaryota > Metazoa > Arthropoda > Insecta > Coleoptera > Cerambycidae > Leptura > Leptura quadrifasciata. The sequence continues at coordinate 117,334,174 of OY776677.1, forward strand.
TATCTTAATTCTCAACGTGGGGTTTGCAACATTAAATTTTTTGTACGGCTGTCCAGTTTCCAAACGCCATAGAATTAATTCACCCACGTACGAACTGGTGGCCAGCGTCTCAGGTACCCTCACAGTAGCGTCGCTTATGTCCTCGGTGTGACGAAGGTCCCAATCTTTGCTATAATAATTTTTTATTTATTAAAATGGATATAGAGTCTTTTATCCTAATCATATTAGACAACTTTTGACCTCAACTCGGACATTTCAGGTGGAAAGATGAGGTTTTGCATATACAGTGTGACCCATGATGAACTTAACAGCCTCATGAAAGTTGTATTTATTAATCGACTTTGGCCGGGCTTTTTTTGAAATATACAACACCAAAAACTGCACTTTTGGATAAAACGTCATATTTTATTTTAAAAAACTATAACCGACCGCGAATTTTCTAGGGGCCAAAATTTAAGAAATTTAGCGATATTTTACATAATATCTGCATACATGCCTGTATTCAGCTCCCTTCTAAATGGGTATGTACCAAATTTCATAATAAAATACAAATTAATAAAACTTTTGCAGATAAATTTAAAAATGAAAATATTAGTGCTCATTTATTATTGCAGACATAGTAAGTCATGGAATAAACTATGTATGACTGATGGTCGAGAAGTGAGCGCACTTGCCTCTCACCCAAAAATTCCGGGTTCGATCCCCGGTCGTGGCAGTGGAAAATACTGTGAGAGAGATTTATCCACTATACACGGATATTGGGCGTGTGTCGCTTGTCTCTAACAGCCGGTTTTATAATATCGGATTGAACTGCAGAGCACAGATTAAACCGCAGATCTCAAAAATAGTCTGTTTTATAATGTCAGTAATCTTTAGTTTGCAGATTAATTACGTCACAGTAAAGTTAAACTTCAAACGGTGGATGGGGATGGTTTAAACTCTGGATTATCAGATGTCAGAATGTTCATAACCTCAGAATTAATAAAATTCGGTGTAATATTTAATGGATATATTCGAAATATGTGATTAGTTACAATCTGATGATGACAGAAAATTATTATTAATACCTATAGTTACAAGGAAGAATGTTATCAGAAAAATGTATAAGCTGTTGGGCTTGTTATTATTTTATTGGAGCTAATTGAAAATTTATTATTACATATGACAGAAAGATAAAGATTTATGTTTGATCTCCTCACACCTATATGCATATATTATATGCTTATTGTTACCAGAAACTTTAGAAGCCTACACAAATCAACTGCCTCTTGTATAATTAAACATGTTTCACTAATAAAATTAGTTCAGCGAATTTGTCGTTCTATTTCCCTCCATTTGTTACAAAAATAACTTGAAACGTCAAAATGTAAAATAGGTTAGAATTAAACTACGTGAAGTTGCAATTTCTGTTAGTGCCAACTGTATAAATTTAAGTTTGCAAAGTAAAGTTTAAATCATGGTTTAATCTCAAGTTTAAACTTAAGATAAACGTGGACTATCTAACATTATAAAACCGGCCCTAAATGTGTAGCCCCCTCCCACACAAGGTTCTTCTAGAGCCTTCCGGGGTAAAGGAGGTCGTCATTACCTGTGGTGTATTATTATTATTATTATCATTATTAAACATCAAAAACAGACAACAGAGTTTAATCTAATAAGCAATGAAAACATAATGACGCTAACCATGTCACAAAATTAACATGGAACCAATAACAATGACATGAAATAATTGTAACAAGGAAACACTAACAAAAATTATTAACAACAATAAATATAATGTAGTAAATGAAGATTGTAAAGAAACAACTAAATTTTTGAAGCTTCCAACTAAACCAGCGTTCAATGTAATACATTTTTCATATATTTTTTAAATATTATTTGACACTCTTCTTAATCGTGTAGAGTAATTTCTAGACATGCGTTCCTTATTCTAGCTCGAAGGTCTTCAATTGTCTGGAGTCTCAATTTATATACCTTTTCCTCAACAGTACCCTCAAAGAAAAAAGTCCATTAGTGTCAGATCCGGTGGTCTAGGCGGAAATTTAATTAGAGGGCTGTTGGGACCTATCCACTGATTTCTAAAATGATTATTTAACCACTGTCTCACTATCACTGTATTATGTACAGGACACCCATCTAACTGAAATTTTAAATTAGCTCGGTCACGAATGGGTAAATTGTCTGGTGCTTCCGAAAATTCATTCCTCAAAAATCAAAAAATTGGATTCTATTTGAATTTTTTTCAAAGAAGAACGGACCAATAATTTTATTATGTAGTATCCCGTACCAAACATTTACTTTTAATGAATATTGTCTTTTATAATTAATAACCCAGTTTGGATTTTCTACTGATCAGTATCGAGAATTTTGGGATGAAACCGTACCGTTGGTGGTGAAAGTGGCTTCGTCCGTATATAATATTTCTTTAATGAAATTAGAATTATGAGGTATTCTCCTTAAGGCCATAAACAAAATTCCAGTCTTCTATCTTCAATTCTAGTGTTAACAACTTTAAAACTAATGTTATTAAGCTCTACTTATCTGATCATCTTTCTCAATCAATATATATATATATATATAAACAAAGTTTTTCTTGAAAATAAACAAAATAAATTCGTTCAGCGTAGAAATTTTTGCAAAGAGAACATTGTACAGTTCTGTAATTTTTTAGAGAGGGTAGATTGGCAAGAAATGTATGCTCAAGATTGTGTAAATAAGGCTTGTAAAATTTTCAATGATACCATAATGTATTATTTTCAGCTATGTTTTCCATTAAGAAGGGTATCACTGTTTAAAAAAACACAGAAAGATAATTGGATGACTGATGAATTAAGAGAATTAAAACACAGAGTTACACTTTTTAGCGACCTTGAGAAAATGTATCAAGCTTATAGAAATATTAGTATATTTTTGCAGAAACGATACTGCAAAGCACTTGTAATAGCTAAAAGAAACTATCATGAGAGGCAAATTCAAGAAGCTCATAACGAAACAAAGGCAATGTGGAACACAATAAATAAAATAAAAGGCAAATCAAATAAGTGAAATATTATAACTATAACAGAAAATGGCAAAAAAATTCCAGATGCTATAGTGGCCAATAATTTCAATGAACATTTTACATCCGCAATAAGTAAAAATTCTGTTTTTGATCCAGTCTTTTTAAGCTCCAATGTGCCTTTTTTGAACGATCACTTTTTTTAAAACCAGTTATTATCCGATATACTATCTTTAATAAATAAGCTGAAATCGTCTAACTCTTATGGATCCGATAATATTTCCAATAATTTAATTAAACGTTCTAAATTGAGTATCTGTCAGCCATTGGCTTTTTTGATAAACCTATCTTTTAACACCGGAAATTTTCCAGATATTTTCAAGCTAGCTATTGTCCAACCTTTATATAAAAAAGGTGATCCTAATGATTACGGAAATTACAGAGCCATCAGTTTGCTTTGCAGTTTTTCTAAACTTTTTGAACTTGCTATCAAAGATTAGTTGTCTTCATTTTTGTATCAGAATAATTTACTATCTGTCTGTCAACATGGTTTCTCTAAAAACAAGAGCACCGAATCAGCACTCTGTGAGTTCCAAGACTTAATTATTAAAGCCCTCGATAAAAAGCAATATGCCTTAGGGTTATCTATCGATTTCTCCCGTGCTTTTGATGTTGTTGACCATGAAATTTTATTGAATAAGCTAGACAGGTACGGAGTCAGATGAGTTGCTTTAAACCCATTTTCCTCATACCTAAACAATAGAACACAGATCGTAAAATTAAACTATGATATAACCAGTGCTGTATGCAACATAACGCATGGAGTTCCTCAGGGATCTGTTTTGGGGCCTCTACTTTTTAATATTTTTGCTATTGATTTAATTACATATTTAAATAAAATGCCAAATATTCACTGTGTCTGTTATGCGGATGATACAAATATTTTAATCATTGATAATGACTTAAATATTATTAAAAACTCCGCTGAGTTAGTTTACTCACAGGTAGTTCATTGGTCTGAGAAAAACGAGCTTAATTTAAATAAAAATAAAACTGATATGCTGTTGATTACTTTACACAGAAATCTGGATATGCCAATTTTTAGTGGAAGTGATATAACTTTCTGTGAATCGGTCAAAATGCTAGGCATAACATTTGGCAGATACTTGGATTGGGAAAACCATATAGATATTTTGTGTAATAAATTGCGAAGCAACTGTTATGGTTTGAGGTTTATGTCATTACACTGAAGTCGTGATGTACTCATGAGCCTCTATTATGCAAATTTCCACTCACATTTGAGATATGTTATAACGAACTGGGGCAACAGTGTGCATATAAGTCGAGTATTCATTTTGCAGAAGTATACTATATGAATTATTAATTGCTGGCTTAGGCTTTCGTGAGAGCTGTCGTACTACTTTCAAAAACTTGAAAATATTAACTGTAGCAAGTGTCTATATTCTGGAGGTCTGTACATTTGTTTACAAGAATTAGCTTAGGTTTTTTGCCAATCAAGTCAGCCATAACCACAATACAAGGTTTAAAGGATTATTACAGCCACAATTTCACCTAATAGCTTTGTACCAAAGAAGCTTTTACTACAATGGTTAGAAATTTTTTAATGCTCTAAGCGAGGAGATAAAACTTTCTCCGAATTTACATGTTTTTAAATTAAAATTGAAAAAAATAATACTGGAAAAAAACTGTCATGAGGTTGATGATTTCTTTCTTTAAATAAGTACTGGTTCGATTAGGTACCCTTAATTTGATGTGTTTTTTATTAAGACTTCGCAATTTTGAACCTTTTATCTATATTTTATCCAATTTTTTTAATGTATATATTTTTTATGTATGTATTTCCTGTTTTTTTGACTTAGTATATGTTATAATTCAATGTTTTGTTTTTGACAAAATATTTCTTTTTTGTTTTTCTATATACAGGGTTACTGGTAATTCGATACATTCCTTTTTAGATGTGATGGGGCATGATCTAAGAAGTAAATTTAGCCCTAACATATGTTATGCAAAACTCAATAGTTTTTGAGATATTTAATTTTTTTTGTTTTTCTCAAAAAGTAGATCTTAATGTCCTAAAAGTTAATTTTCGAAAAATCTATTTGACATTTTTAATTTTTTTTTACTGGATTACTTGTTCAATATTATAGATATCCGTTTGGAATGAAAAATATCTGGAAACATTTCGATCATGTGAACATCTGAAATAAAAACTTAAAAATGTTTTTTTTAAATCAGCTATGAAATTTACCTATTAGGTTTTTTCAAAAAAATATTAACGTAACACGCGTATAAATTATTATAAAAACTGCCTTATTTCAATAGCTACCTAACAAGGTACAAATGTTCAATGTACCCTTAATAGTTCTAAGAAAATACTAGTAAAAATAACACAAGTAGTACGAATTTTATTTTTAGATAAACAGTAAAAAACATTTTAAAAGTAGAGTTTAATTCTTCATTAATTTCAAAGTTGTACTTTATTTTTTATATGTCTTGCTCAAAATGGGAGCCCCTATTCCGTATACAGACACGGCAGCGTCTTCTTATTTCCGTCCTTGTTACTCTGGTTGTCAGATTATGCCTTATGTGTTGGGCAGCATCGACTATCCTTTGTCTAAGGTTTTCTATAGTATTGGCTGGTGTGGCATAGACCATCTCCTTCATATGACCCCATACGTAATAACCAAGGGGGTGTTAAGTCAGGGCTTAGCGCTGACCAAGGTATTCTCTTCCAATCCAACGGTTAGGGAAACGTTGATCAAGTAACTGTCGTACTGTCAGCCGATAATGTGCTGGACAACCGTCGTTCTGAAACATCATTCGCTGTCTGACGGCGAGAGGAACATCTTCTAAAATCACCGCCAGGTCATTTCTTAAAAAATTTTCATAGATTTGCCCGTTTAAATTTTGAGGAAGAAAGTGTGGCCCTATTAAATAGTGGCCAATGACTCCCATCCACACATTAATACAAAACTTCATTTGGAAACTAGTTTCACCTGTTAACTTGGGATTTTCCTCTGCCCAATAATGTAGGTTGTGGAAATTTGTTATACCCTCGCGATTAAATTTCGACTCGTCCGTCCATAAAATACTTGTTAAAAAATTTGCACTTTCTGCATCTGAATTTAACATAAAGCGTTTTTATTTTAAATGTTCATGATCGAAATGTTTCCGGATATTTTTCATTCCAAACGGATATCTATAATATTGGACAAGTAATCCAGTAAAGAAAAATTAAAAAATGTCAAGTAGATTTTTCGGAAATTAACTTTTAAGACATTAAGATCTACTTTTTTGAGAAAAACAAAAAAATTGAAATATCTCAACAACTATCGAGTTTTGCATAATGTATGTTAGGGCTAGATTTACTCCTTAGCCCATGCCTCATCACATCTCCAAAGGAATGTATCGAATTACCAGTAACCCTGTATATTTACAGTTTTTATGCCATATGTGTGATATTTGTATGTTTCACTTGTGTAAAACAATTTCTGTTTTATACACCAATAAATATGATTATTATTCATCTCCAGGCTTTAAAGTATTCAAAAACTTTGGTTTGTATGGCTTCAAATGGTTGTTTACAAGACATCTTCTAATAGTTTCCCTTGGAATATTTAAATCTAGACTGGCACTTCTTAAGCTGGAATTGGGAACATTACGAAAATATTCCAAAATTTTATCATTATGTCTACCTACAAAATGTTCGTGATATCTGCCTCTAATAATATGTTTTGATACGGCACCTGTGTCATTAAAAACTTTATTTATATTGTATACAGTGGTTCTCCTGACGTTTGGTCCATTGGGATGTTTAATATTAAATTCATCAGCTGCTTCTCTTATCGAACGAGCATTATCACCAACCAGACGAACTATTTGGATTTTGTGCCTTAAGCCGTTTCATGATCAACTAAGGCATAATAAAGAAAATAATAAGTTCACTTGAAAGTCTAGGACAACAAATCAGCAGAACTTTCTTAAAAAAAGGATGATTTGATACTCATTATATAACGGTTTCATGATATAGCTTAAGAAAATTATTTTCTGAAATTGCTGAAGTGGTTATAAAGGGTAAAAGACTGTTCATCATTTACGAAAATTATAGACAACCAACTATACACGATGGTATTGCACTAAATAGAAATACCCTAAATCCATTGGCGTTCTAGTTAAAGGTAAACAATTTATGATAATTCATTTATTTATCAAATTTAAGAATTTTTTAATATTAAAAGCAAATTTAAATGGGATTCCTTTTATTTGAATAAAAAAATGTTCGCAAGAAATAAATTATTACACCTAATTCTAAATAACCTTTATTTCCACAGACAACAATAATATAAACATTCGAATCGAAAAATTCACAGTAAATAAAAGAAATTACATAATAAAAACTTTTGTTACATGAGATTTAAATTAGAAGATGAATGAATACATTTTAATACGAAATGCCAAGAAATTATAACAAATGCTCAAAATGGCTGCCTTGAGTTTCTAAACACACATGGACTCTTTGTTTCATATTTTCGAATACGTTCTGTAACTGATCAACAGTAATATTGCGGATTTCTCTTTCTATTGCCTCTTGTAATTCGTCAATAGTATGTAATCTATTTTTAAAAACATTGTTCTTCATGTGTAAAAATAAGAAATAATCACAGGGCGCTAGATCTGGAGACCGTGTTGGCTGGCTGACTAATCAGTCATCGTAAAACTCCTGTAAAAAATCAAGTGAAGCTCTTGCTGTATGGGTAGTAGCGCCGTCTTGCTGGAAATAACCATCTTGCAGTTCATCATCATGCAACTGCGCCAGAAATGGCTCTAAAATATGAGTTTGATACCTTTGGGCATTAATTGTTTCACGAAAAAATATAGAGCCTATAATTCGCCTTCTGGATAATGCCACCCATACACCAACTTTTAATGGGTGTAAACTTGTTTCTATGTAAGTGTGGGTGTTTTCTGTAGCCCATGTCTTGTAGTTCTGACTATTGATATAACCTGTTAAGTGGAACCACGCTTCACCAGTAAAATAGGTTAAATACAATACATTGTTGTTATTTAAATTTCCGTTGAACCAACGACAATATCTTACTCGACTTTCTAAATCAGGGGGTAATAGTTCTTGAACAACGGGTACCTTGTATGGATGCAAATGGAGTTTTTTGAGTGCTTTATGGGTTGTTCCAACTGAAAGACCTAAAAAAAAAATTCGTTGATTTGTCGTTTAGGTATATTAAGACTAAGACATCTGAAGAGAACCGATTCCCAGTTTTATATATTTTTTTATATGCATTCAGGTTTTATATATAAACAAGAGTTTTAGTAGGTATCGTTATTAGTTGTTGATAATAATTTTCACTAAAGAAATTCATATTTTATATTTTCAAGAAACTAAATTTAAATGATATCTAACATATTCAGTAATTAAAAAATTTAGCAGTTGGCCTACCAGTGGATTTTTCCTTGCAATGGCAGTATTTCTTTGCAAAACGATCAACGAGTACATATTTACGATTTGAAAATGTGTCATATGGAATATTTGCGTCAGAAAATTTTTCCATAAATTGTTCGATGCATGATTGCAATGAATACTTCCATGATCCATTTTCGTTGCGAGTTCCACTTCGAAAATGAGCCATCAAAATGAAGGCATCTTGCTCTGGCATAAAAACCATTGCAAGACCGGACTAGAATAAAATTTATAAAACATTACTTAACCTAACATTCTTTTTCTCTTTATCATTACTCACCAGAAGATAACTGATGTAAATTATGTAGTTCTGAAAAGAACTGATTAGTACTCAAATAATAATTAAAACAATTCAAAACTCGTGAAAAAGATCTGATAATTATGCAATATCCACCAAAACACTACTACTACGTCTATGATATGACATTACAGATTAAAACAAATAGTTAAATGTTAGGATATGCCTACAAGAAGACTGTACGACGCTAAATATTCTGCGTAGACAAACCGTTGCCTTATTGGTTCCGCTGGGCGTGTTCAGTTTCAGAGCCAATTAAACCGTGCGTTCCGTCGAGATTTCGTGTAATTTTGTCGAAAAAAAACCGTCAGCAAATATAATTGAAAACGCACCCTTAGATACATACGAATTAAAATATCCCTAGTATATAAGGTTGTGACATGGCTAAAACACGACAAGCCTAAAAGATGAACTAAAAAATCACGTGTCCTGTGATCATTATTGAAAGCTCTGTATAATGGGGGATTACCGTAGGTCACTGTTATCAATCTTATTAATATTACTTAATCAGTAATATTATTAGATTTAACTTTGCCGTCTGTTTTTGATGTTTATTACATGACTTACTATGTCTGCAGTAATAAATGCGTACTAATATTTTCATAATTTACGTAAAAAAATCGCTAATACGATTTCTTAAATTTTAGACCCTAGAAAAATCGCGGTAGGCGATGTTTTGTCCGAAAGTGTAATTTTTGATGTTGTATCTTTAAAAAAAAACCGGAGTCGATTAATAAATACAACTTTTATGAGTGTGTTAAGGTTTGAAATGGGTCACACTGTATGTATTTTTACTATTTTGTGTAACTTCTGTAGTTCCCCATTCTTACAATGCTTGAATCTTTCGCTATATTCTTAAAATCATATGACTTTATAGACCCACTAAACCAAATTACATCGCAAACTTGTAAAAATGCCATCACATTAGTGACTGTGACATTATATACCGGGAGACAGCGTTACAAATTAATAAATCATTTCATAAAATAAAATTCATAGTCCAAATGTTTCTTCTCACATAGTTGTTTAAAGATTTGAGCGTCAGCTGCATGGGCAGTGGTGGAGGTGGCTGTGAGAAAATTCGGAACATGTAAAAAAAAAGAAGAAAAATAAAGTCATTTCATCAAGCTTGAAAATTTGTAGATTTGTTTATATTTAAGTAATAGAGATAAGAAAAATAACCCTTATGAATCGGTAATAAAAATGAGGGTGCAAATTCATTTCATCAAGCACGAAACTTATACAGCGTTTTTGTGACATTGTTTCAATGATAAAAACAATAATCAGCTGTGTATCCTGCGGAGGGCAAAACCGTCAGCTAAGGGGTGATAGGTGTCGAGCGGACATGGCATTTAAGCCTCGAGTAATTTAATTAACTGCTTAACTGACGATCTTCCTCCTATCAGATCGTCAGCTGGCTATTTGTTTCATTAAATACAATGTCTCAAGTAGTAATTATAAAAATTTTAGCCACGATAAAATTGATTTTATTATTATTTTACCATTTTAATGTTTCTTTAAGCATTTTTAGGGTAGCAGACTCAACAGACAAAATAAAAAATTGTTGTACACAATGGCGATCAGGCCGTCCATCACATACGCGGCGCCGGTGTGGTGCAGCATACCTGCCACGACAATGAAAAAACTAAAAGTGCTCGAGCACAAATTTATGCGCCTCATTACTAATTCTGGAAGATACACCTCCCTCAGAGACCTATACGCACGTTGCAACGACATAACCCCGATAGCGGATGACGTCCAGCAGATCTCCCAAAATTTCTACTCCTTCAAGCTGGACGATAGTCCGCTAACAAGACACATAACACAAATTAGGCAGCATAATGCCCCATTTCGGATTAAACACCCTTTACCGTACCAGACGTTACCGATTTTCCGGTAACCCCTGTAGCCAAACTTCAACAACTATAACTTCCGCTTACCCTACCCTATCCACCTTTACTGACATTTCATACCTTTTGTACCTTTAAATCTTGCCTGCCCCCCTCTTCCTTTCTGTTTGTAACCTTCTTGTTGCGTTTGTTTTTTCTTGTTTTCTTTTTGTACATTTTTGTCTCTAAATTCATTTCGCTTCACAATTTTTTAGAAAATCAAAACATATACAATCAAATTTTTTTTAAATCAAAGTTTAGGCCAGCCATGCGAAGCCCAGCATTGACTTATCTCGCGGAAGGCGGCCTCGTTCAAATTGAGGTGCTAGCGTCAGATACGAAATTAAAAGTGATCAGTGCGCAAGTGTTTTAATTTAGTATGTAGTTTTTATTCAGTTTTGTTAAATTTGTTCTTTAAACATGTTCCTAATTTTAACACCATTTATAATCCGTCTGCGACGGAAGGAGCCTAGGTTTAGTTGTTTTAATTTTCTTTTTAACCGAACCAGTCCCAATCCGCCCGGCCGTGCAATCTGCCACCACATTAGCGCGGTGGTTGCACGGTCGGACTCGGTGTGGGTTCTGGGGAGGTACTTTTTTTTATATTAAAATAAGAAATAAAGTCTTATTGATTGATTGATTGGTAGTTAGGAGGTAAACATCCTAAAAGATTTGAGGTGTTAGAAACAGAGTATGACAAAAAATGTGATCCGAAACAGCGTTTTATGGATATCGGCGATTTTCAGAAGCGGGTAATTCGAGTATCTCCAGCTTGAAAGCGTCTGGCGGAAGTTAGGGTCCACGGAAAACGTCTGGCAATAATAAATGTTCGTTCTTAATAATATTGTGTGAAACATATAAAACCAGCTATGTTACTTTAACGTAAAAGTAAGTACGCATGAGTTTTTACCTACATATTCCACACTTATTGTGATTCTCCAGCTTTAAAGCGTCTGGCGGAAGTTAGGGCCCACGGAAAGCATCTGGCAATAATAAATGTTCGTTCTTAATAATATTGTGTAAAACATATATAAAATCCAGCCATGCTACTTTAACGTAAAATTAACTACGCATACGTTTTTACCTACATATTACACATTTATTGTGAAAATCTTAGCTTTGCTGAAATGACATAGGTCTGGGGGCTCTGGGATCTTCCTTTATAAAGAAGTGTTCGTATTAGGTATTTCAGTTGCTAATCGAGCCGAAATATATCTCGTACAAAATGAAAAAAAATTAAAAGACGTGATTCGAACCCTCAACTTCGTGTGTGAGAATCGGACATTTTACCATTTAAAAATCTTTTATTTATTATATGTTACAATTCATTTTTTTATATTTCATTTATGTCATTTATTTCATTTTATCTCATTTTACAATCATATAGTTTCCCGACCCGTTACAAATTGTTAGACAACCAAACGGATCAGTGGGCAGATATTATGCCATTGACAAGTGAAATACAAATTAAAATTATTACGGTTACTCCTACTTTTCATTTCTGATCAAGTAAATTATAGATTTTCTTTTTCCAAAGGATTTTGATAGTTATTTTTTTTTACATGTTATTTGGGGGGGTTATTTTATTTTTATGACGCAGGAAACTTAACTTAAGTAAAAACCTGCTTAAAACTAATATTTACATTTAATAAAAATACACCGAATTTCTCTTATGTTAATGGTGTGAGGTTAATTTACTATGTATGAGTTGAAACTTATTTACAGGTAGATAATGATATTGAATAAGATACTTATAATAATGCTACTCTTATAGCTTACAGGACCTCGCTAAATTATACGTTTTTGCTTATGTCTATCTCTCGTGATACAATGGGAGGTTCTGATGAATAAATGTGTGCGTGTGTTGAATATTATGGTACGATCTTGCATCAGTCATATGTCTAGTTAATTGTGAGTTTTTCGTTTAAATTTAAAAAATTGTTAGGCTGTCTCCGTTATAAGGTCGGTATCTTGTATTCCCTATGGAAGGTAGCGACGGGCGTATATCTGCTCGATTCTGTAAGTAACCTAAGGATTTTATTCTGTGTCCTCTGGAGCCTATTACATTGCGCGTCTGAAATGGTATTCCATGACGCACATGCATAAGTGAGGATTGGTTTCAAAATTACTTTGTATATACACAATTTGTTATCCTTAGTTAATTTGCTCCTTTTGTTGACTAACGGGTATAGTCGACTTAATGAAGCATATGTACTACTAATTACTCTCGTTATGTGGGGTCCGAAGCGCAGTCTTGTATCCAGGGTTACCCCTAAATACTTGACCGCGCTCTTTTCCCCAATAACTCGGAACAGCTCAACCACTACACCACTGATGGCTGTTAATAAAACTACATACTTTTTGCTATATGAACGTAATAGTAAGATTTTTTTATTTTCTTTTTTAATATCTATTATCTCTAAAAGGGCCCCGCTTCCAAGCTAGGAAGTACGCAATTCTGCAATTACTGTGAAAATCTTAGCTTTGCTAAAATGACGTAGGTCTGGGGGCTCTGGGATCATGGACTATTAGTAATTGTAACTGTTATATTGTTGGCTCAAATGTGCTTTTAGAGGGCGGAATATTAAACATAATATTTTTAGTCGCAAACTCCTCTATAAATCCTTATTTTACTATAAGGAAAGTAACCAGACTGCAACCAAAGTTACAAATCTGGCGCGTTAAGTGTAATAATTGCATATTACCATCAAAACGCTAATGCTTCGATTGCAACAAACACCAGCCGAAAGACTGATCCTACTTAAAGGAGCTCCCTTGCCAGTCGTCACACACCACTTGCAGACTGCAGTTTCGAGCTGTTGGCTCTCGTCAGTGCAAGGCAGGTATGCGACGACCGACATGAGAATCCTTTGACTATAGTACATCCCGGTATTTTTACAATAGCGACATGTAAAACAGCCAGCAGGCGCCATCTAGCGGTCCAGTGTCTGTTGCAATCGAAAAATAAATAGCCTGACTTGGCTTAGCATAGTTCAAATGTGCTTTTAGAGGGCGGAATATTAAACATAATATTTTTAGTCGCAAACTCCTCTATAAATCCTTATTTTACTATAAGGAAAGGCGGAGCAAGGGAGCTCCTTTAAGTAGGATCAGTCTTTCGGCTGGTGTTTGTTGCAATCGAAGCATTAGCGTTTTGATGGTAATATGCAATTATTACACTTAACGCGCCAGATTTGTAACTTTGGTTGCAGCCTGGTTACTTTCCTTATAGTAAAATAAGGATTTATAGAGGAGTTTACGACTAAAAATATTATGTTTGTTATATTGTTATTATTTAAGTCTTCACAATGTAAAAAATGACAAAAATCAAGAAGAGCTCATTAAATTGAAAATGATGTATTATCTATGGCTACTGGCAAAACTAGAGCTTAAAAAGGATGAAAACAGCGTGCTTAGGAAAAAAGTACCTGTATGTTCCTCCAACCCCAACGACTTCTCCAGTATCAGAAAACTCGGTGATTCGTTTGTTCCAGCCTGTGGCCATAATCCGGCCTTTGACCCAAATAAGCGACTGTATCTCACACCATTTTTCAATTGTCATGTTTCTTAAACAAGTTCCAGTAGTAAAATTCCAAATTTTAAGGGTGCCGTCGTTAGCACCAGTTAGTAAACGTTGATATCCCGGATCAAAAGTAGCTGCTGTGATTTCCACGGGCTTTATTTCACCATGTATCAAGACAGTATGAGCTTCTTTTATAACCAGCAAACGCCTACCGTCCCATGGGTCCCAGGATAATATGAAGCTGTCCAAGCCACACGTCACTATGCACTATGAAACATAAATAATTCATTAGATGAGGTTTAATTAAATATGAGAACATGAAAAATTTATATCTACCGTTCATTTTTTGAATATATCTCGAAAAATAATTTGAAACTTCCACGTCCTTATCGTTAAAATAAAAATACTAGAAAAATAGTACTTGCATTACTTTTGATATATCAAATACTGTATTTGAAGTACATTGAAAACCCGGTATTTGGTATTTGGTACTTCAATTACTATGCCAAAGTAATTGGATTTGGTTAACAATTTATAGTATTTGAAATATGATTTTTGATATTTCAACTACTTAAAAGTGTTTTATTTTGTTGTTATTGTTGTCGTTGTTGTTGTTCTTGTTCTTGTTTTTGTTTCCGATTCCGATGTCGAAGTCGACGTAGATTTAGATTTAGGTTTAGGTTTAGGTTTAGGTTTAGGTTTAGGTTTAGGTTTAGGTTTAGGTTTAGGTTTAGGTTTAGGTTTAGGTTTAGGTTTAGGTTTAGGTTTAGGTTTAGGTTTAGGTTTAGGTTTAGGTTTAGGTTTAGGTTTAGGTTTAGGTTTAGGTTTAGGTTTAGGTTTAGGTTTAGGTTTAGGTTTAGGTTTAGGTTTAGGTTTAGGTTTAGGTTTAGGTTTAGGTTTAGGTTTAGGTTTAGGTTTAGGTTTAGGTTTAGGTTTAGGTTTAGATTTAGATTTAGATTTAGATTTAGATTTAGATTTAGATTTAGATTTAGATTTAGATTTAGATTTAGATTTAGATTTAGATTTAGATTTAGATTTAGATTTAGATTTAGATTTAGATTTAGATTTAGATTTAGATTTAGATTTAGATTTAGATTTAGATTTAGATTTAGATTTAGATTTAGATTTAGATTTAGATTTAGATTTAGATTTAGATTTAGATTTAGATTTAGATTTAGATTTAGATTTAGATTTAGATTTAGATTTAGATTTAGATTTAGATTTAGATTTAGATTTAGATTTAGATTTAGATTTAGATTTAGATTTAGATTTAGATTTAGATTTAGATTTAGATTTAGATTTAGATTTAGATTTAGATTTAGATTTAGATTTAGATTTAGATTTAGATTTAGATTTAGATTTAGATTTAGATTTAGATTTAGATTTAGATTTAGATTTAGATTTAGATTTAGATTTAGATTTAGATTTAGATTTAGATTTCAATTTCGTTTCGTTTCATTTTATTTTATTTAACTTACACCATTAACAGTATAACACCAATTACTGAATGGGTACAATATATAATCATGATATTTATAACAATACTAACTAACAATACTCAATAATCAGTAACAAAAGAAATATTAAAAAGAGAATACAAAAAGTGCTAAGAAATAAATATTAACTGCCGCTAAATTATTAGAAGTTCGGGTATAATAAACGTCGGCACACACTATAGTTTTAGGTTTTCTATCAAGGCGGCATTGCAGTTGAACAAATCAAACATGGTTTGGACAGAGTACATTAATACGGGATGTTTGGAGATTGAAAGTAGGGGATTGCCGTAATATATATTACATGAGGAATTGAGAAATTCAACTGGCTGAGAATCTCCTCACTATCAATGTCACTAGTTATTAGATTGCGTTTGCCTCTCCATGGTCCAACTGATTTGTACGGAATTGCAAAAAAGTTCATCCTTGTTAATATAAAAACCGAATTTCATAGAAGCTGTACGATACCGTATCACCTTAGTACATAGAAGTCACTTTTTGGAAAACGAAAATCATTCCTGTACTTCTGTCCCATTATTTTTGTACGGCATTCTCCTTTAAGAGTCACAGATATAAATACAGTCCAAATAAACGTAAGCTGTACAGGATCGTTTGAAAAATACAACCCCCGTGGGTTAAGATTTTCACTTTTCCGCGGTTTTTCCATATTCGACCTAAAATGTACGGCATAGGGTTCAAAGTCATTTATTTCTGTAGGACTACAAAAATTATACCTTTTCAAGCGGTGTCATATGACCCCCTAAAAACTTAGCATGGGCTTGTGGTCTATTACCTTTATTCAATATTTTTTACCAATTTACCTATATTATCTATTATTATATATTATTTATTATTATACAGAGTGTTATTTTTTTCGATGGGATCGTATATCCAGATGATGTCAACATGGTTGGCGGAACGCATGTCGAGTAGTATATTCGAGTGTAGCCTCACATACCAAAGGTTCCAACTTCCTCCAGGATTCCAGGACTTCACGATCAAGCATTCCAGAACTTCAAAAGGTGGAAAGTCGACTAAATAAGAATTAAATTGCACATTTTAAAGATTGTTAAGATGTCGTTTGCAGATTTGAAAAATCTTCTGTATTGTCAGATATATTCTGAAAATAGTGAAAATCGCTATTTTTTATGTTAGTTATTGGCGCGCAAATGATAGGATTAAAAAAAAAATTTTAGATAAAAGTTGAGTGCTGTTCCGTTGCTTATTTAAAATTCTAAAATTTACATTTGCACCATTTCGACGCTAGGCATCGCGACGTTCAACTTTTGTTTTCCTTATCAATGGCTAATCCCTTTTCTAGGAAATTGAATTGGCAGTTTATTATTTAATGCATAATATTATTATAATAGGGAAGTACTTACAAAAAAAATGTTCATTTTTTTTACTTCTACATCAAATCGCCGAAAAATATACAGTGTGTTCCATTTGACAACAACATTTAAAAAGTTCTTAATTGAAAAATAATTTTTAGCCACCCTGTATTTAGGAAGTAAAAATGATTCAAAAATATTAATTAGATGTTTCGTAACTAGTATTCACACAAGTTTTTCTTAAAACCCACAGTTGTTACTGTTGATTTTTTCAATATGCAGATATCATTATTACAACAAAAAATTCATTATATTCAAGTGGTTGGGAGATAGTCAATAATAATAAAGGAATGTGTATAGTCTAGAAAGAGGCTCAAAAAATGTACTGATGATATACATAGCATTCCATTTTAAAAAGGCACTTGATCCTGTAACTTCGTCTTGGCTCGTCCTGTATATTGGAAAATAATTTTCGGTTATATAAGCAACCAAATTCTATTCAAATTTTATTTACAGATTTTTTCGAAAGCATCTGTATCATTTGCGAAAATTAAATATTGCGATTTTCTCTGAAAGGACCCCGCAGCAAATACACGTGAAAAAGGTTTCGGTGAAATTCCCGAAAATTTTTGTGAATTGTAAATCTACTCCTACTAATTAAATTATCCATTAGCAAAACTCACATTCCAGGATTTCTTTCGGATTTATGGTCATCCAAAGTTTTAGATCTTACATGGCAGCAGCCTTACAATATTTTCTAAAAAATATTTTATAGGTCGAATCAAGAATAGTAAAATTTTTTTATAATGGGGTATAAACTTTTTTTTACTAAATATTGCTTTAATACCTACAGAATCTACAGGGTGTACAAGAAAATATTTTTATTTAAAAAATCGTCAGCAAATATTACTGATGATGCTATTTTCATCTTTTATGTCGATGTAGTGTCTCAATTCTTGAAGAATAGCCACCAACTACGGTATCTATGTTGATCAAGTAGGTTATGCCTAAAACAATTTAAATCTAGTTGACAGTTATTAGTTATCAGTGCGTAAAAAGACGCTAACCTACCTATGTTTTTTGCTGTATTTTAAGTTTATTTGTTGATTTTGTTATCCCTAAGTAAGTACCTTATACGAATAATTAAATTAATTTTCTTAAAGTATTTAATTTTATGTTTGAGTCACGACCCTTCCTGCAAACCGGAGGCAGTGTTATACTTGTCATAGTGTGAACTTTATAAACAGAATGTCAAGAATTGATGGAGATAATAATACTGCCAAAAAAGAAATTGCTACGACTAGGCGTGAGACATTTAAGAATCTGTTTTAATTGTAACGTCCCAATTCTTAATGAAATAACTGCTATAGAAAATGATCCCACCTGTTTAAGACTTAATGTATTAACTCAAACATCAAGTCATAGTTGTGCTATATGCGACGCTGTGAAAAATCTACAAAGACGAACCATTAAATGTAGAGTTAACGCGTCTGTATCAAAAACATATATATTTCGGAAAGTGTCAGAGTTTGTCATCAACATCTAGATGAAAATTGTATGCTGATTCGGCTGTTACTGGCTGAACTGCGATTTGTTAATAGTCCGTATATTGTTAAGGGGGCCACAATTGCTAGCGTTTTTACAGGAATTAAGGACCATAAACAACACAGAAAAGTGGAAATATCATGACGTTAATAGTTTTACAGATGAAGAATTCAAATATACGTGTCCCATATCCAAAGATAAGTTTCGTGAGCTTTATGATTATTGTGAACCAGCCCCAAGAGAAGTTTCAAAGAAAGATCTTCTTGTATTTTTTGCAAATTAAAACAAGGCCTATCAGATAATTTTTTGAAAGTGATACTTGATTATTCTAGTAGACAGTCAACTAGTCAGTAATAGCAAAGGTAAGAAAATCACTGATGCAGAGGTTTATACCTGAAAATATTGGGCTACAATCTATGGGTGTAATGGGGTAGTGAAGCGCAAGTTATAGCCTCTCCTACTCAATTGTTAAACTCACCTTCGCGATGAGTTCAATTTGAACTTGGTGCACCCTGTTTTTACTAACGAGGCTCTAACGACCGAGTAAGGGCGGAATAACCCTTACCTTTTGCCGTGAGCACATCCACCTTCTCACGAAGAATGCGGTAAAAATAGTCCACCGCACACAAAGGTTGCTTTTGGAATCGTTTGGTTACCCCATCGTCGCAGTCTCCTTCTGTGCCATGGGACCACACCACTCGCCTTCCGCAACCGAGCTGGTCAGTTGCATACCTGCTCCAGCTAAAACTTCAAATGCAGCTTCGTTTTCAGTCGATTAAGGCTTAAAAAAAAATGATGGAGCGTTCAAGTGGGACAAGATCATCCGGAGGTAAAATACCCTCCCGATCGGATCTCCGGGGGAGGGTGCCCACAGGGACACCTCATCGAATGTCGAAAAAACACCGACAAGTTAAATCCAAGAAAACTAATTCTTTCATCTACGGCGCTTCGAATGTTCGTACTTTGAACGACAGCACTCGCACCGATCGGCCTGAAAGAAGAACTGCTCTAATAGATAGAGAACTTCACCGACTCAATGTTGACGTTGCAGCTCTCAGCGAAACTCGATTTTTGGAGGAAGGCTCTCTCACAGAAAAGTACTACACCTTCTATTGGAAAGGTCTTCCCACCAATTCAAGAAGACAACATGGAGTAGGATTTGCCGTTCGGAATCAACTTGTATCCAACTTAACACAAGTACCATAAGGCCTATCCGAGAGTCTAATGCTGCTACGGTATAAGCTATCAGATGGCAACGCGGTAAATCTAATAAGCGCCTACGCTCCCCCACTCTGGATGCAAGTCACGAAACCAAGGAAAGCTTCTATCAACAGCTGGAAGAAACCCTCTGTAGAATACCTAAAACGGAATGACTCGTTATTCTTGGTGATTTTAACGCTAGAGTAGGGAGAGATGCAGACACCTGGCCAGGCATCATAGGCAAGAACGGTTTGGGTAACATGAACGCTAACGGTCAACTACTCCTAACTAAATGCGCCGAACATGATCTAGTTATAACAAACACCATTTTCCGACAAAAAGATAAATTTAAAGGCACCTGGCGTCACCCCAGGTCAGGTCACTGGCATTTACTGGACTATGTTATCGTACGTAGGAAGCATCTCAAGGACGTCCAAGTTACAAAGGCGCGCATTGATAGCGAATGTTGGACCGATCATCGTCCTGTTGTCTCTAAAATGAAAATTGTTATGAGACCCAAACACCGAAGAGCTCAAGTAAAACGTAGACCCCGCCTCTGTATTAGTAAATTGCGTAACCAACAAACCGGCGAACAGCTAAAACAAAAAGGTCAAGAGAATTTGAGTGCACTAGAAGAAACCAATTCTGTAGATGTCGCTACTACCTGGACACAAATTAAAGACAGTTTAAAAAGTGCGAGTGAGGAAATTCTTGGCACTGCAGCAAGTAACCAACAGGAGGACTGGTTCAATGATAATGAAGCTTTTATACAAGAACTTCTTGACCGCAAACATATTGCCTTCCAAAACGCTATCAACCACCCCAAGGACTCATCAAAAGCAGAAGCTTTTACCCAATCTAAGTATGAAACGCAACGCGAAATCAGGAGAATAAAGAACGAGTGGTGGGCAAGCAATGCCAGAGAAATTCAAAGGTACGCCGATTCACACGACTACAGGAATTTCTTTCAAGGAGTAAAAGCAGTGTACGGCCCCAGTCGGAAAAATATGTGCCCTATTAAAGATTTAAATGGAAATCTCCTCGAGGAAGACCAAGAAATAAGAGCCCGATGGAAGGAACACTACTCTAACATTCTCAGCCAGCAAAGTCAAGCCGATCACGATATTATAAATCTTATTCCTCAATATGACACCTTCGAAGACTTAGATAAACCACTAACAACGGAAGAGATCTTAACCGCCATTGGGCAGCTAAAAAATAACAAATCTCCTGGCGCCGACTCACTCCCAGCTGAGATCTTTAAAGCTGTGTCGTCAGAGCTCATACCCTACCTCAAAAAACTGTTTGATGTCGTGTGGGAAAGTGGTCAAGCTCCGCAGGAGTTCCGTGATACACTTTTAATCAGCCTCTTCAAAAACAAAGGGAGCGCTGCGGACTGTGGAAATTACAGGGGTATATCTCTCCTGGCTGTTGGAGGAAAGATACTCACTAAAGCGATGGCAAATAGGCTAACACCTGTTATGGAAAAGTTACTTCCTGAAACATAGAGTGGCTTTAGACCAAACCGAGGCACATCGGATCTAATCTTCACACTTAAACAGCTTCAAGAAAAAGCACTCGAACATCAAGGAAAAATTCACATGGCCTTCATTGATTTAACCAAGGCGTTTGACTCGGTGGACAGGGAAGTGCTCTGGAAAATTATGCTCCGCTTAGGTATCCCTAGAAAATTTGTGGAAGTATGTCGCAGTCTACATACAAACAACAACGCCCAGGTTATGTATAATAATGAGGCAACCGAACCTTTCCAAACCCTCACTGGAGTTAGGCAGGGATGTGTCCTGGCACCCCTACTTTTTAATTTGTTTACCGCTGCTCTAACAATTATTGTTGACAACAAACTGACAGTCAGAGGAATAGGTCTCAGATACCGTTCTGATGGCGGTCTCTTTAACATAGGGCGCTTTAGAGCTTTCACGAAGACACGCACACGATTCATTTGTGATCTCCAGTATGCGGATGACTGTGCACTTTTAGCCTCTACGCCGGAAGAGCTTCAAGAACTTTTAGATGTGTATGCCCAGAGCTATGATTCCTTGGGCTTAAAATCAACATTGGAAAGACTAATTATGTCAACTCCTCATCAAGTGAACCAAATAGACATTACACTTAACGGAAATTCTCTTGAAGTGGTGGATCAGTTCAATTACTTAGGCAACGTTGTTAATGACAAAGCAAACATGGACAGCGAGATTCGCAATAGAATTAACGCTGCATCTAGAGCACTCTGGGGACTTAGAGAGAGAGTATTTGACAACCACGACCTTGCTTTGTCAACGAAAATGGCTGTCTACAGAGCAGTTGTCATTCCAACACTGCTATATGGATGTGAAAGCTGGGTCACTTACCGTCGTCATGTGAAAGAATTAGAACATTTTCAGCAAAGACACCTCAGAAGTATGATGAAAATCCGTTGGTTCCATCACATATCAAACGTGGAAGTACTCAGGAGAGCAAAGAGCCTCCCAATTGAGGTGCTTATTTCAAGAGCACGTCTAAGATGGGCAGGTCACGTTCATCGTATGCATGATAACCGCCTTCCTAAATGTAAACTTTATGGTGAATTGCTAAGCGGTAGAAGAAGGCGTGATGGTCAACGAAAAAGGTTCAAAGACGTTTTCCATGAAAATCTAAAATCCTGCGGTATTCAAGACGAGCAATGGGAACAACTTGCAGCGGACAGAACCGAATGGCGAGGGGTTGTGGCCAGCTATCAAGGAAATGTTGCTGCAAGAAGGCCGAATCCAAGACCTAACCAGGTCTATGTTTGTCCTGACTGCGGTCGACATGTGCTCTCCCGAATTGGCCTCTATAGCCATAGTCGTGTGCACCGTAGATGAATGGGAATTACAATAGACTACACCTTTTATTTGTTTTTTATTGCACACAATCTGTCGACTGTAACATTCTTTTATACTCGGACTCGAGTAAAGGCTAATAATAATAATAACAATCCATAGCTCGTCAACAATATATTGAGCAACACGCCACTTATTTTGCCAATCAACTGTACAATAACGAACCTGATAAAAAAAGGCGATTGCTTACATTTACGCTACCTAATGCTCAATAGGGAAAAGTAGTAATTTTCAAGCTTTGCGCCAATCATACTGCGTGCATAAAGGTCGTCATTTAATAAAACCTGCCTGAATTGTTGCTCCAGATGGTTATATATTGGCCCTACATGGACCATATTTCTCTGATTCTCGGAATAATGATTCGTCAGTGGAAGAAATGAAATGGAACAACAGAAATGGGATCAGAAATTGGTCTTTAGAAAATGGCATTTTTGTTGCTGATAGAGGCTACAGAGATGCAGCGTTATTGCTGGAGGAACTGGGTATACACCACAAAATACCTTGTAACATACGTGCTGGAGAAACTCAGCTTTCGACTGAAGAAGCAAATGAATCTCATTTAATCATACAAACAAGATGGATTATAGAGTCGCGTAATAGTAATTTTAAATCGATGTTCATTTTTTTTACCGATGTTATTCCGATGCAACACGCAATACATTTATGTGATTTTTATCATATTTGTGGTGCTATCATAAATGCTTGCGAACCAGTTATTAGAGAGGGCTCGACTTCCTAATACAGTACAAGAAATTGTTTTAGGTGAAAATCTTCATCGTAGACGAGGCAGGTGGGTTAATTTGGAAGCCAATTATATTGATGACTTTCCTAGTCTCAATGTAGAATATTTAAGGGATATTATTGTAGGCGCCTGCCAACTGAAACTAGCTCCCTCCTATATACAAGACACGACACAACGGGAAGGAATTGATTTACAAATAGATCTGACACCAGAACAAAGATCTATTATTAGACTTAGAATATATTCGCGACACCGAAATGCTACTAAGTACCAGTTATGGATACAGTACAATAATATAGGCGATCCTACCACTGGATATTACTGTACTTACAAATTTGATGCAATAACTATTGGCACATGTAGTTATGTAGATAGCGTTTTGTGGTTCTTGGGTTACTCAAAACATGAGCCGAATGTGGTATATCCGTCAACCATGCTCTTACAATCTATCCAAGATGCAAGTGATAGGCAGAGATAATAATATTGAGTAAAAATCAGCCGTTACAAGTTTTCTGTTTGTTATAGTTAAGAATTTTTTAAATAAAATATTTTCTTGTACACCCTGTAGGTTCTGTAGGTATTAAAGTAATATTTAGTAAAAAAAGTTTATACCCCATTATAAATTTATTTTATTATTCTTGATTCGACCTATAAAATATTTTTTAGAAAATATTGTAAGACTGCAGCCCATGTAAGATCTAAAACTTTGGATGACCATAAATCCGAAAGTAATCCTGGAAGGTGGGTTTTGCTAATGGGAAATTTAATTAGTAGGACTAGATCTACAATTCACAAAAATTTTAGGGAATCTCACCGAAATCGTTTTTATGTGTATTTATTGTGGGGTCCTTTCTTAACATTTTTCAAATCTCAAAATCAGTTTTAACGACTATTTCACAACTTTTCTCTGATTTAACCAACTTCCCATCTCTTACAATTTAGAAGTTATTAATGCAATCTCATTAAAAAAGTAGAGATCCTGTATACAACCTTATTCTATCTTTATTTTTCATTTATTTTTAAGTACTTATAATACAGGATGCGGCAGAATGAATGGGTGCTTTTGGGATGGATAATCTACGCGAACGGAGGGGAGTAGAGCGTTGTGGATAAAGTCGTTCAACTCGAGGAGATACGCCATTTGTTAGTCACAATAGTTATCTGTACGAGAGACGAGACGAGAGACCTCGCAATCGAGGTGTATTTGAAATCGGGAGAGTCTATGATTGTTGTGCAAAGGCGTTTCCGCCGACATTTTAGTATTTGTCGCCATGGTCCAGCCCCAAAACATTTCTACAGCCCAGTTGTGTTTTGGACGATCATAATCCTGTAAGCGTGAAAGCCAAGGTCTTTGTGTAAAATTTTGCGCAGAGTTCGATTACTGACTGTTTTCGGGCAGAGCGCTCTGGGCTGCGAAGGACCGTTTGTCTTACTCTTTCAATGGTAGGCAGTGTTCTTACATTTCGACTACGGCCACGAAGTTTAAGATTAATTGCCGATGCAGTCGTTCTATAATTCTGAACCCATCTGACGATTGCGTCATGTTTCGGGACCGAACCATGACGACAAATATTGAAACGTCGGCGGAAACACCGTTCCACAACAATCAGATCCTTCCGATATCAAATACTCCTCGACTGCGAACGTACGAAGTTTTCTCGTCCAGATAATCATTGTGACTAGCAAATGGAGATTTCCACGAGTTGAGCGACCTAATCCACAAGGCTCTACTCCCCTCCATGCGCGCATATGATCTATCCCAAAAGCACCCATCCATTCTGCCGCACCGAATAGCAAAACTTTTAAAGAAAAGTATTATGTACATTTAGCCCATTTCAAGCTAACGATAAAATACTAATTTTACTAATTATTTAACTGCTGTATTTAATTTGCTTCTATGTTAACTATCAATAATGACAATTCGACTAAAATGCATTAATGCACATTCGATAAAGTATTGCACGCCTATGACTTTTTTAAAACGGAAGATCAAGTATACAAACAACACATGAGGGCTGTATCTAGCAATTTTGTTGACGTGAAGTCTATTTACAATTAAAATGATTGCTCATACACTCCGGAATCCTCGTAAGGCGCGAGGTGGCAATCGCGATTAATCGAATGCATATCGCGCTATCGGGTTCGAGTTCCGGCTCCGATACTAGCAGGATATGGTTGTATGTCCGCGTTTTTCAATGTGTAACTCCCTTCCGCACAAGCCACTGGCTTCTGAAATTGGGGGTTGTCTAATTTCTGTGATGTTTATAATTTGTTATACATGTCTGAATTTCAACTTTTCTAAATCATTTGCAACACGTATACAGTGATGCTGATGCCACTTGTTTGATTATTATGCTGTCTGACTATTTGTTTTTAGTTTATTATTGCATTAGCTATTTACAGATGAATTTTGAGCTTTTCGAAAACATTTTGGGGATACTATTAAATTTTACAACTTCCCCAGCGCGTCAGCGCCAGGTGCCCCCGTAGCTGACGTGCTGACTCTACAGTGGCTTCCTATGGCCAAACTACAATTAAATCTGAAGATATCAGCCTTTTGCACTTTTTTGACACGAGCTCTCTGACTACAATTAGTGAAATGATTGTTTGTACCTTAAATAATTTATTATATAAGACCACCGACACCCCAGAAATATGTGTGTTTCCATCGGTATGTTCAGCGTTTTGCTTGGGATCCAGCGGTACCACAGCAATCATAACACTACCAATGATCCACTGTCTACTTTCAGGATTATACAGTGACGTTAGATCACTTCTCTCCCCCAATTCAAGTGGTAATTCTAAGTACGTCTGCAAAATACATTGCAACACCATGTCCCAAACCTTTATGCATTTATCATGCGACATGCTGTATAGTTTCTTTCCGCCGTCCTGAAATACTAATTGCACAATTCCATAATGGTGTCCATAGAAAGAACAAATAGGTTTTCGAGGTAACCAAGGATTCCATATGCGCACTAAGCAATCTGGACCTCCAGTGGCTACAATATGTGCCACATCTTCAACTGCAAAGGACCAGATGCCCAAAGTAACTTTATATATGTAATTGGATTTGCCGTCGGTCACATCTGTCATTATAAGAGCGTTTGGACATTGTGCGCAGGAGACTACACTACGCAATGCACTGTAGTAATAAACCTGTCTTATGTAGTCCGTATGAAGGTTTGGAAATTCATTTACTATGACATTTGGCACTAACCCCTTAACGACGCGTTCATAACGCACATGCAGGAGAGGGATTCCCGGTTGACTTCTAAATATTCCTCTTGCCTCTGTTTGAAAATACATAACTTTAATACTTCCTCCCATATCTCCAAGAATTAGTTTAGATGGCATGTTTATATCTTTATAAAAAGTGTAGTACATTGACGTTACAGCATCTGGTAATGAGGATATCATTACTCGTAATTCGAATTTTCTTGCTGATGTGTCATAGAACCTTAAGTCTCTTTCTGTGCTTGAGGTGCAAATTACGCTCACATCTGCTAATACCACCATGTCCGTTACCTTAGTGGGTTGAATCTTCAATAGTGGACAAGTGGATTGGGCAGTTCTTTCTAGTTGCATATCTAGCGACCAATAGTTTATAGTTCCATCATGACTGCACGTAATAATACTTCCGTCAAGCCAAGTGCTGGTTCTGTCTGGTTTTACCGTAGGATAGTAAGCTATTCTATTGATGCAATGGCGATGGTTGCTTTTAATCATTCTAGGAAGGACAGGGATTGGGTCAGTTAAGCTTTTGTACTCGTGGCAGACTTCTTGTTGGTTAAAGCCAAGAATCAAGTACGATATAAATTCGTCCCATGTTACGAAACCATTGCTAAAATTAAAAAAATTGTATAATAATAATAATGATGATGAAAGGACCTAACCGGGTTCCCATGTGAAATGCCCCCAAACCAAATCAAATTTCGTATTTCGAAACCCAGCAAGATAATCAAGCAATGATATAGGAGCAGTGTAACGTTTACCAAATGGAAACTGCGAGGAATTCTTAGATTTTCCTGGACAAAAACTTGAAAGTGGAGACATGTGTATAGTAGAGTCAGAGAAGCATCAAATTTTAGTGAAAAAGGAATTGTTTCCAGTGTCATTTTTTTTAAATTTAACATGTTAGTTACATCGAACACTATACGAAATAGACATTTTCTACCTCTCGCAACGACCACTACGCAAGTTATCGCCCATTTTGTGAAAATTCGACCATTTTGGTCGTTCTTTATAACTATAGATGAGTATATATCGGTATGTGTAGGATCAAAAAAAGCGAAAAAAATTGAAGCTGTTTGATATGATATAGGCTATCAGCAGAAATTTTTATCTGCACACATAACCTCAAAAAAAAATGAAAAAACTGCTAAATTTTGTTTTTTTTGGTTATAACTTCGGAAGTTTTAACTGAAATTTAATGAAATTATACTATATAATGTGAACAATAACTGGTTAAAATTTCAAGACAAAATATCTAATACAAGTCTCGAAAATTGACTTCAAATTTTAAAATTGATTAGCCAATAACTTTTGTGCATCGCATCGCATGAGATTCTTTTTTTTTTTTGAAAAAATGTAGGTTTTTTTATGCACTTTATGATGGTTAACAAGAAAAAACTTTTAAACTTGAAAAAAGTGAAGAAAATCGATTTTAAATTTTTATTCATATACAAATTCAATTATTCATTAGATTGACAGTGACAAATATTGATGACATGGTGTCTTGATTTGGATATTTCATTTTATGTATTTTTGGGCACAGCAGGCAGATGTCCAGTGCAGTGCTGCTGTGCATCGCCAACCGTGGACTAGTTTCGGGTTTTTTAGCTCTCATCAGTGCGACATAGGCAAATGCACAACATCACTTCACTGGCCTTCTAAAATTTCAGTTTTCCAACACCCTAGAGGGTTGAATGCCTAGTACAGGGGTGGCTGATGTCAAATTTCTCGAGGGACTTTCCGTTCTATTCAAGGGAATAACAGTTAGTCGAAAAACTGGGGAAAATAAATGGGTTTGCGGAAAAGGACACTTTGGGGGTGGTTTTGGCCAATTCGAGGGGGTTGCCGACGAAAAAAAATTTCGGGATTCCCACCATCCTGTTCAGCAACCTCGAAAATGGGGGAGGGTCTCTAGATTGGCGCTCTGGCAAAAAAAGCAAAACCCCTACTCCTGACATCGACTATATTGATTAGTATTTTATTTTATTCATGTTCTCTTTTTCTAACAGTTGTACTAGATGTGCTACTACTTCCAAATCGGTAACTGGAGTTTGGAATATTCCTTCACCCCCGTTATCGCTAAAATCGTATACATCTGAGATATTCTCTGAAGTACAAACATCTTCTTCATAATTATCATCTTCTTCGAATTCTTCAACATCATAAATATCAGGACTAATTTCTAGTTGCTTTTGACACAAAGTATTCCTTCCATTGTGGCATAAAGTGCTGCATGTGACACCAATGGTTTTGCATGAGCAACGTTTAGTTTTGCAACCGATGTTACAATCACAAGCAATTATTTGAGTAATTGATTAGGAAGAGGAGCTTTATCAGTCCTTATCGGCATCATTTAATTATCTGTTGTTTGCTGCAATCCAAAATCCTGTCAATTTTGGTACTTCAGAGAATATCTCAGATGTATAGCGATGACAAGGGTAAAGAAATATTCCAGTTACCGATTCGGAAATAGACACTTCTTGCAGTAGCACATCTAGTACGACTACTAGAAAAAGAAAACATGAGTAAAATAAAATAATAATTAATATATTTAAAAAGTTTAATAAAAATCAAGTGAATTTTTGAGAAAAAAAAATTATATCTTACCTTCGAGAGTTTTTTTTTATCTAAATATTTAAAACCTGCTCACAATAACTTTTTATTATTAATATTGAAATGTTTATAATGAATGATTACACATATACTTGTGCGCGCATACGTATAATACCGAAAATGACGGGAAATCGCCGCGCTCATGCGCATGTATACACAAAAAATTACAAAAATTGGATATATTAAAAAATATATGTTTTTTAATTACATCACGTGAAAGCACATAAGAATACCTTCATTTTGGTAAAAAAAGAAATTCGTTGTACTATTTGGGCAAATTGGGGAAAGTTTTGTGAAATTCGGATTAAAAATGAAATTGCGGCCAAACTATTGGATATTTTTTGCTAAAATTTGGCAGACTATTTTTTGGTTATATATGTCAGTTTCGTCTAAAACTTCATCAAATTCGGTTTAATTTTGGTCAAGTTAAAACTGAAAAACCACCCTAAAAAATGAACAATTTACCCCCTTTTCGCGAAAAAAAAAAAAAGATTTCCCCCACCTACTCGATGTAGAAAACTCAGGGTATTCTTAGTTTCACCAAAACAAACTTATTTTTCTATGTCGCGTTGCTCCATGTAAAATTTTCTCTATCGCCTTTATTGGACTATTTTTACTCCATTAAACGTAATAAACTGTATAAATACTTCTTTCATTAAAAAGGGGAATACAATGTAAGTTATAGTCCAAGTAAGGAGTTCCCGAGAGAAAAAAACGCAACAAAAATTTTATGACATAATTATTATCGTCGAGGGTCACGGCGGCATGCCTGCATCAAACGACTCGTCGCACATCAAAAACCTATAAATGTAAGCGAGATAATTTGTGGTCGAAGCTCGGTCGAGGTAGCACAAAGAGTAATGGTATTTTAATGAGGTCATAAAGTTTTTGTTACGTTTTTTATGTCTCGGGATATTCCTACTTGAACTATAGTTAGTAGTAAAGTAAAGTTTTAATAAATTAAATTAATGTAACTTTGATTATTATAGCACACCAGCTGTGTACACTTACGATTAACGCTTAAATAGTCGGAGAAAGGACAATAAAAAAATCAAACTATTTTGTCGGCGTTTCGTGTATTTGGCACACACTTCTTAAAGGTTGAAAATTGATGTTGATGAAATTGTTATGCCTATAGATGTTGCATTATAACTAGGGTGACCATATTTTTTCCAGAAAAAGAAGTACAATGATAAAGAGTAGCTTTTTATCAAAGTTGAGGTTGTGGGGCTTAAAAATGCACCGAAGGCGAAAATTTCAGATTTTCCAAGGTCAAATGGCCTTAAATTAAAAGTCAAAAGTTTTATTTAAAATAATATTGTCTTTGAAATGTAGGTCTCGTGGGCGCAAGGTTTAAAAATATAAAATACCAAATATATTTGTATCAGGTAAAAAGATCAAGTATTCTATATTTTAATACAAAATATAATAAAACTACAGCACTTGAATCATCACGTTGGTACCAGTCACACTTTTGGGAACTTAGGATTGCTTTCAAAATTTGTGGTCTGGCTTTTGGAAACTGGAACATTTCGTTGCAGCTCTCATTGACGTTTGTGCAAAATTGCATCACACCCTCTAGTGTGAATATCTCCATTTACGATTATTCTGAACTCCTCCTTAGTTTTTAATATTGGAGAACAGTCGCTTAATCCACGCACTTGTCTCATGAAAACAAAAAATAAACCCCCATAAAATCTCCAAATTTTTAAATTTATTTTGACTTTATCCAGACTCTCAGGTCAGGCCAGCGATCTTCAGTGCTATAGTGCAAATATTTTCGGAATTCCAGCCGGCAATTTTATCTTCTGCAACGTTGGCTTGCATTAAATCAACTTCGTGGAACAGTTCATCTTCATTCAATACCAGACCTATGTAGTATTTAAAAGCCTCACATGAACAAAAAAAACATTATTTCATGAAACTTCACACATTCACACATTTAAAAACATTCGGTTCATTTAAGTTCGGACTCCAGTTTTGCAAAAAGTGAAAATTTAAATTTCGAATTTTTTGTATCTCAAGAAAAAGAAGTGTACTTAATGAACCTTTTAAGGACAGTAGGATACTACCCGAAAAGAAAGTACCTACTGTCTAACTAAAATAAGTACATATGGTCACCGTAATTATAACTATTAAGCCCTGAAGAAGTATGTGCCAGATAACTGAAATGTCGGCAAAATAGTGTGTTTCTTTTTTATTGTTCTATCTCCGACAGGACTAATATAGCACTACTGGGAATATTTTATTGTCATCTGTTGAAAGTAAATGTAGGCTAGAAAGATCTTAATACTTGGTAATGAGATAGATTTACAAAGTTAATGTGTCCATGGGAGGGGGCGGGCCCCTATGGCCTCCCTTAGGACATACATCAATGTCAATTTAATTATAGGTTAGAAATAGTAAAAATAATTTTATTACCAAGTAGAATTCATTCTTTTAAATATGATGTCAAACTCATGGTCTTCATATTCAATATATGCAAATCTGTTTAAAGCTTCCTTTAGTTCACGCTTATTCATTCTCCTGCCATCTTCTTTGTTGAAAGCATCATGCATTTTAATTATTTCTGCTTCATCTAAGAGTTCGTGTAGGTCCAGTGACTTATCCTTACTTTTCTTTGATCTACCGAAAAGGTCTTTAATTTTACGCCTGGTCTTCGCACGTTGTGTCAAAGGCATAGTTAGACACACAATTATCACAGGCTGGAAACTGATTAATAATTAATAAATGTGTTACCATGGCTTTACACGCAAACATCGGTAAATTCAATATTATTAATAGTTTAGTAATATCTCAAAAAAGGTCCCTAGACTTTGATGATAGTGTCAAAGAACATACTTATCATGAACTACCAAAAGTCAACCCTTTCACATGCAATGAAAATGCTTTTCCGAAAGATTTTTAGCAACTGCAATGAAATCGGAAATTTTTGGAAGTATAATGTAAATCAACAAATTTTTAATATCCTTTAATAGTAAATTATGGTGATGGTTGTTAACAGCATTCTGACAAAGGCGTTCAAAGTATGGTGGCAATTCCCTCACTTGAATGTATCCATCTTTCCATTTAAAACCATGAAAATTCTTCTCGAATCACTGTTATTGCACCTTTTGACTAAGTGCTAATGATGAGAATGGATATGGTGGTTTGAAAATATGTGGTTATTTTTAGTGATACAGCCATACAGCAGCCAATTCGTTTACTATAAACTCATTGTTCTTGTATTAAAATTCTGTAAATCAATGATTAAAGTAGGAAATGTGCTACTTTTCGACTTTCGTGTTTAAACTTCTATTTTTCTATTACCTACAATGGATTTTTTCTGAATTCACTAAGATCCATCATAGTTTCACCCATATCTTTATCATAGTAACTACGCTGGAAGTTATAGATATAGTAGGTTGCAAAGTTGAATTTCTTATCGAAATCTAAATTCCTGCGTTCATATGGAAATATTTTAGCATTCACATATAGTCGAATATTTCTAATATCTTGAAGTATAAACTTTGTAGTATGCTGGATTCTATTATTGGAATTGTCATTGTTTTGAAATCAGATAATGATATATCGATGTTTCTCAAGTCTGCCAGTGGCTTTAATAGTCCATATGTGAGAAGCAGTATCAAATAAAGTAGGTAGCTCATATAAATCCCACATACGGTAAGTTATCTTAATTCTAGCATTATTACTGATCGTATTATTTCTGTTTAATAGTTTAAGCCATTGTCTATCTTCAGGAATAATATATATCTCTAATCTTCCACTAAATTTTACTATTTTCTAGCTTTGCATCAACTTCACCAATATAGTAATTTTTGAAGGATCAAGCTTTGATTAAAACTAATTCTTGATTGAAATATTATTCCGTAAACAATCTTTGAATAGAATTTTGCATAATAATACGATAGCAATATATTTCTATTTGTGACAGTTCGCAGTCTGTACAGCGCAAAGCATGCAGTAGACAATTTTTTGCATAAGTCGTTAATATAACATTCCCAATTAAGCGCATTATCAATATGAACACCTAAAAATTTAGTTGATTTGACCTGTTGTAGAGATTGGCCATTTATTCTAAGTGAAAAACTTTCCTTGTAATTCAGACTCCCAGGGGTAAAATTAATGAATACCGTTTTACTTTCATTTAGCAATAATTTGTCACTGTTAAATTTGGAGATGAAGGTATTAATTTTTTCTTGACTATTTTGTACTGAACCTAAGTGGTTTTCTTTTGTAATCAATAGGGAATTGTCATGAGCAAACATAATTAAATAGCATTCACTAACAATATTAGGTAAGTCATTAATAAATAGTACAAAAAACAGTGGCCCCAGAACTGGTCCTTGGGGGACACCATATGATATGGACAACTTAGATGACTTACTATGATCTATTTCAACGATTTGCTGACGATTAGACAAATACGACTCTAACCAGCCACCCAAATGACCACGAAGACCATACTTCCTTAATTTTTCTAACAGCAAAGCATGATTTACAAGATCAAATGCCTTACTTCCATAAAAATACCAAAGCATTTCTTATTTTTATCTAAGTTTGTCTAAAGTTAACTGAGGAAGTTGAATATGCCAGTCTGAGTCGACCTGCCCTTTCGAAAACCATGTTGTTCGTCACACAGAATCTCATGTTTTATACAAAAATTAATGGTTCTAGTGTACACAATTCTTTCTAAAATTTTTGAAACAGAGGACAGAAGTGAAATAGGTCGGTAGTTGTCGATGTTTAACGGATCTCCTTTTTTATGTAGCGCAATTATTTTAGCGATCTTTAAGTCTTCTGGAAACACTCCTTCAGATAATAACTAGTTTATTAAATAAGTTAAAGGACTTAGAATAATGTACAACTGATTTCAACATGTTAGCACTAACATTATCCATACCAAATGAATTTGATTTTTTCAAGTCCATAATGATATTAAATACCTCAGACTCTGTAGCTGGTTCAATGAATATAGTTGGGTATTCCTTTTTAATTTCTACATTATTAACATTTAGATTACTAAATTTTGCGGATAGATTTCTTGGCAGATTCACAAAATGATCATTCATAACGTTAGCAACTTCTTGTGGCCTATTTATTATTTTGTCATTAATTTTGAACTGATACGTAAAGTTCGATTTACTTAATTGATTACCGAGGTCTTCATTTATAATGGTCCAGGCAGCTTTTGATTTATTAGTAGCTCTGTCATAGAATTTATCACAATGCATTCGCTTGGCTCTTTTTAATATTTTATCATAAAGTTCTTTTATAAAATCGGCATTTATTTTTATTTTCGATACTTTTGGTTGTTATCATTAATTTATGTAAAAGTTCAAGCTTTTTAGATGAGGTTCTGATACCCGACGTTATCCAACATTTCTTGTTATTTATTCTATTTGTAAAAGGAAAGCATATATCACCATAGTATGTTAGATTACCGAGAAATTTCCTGAAACCATCATTTATCATTTGAGCACTGTATACATTGTACCATGATTCTTTACTAACTATTGTTGATACATCTCATAGTTATTTTTAGTAAATAATCTTCTTTTTTTATTATCTGTAATTAATGGAGAATGTGGTAAGTCAAAAGAAAGTACTTGTGCGGTGTGATTTGAAAGCCCGTTTAATGTAACATCACACTTAAATTTGTTAGAATCATTCAAAAAATTTGTACATATATAATCTATGCAGGTGGATGAATTAGTACTTAATCTAGTTGGTTTGCTTATATGATTGATCATATTATATGTACTCAGAAGATCACTAAGTCGATATTTATTATTATCATTATTATTTGACATATAATTAATATTTAGGTCTCCGCATAATATTTTTTGAAATAACGGCTGAGGAAAAAAATACTTTGGAAAGCCCTTTAAGAAAACAATACCCATATATTTTTTAAATACATTTATTTGTACAATAAACTGGAATTAATAAATTATAGGTATATACTTATAATAAATGTGATATAAACATAAATATAATAATCTATAAATATAAATATAATATTTTATTCCTAATTAATTTGAACTCCAGGCATTTTTGGTTTTTTGATCTCTGTATGTTGAGGCATGATGAGATGTTGATATACTGGAATCTAAAAATAAAAAAAAATATTTCTTATCTATATTATACATGGCCTTATATGTTACTCTGATTGGGCGTTCAACAGATTTAATATTTTGAAGAACTAAGTATAACGTTGTACAATTTGTTACATATTCCAAGAGCTAAAATATTTATTCAATACGTGATTTCTTTTGAATGAGAACAAATCTGCAACCGTTGGAGGAATGCGGTCTATCCCACCTGAGTTTGGTAGGAAAACAGATAGACCATTCGTCGGATGAGCATTTTGTGTTATTTATTGAGACCTTCATGAAGACCATAATACTATGAAAAGTAAGATACGTAACTTCTGGCGCAGCAGCACTTCCTCTACCACAGACCAAGATTAATAAACATGAGGGAGGTTGCCTGCTAACTTTTCAAGGTCGGATTAAGACGCCATATTGCACCTCATTGTGCCTGCCCTATGTTTGAACAAAGTTGTTCTGTAGGGTTTCATTTTGAAAACGTGTAATTTATGTAATATTCTCCTGTTTTTCTTTTCAAATTAAGTTTGGCTTTATTTTTAGTGTTCTGTTATTATATTGCTAACAAAATATGTATGGTTTTCATGACCTATCAAATATTTAATTGTAGATAAGTATACATTATTATATGTACAATCTATACTATTATGGTAAAACTCACTTCATTTGATGACGATTCGCTAATATACAATAATTTCGATACTTCCCGTTGTTATAATTAAAATTAAATCGGAAATAAAGACGCCGATGCACCATCATGTGCATAGAAACAATCGGAACTATTTGAATTGGGCAGGCATGGTGACGCGTTCCCGCGCCGGGCGCTGATTGGATGAAAGTTAGTAGGCAACCTCCCTCATGTTTACTAATCTTGACCACAGACGGAGTTCATGACGTTACTGAGAAGTTACAACATGACAACATATGCCAATTTACATCTTATTTGTTGTGCTTTTAATTTAATTTTTAGTTTTCACACATCCCTATTTCACATGCAATAGCTTTGAACTTGTTTATGATTCAGATTGATTTGTGAAGGATAGTCGATTATTATTACTTCACCTTTCTGATGGAAGTTCTATGATATTTAGTGCAGTAAAAAAATTAATTTGCACAGTCTGGATACAGCAAGATTATGATATTATCCTATTTTGAATATTACCCGGAGTATATTCCTAAGTTTTGGACCTCGAAAACCTGTGCTACTTTTTTTAAAAACAATTAAAGTTTTTTTACCGCGTTTTTCGAGCTTAAAATGCGAATAACTCGGGTTCCATAAGTCGGATCGGCAAACTAAAAACCAGTCCCTTCGTAATAAAATTGCCAAATCTTCGTTGGTTTATAAAACTGAAAGAACGAGAACATGTACTGTTTGATGTAATAAAAAGACCCTGAAAAGTTGGTGTCAAAATATTGAACCTATTGGTCAAAACTACATTTGTAATATACAATTTGAAATGCCCGTCATTTTATGCTATTAAGTATAAAGTTTTTATTTCTATTTTTATTTCATTTTGTTTTATCGGTTGGCAATATTAACTAAACTTAAAACTTATTTTATTTCTTTTTCTTAGTGGTAAATCTTCTATTTTAATTTGATATAAAAGACATGTAAATATCTACTCACATATGGGAAAGATGTATCAAATTCAACGAATTTGGGTTTGGTTGTCCTTTCTGGAATTGCGTAATATTCTCCTAAAACTGGCTTTTGCAATGGCCTACCATAAATCTTTCCTTCATCTACATCAAACAAATTTTTTTGTGCTCGTCGTACTGCTTGCTTCCAAGTTAATCGTTTGGGCAAAGACCCGCCGCTGAGGACCTAAGAAGAGTATGTTAAAAAACCGCTGCCCAAGGAATCACTACTTCCACAGCCAGATTTTGTATCCAAGTCTTATACACACTAAATATCAATGTAATATTTTGTTTCTTTTATTAATAAAGTGGGGGTGGCAATGGGGGTTGGTAGAGAAGGTGGCTAATGCAAAAGAAATTAGAAGCCCTTGGTTCTCGTATACACACTAAATCCCAATTTAATTTTTTATTCCCTTAAACAATAGGTTGGGGGGTGGTAATGGGGGTGATAGAGGGGGTAACTAATACCAAAATGCATTTTAGAGATCCTTGGTTCTCGTACACACACTAAATCCCAACTTAATTTTTTACTCCATTTAATAATAGTGGGGGTGATAGCCAAAAAAAAAATTTTTGAGACGTTCCGTTGTTGTATACACATTAAATTACATTTTAATTTTTTTACCCCCTTTCATAATAGTGTAGGGGTGGTATTGGAGGTGATAGTGGGGGGTGGCTGATGTTAAAAAAAATTGGGTCCTTTGGTTTTTTTTTTTTTATTCTCTTTAATAATCGGGTTAGGATGTCAATGGGCGTGGTAGAAAGGGTAGCTAATGCCCAAACAAATTTTTGAGTCGTTTCATTCTTGTATATGCGCTAAATCACATTTTAATCTAATCTAATCTAATTCCGTTGAAGGGTTCGGAGGTAAATGGGGTAAATAAGGGTACATAGGCAAAGCAAGCAGGTACGTAAAACCAAGGTCTTAAATTTTTTTTTTGGCATCAGCCACCCCCCACTTTGAACCAAATACCACACCTACACTATTATGAAATGGAGTAAAAAAAATGAAAATGTAATTTAGTGTGTATACAAGAACGAAACGTCTCAAAAGCTTCTTTTTTGCGTTAGCTACCCCTCTATCACCTTCAATGCTACCCCGCCCTATTATTAAAGGGAGTAAAAAATTAAATTGGGATTTAGTGTGTATAAGACTTGGATACAAATCTGGATGAGGAAGTAGTGATTCTTTGGGCAGCGGGTTTTTATTATCTAGTGAGAAGTTTGCTTTTTCACTGGACATTTAACGCGCAGCAAAAATAATAAAGCCATTTAATTCCCTAATAAGTTAAAATAAAGAATTTAATATCGTTGGAATTACTTTAAACAGATAGGTAGATACAACTTTGTTAGCGTTTGAAATGTTTAAAAACATTTCTAAGGGCTTTTCTGCGTCACGTCAATGACCGTCTTAAGTCTAAGAAATACAAACTTGTCTGAGAAAGAGGATAGAGCCCTACAGATTATAGTGGATTCCCATCCGTTTCTAGTAATTTGATTGCACAGCAGAAATTTTGTAGTCAAATAAAAATTATTTAAAAGTCTGTATATATCAGATATTCTACAATAGCAGGTGATCTTATAAATAGTGCCGGTTTTAGATATAAATTGCGCCTAGGCCCAGGTCAATTTTGACCCCCCCCGCCCTACCCTCACCCCCCTACTCCCCCCGAATAGGAACAACATTGCCAGTATAATATATTTTCTCTTTGATATGACTATGATAGACTATGTCTTGTATTATAATCTCTATGCTTACTATCAGTTTATGAACACTAACCACTAAGATAAAAGGCAAAGGTGCCTCCAGTAGAGTGGTGTCCCTATTCCTAGGCCCCTAGTCAGAAAACCGGCCCTGCATATAAATCAAACAAGAGGGTGATATATTTTGGTTTTACATACCCTTAAAGTGGTAGAGCTTGCTACTTTTTTTATATCCGGAGGAATCGTATACTGAAAATGTTGGTCAATAGGCTCATCAGGTTCTATTCTCTTATAAGGTTTAAACGTACCAATAGTTTGTATATATCGACCCCCTAAGGTCCACATTCTTGCACTATAATCTGCACTGCAACTGTAAATGAATTTTATGTTAATAATAATATTTTACAAAATTAATATGTTCGTAGCATGAATATCATAGGTTTCTACATTTTCTGACACGGTTTCAATTAACAAGAAGCCTGATTTTTTTAATGAAGTACGATTTTATTAGTTAATAAAATAATTTTTATCTATTTTATGAAAAAAGTTCTTATTTTGATTAAGAAATTGTAGTTCTTTAGACAAATACTTCATTTTTTAAAACTACATATACCATAAAATCCTTCTAGTGGAGGAGATCTGGCTTTGGAATAAGGAAACGTACGATTGTTATTTTTTTTCTGCCAATAAATAGATAGGGTCCTCCCAACATTCCGGCATATTTTGGCGCGGGTGTCAAAGGGAGGGAGGAGGAAACGGTATATTAAATGTTTGGGAAAATGGTTTTTAGAAGATAACTCGACGACTTTTGATCTGACGAAAAAAATCTTTAGATAAAAATGATACGAGGGCTATCTTCACTAATCAATCTTTCGGGTATGAAACCACTTTTATCAAACACCAAAATATTGGAACACTACAACCAAATACACTACTCGACGCCAGTTTCGTTAACCATGTTACGTCATCAGTAGATGATTAAAATTAAAACGCCGTCTCATTTGTCTCCTGACGATGTTGACATAGTTAGCGAAATGCGCATCTAGTAGTGTATTCGAGTGTAGTGTCCAAATGTTTCAGTGTGTTGTTGAAAGTAACAAAGGTACTGATTCATACAGAAATGTTCTGTACTGCCAGGAACTGAACATAGAGTTGTCTCCGTTAAACAGGACTACACACCATAAAAGTTGACTGAGGTTCTCAAACGCTCATTGAAAAATTAAGTAGCCCGCGGCCTATAGGAATGTGATTTCTTTAAGGTGCTAAATCAATAAAAATTCGAGTCGGTCAGACGTTGGTCACCAACTTCCTAGTTATAAGCATTTGGGTACTTAGAGGGACGTCGCGTCCTCTGTAGTCCATAGTACTGACTAATAGTAATATAATATTGTATAAATACTTCTAAACTGGCTCTCTCTTTGTGAATTAAATATAAATAGTAAATAAACACCACAGAAATTAGACAGCTCCCTAATTCCAGAAGCCAGAAGCTTATGCAAAAGAGGGTTACACATCGAAAAACGCAGTATACAATCATATTCCTCGAAAGCGCTAGTGCCGGAGCCGGGGCTCGAACCCCGTAGCGCGATACCTATTCGATTAATCGCGATTGCCAGCTCGCGCCTTAACCAACGCGGCTGTCGGCTAGATTTTGAATTATGGCCAAACTTAGAACTTTTGTTTCCTAACGGCAATAAAAATAGTGAAATGATGCATGGGGTTTTATTTTGTTGTGTTCTACAAGGACAAAATAAATTCACGTAGCTAGCGAAAGATGCTCAAAAACGACAAACGCATTAAACTTTACTAATAAATATCACTGACGTAGGTCGAGAAATATTTGTCCACAAAATTTCAGCATATTTAATTATTTAATGTTTATATTTTGTTTACAATTTAAATAAACCGCTTATGGTAGGGGCGTCGAAAAGGTAGATTTCGTGCTATATTGTTTTGCACTGCTTTAGGTTTCTATTATTTTAGTAAATAAGTGATTAAGTATATCTTTATTACCTTATTAGAACTGCCCAACTTCAACTTATTGTCATCGATTTATGAACTATCAACAGGTAGGTAGTCATCAAAATATAAATTAATCACGCTTTTTAAAAAAAAATTTCTATGTGTTTTAGCAAAAAATGTATTAAACAAAAGTTGGAGATGAGTACTATCCAATAATGTATCACATGTCCATATTTGATTAGAAATAAAAAGTTGAGAATTTTTTTAAGACTGAACCGCCGCCATTATTTAAATTTTTCCTATGCGTTCCAGCAGAACATGTTTTAGACAAAAGTTGTAGGGCTAGATGAGCACTATCTAACGATGTATATCATGTACATATTTAATTCGAAATACAATTTTGAGAATTTTTTTAAAAGTTTGAACCGCCGTCATGTTCAAGCGAAGAAGGCGATTAATCCATCTTCGAACTTAACCGAGATCTGCCAAATTTTGATTCGTTGAGAAATGAGTATTTACAAATTTCTTTACTCTAAAAATTACAAAAAAATAGCGTCATATCTAAATTACGAACATGGAACAATGAAGTTATTTGTGTCTTTCTCTAAAACATGGAGTCGTCCGGAAAGAGACAGACGGCTCGTACGCTGTGCGATAAGGAATCCATATAGGCGGCCACTACCTCAAGTGCATGAATTAATGCTTCGCTACAAGTTTTATGCCGAGATAATCTAAGGACCCGCCTAATCTCCTCGTCCTTTACGCCATCAATAAACGCGTCAACTGCCAATTGCTTCTGGAACTGCCTTGGTGCATTCGGGTAAGCCCAAGTGTGCCAGTCTCTCTACTGCAGCCTCAAATTCTTTTAAGCTCTCCCCGGCTTTCTGTATAAGTGATTTCAGCTGAGTCCGATATAGTTGAGCAAAGTGTTGGTTTCCATATCTTAGATCTAATGCAGCCTCTAAAACTTTAAAATCCTTTTACTGCGCCACTGGGATCGCCTCCAACAATTCTAATTCTTGCCCTCTCAATGCTAGCACTAGCGGCATAGCCTTGTCCTCATTGCTCCAGTGTTTGCGCATGCAGCTGCCTCAAACTGTCTCTTATATGTTGTCCGTCAAGTTTGTCCATCAAAGGAGGGAGGCTGCAATCATGGACCTGATGACATTATTGGCTGGCCACCTCTTTTCCTCAACTGCCGTTTCACTCGCTCTACTTCTTCTTCTATCAAACTTACTTTCCCTTCGACGCTAGTAACTTTTTCTTCGACATCAGTAACTTTCTCTTCAACGTCAGTAACTTTCTCTTCAATATCACCAACTTTTTCTTTAACCCCACTGACTTCAGCTTTTACATTCCCTATATCCTCTTTAATTTCATTTTTGATTTCATCAGTTGCTGAAAGAATAGCGCCTTGTTGCAGCTGTATAATTTTTCTCAATTCTTCCTTTTCTTCTTGTCGTTTTCTTTCCTGTTCATCTTTTTCTTCCTGACATTTTCTTTCCTGTTCTTCTTTTTCTTCTAGCATCATTTTTATAAATTGCTCGAACATATCTTGCATTTGATTTTCGGCGGCCATGTTTCTTGTACCCATCCAAAAAGTTCTTAAAAGAGCACTAACAAATCTTATTTAAAGTCTATGGCAGATATAAGTCAAATATTTCTACAAAATCTAGAATACATTGTTCTAGAAGTTTTCTCAAAATGTCCTAAATAGGTCGTATTTACTGTCTACACTACTTTCCAGTTGACAGAACTTTGCTACTTCACTAATTTCTAAATATAATGTTCTGGAAATTTTCTCAAAATCTATATCACTTTCCAGTTGAAAGCACTTCGATATCTGCAGTGGTTTCCAAATAGAACACTATGGAACTTTATAGAATGTTCTGGAAATTTCTTCACACTAGCACGAATAAGTCTTGTCTAATGTCTATATCACTTTCCAGTTCAAAGCACTTCAGTGTCTCCAGTGGTTTCCAAACAGAACAGTATGGAACTTTATAGATTTCTTCAGAAATCCTTTTGCAATTCCGCTTCTGACACCAATTGTTACGTGTTTACAATCTCCAGTACTATAATTCACAACTTATTACTGTTCTTATTCCATCCGCTCACCTGCCCGTCCCATATGAAACTGTTTCAGTGCGGCCGGATTCATCGTATGTAGACCCGCATCGATTATACCACAGTGGATAATAAACCAGTACTCCCACTCGGCCGGAACAGTAGGATAAGATTTTCAGTGCGCAAGCATGCTCCTGGGCTTAAATGATCTGATGCGCAGTATTGTTTACTCAAGTAGTGCACATGCAAATGCGCGTGGAATGGAAATAGTGGATGCGCAGTGGAATAAAAAAATAAAATCGAGTACAACAAACATCAAAGGGACCGCCGAGGAATGAAATTACTGGTCTATTCTCTACTGTGATTATACTACTCTATTCTAGAATGTTCTCCAACATTCACGATTTTTCTGGCGCCGTTCTCGAATTTTCTATGATTCCAGTGGCGTAGTCGTGCAGGTAACACTCCTAGAAGAAAGACATTAACTGATGGAAATTTCGAAAATTTGATGCTATTGAAATCCAATGGAAACAGGTTTATCTTAATATTATTAATTTTTTTATTTGTACTCGTACTTACCCAATGATATTGCTATGACTTATATATATATGTTTGTTTTCTTTACGACTTTCCTGACATTTAATAATAATATAATAATAATATTTATTTATTTCGTTAGACTTACAAGGTAAGCATAGAATATAGTCAAATTTGCAATATCGAATACACTAAAATAATTATAAAATAACAAAGGACAAATATTGTCGAAAACACAGATCAGAGCAATTATAAAAAAGAACAATAATACTTAAGACAATTTAAAAAACAATAAAACAATAATACCTAAGACAATTACATAAACAATAATAAATGTATAGTATGTATAAAAAAGCGGATTACAATTAGGCATATTAAAACAATAAAACAATAAAGTACCTCTGTAATTAATATATTTGATACTTATTCTGCTAAACTGGGGTATTCCAAGTATTCAGAAACAGAGTAAAAGTTATATTTTAAGAGCATTATTTTTACTTTAGATTTAAAAATTTTGTTGTCATTCAATGATTTGAGAGAGAGTGGTAGTTTATTAAATAATTTAATTGACATAATCAGAGGCCCATTGGCCGTTAATGATAATGTATGTTGTGGTATATCAATATTGTATGTTGGTCTTAAGGAATAATTATAATTTTCATTTCTATGGTTCAAAAATTTATGTGGATTACACTTTAAATAATAAACACAGTTTAAGATGTATAAACAAGAGATTGTTAGAATGCCTAATTCTGAAAATAAGTTTCTACACGAACAACGTGAGTTTTTAAATAACATAGTTCGTATTATTTTCTTCTGCAAGATGAAGAGATCATTAATTTTATTGCTGTTTCCCCAACACATTATGCAATAATTCAGCCTGGATTGAACGTATCCAAAATAATACGTTTTAAGGATATCTAAGCTAACATAGCTTCTTAATTGCCATATGGAGAAACAAGAGATTTTAATTTTGCTTATTAAAAAGTCAATATGGTTCCCCCAAGATAAATGAGAGTCAATGTACAGCCCTAAATATTTGACATTGTCACTTTGTTTAATACTTTGCCCATCAATTCTAACGAGTAGACTTTCATTGAGGTTTTTTGGTGAGAATAAAAGGAAATCTGTTTTAAGATTATTGAGAGCAAGCCCATTGTCAATGCAATAATTTTGAATCAAAGATATTGTTGAATTTACTTGATCCCTAATGTCGTGATAATTTTTACCAGAAACAGACGATGTGGTATCATCTGCAAATATTGTAATGCATGATCCATTAATCATCTCAGCCTTAATGATGTCGTTTATAAATATAATAAATAAAAGAGGACCCAGAACACTACCCTGGGGGACTCCAGTGTGGGTAATACTAGGCGAGGATTGAAATATATTCCCTTTGTACTTTAACTGAACCTCTTGTGATCTATTATTTAAGTACGATTTAATCCAACATAGAGGAGAACCTCTTATTCCGTATTTGAAAAGCTTATCAGCTAACAATTTATGATTTATTGTATCAAATGCACGGCTTAAGTCAAAGAATATGCTAGCTGTTTTCTCCTTT
This sequence comes from Leptura quadrifasciata, assembly GCA_963675555.1. Classification (NCBI taxonomy): domain Eukaryota; kingdom Metazoa; phylum Arthropoda; class Insecta; order Coleoptera; family Cerambycidae; genus Leptura; species Leptura quadrifasciata. The sequence goes on from OY776677.1 coordinate 117,379,001, forward strand.
GACTTAAAACTAGCCAGTACAAAATTATAAATCTCTAACGCTGCATCTTGTGTGGACAAGCCCTTTCTAAAACCGAATTGCTTATTTGTAAGTAAATTTTCAGCAATTAAGAAGTTTGACAATCTGTTGTAATATGCTCTTTCATAAACTTTTGAGAAAATCGACAGGAGTACCACTCCTCTATAATTAAAGATCTGAGATTTATCACATTTTTTATGAATTGGTACCACTATAGATTTTTTGAGGGCGCTAGGAAATATTCCTTCACAAAAGGACAGATTTATTAATGTACTTAGTGGACTACAAATGCAATCAATTATAGCGAATAATAACGAACCAGTGACCTGATCGAATCCAGCCGAATTCTTGGCAGCTATGGATCTAATAATATCCTTAACTTCATCCTCCGCAACTGGTGTTAAGAACAAAGAATTATTGTTGAATTCTATGTATTTTGTGTTACTTGAGACAACCATATCTTTTGTTAATATACTTATTGAGTTTATAAAAAAATCATTGAAACACTCAGCCGCACTTTTGAAATCTGTTATAACATTACCTTCTACATCTATAAATGATGATGGTAAATTATTATTTTTTGAGTAGTGATTATTTTTAATAATATGCCAAGCTGTTTTACTTTTATTATTAGAATTAATCATTAATGAATCATAGTACATTCTTTTAGCGTTTCTAATATTTTTTCGGTGATTTTTTTTTAATATATTGTAAATTTCAAGTATTTCGTTATTGAAGGTAGTTTTATATAATTTATAAATATCTCTAAGGAAAATCCCTTGATTTACTAGCTCCTCGGAAATCCAAGGATTTTTATGTTTAGTAGACTTTTTTATTTTTCGTAATTCAGATGGAAATGCTAAATCTAATTTTTGAGTAAATTTTTTTAAAAAGTTATTGAATTTAGTCTCACTATTGTCATTCGTGGTTAGGCACGCCCAGTTTTCTAGAGATAATAAGTATTTGAAATATCGTATATTATTATCATTTTTGAATGCCCTAAAGTATGAATATGTATAAGTAAACTTACCATCTGTATCAACGTTATTAATTTGGAAATTTACAGCTTGAATACAATGATCTGATAGATCTGTGCAAATAACTGCAGGATTAAGTAAATTTATGTCAATATTTGAAAAAATGTTATCGATAATTGTTTTCGAGTCTTTCGATATTCTGGTACCTGGCCAGGCATCATAGGCAAGAACGGTTTAGGCAACATGAACGCTAACGGTCAACTACTCCTAACTAAATGCGCCGAACATGATCTAGTTATAACAAACACCATTTTCCGACAAAAGGATAAATTTAAAGGCACCTGGCGTCACCCCAGATCAGGTCACTGGCATCTACTGGACTATGTTATCGTACGTAGGAAGCATCTCAAGGACGTCCAAATTACAAAGGCGCGCATTGATAGCGAATGTTGGACCGATCATCGTCCTGTTGTCTCTAAAATGAAAATTGTTATGAGACCCAAACACCGAAGAACTCAAGTAAAACGTAGACTCCGTCTCTGTATTAGTAAATTGCGTGACCAACAAACCGTCGAACAGCTAAAGCAAAAAGTTCAAGAGAATTTGAGTGCACTAGAAGAAACCAATTCTGTAGATGTCGCTACTACCTGGACACAAATTAAAGACAGTTTAAAAAGTGCGAGTGAGGAAATTCTCGGCACTGCAGCAAGTAAAAAACAGGAGGACTGGTTCAATGATAATGAAGCTTTTATACAAGAACTTCTTGACCGCAAACATATTGCCTTCCAAAACGCTATCAACCACCCCAACGACTCATCAAAAGCAGAAGCTTTTACCCAATCTAAGTATGAAACGCAACGCGAAATCAGAAGAATAAAGAACGAGTGGTGGGCAAGCAAGGCCAGAGAAATTCAAAGGTACGCCGATTCACACGACTACAGGAATTTCTTTCAAGGAGTAAAAGCAGTGTACGGCCCCAGTCGGAAAAATATGTGCCCTATTAAAGATTTAAATGGAAATCTCCTCAAAGGAGACCAGGAAATAAGAGCCCGATGGAAGGAACACTACTCTAACATTCTTAACCAGCAGAGTCAAGCCGATCACGATATTATAAATCTTATCCCTCAATATGACACCTTCGAAGACTTAGATAAACCACTAACAACGGAAGAGATCTTAACCGCCATTGCGCAGCTAAAAAATAACAAATCTCCCGGCGCCGACTCACTCCCAGCTGAGATCTTTAAAGCTGTGTCGTCAGAGCTCATACCCTACCTCAAAAAACTGTTTGATGTCGTGTGGGAAAGTGGTCAAGCTCCGCAGGAGTTTCGTGATACACTTTTAATCAACCTCTTCAAAAACAAAGGGAGCGCTGCGGACTGTGGAAATTACAGAGGTATAGCTCTCCTGGCTGTTGGAGGGAAGATACTCACTAAAGCGATGGCAAATAGGCTAACACCTGTTATGGAAAAGTTACTTCCTGAAACACAGAGTGGCTTTAGACCAAACCGAGGCACATCGGATTTAATCTTCACACTTAAACAGCTTCAAGAAAAAGCACTCGAACATCAAGGAGAAATTCACATGGCCTTCATTGATTTAACCAAGGCTTTTGACTCGGTGGACAGGGAAGTGCTCTGGAAAATTATGGTCCGCTTAGGTATCCCTAGGAAATTTGTGGAAGTATGTCGCAGTCTACATACAAACAACAACGCCCAGGTTATGTATAATAATGAGGCAACCGAACCTTTCCAAACCCTCACTGGAGTTAGGCAGGGATGTGTCCTGGCACCCCTACTCTTTAATTTGTTTACCACTGCTCTAACAATTATTGTTGACAACAAACTGACAGTCAGAGGAATAGGTCTCAGATACCGTTTTGATGGCGGTCTCTTTAACATAGGGCGCTTTAGAGCTTTCACGAAGTCACGCACACGATTCATTTGTGATCTCCAGTACGCAGATGACTGTGCACTTTTAGCCTCTACGCCGGAAGAGCTTCAAGAACTTTTAGATGTGTATGCCCAGAGCTATGATTCCTTGGGACTTAAAATCAACATTGGAAAGACTAAGATTATGTCAACTCCTCATCAAGTGAACCAAATAGACATTACACTTAACGGAAATTCTCTTGAAGTGGTGGATCAGTTCAATTACTTAGGCAACGTTGTTAATGACAAAGCAAACATGGACAGCGAGATTCGCAATAGAATTAACGCTGCATCTAGAGCACTCTGGGGACTTAGAGAGAGAGTATTTGACAACCACGACCTTGCTTTGTCAACGAAAATGGCTGTCTACAGAGCAGTTGTCATTCCAACACTGCTATATGGATGTGAAAGCTGGGTCACTTACCGTCGTCATGTGAAAGAATTAGAACGTTTTCAGCAAAGACACCTCAGAAGTATGATGAAAATTCGTTGGTTCCATCACACATCAAACATGGAAGTACTCAGGAGAGCAAACAGCCTTCCAATTGAGGTGCTTGTTTCAAGAGCACGCCTAAGATGGGCAGGTCACGTTCATCGTATGCATGATAACCGCCTTCCTAAATGTACACTTTATGGTGAATTGCTAAGCGGTAGAAGAAGGCGTGGCGGTCAACGAAAGAGGTTCAAAGACGCTCTCCATGAAAATCTAAAATCCTGCGGTATTGCAGACGAGCAATGGGAACAACTTGCAGCGGACAGAACCGAATGGCGAGGGGTTGTGGCCAGCTATCAAGGAAATGTTGCTGCAAGAAGGCCGAATCCAAGACCTAACCAGGTCTATGTTTGTCCTGACTGCGGTCGACATGTGCTCTCCCGAATTGGCCTCTATAGCCATAGTCGTGTGCACCGTAGATGAATTGGAATTACAATAGACTACACCTTTTACTTGTTTTTTATTGTACACAATTTATCGACTGTAACATTTTTATACTCGGACTCGAGTAACGGCTAATAATAATAATTCTGGTATAATCACAAATACATTTGTGAAAACCGTAAGTTTCCAAAATATTACATAAGTACTTAGCATCATCATTGGGGAATTGATCATCAAAATTAATATTAAAATCTCCACAAAGAAATGTAGGAATATTGGACTTATATACATTGTCTATTAAGAGGTCTATATTGAAGGGAAACCGACCGCAGCAATATTTATTTTTGTTAGTTTTTATATTTATGTAATAATAAATTATTGTTTTTTTATTGTTTTTGAATGAAGCTGAGTTGAAGATAATAAATAACAAATTATAAGAAAAAAAATATAAAATTTTATGGGTATTGGAAGACCTGTGGAGAATTTGAAATATGTTAGAGTACTTGAAATACTTTAGAGTAATTGAACTACTTTGAGATTTGAAGTACCTAGTTTAAAGTACTTCAAATAATGTGAAATATGGTACTTGCGATTTACTTGAAGTACTTTCTACAAGTATTTGGTATTTGAATTAGTGTCTTTCAGGTCATAGTACTCTGGAATTGGAGCAGCAAGTACTTTGTCAGGTATTTGGTGTTTGGTACTTCAAGTACTTTCATTGGGTACATTCAACAGCTCTGCCTACAGTTTATAGTAGAATCCGAACCACATCTTAGGGATAATTCTTATTTGAAAATTACTTCGCAATAGGTAGGGCTCGAACCCACTTCGCTGGGTATGCCCAGAGAGAAAGCTAGACGCGATAACCAACCGAGTTACCGTAAATAATACTACAACTTATAATTAAAAACTAAATTTTTTTAAAATTGTGTAATACCTAATAATAATTTGACAATCGTCTATGTACGTTATGCCCGTCACTGGCATAATATGTCCTTTATAACTATTTAACAGAACAGGTCGTGGCTGATTCGCTGCCATTCTTGCCGCCCTTCCTACGAATGTGTCACCCCACATGAATGGAAACATCAGTCGATATTTTGGCATGCAGATATATTCCTTATCTTCAGGTAGCACACAATAGTTCTTCAGTAGCCATGTTTTAATGTAACCAGTTGTAGTACCTGCGGAGAACACGTTATAATTATTTTTGCATTATATTCTAAAAAGTATTTAGTAGATACGGGAGCAAATTTAAAAATGCGTAGGCCATAAGTTCATTGTACTTTGTCAATATGTGGGTTATTTCAGAGTAGGTGTCGTAGGCTGGTGTCAATACCTTTTTGAAAAAAAAAAAAATTAATAACAGGCAAGGACCAGCGTGGAAATTTAGTTAAGATTATAATGAAGAGAAAAAACAAAAATTGACCACGAGATAAAGTAAAATTGTTAAATATGGGTACATTTAAGGGGTTGAAAGTGTTTTTTTGCGATTCACGGCGAAACGTGACCTCCTAGCGGAAAATATCCTTTACAGAAGTTGTAGATAATAAAAAAATCCAAAACTTTCGAATCAGGCACTTTTCAAAAAACCTAATTTTTTTTAAGAAAACGGCGGAAAACCAGTTTTTCGGTTTTTTATTTTTTTCTCCCGTAAAAATAATTCAATTTACGTGAAATTATGTGGAAGTATGCCTTTTTGCGTTGAATAAGCATGATTTTTGTTAGAATCTGAGAAACAAGTAGTTTCCGAGATATTTACATTTTTCGGAAAAAAAACCAAAATCTTCCACGGAAAACTTATTTGCAATTTCTTCAGTAGATAAATAATAAAAATATGGAAAATAATAAAAAATATTGAAAAATTTCGTGATTCGAAAAGTCATATTTTTGGTTTTTCTCAATTTTAAGCGGTTTCATGAAAAATAAACCACCAACATATACACCATTTTAAAGTAGACATTTCAAAGGTTACAACGAGTCCGGATAGTATATTTAAATCGAAAAAACAGCAATAAAGTTTTCCGTGGAAGATTTTGGTTTTTTCCAAAAAATGTAAATATCTCGGAAACTACTTGTTTCCCAGATTCAAAAGAAATCATGTTTATTCAAACATAATTTCATGTACATTGAATTATTTTTACGAGATAAAAAAAAACACCGAAAAACCGGTTTTCCGCCGTTTTCTCAGACAATTTGAGATTCTGTTGAAAGATGCCTGATTGAAAAGTTTTAGATTTTTTTATTATCTACATCTTTTGTAAATGACATTTTCTGCTAGAACGTCACGTTTCGCTGAAAATCGCAAAAAACCAACAACATCCCCATTTCACAATTTCACTTTATCTCATGTTTAATTTTTGTTTTTTCTCTTAATTATAACCATAACTAAATTTCCCGGCTGGTCCTTGCCTATTATTAATTTTTTTTTAATTATTCAAAATCCGCTTTGGCACCAGCCTATCGTAGCTCCTCCGGCTTTAGAAACTACCATTCGAGATGCCTATGCCTTGAGACTCCTAGTGGTATTCAGTTGAATAGAATACGGTTTCATCCTCCACCCCACACATCTCAATAACCGTTTTTTTTTCACTTTAATGAACAATGTCTTGTTAACAAGCCTACTGTCTGTATCATTCGTTTTCCATCTAACTCAAGCAGCCACTTTATGATACAGTCAGTTGGGGGCCTCTTTACATGGAGCCTCCCGCGCCCTTGCATGGTCTTATTCCAATTGTTGTTGAATTGTGTCATGGCAAAATGTCGTAGCTTTGACTGAGTCAGGCCTCTTGGCATACTAACAGCTGGCTCAGTGTCAGGGAAAGGATTTTCTTCTTCTTCTTCTGTCAGATGATTTACTTCTTTTGTTGCTATTTTGACTGAGCATACGTCGAAACAAAAGTTTGACCTAGTTGTTTATACAATTCGGTCAGAATTGTTTAGTTGAAGAAATTCGCGTTGAAATGAATTTTGAATTAGCATCGAATAAGTATGAAATTGTTATTAAATTAAGTTAATATTATTTTACTGTTTGATGTTTAAGCGTAGATACCCCAATCGCAATTAACAAGTTAGTGGTATGTTAATGAGAGAGGATCGGAGCAGGTTCAGGTTCACGATCAGTGATAAGTTTAGGAGTGGGTGCAACTAGAGTGGTATGAGGTAATTAGGGAGCGGGACGTAAGAGGGCGAAAGGCAATTAGAGTGACGTGGTAATTAAGAAAATACACAGATCATGTTTTGAGCAATTCTTCAGTATTGAAAGAACATCCAACCACTGGCAGATCGTATATTAACAAGATTTCTTGCGATATGCTAAAAATTAGTGTAATGCCTAGAATTTTTTCGAAATTATATATTTTACTGAGGACAAATTACCGGCTAAGACTAACAGGTCAGTCGTCAGGGAGTTGAGAATGCTTTACGCATCCTTACCGTTTTAAATCGGACAAAAGATTTTACTGTTGGGACCAATTCATTGTAGGCATCTTTTAGACATACTAATTTTCAATCTTTGCATTTGATGGTACACTTTGTATGCATGCTGTCGTGCTGCTGCACGAGCAGGTGGTAGAGAACGAAGGTTGAATGAATTTTTAGCCACTGCTTTTTTTATACTAAGTACATATAATAGAACACTTACGTTTAAAACTCAACACCTCAAAATTCCCGCGCAAGCGTACAGCCGTTGAACTTTAGCAGGAACTGGAACGGGAGTCAATGCTTTGTGCAAATCGCCTCTCGCCGCTGCGGTGCACGGCTAACTACAATTATAAAATCGCATAACGTGTAAATAAGCAGTGTCGATAGCAGCGTGGCACGCGAGGAGAATCGGGCGCGCTCCTTCGCACCGTTCTATCTTCAAAACTATTACATCAATCGAAAAAATGTAGAGCCCTTTTTTATGTAGAATTTAGTGGAGAATAAGTTTCTATTCTTGATTTTTTGTCCTGTTATTGATATTTTCGGAAATATTTAAAAAAACGCTAAAATTTCCCCTTTTAATTGTTTAAACAATATGTTCCGGGCCGAATTGGAGGGGAATTTTCAATAAATCCTTTTATAAATATCAAAAGAAGCGATAGAAGAAAAAAGCTTCCTTAGGAATTATTCCATCAATGTGGTGATATTCAATCTCTGACGTCTAGGCTAGTAACAATATTAATACTACGTAAAAATGTGTTTGAATCATTTCGATAGATAATTTACTTATCTTTAACTTTGATAACCATCTTTTTTTCCGTAGGACCATTTCAGAACAGACAGGCAAAAAATACTTTTTAAGCGATATTCTGGAGGGCGGGCGAAAGGAAAAAAATTAGTATATCTAAAAGAGGCCTATAATGAACTGGTTCCAACAGTTAAATCTTTTGTCCGATTTAAAAAGGTTGTAATCTACCTGATGACTGAGCTATAAGTAGTGGAGAGAGATAAGTGAATCCTCTCATATGGCCAATTGCTACTATACACCATAGATGTCTCCATAGCGCATAGCGACTTGCGATTCTGCAAGTATCTGAGTGCGGCGACCTTTTAGTCCTAGGTGGACGTAACCTACTGTTATAATATATGATTGGCAGGAAACAACTACTCAGCGGGCAAATATCCCGACCTGCATTGAATTACACTTTACAAATCATGAAAGAGTGGTAGCCAATATCATTTGTCAATTCCCTGACCAGACATAGACCGGTTTCGAACTTATTAGTTCTCATCAGCATGCCATAGGTTGGCCACTATCGTTTGTCTGTTCCATGACCTATGGCATACTGATGAGAACTAATAAGTTCGAAACCGGTCTATGTCTGGTTAGGGAATTGACAAATGATATTGGATACCATTCCTTCATGATTTGTAAGGTGTAATTCAATGCAGGTCGGGGTATTTGCCCGCGGAGTAGTTGTTTCCTGCAAATCATATATTATGACTGAGCTATAAGTTTGATTTATGATTTGCGGTAAACTGCATAATGTCCAGATAATTATATGGTAAAATTTCTTAACATCTCTGCTTAAACATCATGTTTCATGGATAAATTGCATAGATTGGAAGCACATAAAAAATAAGAAGCAATTAAACGAAACAAGCGACAGTTTGTAGTATATTTTGGGAAAGAATTTATAGTAAGGTGCAGCATAAAGTTTCATTATCTCACCCCTAGCAAAAGGTGTCAATCCTGAAATAATATTTTATTTTAGATTTAAATCATGATGTCTCCTGGGCTACAAAGCAGATTTGCTTGTTTCGTTTTGAATACTGGTCTAATTTTTGAAATATTTTTGTTGAAATTTATCAATAAAACACAAGGATACAAGTAAGTAAGCAAGTACCAACGAAAAGAAACTCATCGTTTACATCCGCTGTCATAGAGATGACATAATCTCCAGCTTTGTGAATTGCAGAAAAGGAGGTGATGAAGCCGCCAGTAATGTGATGACTCCACACTTGTATTATTCCATTCTCCAGGGCCACCAACAAAGTTCCAATATCGAGTTCAGTTTTTCTGGTATTCAAAAACAACATACAGTGCACTGCTAGTTTTCTTAAATGTAGACATTCTTGCGGCAATGCAACAATCGACACTCTTCGATGTTTAATTCTGTCTGGGCGTGGACGACTGAACGCTAAAATTTTTTTGGTGTTAGGTTATTCAATATAGACAAAGCATCTGATCAGGAAAAAATTAGGGTTATTTTATAAAAGGGTTTTAAGGGCGTCGAAATCTGAACAGATCCTCTCTTACTTGACTGTTTATGAAAATTAAGAAAAAATATTTGGTAGAATAATCTATGTATCTATAGATTTACTTTACTTTTTTTCAATGTTTTTAAAATTCATTACGTAAGTTATACACTAAAAGTAAAAGTAAAAAAGTAAAAAGAATTAGAGTAATGCAGTCAAAATAGAAGTTGAAGTAGAAATTTTTCCATAAGCAATTTTATGGTTGGATCCTGTTGGGAAGGTGCTAATGGACCGTAGGATAGTGACAGATTTTTTGAAACGTTTGGTTCCTATCTGGCCTTTTGGGAGGCTTTTGTGCCTGATTTGTACTAACAGTTTTCGTGTTTATCAGACGGTTATCCAGGGCTCCTCCGCGTAAAATAAAAAAGAAAATCTCATGAAAATGAGCAATTTCAAACGTTTTGTTCCTATCTGGCGTCAAGTTAGACTTTTTTTTTAAAGAAAAAACATCCGACGGAAGCTTATCGCCAGACAAATTCTTTGGGCCCTAATGCCCGAAATTTCAATCCGAAGTTGTAAGAAAAAAACGATTTGGTTCTTAACTGGGAATTGTATATATAGGTAAAGAAATTATAATTATCGCGATATAACAAACGCCAGACAAATTCCGATGGCCGAACAGCCGAAAATTATTTTTCAAGTTGTCTACTTTTCCGCGAAAATCAGACGATTTACATTATTTGTCTGGCGTTTGTTTTTTTGTTAATATTAGGCAATAGGTAGTTTGAATTTAAGAGTCCCAGACGAATTGGCTGGATCCCCTGGATAGCCAGACAAAAAGAAAAGCGCAAAAATGCCATTTTTTCAAACGATTTATTCCTGTCTGGCATTTGGATTTTAAAAAGATATGTTAGTAAATAAACCATATTTCAAGTCCCGGACAAAAATCTGGGGCGCAGCTGTAGATATTTTGACCAAAACTATTGACAAATTGAAAAACAGTCGCGCAAAAATCGATGCATTTCCAAACGATTCACACATGTATGGCATTTGGTTGGTTGAAGATGTATGTTTATAAAAGGCCAATTATAAGCAACGTTTGATATATACAGTGCGTCCTAAACGTTTTAGGAAAATCGGAAACTGGCAATTGGCCTTTTCACTAAATTCTTAAACCTTAAAACAAAAATGTTTATTCGAAAGCTAACTGATAGATATTCACCTTGTGCAACTCTGTTTCGAATGTAAATCTCACAGCGTTTAATAAATAAAATAAACAATTATTACGGCAATTTGAACACGTATTTGGCCTTGGATTGAGTGACGTCACACGCCCGCAATTATAATTGACAGCATTTGCCAGAACGCCTAATAGCCACTGACATCACACCACAACTGACACATGTTTAGGTACGTTTAGTTTTGTGGTTATGTTCTGTGGTGGGTGTTCCTGGTTTTGGTCAACTTCTTCTTAACTTTGGCACTTTTAAACCATGATTTCCGTCTGCTTTCGTCTCGTGGATTTTGCTTGGACAATTTATGTTGTCATTTGTACATGTTGGAATAAAGCACTCTTTAAACATTTTCCAAACACAAAAATCCAAGAGAAACGACTGTCAAAGTGTCAAAGCCAATTTTAACGGCAACTGTCAAAAATCAGGTAACCAACTTTGCAATATAGTACTAATACACCCGTATGTCCTGTTCATGGTTGTAGGCTCGTTGACGTCACTAGATGGGTGTGTAACATCACGTTCAAAGCCCGCGCTCTATTTTCGCACTTTTGATATGTTTTTCCGATAGAAATCGTGCTCAAAAAAAAATATATACGGCGAAATGTTTTATAAAATACCTGCTATCACATAAAGCAATTAAAAAAAAAAAGGTCCATTCTTGCAAAAATCGCTCGGACAGGTCAATTTTGTTTCCTTGGGGCATGAACTTTGGTAAAGTTCAGTTCTCAAGAATGTTACAGTGGCGGCAGAAGGAGGCAAAATTGTTTTTTCAAATAGCAACTACCTTTTTTTATTGCACCGTGTACAATTAGCAAATGATAAATGAAAATCACTCCAGGAAGTTATATGCATACCGCATATGTTTCTACCACATCGCATCTTACGTGTCTTATGTCGCGTGCATTAAAATGAGAGAGGAAATCACTTTTGTGTGGTTGGCTACCTACGCCAAGGAAGACTGAAACAGATACGGATTTATACAGTTTCAGATATGGTGTAGTGCAGAGTTGTACATTATACATTAATACGTAATAATTTATATTTATCTTTTTCATAGTATGTAACTTATTTATTGGAAAAATTATTCGATCGAGGGATTATGAATGTAAAAGTGACAGTTATAGTGATTCCAGTGATGAAGAAAATCAAATTCCAAATGAGTTTCAAATGAGAAAAAAACGGCATTTAATTAGTGATGCGAATTTGTTTAAATGTGTATAATACTCTTTTATGACAAGCTATTGAAATGCCAGACGAGTGTAAATCGTTTGAAAATGCATCGATTTTTACACGACTGGTTTTTGATTTTTCGATACTTTCACTCAACATATCTACGGCTGGGCCCAAGTTTTTTGTCTGGAACTTGAAATATGGCTTATTTATTACCATATCTTTTTAAAATTCAAATGCCAAACAGGAATAAATCGTTTGAAAGAAATGGCATTTTTTCGTGCACTTCTTTTAAGATTTAAAATATGTTTGGCCCACTAAAAATGTCTGTGAATGATACAATACATTTTCGTTTTGGTTAATTTTTACAAAAAAAATCATTTCACATGAGAACCAATTGTTTGATTTTCGCGGAATAGTTGACAACTTGAAAAATAATTTTTTCACTGTTGGGCCCTCGGAATTTGCCTGGCGTTTTTTATATCGCGATAATTATAATATATTTACTTATATACACAATTTCCAGATAAGAACCAAATCGTTTGATTCTGGACCATTTTTCTTACAACTTCAGATTGAAACTTCGGGCCTTAGGGCCCACGGAATTTATCTGGCGATAAGCTTCCGTCGGATGTTTTTTTTTAAAACGTAAGTCTAACTTGACACCAGATAGGAACAAAACGTTTGAAATTGCTCATTTTCATAAAATTTTCTTTTTTCTTTTCCGCTGAGGGGCCCTGGATAATCGTTTGATAAACATGAAAATGGTTAGTACAAATCAGGCACAAAAGCCTCCCAAAAGGCCAGATAGGAATCAAACGTTTTAAAAAATCTCTCATTATCCCACGGTCTATAAGGAGTACTCAAAAAACGTTTGTACTTCAAAGACCTTGTACTCCAATTGTTATTAACAACTTATTTTTTTAACTGCGTTTGTGAATAACACGAGATATATAGGTCTGATCGGGACAAAAAAAAAACGAAAACTTTCAGAAGATCTGACTTTCGCTCTAACAAAAACACCCTGAAAATTTGATGCAAAAATATTAAACCTAATGTGCGCAATTGAATTTGTTATTTAAAATTCGAATTGGCCGCCATTTCATACCATTAAATCCAAAACGGATAATTTTTTCTCAAAAGTTAGATCTCGATGCCAGATTTTTGAGGCCGTAAAATTTTTTTTAAAATCTATTTGGGTTTAAAACGAATTAACAAAAAAATTATTTTTTCGTCCATTTTAAAAAAATTTCTGTCTGATCATAAAGAAATTTTAATACCTTTATTTTAATTTAAAAATAGTTTACTTTGGCTAAACAAAACTGAAGATATTCAACTTTTTGCACTCAATAACCTCGAGGATCCTTCGGAATTTGAAAGTTTTATTCATGAAGAAGAAGAACAACCACAATGCAAAAGATCTAAAATTCATTAGAATTTTATAATTTTTCATAATTTTTTATTCTTATAAAAAAATTACAAAACAGTATTTTTATGGAGACGGAGCGAGTCAAATTATCAATAAACTAATTGTTTTACTTAATAATTATTCCAAGCTCGTCTACAACGTTTGGTTTAGTTTCGTTGTTGTCTTTCTTAATTATGTTTAACTTGTTAATATTTTTTTGGCATTGTACTGTACTTTTATTTTATGGACAAGTCTTTTTACTTTTGTGTAACTCTTGATGCCTGAAGATGTGGTAGTACTTAATGTAAGTACCACGAAACCGCGGTAGCAAAATATAGAGTTTGTGAAATAAATGATCTTTATTTTGCTAGTTTCCAACCTATGAATGATTATTTATTCAAATTATTTTATCCAAATATACCTAAAACAGATTACTCATCGTTATACTATTTATTTAGTGAAAAAATACTAAGATGTACATTAATAAAAATGCACACTGGGCCAGTGAGTCTTAACTCTAGCTTACGACTTTCAGTATGGTACTGTGCATTGCCAATATTACATTGAAGTAAATTCTGTCATTGAAATTGATTCCATTATTTAACCAAATAAAAGAAATGGAAAATGATAAAAAATATTGAAAAATTCGTGATTCGAAAAGTAATTTTTTTGGCTTTTCTCAATTTTAAGCGGTTTCATGAAAAATAAACCTCAATATATATAGACCATTTTAAAGTATACATTTCAACGGTTAAAATGAGCCTGGATAGAATACTTAAATCAAAAAAAAGACACCAATAAAGTTTTCCGCGGAATATTTTGGTTTCTCTTTCGAAGAATGTAAATATCTCAAAAACTACTTGTTCCCCAGATTCCAAAAAAAATCATGCTAATTCAATGTAAAAAAGGGTATACTTTCACATAATGTCATGTAAATTGAATTATTTGGTTTTGGTATCGGCTTTCCGCCGTTTTCTCAAAAAATTTGAGGTGTTGAAAAATGCCTGATTTTAGATTTTTATTATCTACAACTCTTGTAAAGGACATTTTCCGTCAGGAGGTCACATTTCGCAATAAACCACTTTCCAATACCTTTTTTTCAAGAAGGTATTGGCACCAGCCTATTATTAGATCCCTAATTTTTTCCTTCATATTTCCTTATTTTATTAAAATTTATTTATACATACGTGACTGATAATAATCTCGTTGAATCGATTCCCGTTTTGCCTCCTTCGTTGATGAACTTTTTGCTCTGGTATAAATGTATTCATCCTTGACCTTCTCTTTGCTTTTATCTAATTGATACTGTATTTTAATTCTTAAGGTAGGATTTGAAACATTAAATTTCCTGTATGCGTGTCCAGTTTCCAGACGCCACAGAATTAATTCACCTACATAGGAACTAGTGGCCACTGCTTCGGGGACTCTAACAACTGCGGAGCTTACATCCCCGTTATGATGGAGGCTCCACACTTTGCTATATTTATTTTAAATTCGTTATAATTAATAGTAGCATATTCGAAGGAGCGTATGATGCACAGACTTAAAACAAATAGACCCCAAGATAGCATATACGTTTTCTTAAAACCCTGTCTTCGAAATATACGCATACCTTTCTAGCTCTGTCGCCTTCCTATAGAACGTAAGCCATATCTTGTGTCTCTGTTTGGGATTATCCCCTGCTGAAACGTTCTCAGACGTACGATCTAATTGAAAATCAGCTGTCTCAGGCCGGTCACTATTACTGCCAAAAAATTACGGACAACAATTTGCCATTCGTTTGAATACCTTGATAAAAACTGATATTTTAGGGCCCTCATCAACTTGCCTTGAAAAAAATTTACTTTATTGCAAATGAAAGAAGTGAATGCTTATTGTGCTCAGAATTATTATCGACATCTAAAAAAAATCCAGCCCTAGGTGTGACGCCTAAAAGTAGTTATAACGTATCATTCCATAAGTAAGTATTCCAAGGTTTGACAGACACAATTTGACCCGGGTGCAATGTCTTAGGTCACTACCAAATATACAAAGAGAGTTTAATCAGAAAGGATAACTAAATGCAAAAAGATATATGGTATATAGACTAGTCACCGTAGGCACAAAAATCACGTTAGGTCACAAAAAATTGCACTGTTCTGATTTTTTGGGAAGTTGTTAGGATAAATACCAATAGTGTAAAACCAAGTTTGCAGCATCGAAAAACCTGTGCTAACTGAGTGGTGCTAGAAAAACTCGTTTAGTTTGATTCGGATCGAAAAAGTGTATAGGGATAAAATCAAGGGCTTGTGAATGCGCGTAAACTGAATTGACTTGTCGAAATCGGTCAAGCGGTTATCGAGATATTGCGATTTGAAAGTACGGATTTGTATACGGATTTTTCGCTGCGGCGGGAACGTACCGAGAGCCGTTTTCGCGTTTTTTTCGGGGAAGAAAATGACTTAACGACTTTTGATTTCTTCCCCCGATAGACACTCGGGACCTAAGTACTGTGTTCAAATTTCAAGTCGCTAGGTTGATTAGGGGGAAGGGGAAGGTTAAACGTAAATGAAATTAAAACTGCTGTAACTTTTTATAAGAACGGACGAACGGAGTGGGACGTGTATTTCTGAGAGAGATGGGAGAGAAGTGGGAGCGCTAGGCTCCTCCCCGGCATCTCGCTGCATGGTTGCTGAATTGCCGCACTCGTTTTTATAAATGTTTCACTCGTGAATGCAGGCTCTAATGAAGTTAGAGCTTCGGGGTAAAAACAATTGAAAGAGATTTAATTGCCCTTGAAAATGAGCCCTGCCCGAAGTCTCTAATCCTTTTCCTTGCCCTTCTACAGGGCAAAAACTTTTCGGGCCCCCCCTCTACCCTCCTAATCATCCGATCGCAATCTGGTCGGGCTTAAATCAAAAAGAAAAAAAATTCCACATTCGATGGTGGAAAAAAATCTCCCCTACCCCTTTCCTTCCTGGCGAAAAATGACTTTTTCTAAAAATAATAACAACAATAAGTTTTTGTTTATTTACGGCGAAAATTGAAAATACATGAGCGGAACTCAAAGTAGGCACATTAGTACACAATGTCATGATTGCTCGATTTGTGGAAGTTACAGCAGTTAGTTTTAATTTCATTTATGTTTACCCTTGCCTCTCCCCCCTAATTAACCTAGCGACTTGGAATTTTGAAATTTTGGCACAGTATTTAGGTCCTGGGTGTCTATCGGGGGAAGAATAAAAAACTCACCAGGTCACTTTCTTCCCTGAAAAAAATGCGAAAACGGCTCTCGGTACATTCCCGCCGCAGCGAAAAATCCGTACTTTAAAATCGCAATATCTCGGGGACCGCTGGACCGATTTCGATGATCCAAAATTCAGTTTACGCGCATTCGCGAGTCCTTCATTTTATTATTATACACTTTTTCCACCCGAATCAAACTAAGCTAGTTATGTCCTAGAAACTGATTTGCCCTATCTTTACATGTAAATTTCCCCCCCTCCTCGCGAAAAGTTCGACAGGAAAATTTTTCGGATGATAATGGGGGTCCGACTTCATAGCATCATGTAGCGTACTTTCCCACAATTAAGCACGGAAATACCATAATCGTAAAGCTAACAAAGGTTATATCTTTAAGGCAAACATGCCGACACGCTGGAGGCAGTAATGGCCAACTACAATAGCCAACCGTAATATGCAAATTACGCTCATTTACCCATCCCTCGAGAGGTATACGAGAAACCGCCGAAATGTAGGCAAAAGAGGTCAGTCATATTTCTGTTCACAAACAATTCACTTCGTATATTTAAACACAATATTCGTAACCACTTTTTGTTAAAGTTTTGTTTAATAAATAACTGCTTCTGAAGAACATTTAATTAGTTGTACCCACACAACACATCATAAAAAATATCGAAAAAAATGAGTCCGTTTCAAGTCATTCTTAATGCCAGATCGACTTCACTACTCATTTTACGAGGAAAGTCATAGTTGTAGAGCAGTTATTTTGCTTTAATTTAAGCACAAGCGGAACCCTGTGGGGCTAACATTTCCCTTGTTATCTGAAAAGAACGAAAATTAAGGAAATAGGATTTTTCACAAAATGGAGCCTTACGAATTGCAGGAATTTTGTAAAAGATAAGAAAGATATAACTCAGTGAAAAATGGTTTATATCGTTCAACATGAAATTGAGCACAATTAATAATAAGGTATAAATTTATCAAAGTTGTATAAAAATTATTTTGATAGTTTGGGGGACCTGGGACGTGAAATGTTGAACGTGACGTGATGGCGGGACCTCAACTAACTCCTGCGACAGAAATAGACAACACAATGTAAATAAGTAATTATGAAATGCGTAATCAATTTTATAATAAATTACAACGAAGGGATAGGTATGTAATATTAAACTTATCTTTACGAATTTAGCGAAACAGTAGTGTTCTTTTGGAAGGCCCAGGTTCGACGACTCTTCTTGGGACTCCGGAGACTCCTCTGTTGTCGGATTAAATCTACTACTGGATACTAGTGATAGAAGGTCGACGACGTCATCTTCTTCATCCGACTCAGCCATGGCTAAGGGAGGAGTGACAAACTTTGCAGAGAGCAAAGCCCTCTGGCAGGAGCGGCTTCCCCCTCCGTACCCTTTCTGGCAGCTGTATGACAGAAATTTCAGCAGGGTTAGCGGCGCTGGTTCCTTGGTTGAAGTCTCAGGTGTCAGCCCATGCTGGCTCCGTGTCATCCCCAGTTGGTAAACTCTTTCTCTACTCCCAACCACTTCTGCACCTGGTGGTAGGTTCTGTAAGAATATTGGGCAGCGGCCTCTTCGGTTGGGGGCAGACGAGCGAGGTGGACTTTTGCATTGGCAGCAGATCGAACAAATATTCCGTAACGCAAGGCGTGGAGAGGGACATCTTTTCCCCCACCATACCACCATAGAGTGTCACGCGATATATGCTCCCAGCAGAGACTATCTCCTCATAAGTGGCGTCATGTTTCAGAAACGTGGTAGCCGCGTCAAGAAGGTCTGGCTGTTTTGCAAGGACGTCGAACATCTTCGTTTTCCCTTGTCAGAAAAGGGCAGAGGTGGTGTCGCAACCAGTGAAGGCGTAAAGGAACTCCTCGAATGCTATTGAAGAGAACTGCTCACAACCTGTTCCACCTCTGCCACATTTTATATGCCAATTTAATAAGAAGCACCAAGAGGTCGACATCCTCTACCAAGATTATGACGTGCTCGTACTCCTCGTCCTTCTCCAATGCTGTCCTCACAATGAGGCAGTCGGCGCCCTCTGAGGCGCTTGCTTCTTTTTTGATCCCTTGGCTATCCAGTCCAGTGCAGATGACTTTTTTTATTAACGTAAATGGTGTTGACTATAAATCCGTTAAGTTAAAAAAAGTATAATGCATAAGTACCGTTTATTTTATACTCAGTACCAATATACCATTTACGTTTATAAAAAAAATCCTGTTTTTCAAAACTGGTTTTCAGCTTTAGGTGCTAGGTAACCTACCCAAAAGATGAGGCCTAGGTTATTTCACAACTACGACGAATATAAATATCTAGGTGTGATACATTCAACAAATCAAATTTATAGATATAATGTCATTTCTATAACATTCTATAGGTAACTGTGCAATATTAATAACAATTTACATTCGGAGCTGCATTTCTTGAAAAATCCGATTTCCTTAATTTATAGTTCTTTCCAGATAACCCCTACAGGGTTTCGCTTGTGCTTAAATTAAAGCAAAATAACTGCTCTACAACTTCATCTCCCATGACTTTCCTCGTAAAATGAGCGTTTTAGCCGATACAATTTCGAACTTTTTGGAAAAACTAGCAAATTTGTGAAGCGGTGTATCTCGGGACCTATTAGACCTTCAAAGCTGCAGTTGCGCTCAAATTGTAGCAATTTTTTGCGACCTACGATGTTTTAAATGACTGGCCTAATATAATCCCAAAGGGGGACAGCTCTATAAGCAGTTGACGTTGCAAAAGGAGAAGGAGTGAGGACAGAACGTTGTAGCTATCTTGAGCCCAGGAATATGACTCATCTTGGAGTCTATTACTTTTATGTCTACGGTATAATGATAACTGTTAGTCATAAGGATGCTTATGGCAGTAGAGCTGAAGGCATTCATCGCAAGTTATCCCGGCGAATAATACTATATATTTTCACGACTATCACAAATGTTTCTGAAAAATATTTTATGTTTAGATGTAAAACTGTATTTTGATCGTTTAAAATAAAAACACTTAAGTTATTACGTAATCTTATTTCTATCCGAACAATTTTCTATTTGTTATAATGGAAGTTAATTGAAATTGTCGGCTCAATGGCTCAACGCTTAAGGGTTAGACTTGCAACCAAGTAGTCCCGGGTTCGAATCCTGGCTAAGATATGGATATTAAGTGGCATTTTTCATGTGTTACCAAGTTGGTAGCAGTGGAATAGAGAAAATTGTGTGAAAGACAACACGTCAAGAAAATTGTTTTGTAAATTTATGCGAATCTTTTAAGAAGTATTCAGCAATTTTATGGCGAAAGAAATAGAATGTATTCAATGATTGTAACTATCTTAATATACAACTTATCACGATAAAATAAGTGGAAAATATGAAAATAACTTGATCTATTAGTTCCAGAACCTCGTCGAATATGCTGGAAATTTCTGTAGTTTTCTAGGTGCTAAATTGCAGTTCGTCAATTGGCCCAAAGATGGCGCCACCTTACCGGCCGTCAACTAAATAACAGGTCTCCCTTCGCTTTGACAAGGAACTAATTACATCTCTCTCCTTTAGACGGCAGCACATAACACTGCCCCCTCCTTAAGCTTGAATGTCCCGGTCAGGAAATTCAGATTTCTCAACATACTTCGCCAACCTATCCAGGTGCACGGTTTTCATCTTGGATCTTACTACGTTCAATTCGGTAAACAACGTCGTTGATCCGGGTGATGACAGAATACGGTCGTTCCCAAGGTGAGCGTGGCTTCGAGAATCCTTCTTCACTCCGCTGTGGGTTATACAGCCAAACCAAGTCCCTCACCTTGAATCCTGCTGAACTGACATTAAGGTCATATCGAGCCTTCATTCGGTCACCACTCCCTGTAGGTGACCCCTTGGCAGTCATACCCGCTCAAATTTTGCAACTGCGATACCAAGCCTCTACGTTCCGACGGCTATTTATCCAGTAGAATCATTCCCGTACTCTAGCCAAGGTCTTATTTTTGCCAAAATGCTCTCTGGATATTCCTTCGTGCACTTTGCGAAGTACTTTTGGTACCCGGCATCTGGGTATCACCAAACGCATGGTAACTTACTTCTCATCCAGGCCATCCTATGCTCCTTATAATAGTCAATTTTCAAGCCTTAGAGAATTCTATTGCACCCATAAAGCTTTCAGTCTAACACTTTTGCTAGAAACGTCCTTCCAAACTGCTTTTAGCATAGCCATCAATTTCGTCTTATCGGAGCGGATTTCCTCTTTTCTTGTAGCGTTTCGTTCTCCAGGATTCCATTTTCGACAGTCTCACATCATATGCCTTGGTTTGCTGCGCTGATAACATGGGATACCTCTGTTAAACTTTACATATCCTTGTCAGTTTTTTGTTTTCCTGGAAAACTTGTCTTGGTCATTAATTGAGTAAACATCCTATGTAGGTCTTTTAGTTTGATCTCCAAATTCGTTTCCTCCGATTGAGCTTCTTCCACAGATACGGCTCGTACTCTGTGCCATGATGAATCAATATAAGCGACCTCTACCTCAAGTGCATGGATCAATGCTTCGCTACCTATGTTATGCCGAAATAGTCTAAGGACCCGCCTGATCTCCTCGTCTTTTATGCCATCAATAAACGCGTCAACTGCCAATTTCTCCTGGAACTGCCTTGGTGTATTCGGGTAGGCCAAGTGTGCTAGTCTCTCTACTGCAGCGTCAAATTCTTATAGTGTCTCCAGCCTCTTGTATACGTGATTTCAGCTAAATCCGATATAGTTGGGCAAGATGTTAGTCTCCATATCTCAAATCTAATGCAGCCTCCAAAACTTTAAAATCCTATTGCTGCGCCACTGGAATTGTCTGAAGCAATTCTGATGCTTGACCTCTTAATGCTAAAACTAATGTCATAGCCTTTTCTTCATCGTTACAGTTGTTGGCACACGCAGCAGCCTCAAACTGTCTCATATAGGTCCTCCATGATGATTGAAAATCAAAGGGCGGCGGTTGTAATCGATGACCTGACGATGATAATACTTGCTGGCTACCTTTTTCCCTCACCTGCCGTTTAAGTCGCTCTACTTCTTCTTCAACTGCACGAAATTTTTCTTCTATATCAGTAACTTTCCCTTTAATTCCGCTAACTTCTCTTTCGACGCTAGTAAATTTCTCTTCGATGCCAGTAACTTTCTCTTCGACGCCAGTAACTTTCTCTTCAATACCAGTAACTTTTCCTTCGTCGTCATCCATTTTTCCTTCGCCTTTATCCACTTCTTCTTTGACTTCATTAACTTCAACCTTTACAATGCCTATATCCTCTTTGATGTCATTTTTGAGGTCTTTGGTGGCTGAAAGGAGAGCGTCATGTTGCATTTGTATAATTTTTCTCAATTCTTCTTGGCGTGTCATTATTACTTCTTGACGACGTCTTTCTTTTCTTCTTGATGTTTTCTTTCTTCTTCTTCCTCACGTCTCTCTTGTTCTTCTTTTTCTGCTTGGCGTCGTTTCTCGTGTTCTTCTTTTTCCTCTTGGCGTCGCTTTTGTTGTTCTCCTTTTTCCTCTAGAATCATTTTCTAAATTCAGCGAGCATGTCTTGCATTTTTTTTTCAGCAGCCATGCTTCTTGTTTCCATCAAAAATCTTCTCGAAAAAGCATTAAGAAGTTTTATTTAAAGTCTACAATCCAATTCCACAAATTCCGAATAGAATGTTCTAGAAAATTTCTCAATGTCACAAATAGGTCTTATTTGATGTCTATACCACTTACCAGTTGACAGAACTTAGCTAACTGCACTAATTTCCATTAGAATGTTCTCGAAATTTTTTCACACTAGCCTAAATAAGTCTTGTCTAATGTATATATCACTTTCCACTTCAGAGTACTTCACTATCTCCAGTGGTTTTCAAATAGAACACTATGGAACTTCGTCTAATTCTTCCTTCAGAAACCCTGTTGCATTTCCGCTTCTGACACCAATTGTTGCGTGTTTACACCCTCCAGTAAACACCCTGTATGTAAGTCTAATAATTTGTAACTAGAACTTTCACTAACAACTACTTTATTAATCACTTAAATTATAATAATTAATCCTTAAAAATAACGCAAATAATAATAACTTTAATCTAACATAAATTCACTACTTTAAATCACAACTTGTTACTGTTCTCTATTCCATCTGATCACTTGTTCGTCTAATATAAGACTCTCAACTCTCCATATCAGAACTGTACTGAACTCTATACTGAACTGAACTGAACTCGTGCGCCTTACTCACTTATTTCTACACACACTTCGAAAGTTCTCGAATCTCCTTCTAGAACCTCGTCGAATATGCTGGAAATTTCTATAGTTTTCTAGATGCTAAATGGCGGTTCGTCAATTGGCCCCGAGATGGCGCCACCCTAGCGGCAGTCAACTAAATAATAGGTCTCCCTTCACTTTGACAAGAGACTAAATACATCTCTCTCCATTAGAGGGCAGCACATAACAATATTTATTGCTAGGGAGCTGGTGGTAGAAATATTATATGATTTTATTGTGTGAGTGACGTTGAAAAGTGTAAAGACGTCATAATAAAAAGCCTGAAAAACCATTTCAGGCAGTATGGCGTTGCTGAGTTTATAATTAACAGTTTAATTAATTTTATTGTTTCAGAGACTTGTTTTAAATATTATTATGTTTCTTACAATTTTTTTATTTTATTTTAAATAATTTTGTAGCAATTCAAAATATCGGAGTAAATATATCCGTAAGTAAATAAGTTTCAAACCGATTTTTGACGTTCCAAATGCCACTTATTATTGTTGCCGAGAATAAGTAATCGACTGATTTTCCCATTGTAAATATGGTTCTTACCAGTGACGCATCACTCATAATATATTATTTTTATTATATCAAAGTCATTGTAATACCCACCAGTGATTTATTGTCAAAATAATTTAATTGACATAACTGACATAAAAATTCCTATTTATAGCAGATTTTTTTGAAACTGTAGTAGACATCAACATTGCGTTCAATCGGTTCGTTTTTGATATTGCTATAAGAAACTCAGCAGCAATCAAGCTCAGTAGCTGCTCTAATCGGTCAGTTATATCAATACCTTCATCCCATATTATTGCCAGCTACAATAAAATCATATACTCGTATCGCCATCACCTCCCTAACTGTTACTTTCATAATAAATGTATAAACAGTGTAAAAATATCCCAGTTTATGAAAAAATTACCTGTACGCTCCTCCCACTCCAATGGCTTCTCCAGTATCAGAAAACTCGGTGATTTGTTTATTCCAGCCTGTGGCTAAAATCCGACCCTTGACCCAAATAACGGCTTGTATTTCACACCATTTCTCAACGGTCATGTGTCTTAAACAAGTTCCTGTATTAAAATTCCAAATTTTAAGGGTACCATCGTGAGCACCAGTTAATAAACGTTGATATCCGGGATCAAAAGTAGCTGCTGTGATTTCCACAGACTTCACTTCACCGTGGATCACGACAGTGTGAGCTTCTTTTACAACCATGAAACGCCTACCATCCCATGGATCCCACGATATTATATAGCTGTCCAAACTACACGTCACTAAGCACTACATGAAACAAAAATAATTTCTTAGATGGGACTTAACGGATGATGTATAAGCTTCTGAAGCAGGCAATCTCACAGTACGCGGCACATTATGTGAAAAGGACCCCGTACAGAAACGCGTGACTTGGGATTCCGGTGAAAATGGTTGAAATTAAGATATGTGGTAGTTCAGACCCTCCTGATGAAAAGTTCAAATGGGGCCAAGGCTCGAAAATCTTTTATTTTGGAGTTACAGCAAGGGCAAAATCCGAAAATTCGTCAAAATCTTAAAAAAATATACAGATACACAATTGTTATTTATATATACCGGATGTTAGAAAAGTATGGGAACGGTGGAAAATCTCGAACAGTTTGCATCAAATCGAAAAATAAAAAAGTACGTGTCAAAAATTTTTCAAAAAACTTATTACTGATACCAAAATGACATCCCCACCCAACACCCTGTGGGTGGGGCGAGGGACAACTTTAAAATTTCAAATTGAAATCCTTATTTTTTATTGCGGAATCGAATTCTACGGCAGAAAATACGTAAATTTTACTCCGGACATTTTTTTCGATTCTTGCATGGTGTCGCTGTAATCGCAAAAAATGAAAGGAAAACATCACTATTTCAAGAGTAGCGTCTTGTGCCCATAAAAAAACATCCAATTCAAAAACAGAAAAACACTTATTTGTTATTTTTACGAAATCTATTCAATGACATTGGATTCGACTCTCCCACCCCTAACCCAGTGGGTAGGGCGGGGGGCAACTTTGAAATTTGTAATGAAGATCCCTGTTTTTTTATAGCGGATTCGGATTCTACGGCCAAAAATACGTGAATTTTATATCGGGTATTTTTTTCGATTCTCGCAAGGTGTCGCTGCAATCACACAAAATTGAGTGGAAACATGAAAGTTTTGAACGCATACTTAAAAGAATACGAAAAGTAAAACTACTGATCTCAGAGTGAATGATTTCCCGAGCTGTTTTGAGAACAGTGATTTTACACGGTCGTGCGGAAATTACAACTATTAACATTCTGTAAATTTATTAGCAGCTAGTAATTTTCAATTTACATATTTTACAGGGCAATAAAAACTCGATTCTAAAAAAAAACTAACAGTGGTTTTTACCTCTCAATTCAGCCACTTCAGACAAGTTCTTGATCCCAGCCAGTGAAGGCAAGGAGGTAACTCAGCCATTTAAGGCAAGGTGAGGATTTCGGCCAGTTGAGGCAATTAGTTTACAGCTTAACTGCTACACTAGCAGGTTTTAATTTCAAGATTATAGCAGGTGTTCAAAATGTGCCCATTGACTTCTTGGCATTGTCCGAGACGAACGTAAAAATTTTCAATAGCACTTATCTTATCATTTGAGGTGGTATTTGAACTATTTGATTTGTCAACGTTTCCAGGTATTTTTCTCCATTTCCATCTATGAAAAACGGTCCTATGATTCGATCCCTGAAAACTCCTGCCCAAACAGTTAATTTTTGTGGATACTGCATGTGTGTTTCAAGCATCCAGTGAGTGTTTTCGTCACTCCAATATCTGAAATTATGACGATTAACTTTTCCACTGAGTTCGAAAGTTGCTTCATCTGAGAAGACAAGTAGAGATGACAAAAAAATTTGGGTTTTGGTTACTCCTTTCCATCATTAATTCACTAAATTCAAGTCGCCGATCAAAATCATCTTCATTTAACTGTGGGTGAAGGTGAATTTTGTAAGGATGAAATTTCAAAAGTTTCAAATTCTTATGAACTAAAAATGCACTCATATCAAGCTGTTGACTGGCTTTTCTGATTGATAACCTTCGATTTTCAACAAATGCCTGGGCCACTTCCATTTGTCGAGCTTCCGATGTTTCAGATTTTGGTCTTCCAGATTTTGGGCGATTTTTATTTGTCCTTGTGTCTAGGAATCGTTTGATGGTACGGGACACAGTAGATTTCGAAATTCCCACTTGATCTTCCTGGAAAGTTTCGTTGAATAAAATCACAACTTCATCATAGGACCTTTCTTTATTGCCCCACCCTTGCATCATTAAAAGAGAAACTCTCTCTTCCTCTGTTAAAGTAGCCATTATGCAGAAAAAAACGCGAGAACTAATGAAAAATTAAATAACTTTTTCCGTACGAAAGTGCGCTCCTGCCTCTACAAAAGTTGGAACGTTCTCGTAGAAATTTCACAAAACAAATACTGTTATTAAGAACACTTTAAAAAAACATTCATAAAAACCAAGATATCACAGATATTGTTTTTTAAACTGAATGTTTTTTTGTCAACACGAGTAGCTAGAGTTTGTAAATATTTACAAACTTATGGACGCTTAAGGCTTATTTCAATTTTGTGCGATTGCAACTACATCTTGCGAGAATCTAAAAAAATGCCCGATAAAAAATTCACGTATTTTTGTCCGTAGAATCCGAATCCGCTATAAAAAATAGGGATCTTCATTACAAATTTCAAAGTTGCCCCCCGCCCCACCCACTGGGTTAGGGGTGGGAGAGCCGAATCCAATGTCATTGGATAGATTTCGTAAAAATAACAAATACGTGTTTTTCAGTTTTTGAATTGGACTTTTTTTATGGGCACAAGACGCTACTCTTGAAACAGTAATGTTTTCTTTTTATTTTTGCGATTACAGCGACACCATGCAAGAATCGAAAAAAATGTACCCATTTGAAGGTCTGAACTACAACATATCTCAATTTCGACCATTTTCACTGGCATCCCAAATCATGTGTTCCTGTGCGGGGTCTTTCGTCATATGCTTGTGCAGGGTCGGACTGGCCCGGTCGGCAGGTCGGCTAAACACTTTTAGGGGCCAAACCGCAAACTGTATTTATTAGAAAACTGGAATTAATCTTCTAGAAGTAAAATATCAAACTCTTAGATTTTGCATAATTATTTCTTCTCAAGGAAAATACCATAAAAGTGCATAAATATATTTGAAAATGCATATTTGGGCTCATAACACTATATCTTTAAGGTATAAAGGGAATACAGTATGCGTATATCAGGTGATACAGGAGCATGTAACGTCTAGTAACTTTTTTTTTTCAAAATGTAATTTTTAGATTTGGATATATTTATTAAGGTATAAATCCACTACTTTTGCCACACTAAACAGTTGTTTCTACTTCCGGATAATCCATATTAAGCAACTTTATTTTTTGAAAGGGAAAGATAACTTTTTTCACGATTTAATTTTTTATAGTTCTTTTCAGCCTACAGATTCATTAAAAATATCCGAATTACAGAACGACCATGGAAGAAATAACTTAGTAAAATTTTAATAGGTTGACCATATTCAACATGTGATATGTAGAAAACAACTACTCAGCGGGCAAATACCCCGACCTGCATTAAATTATACCTTACAAACCATGAAATATTGGTAGCCAATGTCATGTCAATTCCCTGACCAGACATAGACCGGTTTCGAACTTATTAGTTCTCATCAGCATGTCATAGGTTATGGAACAGACAAATGACAGTGGCCAACCTGCTAGTTTTATACGAACTATAGCAAATGGAGTAGTGGTGAGAGGTAAGTGAATACTCTCATGTGGTCAATTGCTACTATACATCATAGATGTCTCCATGGTGTATAGCGACTTGCGATACTGCAAGTACCGAGAGCGGCGATCTTTTAGCCCTAGGTGGACGTAACCTACTGCTATAATATATGATTTGTAGGAAACAACTACTCAGCGGGTAAATACCCCGACTTGCATTGAGTTATACCTTACAAATCGTAAAAGATTGGTAGCCAATTCCATGACCTATGGCATACTGATGAGAACTAATAAGTTCGAGACCGGTCTATGTCTGCTCAGGAAATTAACAAATGACATTATGATAATGATTTGTAAGGAATAATTCAATGCAGGTCGGGGTATTTGCCCGCTGAGTAGTTGTTTCCTGCAAATCATATATTAGAACAGTAGGTTACGTCCATCTAGGGCTAAAAGGTAGCCGCTCTCGCTACTTGCAGTATTGCAAGTCGCTATACACCATGGAAACATCTATGATGTATATATAGTAGCAATTAACCACATGAGAGAATTCACTTACCCCTCACCACTACTAGTTTGACCATATGTTTGAACAATGCATAAATTTTGGGTAGTAATAACAGGTTTTCTATAGCTTAATATGCCATCAATTTTTAACTTAAAGAGAAATTGACTGTAAAATTATTGAAAAAGTCTCCTTAAAATGAAAGCCTTTATTAATCCCGTTATTTGAATAATTGAATATCACTTTTTAAAAATTAGGTTCATATGTAAAATGCAACTAACTTCAGTAATATTAAATTTGGAATGGAGATTATTTCTCTATATTATTTGTGCACATTTAAGTTTTCATTTACGTGTACTATTCGAATGATTTCAGACGTTGAGCGATGTGTCCGTCCAGAGTGTTTTACCATAATTTTCAGACATTACGCACTACATACCTCTGCAATCGAGTACGGACAATTGTTATCCGATATAAAATAACTAATATCTATTACTAGAATACTCTCATTGTAAGAATTCTTTCACTAAAATTAAATATCAACTTTCTACTACAATATTATTCGTATTAGTATGGCATGGATAATATTTCCAGAAGTACGAAAAGTAACTCGATGCAACATTTTTCTCTACAAAATTTCAAAACCTTTGCGTTCTTTATTGTTTCATGGGAGACACAAATAAAAATAAGGTGAATTTATGTTCGATTATCTCTTTAAGTGATAAATATAAATACACTAAGTATAATAGACACCCCCAGATCTAAACGTGAGACTGTCTCGAGTGTATTAACACTTAATTGACGTCGGCCTATTTCCGCGACTGAGGCTTATCACCGACGCCGATGCCTGGAGATAGACCCTCCGAAGGATAGTATATTCACCTCGCAATCGTCGCCTAAGATTGCATAGCTTCTGCGTATTCCGGGTGCCTACGATATTACTAGCCAGCCTATAAATTTCTTGTAAAAAAAGATATCGATTTCAAATTTTAAGAAGTTGTATGGTTGAATACGGTGCACAGTTTGGTTGCTCCAAGATCTGATTTTCATTTCCGGTTTAACCGAAAACAGTATAAACTTTGTTATTTTTAATGGAGTACCCTGTATATTATTCGAAATTTAGATTGTCCAAGGAATTCTAGGTCCAAGACATGTAGCATACCCTATATCTCTCTTTGACAGTTTTCGAGAAAATGGCGGTTGAAATTGTTATATCGATCATAAATTATTGCATTTTCATATAAAATAAATGAATGTAGGAACAAATCTACTACGGTTATTTAAGTTTTTTGGTGAATAAAATTTGACAAAGTCATAACAATTTAATTTCCGGCTGAACTGTAAGTACTAGGAAAAGTGATTTTCAAGCTCAAATTACTTCGATATTTTTAATGGACCTGTATTGAACTTGAAATTTAAGAATTTACATTCTACTAACCTTTCTGGATTTTTTTTTCTGGTGTCCTCTGTCTAAACCTAATAGTTTATGAGATATCGGCGACTGAATGTTCAATTGCATTGTAAATATGTCACAACAGAAAAATAAAGTAAGTATCAAAAGTGAAACACTAAAAGTAATAAATAAGCAGGTACAATTTATTTTAACCATAATCTAAATGTTCAAAATGTACACCGTTGACTTCTCGGCAAGAAATAATCCTTTTTTAAATTCCCGAAGAACGTTTTCCATTTGAATTGTGGTAATAGAGTTTATCACTTGCGTAATTCTATTTCTAAGGTCTCCTATGTTATGTGGTTGTGTGTAATACACCTTTTCCTTGATATGGGCCCAGAAAAAAATCCAAAGGTGTAAGGTCTGGGGATCTCGCCGGCCACCGTATAGGACCATGGGTACCCATCCAGCGATTATTAAAAGATTCACTTAAATAGTCGGTGATTACTCGGGCGTTATGGGGCGGTGCACCATCTTGTTGATAGAAGACATGTTCATGCTGCACAGGTAAACTTCAATGACATTTTGAATTTCGTTCTGTAAGAAATCTAGGTACCGGGCCCCGTTTAAGTGTCCATAAAAAATATTGGTCCTACAATGCGTGTTCCTATAACGCCCAGCCAAACATTGATGCCGAATCTTTCTTGGAAAGCCCCCCTCCAAATAGATTTTCAGTTGCCCAATATCTTGTATTGTTCCTGTTAAACATTCCCATGTTGGTAAATCGGGATTCATCCGAAAATAAAATGCATGGTTTTATATTTAGCTGATGACGCTCAGTTTCGAGATACCAATTGCAAAAATTCAATCTTCGTTGATAATCTCCCTCGTAAAGAGGCTGATGGATTTGGTACTTAAAAGATTTGTACATTGTTTATGTAGAATCTTTCTAACACTTTCGGGAGGTATCCTGATACCACTGGCAATTTGTCTTGCAGAACTTTTTGGATCAATCTCAACATAGGCCAGTGTGTTTATCTCTGCCTTCTCATTTCCAATAAATCTGTTCTAATGTTCATTATCATTTTGCCTTTTTAAATATTCTTCCAACCATGGAAAATATTGTGCACAAGGTTGGTCACGTTCTGGATAACGTAAAACATACAATACTCTGGCTTCCATTCGGTTTTTATTACCTCTCCATATACTAATAACATATCAATTTGATGCTCGCGCCCAAACACAGTCATTTTGAACAACAAAATAACTCTTAAACACTTACTAAAAGGTAAATCAAGAATAAAACGTAAATATTAAATGACAACTGTCGAGAGAAACTCTTAAATAATGCAGCAGTACTGTCAAAATCTAAATGAAATAGTTCTTTTGTTTTATAAAGCCCTCTTGAATCAATGTTCTGTTTAAATATCATTTATTGTTTAGTCTTTGTGACAGTGCAGGTGAACATTCAGTTGCCGATATTTCATAAACTATTAGATTTAGACAGAAGACAGCAGAAACAAAAAATATCCAGAAATGTTAGTAGAATGTAAATTTAAGGTTCAATACCAGTGTTTCATTAAAAATATCGAAATAATTTGAGAATGGAAATCACTTTTCGTAGTACTTCCGGTTCAGTTGGAAATGAAAATGTTATGACTTTATCAAATTTTACTCACCAAAAAACTTAAATAACCGTAACAGATTTGTTTCTACATTCATTTTTTTTTATGAATATTAAATAATGTATGATCGGTATAACTATTTCAACCGCCATTTTCTTGAAAACTGTCACAGATAGATATAGGATATGCTACATGTTTTATACCTAGAATTTCTTGGACAATCTAATCTTTCGAATAAAATACAGGGTGTTCCGTGAAAAATAACAAAGTTTATACTGTTTCCGGTTAAACCGGAAAGAAAATCAGATCGCGGAGCAATCAAACTATGCACCGTATTCAACCATACAATTTCCTAGAATTTGAAATCGACATCTTTTTTTACAAGAAATTTATAGGAGGGTTAGTAATATCGTAGGCACCCGGTATACTGTGGAAAGGGTTATATTTAGAAAAACGTAGATATATATATTATCCACTACCCACCAATGCCGCTAGTGTAGAAGCTGGGGATTGATTCCTGTATATGTTAAGCAGCTGACCGCTGTGCTACCATATCTGCAAGTAAACAATATGGAAACTAAAATATTCACTTTTATTGTTTGCTTATTTAATTACATGAATTTTTTATCTTGGAACTTATAGATCTTTTTTGAGAGGGTAAGTTGAGGCCAAATTACATTTGATGCCGACGGGATCAAATGAGGCCAGTCCGACATTGTTCTTTTGTGAACATTATGTGAATTATATGTAAGCATTAATATACATTTGTTCAGGATAATATAGAGTGAGTAGAATCACTTAAATATTCTGTTTAAGTTCATTTATCAATAAAATGTAGAGCTATATGCAGTTTTTAAATATATAATTTCGTAATTGGACAATTTCTCCTACATCTCAGAACCGATTAAAACACAAGAAATTTTTTTGGTTTTAACACACGTAAATATAGTCCAGTACTATTCTATCGAGTTTTCTCTAAAAGTTGATCAAAAAATTTTTGAATCGGTTCAGGGATATACAAGAAATTGCGGAATTACTTCCACGGAACCGCCCAATTTAATTTCAATCTATACTGCATGAGGCACAAGTTCAATTTATTTCCACAATAGCATATATTATGGATTCGGCGTATCGTGTAATACGATAGAGCGTTTCTGATGTCCATTAAACATGAACAACTTTTTCAGTTAGAATTTAAATTAATGAAATCATTTGTACCTTAAACAATTTATTATATAAGACAACTGACACCCCAGAAGTATGCGTGTTTCCATCGGTATGATCAGAGCATTGTTTGGGACTCAGCGGTAACACAGCAATCGCAACACCACCACCAATAATCAACTGCCTACTCTGAGGATTATACAGTGTCGTAAAATCACTTCTATCCCCTAACTGAGGTACGAGTCCTATGTATGTCTGCAAAATACGTTGCGATCCAATATCCCACACCTTTATCCATTTATCCTTCGACATACTGTATAATTTTTCTCCGTTGTCCTGAAATGTCATTTGAATAATCCCATAATGGTGTCCATAAAGGGAAAAAGTGGGTTTCTCAGGTAACCATGGATTCCATATGCGTATCGTGCAGTCTGGACCTCCAGTAGCCACAATATGTGTCACATCTGCAACTGCAAAGCACCAGGCGCCCGAAGAAATTCTATATGTGTAATTGGTTTTACTTTCGGTCACATCTGTCAACCTAAGAGCGTTTGGACATTGTGCACAAGACGCTACAGCGTGCAATGCATCGTAATAATATACCTGTCTTACAAAGTCTGTATGAAGGTGTGGATATTCGACTACTGTAACTTGTTGTACTAGACCCTTAACAATTCGTTCATAACGTACATGTAATAGAACAACTCTCGGCTGACTTTTAAATATTCCCCTTGCCTCTGTTTTAAAAAACATAACTCTTACACTTCCTGTCATATCTCCAAGAACTAGTTTAGATGGAATATTTATATCTTTATCAAACGTATAGTACATTGACGTTACAGCAGTTGGTAATGAGGACATCATTACCCGTAATTCGAATTTTCTAGCTGATGTGTCATAGAACCTCAAGTCTCTTTCTGTGCTTGAGGTGCAAATTACGCACACATCTGCCATTACCACCATATCCGTTATCCAAGTGGTATGGACTTTCAATAATGGACATGTAGACTGGACAGTCTTTTCTAGATGCATGCCTAGCGACCAATAGTTTATAGTACCATCTTGACTGCAAGTAATAATACTGCCATCTTGCCAAGTGGTGGACCTGTCTGGTTTTATTGTAGGATAGAAAGCTATTTTACTGATGCTATAGCGGTGGTCGCTTTTAATCATTTTAGGAGGGGTAGAAATTGGATCCTCTAGACTTTTGTACTCTTGGCTAATCTCTTGTTGCTGAAATCCAATAATCAAGTACGATATGAATTCGTCCCACGTTACATAACCGTCACTAAAGAAAAAAAATCATGAAATAAACTATAACAGCACTTATAATAAAAATATTAGCCAAATAAAATGGGACGAAATTTGTCGATTTAGATGAAATAATTGCATAACAATTTTTTTTAAAATATGGGTCCAGTATGAAGCGATTCAAAAATGCTCACAGAATAACTTCTGATACCTCAAAAGGTGAAAAAATATTATTAAATGTACTTTTTACTGCAAACGTGATGAAAATTGCCTGTTTGCTAAAAATTCAAAATAAACCGCATTTTCAATCGTCAGTTCCTTGTCGCTACTGATTGAAAATCATACACTAAAAAGTGTTTTTTGTAGGAAATTTTGTAAGCTTTCACTTAGGTCTTATGAAATTTTGTCGTAATTTTTCCGTTATAAACAAATAGAATATCTCTTCGTCGATGCATGGTATCGAAATGCTGATAAAAGCATCTGATAGCCTGACATTTTTTCACGAATCTTAAAAAAGTCTTTACCACTAATAGAAGCGGTTGTTATATAAAAGGAACAAGTCACATATTATGTCAAAATAACTGATATATACATTGTCTAAATTAAGCGTTCGCCAACCGATGAGTCAATAAAGAGAACATCTCACATTTATGCCATTTATCAGTTCTGGATTATTTCATTTGGGGAACTATTAAAAATAAAGTTTATGAGAGCCCATTAACAACTATTGAAGATTGTATGAAAAGAGTAAGAAATGCATTTCAAAACATATCATAGGATTCAATTAGAAAAGCTACCCATGAGGATCTAATCCGAAGGTGCGAAAAATGTGTCGAGGTTCGAGGACACCTATACCGGGCAATCTTCTATCTTCGAAAACTTTGGCAGTGCGTTTTTGGAATTCACGATTTGAAAACCAATGAAGCGACTTTTTATACATACTTTGAGGGTACTGCGCATTGGGATGCTAATGAGGTAGCCACTTTCCTACATGACTACATTAAAAGATTACCAGAAAGTATAACGGAGCTATACGTATTTAGTGATGCCTGTGGGGTCAGAACCGAAACTATACTGTTATTATTCGTTTTCTCCTAAACCTGATTATAAGTGGAAGATTTGATATAATCCAATACCAATACATTTCTCTTCGTGGTCATTCGTCTGTACCATGCGATAAAGGTTTTGCTATAATAAAAACAAGTTTCAGGTGTAGTGATCGAATTTTTACCTCGATGTTGGATTAATAGCAAATGCCAAGAGAAGCAAAATATCTTTTTTGGTAGAAGTAATCACCGCAGAAAACGTATTACACTTAAGTTGTGGTGCCCTACATATTTAAAAAAAACGTCCAAAAAAATTACTACCGAAAAAATAAACAAAAAGGAAACTTTAGCATATCTACGTACAAATACCTAACTTATCAATAAGAGACTTCTAGCAAGAGACTGTATTGGCAGCTTTGTTGTGTCCAAATTTTGTTTATCAAAAAACATTGCTAGCCCACCATATCTAACAAAAAAGGCATATCAAGGAAAAGCGCCCATTAAACCAAAAATTACCAGGTTGCAAAAACCGTGAATATATTCCTGATGAGCATAAATGGTTTTTTGATGAGTTTGAATATGGGCTATCAACCAATAATGAATATGACTGAATGGCTTTTTTAACCAAAAATGCCTAAAAATATCTATGATTAGCGTTTTTCAAAATTTTGATAAAAAATAAATGTTTTTCAATAAACTATGTAATTTTTTTATCCATGCAAAACTTTCATCTGCTTTTATTATGTAATGAAAACAAGTCCAACTATAACAAACCAATTTTTGTATGAAAAAATTAGTAACAGGTGATTTATTGGTACTATTATGCTATTGATCTCCCCCGTTCCTTTATTTTTTATGTGCACAAAAACAAAATTGGACGTACCATTTTGAAAATATTAAGTTTTTTTGCATTTACTCAAAAATATAGTTCATGGACATGTTACCTTTATACAACAACCGCTTCAATAGAAGCTGAGATAGATTTTTCTTAAAATCGCTGTGGCATTGTCTATATAATATTAAGGAATGATGTCAGCTGGAATCTACAGAGGAATATTCAAAGAATCCTTTACAAGAGTTTTCGACTCGATTATTTAAAAATTGTGATGTGGAAATGGTCTAGTAGACAATATCGAAAATGACAAAAGTAATAATATAGCATTTTAGGTTGACTCTTCAATATGTTATAAACATAATTTCAAGGTAATTTTACCACTATTATTGGTTTTATTGTAAATTGAATATGCTTAAGATTAGAGTGGATTTAAAATAAGACAGTTCGCCGGTTATCCCGTGACGTTATAGCGTAACATGCGTGCGCATTCAATATAACGCCACTCATACGTTTTGCAAAACTTTGTTGGCTCCGCCCTTCCACTAGCGCTCGTTCCTCTGCCGATTACGCTATTACGTCATAGCTAATAGAATAGCCCGAACATTTGCGGCAATATCTAACCGTTTAAACATAGTTTAAACTTCATGACTTTTTTCTACTATAAGGCATTATTAAAAAAATAAAATAAGAAATACGGGTAAACTGTTTTTATGTGTAGATGTTATTAAAATAATAATAAAAAAATTGTCTAGTCAGTGTGGGAGAGATGGTGGGAGAACTCAACCACGCCCGACCGAAAACGAGTCTTGGGCGCTTCAAATTCGTTTCGCCGGAAAAAATTGAATTTCCTCGGTTTGCCTTTTCTCGGCAAATATTGAACCTCTAGAACCCTCGTTTTTCTTTAATTGGGGTATCTCAACGAAACTATGTATATTTTCTTTAAAAAAATATTTTTACAGTTAGTAATTTAACGAAAATTTTCGTTTTCCGTTTTTTTTAATTGTGAAAAAATATCAGCTATCAGATGCTTTTGTCAGCATTTCGATACCATGCATCGCCGAAGAGATATTCAATTTGTTTATAACGAAAAAATTAATGCCAACTTTGTTAATTGTTTTCAACAATTTAAAACCAACACATCATTTATTTATTTATTTCTGTGTGTTTGTTTGTGTGTATGTTTGTTTGTTTGTTTCTTTGTTTCTTTGTTTCTTTGTTTCTTTGTTTCTTTGTTTCTTTGTTTCTTTGTTTCTTTGTTTCTTTGTTTCTTTATTTATTTATTTATTTATTCGTTCATTCGTTCGTTCGTTCTTTCGTTCGATCGTTCGTTCGTTCGTTCGTTCGTTCCTTCCTTCCTTCTTCCATCCATCCATCCATCCATCCATCCATCCATCCATCCATGCATGCATGCATTCATTCATTCATTCATTCATTCATTCATTCATTCATTCATTCATTTACATACACTGCTCAACAGGTAAACCCATTTAGAGAGAAATGCACAAATTTAGCATTATATAGCAGTATGGTACAGGTACAAAACGAACAAAAAAAATACATATAGAGAAAGAATGCAAAAAATACACAATACAAAATACAAAAAAGTACAAATGAAATTACCAACTAAAGAAAACAAAGGTTCAAGTAGGGTTAAAGAGTTTTTTAATATCATTGATTGAGCTGTGAAAAATGTCAAACAGTCCACAGTTTTTGTTGTAATTGTTACACATGGTATGGAGAGGAGAGAATTTTAAAACATTAGAATGTGGGATGCCGAGGTAAAAAGTTTGTGAACTTCTGGAATTTCAAATTGGGAACGCGGAAATTTAATTGACTTAAAATGTCTTGACAGTGTATATTGCTGTTAACAACATTGTATAAAAATACGAGAGAAAAGTATTCGCGTCTGGTAACCAAAGAATTTATAGAAAATCTAGCTAGGAGTTTTTGCTGCGGGAAGCCAACCTCCGGATATACACCATCCGACTTAAACCAGAACAATTTTACAAATCGTCTCTGCACACTCTCCAAGGCGTCAATGTGAATATTGTAATGGGGATTCCAGACGAGAGATGCATAATCTAGTTTAAACCGGACAAAAGCAAAATAGAGGATCTTTAGCGTACAAATGTTTGAGAAATCTCTGCTCATTCTGATTATAAAGCCCAGAGTTTTAAAAGATTTAGCTACAACATTGTTTACATGCGGTACAAATGTAAGCTCTTTATCGAAGATTACGCCAAGGTCTACGAGGGTATCAGGTATCTGAAGCACTGCGCCATCTACATTATAGTCGAAAATAACCGGCCTTGCACTAGTTGTGTAGGTCATAACATTACATTTTGACACGTTTAGATATAATTTGTTTCGAGTACACCAGTTGCATATGCGTGCTAGACTATCCTGCAGTGTGACGCAGTCATCCAGAGATGAGACTGTATTAAATATTTTCAGATCGTCAGCGTACAACAAACAGGATACTTGAATACAATTCACGATGTCATTTACGAAGATGTTGAATAACAGGGGTCTAAGAATTGATCCCTGCGGAATACCAGATGTTGCACCGTATTCGGCAGACCGAAACCCACCATAAGCAACATATTGCTTCCTATTGGACAGGTAGGAGTGAAAAAATGAAATGAGTTGAAAGGAGAATCCAAAATCAGACAATTTATTTGGCAATATAGTGTGATCTAGTCTGTCGAATGCCTTAGAGAAGTCAGTATATATTACGTCCGTTTGCTTACGCTGGTCAATGGCTTCTGAGATATGCTGGGTGATACAAGTTAAATTTGAGGTGGTGGAGTGCCCTTTCATAAAGCCATGTTGATACATCGATAATTGGGCACTAACACTAAAGTGAATAGTATCATGTAGTAAGATTTCACGAGTTTTACTAAAATTGCACGGAATAGATATAGGTCTAAAATTGGAAATGTCATTTATATCGCCTTTTTTGAAAACTGGGCACACTTTTGAACGTTTCGAAATATCTGGGAGACAGCAGTTTTTTATACACAGATTGAAAAGTACCGATAGTGGAGCTGCAAAGATACAAGCACAGTCTCTAATCAAAAAAGCGGGAACGCCATCCGGACCAGTAGTTAACTTAGGTTTAAGTTGTTTCAGCGCATTAAGTACAGCAGCCTCACTAAAAGAGGTAACGTAACTTACCAGGTTCCAAAGTAATATGATTCTCAACCTCCCGTACATAAATTGCATAAGCAATGTCTATATCAACCTTAATCTTAGATCTTAAACGCTTGAACTCATTATGAGCCATAACATCACCATTCCGTTTATGCATGCGCCAGTATTTCGCTTTCAAGTTAATATTCTTTATTATACTACCATTAAACCACGGAGGATACGTTCTCTTATGCGTAAAATTGAATTTAGGGGCGCACATATCAAAAATCGCATATAGTTAGTTCATTTGGTTCTTTTTTGATATTGATAGTATATAAATCATGAACTTTAATTTACGTACCCGCAGATTGCTGTAAAACCGCCATATCACTGAGAAATGAGCGTTAAAGAAAAGTCGAAAAGTTATTAACAAATTGATTGTGCAAAAACTATTCGACCATATGGCTCCCGATTTTGCGTGCCTTTTCTATGTTACAAGAGCTTTTCCTGTGGTAGGAAGTATAAGAAACATATTTTTCTATTGTTTATTAACAATGGAAAAAACAGCCATTTTAGCATCATGTTCTTTTGCAGTGACTCATAAACAAATTAAGTTTTTTAGGGTTTTTCAAGGCGCACAACTTTTTAGAAGCACCTTTTAAAAAAAAATCAATAGCTTTTTTCTAAAACTCGAAAAAACTATATTCTCATACCTTAATTTCTCAATAAAAAAATTTGCCACGTAAAAAATTGAAGCCTACCATCATTTTGAACATCCTGAATTCGGCTTATACCTAGAATATTTTTTTTTGTCGAAATGCTAATGCAAAATGTTA
The DNA here is from genome assembly GCA_963675555.1 of Leptura quadrifasciata. Taxonomy (NCBI): domain Eukaryota; kingdom Metazoa; phylum Arthropoda; class Insecta; order Coleoptera; family Cerambycidae; genus Leptura; species Leptura quadrifasciata. The sequence continues at coordinate 117,418,382 of OY776677.1, forward strand.
ATAGTATAAGGCTTTGTTCGAAGAATCAAAATAGTTCATATCCTTGTTAACAAAATCTAAAAATGAACTGTTTTTTATGTGGTAGACCACGCAAGGTTATTAATGAGAATATTCCAAAGAAACAGTGGGGAAAAACAAGTTTGCAGGCTTCTAGCTCAGGGATCTCTCAGAGCATTTAAAAATAGACAAAAAGAAGCGGACGACGGAAAGGCTAGGAAGAACACAAACATTTTTTTAATGAGTTGGTCTCTCGGGGATTTCTGAAGTTTTCCTCCATCAGAAATGGTTTCTTAGTTAATAAAGATCCATAAGAACACAACACAGTGTAACTCAACCTAGTCCTAACAAACCCAATTAATGTAATTTTAATTATTATAACTGACGCTCTATTAGACACATCAATGTCAAATTAAATATAGGTTATAAATACTAAATATAATTTTATTACCAAGAATCATCCATTCTTCTAAATAAGATATCATACTTGTGCTCATCATATTCGATATTTGCAAGTGTATTTAAAACTTGTTTTAGTTTACACTTATCCATTCTTCTCATATGTTCTTTGTTGAAAGCCTCTTGCAGTGCAACTAATTCTTCTTCACTCAATACTTCGTGAAGTTGCAAAGACGTGTCCTTAATTTTTTTTGGCTTGCTAATAGGACGTGTAAATTTACGCCTCTTTATCGCATGTTGAGCCATTCTGACAGAATTATCAACAGGTGTAAACTGATTATTAATCAATAAAACGTGTTGCCATGGCTCTCGATACAAACATTTATAAGTTTGAGTTTATTAGTGATAGTAATACGTCGTTAGACAGAACTTATTTTAACAAAAATGTGATTCTACAAATTATAGCTGAGCATACGAAAAGATTATATTTATTTAGACTTAAAAGAACAGTTATGGATCCCATGTATTTAGCTGTAAGTCTATTCAGAAGGAGACGTTATGACAAGTGTGTTGATATATGTACGAGTATTCTGGACAAGCAGCCTTTAGATCAAGCTGCTTGGTGTTTAAAAATGCGAGCTCTTACTCAAAGGGTGTACGTGGATGACATAGAAAGTGAGGAAATCCCCGAAACCGATTTCCTAGACGATAATGCTGTAGCGACTGCTCCTAGACCTGGAACTTCTATGAAAACTGCTGAACCACCTAAAACAAGTGCCTTAGGGTAGGTTTATACATATAGTAAAAATTCAACAGATGTCTGACAAGTGCCTTAAATCGTAAGCTATAAATATTAGTATCTAGTGGAGCAGATCTGGAAGAAAATCAGTTTCGACTAAGGAAACATCCGATTATAATTTTTTTTTTTTCTTTCAATAAATAGAGTTGGGTCCTCCTAATATTCCGACGCATTTGTGCAGCGGATGTCAAAGGGGGGGGGGGAGGTGGAAACGGCATATTAAATGTAGGGGAAAATGGTTTTTTGAAGATAACTCGGCGACTTTAGATCTGACGGAAAAAAATCTTCAGACCCAAAATGAAGTGCTCATGAAAATAAGTAAATTTTGTCCCCAACCTCATCGATGTCATACCATTTATTCGCGAGATATCTCGAATCCAAGCTGCAAAAATTAAATTATCATTACGGTATGTACTTAAGGACTCATTTTTTTAATAAAAGGGTATTGTTTCTTTCAGCATGGCAATACTGATACCGTAAATATCAAGTTAACTAGTAATGTTTCAAGGATATCAGAACATTAAAAACTTCTTTAGATGTAATGGGAATAAATATAATGAACAGGATGGTTTTTGTACATCACTGAGAAACTCTGTAGCTACAAAACCCGGAATTTGTATGGAATCCACAATATCATCAGCCATCCCCTCCCCCCACTAGCACCCTCGATACCACCCCCACACTATTATGAAAGGGAGTAAAAAAATTAATGTGTGTGTATACAAGAACTAATCGTCTCAAAAATTTTTTTGTTGGTGTTAGCTACCCGCTCTACCATCCCCATTGCCACCCCCATCCTATCATTAAAGAGAGTAAAAAATTTAATTGGGATTTAGTGTGTATACGAGAACCAAGGGACTCTAAAATTTTTTAGGTATTATCCACCTCCTCTACCACCCCCATTGCCACTCACACCCTATTATTAAATGGAGTAAAAAATTAAATTGGGATTTAGTGTGTGTATGGGAACCAAACGCATCTAAAATTTATTTTGGTATTACTTATCCCCTCTACCACCCCCATTGCCACCCCCACCCTATTGTTTAAGGCAATAAAAAGTTAAATTGGAATTTAGTGTGTATACGAGAACCAAGGGATTCTAAAATATTTTTTACATTAGCCACCCCCTCTACCAGTCCCACTCTATTATTAAAGGAAATAAAATATTACATTGGGATTTAGTGTGTATAGCCCAGGCGGTATCTGCTTAAAATCATCTATGTTTGGGTGAATCGAGTAGTGAGCAGTATGGCAGATTTTTTGCTTAATCGCTCCTAAAAATCATAAGAAATGATAATTTTCCCATTCCGTAGTTTGAAAAGGTGGTCGTAATTTTTTATTAAACAACGTGAAAAATTCCTTTTTTTTTCTTCGAAATAAATATGTACATGCGATATATCATTGGATAGTACTCATCTAGACCTACAACTTTTGTCTAAAACATTTTTTTTGCTAAAATACACAGAAAAAATTAAAAAAATATATTAGAGACCTGAAGCAGTACAAAATAATATAGGACGAAATAAACTGAGTTCAACTTTGGTCTATCATAACACCGGTCCTAATAAACGAATCATCATGCTTTTGTCTTTAAAGAAGCGTCTTTCCGAGTGCTTTCAAAATATATTTAAATAAAATAAAAAATCCGTTGAAATTTATTGCATTTGTTTATAAGCAAAAAAAATTTGTCAAATTTTTAAACAATTCCCTAGGCTCTCCTAATTAACGGATTTTAATATCTCCAAATATATTTAAAAATTTGAGTGCTCTTTTATAAGTCCAAAAATGTTCAACTTTCTAAATGCTTTAGTTGAGCCTCAACAACATTTTGAAAATTTGCAAATTGTCAAAACAAAGTTTAGACTGCAAAATTATTATGCAAAAACTAAAAGTCGGTCTTGATGAAATTTGGTGCAAAGATTTACTATATTAAAAAGTTTTCTTTAGCTAAGTATTAAGGTCATACGTGTAATACAAGTATTTGAAAAATATTCCACAAATAACTTGCTATTTCAATTTCTTTTGCGATTTTTTCAATTTCTGCAATAGTAAAAATGAATTTTTGGATTCGCAACTAACTGCATCTTATGTGAAATTTAATTACACAACTTTTTCACTTCTTTAACTTTTCTCTAAAAGCGATAGTTACTGAAATATATGAAAAAATAGGAAGAAAAAAAGGATTTTTTTCACATTTTGTTTAATAAAAAGTTAAGCCCACGTTTTCAAACTAGTGCATAGTGAAATTATCAATTTTTATGATTTTTAGGAGCGACTAAGCCAAAAATCTGCCATACTAGTATGCCTGGCGTAGTATAAGACTTGGATACAAAATCTGGATGTGGAAGTAGTGATTCATTGGGCAGGGGTTTTTATTGTTGGAATTTGCAATATATGAATGAGTTTCTCTTACTAACTGCGATAGTTTTTTTTATAATAACTAAATTTATAATAGGTACTTTTATTTTCTTAAAGTTTAGTTGTATTATAGATTGTTTTCAGACCCATTAATTTATTTCTCAATTGCCTAAGGTCGTCATTGAACCATCGAGGTTGTAATTTCATGTTAATTGTTGAACACTTAGTCAACAGAAATCATTTTTCAATATGATTCTGATAAATATTAACAAGTAACTCTACACAGTAATCGATATTATCATAAGTTATTAAATCAAAATTATTCCAAATATGGTGGAATACGGAAAATAATGAAATTATATGTAGTTCTAGACCACGCACTGCTACTGGACGTCCCATATCTGGTGTGGCACGGCCGGGTACACAAACTCGACCAGGCTCAGCTCTAGACCGTTTGCGGACAGCTCGGCCAGTAACAGGACAATCAGCAAGAGCCATTCGCTTGGGTACTGCAGCAATGTTGTCACAGCAAGACGGACCATTTATCCAAATATCTAGATTAAATATTTCAAAATACGCTAAGAACTCAAACTTAAATAAACCTCTGTTTGAATATTTATTTTATCACGAAGGTGATGTAAGAAATGCAATGGAACTTGCAGTTCAGGCAACACAATTTTGTGAGTTTAAAGACTGGTGGTGGAAAGTACAATTGGCAAAGTGCTATGTAGCGCTGAATTTAATTAGGGAAGCTGAACAGCAGTTGAGAAGTGCTCTCAATCAACAATACCATGTGGAAACGTTCATTAGGCTTTGTAGGATATATATTAGATTGGGTAAGAAAACAATATTATTTAATTATTATATTCCTTTATTATTTACTTCCATCTATATTGAGCATACAATTTTTTAAGCTATTTTAAGGGTTATATGTATACAAATACATTCTTCTTTACACCCTTAGGTTTGAGTTTCCTTATTAGAAAAAGTAGCTGCTTAACTCGTGCTGTTGGATGTGAAGGAAATATTTTCCAACTCCTACATTTCACTCCGCCCAGTTAACATTTGTAGGGTATGGATTGTTTTTTAATTTTAAGTGTTATCCATGTGTGTCGAAAAGTCGTTAGCACATTTGGAAATAGGTTTTCTTCTCTAGACAAAGGTTCAATCTATTTTATCTTTACACGTCTAAGTGTAAAATTTGTGCAATTTTCTGTGTCAAATTGTAAGCATGTATGTGTGAAGCGACATCAGGATTTTTTTTCACTCAACGAGGACACATAGACAACTACACAACAACCATTTCTTACGATATTGCCAGCTGTCGCAGCTAAGACTCGAACTCGGTAGGGGTACAGCGACTCGCCGTGTTGCCTCAACACAACTCCGTCTAGTCTACTGCTATTAACTCCTTAGCCAAGATTCGTGATTCGAACCCAGAACTCGTTGGTTTCAAGCCCATTAACCATTTATTTATGAAATATTGTGTGTTATAATTCATCTCTCTATTTGATTTGCTTTATTTATCACATTTTAAAATATTGATATCCCGCCACGTTACAATGTGTATTCGATGTACAGAAACGACGGCAGGCGCGATTGGAACGCCGAAAAGCATAGATAGATTTATCTGTTAGCCAATTCGTCCGGCCTCCATGTACAGCCAATTATGTATTTATTTCTAATCAGAGATTGTTTAATTTGATATTTTAACTTTTTTGTGTCTGTTTTATTAATATTTCGTATAGGAAAGATTTGCTAATATCTACTGCTGCTAATACTACTAAATTTATCATAATATGTGCAAGGATTCTGTTGTGAAAATTAAAATTAAAATGAATTCTAATTTAATATTATAAGTAATTAAAATCTATTTCCTTGCAAAATTTAAATGTGTACTTTTTTTTTTAATAGAAGCAGCAGGAAGGAGGGGGAAGAAAGGGGAAAGGGAATTGGGGGTGGTGTTAATGAGCGGGAGAGGGGATTTGTCTGTCAGTTTATTATAGCCACCGTCTTTTATAGAATATGGGCAACTTCTGGTGGATTAGTCGGATTGTCGCGTATACGTGTATCCATTAGACGTCTAGTCGTTTCCGATCGTTGAATTTTTTCCGGAAGAATTTCTGGGAGGCCTCCACGATGAAGCCTCTCATCATAGAGACCCCAGCTTTCAGATGTAATTCAATGATCGGAATATATCTGTTTGAGTTCGTTAGAAGTCTCAGTATTTTATTTTGCGTCGTTTAGAGTATTTTGCATTGTGTGTCCGAAATAACATTCCATGACACACAGGCATATGTCAGAATAGGTCTGAATATAACTTTGTAAAGTGTCAGTTTGCTGTCGATCGTCAATTTGCTGCGTTTATTTATTAGTGGGTATAACCCTGTTGAAAGTTTTCGTGACATGTGGACCGTGATGTAGGTTATTTCAACTACAAGCGAAAAAATAAAAACAAAAAATTTCAAAATTAACAAAAGAAACACATCGATTTTCTCACCACTGCAAACCATGAAAAAAAAATCATCCAGACACAAAAAAAACCTCAAAAAACCACATGCCCGGTCAACAAAATCTGAAAAATTCACTAACATTCGATAATTCTAAAATAACCTAAATTCACCGATACCGAACTTTCAACATTCAATCTAGTCATTTTACAAACAAAACCTTACAAAAACACCCCTAAAAAATACATCCTCCTATGGTCATCAACACGATAAAAACTACTATTTCTATTTAAAATTTCACTATTTTTTCATCACCCCCGTATACAACATTAGCAGCTTTTCCAATTCTTGGTTAACTTCTTATTATTCACACTTTCTTATAGCCCCCGTATACAGTATCCGCAGCCTTTTGATACCCTTTACTTTCTTATCACCCCATGTATACAATATCTGTAAACTTTTAATTCTTAAAACATAGTTTCCGTTCGTTTGATTCAGCCTGCCGGCACCGGCACGCAAATTGTATCCGCTTTAATAGTATGTGCGTGGCTTTAACACTGCATTACGAGGTATTTCGATATGTTCTCAATTTATAGATACAAAAGACCTTCAATAACTTTTTAATTTAAATCGATTGAGACATAAGCCTTATATAAAAAAATCGTCTTTTTAAGCACAATACGTTCATATAGGTTTTATTTCAAAATGTCAACTGTTTTACAGTATTGCGCAATATTTCGCAATCAATGAGTCATTCTCGCCCGCACGGAGCGATATCCAGCTTTTTCCAGGTTTTAAAACGGGACGCGAGACACGCGGGGCACGTAAAACGCAACCGTCCCTAAACATATAAATACCGAAACATCGCGAACCCAAAGCAAGTTCAGAAATTGAGTGTGACTCCCATGTTAAGTTTTCGCAAGTATTATCCCAAGTAGTTATTTTAAAAGTGGTTTTAAGTGTAATAAGCTAATATACTAGTGTAATCGGTTTGGTTCCTATTTAACTTAAGTTGTAGTTTTCCACCGTCTAGTTAGGCTTTCCTATTTCGGTTCCCGCATACTTTTCGTGACTAACTGTTGAAATCTAGCTTCCCAGGCCGAAACCTGGTTAAAAAGAGTAGTTTTAAGTATTCGCCTTCGCAGCCCCAACAAAAAGTAAATTTTTTCAGAATATTTTAAGCATATTAATAAATATATTTTTTCGCAAAATTCACACACGATTGAATATCTGCTATCGAATAATTATCTATTCCCAATTATTATTAAATAAAATACAACACGTTCTAACTCAGTTAATTTAAACTTAAATAAATAATTTGTTCGTCCCGTTTAAAACAAGTAGCGGGTCCGGAAGCGGAAAATCAGTCCAGTTCTGATACAGTTACACGATATAATATGTTCCTCTACGTAATTTTTCGCGCTGAATCGATTGCGCGGGGTCTCTCTAGTTTCACCCCTATTGGCCACAAACCACCCCCGGAACGCGTCTTCCGCTCTTTGCGGTGCGGGATTGGTTTCCTTTTCGTTCTTTTTTCCCAGAAATATTCTGAAAAATTATCGCAGAGCATCGGTAAAATACAATTTTTCGTTGGAAAGAGTGGTTTCATCCCCTCCTCGTCTTCTCACCTGAGCTTCTGGACTGGCATGCATCATTTTCAGAATATGTCTGGAAAAAAACGAAAAAGCAATCAGTCCCGCACTACAAATAACGGAAAACGCATCCCGGGGGTGGTTTTTGGCAAATGGGGATGAAACTAGAGGGTTAGGGGAGCTGGGACCCCGCGTAATCGATTCAGCGCGAAAATTACGTAGGGAACATATATCATGTTGCTGTACCAGAAGTGGACCAATTTTTCGTCGGAAGGGGTGGTTGCATCCCCTCCGCGGCTTCTCACCCGGGCTTCTGGACTGGTATGCATCATTTTCAGAATATTTCTGGAAAAAATGAAACAGAAACCAGTCCTGCACTGCAAATAGCGGAAAACGCGGGTAGTTTTTGACCAATAGGGATGAAACTAGAGAGTTAGGGGATCTGGACCCCGCGCAATCGATTCAGCGCAAAAAATTACGTAGAGGGACATATATCGTGTTATTGTATTAGAACTGGACTGATTTTCCGCTTCCGGACCCGATCTAAAAGTGTTATCATTTCAAGAAAGACCTTGATATTGTCTGAAAGTTATTTGTGGCATTCTACGAATATTCTTTCCTATTATTTGGGTTTTCTACTACATGTTCTATTATCCTCTTCAAAACAAATCACCGAATCTACAAAATAATAGAATTATTGGAAAAAAACCTCTGCGCCCGTGACGTTTACGCCAAAGGAAAAGTCAGAGGTTATGTTTTGCAAATAATATAAATCGGAATAAACACAAAAATAATGTATTTTGCTGACGTTTCGGAAAGTAATCTCTTTCCGTTTTCAAAGCTATTTTTTGAAGAACTCTTATTTTGCTGTGTATGTCAAATACACAGCTTTAAGATTCTGTTTATGTTATTTCCATAGATACTTACTACTTACACAGAACATAGAACTGATGATATTTTTTGGATAATGTTGAGTTTGTTAAGTTCTTCTTTTAACATTGGTAGCCAGGTTGTACAAATATCTACAGAACAATTCGATACGCACTTATCTTCATTTAATAAGATTATTGCTGATTCTTTAATTTTTCTTTTTTTGGTATCTGTTTCTTTTGTTAAAATTTTTGCCGAGTCCCAGTTTATTCTATGTCCGTTTTCCCAAGCATGTTCACAAATCTTTGATTTCTGAATTTCATTCTTTCTAATGTAATTCTTGTGCTCATCCAACCTCACACTGAAAGGTCTGGATGACTCACCCACATAACATTTATCACATTCGCACGGGATATTGTAAATACAGTTTTTTTGAATTCTGCTCCCTGTTTATCGGTTTTGTTTTTGTTAAAATAGATCTTAAAGTGTTCCCCGCTTGAAATATCGTCCTAACATCAAATTTGTCACCTATACGGCGTAGCTTTTCCGATAGTCCGTATACATAAGGAATTATTGCTGTATAATGACGTTCAGGTTTTTGTCGTACCCGATTGTCCCTATTTTCAACATTTATGAAAACTCTATCAACAAAGGCTTCAGGATATTGATTTTGTACTAGAACCTCTTTGATAAATTTTTTCTCGTTATTTAATATTTCATTATTAGATGAAATTATTTTGGCCCTATCGTATAAACATTTTACGACACCCCTTTTAACATTTATTGACTGATTTGAGTTAAAATTTATATATCTATTAGTATGTGTTGGTTTTCTATAAACGCTTGTTTCAATTGTATTATTTATCCTTCTAATTAAAACATCTAAAACGGTAGTTCATTCCTACTTTCTACTTCTAATGTGAATTTAATAGACGGTTCCTTACTATTTATATTTTCTAAAAAACTATCTAGTAAATCAACACCATGAGGCCAAATTGCAAATTTGTCGTCAACATATCTCCACCAGACAACCGGTTTGTTTATACAATTTTGAACATGTGTGTTCTCAAAGTTCTCCATAAATATGTTGCTTAAAATTGGTGATAATGCAGACCCCATAGCCATACCAAAATCCTGCTGATAGAACTCATTGTCCAATTGAAAATAGGTTGTTTTTATACACAGTGTTAAGAGTTCCATTATGCTGTTTACACTTAATTTAGTTCTAGTTTCCAAATTATTATCATTTAGCAACCTGTCTTTAACTATTTTTAATGTTTCATCTACCGGAACATTGGTAAAGAGGCTAACTACATCAAAACTAACCATCAGGTGTGATTCATGAATATCGGTTTCATAAATTTTTTCTATGAAATGTTTACTATTTTTAATATATGAATCGGTATTTCCAGATAATGGATCAATAATTTTAAGTAAAAATTTTGCCAAATTATGACATGGTGAATTAATAGAACTAACAATTGGTCTTAAAGGAATATTTTGTTTATGTGTCTTTGGTAAGCCATAAAAATGAGGGGGCTTACTATGATGTGGTGTAAGTTTCCTTCGTTCAAAATTATTAAATTCATGTTTGTATTTAAACAAAGTTCTGTAAATTTTGCTCTCTATTGATTTTGTTGGATCTTTGTTTAGTTTTGAGTAGGGTCCCTCATTTACAAGAGTTATGATTTTTGTGTTATATATATCTTTATCTATAATGACTGTGGCATTACCTTTGTCTGCTGGCAATATTTTTATACTTTCATCGCGTTTTAAACAAACCGGTTGTCTGGTGGAGATATGTTGACGACATCTTTGCAATTTGGCCTCATGGTGTTGATTTACTAGATAGTTTTTTAGAAAATATAAATAGTAAGGAACCGTCTATTAAATTCACATTAGAAGTAGAAAGTAGGAATGAACTACCGTTTTTAGATGTTTTAATTAGAAGGATAAATAATACAATTGAAACAAGCGTTTATAGAAAACCAACACATACTAATAGATATCTAAATTTTAACTCAAATCAGTCAATAAATGTTAAAAGGGGTGTCGAAAAATGTTTATACGATAGGGCCAAAATAATTTCATCTAATAATGAAATATTAAATAACGAGAAAAAATTTATCAAAGAGGTTCTAGTACAAAATCAATATCCTGAAGCCTTTGTTGATAGAGTTTTCATAAATGTTGAAAATAGGGACAATCGGGTACGACAAAAACCTGAACGTCATTATACAGCAATAATTCCTTATGTATACGGACTATCGGAAAAGCTACGCCGTATAGGTGACAAATTTGATGTTAGGACGATATTTCAAGCGGGGAACACTTTAAGATCTATTTTAACAAAAACAAAACCGATAAACAGGGAGCAGAATTCAAAAAAACTGTATTTACAATATCCCGTGCGAATGTGATAAATGTTATGTGGGTGAGTCATCCAGACCTTTCAGTGTGAGGTTGGATGAGCACAAGAATTACATTAGAAAGAATGAAATTCAGAAATCAAAGATTTGTGAACATGCTTGGGAAAACGGACATAGAATAAACTGGGACTCGGCAAAAATTTTAACAAAAGAAACAGATACCAAAAAAAGAAAAATTAAAGAATCAGCAATAATCTTATTAAATGAAGATAAGTGCGTATCGAATTGTTCTGTAGATATTTGTACAACCTGGCTACCAATGTTAAAAGAAGAACTTAACAAACTCAACATTATCTAAAAAATATCATCAGTTCTATGTTCTGTGTAAGTAGTAAGTATCTATGGAAATAACATAAACAGAATCTTAAAGCTGTGTATTTGACATACACAGCAAAATAAGAGTTCTTCAAAAAATAGCTTTGAAAACGGAAAGAGATTACTTTCCGAAACGTCAGCAAAATACATTATTTTTGTGTTTATTCCGATTTATATTATTTGCAAAACATAACCTCTGACTTTTCCTTTGGCGTAAACGTCACGGGCGCAGAGGTTTTTTTCCCAATAATTCTATTATTTTGTAGATTCGGTGATTTGTTTTGAAGAGGATAATAGAACATGTGGTAGAAAACCCAAATAATAGGAAAGAATAAAGACCTTGACATAACAAAAGAACTCGAAAATGTTTTTTTTTTAATAAACACCACAGAAATTAGACAACCCCCAATTCCAGAAGCCAGGGCTTGTGCGGAAGGGGGTTACACATTGATTGCCAGGATTCGTATCCGGTGGTGCGATGTCCGTGTTATTAATCACGATTGTCACCTCGCGCCTTAACCCACTCGGCTATCGACCAGACCAAATGCTACCTCTCTCAACTCTTGCTTCTCTCAACTCTTGCTCTCCGACTGAAACATTTTTTATTTCGCCAACTCGAGGGTGTCGTTCATGTTCAACCGAAACTCAACCTCTTATCTAGGATTACCCCTGGATATTTAACCGAGTTCCACTCCACAATCTCTTTATCTCTTTCCAGTTTCGTCATTGTCTTGATGTTTGTGAATTTTCTGTTAAATGTCACGGACTCCATATTGTTCTCGTTAATTTTAATTTTTCATTTGTCATAGTAATCAAGGAGTTTTACGAGATGATACCGTATCTTCTGGGCAGCACTCTGAGCGTAGAAAGACTGCCCATAGACAACGGTATCATCTGCGTAGAGGAGGAGTTGGTGTTACGATAGGAGGGGATGTCTGAGGTGTATAAATTGAACAATATAGGGGTCAATATTGTCCCTGTGGTACGCCTGCTGATATTCTTGTTTTGTTTGAAATTGCGTTATTCAGTCGTACGATTATATGTCGACCGCTAACAAAACTTTGAATTAAAGCTACGATGTGGTCTGGCAGTTAACAAATTTCTTTAAGCTATAAATAAGCTCATTCTGCCAGACGACATCGTAGGCTTTTTCTATATCGAGAAACAGCATGGCAGTGCACTGTTTTTTTATTGCACGATGTCAACACATCTTGTAATACCACCCGGCACAATGCGTGCTATATCCTCTTCTAAAACCAATTTGTCTAGCCGGTATTAATTATTTCTCGTCAATAAATTTATGGACTACTTTAGAATAATTTTTTCCGTAACTTTTGACAATTATTCAAAAGCGAGATCGGCCATTAACTGGCTGGGTCCTGTGGTGCCTTATTTGGTTTTATAAGGGGAATTATAATAGCAGTTTTCCACGAACGCGTAAGCATTTAGTCACTGAGCCGGCTTTGTATATAAACATGAATATTATTTTAAAAATGAGTAAATATTTTTTTGCCGGTATTGAATAGTTTCACTAGAAATTATTATAAGTACCTGAGGATAAGCAAAAATGTATTTGTATATTTATTATTATTTGAAATACACTAATTTTCTTCTAAAATTATTGCTTCTATTTCCTTAATTTATATCCTTAATAAGTTAGTATTAATAAGTACTAATACCTATAGAATATAAACTGAAACATGTTCAGAGCCAATTAATATTAATGTTATGTGAGTTGCTAACATCGACATTTTAAACGTTGTAAACTGTTTAGAGATACCATTTGCCTCTATAAATCCTAGTAGAGTTATTCACTAGCAGATGGCGGTAGACATCTCTTATTTACGGGAGATACTAGATTCAAATGGGATCTTTGGATTCTTGGTTAATAACTAGGCCTCTGTATCAAATACAGGCTGTCCATTTTATCAGGGCACTAGAGAATATCTCACTTAATATCGGTCGTACAAAAAAAAAATTATTTTTACGAAAATTGTGCCGATTATATAACCCACAAAATGGTTTAAAGATATTTGAAATCCATGGCCTACTTTAAGAGTTATGGCGGAAAATATCGAAAATGCGGAAAACGTCTAGGCCAAATATCTCCGTTATTTGAAGAGATCCGAGAAAACATTTTTTGCAAAACAGTGTTTCAACGAGGTTTTATCTAATTTTTTTCAAAACCGCTGTATTTTGAGATTTACTCTTCAGGCTGTTAAAAAAATTATTTTGAAACGGGCGGGAAATGGCGCCATTAAATAGAGTATTTTCCTTCCTTTTTAACGATATATCCCATGCCATATTTATTCATTGGTACTACGTTAGTAATTATAAAAACATTTTTTTAAAACCAATAATTTTTTTTAACAAACATTATACTTGCCGTGGAGAAGTATGATTAAATAAAACGATAAAATAATTCAATAAGTTGTTCAAATCTTTGCTATAATAAAACATTAACATAAGAAGAATAAAGTAAATTCAGGTAACAGAAACAAAATTATAATCGAGAAAGCAACATGGAGCAATTATGGAAAGAGTATTCGCAGTTATGCCAATGTATAGAGGTCCTCCATAAAAGCGTCACTCCTTGCTCAGAAAGTTAGAATGTCTTTACCAATTAATTTAAGTATACTATCCATTTGTTTGTATTTCATGATTTCACTATTATTTCAATTATTTTAAAATAGTTGGCTATGAACAAACTTGACAGTTTAATTTTTTGACAGATCATCTCAGTTAATACTTAAACTCTCACTCAATCACACTCGTTTAAGAATTTAGAATGTTCAAAAATGATTTTCACTCACATTGATCGTTATAATATGTTCGTTACATATTGCCAATGCAACTTTAAGTCTGGATTAGCTCAAGTAGAATATTGAAACAGATTTCCACAAGCACTACAGCCGAATAAAACTCTGCTCAGAAAATTAGCTACGAAACTGAAAAATAATGGTTCATTTTTAAAGAAGAAGACGAGGTTGAACAGTAATACTGATAATGTAAATAAGGTAAACCGAGGTATTAATTATGTAAGAAATAAAAATACAGAAAATTTGGAAACATCATTAAGAGAAATTCAAATTGCATGTCATATAAATAAAACAAGTGCTAGAAAAATTTTAAAGAAAAACGGTTACCGGTGTTATTGTGAACGATCCATGCTTTAATGGGTCTGAAGGACGTATTTTCTGCTCGAAAAACTTAGAAAAATTTAAAAAAATAGGAAAAAGAAAAAATTAATTTTCTTTTTCCTCAACCTTTTCTTAATTCTAAATAATAAATATTACGTTCACACAATTTTTAGGGTTCAACACGACTGTTTCAAACGGAGAATAATGTAATAAATCATACTTACTGTCGTTTACGCTTGACTGCTGCTCTGATGGTATCAATTGGACGACGTCGTAACACTATAAATCTAACACTGTCTGTATCACACTCTCTTAAAATTAAACCTGAAAAGGAATTTTGTTAGAAAACACAACTAAAAGACAATATAAAGTTCAAAATGTATATATTAAATCTTTAAAAAATTTATGTTTTTACAACAACTTCTTTCAAGAGAAAATGTTAACAAACAATGGTCTGACCCGTGTACAACACATGGTGAGGAACGGGACGATTCATACGGTACCAACTACCATCCAATATGCAGTTTGATAAGCTAACGATGCACAAAAAGATTCAAGAAAAGTTTCATGTAACTGAAATTTTGGTGGGCTTTTGCTTGCCTGTCTTATACACGTATTTATTAATTCACATAAATTTTGGTCGCTCCTCGGAGCTTAAAATTGCTTGAAGCGTCTCTACTTCGTTTGTATTATGCAATAACAACTTTTTACGTTCAGGCAAGGCAGATCCCATGCACGTGTGAGTACATGGTATAGATACTTTTTTGACTCCGAATCACTGAGGAACCGGTTTAGGGCAAACTCCGTCAAAACACATCATTTCCCCGTCAAATCCGACTGCTAGGAAATGATGGGGGTCCCATGTCGCTAAGGGCTATTTTCGCTATAACTTCTGATATACTTTGAATAGTCGTTGGACTAACTTGTCCTCATATTCAATACCTCGTAAGAGTTGCAGTGCTTGACAACGTGGATTCGTAAAAGGGTTTTTATCTTGGAAATTTTGAAGTTCAAGTCCAATTTTAGTATATTTTCTAAAGTTGGGTGATCGGGGCGACTACGTCCCTGTGCAGCGACATTTACTATACTTTCTAAATTAACGCTCCTTGAAGAGTTAGCGAAAATTTGGCATAAAAAATGCTCCGAAGAGCAAAAATATGTTTCCAAGAATTAAAAACCTCCTCCACGGCGTTTTTACGTGAAGCACGCTTTTCTTACGAAGTATTTCCTAAGTCGGATTTTGTTACAACGTCGAAAAGTATATCGGGGTTATAGCGTTCTTTAACATTATAAAGCCAAAAAAGTTCACAATTTACAAGCGGGGGACAAACCTAGGAGGTTATAGTAAAATACATTGGTCCGACAGGCAAATTTTTCCAATAATGGATTTTTTAAGCGCAATATTCATTACAAATGGACTTCTGAAAATATACACTGGCATAGACCGACTGCGTTTCAAAATCGTTTTTCAATAAATGTGTGGATAGGTATTTTAGGCACCAATTTAATAGGTCTTTATTTTTATGATGGTCAGGTAGTGGTCAAAGGTACCTAAACTTTTTGAGAAATGAATTTAATGAATTCTTAGACGACCTACCTTTAGAGAATTGACACAACTTTCAATATTTTCAGCAAGATGGAGCTCCTCCAAACAATTCTCAGATTCGCCTAGATTATTTAGACGAAATTTTGTCTCAACATTGGATAGGTACTAATTGATTTATTCGATGGCCCCCTCGTTCTCCAGATATAACCCCAATGAATTTTTTCTATGGGGGTATATTAAAGATAAGATGTTTTCGACGGCACCGCAAAATGTAGAGGACCTAAAAGCTCGAATTCAACAGGCATGTATTACAGTTACCCCCGAAATGCTGAGTAATGTTTTAAATGCAGTGCCTCGCCGCGCTCGATTGTGCATAAGAAATCGCGGTGGACACTTGATATGATATCTTAAAAATTATTTTGAGGATTAGATAAATATGAATGTTCTGTGTGTTATATTCTTTTAATTATTAAATTGTTTTTGTTACCTGAATTTGCTTTATTCTTCTTAATTGTGTTAATGTTTTATTATAGCAAAGATTTGAACTTATTGAATTATTTTATCGTTTTATTTAATCATACTTCTCCACTGCAAGTATAATGCTTGTTAAAAAAATTTTTATTGGTTTAAAAAAAAATGTTTTTATTACTACTAACATAGTACCAATGAATAGATATGGCATGTGGTATATCGTTGAAAAGGGAGGAAAATACTCTATTTAATGGCGCCATTTCCCGCCCATTTCAAAATAATTTTTTTAACAGCCTGAAGGGTACCTAAATCTCAAAATACAGCGGTTTTGAAAAAAAATTAGATAAAACCTCGTTGAAACACTCTGTTTTGCAAAAAATTTTGGCCTTAAAATTTTTCTCGT
Organism: Leptura quadrifasciata; assembly: GCA_963675555.1. Classification (NCBI taxonomy): domain Eukaryota; kingdom Metazoa; phylum Arthropoda; class Insecta; order Coleoptera; family Cerambycidae; genus Leptura; species Leptura quadrifasciata. Next base: position 117,435,151 of record OY776677.1, read on the forward strand.
ATATCTTCAAATAACGGAGATATTTGGCCTAGACGTTTTCCGCATTTTCGATATTTTCCGCCATAACCCTTAAAGTAGGCCATGGTTTTCAAATGTCTTTAAACCATTTTGTAAGATATATAAATCGGCACAATTTTCGTAAAAATAATTTTTTTTGTACGACCGATATTAAGTGAGATATTCTCGAGGGCCCTGATAAAATGGACAGCCTGTATATGTTACTACTGCTCTAAGTAATTGATATAAAGTATATGTTTTATTAGAACATAACATTTAGCAAAGTCCACTTTAATTATAAAAAGCGATGATAGGGAATAGTAAAGCCGAATTTGTATTATTTCCATTAGTACGGGATAATTGGTGGAAATCGTCAGAGGAAACACTTTTTCTGAGTGTGACCTTTCTTCGTGACAAGATGTTATACATACAATTTTTATAAACTCAGATTTTCCAAAAGACATTTAAAACGTGGAGGGAAACATAATTTCTATTATATTTTTATATCATTTTATATATTACGAACTTTTTTACTTTAATTTTTGAACTTTAACCTGGTCGAGAATTTGTTCCATCCCCAGCTTCGTCTTTCCCTTTCTTTTTACTTTCTTCCTCCGCATTGCCATCGTTTTCGAACTTGGAATTAGAAGTCATGTCGAAAACAGCTCCATTTTGTGAATTTTCAACTACTACAGTACTTTTAACGTTTTCATCTTGACAATCAATGTTTAGTGCACGTTCCCACTGCACGCTATGCGATGCTATGCAATGCGATATAACTATTTGCAACGCTTGCTATAAAACCAGATGTGTTCAACAGTGCTCGCTACCAGGCATTCTGCTTTGTTGCGGTCGTCATGAGTTATAAATATTTTTTGACCGAAAACTGTGCATTAAAATATATGTTTCTGAAAAACACAGCCAGAAAAGCCAAGATCTGGGTTCTGGGTTAACAAAACTTACGAAAACAGATCAAGATTTGGGGAATCTCGCCATTTATTTTCGAATGTTATCAGATACTTTTATGTATACTCTAAATGGCATAACATCAATATTGAACAAACTTTACGAAACCAATAAGAGTTAAGGAGGGACTAATGTTGAGATGGTGGCACATATTTTTACAAATTTGAGCGAGTTGGTGCGATACAATCAAACCCGTTTGATTTTCAACCAAACGCAGATAAAAGCCGCTACTAGCATCGCTGTTATAGCGCGCAACTGTGTTTGGGGCGAGCGTAGGTGCGTCTTTACCAAGGATAGTATATCCTTGCGTCTTTACTATATAAATACTTCGATATGTGATATAAAGCCACGGTTAGTATAGATACGGTTGGATTAATGGGCGGGGACTGTGACGTTACAGTAGACCTTGGAACGCGCCATATTTGTATCGTTTGTTTGGTCACAGACACGGTTTATCAGATACTCTGTGGTTTGGTTGTGCATTGTGAACTTGTTTCTTTACTTTTGTGTATTCGGTGTATTTTAAAGACGCTTTAAAAAGACTATTATTAGGAAGTATTGTGGTTTTGTTTTGGGAAGTCGACTTGCCCTAATAAAAAGTAAGTACAAGTATTGTTGGTTCATTTTTTATTATTATTGTGTAGGTAAATATTGTTTTTTTTTAATTAAAAATATCTTTAAATAAATTTAATATATATCACCTAATATAAAGTTCGTTCGTACGTGAGAATACTGTATATAACATTTTCCTTACACTTCTTCGTATTTTTGTGTGCTATGCTAATACCTAAAACCTTGGGGTAACATATATTTTGCTTTAAAATTATGATAAGATAGGACGGTAGCTTACACGCTTTTGGACTATGTTAAAATAAGAAATACAGACTTTTTGTGCAGTAACTTAAAAAAATTTTGTCCGATTCTAGTGCGTCCCTTTCTTATTAAATCAAATTTGTATAAAATAAATAATGCCTGTTTTTTTGTATTAAAATAAAATAATAATTGCAAGATATATAAGTGGAAGCAATAACGACTTAAGAGACTATTAATGAGGGAGAACGGGACAGCATTATATCCGAGCGTAAACGAGGTCTACTTTGACGTCAATGCACTAAACGTTTTCTGATTGGTAGGGGCGGGCATAATCCAACCGTATGTATATAAACCGTGCTATAAAGCAACGCCAGGTACGGTTAGTAGTTCGATGGGTGAAAGATCCAACGAAGACCGCGTCCTCGTATCACATATCTTCCGTCGGCTTGTATATCAGTGTATGCGCGGAAGCTATACAACCTTAGGCGAGGGTTGTATAGGGGATATACCATCCTTCGGAGGGGATGTAAAGCCGTCGGTCCCTTGTCTATTAAATGTTAGGCAAGTAAAAGATCCTTATTCTTCTTAAGGGAAGAGGTTCGGCAAAATTCCTGGTTGGGGGTAGCTCGTCTACAGGCGTCGGTGTTAGGCCTCAGTAGCGGAAATAGGCCGACGTTAAATAAATGTATAAAAAAAAACAAATAAAAGAAAACAGAAAACATGTATGCAACTCTCTACTCAGAACAAATTGCATCTTATTCACAATACACAAGTCAAATTGACCTGAATGTATTCTTTAGCTTAAGTACAAGCGAAAATCATATCAGTGCATATTAATAATACTAGAACGTAATGTGCTGTGAAAATTGAACGACTGAGTTGCGTACCTGGGCGCAATTACTTTTGTAACGGTATTTTGATGAGGTCGTAAAGCTTTTGCTGCTTTTTTTGAGTGCACCGTGAATCTGAGTTCGACTATCTCTACCTTATCGAATAAATAAATCTAATAGTACTTGACTCTAAAATTATAAAAACTATACTTAACTATAGTCTTGTGAAAATTTGATACAAAAAAAACTTCCATTCTGTCAGCGGGTGTAACAAAATAATTTGTCTTAGATCAACCGCTATCCGCAACAGATATTAGTAAATCAGGATTGGAAATTTTTCCAAAAGATGTGTCCATAATGACCGAATTAGCTCGTTTATCAGAGGCGCTAAACGATGCATCTTCTTCAGTAAAATATTATCGAAACATAGTGGTAGAAGATGCAATGAACACTGAGGCCATAGCCAGCATTGGGATGTACCATTTTTATAATAATCAACCAGAACTCGCATTAAGATATTACAGGTAAGAAAATATGCTATATAGTCATAAAATAGTCTGAACTGGTTGTTTGAAATGTCATTTATTTGGCAAATATGGATTCAGAAAATTATGCAGAATTCAAAAATGCAATAATATACAGGGTGTTCCATTTAAAATTCGAAAGATAGTGTCACTTCCGGCGAAACCGGAAGTGAAAAAATCAATTGTATGTCAAAAAGTGCCCCTTATTATGTATGCAGTATATCCTAAATTTCAATCAATTATCTTCAAAACTAAAGGAGAAAGGGGGGTATACCATGATCCTGTTACACCCGGTGTACGTAAGTGTTAGTAACCACTAATTTCTGATCATATCCTAAATGGTAAGGTTCTTTACAACGTTTCAAAGGTAGCGATTATATTTTTGCACTTAGTATGTTTATATTTAATAAGTTATTATACGTCATTCATAAAATGGTATCCATTGAATTACATGAATGACCAGTACATATAGAAAGCTCTAGTATGCAATTAATTTTCGTGAATGGCAAGGATTCTGTGCCAGTCCAAATATGGTAAATATACTTCAGCACACCGCAAGCAATTTATATATATCAAATTCATTGCCATTCATAAACTTGTGATTTTCTTTGATAAAATGACGCAAGCTCCTCCTTGACTATCCTAAATGGAAGAAAGCTAAAGTTCAGGATATTTGGTGGTAAATTAGGCGATCCCTTCAATCCGAATGAATAAAACTATGGTTATTTTATCTGTGCCAAGGTCAATGTTTCAGAATTCACAGTTGACGAGCCAATCGGATTATATTTGTGTTATTTATCAATTCCAGAAAACTTCATACATAAATCTGTAATACTTTTACAAGCTATTTTTCCACAAATTTGTAAATCTGTTGCACGTCCCTGTACCAAAATAAGCTGTCAGCTCTCATTAGCATTTCTGTGATCTACCACCTCAAAGTGACATAATTTCAAGCAATTTTTTAAGTAACCTTATAAACAATTACTTGATGGGCTATAGTGAGCACGTAAAGATTGGAATAAATAATGTAAAATCCTTCTGGTCATATATCAATTCGAAAAAAGGGACAACAGCAATACCGGATGCGCTAACCTATCATAATCGATATCTCGATGACCCAAGATATTGCAAATGGCTTTGCTGAATTTTTTAATCGTCTTATAAACCACCCTCCCAAAACATTAGCAACACTTTTTGTACAAATACCCCTTATCTCAACGAATTCTCCTCTAACGATATTCTTACTGCCCTATGACAACTTAAACCTACATGTACAAAAGGTCCAGACAAGATACCGGCTTTCATTATTAGAGACTGCTCTGCTGTTCTTGTTCAACCTCTTAAAATAATCTATAATTTCTGTATTAAAACGAGTACATTTCCTAACATCTGGAAGAGATCCCGAATTTGTCCCGTTCAGAAAAAAGGTAGTTGGAACTCCTCGCCCGATTTCAATTATGTGTAATTTCGCTATAGTTCTGGAGATTGCTATATATGAAATCATATACCCTTATGTTGAAGGACAGATCACATCCAGTCAACATGGTTTTGTAAAAAATAAATCCACTGTTACTAATTTAATATGCATGATGCAGTACATCTCACAATATCTCGACGCCTGTATTCAATTGACGTACTATATACAGATTTCTCAAAGGCATTTCACAGGTTTGACCATGGTTTATTAATAAATAATATAAAGATTAATTGCATAAATTTAAACTTGCTTTGTTTCTTATCTCTATTTCTATTTATCCATGTCACATATTGAAATTTCTACATTTTTTTGTCTTATATTTATAAACATTTATTTCTAATTTCCTGTCCAGTCATTGGAATCTTCTGTTGGCAAGGGTATTGTTAAATACATAAATAAATAAACTTCAAACTATGGGCTTCTCTCAGTTATTTATTAACTTCTTTAAATCATATCTTAAAAGTTGAACACAATATGTGGAATACCGCGGTCATAGGTCAGTAGAAATTAATGTCCAGGAGTGCCGTAGGGCTCTATCTTGATACCTCTGTTGTTCGGATTATTTATTAATAACATCGTGGTAAACCTGAAGGTTGATGTCTTACTGTATGATGATGTCAAACTTTTTTCTACTATAAATACTCCAGCTGACTGTAAAAAACTTCAAGATAATCTTCTGAAAATACAAACTTGGTGTGACCATAATGATATACTTCTCAACGTCGACAAATGCAACGTGACATCTTTTTCTAAGAGAAAGAAAACGTTTCTCTATGACTATAAACTCGACTTCATATCACTAAAAAGAATTGAAGTCTTCAAAGACCTGGCGTACTGTTTGACAACAGACAAACATTTAATAGACACGTTCAAGGCATAGTTTTCGCTGCAAACAAAAGTCTCGGTTTCGTTATCAAATTGGTAGACGTGGATCAGTAGAATGGCCAGCTAGATCTCCGGACCTAACTCCACTGGATAATTTTTTATGAGGTTATCTTAAATCCAAAATTTATTCCAACCTTAACGAGTTCACTGTATGTTTTGCATTCTTTTTCCTGTATTATTATTTTATTTTATATAAAATGCATTAGCAATATTTAATACAAAACGTATATTTCTGCACTCTCTTGTTTTCATTGGCTTTTCAAATATATAATTATATACAACTGAAAAATACAACTATTGGAATTGCAAATATATATTACAAGGCTGATTTCCCAAAATTTCTAATAATCTGCGAAGTAATTAGTACTTACTATGTACTGACAAATTAACAATCGACAAATTGCATTTGTAATCATTGTTTCCTACTCATCTGTATTAAAATTGAGAATGACGATGTCGACGAATTATAAATTATTCATAAGCCAATAGCTTCTCTTCCCCGAGTCAGTTGACTTTGTGGAATAATTAAGAACGGATAGCTTTCATTAATTTAGCAAATACATTATAAAATTTTTCAGACGCGTCTTGGCAATGGGCGCTCATTCAGCTGAATTATATAACAACCTGGGACTGTGCTGTCTATATTCGCAGCAGCTAGACCTTACTCTTGCCTGTTTTCAGCGAGCTCTAGATCTTGCAATGGATCCTTTGGTTAGGGCTGAGGTCTGGTACAACTTGTCTCACATTGCAATAGTAAGTATAAGAATGTTTAACACTGTGTGTGGATGCTTCCACATGATTTTTATATATACATACAGTGTGACCCATTTCAAATGGAAACCTCTCTGTAAAAAATGTATTTATAATCCTATGTTCACGCCTTTTTTTTTAATGATAAACCATCGAAAACTCCACTTTATGACAAAAATTTAGAGATAAATTTCAATTTTCAAAGCCTTCTATGATTTATTTTTAATGTCGAAAATGAACAAATTTCATTAGCGATTTTTTTATTGAAATTTTAACTACACCACTGGATTCAGTAACCTCTCAAATGGGTAAATCCCAAGTTAAAGAAAGATAAATTAAGTGAATAGTTTTAATAAATATTACATTTTTATTGAGTAATGGCAGATAACAATAGGGTGCCATGGAAAATAAATTTTATAGTCAAACGTCAAATCTTTAAAATTCATTGTTATTGAATTATAAAATTAATCGATAGTTATTATCAAGTATTAGTTTATTAATTTGTAGTTAATTATGGATAATCTAAATGTACAGGAAAAAATTGAACTTGTGCGCCTTAGAGGAGATAATGACAGAACTTTGAAAGAGGTATGCGAGATATTCAACAACAGGCATCCGAATAGACCCAACATTACTAAAAGTACTGTTTATAAAATAAACAAAATTTTTTTGAGTGTGGCGTTGTGACACGGCGTATTATAAGAACAGATAATATACAAAGAAGAACCAGGTACGAGCAGACAATTTTAAATTATTTTAACAAAAATCCAAACGCCAGTGTAAGAGTAGCTAGCTTAGATTTGAATTTACCTAGAGAAAATATTCGCCAATGCCTTAAGAAGAATTTGGTAAAATCATTCAAACCCAAATTTTTACACACGTTGGAACCTGGTGATGATAACAGACGGATGGAGTTTTCCTTGTAGGCTCAAGGAGAGTATCTTAATAACAGAAATTTTAATAAACATATTTTATTCAGCGATGAAGCAACTTTTACAACAAACGGGGTAGTATCGTCACAAAATTCTAGGTTTTGGGCTATAGAAAACACACAGTTTGTCATTAATTGTAAAAGACAATATTCCAAAAAAGTTAATGTTTGGTGTGGGTTGCTCAATGAAACAATCATTGGCCCTTTCTTTTTTGAAGGTAATATGAATAGCTTGCAGTTTTTATAGTTCCTAAGAAATGAATTTTGGAATATTCTACATGAACTTCCAATACAAGAAAGAGTAAATCAACATTTTCAATTAGATGGAAGCCCTGTCCATAATGCCAGAGTGGTTACCAGATGGCTGAATGCTAACTTTCCTAATCGATGGATAGGTCGTGGTAGCCCGTTAATTGAATGGCCACCCCGATTCCCGGACTTAACACCGATGGACTTCTTTTTATGGGGTTTAATAAAATCTAAAGTTTACAGGTCATGCTCGAGTAATAGAGAAGATTTGTGTGTAAGAATAAGACAAGCTTGTGCAGAAGTTACCCGGCAACAATTACAGAATGTCGTAAAAAATATTAAAAAACGATTCGACAAGTGCATTAAAATAAACGGCGGCCTTGTAGAGGCAACAAAAATTTAAGAAGTTTTAGTGTAATGTTGTACAATATGTTATTTTTTTTATTTAATAAGGTATCTAATTATTATTACTTTTAATTGTTCATACCTATATTTTTAAGTCCAATATGATTAAGTTTGTTTAAATGACAATATTTATTAAAACTATTCACTTAATTTATCTTTCTTTTGTTTATTTTTCATGGGCTACTTCGATTTTTAGAAAAAATCAAGCAAAAGTTACTATGAGCCTACATTAATTTTGTCAAAAATCTGTCATTTTTCAATATTTTTTCATGAATCTTGGGGTTTACCCGTTTGAGAGGTTACTGAATCCAGTGATGTAGTTAAAATTTCAATAAAATAATCGCTAATCAAATTTGTCTATTTTCGACATTGAAAATAAATCATAGAAGGCTTTGAAAATTGAAATTTATCTCTAAATTTTTGTCATAAAGTGGAGTTTTCGATGGTTTATCATTTAAAAAAAAGCGTTAACAGAGAGGTTTCCATTTGAAATGGGTCACACTGTATATAAAAAAATAATGTTTTTCATCCCATTTTTACTTTCTCTTATTTTCAAATAGACACAATTATTCGAATTCTGATATACTTAACTGCGTTCATGTATATTCGGAGTGTATTCTGTGAAGTTTTTGAATAAATATTGAAACAAGGCGTTATTCATCCCAACCTGATGTCAATACTTTCTTTCCAAAGTTAGTCTTTGGAACCCCTCTGAAGAAGCTGACAGAATGATCAGTGAAAAGTGAAATTCGACGACCAGGGCAAAACTCGTAACAAACTACTTCTTTGAACAACGGCCGTGAAAACCTGCATTCTATATTGCCTAATTTATTCCAGTCGAATTAGTATGAAAATGAGGTGATTTTGACAAAAAATGTTTCTAGGTATAAGCCGAATCCAGGATGTTCAGTATAATGTTAGGAATGTAGGCTTTCTTAGGCTTCAATTTTTTTGCGTGACAATATTTTTTATTAAATAATTAAGGTGTGAGGAAATGGTTTTTTCGAGTTTTAGAAAAAACTATTGATTTTAGAAAAACAGTAATTCAAATGTTCTTTTAGAGGGCGGAATATTAAAATAATATCTCAGTCAAAACTCCTCTTTAAAGTCCTTATTTTACTATAAGGAACATAACCAGATTGCAAGCAACAGCTACTCTCCGGGCTATGTGCCCCGCCGAGCGCTGAATTACAAGTTACAAGCCTGGTGAGTTAAGTGTAATAACTGTGTATTTTATTATTATTATTGTGTATTAGCGTTTTGTTGGTAATACACAGTTATTACAATTAACGCGCTAGGCTTGTAACTTGTAATTCAGCGCTCGGCGGGGCACATAGCCCGGAGAGTAGCTGTTGCTTGTAGTCTGGGTACATTCCTTATAGTAAAATAAGTACTTTATAGAAGAGTTTTGCGACTGAAATATTGTTTTAATTACAAAAAAAGTGTTTCTTAAAAGTTGTGCGCCTTGAAAAACCTACAAAATGAGACCTATTTCATCAAAATCAGTTAAATTGTTTATGAGTCATTACAAGAAAACATGCTAAAAGGCCTGTCTTCAGTTGTTAATAAACAGTAGAAAAACATGTTTCATATACTTCTTACCACAGGAAAAGAAGGCGCGATACAAATTTAAATACAATATTTTTTTCTAGAACACTTAAGATTGTAAAGTATCTTATGTGTTGATCGACTGTTATACCGGGTGTTATAAAAGTATGGGAACGGTGGAAAATCTCGAACAGTTTGCATCAAATCGAAAAATAAAAAAATACGTGTCAAATATTTTTCAAAAAACTATCTACTGATACCAAAATGACCTCCCCACCTACCACCCTGTGGGTGAGCGAGGGACCACCCTGTGGGTGAGCGAGGGTGGGGCGAGGTAAATTTCAAATGGAAACCCCTATTTTTTATTGAGGAATCGGATTCTACGACAAAAAATACGTAAATTTTATTCCGGACATTTTTTTCGATTCTTGCATGGTGTCGCTGTAATCGCAAAAAATTAAAAGAAAACATTACTGTTTCAAGAGTAGCGTCTTGTGCCCATAAAAAAACGTCCAATTCAAAAATTGAAAAACACGTATTTGTTATTTTTGCGAAATCTATCCAATGACATTGGATTCCACTCTCCCATCCCTAACCCAGTGGGTGGGGCGGGGCCAACTTTGAAATTTGTAATGAAAATCCCTATTTTTTATAACGTATTCGGATTCTACGGCCAAAAATACGTGAATTTTATATCAGGCATTTTTTTCGATTCTCGCGAGGTGTCGCTTCAATCGCTAAAAATTGAGTGGGAACATGAAAGTTTTGAACGCATACTTAAAAAAATACGAAAAGTAAAACTACTGATCTCAGAGTGAATGATTTCCCGAGCTGTTTTGAGAACAGTGATTTTACACGGTCCTGCGGAAATTACAACAACTATTAACATTTTGTAAATTAATTAGCAGCTAGTAATTTTCAATTTAATTTTTTACAGGGCAATAAAAAACTCGATTTAAACAAAAACTAACAGTGGTTTTACCTCTTAACTCAGCCACTTCAGACAAGTTCTTGATCCCAGCCAGTGAAGGCAAGGAGGTAACTCCGCCATTTAAGGCAAGGTGAGGATTTCGGCCAGTTGAGGCAATTAGTTTACAGCTTAACTGCTACACTAGCAGGTTTTAATTTCAAGATTATAGCAGGTGTTCAAAATGGTGCCCATTGACTTCTTGGCATTATCCGAGACGAACGTAAAAATTTTCAATAACACTTCTTATCATTTGAGGTGGTATTTCTGCAAAAATGTTTATTATGCGTTGCCTCAGCTCTTCTAAATCACGAGGTTTAGTGAAATAAACCTTACCCTACACGTAGCCCCAAAGAAAACAATCAAGTGGCGCGAGGTCGGGAGATCTTGCTGGCCATTCAATAGTTCCTCTTCGACTTATCCATCGATTTTCGAAAGTACCATTCAAATAGTCCCTAACAATATCCCGATAGTGTGGAGGAGCCCCATCTTGTTGGAACCAAACATTATCGAACTCATCACCACCAATCTCTTGTATTGCGGGAACTATTTGATTTGTCAAAATTTCCAGGGATTTTTCTCTATTCAAATTTCCATCTATGAAAAACGGTCTTATGATTCGATCCCTGAAAACTCCTGCCCAAACATTTAATTTTTGAGGATATTGCGTGTGTATTTCAAGCATCCAGTGAGGGTTTTCGTCACTCCAATATCTAAAATTATGGCGATTAACTTTTCCACTGAGTTCGAAAGTTGCTTCATCTGAGAAGACAAGTACAGATGACAAAAAATGTGGGTTTTGGTTACTCCCTTCCATTATCAATTCACTAAATTCAAGTCGCCGATCAAAATCATCTTCATTCAACTCTTGGTGAAGGTGAATTTTGTAAGGATGAAATTTCAAAAGTTTCAAATTCTTATGAACTGAAAATGCACTCATATCAAGCTGTTGACTGGCTTTTCTGATTGATAACCTTCGATTTTCAACAAATGCCTGGACCACTTCCATTTGTCGAGCTTCCGATGTCTCAGATTTTGGCCTTCCAGATTTAGGGCGATTTTTATTTGTACTTGTGCCTAGGAATTGTTTGATGATACGGGACACAGTAGATTTCGAAATTCCCACTTGATCTACACGGAAAGTTTCGTTGAATAAAATCACAACTTCATCATAGGACCTTTCTTTATCGCCCCACCCTCGCATCATTAAAAGAGAAACTCTCTCTTCCTCTGTTAAAGTAGCCATTATGCAGAAAAAAACGCGAGAACTAATGAAAAATGAAATAACTCTTTCCATACAAAAGTGCGCTCCTGCCTCTACAAAAGTTGGAAGGAACTGAATGTTTTCGTAGAGAACTGTTATTAAAAACACTTTAAAAAAACATTCATAAAAACCAAAATATTACAGATATTAACACGAGTAGCTAGAGTTTGTGAATATTTACAAACTTATGGACGCTTAAGGTTTATTTCAATTTTGTGCGATTGCAGCGACACCTTGCGAGAATCGAAAAAATGTCCAATATAAAATTCACATATTTTTGGCCGTAGAATCCGAATCCGCTATAAAAAATAGGGGTTTCCATTTGAAATTTTAAAGTTGCCCCTCGCCCCACTCACAGGATGGTGGGTGTTGAGGTCATTTTGGTATCAGGAAATAGTTTTTTGAAAAATTTTTGATATGTATTTTTTTATTTTTCGATTTGATGCAAACTGTTCGAGATTATCCACCGTTCCCATACTTTTCTAACACCAGGTATACAATTTATTGTTTGAAATCGTATGGAGAAAAACTGATTACTACCCTACGTTCTCATTATTACTGATTGTTATTTTTCCAGTTGATATGTATCTTTTTATATGTTATATATTACTTTTGTTAGGTATTTCCCAACCTAATTGGTGAATGTACTGTTGACGGCCGCAGTCCGCAATAAAATTAAACGAAATGAACAAAATATTTTTCCTTATTTATTGATAATAAATTTTAAGAAAATTTCTATTTTATGAAAATGTTAGAAGAAATAAATAGTTTGAATTCATTGTTAGGGAATCACGCATACCTTCTTAATTAAAATATTTAAGACAAATCTGTTGATCATAAATTATAGTCACTATATCCGTCCATAATAAGTCTCAACTTATTATGGACGCCTTGTGGCAATGAAGATAAATTTATAAATATATAACTTTTTTTCAGGCAGCTGGTGACGTGGAACTGGCAATACAGTGCTTAACTTTATGCTTATCATCAGATTCCACACATGCCTCAGCTTTTAACAATTTAGCGGTTTTACATCACAAAATGGGTAGAATAAACCTGGCTAAGGCGTATTTAACATCTGCAAAGGAACTTGAACCCAGTCTCGTGGAACCACAAGCAAATTTGGAATTTTTGCAAAATGAATAAAATATTTGAATTTCTAATTAAGAACTATGTAAAGTATTATTTAAGTTTCCTCTTACTTATCATTAACATCCACGCTTTTGCCGAAATTTAAGATGCGTGGATGAAGGTTAATTAACTTGAAACTTAACTTTTTCCACTTCTATTTTAGTTAAAATAATAGTACGTACCATAATGGTGAAATGTATACTTAATTTTGTTCAACTATTTAATAAATGTAGTTTTATCGAGTGTGTATCGATAACTCGTTATTTATGTATAATTTCTTAGGTGTAGATGTCTGTCTTACTTCAACGAAGGGAACAGATATTTATGATTTTATCTCCTAAATACTGTATTAATTAAACCATGTAATAGTCCAGGAACGGCGTCATCGAAAGGGGGTGATAGTTACTTTAAACGATGTAGTACATTTGTTTTATCATCTTGTATATATTGTGGAGACTATGTACAATCCAAGTTTTAGCCTCCAAAACCCTTGGCTAATTTTTGTGTGGCCGAAAAGCCACGAATTTTTGGCAATTTTTTCAGTTTGTTGCCTATGACTTAAAAACAATGCATCCAATCGAAAATTCATTTATTTTCAAAATTAAAGAGCATTAAATTTCGCTTCGAATGAGTACCTCGGAGTTGAAATTTCATGAAGAGGTATGGGCGAAATTCGCAGTCAAATAACAACAATTTTTACCAACTTGTAAAAAATTCACACTGGGTAACTTTTTAAACGTCTTCAGCTCTGAAACGGCTAATCTAAATGAAAAAATCCATAGAATGAAAGTTGTAGAGCATGTAATTTCAAGTTTATAGATTACCTGATTTTTAAATTTTGATCAATATTGAGCAAAATAGATTCAAAATCCAAAACCTCCCACATATAAATATATTTATTATTTTCTTTTATTCCTTTTTGAAAATGAGTTGTCAAAATAAAAGATTAATGTAAAGAAAGGCCCAAAGTTTGTCAACCAAAAATAAAAGTTTACCCAATAGTAGTAACACAACAAAGCGTAAAAAAACAAATACAAAGTGCAATAACAATACAAGGTGTAAGAAAAAACTGAAATGAAGTAAAAATGAGTTTTGAAAAAACGAATCATTTGCGTATAGTGGTTAAAGTAGTCGAATCCGTTTGGATTGGAGCTGACTAATGTCCTCTACTGCAATACTGCATCCTGTATTCCTGATTCATTGCAGCAGCACCACCAACTTCCTCAAGCTCGAAGTACTTTTCGTCGTCGGCTTTATCTTCATCCAACTCAATCTCAGGAGCGTTCTGACATGAGAGGTCAGAGCAGTGTTTACAGGTCAAAGAGCAGTTCAGGTCTGATTTGCACCAGCTGCATACTGCAGTGCAACCATTTTTACATGTACACGTAACCATTTTTAGCAGCATGTGTCCAGCATCTTTTGATACTGTTATAGACAATAAGCCTGACGAGCCTTTCTTCCAACTCCATTGGCATGGGTTTGTTACGTTTCCCAGCCAAGTGTAGTGTGTTGGTGGTATGCGTGTATTGGGTGCCACCTTGCTGCATCCGATGTTGGTGGCAACCGTGCTAGATTGAAAGATTTTTTTGAGGCGGATTTTATAAAAAGCTTGTATCTCAGCTCATCCAGAGCCCCACTGTGCACCTGTCCGTACAGTGCCAAGATTAGCTGTTCTCCTGGCCGTTCTATCAAGTCTTGAGAAACAGATGGCTCGAGAAATGTAGCTGCTTGTGCTCTCAAGTGTGGATGTTGCTCAATGAGGGATAAACATTTTCCTTTCCCGTGACCAAAAAATGATGACGTGATGTCACACCTAGTAAATGCATGCATGAAGAGGACATGTGTGGCATCAAAGTTGAAGGAAGTGTTTGAGTACCATAAACCTGCTTTTTTCCTTTTCCCTGGTTTGTGGAAGTACAAGTTCTCGTACTTGTTTCCGAGGTCCGTTAGGAGAACGAGAAGATCAATGTTCTCGTTAACAATTACCTGATGTCTTCAAACGATTTTTTACAAGTTGGTAAGCATTGTTGTTATTCGACGGCCAATTACGCCCATACCTCTTGATGGAATTTTAACTTTGAGGTACTCATTCAAAGCAAAATATAGTGCTCTTTAATTTTTGATAATAGATGACTTTTCGATTGGATGCATTGTTTTTAAGTTATAGGCCACAAACTGAAAAAAATGTCAAAAATTCGTGATTTTTCGATCACACAAAAATTAGCTAAGGGTTTTGGAGGTCTAAAACTTGGATTCTACATACTCTCTACAATATATACAAGATAATAAAAAAAATCTACTACCTCGTTTATTGTAACTATAAAGTACCCCGTTATTAAATTATAATAGGAAAACATTACTCGAGAGTTTCTCAAAGTTTTTATATAAATATAGAAATTTCTGTATTACATTCTTCGCAGATTTTTGGGAAATAAATCAATATTTTTTAGGAATAATTATGTACGTATAATTAAGTACAGTTTTTATTTTCCCATATACGTAGTATACAGAAAAGTATTGTGATCGTGCAAAAAAGAAGATATTAAATTATTGGTAAATTTACACGTTTTTAGGTCCTCAACCGCCAAAAAAGTCGTTTTCATTTAAAAAATCACTGTCTGCATGCTGTTGTCGGGTTGCACTGCTGCGATTTACACGTACATAAACAAATAAATACATTGGATAGTGATGGTTATAAGATATTACATAAAGATACTCACTTGGGCTACTGTAGCGTAGCAGATATCGCAGACACAACTTACCCCGGATAAGTGATGTAACGTGCCCACGATAAAATTTCACTAGCTCAGACTATCTCAGGGCAAGTTTACATAAACTATGACAAATTATTAGTTTACTTACTTACACAAATCACTGAGGGTTCCATACGTAGTGGTCGCAGGCGAAATAATGGCACTTTCTTTAAACATGTAATGCACTATATTACAGAATTTACAAATATTGGTTCTCTAGCATGTAACCTGGCGATGTTCAAAAGGTGTGGCAAATTTCTTGATTAATAAGTTACAACATTAATAAAATGCCTCGTGTAGCTACACATCGGTTTACAACGTGAGGATAAATGGTCATAAATTCGGCATATAAATGCATAAAATCTTTAAATATGTACAAGTTACAATACAAAAGTAAGTATGAATGGAATATAACCGTGCAGAACCACTGAAGGTGGTCCCCGGTAAATTAAAACAACACACTTATCTAGGGTCGTACGATACCGACTTCGACGTTGAAGAAACTGTAGCCCTACGGAGGTGTCTTCGGGACGAAAGAAATTGACCCGATGATGGGGTTGATTATAGCCTCTCCAGCCCTGGAACTTTCTACTGTGTGTGGATGCTCCGTCCGTGGAACTTCACTACTGTGTGTGAAAGCCCCATCCGTGGAACCCTCACTGATGAGGGAACAATCCACCAATGTTCCTAAAAAGCCACAGTTGGATGAATGGGGTCGAATCCATCTTTCAAATCGACACGATACTTCCAAAGGAAAGCTTTGTATACTTAAATATCCTGCTTCCGCAGTTAAAATTTACTCACAACAACAAAATTTTCCGCTAAATGGAACAACAACAGATGGAGAAAATTTTTCTGTGTTGACAATCCCAAAATCTACCAGGATGCCTCGGATAAAACGAGTTTTGTGGGATTATCAACCGTATACAGCCATAAAAAATGTCTCTCTCCTTTTCACCAGCTGGTAGTATATCGCGCCTCTCGTGAACAATAGCGAAACTCTACTACGGACGTAGCGGTTGTTATTATGTGGCCCACAAAACGCTAAGGCGTATGGTGGGTCGTGTACGCTAGAGGTCCGCAACAGCACGTAAAGCCCAAACTACTGAATCGATTTTGTTCAAATTTTGTATGCTTATTCAGGACGGACACACCTCGAGAAGTAAGCGCAAAATTGAACCTACGCCAAATGTAGGGAGAGTTAATCCTTAAAACCGGTAAAAAAATGCAAAATAATTTTTTCTCAAAAGCGACCTTAATGATTTTGGTTAGAATGATGATGCGTAGGACCTTCCGCATGGGACATGAACACACTTACGTTATGCTACGATACGAAACAGCACGTATAGTCGTTTGCAATTTTACCATGCAGATAAAAAACGCAATAAAAATTTTACGACCTGATGAAAATATCGTTACTCTCTCTACTATTTCGCCCGCAAATTGAGTCACTTACCTTTATAAATTTTTAAGGAACGTCGGCTTGTTTGATTTATGACACCATACCGAACGGTTCACCAGCGTTAATAAAGAGATCGTAAAGTTTTTGTCTTTCTTGTCTGCACCGTAATTCTGGAGGTTACTAAACTTTGGTGTAGAAGAATCACATTGTTTGATATGGAGCGCGAACATACATATGACGGGACACGAAGCACCTTAATACATGCGTACAGTAGAACACGTTTCATTTTGTGCTTGCGTAGAGTATGGCGTTTGCAGGCAAGTTTATGATTTGTTTTGTTTGTTTAGTGATACCTCAGGGAAAATACACATTCGTGGATTTAATTTTGGAATTACCAAAACACTTTATATGTAAGGTCAGCAATCAGAGGAAAAATAATTTTGAAATTAAACGATGGAACTCGTCCAAATTTTTCTTCGTTATTCCGTCCTTCTTTCTCAGTATATATATTATTTACATATAAAATTCTATGTCTAGATTTATTTTCCAGTAAATATTTACTTTTCAAATTCTCTTCCCAGTCGGTTTCACTATTATTGCTAGCACACACCACGTTTATACTGATATTTGTTATAGTGTAAGTAGGAAAATCCTGAGACATAAGAAACCCAACAAAAACTTTACGACCTCATTAAAATACCGGTACTTTTTTGCGATGTTCGCAAATTGACTCGCTTACCTTTATAGGTTTTTAATGTGCGTCGGGAATGTTTCATGTCAGGCTTGGAGCAATGGCCCGCAGCGATATAATTATGTCGTAAAGTTTTTGTTTGTATTTTTTATTTACTGGGATCTATTTACTTCAACTTAGCGCCATGGTCCGCGGCGATAATAATTATGCCATCAAGTTTTTGTTTCGTTTTTTTTGTCTCAGTTTATTCCTACTTGAACTACACCTAAAAACGTCACGTGTAACCATGTAGTATATGTGTCCACATAGTGCCTTTTGTATGCATACTTGTGCTGACGTACACGTGTCGTGTCGCGCCGTGCCGTGCCGTATCGTAAGTGTATTCCTGCTTTAGCCGTACTGTAAAGCCGCTTTACAATTTTTCTTGAAGATACTATTTATAGCCAGCTTTATTGCGCAAGATTTGCCAACTTTGTAAAAATAAATTGTATTGTGTCTAACAAAGTAAACAATAATACATTAACCTAACTTATTCTGCTCGCTTTAGTTGTCGAAAATATCCATATGAATACACTCCCGTCTAGCCTCTCAATCGGGCCGCGCGTAGTAATATTCTAGTAACTTTTCTGTATTGGTAACATCGAAATCACTAAATTATCCACCAGACTTGCACCAAAGTTGGAAGAAAAATCAGCAAAATGTTGAAATTTTAAGAAAGTTGCAAACTGTAAAGTGGCTTTTACATATATAGACCATTTGAAGAGTCGGGATTTATGATGAAATCGACAAATGTTTGCGATTCAGACTAGACAATGTCCCCCCCCCCATTTTCGAGGGTGCTGAATCGATTTCCGGGGTCAAATTAATTTTTTCACCTCGGCAACCCCCTCAAATTGGCCAAAAACCACCCCAAAGTGCCCTTTTCCGTCAATCCATTAATTTTCCCCAGTTCTTCGACTAATTGTTATTCCTCGAGTAGAACGGAAGGTCCCTCGAGGAATTTGACCTCAGCCACAGCCAGGCTTCCACCCCTCTAGGGGGTTGGAAAATTGATTTTTTTGTGGAAAAAACTTGATATTTTATAGGTGTTTCTGTGAGGAAGGTGGCAGGTGACCAGGGTTGTGTAACCATCCCCGGGGGTTGTTTTCACGCTTCAAAGGGGTGGAAAGACAAAATTTTTTTGGGAAAAAAATTATATTTTGTAGGAGGCATTTCTTTGAGGAAGGTGGTAGGTGACCAGGATTGTGTAATTGCCCCGGGGGTTGTTTTCACCTTTCGAAGGGGTGGAAACATTCTCATACCCTAGAAGGGACCCCCCGCAGTTTTACTGCGAAGAAAAAAGAAAAATAAAGAAACTTTGGATTGATCCCCATAGCATTATTAATTAACATCGAAGTTTATTTAAAACTTGTACTGACGAAGATATGCTTGAAGATGCAATAAAATTTCAGTCATTTTAAAGAAGGCCGATAGCCGAGTGGATTAAGGCACGAGATGGCAATCGCGATTAATCACACGGACATCGCACTACCCGATTCGAATCCTGGCTCCGGCACTGGCACTGTCGGAGGAAATGATTGTATGTCCGCGTTTTTTCAATGTGTAACCTCCTTCCGCATAAGCCCTGGCTTCTGGAATTGGGGGTTGTCTAATTTCTGTGGTGTTTATTATTTAATGTCCAGCAATAAATTCAAGATACTATTGACAAAAATGAGCCTCTTCTAGCAAAAAAGATTCGAAATTTCAGGAAGCTATAAATCCTAAGGAAAAATTAATCATAACGCTAATGTAAGTAATAGCTTTTTTATTTATCACGTAATATTTTCAAAGAAAGGTAATACCGATACATTCTGGAGAGTGTAGAGGTAAAAGTATATACAGATGGTGCTTCGGGACAACTTTGAAGAAGGATGTGTCTGTAAAAAATTCTCTGTTCTAGTTTGACACATATTACATAGCTTCCTCGTCTATTCAATGTTAGGCAAGTAAAAGATCCCTACTCTTCTTAAGAGAAGAGGTTCAGCAAAATTCCTGGTTGGGGGTAGCTCGTCTATAGGCGTCGGTGTTAGGCCTCAGTAGCGGAAATAGGCCGACGTTAAATAAATGTATAAAGAAATATATAGCTGATTTCCAAAATCTGGCTGCCTGTACAGAATTTCCCCAATAGTTTGCATTATTCTCCATTTAAATTTTGGTTTTTGTAAGCCTGTCATTTTATGCCAGTCAAGCAAAAGACTTTTTAGAAATAATAGATGGACAATAGATGAGTTGAAATAAACAATAGCATACTTTTTAAGTGGGTCCATTTCTTTAAGTTCTTTCTTATAAACATGAGGAGTATTTGCAACACCTTCTACAACCTCTTGGGATTCAGCCGAATCTGTTGAGATTCTTCCGAATACATTTCATCAGTTTCTTCATTTATTTGTATGGGGGTGGGATATTGCATTTTTGTATCCAGATAATAATTTTTAATCGCCCCTGCTGTCGAGTCTGGCGTTTTTTAAATCAAATAACGTGTGTAAGCAGATCTTATATTTTTCCATTCTTTCTATATTTAAACGCATTTCCGAAAACAAAATTTCAGGTAATTTTAATCACGTTCAACTAATTATCTTTTCAATTCAGAGAGAAGCTTCAGTTCAATCAAGCGTCTTTTTATGTTTTTGGTACGATTTACCATTCTTTCCAAATTTCAACATGGCTTTATACAGGGCCGATCAACTGAAGAGGTATTATGAAAGCCATAATTATCTTGTAGGATGTCTGGATAGAGGCGAATGTGTCGCAGGTATTTACTTTGATTTATCGAAAGTGTTTGATATATTTAACCACGAACTGCTGCTTCACAAATTGAAGTGCTATGGAATCTGAGGCACAGCTTTAAACTTCTTTAGGTCTTATCTTTCTAACAGAATCCGACGACCCTAATATTTCCAACTATGTACTTATTTAATTGTTCCTATTCATAGTTTTGATTATAATTTACAATTTCACGGTTCGTAAAACATCTCAAAAACACGAAATAGAGATCAGGATGTTTGTAATGGTATTTGAAATTTGCTCCTGCCCTCAGGTGAATTGAACTTATGTGTTATGGGAAAACCCATAACGATATCATCTAACAGACATGTTAATCTAACGAAGTCACATGTAACTAAAAGAACCAAATTAATATTAAATAGCTTTAGGTAAAATTTAGAATTTCATACCAGTATTAGGTTGTATCGTAAGATCTTGAATGAAGACGTCGTTTTTGGGGACCAATTTTAATGAGGAATTACTAATTCTTTTAAGATACAAGGATAGTGAAAAATATGTTTTATCTTGGTTTCATTTTTTTATATGTATTATATTGTATGCAGGCAATTTACAAATTACAAATAGCGTGGGGGTTTTGTTACCCGTTGGCTTAATTAAGGTCATAAACTAGATTTTTATAGAATAATATAATTTTTACACAATAATAGCCTTAATATTTTTATGCATAGTATCAGAATAAGTAATCCGAAATAAAACTGAAAGGGAAACAAAATTTTAAGTCTAAAAACTTACAATAAATTATTTTTATCGTTCTGAATATACATATTGTTATGTGCACGCCTACGCCACTGCCTCATAGAAATATTAGAAGGACTGGAAAGATCTCGAAGACTGGAACATTCTAGAATAATCGCCGTGGATATACAGGGTGGACCATTAATAATAGGCCATAGTTCAGGGGTAGATTCTTTGGACCAAAATATGAGGATATAACCAAATATGTTTTAGTAAAATATTGCTGTGGAAAAAGATACAGGGTGTCAAAGTTCAAATTATTAATTCGTTTTTTTCTTGCAATAACGCAACAGCCTCTTGACTGATTTCGCCAAATTTGCTAGAGGAACTTTTTTTATTCTAAGAAACAATAATTCATGTATTACATTACGTTAGATCATAGAGGGCGCCGCAGGACCTATATCTGATGATGAATTTTTATCATATTTTTTTTACGAAGCTTTGTGGTACTTCTGACCAGAAAATCTGATGAGGACGTCATTTTCACGTATAAAAGGTTCACTTGGTAGAACTTAAAAACTCCAACCGTTTTCGAGGAAAGTGCCGTTAAACATTTCAATAATTCAAGTGTATCTATTGAAATGTGTGCTTTGGTTACGTTTTAGTTCTGCCATTTAATCATTTTATTTTGTTCTTGTGTTCCTCGAGCTAATGTCTTTAACTTCTTTATTTACAGTGCCTAGACATAAAATTTGTTCAAATAGGGAAATGACGGATATAATATGTGTTTACGCACAAAATAATTTTAGCGGACGTGCTACAGCAAGGAAATACTCATTGCAATATCTAAATAAAATACAGCCAGACCATAAGATTTTCAAAGATCTGATTCGTCGTTTGGGGGAAACGGGTTCATTTCGCCACAAAAACGATGTAGGACGATCGAAACGAATTACTCCAGATCAAGAACTAGAAATTTTAGTTCGTGTGGATGAAGATCCTCAAGTCAGCTCAAGTCGTTTAGCAGCGACAACAGGGGTGAGTAAACAGTCTATCCTAAGAGTCTTACGTAAAGAACGCTTCTACCCATATCATCTCACTCCTGTACAAACAAAACTTACTTCGAAGAAATCTTCCACAAAGATTACAATTTTGTCAATTTGTTCACAAGGATCGAAATTTTTTAAAAACACTTTATTTACCGACGAAGCAACTTTTACTCGCCAAAGCGTTTTTAAGTGGAGAAATATCCATTACTGGGAAGTAGAAAATCCTCATGCCACTAAAGAAAGGCATTTTCAGCAAGAATTTAAGATTAACGTTTGGTGTAGTATCATCGGCGATCAATTATTGGGACCATTTGTTCTGCCTCCAAATTTAAATAGTCTTATCTGTTTTTTCTTTAAAATACTCTTGCTGATGTATTACATGCTTTCATGCTAGACATATACAACAGAATGTGGTTCATACAAAATGGAGATTTCTCCATTGAAGTCAGGAATTATCTTGATGAGTCTTTCCCACGCAGATGAATCGATCGAGGAAGTGAGTTTGCTTGGCCAAAAACGAGTCCTGATTATAACCCTTTGGAATATTATGTGTGGGGACATATGAAGTCTATGTAAATACTATCAACTCAAGAGAAGAACTGTGGGACAAAATACAAAACGTAGCGAATTTTATTAGAGAATAGGAAAATGTATTTTTCAATGTAAGAAAATCTTTTATGAATATAATTAGAAAAAAATAATCCATTGGTTCATAAGAAAGTGAGAAATAGTTTACGATGTTATTACGATTTTGTTTTCCCTTACGTTTTGTACTTTTTTCAATAAATACACTTTGTTTCATTAAATTTGAATTTGTCTTTCAAAAAATTATCGAAATGTTTAACGGCACTTTCCTGGATAACAGGTGGAGTTATCAAGTTCTATCAAGTGTACCTTTTATACGTAGAAATGACGCCCTCATCAGATTTTCTGGTCAGAAGTACCACAACGTTTCGTAAAAGAAAAATTAAAAAAAATCATCATCAGATACAGGTCCTACGACGTCCTCTATGATCTAACGTGATGTAATACATAAATTATTGTTTCTTATAAAAAAATCTCCTCTAGCAAATTTGGCGAAGATCAGTCAAGAGGCTGTTGAGTTTTTGCAAAAAAACTAAGAAATAATTTGAACTTTGACACCCTGTATCTTTTTCCACAGCAACATTTTACTAAAGCATATTTGGTTATATCATCATATTTTGGTCCAAAGAATCTACCCCTCAACTGTTGCCTATTATTAATGGTCCACCCTGTATATAGGGAGTGGATCGGAATGGATTTTCATATACAACACTTTTAGATTACCTGACAGAAACAGTTCAAAGTTAGATCATGTGACTGAGCTGGTTATCTGATAATACCATTAATAAAAATGCACCTGCTGCCAATGCCAATATCAGTATCATGTACCAGTTGATGTATCATGAAAAAAATATAGACCTATCATGTACCAATTGACGATTCCACACCAAACATTTAATCCAAAGATATGGTTTGTCGCCTTGTCTGCCTCATATATCTAAGAGACCATAGAAAGTGAAATATATATCTTACCTTCACCCACGCATATGCAATCAAGAAAAAACAACTTCCCCACTTTAAAATTAGGTTAGAAGGGCGCCATCAAAAATCGATTGTGACGCTCTGCATTGCTAAACGAAACATATGGAATTTGTTCGAAAATGATAATGTGCAATTTTTAAATGACCCTATTTTTATTCCTACCTAAGTTGGAGGACATCGAAAGAGGAAGGTTGGCAGGTGGCAGGCGTATCGTGAAATTCGCGTTAGAGTTAGGATTTCGACGCGGTAGGAGAATAAAAAAGATAATTTTTCGATGGTTCTTGCTATCGATCTGGCCATTGCCGGTTTGTGTTTTGTTGAATGAAAATATTCCACCATTCCACTTTAGTATCTAGTACGTAAAGTGAGATATTTTACACACTACCAAGTAACAGTAAATTACATAATAAACATGGAAACTGAAACTTTACACAGGAAATCACACAAGTTTGTATTGTCGAGCTCAGATTCACAGTGCACTCAAAAAAGGCAACAAAAACTTTACGACCTCATTATTATCGCCGTTGGACCATTCGCAAGGTGTCATCACACAAGCCGTCGCACATAAAAAACCTATAAAGGTAAATGAGTCAATTTGCGAACGAAATAGTACAGAGCCGTAGTTAAAATGGGCCCCTATATAAAATATAAATAAATTCAGATTAACAGGCATTTTCTCTTTCAATATAATTACCCGATTCTATCCCCATTCCTGCACTATTGCGTAACTGTTGGAATTTTACAAAGCATACTGGAAACACCCAAAATGTTATTTTCTTTGAATCTCCGAAAAGCTCATCAGTCAATAAATTAAAATTAATGTATTGTATGGTATGGTAACTAAAAAGTATTTTTGAATGCAACTTTTCTGGAATGGAAAAATATTGATCATGGGACTTCTATTTCACCTCTAAAAAGGGTAAATGCGTACTAAAAACACTGATGAAGCTACTGCCTTCCGCTTTAGTACTTGGTCGCGTTTTTAAGATGATAACAGCGGAATTTCTGGCTTTCGGCCCACCTCGACCTCAGTTCCAATTCAACGTGGACGAGCCATCACTTTACTCAAATAGCCGAGTTAGGGTTTAGATAACTGCAGGTGAGAAACGTTATAAATATCCAGGAAGTGTGTGCACTTTTTCTGGATAAGTCCCAATTACCAGTTACTAAATAATAAAAGCAATATCGTTCCCATCTTTTTCTTTTGCGGTAGCTGGAAAATAGGCTACGCCTTGTTCCGTAAGCTGGCTTTAATCCTGAAAGGACCATCATGCCGCCTAGTAGTGATGGTGTCCTCTTACTAGGCATTGGTGGAAGAGCAGAACTTGGATTTATTCAGAATTCTGAATCATTGATCTTGCAAACATGAACGTATATTTTTCTGTATATTCTAATCATGTACATAAATGTAACTATTTTGTACCACGTTAGCTCCTCGTATAAACAGAGCAGTATAGATAAAAAAAATTATTTTGCTTTATTTACTAATGATTTTTATATTAATGCAAGAATAATGGAGTAAACTATTGTAATTTTAGGTTGAAATATCAATTTGTTTATTTATAAACAATTAAAATTTAAAAAGTTATCAACATGTAGAAATTCTGGTTCAAATGCGAAAAATGAGCACCAATGAAACTTTGACAGTATAATAAAAATCTTTATTTAGCACAAGTAGCTATTACAGAGATATAATATACATGTGTAGCAGAGCTGAGTACTTCAGTACAAAAATGTACTGCAAATTTGTACTCCAGTAGTTTAGGTACTCTAAGTACTTTTAATATTTCTGTACTGGTATTGTAAACTTCCAGTACATTTGCAATGTACTTGTACTGGGTACTTATTTTCTGCAATTTTTGATGAAGTATTACTTGTTACTTAAAAAAAGTACTGCAAAATCATAATGTACTGCAAGTATTTTACTAACGTACTCCCAGTAGTAGAAAGTACTCCCAGTAGTAGAAAGTACTCCCAGTATTACAAAGTACTCCCAGTGATAATAAAACTACTCCAAGTACTTAGGAAAAACTATTGAGCCAGTATTTTATTTTATAATTCACGTAATTTTCGCAAAATCCTGTTGTGGCATGCTTGGCGATTTGTATCAACTCTTTATAAGCTAACACCTTCAACTGTCAACCTCATTCAGCATTGTTTGGTGGTAATGAATGTATTAATTTATTAAGTTTGAATGTGATATAGTGTTATAACTTACAAAGTCTGAATAGTTAGTGACAATAGTGTGATATATAGACGTAAGTTAATATGTTTAATAATTTAAATGCAGTTTTAGTTGAATCAAAAATACAGTACATTTTTTTTTTATTTAAAGAAAAGAGATGTGCAAAATGCGATGCGGGAGTGGCAATGGCATGAAAAACATGTTAGCCTCTTAGACTATTGTAAATTATATGTTTACGTTTAAGTTGACTTTCCTTTTTTGTAAATTTATATAGTATTATTATAAATAAAATGGGTATTAAAAAATATGTATTTTATGTAACTTTAACTTGCATACATCATATGTCGTAATACGTAGAATATTATGTTAATAGTTATTACTAGCAATTGATACTATTGATAGTAATAAAAATGGGCCCCAAACATGAAATTATTCTTTTGAAAATTATACTTTCAAAAACTTCACCGGTATGATTGATAATGTAACTGTTATATTACTGATTATTGTTAGCAATTCTAATATGTTAAAAATAATTTGAATAATGTTTATCTGATATTATAGTACTGCTTTTAAAAAAGTACTTATAAAGATACTGCTAGTAATTTAAAATATGTAAATCACTGAGGTTACTGCTAAAAGTAAAGTACTTACAGTAGTTGAAAGTACTGCAAGTATTTATAAAATACTGAAAATACTTGAAGAGTACTTTGCTTAATACTGCTACTGCAAATGTTTAATTTTAAGTACATTACTCAATACTTCAAGTACTTTTGAAATATACTGGTACTTAATACTGCAAGTAAAACAAAAATTGTTTGATACTGCTTACTGTTTACTCCCAGTCCTTTCATTGAGTACTGGTCACAGCTCTGATGTGTAGTACAGTAAGTACATTTACCTACATTTAACAATACTAATAATTTATACAACATACTTATAATAAGCCTAATGAGCAAAATAGAACTAAGTTATATATACATGAATTTATATAAATATTTTTTAAACAGAAAGACATTCTTAGCTTGCTTTATAAATTCTGGTAATTTGTTAAATTCGGCCGTTCCCTTGTCGTATATGAAGGACTTTGGTTTCATTAAGTTTGAGTAATTAATATTGATATGATTTCTTTGCCGTGTATTGTAATTATGAATATTCTTACGACGCTGTACATTTGTTGACAAATATGTTGGTAGTAAGTTATTGTGAAGTTTGTATAAGAATATTAGTGTTCTGTATTTTATATTGTCTTTTACTGAAAACCATTTAAGTGTACATTGCATTGTATTTATATTAGCATATCTATTACATTTTAAAATAAAACGCATACATCTATTTTGAAGTAGTTGTAGTTTAGATATATTGGTGTCAGAACTTTATATAAATTTAAATACGTCATCAGTACATCAGTAAAGTTAAAGTTAACCGAATCGCTGATATTATCTTTGTTTGACTATTGTAATGTTGTTTATGGACCATGTTTATCAGCACATGATATGCATCGCATACAAGTAGTCCAAAATACATGCATGCGATTTTCTGCAAATGTAAGACGAAGAGAACACATTACTCCGTACTATGCGATACACGGATGGAATAAAATGAAAGTCAGGCGGGACATACACTTCTCTTGTTTAACTCAAAAAATTATAACTATGAACAAACCGTTATATTTAAGAGAAAAAATTATTTTTGCACAAGATATTCAAGAACGTAACAGAAGAAATGAGCACTTGTTGTGTGTGCCTCTACATCGTACCACTGCTTTCAGAGGATCTTTTTCTTATTATTCTGTGTCGATTTACAATGCCCTACCTGATCACATCAAGTCAATTAGAAATCCATTTTCTTTTAAAAATAAAATAAAACGGCATTTTTTCTAACATTCTATAGCATGATCACTAAATGTTACGTCACCGCTGTCATAAAAAGGTCAATATTCTATGTTGTTGAATCCTTCACATCTTCTATTCATTATTCACTTTTCTATTTTTGTACAATATTTTCTTATTTTTTTTTTTTTTTTAAAAGCATATACATGTAATTTTGCTGTTGTAACTATTTTTCAAGGGGCGAGCATGGGTGCGTCTTTACTATGTACATACTTCGATATGAGATGTAAAGCAACGTTAGGCGTGGTTAGTAGTTGGATTGATGACCGTTCCAACGAAGACCACGTCCTCGCCTCACCCATCTTCCAGCGGCTTGTATATCAGTGTATGCGCGGAAGCTATACAACCTTAGGCGAGGGTTGTATAGGAGATATACCATCCTTCGGAGGGGATGTAAAGCCGTCGGTCCCTTGTCTATTAAATGTTAGGCAAGTAAAAGATCCCTACTCTTCTTAAGGGAAGAGGTTCGGCAAAATTCCTGGTTGGGGGTAGCTCGTCTACAGGCGTCGGTGTTAGGCCTCAGTAGCGGAAATAGGCCGACGTTAAATAAATGTATAAAAAAAAAAACTATTTTTCAGGTTGGGCTAAAGCAGCCAATGGCTGAGCCCCGCCTTAATAAAGTCATTATTATTATTATTATTATCACACATATATAATGTACTTGAGCAGTTAGTACTCGAAGTGTATTGTGTTATAAATAGTTTTCCTTGTATTTGAAGTTAAATGTTTACTAACACGATAGGCGAATCCCAGTTTTTTTGATATCTTTTTACATATGAAGTTTATATGGTCGTTAAGTGTTAGTTTGTTATCTATGATTATCCCTAAATATCTCATAGTTATGACCTTTTCAAGATTTTCTCCGTTGTATTATTACACACATATTATTAATGTTTTGATTCAAATATTTGTTAAAACCTATTATCATATATTTGGATTTTTTGGCATTTCCCGTTAATCCGTTCGTTGTAAACCATTCATTAATTAATTCCAGTGTCATGTTAATTTTTTGGATAACTTGCTTCACATTAGTTCCAGATAAATATATTATAGTATCGTCTGCAAAGAGATGTATTTTGCACTCCTCTGAGTAGATTAGAAGTAAATCATTAATAAATATCGTGAAAAGCATAGGCCCTAGTACACTACCTTGTGGAACTCCATTATTATTAAAAAGTTTTTCAGATTTAATTTTATTTATTTTGGTTTGCTGACTCCTTTCATATAGATACGACTTAAACCATTCGTACACCGTGTCAATAATATAGTTTATGAATAATTAACAAAGAAAAACTATTTCTTGCACCAGGCAGGTGGTGCAAAATCGTTCATACACGCTGCTGATTAGGTAAAATTTCTAGGAAAATTGCGAAATCTGAGTACCAATAAAATCAACGTTTCTTTAAAGTGTAGAAGGTATACCGAACAGAAAAATGATTTCTTACGGCTGGACCGTAGTGCAAAGTACTTCTTACGCATGTTTGAAACTAGAAATCATGTTCGCATCTACCCGTGTTTTGACCGCATCAGCGCTCATTTTTTCGTTTGTTAAAGTCAATAAAAATAATCTTATGTCATAAATAAGTTAAGGCAGATATTTTGCAAACAATGTTGTGTAATCTGTTTTGTAAAAATTATATTTATGAATAATATAAGCTATCCCGCCACTAATAAAATATACAATCATCTCACAGATCTCAGTAAATATTTTAAGGAGCAAAACACATATGATTTTCATGTTATGTAATTTCAATCAATGTCGAATAAAAATTCGTCAGAAGTATCGAACTCGTTACTGTAGGAGATACTGTCCTCTTCGTAATTTTCAGTGGTGTGCTTATCAAGTTTATTACCTAAAAAAATAATAATAAGAAACAATGAATTACTATCAATGAATAATTTTCAACCAATAATTTGTAATAAAGTGTGTACCCTCATTAATGCTGCTATCAGCCTCCACGGTGATTTCGTCAACGGGATAAGTAATTGATCTCCTGTAAACCACCGGAAGCAGCATTTATTGACCTGCAGTGCCCAACCGAAAGATTCCCAAGAGATATTTGGAGCTTTGGCCTCATGTGCATTCCTCCATATGGTTGCAATGTATATTGCACGCAAGATCAACTGCATCAGCTCGTTCTTACAAGGTGTGAGAACGGCCCCATCAAAGTTTCTCATTTTCATTTGCAAAAAGTTGCTGTTATCATTAAACGGATAAATTTGATTGAAAGCTGCCGATCTTGCCACGTTAATTTTATTTTATGCTATTAAAACCGTACATTTTACAAATAAATTCTTCTACAATATTGAGCGCATGCGTGACTGTGATATTAGCAAAACATTCTAAAATTTGGGTACTTTTCCTTAAAATCGCTAAAGGCCTCTTTTTACCCTTTCGGAAGAAGGAGGGGTTACTGTCATAGCCCGTCAGGGCATGGAAAAATGGAAGCGCCAAGCAAACGTCGCTTTCAACAGCAGCACACAATTTATTGATATTAACGAGGCGTTGGTGGCTTCCTACCCCAACGAGCATGTGAATATTAACCCCGTCTTGTACATGACACAAGTACAAAAGGTTAATAATTCGAGAAATCAAAACTATACACAACCTGTCCACAAAGAAAATGAAAATAGTACTGAAGAATAAAGATTTTGATCAAATAACAATATTGGAACTGTGCTTGAAAATAGTCAATCCGAACTACAACAGCGGCCGTAGAAATTGCTTGCGTTATTTTAGTCAGACAAACGCGCTTTGATTAGTTTGACGTCACATGCTTGCTGGCTCGGCAGACGCCAGATTATCTGTAAAATGCGTTAGGGGTATTTCGTGTCGTTCTCGTTAGAACAAAATTTGAATTCACGGCAGTAACAGTGCCTTTACTATTCAGAACGTTAAATAGAGTTTGTTTATTGCTGCCAGATATGGAGGAGGGTTTCCAGAAAGAAGAATCACGTAATTTCCCGAACGTAAACGTGATTATGGTATTTTAACCATCCTTAATCCAGTGGTGTCAAGCTAGTCGGTATCTGTTTGAATCATCACAATATGAGTGGAGTAAGTTTTGTATCGCAGACTTTCTAAATGCATTTTGTAGAAGTCAGATTGTCAGATTTTATGGGGAACGTAACCTATATCTTTGCCTGAGGTTGAAAATGAAACTTGACTACTCTTACTTCTATAATATAATATCCGGATTTGAATCGATACATCACATACATCTTACTGCCAAGTCAGTTCTACTGTTCTGCGGCTCAATGTTTTCTGCATTATGTGAAGTTGATGGTTCCGGCACGTATTCCAAACATTTATTAGATTTTTTGCACAGTAACTCTTCAACTTTTCTTTTTCGGACCCTCCTTTCAGTAGCTAATCGAGTTGTTTTGTGTACTGCTTTATCTGCTTGACAGGCAAATATATGAGGCACCACATCACCTTTCATACGTGCCTTTACTTTGCTAAGTTTCTATTCCAAATAATTTTCCATGTCTTGTTCAAGCTAAAAAAAAACAACTACCATTGTATGCCATTATGATCAACAACGAGTATCTACTACTTGTCTAGATATAACTTACATTAATATGGTCCTGGTACTAATACAAAGTTCATGTTGAAGAAACTTTTTTAATCCCTGGTCTTGTTACTGTCGTAAACCATTTTTTTCTTCATTATTTGCTTTGGGACGCTTACAAATATTTTTGTTGGCGTTCTAATTGTTAGTCTCTTGTGAAAACGCAAAGACCATTAAAGTACTGGGAACGTAGCAAAAGATATCCCAATAGGCACTGTTTTCATGGGTGAGGAATCCAATGGTGGCCATGGTTTACACCCAATTTAGCGCAAACCATCCCTTAATCAAGAAATCACCCCCTTTTCCGGTTTGTCGAATCGGTTTCTTTTGCTCAATTTCAATAAATGTTACTCCACCTGTTCTCAAGGGTTGAAACAACACCCCCAAAAACCGAAATACCTTCAAAAAGCTTCAAATCGAACAGAAATTGGTATGCCCCCGTTTTCGAGGGCGAGAAACACGATGGTGGCAATATTTTCTGACCCACCCCTCCCCAACCACCCCAAACGCAAAAACTTGTCACCTGTCGAAAATTGTCACCATCGTTTCTCTCGTCCACGAAAATGGGGGTACATACCCATTTTTGTTCAAATTCGAGGTTTTGATGGTATTGCGGATTTGAGGGTGAAGGCGGTTTCAACTCCTGGGGTCAGACGAGAGATGACTTGTGGTCGAAAGTTGCGTAATTTTTTGAATTAAGCAAAAAATCCGATCCGACAGTCAGAGCCAAAAAACCGGAAAAGGGGATGGTTCTTCGCATAAAGGGATAGTTTGCGATAAATTGGGGTGTACTATTGTCACCATCATATCCCTCACCCTCGAGAACGGGGGAGGGAAATGTCTTTTGTTGCGTTCACAGTACTTCATTAATTTTTTTTATATCAATTTTTTTTGCCAAGTTGTTTTCGTTTTGGTCAGCTGACCGTTGCTGCCACGCCCTTTTGCGACATAGCGGAATGGTGCTGTGCGCGCATCCAGAAACGCTGCTGAAGGTCTGCTGACCAAACGAAAACAACTTGGTAAAAAAAACTTAAAAAATCGATAAAGAAAAAATTAAGCATCGTAGAGGGGTATTTCCTGTATCAAAATTGTAGAGAATATCTTTCTTTACGTGATATATTCTTTTTATTATTAGAAGTATTTTATGGCCGTCGTACCGCGTTACAGTCAAGCAAGGCCAATTTGTTGATAGTTTTTATTTATTTACAAATTGCTACAACACCCAAGTCCTAAACATTTCAGTGTTGTTCCTGACATTTTTCTACATCGATTGATTATAAAATTTTAAAATTATCCCCTGAGAAATAAAATCCAAACGATAGATTCATTTTATTGTACCAATAAACTTATTTTCAATTCTTATATCAATAAACTTGTGAAATCAAGCACGAATAATCATATAAATACATACTCACAAGAGCTTCTGTTCTTGAAAACTTACAAAAATCCTATGAAGTCTACATGTAAGCTCATAAAAACACATAAACCTAATAATTGACTCCAAAAACTGAGAAAATTTTCTGTTTTGATTATGTATTGACAAGATTACTTTTGGAGGTCATAACAAATATAAAATTTATAAAAACATTTTCAATTCGCTTCATATTATTTATTAAAACCCAGCATAATAACGAGAAATAGGTTAATCGTTCTTAGTTTGTGGTTAGCATCTCCAAGAACATAGCGTAACTCGAAGCCGCAGGTCTTACCACGTATAACATTATAGCATGCTGATCACCTTTGGCGCGCTGATCCCTGATTGGTCAATACTTGATCTGTGGAATGCAGCACCACTATTTTTTATGCCACAATAATAACTTTTATCATACGTACCTCGTAATACCACCGAAATTAATCCGGCAAAGTATTCAGTGAATTTAAAGCGATCCAAACAATTCAGACATACTTGCGTACAACAACCAACAACCGATATAGGTAATTAGTGATCTCGGAATAGTAAATACAATACAATAAATAATAAAAAATAGTACGTCGTGTGTGTACGTACACGCGAGGGGGCTCGCGGCGAGGCTATTCTGATTTTCTCCCCACGGAATGCCGCGTTAGTTGAGGAATGTAACCTCTAAACGGGTATCAAACACACCTGAGTTTGGTACAGGCCCCGGCATCACTTTACTACGTTCTGAGCACGTTTTTAAGACTCCGGCATCCAGTAAGTTTAACGCATCGAGTGTACCTTTCAATCGCACAATAGTCGAGTGTACACTGATGGAAGTTCCAGTCAAATTGATAGCTAGAACTTGTTTGGCCGGCTACATTCCAATGATATTTTGCTTCAGAATGTACCTGACCGCTTCAGAGTTAAAATAGGGAATTTAGTTGAAGAGTACCTTTGCCGGTTGACGGAAGATATTTCTTTTAGTTTTGAAAACACGTGGAGGTTGTGGCCCTTGGTGCGAGTGTAGTGTTTGGTGTTTTGTTTTGCATTGTTACAGTGAACTGGCTCTTGGATTTTAGTGTATTATGGGCACGGACCTCCGGGACACACTGGATATTTATTTAAACACATGGTAGGTCATTTAAAAAATTGTGCGCTCACCTATAATCATTTTTGTCAATATACCTGTTTAACATTTCCGTCCTGGCAATGAGGAATTCCTTTTAAATGATACCATCACGCATAAATTAAAATTGTTTTGTGTCTATAATTTTGTTTAATTAAACTTGTTTCTAAGAAATGAATAGGTGCCCGTCTCGAAATAATTTTCTATTTACGCCTTCGGGCTGAATAAATACTTCATAAATACTTGCTAATTATTTTAGTGAGTCAACAGCTTGAAGTAATAATTAAGATATTTTAAAAACATAGCTTAGATTTGACCGTTTATAGTATTTTTATTAGATAACTAGGTGCTCTAGGTACATATATAGTCTGTATTTATTTACAATTTGTTATTGTTATTTTTTTAAATACATTACCCTTGAATCTTTACTTTAAGTTTGTTTACATTCGGCAGAGATGTGTAATGTAATAGATGTGGATGCAAACTGAACTATTTCACCTATTTAACAAAAATATAATCAGCTCATGAGACACATTTCAAGTCGGTATGGTATTAGGTAGTATTTACTTAAGCAATGAAAATAAAGTATAAGTTTTATTTTACTTTTAGACAACTAAGTAAAGGTAGGTGTAAGTATATATCTACATTTCTTGCAAAGTAAAACTTCTCTAGTTTTATGTTTATGTGATTTCAATTTACGACTTTACATTTTTCAAAAGTATCTTGTGAAAACTATTTGTGAGAACTATCCTCACAAATAGTTTTCACGAGTACCAAAAAATATAGAGCCAATATTCACAACCCGCACTTTGCCATCAGGAGTTGATTAAAAGTTTACCGATGAATGAGTAGTGTAACCAGACAGAAAACGGGGCACGCCAGATATATATATGCGTGTTTTAGCCTATAATAAATATATATTTTGTCAGATTTGCTCCATTATATAGTCCGGGAGACAGCATTGCAAATTTGTGAGTTTTTATAAAATCTAATCTTTATAAAAATTATAGTTTAGATGACGTAGATAATATATGAAACAAGCGTCAATCGCCGGCGTCTTGGTGGGGGTGGCTGTGAGAAAATTCGAAACATGTAAAAAAAGATAAGTAAAGTCATTTCATCATCATTTTCTGTGGGGGCAAGACCGTCAGCTAAGGGGGTTATAGGTGTCGAGTGGGCATGACATTTAAGCCTCGAGTACTTTAATTAACTGCTTAACTGACGTTCTTCCTCCTATCAGTTCGTCAGCTAACTAGGTATTTGTTTAATTAAATTCAATGTCTCAAGTAGTAATTAACTGCTTGACTGACGATCTTCCCCCTGCCAGATCGTCAGCTGACTATTTGTTTCATTAAATACAATGTCTCAAGTAGTAATTATAAAAATTTTAGCCGTGATAAAATTGATTTTATTATTATTTTATCATTTTAATGTTCCTTCAAGCATTTATTACATACAGTGTGTCCCACTTCGTAAGTCACATCTATAACTTGGTTATTTGTATTTGGATTTGTATATATTTTTTACAACACATAATACCCATAATGAACTAACTACCTTTGGAAGATAGAACTGTTACTCAATCTCTATTTCAAAGCCAACTGTGATGTTTTTAAAATGGGAATTTTACAAAAGTAACATTAGCGATTGAGATAGAGGAAAAATGTATTTGAAAAAGTCGTTCAAAAAAATTAAGTAAGTTCAAATATGAAGTTTCATTAGAAAATATTGATTTTTAGTTTTTTTTTTGAAAAATGTTGCAAGTAAAAAAAATTCGAGGTTTGGGTTAGTTTAGAGCATCCAGATTGCTATGAATGTCAATCTACTGACATCAATTATTGTAAACACCATAGTTGTTAATTTTTACGTCAAAATTCCTTTGAAATTAACAATTCCAGAAAAAGTGGAAATTATTCGTCTCGTTGGAGATAATATTCGTCCCTTCAGAGAGGCTGCTAAAATATTTAATCGTAGACATCCCGATCGTCCTCCAGTACATAATTGCACCGTAGCTGCCCTCAATAGGAAATTTGATCAAACCGGCACTATTGTAAAGCCAAAATTGAAACCTACCAAAAGGCATCCAGATGATGATATTATATTGGGTTTTGTTAATGGAAACCCGTGAACCAGTGTAAGAGAAATTCAAGCCAATATTTCTTCCCACGTTGCAAGAAGGGGACCCAGAACGAAGATTAGAATATTGTTATTGGCTGCAAGGCAATTTTCTAAAGGACCGTCGTTTTATCGATAAAATACTCTTCTCAGACGAAGCCACATTTACCACTAATGGCGTGGTTTCGTCACAATATTGAAGATATTTGGCTGCGGATAATTGAAATTGGGTAATCACATGCAAAAGTCAGTACTCTCAAAAAGTGAATGTATGGTGTGGTATCCTGGGAACCCGTCTAATTGGTCCATTTTTTGGTCATTCTGGAGGATACCGACTTCTGCTAGCAAAAAATTAAAAATACTCATGTGTCACATGTTACATCCGTAACAATTTCCCACCTACTAAATGTTGTGCAAATGCTGTATAACCCCACAAAAAATTCATAAAGTTTCGCCATTCACTATTTACATTGTGCACCCGCCATCTTCAAATCGACATCGCACCACAAAACCATCGCACGCACTTGTACTTCACATCATCGTTTCCAGTCCAAATGCGCTGTTGCCACGTATTATCTGCTTTTTACTGTCTAACGTGCCTGTTGTACATACATCAAACCCAACAATATCTAGAAAATTTTCCTTGCCCTTCTCGCAAGTAAAAAAAAAGCCACAATAACCCAAATTTGCTATTGTCAGCCGTCTCCTCTAACGTTCTTTACCCCACCCAGCATCCCTATTCGCTCCACGATCCCGTCAATTTCTGGGGTTACTATTCATTTGCACAACATTTCGATATACACAAATTACTTCTTACAATGAATAGGTACTACATGAACTAACCAAAAAACCGTGAAAAAACCAAAAGTCGGTATCCTCCAGAATTACCCATTTTTTTTTCGAGGAAAATTTAAAAGCTGATGTTTACTTGAATTTCCTTAACACAGAATTGTCCGATGCTATAGACGATTTCCCGCTTGCATTGCAAAGAGATATCCGCTTCCAGTACATAATGCCTTGATTGTGAAAGAATGGTTTAATCGAAATTTTCCTCGAAAATGGATAGGACGTAATAGTGCACTTTGCGAGTTTCCGCTCAGATCTCCAGATATTACTCCCCTGGATTTTTATTTATGGGGTGAACTTAAAGAAAAAGTTTATAAAAGCAGGCCACACACACGACAAGAATTGTGTAACAGAATTTTGGAAGTTTGCCGATCAATATCTCCTGAAGAATTAAGAAAAGTATCGAATCATAATAAAAAAATAATTTTAAAATACATTGAAGGCGATCTATCGGAAAATATTTCGGATAATTATTATTTTTAGCATTGTTAATATTGTGTTCGGTTTTCTTTGAATAAAATAAATTATCAACATTATGTAAACTGGTTTATTAAATTAAAAATTTCCAACTATTTTCTGGAATTCATAGCAATCTGGATGCTCTAAACTAACCCAAACCTTGAATTTTTCTGACTTGCAATATTTAAAAAAAAAAAAAACTAAAAATCGATATTTTCAAATGAAACTTCATATTTGAACTTACTTAATTTTTCTGAACGACTTCTCCAAATACATTTTTCCTCTATCTCAATCGCTAATGTTACTTTTGCAAAATTCCCATTTTAAAAACATCACAGTTGGCTTTGAAATAGAGATTGAGTAACAGTTTTACCTTCGAAAAGTAGTTCATTATGGGTATTATGTGCTGTAAAAAGTATATACAAATACAAAAATAGCCAACTTATAGGGGTGGCTTAGTTCGAAATAGGACTGTATTAGAATTTCATTAACTGCTTAACTGACGATCTTCCCCCTATCAGATCGTCAGCTGACTATTTGTTTCATTAAATACAGTGTCTCAAGTAGTAATTTATAAATATTTCAGCCACGATAAAATTGATTATATTATTATTTTTTAATGTTCCTTCAAGCATTTTTTACATATTAGAATTTCATTAACTGCTTGACTGACGATCTTCCCCCTATCAGATCGTCAGCTGACTATTTGTTTCATTAAATATAATATTTCAAGTAGTAATTATGAACATTTCTGCCATGTTAAAATTGATTTTATTATTATTTTATCATTTTAATATTTCTTTAAGTATTTTTTACATGTTAGAATTTTATTAACTGCTCGAATGACGACCTTCCCTCTATCAGATCGTCAGCTGACTATTTGTTTAATTAAATACAATCTCCCAAGTAGCAGTCATAAAAATTTCAGTCATGATAAAATTGATTTTATTATTATTTTATCATTTTACTTAATATTTCTTCAAGAATTTTTTACATATTTGAATTTCATTAACTGACGATCTTTCCCCTATCAGATCGTCAGCTGACTATTTGTTCCATTAAATAGAATGTCTCAAGCGAGGTCTCAAGAAATTATTATAAAAATTTCAGCCACGATAAAATTAATTTTATTATTACTTTGCCGCTTCAATCCTTCTTTTTATATTATGATGAAAGAAATATATGTAAATAATAATTAATTAGTTATTATTCTGGAGTAGATATTGATCATTTTATATATAAATTCTAGTATAAATGTTATTAAATAATTTTATTACAAAAAATATTTTTAAAAAAGTTTTTATTTTATTATTTTTAGAATACCCTACAACATTATGCACATGATAAATTATTATGAATTTTAATTTGTTTTTTTATAATTCTCCTTCACTCGAATCTTCACTTATGTCAGATTCATCATCACTCTTTTCGCAACTGTCTTCGGAACTATCAATAAATATTTCTTCTTCCTCTTCTTCATCCTCAAATTGTTCATCTTCTTGTTCCTCAGCTTGCCCTTCGTGTTCAGATTCCTCAATATTTTCTCTTGGTTCGTTGTTTTCTGTAATAAAACATAAATTTGATTACCATAATTATTTTTAAATCTATTTGTTTAATCGTAAATTTTTCACAAAAAATTATAATAATCAAAATAAATACCTGCAGTGTTTTCAACGCTTGTTATGCTGGTGATACTCGGTGGAAGTTGATCACTTTCGAACCATTTAAAAATGTGCCTGTTCTCTTTTCTTCCCATCCGAAATTTTTTGGTGAAAATAATATTGAAACTGTTTATATTAATATTATACTTACATAACAACTTATATTAGAATCGGTGGCCTATATATTTTTTTGAAGCAAAACGAGATACAATTAAATTTCGGAGCGTGAGCCCGAAATCTCTCTCATCTGTTTTTAACTATTCGGAGCATAATTATATAATTATTTAATAATATTTATATATAAAAAGATCAATATCTACCCCAGAATGATTATTAATGAATTGTTATTTTACATATATTTCTTAAAGTTTTAAAACAACTATACTTTTCATTATAATATAAAAAGAAATATTGGAGCGGTAAAATAATAATAAAATTAATTTTATCATGGCTGAAATACTTGAAAAATAGTCAGCTGACAATCTTTTTTTTATTTAACATTTATTTAACGTCGGTGTATTTCCGTTACTGCTGCATATCACCGACGCCTGTAGACGAGCTACCCCCAACCAGGAACTTTGCCGAACCTCTTCCCTTAAGAAGAGTAGGGATCTTTTACTTGCCTAACATTTAATAGACAAGGGACCGTCGGCTTTACATCCCTTCCGAAGGATGGTATATCACCTACACAACCCTCGCCTAAGGTTGCATAGCTTCCGCGAATACACTGATAAACAAGCCACTGTAAGATATGTGAGGCGAGGACACGGTCTTCTTTGAAACGGTCATCCATCGAAGTATGTAGGTACATAGTAAAGACGCATCTACGCTCGCCCATAGCTGGCAATCTGATAGGGGGAAGATCGTCAGTCAAGCAGTTAATGAAATTATTCGAGACTTAAAGGCCATGCCCGCTCGACACCTATAACCCCCTAGCTGAGGGACTTGCCCCCACAGGATGCACAGCGGGTTATTGTTTTTACCATTAAAAAAATTTGACAAATACGCTGAAGAAGTTTCGTGCTTCATGAAATAAATTTGCACCCTCAC
Source organism: Leptura quadrifasciata (assembly GCA_963675555.1). NCBI lineage: Eukaryota > Metazoa > Arthropoda > Insecta > Coleoptera > Cerambycidae > Leptura > Leptura quadrifasciata. Next base: position 117,475,149 of record OY776677.1, read on the forward strand.
TTTTTATTACCGATTTATAAGAGTAGCTGACGAGTATCCCCCGTTTTCAGTACAGCTGACTGTCATTTTTCTAATCTTTATAACTTAAATATAAACTACAAATTTTCAAGTTTGATGAAAACGACTTTATTTTTCTTTTTTTTACATGTTTCGAATTTTCTCACAGCCACCTCCACCACTACCCATGCAGCTGACGCTCAGATCTTTAAACAACTCTGTGAGCAGGAACATTTGGACTATGAATTTGATTTTAAGAAATGATTTATTCATTTGCAAGGCTGTCTCCCGGACTAATATGGAAACTGAAGGGAAGTCACGTGCCCCAATGCTCTCCCTTAATTACGCCAGTGTTTTCGATAATACCGAGGATACCATTGTTTAGGTATTTGGGGAATATCTGTCAGTGTCGGTATCATAATACAGTGAATTTAAATGAAAACTATCCACCTTAAATAAATTTGGATATATCTATTGATTTTTGCATGAAACGTAAAAATATCTCAAAAAGAAATAATAAAGGGACACACTTTGTTATGAATAGACCAAGGATTAGTTACATCTCAAATGCCCCCACAAAAAAAGTCTAAAGAAGTCAAATCTGGTGACTGAGATGGCTACTCCATTATCGGACTTCCTCTACCTGTTCAATGACCAGGGATGTATTATTAAGAAATTGATAGACAGTACCAGAAAAATGTTGCGGTGCTTCATATTGTTGAAATACAGAGAGATTTTCAGAAAGGAGTCATTGCTTAATATTTCAGTAATTTGTGAATCTACTGTCTCTCTGAGTAGGTAATTCTAAATAAGATTCACTATTTAGCTTTCCGTCAATAAAATAGGGTCCAACAATATGGTGTCCTAGGACACCACACCAAACATTCAATTTTTGAGGTACGTATTTGAGTTAGTACGGCTCCTTACTAAAATATATGGTCCCTTCTGGAGGAAAGCATGAAATTTGGCATGCATATAGCTTTCATATATATATGCTTCAATGTAGATGTGAAACACGTTGAGAAATGACTTATTTCCCTCAAAATTGAATAAAGTTCGAGCCGAATTCTAAAATTTGTCTGTAGCAAGAGATTTTAAAATATAAAAACTAGTGTGGTATAACTTGGGAAACAAATTAACTTTGGTTTGATCTGAGGATTGATCTGTCGTGCGTTTTGTGTGTTACGTCGTATTGTGTAAAATAATTGTTTTCCTGTTTTTCTAACGAAATTTTCTTGACAGAACTACGGAATGAAGGATGTAAGACAGTACAACCTACTTTTGTGTCAGTAACAATCTATGTAAAAATTAAATCATATTGCACATGCATACTGTTTTAGTTTTCATGGTCATAAATCCTCATAATCATTTTCCGTACGTCATTGTCTTATTTATGTAAGATTTATTTATTTTTTCCACGACTGTGTCTAGCAGTGAGCTGCACATTCCATGAGATTTAAGTCAGATGTGTGCCTACTAAGTATGGGTTTGTTTAACCTTGAAATAACTAAATGTTTCGTTATATCTACTGAGCTTATATAGTTTGCTAAAATTATTTAATATCATTCATTGCGACAAGCATTGTTAGTTTATTCATGTCATACGCTGTTGAGAAATAAGATTACATGGATTTAAATAAGGCTAGTACACCCTTTTGTGAAACTTTTATTAGTTATATCCAGGACCGGCTAAATATATATTATTAACAACTTTATTAATTATATACTCGTTATTCAATCAATGTCTGTTTAATGAATTATTGTGATCTACAAAATTTGTAACTCAAAAATCGTTTCTGTTCGAGTGGATCATTTAGTTGATGTGGATGTTTTATAACAGAACATATCCGGTATTGACCGGATTAACCCCAAGGCAATGAGGCATTGCCTCGAGGCTCCACCAAATTGCCTTGAAAATTTATTTCATTAAAAAGTTAAAAATATCAATGATTTCTGATTTCTTTCGAAATTTGGAATGACAAATCAATCTTCCGCCACTCAGCTAAGCACGCGGTTCCTACTATATCGACCATGCGTAATATACCAACACACTAGCCTGCTCCGTTTTATATAGGCGAATAAACCTGTAGGTACCTGTCTTGTAGAGAATATCTCATTGCGCCATTTTTCTGCTACAAATTGTAGCATAAAAGGATCGAAATATCTGTTCCCATCCTGTATTATTAAACAATATGTAAATAAAAAGGTCCTTACGATTTACATCCTAGATTCTAGGAAGCTATCGCCGCTGATTTTCCGAAAATCACCGGTCTTAGCAAACCTCCACCTCAATTTTGCCTACAGGCCCCCAGCCCTGAATTACTCTTTTCTTCTTTTTATGGGGTTTTCCGAGGGTATTTCTAGAGATCGACCGATATAGATATTTTTGCCGATACCGATAATCGGTCGATACTTATATGCCAATTTCCAATACTGATACTATCGGCATATCGGCAATAAAAATTCATAAGTGGTTGCGCGTTCTGCCACAGGAGACTTATACCAGAATGGAAACATGTATCTTTCCACCAAAATTGAATTTTTGTGGGGCGGCTATTATTATGTAGGTTTTATTGTCAAGTTAAAAAATATTTGTACTTTCTGATCGCATGTTTTTCACTGTGCTGAATTCAAAGTTATAAATCATCCACACCTTAAAAAGCATATATTACAATGCTGTATAAAAAGACAACAAACCGTTTTGGAAGACGACATTATTTTTTTCCTGTTAATAGAAGAATCCTAAAACTATTTTAAATAATGTTTTGTCGTGATATATTATTTATATGTTTGACTATTTGTTTTCGAAGGTTTTCTCATTTCTTATAGTTGCTAATTTAAACAGTTCCGAAGTTTCAATATTTGAATGGAACCTACACAATGATAAAGTACACCTATTTATTGTTGATAATGCATCTAACAAAAAGAAAGGGATTTGGGCTATTAAAATTCGTATTGAATCGTGTTTCATACACACCCTCCAGCTAGTGATACAAAATTCGCTTAATAATCAGAGAGCTGTCATTGAATAGCAAAATCCAGAAGAATCGTAACTCATTTCAACCACTCTTCTCTAGCATGTGATACACTAAAAAACTTATAAGAGAAATTAAATTGTCCCACCAAAAAGTTAATCCAAGATGTTCAAACAAGGTGGAACTCTACTTTTTAAGAGACTTTTTATGTGTTGGAGAGACTAACTGAACAAAAACAACCTGTTAATTTATAAATTACAGATCACCCGAATTAACAGATCTTAACCTTTCCAGAATGGGAGCTGGTATAAAATAATTAACTTGCTAAACCCATTTGAGGAATAACTAAAATTGCTAGGTATGAAGACTGCTGTATTTCTGAAGTCATTCCTCTCATCTGTACACTTAAAGCCTATTTGACAAAGCAGGATATCTTGTTCGTAGGTGTAGGAACATTAAAAGAAGAACTATGGAAAAATTTAGATAATCGTTTCAAAGAAATGTTTTCGAGAGAACATTTGATTCTTGCTACATATCTTGATCCAAGATTCCAAACAAAATTTTTTGGCGAAAATGTTCGCGACACTGTTATTTCCATGCTCAAATCCCTAATTGCTGGTGATCAACTTGAACCAAACATTATTGACGTAGATCACGATTCATATTCAAGCGGTGATGAAATGCTATTGACCCAAATCGTTGAAAATGTGGCCCTATCATCAGCGAAAATGAGTAAACCCAGTGCCCACACATTATTTTGGGCATCATATGAAGATATTGCAGGTACCGGTTCCAACTGCAAAAGATCACCAAAGAATTTCAAAGGATGGTTCTCAGAAACCATTGTCAAACATTTCTAATAAAGAAGTTAAAAATTATATGGCTCTGTCAATTATTCCTCGAATAGAAAATCCTTTTATATGGTGGGATAAACACAAGCAAACATTTCCAGATTTATATGTCCAGGTGAAAACTTTCTTGTCTGCGCCAGCAGCAAGCGTTTACAGTGAACAGGTATTCTCAGAAACTGGAAATATATGCGAACCACACCGTAGCCGACTGACGCCTGTTAGAACCGAATGTCTAATTTTCCGTCACCACAATTTACCCATACTTAACGATGATCACGTGACGGATCCCTAAACACGAATGATCGGGGCCCCACGGTGGCCTTCAGAAAATGGGCAAAACGGAATAATATGGGCCCCACAGCAAAAGTTATGCAGCGAAACAGTAAGGGAATCCCATGGAAAAGGAGACGCAGGGGAGTACTATGGGGCCTCCACGGAAAAAGACGATCAACGGATGACTCCACGGAAAAGGGAGAGAAAAGGAACTTCAGGACCATAAATGGGGCGCGGCGGAGCGCTATGTGGCCCATTGAGGGAGGGTATGGGGGCGGGGTCCTGTTTCAATTGGCTATGTGAAGAATACATGAGGTACCGTGTATCTAGTATGATGTAGTACGGTGAAGTACTAATGCAGTATGAAGTATGTTGACCACCTTTCGACAGAGTGATTACTCCCTCGACACAATTTCAACGCGTCTATCGATCCACCTATTGGGAAACTTGATTGAGATAGGCTCTTACTTTTTATGCAAAATGTGGTGTAGCTCCGTCCTGCTGATACCAAATAGTTCTACAGATAATGTCAAAATGCTGGGCATCACCCTAGATAATCATTTACAGTGGAACTCATCATTCGTCTTTTCACTCCCACCTGAGAAGTGGTATTGTAAACTGGGGGAATAATGGACAAAATCAACGTGTTTTTATTTTGCAGAAAGTTGCAATAAGTATTCTAGCAAATCTAGGGTACCGTAAATCTTGTAGAGGAGCTTTTCGGCAACTTTGCATACTAACAGTTATTGGTATCTATATCTATGAAGTCTGCTGCTTTGCTTTCAAAAACAGAGCTATACTCAAAAAAATATAACTCCCCATGACCATGATACTCGTCATATATTGCAGCTTCAACCTGACTCTCACTCTACTCCATTATATCCAAGGAGCATTCTATACAATAGCTGTAGATTATTTAACTATTTGGAAATTAAGGAATCTGCAAATCAGTATATTTTCAAAAGATGCTCAAAAAATACTTCATAGACAGAAATTCTTACACACTGAATGAATTTTTCTCCACGTAATGTTTTTTATGTTGTAGTTTGTATATTTATATTGTATTTAATTATCTATGTACTTGTTAGTTTCATTATGACTGGTGGTGGAGAGGTGAGCGCACTTGCCTCTCACCCAATAGTTCCGGGTTCGATCCCCGGTCGTGGCAGTGGAAAATACTGTGAGAGAGACTTTTCCACTATATACGGATATTGGGTGTGTGTCCCTTGCCTCTAAATGTGTAGCCCCCTCTCACAGAAGGCTCTTCTACAGCCTTCCTGGATAAAGGGGGTCGTAATTACCTGTGGTGTTATTTATTTATTTATTTATTATTACTGTTTGTGAAATGTACTTTAAAATTTTTGTGACGTAATTCTTCAAATATATTGTATAATCGTTCTGATGTATATGTATCTGATGAAATAAATAATCTATCTATCATATTGGATGATGCTGCTAAACGTACTATACAGCAAACATGGAGGAATGGAATAATGTATGGGTAAAAACACGTCTATCAGACCTCAGTCAATTGTGAGAAAGACGATATGAGAGAATATCGAACTTCTATTTTAGAACTAGGCAATTTTCAATTACCTTCTTACTACTCAACGTTATAATTATATCGATTTTATTATTAATGCTGTACTGTTCGCAAAAAAGTACTTTAAACCTTTTTATTATTTTTTAATTAATATGTCCTGAGGCAGTGCCTATAGAAACTGGTTGGATTATATTAATTAAGTATTAGATTATTGGCTAAAAAAAACTGGCAATCATAGTTGAAATGAAGATGACTCAGAGTGCCTCTAATGAATACTGCATAAATTATTCACGTGAAACATGATATGGCCATTAAATATCTACATTTTTACCAAAATCGTCATTTCCGCAGGCGAATGTTCTTGAATTAGTTAATCAATTAAAATTTATGATTTGGTGATTTGGCTGGTTTGAACTGGTCGGTATTACGGAAAATAAGATAATTTACAAAGAATCCACGCATGTGTAATTATTTATGCCCCATATGTGGACCTCAAGTCTAGCTGAGCGAATCTTTATAAAAACATTGTGCAGTTGGAGAGTTGACACATCAAACATACCAGTTGGGACACTAATTTCCCAAATGGGAACAGGATAGCCGTGTTGCATATGAATTTTTCAAAGGCATTTGATATCATCAGTCACACTATTTTAATATCAAAACCTATTGTCACACTTTTGTATTTTGGATTATGCAGCAGTTTAAACAATTTGTCTATTTCCTATCTAAATATTATGTGGTGGCTAGACGCACATACACGGCTACATCGGGTGTCCCTCAAGGATCCTATCTTGGACCGATTTTATTTTTATTATTCATTGATGATCTTACGAAAGTTATTGACTATCATAAGTCTCTATTTGCAGATGATTTCGAAATATAAGGTAGTCAGTTACTCACGGCAGAAGGAATCCATTGAGGCATATCTGGTTTTCGATGAAATTATTAGTGTCAAACGGATCCCCAATATGTTGACATCAAATGGAGGAGGAATGTCATTCTCGGTGTGTTTATCATTCCAAAAATACTAATAAACTTATGGGAATGATCAGTATATATTTTTGCTTTAATATTCATATTATAATACCTATTAAACTTAATACGTTAGGCGCCGCTTATTTAGACACAGTTTGCCTGATACTGTTAATAAATAAATTGTATTATTTTCTAGAATTAATTGTTGATTTTTTCAGACAAAGAAATGAACTAACACTTAAACTATTAGTGCTAAACGCATCGTCAATATGTTTGCACCAAATGGAGCAAGGAAATAAGCGAGATTAGTGTCATTCTCGGTGTGTTTATGGATTTAAAGAGGGCTTTTGTAGACAGTCGATAGACGTGTGAAAAAACTGTATAGATACGGAATCTAAAGTACTGTTTCGAAACGGCTAGAGAAGATTATTTTTTAAACAGTACCTCTCATAGGACGAAATTTGTGAACAAAATGGCAAATAACGGTGCAAGTGCTTGCGGTGTTCTCCAAGGGAGTATTTTGGGGCCTCTTCTTTTCATCTTCATTGTATCTTGAATAACTTATATGTAAATTTGTTTGCCGATGACACTGTAAGATCACTGTATCTGGTGGTGATGTTAAGGTATAACCGATATTCTTAACATCGAATTAAAATTTTGTAAGATTGTTTATCTGGTAACGAGTGTGGTAATAAGTTGAAACTGAATTCGGATAAAACTAACTTATGTTTTTTTGTTCTAAATCTCTGTAATAAACTTCGAAGTACCAACAATTATGTAATTATCAGTGTGTACTATAAACAAAATATACTAAATTAAGTGCTTTGTTGTTATGTCATCAGGACAATTATATGTGTAAAAAATGGGAAAAAATTGGGTTCATTCGCGGAATTGTTAGAAATTAAAACAGTGCAATAAATTACTAATTTACAGTACTATATTCCCAACCAAGAAATCGGCAGTTTGGAACTGCTGGAAAATAAAACAATAACCATTGGGTAATAAGTAAATCATAATATACAGGGTGTGTGTATGTCAATCACTTAACCACGGACTCAGAATACAAAAAAAAAAAAATTGAACCTCCCCCCCCCCCCCACCACCGGGCCTCGTATGTGGATTATTTTTTACAAATCAATGTATTTGATGTTTAAAAACTTCAAAATATTTGAACACTATACTCCAGTATACTATTCGATGCGAGTTTCGCTAACCATAGTAGCATCATCAGTAGATGATTCAAAATGAAAATCAATCTTATTCGTCACTGTATTATCCATTTGTTAATGCGCATTTATGCCACTCTAAAATGGTTCAACAAACATGTGTTTCACCTAACCGTCAAGCACCCGGTCAAGCAAGCAAATAACCATTTTTAGACATTTTTAAGTGTTCAATTTAATTTCAAATAAGTATGCATATTTGGGCAAGGGGACACGCCACGGAGCTGAGATTATACAGGGTTACTGGTAATTCGATACATTCCTTTGAACATGTGATGGGGCATATAACATATACTAACATATACTATGCAAAACTCAATAGTTTTTGAGATATTTAATTTTTTTTGTTTTTCTCAAAAAGTAGATCTTAATGTCCTAAAAGTTAATTTTCGAAAAATCTATCTGACATTTAAAAAATTTTTTTTACTGGATTACTTGTCCAATATTATAGATATCCGTTTGGAATGAAAAATATCTGGAAACATTTCGATCATGTGAACATCTGAAATAAAAACTGAATTTTTTTTTAAATCAGCTATAAAATTAGGTTTTTTCAAAAAAATATTAACGTAACACGCGTATAAATTATTATAAAAACTGCCTTATTTCAATAGCTATCTAACAAGGTACAAATGTTCAATGTACCCTTAATAGTTCTAAGAAAATACTAGTAAAAATAACACAAGTAGTACGAATTTTATTTTTAGATAAACGTAAAAAACATTTTAAAAGTAGAGTTTAATTCTTCATTAATTTCAAAGTTGTACTTTATTTTTTATATGTCTTGCTCAAAATGGGAGCCCCTATTCCGTATACAGACACGGCAGCGTCTTCTTATTTCCGTCCTTGTTACTCTCGTTGTCAGATTATGCCTTATGTGTTGGGCAGCATCGACTATCCTTTGTCTAAGGTTTTCTATAGTATTGGCTGGTGTGGCATAGACCATCTCCTTCATATGACCCCATACGTAATAATCAAGGGGTGTTAAGTCAGGGCTTCGCGCTGGCCAAGGTATTGGGCCCGCTCTTCCAATCCAACGGTTAGGGAAACGTTGATCAAGTAACTGTCGTACTGTCAGCCGATAATGTGCTGGACAACCGTCGTTCTGAAACATCATTCGCTGTCTGACGGCGAGAGGAACATCTTCTAAAATCACCGCCAGATCATTTCTTAAAAAATTTTCATAAATTTCCCCGTTTAAATTTTGAGGAAGAAAGTGTGGCCCTATTAAATAGTGGCCAATGACTCCCATCCACACATTAATAGAAAACTTCATTTGGAAACTAGTTTCACGTGTTAACTTGGGATTTTCCTCTGCCCAATAATGTAGGTTGTGGAAATTTGTTATACCCTCGCGATTAAATTTCGACTCGTCCGTCCATAAAATACTTGTTAAAAAACTTGCACTTTCTGCATCTGAATTTAACATAAAGCGGCAGAATTCCACTCTCCTTCCAGGATCACCTTCCTCCAAGCCTTGGGTAGGGGTATAGTGGTAAGGATGACATCCAACTCTACGTATCGTAGACCAAACTTTCCATTGTGACGCTCCGGTTAGTCTTGCGACTTTATTAGTTGAAATAGTTGGGTCTTCCTCAAAATACCTCAATATTTCTTCCTCATCATCTGGTTCATAAACGGAAGGAGCACCAGCGTCACTTCTTCTACATTTCACGGAGTCAGTTTCAGCGATATTTCGATATGCCGTACTGAATACACGTGCATTTGGTAAGCGGCGGTTAGGGTACCAAAGATCATATTCTCGGCGAGCTTCAGCAGCGTTGCCGCCACAGTATCCATAGACAAACAAGATATCAGCGTATTCTGCGTTGGCATACGCGGCCATGGCACAGAAAATACAATAACAACAACTACGAGCAAAATCAAAATCTTCGATAACTAATTTAACAAGACCAACAAACTTAAGGGACACGGAGATAAGAATGTCAGTTAATGACATATATGTACAAACGTCAAAATTAAGGACTGACTGACTTAAATGAAAATGAACGATTAGTTGTTTAATAAATTCCACCACAAGCATTATCTTTACTAATTTTTTATTAGAACTATCAAGGGTACATTAAACATTTCTACCTAGTTAGATAGCTATTGAAATAAGGAAGTTTTTATAATAATTTGTACGCGTGTTACATTAATATTTTTTTGAAAAAACCTAATAGGTAAATTTCATAACTGATTTTAAAAAAAAATTTTTTACAAATTTTTATTTTAAATGTTCACATGATCGAAATGTTTCCGGATATTTTTCATTCCAAACGGATATCTATAATATTGGACAAGTAATCCAGTAAAAAATTTTTTAAAAATGTCAAGTAGATTTTTTGGAAATTAACTTTTAAGACATTAAGATCTACTTTTTTGAGAAAAACAAAAAAATTGAAATATCTCAAAAACTATTGAGTTTTGCATAATGTATGTTAGGGCTAGATTTACTCCTTAGCTCATGCCCCATCACATCTCCAAAGGAATGTATCGAATTACCAGTAACCCTGTATATGTCTCAAAATTCTTTAGAGTTTTATTTTTACTTAATATGACAATGACACTGACAGTGAAACAACAATATTGTGATTGGTGCACCGTTACTGAATAGAATATATGTTTTCAACGGGGAAATCACTCGATTACTTTTTATTCTACCTACTTAATATAGGCATACTTCGTTTTTCCATTTTATGCGCAAACGGTTAAAAAAAATTGCTGGGACTCAAATCTGACATTTCTGGTAAAATTATCCTGTTAAATTCAATATTTCACTAATGATTTAATCTTTTTAATGCTGTACCCAGTGATATAAAAGAAGCTCCAAATCTTCATGTTTTTGTCAAAAATGTATGTTATATAAATGTTAAATACCAATGCCAATATAAGTAAATACATAATATATGCTAGAAATATATATATAAGTACTTAATAAATACTTCAAATTCAAAATAATGTGTCCTTGTCCCAGTCAAATTAACTGGTATATTGTTAGCTGCACATTAACGCTTCATGAACTCTGTAAATAAGATTTGTGGCCGTGGGGTTTGTCTAGGTCTAGGAGCGGCCCAAACAATGAAATATGTATAAGCCGTTTTACAAAATATAGTGGCACCTTATCTTAATATTCATATAATATTGTTAAAAGATGAATGTTTCACATCATATAATTTTCAGTTTAGAAAGTTTATTTGCTTTATTTGAGGTTTGTATTACAATGAGTCTTCTGGTTTTGTAAGTAAGCAAAAAATTAATGTTGTATTACTGAGTAATGTAAAAACAAAAATTGTTATAGGTGCGGGTACCAGCGTTTGCACAACTTATATGTGAAATGCATAGATTCATAATTTTTCCATAATAGGTATTACAGTAGTAGAGAATATCATAATAAAATAAATTCATTAAAAAATCGACAAGGTTATGTTCATAATGATAGGGTGGTAGCCGATGTATAGTTGTTTGATGATTCTTTGTCATTTCATTAATAACGTATTTTTTAGAGAGCTCTTTCCTAATATTGACAGTTGCCAAATGTTCCCACTTTACCGTATTCATTTAAGGAGCAATATTTTTTTCCAGATATCAATTGAATTATATTAGCTTTAAGCCAAGAAGAAAGAACTTGATATGTTTCAGTGTATCATATACGTTTAAAATATGATTATCTTCTCATTCTGAGAGAACGTACATTTTTTCACACGCTTAACAGAACTATAATCTGACAAATTTGCCATTTTCACTCATGTACCTAGTTTCTCTGGCAATTTGTGCAGTTGCTGTATCGCATTCGCATGTTTACTACTCCGGTTCAGTTCTACCACTGCAAAGTGAGTCAAGACGCGCTTATTACGAAATAAATTTTCAGTAGAAATTACCCACAAGCAGTGGTTCGAATTCCAACAACAACTGTAGTGCCTCGTCCTTTGCTCAAATTCATGTTAACCTCGTATCTTTCAGAAGGCCATTGTGGTGACCTGGAATGCACTAAACAAACAGTTTGAACCTGATTAGTTCTCTAGGCGTTGACCTTGGTAATGAAACCGTCCGACACGACGTCTTGGAACTTGATCTTGTTCCATTGTTGCTAGAAAAAAATTTAAAATACTTCTAGTAATTTATTGTACACTAAATGACATTGTTCCATATAAAAAATAAATTCTTTGTGTTCAGCGGCGAGAGCTAATAATAATAAATTTTGTTATTCGTAACGATTTCTTCTGAGAACATCAATTAAAACCTAAATAATAACAATAAGTTTCTCGGATGTTTTTATTCAGTAATCATAAAATAAAAATTCCTAAACACAAACAAAGCATAAAATATCCTAATTACAAAAAATTGTACGTAATTACAGTCTAAACCTGATATTTTACCTGTTCAAATGTTCCTAGTGAATTAACTCTCGTGTACCTGTGTTATCTTCATAGAAATCAGAAGCGTAACTAGATGATTTGTCGAGGTGAACTCGCTATTTGGAACTTATACTTAAAAACGAATTAACATTTTTGAAGCCGTATGTATAAGTTCAGTTTGGAAATATGTATTATTTAACTTAAATGTACTCTGTACTACTACTTACGAGTTTGTTCGAATCAGTGAAGTAAGATTGATGTCTAATTTTTTATATTATCTCTCACTATAGTTAACATGGGTTTTGAAGGAATAAATATTTATCGAGAGATCCTTGGCAGCTAAACTTTGTCTATGATGGAGGTTCTACAAACACAGAAATCTAAGATTGAAATTAACTTTAAACTAAATTTAATTAATGCCGAAAGGTTGTTTAAAGTTATTTTTTGGAATTTGAGACAAAAAATCAGCAGCATCAGCAGTGTAGAGTTGTCCAACTTTTGTTGTGGTTTCGACGAGTCTTAACAAATTGGCTCAAATACAACATATGGAGCTTAGTATCCGTTTGTGGGATGAGAGTAAAGCTGAAGATCTGCTTGATTCTGTTAAGATGGGGTTGAATGGCTTTGATATGTTGCAAGTATTGCAGATCCTAATGCGAACAAGAAGCTACTTCACATATTTAAAAAAGAATTTCCAATAGATATGCAGGAGGCACCACAGTTGCTGGATATTGGGACATATGATCTATATGTCGTCCATAGTGCATTTAAAACGGGAATAAGGAAGACACTTGCTGAAGATCTTAAACTATTTTTGAAGGAATTTCAGTCTAATACACCTTTGGTCCTCTTTCTTCATGGTAGTCTTTTGGACATCCTCAAGATTTGCATGAAGAGGTTTGTGAAAGCTGATGTATTGTCTTTTATTCCTCTGCGTAAGATGGATGCCCTGACAAAGTTGGAAAACTTATATACACATTTGAAAAGTGTGAAAGATACGCCATTTGAGCCGCTTTTAGACAATGTAGCGGATTTAAGGATATAAGCTGGTGTTCCGTCAGGAATCTCGAACCTGCCTCCAGTACTTCGTTTTTAAGATGTTAGAAAGATGTCCCCTCACATACCCTCCCACTGAAGCTCTTACGTTTTTAAATCCTTACATGGTGGCATATTCAAAAGACACAATAGGGCAGCAATCTACAGCCCTTGAAATTCTATTGAATGCTAATTTTTTTTACTACCAATGTTTATTATCAGAATGCTGATAGGTAGTATAGAAACCTCATAGTTATCAGCGAACGGAAGGCCTATTTCAAGAAAGAAAGATTGGATGATATCTGGATGTCTCTTGAGCAAAAACTGACAATCTTAGAAAATTGGTCAAGTTATTTCTTACTTTGTCTTACGGTAACGCAACCCTCGAAAGAGGGCTTTCGATCAATGGTGATGTTCTTGTAGAAAACTCGAGGGGGTTCCCACCCTAAGAAATGCATGCACCAAATGAAATAATAAGTGTAATAACTGAATAATAACTTTAATGACTAAATAACAACTGTAATAACCAATAATAACTACAATAACTATTAATAGCGAAATTTTTTTCTATTACATATGGAATGAGTTTTGTGCTGCTGCTTTTCTTGCATAATCCAATGGGTATCCCAGTCGGTGAAAAAGGTACCCCTACTACGGTAGTATTATTAGAGTAAAGACAAAATAGAAATTCATGTAAAGTAATCAATTATTTACCTTCGTTTGAAAAATAAAGTCTTTCTCGTGTTAAATTCCAAGTGTGAAATCCAGCTTCAGATTTTTTGTTGTATTGTTATGAAAACAATATTGAAACATCAAATGTACGTGGCTTCAACAATTTATAACCTGCAATATTTTGCTGTTGGCTATCATTATGTATTAATAAAATGTATTTCACAATAAATCAGGTTTAAAATAAGTTCTACACAATTTTAGAAATTCCTGATTGATAATATTTTATTCCTTACCATCTATCATTGTATAGTGTTAAAATGAATAAGGGTAAAAATCAACTCTAAGTACACGATTTCATAAATTTCTAATCTGTATTTTGTTGTGGTGACAATAAAGCGATTTTTGTTATATTTTATTCTCTACCATCAATGCACATTAATAGGAGAAATTTTAATCTGTTAAAATAAAATAAATAAGGATAAAAATGAACTTACACAATTTTATGAATTTTTAATCTGTATAAGAAAGTAAAGGTGGTCAGAAGGTACAGGGGACTACGATAGCGGTAAAGCGCTTTTTGTTATTGTCTTCCAGTTTGGTTTAAGCAAAGGTTATGTTGCTTATCATGAAGTATATAGTCAAAAAGATAAACATGATAGATGGTCAGGGAGTGCGGGGAAGCCACATAGAAAATTAGCTTGTAGTATTATGCATTGGAAGTATTGTATACTACTATGTATACTAATTGTTGTATACTAATTTACATTATTTTGACAGTTTCAAACTGTTGTTTTATTTGTACTAAAAGCCTACTTTGTTAATAGATATTTTTTCAGTTCGTAATTCTTACTGAAAATGTGAATTGAAATTTGATATAGTAATAGCCCCGAAAATAATTTTTTTTCAATGACTATACTTTTCAGTGATAAGACCTAAACAAAATGTTATGTTTGTGTCTGTGTGATGAAAAATAAATTATTTCATGCATCGCCTAGTTTTAATTAGATAGTTAAAAGACAATAATCATAATACCAATTTAATGTCGTTTAAATAAGAGAGTAAGTAATAATGATTCTAAAATTATATGTCAAGTTAATCCTTCATAATCGTTCTGTTAGTGTTTCGTGAATAGAAATTTTTAACACTTTATCCAACGTATTAAAATCAACAAATGTAGAAAAAATTATAGACAAATCTTATGTTATTTCCGCTCCAATTACCTTCCTCTTGTCTTTTTTAATTATGTTTGTGAGCAAATGGTTCTATTGTAAATAACATTTTGTGCTAAATAAATAAATAAATAATTTCTTTGTATTTCTCTCTCTGTTTCCTAGCACGAAGAAGTGTATACAGAGTTGCTGATCTACATTATCTAACATGTGTACATCCTGTGTGTATGCGTATGTGTACCTACTATTAAACATAATTGATATCCCACTTGGCGTTCTTGTCTTTACATTCATAAAGGGGTAATCAAAACAAACCACATTTTATAAACTTTATATTATCGGAATTTGCTGCATTAGTGTTGATTTTTTTGGCTTGGCCATTGTCAGATAGACAATACCCATATGAGCAAGTTGAACCCCTTGATTTAATTTGCGGTATTAGCGGAACACAAATGAAGTTAGAAATATACAAATTTATGTAAAAGTTTCTAATGCAGGCGATTTTCCAAATTTATGGCCGACTCTCGCACTAAACATTAAAATTCAAAACTTCTACAAAGAAACGTTTTTTGATTTTTTTTCTAACCGACAATGTAGCTGAAAGCTTGCTTGATACTATTTACTATGTCCTAGTCTTATTTTTATACTAGATCCTCGATTAGACCCGTCCCCTCCAGAAAAGTTAATGTACGATCAATGGCTATATCTTTCGGTATTGCAAATGATTCTCCGAAGTGTACAACCCTTCGAACTATTAGGATTAGGTATTCCCATGAGATGTGTTGAAGGGTTTCATCTTCTTCACCACACATCCTGCAATTCGGATTATCTACCTCCTTTTCGTTAGTTAGGTATTTATTTAGTTTACAGTGCCATGTGAAAATACCCCCCCTCTAAACAAGTCAATTATCATATCTGAAAACTGAATGAAATTGATTTAACATGAGTGAAAACAAAGCCCTCAGTAGTATATCTCTTTCAAAAAAATTATAAAGAGATTTAATACCCAAAACCATAAGTTTGGTTTTATTCTAATTAACTTTTAACTTATTTCCACGTAATCAATTATAAAATAAATATCAAACTCACTGTTAAGAGTGTTAGTTGTACCATCAAAACCTCTACCAGATACAACGATTACAGTGCTATAACCAACAAATTTACATGTAGGTGATTGAAGACCAAGAATATTATTGACATAAAGAATGAAGAGAAGAGGCTCTAGAACACTTCCTTAGGGAGCACCGTACGGTCGTGTAATGTTACTTGACATTTTTTGTCCTATGGAACTTTCAATGTCGTATGAATAAAAAAAAACAAACACCTATCAATAATCCACAAACACACTGAGAACTACATTATCATCATTTACCTATTTCTTTCCTCTATTTGGAGCAAGCGTATTGATTCACATGAGTGGTTTTCTCGAAAACTAGATTGACCTCAAAATAAGATGTTGCTTTTGACATCGGTATTAGTGTAGTAATTTTGAAACACTATGGCACACAAGCTATCTCTAAAGATACCTGTTAACAATATTTAACAAAGGATAACCAATTACACTAAAAAAGTCTTGCAACAATTTAATATTAAACCCTCATCACCAGCTCTTTTATTAAAAGCTGTTATTTAACTTGCAATGTATGTTTGTCAGTTGGTTTAGGGCAAATCTTGGAATCAAAATTTCGATTAGATCTAATTAAGCTAGAGCTTTGAAATTTTGCACATGTATATAAGTCCGGTGACAATACACTTCAACATTTTCATATAAGAAAAAAACAAGATGGCGGACGACTTTATCATTTATGATCCGATTAGACTCAAAATCGATTTCTGGAGGTTTTCGGGATCGGCAATTATGAGTTCTTGGTCAAAATTTAGAAATTCAAAATGGCGGCGCCAATATGGCGGACCACTTTTGTCATTTATGGTCCAAATCGATCAAAATCGATATATGGGGGTTTTCGGGTTCGCCGATTACGAATTTCTAGTCAAAAATTTAGTTAGTAGATGGCAACTTCAAGATGGCGGACGACTTTATCGTTTATGATCCGATTCGACTCAAAATCGATATCTGGGTGTTTTCGAGATCGCCAATCAATCGCCAGTCAAAAATCTAGTTCAAGATGGCGAACGACTTTACCGTTTATTATCCGATTCGTCTCAAGATCGATATCTGGGGATTACAGCATATCAAAAGACTAAAAAGTAAATAATAAAATTTAAAAAATATGTTTTAAAAAAGCTTTTATTTAAAAAATGTTCTAAAAAGTAGAAAATAAACTTTGAAGTAAATCACACCCATGATTTTGTTACATTATATATAATTTTTTTTTATGATATAAAAGCTTGTCGCGAGCAATCTCCTTTACACATGAAAATCTCGCGACAAGCTTTTATATCATAAAATTTTTTATATAATGTAACAAACTGATGGGTTTGATTTACTTCAAAGTTTATTTTCTACTTTTTAGAGCATTTTCAAGTAACAGTTTTTTTTTAATAATTAAAAAAAAAAATTCAGTCAAAAATGATGCTCTTTAATTAACTTAACCTTGTCCCCTTGAATGAAGAAAATTTAATTTGCTCTTGATCTTTTTCTGTTTATAACTCAAACGGCTTGTTCTCGATGCAGTTTGCAATATTTTTAATACTTTCATAATACAAGTTGTTGAAGAATTCTTCCAATATGGCTGAATATCCTATTTGCTAGTTAATTATGTAATGGTACGCCACATTCTTTTACTATCGCCTTTACATACATCGATATTGTTTTCATAATCTTTTATACAGCAAAAGACAATAATTTTAAAATACATTCTTCCAAATAAACAATTTACAGAACAAATTATTATCACCCTAAAATTCCTTGAGATAAGAATGAAGATTTGTTTGAAGTAAAAGTATTGTTGTTAATATTTATATTAGTAAAGTACATTTTAACATCACCACAATAAAATTGTGAGGGGTTACTAAAATTGGTCCAAAAACGAAAATCGAGATAACTTGAAAAATGTCTACGTATGTGTGTTAGCACGATAGCGCCGAAACTACTGAACGGATTTGGATGAAACTTTGCATGGATGTTTGTTTAGTATTCCAGAAGATCTGAAAAGGTTTTGGTTGAGATCGGATTACGTTTAGTGCCATTTTGGCGCAACACGTTTATTTTATAATTACTTTCAGTTTTCAATCGAACCATTGAAAAGTAGTTAAAATTTTCAACGATATATCACACTTCCAACTTTTCGATTTGGTTTTCGTGAAAAAAAAAAAAACAAAACAAAGCAAATGTGAAGCATAGATCGCATTTCGCGTGGCATGGTGGATGTGCGTAGCCGTTGCGTCGTGGAACTCGTCACGTCACATGCATTCCTATTCAACAACTATACAGCTTTATAGTCCTCGGGCCCAGGCCTAAAATAAAAAATGATTACCTCACTGCCGAAACTTCGTGAACGTATTATTCTCAGCCAGTCGGACAACTTTTTTCTGTACGAAAAATTTCGGTAGGGGGGCGTTTTTCGTGGAAGCACTTCAAACTTATGGATTTGGTGAAAAAGAAAAAAATACTACCTCAGCATAGTTTTTCATTTTAATCGCAAATTTTTTTTATTTAAAAAAACAAAAACATTGTGTCGGAAAAATGTATTGGGTCATATGACGCGTCCGACACCTCCAATACGGGGAAGTTATAAAAAAAATTATTACCTCACAGCTAATTTTTTCAGGATAGCTTATTAAAAATATTTTCAAGTGGGCAATATTGTCCGGCAAGAATTTTTGGGCAATTGCGTTGTCCGACACCTTACAGTTAAGGGTTTTATGCAACTTCACAATACATTTTTCCGACAAATAAAACAAACTTGCCATTAAAATGAAAAACAATGCTGAGGTAATATATTTTTTTTACCAAATCCATAAGTTGAAGCGCTTCCAGGAAAAAACGCCCCTCTACTGACATTTTTCGTACAGGAAAACGTTGTCCGACTGGCTGAGAATAATACGTTCACGAAGTTTCAGCAGTGAGGTAATCATTTTTATTTTAGGCCTGGGCTCGAGAACTATTACTATCGCATTTAATTTCAAATGTTTTGAATTGGACAAAGGATTCGGATAAAAGTTTGCATGAGAGTTTAGTAGTTACTCTATGCGGGTTCTGGTGCACTGAGTAGAGGAACACTGCCTGTTCTTAATGACGTCATGAACTGGATGGCATGTGTCCATCAGGATATAAAACGGATTTTAAACAGGTTTGTACAGGTTTTAAACAGCTCTGAACAGGTTTTAAACAGGTCTTGAACAACTACAAACAGTTCTGTACAAAAAATAAACAGATCTCAAACAGGTCTGTACAGGTTTTAAACAGGTCTGAACAGGTTTTAAACAGATAAAAACAGGTCTTAACTCACAATGGCTCCTGATGGACACATGCCATCCAGTTCATGACGTCATTAAGAACCGGCAGTGTTCCTCTACTCAGTGCGCCAGAACCCGCATAGAGTAACTACTGAGTTTCTTCAGAGCTCTAGAATATCCGAAAAGGTTTCGGTTGAGATCGGATTAGGTTTAGTGTCGTTCTTAAATACATATACAGATAAATCGAAGAATTACACTACAAATATTCCTCTAACATCTAGTAAAATTACTGAAATGCAAG
Source organism: Leptura quadrifasciata (assembly GCA_963675555.1). NCBI lineage: Eukaryota > Metazoa > Arthropoda > Insecta > Coleoptera > Cerambycidae > Leptura > Leptura quadrifasciata. Next base: position 117,494,879 of record OY776677.1, read on the forward strand.
CTAACTAATGTCTCATTTAAAAAAGACAGATATGAGCCATTGGTTTTCAATCAGCAAATCTTGACGATTGTCGTTTGTTTCCCACGTCACATTTTATAATAGTTTGTCATCCGATAACGTTGGTGTCATGTCATGCTAGTAAGATTTCGGCATATTATTATTATTATATTTGTAACTTTTAGTGACTGTGTGGCAGTGGATTGGCACAAACTTTAAAGGTAGGTGTAACAATAGCAATATCATATGCTTTCTGTACCTACGTTGCGCTGATGAATTTATTATAGATTATCACTTTCAATTTTAAGTTTGTTACTTTACGAATCTATAATGTTTAGGGTAACTAGACTTTCTTAGTTCAAGCCATGTTTAAACATGTTAATATGATAATGGTGTATTATTCAATGAGCGGCAATGTAGGTAATAACTCGCGCAGATGAAGTTTGCAGCACGAGCTGCAGGCGAGTGTTGTGAATTTATCAAGTGAGGGTTTCTTTAGTGCTCCAAAAGATCTGTTTTGGCACATAATTTAATGTTCCTTTCGGCTTCAAAGATCCATCGGGTGGGGAAGTACCAGTCTCTTCCAGTAGTTGCCGATTGTTTTTCGTATAATTTTTGACTGGGTGTGTTGAGTTTATGCAATGATATGTCTGTCGTTACAAGATATACGATAAGAGTGAAAAATTAACACTATAAGTTTATAATTAAGTAGCAAACTCAAGCTCAGGTCTTTGACCAAAATATTTTTTATGTAATAGAATATATTAAAGTTAGTTTGTTGCGTAGCGTCATAAAATAAAGGCATAATAAAAGGTTGTGCATATTTTGGTTTTAGTATTAAGTAACTCAACAATACTAGAGTTATATATCAAATCGTCTCAAAAAGATTATACAAGATAAAGGTGGTCACGTTGTTGTTAATATACGTATAGAGGATATATAAATTTATGTATTTTCAATAAAGAAATTAATATAAGACTTTTTTAAAATATTTATTTAAGATTACTTCCGCTACTGAGGTGGAACACCGACGCCTATACACGAACTACCCCCCAACCATCAATTTTGCCGAACCTCTTCTCTTTCGTAGGGTAGGGATCTTTTACTTGCCTAACATTAATAGGCAAGGGACCGACAGCTTTATATCTCCTCCGAAGGATGGTATATGCACTACGAAATCTTTGCCTAAGATTGAATAGTTTCCGCGTATACACTGATATGTACAAGCCACAAGTGCATTTAATTTTGAGTTTGAAAAGGTTAGGAATCTTCTTAAAAAGTTGGAAAGTGCCAATTGCTACAAACTGTATATGCTTTAGAGCTGTGGTGCACTTGTACTTTATTAATATGCTTTTGTTGAATTAAAACACTTTGTTTTAGAACGAATGAGAATATTTATTTATAGGAAAATTAACGGAGTTCGTAAAACGTAGTTTGTTTAAATATTTAAAGTTAACAAATCCGGACAAAGTAGTAACTATTCGACAACTGAAATTTCGAATGATTAGAATTTTTTCTTAAATATTAACGTTGATTAAAAGTCTGAGAAAGTTCACATATTTTATTATGCGCGACAACAAAAAAAATAGTTAAGAGCTTTTTTACTTGGTATAGCCAAGGAAGCAGTCACAGTGGCTCGGTTACAGGGAACTTCACGTTGGTCGAAATAGGCAAGCTTAACTAGACAGGTGCTACTAAATTAATTTAGAATCCTAACGAATTACTATTATATTCGCTATGAAAGCTCATCTAGACAGAAGGAACTAAATCTTTTATTTAAGAGCCTAGAAGACTTCAAAAACTTTAGGAACCCATACAAAGTTACTTGTATATTACTTATTTCAATTAAAACACTTTTATTTCAGTTAATTATTACAAACTCGAAACTTTTAATATAACATATATAAATAACACTTAGTGGGACACCAGAAACTGACTTAGCCTTAGCTCGGCCTTTTGTATGTTTCGGGCCGTTTCGTTTTAACGGGTCTTGAGCTTGCAGGAACGTTTTTACTCTTTTTTTTATGGTGTCTGGAAAAGTCCCCCGACATTCATATCAAGTTGTACATATTCGGGAATGAAAATTATATGACAAATACGGCAGTAAAAAATGAATTTTTTTTATGTAAGAACAGGTTTGAATCGAATCCGGTTTTTGAAGTACGGGCGATAACTGTCTAAATAATTTGCTAAATGTTGAACCGGTCCCATAATGTACTTTGAAATTTGCTTAAGCTATGTTGATATCATACAAGAATGCATTGAAACGAAGTAGCAATAAGTTTTGATGTCAATGATGCCAGCATTTCGGGGAGTAAATTTTGATGAATGCGGTGCTGGCACCTCTATGGAACATTGCGAAGGTGAATGAAGTGTATGTTGATATACGATCGTAAAATTGAATTAGAAGTTGAACTAAAGAGAAAGATAATTTATAAAAAAATTGCGGAAGCGAAATAAAATATTTTGACTGGAGGTGTGGAAAGTAGTTTTGATATTACTTGAGATAGTGTGGGGGCTGTATTTTTAGAGTAGTAATTTGTAACGTTTGAGCTGTAAATCGCTTAATTTGAATGTTTGAACGGTATTGTTGATGGATTTGGAATATTTGTGAAATATTGGTGATATGTGAATTTTCTCAGATTTGTTTGTGAAAAATTGTGTTTTTTTGTGAATTTAAGTATCCGAAGGACTTTTTTATTGTAGTTTAACTTTGTGAACCGGAAGAATGAATCATTTAGCAAATTATGTACCTACTTTTGAAATTAATAAATCATGCTCCTGATGTTGCTTTCGTATAATTTCAAGAATTGGGCTTCTCCTGTAGGAATTTTTATGAAGCCAGACTTAATTTTACTGTACTATAAAATGCTTTTTATATAATTTCATTTGTTCCAATTGATTTGTGCGACACTGTATTGACTTTCATTCTTTAGTTGAATTTTGGTATATTTTTTAAAAGATATATATCCGATCGTGTTCTGGACAATCATTCCCTCCGTTTGCCTCGTCGTTCTACGGACCTGGCGGCAATGATGCAATCTGATGCAGACTGCTACCTTTTCTCATAAATAATTATTCGAATCCGAGAAGCATTCTGTAATTACTGGCTAATTTATATGTCTCGTTTGATTAATATTTGTAGACATTATAATTACAGATAGTTTCTAACAAAATATGCGATACCATTTAAAATACTTGTTCTGATGAACAGAAGCAAGAATAATTAATTGATTGACATCAAAAAAGGTATAAATGGAAGATGTAACTCTGTATCGTGGTAGTACTTGGAAACTTTATCTCGACATGCGGTGTTCATTGGACTAATGCAATTGTAAAGGTTTAGGAATACAGTGTGGTGCGCATCGTGGCGAGTAAGCATTAGAAGCAGAATATAAACGAAACCACTTAAAATACCTACTTTGGCGGTCTTCTTGTAACAAGATCTAACTCACATTCTTCAGCCCTGGAATACGATCACCGTCAGATATTGTTGAAATCTCGGATCGACTTAAATGATTTAGCTAGCAAGTTGGCATCTTCAGGAAATAGCAATCAAAAGGAAAATTAACTTATAATTCAGGATGTTTCAAAGTGAATTTTATCAATTTTTTCAAATGGAACACCCTGCATATTATTTTATTTTTATTGGCACTCGTAAGAATAGCTGTTTCAGTTTAATTTGTTGAGTCCTTATTTATATAAGGCACTTGCAGATATAGTATAGTAAACTCTAAACTGGCATGTGTATGAGTTGATAATGAGCGTACGATTTCATTTCTCTCGCACACAATGTTAAAGTAATAGCCCAAAAACACTGTCGCGTATGTCTGCCAAGCTTCTCTCTCACCTATTTTGAGACAGAAATATTGCGATACACACTGAAGAGAGAGATAAATTTTAATCTACGTTTTCAATAAGTTCAGCGATTCTCAAATTCTGAAGATTTGTCATTGGTTATTTAACAATCGTCTCATATTAGAATTAAATTCATCTTTATATGAAATATATAAGCTGTTTTTAGTGGTAGTAGGGAATAAAACATCCGGGTTCAAATTCTGTTGCCCACCGATTTTTAAATTTTTTTTATTATTTTAAAAGTTAAACATTTTTCTTCTAAACATTTTATTTTATTAATCCGCGCGGCAAGTTTTGTTAAAACTTTCTTTTCGTTAAACATTTTTCTTGTATTATTCCGCGCGAGTTTATCCCTTGGTATTTAATGGTCTGGTTATTTGTTCGCTTGTCAGACGAATATCCACAGCTATTTTATTTTATTTATTTTACATTACATAGGCCATAGGCCCTCAATCCTTCGTGTTTTATTTCTTGCTAAATAAATAGTTAGACCAAACAGTTTACCGCGGTGTGCCGAAGCTGTAGTATTTTTTAAGGTATTTTTTACAGCCCATTCCTATATCACCTGATGATATGGGCGGGCGTGGCGTATCTATAGTTTTTATCCAATAAACTGACGTACCATCTACAGTTTGCGGTTTGGAGGGTCGCTAAACCGGTCATTCTATTTAACGTTAAATGTGTCCGGGTTTCTAAATTAGATACGTGTCTAAATATTTATTTCGAATAACATTAAATTATAAAAATACAATATTTGGTAAATATGGCAACTAAATTAGGCGTCTTAAATGAACAGTCAAAGAAGTTGGTATTAAATGTAATAGATTATTTTACAAAAGAAAAGGAAAATAAGGGACCCTTGGTACCTCTGGAACGAATTCGTGAAAGAGTTTCTGAAACCTTCAACATAAGTCTCAGAACAGTTAGCAGAATTAAGCACCAACATATTAATAATGTATCCTTGAAAATAAAAAAACGAATTAAAAGAAACCAAAAACATTAGATGTACGTGAAGGCGTTAAAATGCAAATAAGGGAAGTAATTTATAATTTTTATGAATCGAAAACACATTTTACATTAGATACTTTGAAGGCAATGCTAAAAAATAAGGGAATCATTGACGTCTCTAAGGTAAGTCTCTTAAAACTATTAAAACATTGTGGATTTAGGTATAAAAAAGATTGTAACCGTCGCTATTTATGTGAACAAATGCAAATGGTTCAGCAAAGGGTTGTATTTTTTAGAAAATATATGGAAAACTATGACAGTAACCTTCGAAGGGTTATATTTATAGATGATATAAATGTCAAACACAAAAAATCAACTGTAGGAAAGCGATTCATTATTTTGCATGCAGGAACATCAGATGGCTTTATTCCGGGAGCAAGCTTATTTTTTCTACTACCAATAAAAGTATGGATTATCACGATAACATGAATTGTGATAATTTTGAAGAACGGATACAACAGCAACTACTGCCAAATCTTGAAGAACCAAGTTTAATTGTAATGGATAATTCTTCGTATCACACCCGACAATTAAATAAACAACCTACTTGTCAATGGAAAAAGCATGATGTTGCAGAATGGTTAACTAAAAATAATATTTCTTTTCCTTATACAGCATTGAAAGCGGACTTGTTAAATCTTGCTAGGAGTAATAAGAAGGAAAAAATGTACTTTGTTGACGAACTGCTGCGTGAGAATGGACATGAAGTTCATATTTCCTAATATTTTATGATAACACCTTTAATATTTTTGTATAATTTTTTAGCGATTGCATTACAGTTACAGACATATAATCATTTGTAAATTGTTGTAAACTGTTTGAGAACCACTGTCATACCTGAGGTATCGAGTAAATAGTTTCTTACTCCATACGACGAAGTGACCTTTGGACCCGCCAAGTTAGAGTTTACTCGACTATAGGTTAGAATATTAAAATTCCTATATTTTATAAAATTTTCTTCTGCTTTAAAATTGCTTATTCAGTGATGATTCAGTCTTTATTTCTGCGAAAAAAATAATAATGAAATTTTGTATATTGGAAGATATGGGATAAGATTTTCGACATGTTTTTTTCTTTTAAAATATGTCTTATTTCTTATTTATCTTCTGCATAGTTAGAAAAAACTGCAATGGTAACCTATAATCTGATAAAAAATCGAAAACTAAAATCTTTCACCAATAGTTACGAAATTATATAGTTTTTGAAAATTGAATTTTCAGGGATTAGTTTAAAAACGTTTTTCTCTGAGAGTAAACGAGATTACACTTTTTTGACTAGGATATTAACGCAATGCTAATATATTGTTTACTGAAAAGTGCAAATAATTGACTTGAGAAAAAGCTTTTAAGCAATAAATTTACAGGAAGGATAAGGCGAGCTCACATTCCAGTTTTTCTGTCGCAATCGATAGTTGTTGGTTCACTACGTCAAACTGTAAATCATATATATTGAATCATCGTTATCTAAATATTAGTCAATAGTAATTTTTATATGAAGAATGCACCTCGTTTCCTCAAAACACGAGATATATACTTATTCATACTTGTGACTTATCTCTTGATTTATGGTGTTTATAATTTCAGTTAATAGATAAATTAGTAATTTACGTTACAAAACTTAGAAAGTAGTGTTTTGCAGATCGAGCCAAATAGACAGGCGAGTCCTTGACACTTGGGGAGACCTAAAAAACACAGATTCCTGTCATTTTACCTAACAATATTTATTTTACATCCGACACTATGATACAAATTGCCTGGGAATGTAAACAATCCCTAAAGCAACTGGCCAACAATAAGGTTACCTTGATGTGGGTGTCAGGGCGTGAGGGAGTACAAGGTAATGAACTTGCTGACAGCCTTGCAAAAAAAGGAGCTGAAGCACAATTCGTTGGACCTGAACCGTTTTGTGGCCTCTCCAAGGGACACATAAATAAACACCACAGAAATTAGACAACCTCCAATTCCAGAAACCAGGGCTTGTGCGGAAGGGGGTTACACATTGAAAAACGCAGACATACAATCATTTCCATCGTCATTGCCATCTCGCGCCTTAACCCACTCGGCTATCGACCAGACAATAATGAAGGAGATCCAAAAATGGGAAAAGGAACAAAAAAGTCTTACTGGAGGGATACTCCAGGCCAAAGACAAGCGAAAAAGTTTATAACTTATTTGACAAAGAATGCCACAAGGCTTCTCGAACATGACAAGACTGAATTAAGGCTGATAACAGACCTTCTAACTGGCCACTGACCTTTGAGATATCATCTCAAGAACATAGGCAAGGCAGTAGACGACAAAATGCAGATACTGTGATACTACAACTGAGACTGCGGAACATATACTTCGTGAATGCAAGCTATTAATCCGCACTAGGGTAAAGTTCCTAGAGCAGGTGAAATTAAGGCCTTAAGACATAGGGAAACTAGACCCCCAGGAGAATCACAAGCTTTGTAAGAAGTCTTGGAATCCTGGACAATAACTAGTTGTAGGGTTATTCACAAAAGATCTTTTAGGTCGAAGTGAAGTAAGGCTATTTAAAGTCAAACGACCCTGGAACAACACAACACAACACAACAATTTACAATGATACAAATTCAATTTTGTATTATTTGTTTTTAAATTTTTGACAAAATACCTAGATACAATTACAAACAACAAGAATGTAATTGTATGTCGCATTCGTGGCCGCTTACAAAGTTTCTTATGGAATTTCATTTACTGCTCTTGGGTATTCAAAATCTGAATCTTCAAACTTGCGAATCCACTTTCGAAAAAATTATGAAATTATTATCTATTATTTGACTTATGCAAACAATATCACAAACTCATTTCCATAGTAACGAAAGCAAGGTAGACTTTTCTTCAAGTTCTGAAGTATTTTTTCACAATATGTAGAAGAAGAAACAGAGACAAATCTTCTTCAAATTCTTCATAGGTTAGTAAACCACAACATTTCTTACTTATTGAATGACATTTCAGACGGCTGTGCGTTGCTATTAGCAACGGAAGTAAAAGTGCTTTTTCTTCCACTCGAGCGGACTTTTACTTCCGTTGCTAATGGCAACGAACAGCTAAATTTTTTTCTTAATTTTTTTTTATAGCTACTCGACGTTTCAACAGAAAATAACATGTCTTATTTATGTCTTATTCGGAGTTAAAGTCACTTTTGTGACTGTAAACCTACAGACTCGTCACAAAAGTATCACTTTTACTCCTAATAAGACAATATATTGCTTTAGGCAACTGTCACAAAAAATTACGTTTATCGGATCTGACAGCATTCCTAAGGTGTCATCTCTATGCTGATTTGACAATCTCATTTTTTTGACCGCACTTCTCGGCCGCTTGATCATCATTAATATTTGAAATATGCCACGACTTGTCAGTAAACTATCTAATGACGTTTTCATTTGTTTTCGTTATTGAACACGAACTAAAACTGTGAACCTAGTAGACTTCTTGCAAAATTTCCAGTAATTTGTACGAAACAATTTTAAAAATATTTTATTTCACTTTTTGAGACAGTTGCCTAAAAAATATTGTGTGCTCCTCGGCCAAATGATCTATTTCGGTTTTATTCGAAGTTTGCTTGGCCTCGGCCGCAAACTTCGGATTCAGCCGAGAAAGATCAACTTTACGGCCTTGATACAAAAATAGCTATTTTAAAATTTGTCATTGTCATTTTCAAATCAGGAAATCAATTTTAATCAGTTTTTAAAATTTGGAGCTGGTTCCATTCTTAACAAAAAAGTATTTTTAATTATTTTATTCATATTTTGAAAAAGCTAAAGACGTAAGACATTTCAAATGAGGATGTTCGTTTTATGTCTTTGGAACATGTCAGAAATCGCAGGGAAATAAGTAGGTATGCATAAAATGCAAATGCTTAAAGAAATTTGTATTTCGCAATACAAAGGAAAGTGAATATACGGATTGTGAAAGAGTACACAATAATTATTTGTTATAAGGATCATAAAATCATTTTAGCTAGTCATAAAGATTATCAAACTCGACGTCAGAAGGGGCTGATAATACGACATTATAAATAAACAAATCAAAAAAATATCGAATAGATTTGATTTGGTTTAATTTCCTGGTAACGTATGGTGAGTATGGTGGATTGAAGACATGCTTATTGCCAGCTGCAAGACAGTATATGAATATATGATGGAAATTGTAGGTGTTCCTCCTTTTTTTGTAGTTTTGCCTCTAAATTCCTTCTTCCAAGTCCTCGGTATTTTCTACGCAGAACAAGGTCTTGGGCCTTGTTTTTTGCTGTTATGATTTTCCAGTATTTGGTTTTTTCCTAATTTGTTCAGAATCTTTTTAATTTGTATTGTTCAATATTAGTGCTTTCTTCAGTAGATGTTTCGTTTATTAGACATGTCCACAGTACTTCAGTGCTTATATTTCTATTCTTTTTGTAATCGTTTTCTCTCCTATTATTGTTTCTGTAATTGCTTAATTCTCATGTTTTGTAGGTAGTTGGAAGTAGTTCCTTTAAGCTCCTTTCAGACTTCTATTAATTTTTGTCGTTGCCCCGTTTTTAACCTCTCATATCATCGTCATCATTAGCAGTGATGACTGAGTGTAACTTCTTGATCAGTCTGTTGTTTTTTCTCGATGTAGTTAAGAACTTTCCTTGTAGTACAATCAAATTGATTGTTTTTGGCGATAACTTTACGGGGAACCTTTTGAAAACAATGTTTATCTTAACTTTACAACCTTAAAATATGTCAAAAAACCTACGATTTAAATAATGCAAAATTAATTTACATTGCCTTGATGCCTAACGAAGGATTCCAAATTATACTTCGTCCGCTATTTTTGACTGTTTCAACAACAGCTTTTCAGAAAAATGCATGTAATTTTTGAAACTCCTCCCACTTTTTGGAGAAATCATTCACATCAATTCTACCGCGCCATTGTAACTCAGTTTGTAATTTTAATTCCCTTGCTCTTATATTTCCAGGTTTTATTTATAATCCCATTGATGCCCATGCACAGTTTGGTTCTTTTCTGTCCCACTCCGCCTGTCCCCCAAAATCCGCCCCGGGCTACTAGGTCAAAATTGCTTTCACAACATCGTAGAGCTTTGCTAAATGTTGTGAGTATATACTCCGCTTTCCACACTGTCCCGACTACTGGACCAAAATTGTCTTCACTTTTAAACTAGCGCTAATTCAGGACATTTCAAAGTGAATTTTCTCAATTTTTTCAAATATAACACTGTGTATTCTTGAATTTTTGAATTGACACGTTAATTCTCTACGATTTTTGTGAATAATATCCTATATCATAGGAGAACATAAACCATATCGACCATTTCTTCTCTCGAAAAAGTCATTAGTGGAAAGTGCGAATTTTAAACTAATTTAAAATAAGTGTAAATACTTTGTCACAATAGTTAATAATTAAACGTCAATGAGAATAATTGAAAGTTATCTTAACTTTCAATTATTTTCACTGTATGTCAAAATCATGGCTACTAGATCAGTTCGAAATGAAAAGTATTATAATTTGACGGTTTTTAATGAAAAAGTAAAAATATCTCTGGCAATATCGATTTTAAGTGACAAAAATTGTATAGCAATGTAATGTACACGAAAGAAAGCGATATATTAACATTGATGCCAGCAGCTCAGCAAGCATGTTAGAGTTTAGCCCGCTAAAGAGGAAAATGACAACGGCGTAGTTTATCTGTTTCTTTTCGGCGTATTATTTGGTCATTTCTCTTCTCTTCTATTTTGTATACGCCTTAATTCAAGTTTTATACTTGCCAGCACTGTGTATAAATATTTAGCCTCGTATTTAACTATGGTTTTTAATCACATTTAGGGCCGGTTTATCAATGCAAGGTTAACCAAAGGATAACTGTCAAACAATACAATAGATACCCATTGTTTCGTTTGACATTTATCCTATAGTTAAGTGATAAACCGACCCTTAGTCGGTTTTTGAATTGTATCTGGTCCACAAATTTGTTAAAGCAGTAGACGCATATAAAGTCTTGATTATGAGGGCGCTATAAGAGTAGTAAACAAGGGATTTCCCCCAGGGACTAAAGATAATCGAATAAGTTTAATTTAAGGGAATATTGATGAAGGGCATCGTACCGAAAGATGAAACAAGTGTCACTGTCGATTTTCAATTAATCTCAAGTTTGAGGTGTGACATGATAGCAATTATTTATATAAGTTGTTATTTATTTCTATAAATACTCTTGCTTGGTTTTATTTCATTTCTATTCAATTCAACAACGCGCTTAATAGTCAACAATCATAATACGCCTACTATTTATAAATGTAAAAACATAGATAATATCCATGTTATTGTTCCACCTTTTTCCTATGACTAGCAAAATTACAAACAATCTAGTAAAATTACACAAAGTAAACAAAGAGGTGTGACACAAATGCATAATGCTAGCAACTTTCTTTATTTGCTACACAAACTTTTAGAGATAAAGGGCAGTGGAATATGTTTCCGGTTGAATTAGACGATTAGATTAGACGATGTGTATTCCACTTTACGCCTCAAAAAACGTCACAGTCTAATGCTCAAGGAATGCGGTTTACAATTATTTACTTATATTGTATGCGTTTTTCAATGGTAATTTCATTAATCAATGATTTTTATGTGGTTTCTGTGTATTTCATATGGCCTGTTTGTAACATGTTTTTTATATTTACTATTATTATGTACATTCCGTTACTAAGTAAGAAGAAAACAAGTTTACTTTAATAATTTTGCTGATAAATGATTATTAATATGAACAGAATAACTCGGAGGTAGTTGATAAAAGAACCTGATTTCATTATTCATTTAAATGGGTCTGTTTACTTCAAAATTAAAAAACTGCTTAGATTTTAAATAAATTATTGCCCGAATTTGGATTCACGTTAGAAAAAATAAATGAAAAATGCGCTCTCAAATTAAGTGACCAGATCCCAGAAGGAAAAACGAGGACCACTTCTGAATAACAATAATATATTTTTTTAGAAATACATGTCCTTAGTTATTATCCATAAATAAATAATAATAAATATAGAACAAAAGTTATGTAATTTTAAAAAAGCCAATTTTCCTGCATTATATAATGCCTTTCTACGTATCAACTGGTCCTTCTTGAGTGTAATACATGATGTAAACATTGCTAGTGATTTATTCTATTCAAAAATGTATGAACTTTCCGATAATCACGTACCTACATATAGAAATTTCAAACGTACTTATCCAAAATGGTATTCTTCAGAAATAATATGAAACATACGTAAGAAAGTCAGACATTGGGACAAATATAAGAAAACTCAATCTATCATTCGCAGGAGTTTAAACGCCTAGGGGTACTTATAAAAGTACATTCTGAATTGGCTTACAAAACTTATCTGGATACAGATACAAAAAGAGCCTCTTCTAGAATACCAGGAAAAATAGAGTAGAAGGAAACCACTATGATTATCCTTAGAATATCGTAAATGCTTTTGGCCTTTTCTTTCAAAGTGTTTATTTACCTAAAAATGATAATCTCAATATTGCTTGCTGATTCCCATAAATCTATCATTTCCAATTAAAATCTAAATTTTATGAACAGGCTTTATTATGGTAGTGAGTCTATAGTAAAGTTACAATTAGTGTGTTATTATAAGGACTAATTTTTGTAAGTAAGCCAAACTGAACTGAAATTTAATTGAAGGTTCTAATGGTTCCAATCAATACCTTTGACGTCTAAAGCCACTTTTACAAAATGCCAAAACATTGGGACACTACATTCTAATATACTGCTAGACGCGAGTTTCGCTAACCATGTCAAAATCATCGGGAGTCGAATAAGACTAAAGTTACGGGTAAGTCGATTGATTGATCTTTTGATTATAAATATCAGTCACCCACGTCAACACTTCAAATTCCAAAATCCCTTTATTCTTCTGGTATGAAACATTCTAAACTAATTGGGGATAGATAACTGTTTTTATTTTAGATAAGACTAATTTCAATTTTGATACAACGAAATGTTGTTTCGAACCTTGAAATATCATCACTATAATGTAGGTTAGTTCCTTTACTGCGGAGTATCATTATTATGATGCAAGGCAACTTGTTCTGCTTCGATTTTCTTTAATAATGATTAATTTACTATATTATAATTAAAGTACTTCACTGTTCCTTTCCAGGAAAGGATATAAAACATCTCATTCTACTAAAATTACAGATATTTTAAAACCAACCTGATTATAAGAAAATATTTTAATAGCATTGCGTCATGACATCATATCTATGTAATTTGGTCTCTATTAAATTTCAATCATTTTTTTAATAACAAGCCTACTTATATACATGTATTTTGAAGATAACTTTAAGTATGCATTATGTTTATATCGTATGGAATTCATTAACATTTTTGTTTAACAACTTTATAGCACATTGCATGACTAAGGAGTTACCTCAACCATTAAAAATATGGCCCACTCGGTCTTTCATAAATAAATAATACCAAATGAGAAATATTACTTGTTAGTAGCTTAAGGGGCGCCTTTTATGTACACTCTTGTTCGGAGAATTAGAAATTTAAATAACAGGTGTTCTGTTAATTGTGAAAAATTATATAGGTAAGAATCAACATTTTGATGTAGTTCGGAGTACAGAGTAAACAAATATAATTGACTTGATACGTTATTTGTTGTAGAACAAAAGTTTGTACAAAACTAGTCCTTGCAATCACATGTTGGCTGCACATAGTGGAGTGTGAGACGAAAAAAGCCGAAAATTGTAAGTATTTTGCTATGCAATCAGAGTAACCCCCCCCCCCCCCGTTGTCTAGAATGCTTACTACGATAGTGCTGTAGAATTTTTCTTTGGAGTTGTACAACCCCCCAAATGGCTGCGCAACTCCAAAGAGAAATACTACCAGCACCATCGTGCTCAGCATCCTCGAAAACGGGGGTGAGAGGTACTCTCGTTGCATAGCAAAATATTTACAAGTTCGTCCGACTCACACACTCCACTAATAGTAAGACGCTTTGGGTTCATTTAATTATGAAATTAATGCTGTCAGTTACAGTTCACAAACACATTTTCGGGAGGGGCGTAGGAAGTGCCACAAGGCTAGCATTATAACATTATTGCTAAATTCGCTCTCATGAGTGGCACGCAAGTAATCACTTACCCCGCTACCCTAGAATATAAGTGTTGACTGTTAGCCCAGCGGAAACGCCTAAATCAGCGACTTATAGTCATGCATATTCATTTATTAGCAACCAGAAAATGTACCTATGCATCAAATGAGTAATTTTTAAACTAAATTTGGATGTTGTTTTAACGTTTATTTGCTTTGTGTAATTATACTTTAATAATGACACTTTAATAACATATATTATTTTATCAAATTAACATTTTTAAAACATGTAAATATGTTAATATACCACTAGTATTATAAAATACAGTTCATATGATGATATTAATTTACCGTAGTCTTTTTAATATAGTATATACAGACTATTCAAGGTTTGTAACATTGAAATTTTAAGGCATATAAAGACTTCATCAAGCTAATTTTGGACTAGATACAACACTAACAAGGGCATTCAATGTTTAAACGACACTTCAAAATCAAATAAATTTTTGGCGTACTTAAACATTAACCAACATACCAGAGGTATTATTTCATGTAAATTCTAACGTTTTTCCGATGTTCAATTGGAGTTGAATTTTAATTGTCATGTTTTTATAACCTATAGAATAGATACTTAAATAAACGTCTATAAATCAGTTGAATTTCGCGTTAATATATCCCCTATATAAAACAGAAAGCTGAGAATATTGGAACTGCGAACATTTAGGCAACTAAAAGATTAAACGTTAGTATTACGTTGATATTCACATTTCAATAACGATCACCGTAGTGGTTATTTTCTATAAGAATTTTACGGATAGCTAACATTTGATTTGCCCAGGAAGTTGTATTGACGTTTTTTAAACCATGAATAAACTCTTCTGTTAACATTAATTAAATAAATGTTTTATTAACGTTTTGTTGCTTTGTCATGTTGAAATAACGTTGAATTTTTCAACGAATAACGCTTCTTCAACGATGATAACGTCATGTAACATACATTTTAGGAAAGTGTTCTCATATGCAGAAACTACAGAGTATACGTAAGGGAGATATAAAGCAGCCGCTTCTTTGTCTATTAAATGTTAAACAAATAAAGGATTTTTACACGTACATGTAGACAGATAAGAGGCTCACTACCATTTCCAAGTTGAGGCCAGTTCGTCTTTTGGCTTCGGTGATTAGGCCTACGTTAGATATATGGCAAATAAATCATAGTTGGTTATTATATCAACGCCAATGAAAATGTAACTACGCTTTTGGCTTATGTTCTGAATTATGATGAAATTCCCGGCGCATCTTGGTTTAGCTACAATCTGCATAGTATAATGTTGTGTTATGTCCACGCCCTCTTACGAAGAGAGGTTTAATTCCCAGTAGCAGAATAAAATAAATCTTGCCTAAATAGCTACCATTGGATAACAGTTCACCAGTCGGCACAGAGGTGACGCTTCCTGATGGAAATATACGAGAAGAGAGAAGTCCTCTGGGATAGTCTAGAGTAAAATGGGATGAATCGAGTATAAGCGCCACGGATATACAAGGAGCGGGATTAGCGCATCGGACGGTCAGTTCAGTACAATTCTGAGATTAGCGAAGTGATCAGATAAAATAAAGAACTGTAACAGGTTGTGAAATATAGTAGATAAAAGTTATAATTAGTGTGTTATTACAAGGACTAATTATTGTAAATTTAGTGCTAATAAATCAGTGATTAGTGACAATTCGTGTTACAATTATTGAACCTATATTAGTGTTTACTACAGGGTGTAAACACGTAACAGTAGGTAGAAACTCTAATAACAGCTAACTGAATTCCTGTCACTGAGCAACTTGAATTATTGCGGTCAATATGCCTAGAATAAGCATTGTCAAAAGAGCGTTGATAATTTGTCGCAGAGTGAAAAAGAACACCCGAACCAACACACAATGACGTGTTATTTTTTCAAATAGTCAAGACGGTACCTTAAAATCTCAAATTGACTGAGGCCCTGGAATTCGTAGGATTTTTTTCTACTTTAGTATACATTAATTATATCTCTCTTTTATATGGAATATAAATATTCTAACAGTATTGAATCTAAACTTAATCAAACATCATATGCACTATAGGTTTTAATATACTTAACAGAGGAGATGGATTTTAATAAACCAAGTTGATATAGCGGTAGAATTGTTACATTGTTGAAATTAAATTTGTCTTTTTTTATCTAGTGTTTTGATAATGATGTTACATCTGTTTTGGAATAGTTATGTGCTTGATTTTTTTTTAAGATATTGTTGACTGACTAATACTTGTAACAACCGTTACAGAGCTTTATGATAATTAATCGCATACCAACAGTGTCTTATTTTCTCCAAATGTTAAAGGTGCGTGACTTTTATGATAAATTTGAAGAAAAACTAATATTATTTATTTAATATATGTTCGATGTTTGAAGAAAAGATAGCGTGTTATATGTGGAGTAAAGTAATTTTTTTGTGTCGTTCTTGCTGGGCTCGTTTTGCTCGCCCGGCAAGTCCGCCCGTTCGTTTGTCCTCGAGATAGAAAATGTCACTTTTACTCCCGTATAAAACAATATACTATTATCTTATATGCCCACTTTCTCTTTTCAGAAACTTTTACATACCTCCATAGATTTCCATTATGTCTACCGAACCCCAATTACTTCCATATAACTCCGGTAAATTATGTTTCTATTATTTACGAGACTTTGATAATAGAAATATGCATCAAATTAAAGAAAATGTTTTATTTATATTAATTACAAGGTAGTATATCTACATACTATACCAGGTGTAAATGAAATCAGGCTCACCCCTATAACTTTTTGTTTTTTAAGATCAAATTTTGAAATTTTAAGGATTGCAGTGTCAAGTAAATTTGAATTAATACATACTTACTAATAAGACGATTCTAGCACTTCTGATTTCATCTTTTGCTTTTTAAATGGGACATCTTGTATATTTTTAAATTCAAGAATTCATTCTACATGAGGAAAAAATATCACCTCAAATTTTTTTTGATGAAATTTTAGGTTGGCCTCGAGGTGGGCATCTAAACTTTCAAAATTTTCATCACATTTCACAAACATTAAGGAAACTTCCATATACTTTCATAAAACTTCCCCTGCTTCCATAAAATTATCACTACTTTCATAAAACTTCCAAAATGTCCATAGAAGTTTTACTACCTCCATAAAACTCTCATAAACCTGCCATTAATTCCATAAAACTTCCATATGTTTTTATCGGTACGTACATTACCTTTTCCACTTTTTAGAAAACGATTGACACAAAAAGATTCAATGTAAAAGTTCAACATTTACGAATATGTGGGCTTTTGCTCGCCTGTCTTTATACGTATTTAAAATATCACAATAATAATTTCGTGCGCTCGTTCTAGAGCTTAAAAGTGTTTGAATCTCAACAATTTTTTTTTATACATTTATTTAACGTCGGCCTATTTCCGCTACTGAGGCCTAACACCGACGCCTGTAGACGAGCTACCCCCAACTAGGAATTTTGTTGAACCTCTTCCCTTAAGAAGAGTAGGGATCTTTTACTTGCCTAACATTTAATAGACAAGGGACCGACGGCTTTACATCCCCTCCGAAGGATGGTATATCTCCTATACAACCCTCGCCTAAGGTTGTATAGCTTCCGCGCATACACTGATATACAAGCCGCTAGAAGATGTGTGAGGCGAGGACGCGGTTTCCGTTGGAATGGTCACCCATCCAAGTACATCGCATACCGAAGTACGTACATAGTAAAGACGCACCTACGCTCGCCCCCAATCTCAACAATTCAGAATAATAAAATTATTTATATATTCATACGTTCAGGCAAGGCGGTCCCATGTCCGTGTACATGGGTAAGGATACTTTCTTGCCACCGAATCACTGAGGAACCGCCTAAGGGCAAACGCGACGGAAAACATATAACTTTACCACCAAAATCGACTGCAAAAAATGAAAATGTACCTTCAAAAATTTTGTCGCTCGAGCCAAATCTCCCCTTAAAATATTGAATTCGGACTTGTCCTCATATTTAATATAACGCATGAGTTGCAGTGCCATACAACGTCGGTTCGTAAAAAGAATTTCTATTCGGAAGTAAAAGTCGGTTTTCAAAGTAGTTGTTAAATTTTGGTGGTCGGAGCGACATTACACCCCGTGCAGCGACATTCATTATAGTTGCTAAAAATACTCTCCGTGGAGCGACATTCGTTATAGTTGTTAAAATTACATTCCGTGGTGCGACATTCATAAAAAAAGCTCCGTGGAGCGAATTATTATAATAGTTTTCAATTATTTTTGCTATAGTTACGAAAATGTAACAATTTTATTGGAAATACGAAAATAAAATATGCACGGGACGACATCTTTTATTATAGTTATAATAATTATAGTTACACGTTCGTGGAATTGATTTTCGTAATATTTTGCAAAATTGGATTTTCGACACAGTTATGCAAAAATAAAACTTTGTTATAAACCAAAAATTCCTTCCGTCCTTTTTCGTTGTACTTTCAAAAATATTTTCCGACGGTGTTTTTACGTGGAGCACGCGTTTCATGTGAAATATTTCTGACTTCGTTAGTTACGAAAAATTTTCCTGATAGGATTTTTTCCTGTTTTTAAGCGTGATGGTTTTAGATAGGGTTTAGTGTGTTCTTTGACAAGAACACTCTCCGGTTTCCAATAAGTATTTCAATTATTACGTAACCTTTGAAGCGATTTCCAGTTTGGCAAAGTCTTGCGTCTCCTACAATAACATCGATCTTCCTGCGGTTCTAAACTTTTCGCTTTTAACGTTACCTCTCTGAATCGTTTCTATAAAATAATTGTTTTATATGGAGTAAAAGTGACATTTTTTTTGTGTCAAGTGGTCAAGGGTGTACCTGACGGCAAGAGCAGCCGAGACACCAAATCACTTTACTCAATATATGACAAGATGCTTTCGTCAAACGTCGAATATAAATTGAATAATAATATATTGTTATGTGCACATCTACGCCACTGCCTCATAGAAAATTCGCGAAGAGCCCAGAAACTTCGCGAATGATAGACTAGAGCATTCTAGAACAATTGAGTTCATTCGACGCGGATATATATAGAGTGGATCCAAGCGTACCGAGGACAGTGATGTAGGAGATGAACAAGTAATAAGATAAGATGGAGAACAATAACTAGTTGTGAATTATAATAGTGAGACTATAGTAAACTTGTAATTAGCGTGTACTAATGTGTAATTGTAAGGACTAGTTATTGTAATTAAGTGATTAATAAAGTAGTGGTTTATGAAAGTTCTTGTTGCAATTTATTAAGCCTACATACGGGGTGTTTACTGGGATGGAAAACACATAAAATTGTTTTACTAAGAGTACAAATGGCTTTTACTCCGAATAAGACAGCATGAGATTTCTTACTCATTTCATGATATTAAAGTTTGGCACTTCAGACGGCTGTGCATTGCCATCAGCAACGGAAGAAAAAGTACTTTATCGACTTTTTACTTTTGTTGCTAATGGCAACGCACAGCTACATTTTTTTTCTTTATTTTTTTATAGCTAGTCGACATTGGAAGAAAAATATGTGCTATATGGAGTAAAAGCCACTTTTGTGACTCGTCTGTAATTGTCAGACTCATTTCCTTCATCCGGCAAACCTACAGACTCGTCACAAAAGTATCACTTTTACCGCTAATAAAACAATATAGTATTTTCTTCAAACGTCGATTAGCTATAAAAAAAATAAAGACAAATAGTGTGTTGTTTTATTAGGGGCAAAAGTGATACTTTTGTGATGTGCCTGTAGGCAATTACAGACGAGTCACAAAAGTGACTTTTACACCAAATAAGATATGTTTAGCTGTGCGTTGCCATTGGCAACGGACGTAAAAACCTGTTCGAACAAAGAAAGTACTTTTACTTCCTGCCGTTTGAAATGTCGGACTTTGTCATGAAATGAGTAAGAAATGTCACGATTTTCTGACGTTTGAAAAATAGTGTTTTTCTTCAAACGTCAGAAAATCATGATATTTCTTACTCGTTACATAACATTAAAGTTTGACATTTCAAACAGGTGTTGCCATTAGTAACGGAAGTAAAAGTACTTTTTCTTCCGCTTGAGTGGACTTTTATTTCCATTGCTAATGGCAACTCACAGCTACATTTTTTATTTTTATTTTTTTTTATAGTTAATCGACGTTTGAAGAATAAATAACATGTCATATTCGTAGTAAAAGCCACTTTTGTGACTGTAAATACCAGATTAACGAAGTGAGTCCGGTAATATAGATTCGTCACAAAAGTATCAGTTTTACTCCTAATAAAACAATGTACTATATTGTTTCTTCATGTACTTTTGGTGCAGCTCAGATGAATCGTTAGAGAAATGACAGTTAAAATTCACAAAATTTGTCATAAAAGTCATGCTTCTTTGACATTTGAAGAAAAAATCTTTAAGATACATCTAAATGCACCTAAAAGTGCCATAATGTGCCCATATTCAAGTTGAACTTATTGTTAAAAGATTACTGGCACAGCTGCATAGATTATTCGTTTCTTCGTAAGCAGCCTATAGAAACATAATCAAGTAATTTTAATTTATGATATTTAGTAATTTATTAGAAAATTTTTTTTGTCGAAACGGTGCCACACTATTACCAAATCCGAGGTAAATTCCTTGAGCATTACCGTTTTTCGAATAGGCAATAAAATGTTCTTAAAGATAATAGCTGCTGTCCCTTCATAAATTCAAATTACTGGTAATATTTTAGTACAATCTGACTAGGATAACGAGTTTACATATGTTAAATCATAATATAAGGAATTTACTACGTAGTTTATGCAAGTTTATATCGGTGTGTGCAGTTATGTTTTTTTTTAAATATGCAATTTCACTTTTATAATGAATTTACGTAGGTTTTGTAATATGCGAGTAGGTGTTTATCATTCTCTTTATTCCTGTATCGAATCTTTATTCATTGAGATTAAGATAAGTGTAGGTTGGAATTAATAACATTGTTTTTATTGACTCTTAGAGTTTCTAATAGCGTCTTAAAATTAACACAGCGCAGTTTTCTTACAAATATGATCCTCTGGAGAGAAGTGATAACAATTTAAAAATATAAGAAATGAAGATAAGATTTACACAGATTCCACCATTTCACGATTTCGTTATCTAATATAATAATATAACTTTATTGATATTTACACTTAAACAATTTAAACTATGTATTTAAACAACATAATAAAGTTAAGAGTATCTACATGGAAAATCCGCGCGTGGATGGAATCGAGTGAATCTTAATCTAAATGCCACTTTAATAATTTATAATATAATTTACTGAATATAAAAGAAACAATATATACTTAATAAAACAAAAAAAATAAACGAAGGAAAAGAAAAAATGAAGTATTAAGAGTTTAAAAAGAATACACCATTAGCTGTCAAAGTTGATTTCAAACTTATCCTGTTTTTATAAGAACTTAACAGCAAAGATTGACAAAACAGTTGTCTTAGATCAAACACTTTACATTCTTCATACAGTTCCTCAGAAGAATACATCAGACGTTTTTGGTAAAGAACTTTAAGTACCCATTTTGCACCGTTTCTAAATTTTGTATGTAATAATTTGTAGCATTATCCTATATAGCCTAATTTTGATGAAAAGTTAGAATTAATTGTTACCTCGCTATTTTTTTCATGAAAGGCTAGTTTTTGCTAGTAGAAAGTGGCTCAAAAAAGTTTACCAAAGTCTACCCCCGCGGACCGTTATAAACATCCCTCTGAAACGGAAAAAAACAGTTTTTTTGCTAATATCTCAAAAAATAATAATAATAAAAAAACGGATAGCATCACGTGAAAGAGAGGGAAATTTTACATAAAAATAGTATAAACGTTTTTTTAAATAAATGTTTCCCTTAGCATGAGAAATTATTACAGTTCGCTAGTTCGGCTTAATATTTCAAGCGCGTCGCACAGGGAAATGAAGCATTTCTCGACCGCCGCTACATAATAAAGATAATTAGTACCCATTAAAAACGAGAAAAAAAAAACAAAACAAAGGTAGCATTTTAAAGAGGAAGAATTCAGCTTTCCAATAGTATACTTATTTTTAATTTTTATAGTTTTTATTTCGTATAAATTGCACGTGAAAGTTAAGCTTTATAATTTTTTTTCCACTCTATATTAAAACATAAATAGGTAACAATTAATTCCGACTTAAAACCCCTGGCAACTGGGCTAATACTATAATGCGACAATTAAATTTAGATGTGATTGAACCAACGCATAGTAGTGCATTTTTAGTTTACTAATACCGAATATATATTATATTTAAATTGCTACAGGAGAAACTCCCCTAAAAGTGATACTATAAGGGGCAAGTTAAGTTCAAAGAGGGCACAGAGTGTAGCACAATCATGGCACTGTTAGCCCGGAATTGTGGTGCAGTGCTCATGACAAAAAAGTAAACTAGCTCAATATCTTGGGGCGTAACTGTACCCTATATTTACGGGATGCATTATCAGTTGCTTCAGTTTCCCTGGCTTAACAATAAAACACCCTGATTCACAAATACAACATTTTAATACTGCGACAACTAACACGGCACAGACTATATGTTTCAAATTTAACAATGTGATAATCAATATGTGATTAATAGGTTATGTATTGCCATGTAACAAAGGATTAAAATATATATTTATGATACCGTTTGATAGCTACTACAGGCGTACAGAAAATAATGATATATATTAACTTAAATATGTTGTAAGAATCAAGTAGCAATTAGTTCCCCAGACGGTGTGTCAGGTTGCTTGCTATGAAAAATACAGCAAAAAAATGAATAAGAGGGTATAAATGAGATGTATTTACCCACTGGAATCCGTGGCTTCGAGCCCCCAAAAAATAGGACAGAGTTCTGACAATTTGGTAGATCCCTCGGTTGCGTGGTTTGCCCAGATGACGGCCGTGAGGGGGTCCTAAACGGCGGCGAAGGTGCTCTTTTACTCGTACTCCAGAAGCGTGGGTGCTAACAGCGTGCCGGGAGGCGTACCAAGAAAAAGCGTAACAGTAACATACTAATAGCATACCATAAACGTACCAACAGCGTACCATAAGCGAACCATAAGTTTACCATAAAGTGTACAGGTGTAAGGGTGACCATGGAGAACATTCTTACCGTTTCTCGACTAAAATCCTACATAATAGTGATAGTTTTATCTCAAAACTAGTTCCGCAAAATAAAATAATATCCAAAATAAGGGAAAACTGCAGCTGACTGCCTAAATTTACAAATCCCACGAGGATGGCTACAGATAAACTTGCCAATCGTCGACAAAGCGGCCGCGTGCTCTACGAGACGTATGTTGAATGAAGTATGGCCGAGACGGAAGTCCTTTCAGTGCCCTCTATGTTGAAGAGATGCATATGTGATTTTATATACTGTATAGAGTACTATGGTCGAGCGGTATTATTTTGTCTCGGAACGTAGCCAGCTCGTCGTAGGCTCGTAACAATATATTTGTCTAACCGATGGCCGCGTTGGTTAAGGCGCGAGGTGGCAATCGCAATTGATCGAACGGGTATCGTGCTACTGGGTTCGAGCCCCGGCTCCGACACTGAGCATATGGTTGTATGTCCGCGTCTTTCAATGTGTAACCCCCTTCCACACAAGCCTCTGGCTGCTGAAATTGGGGGTTGTCTGATTTATGTGGTGTTTATGTATTATTATTAAATACTTATTAGGCAGGAGAATTTTAACCACGTGACCACCTATCCACAAGTTTAACAGTGTTAGTATATCAAATAATTCACATATTAAACAATAATTCGTAATTTAAAATAGCATACAAAATAATGAATTTCACACATTTGTTACTTTTGTGAAGTTAATTCAACCCCCGATGCCATTCAAGTAGTATTTGCTTCATTTGGCGACGAAAGACAAATATTGGATAGTAAAGTGAACAGATCAGATCAGCAAGGAGCAAGTCATCGGACTAGCGAAAAGTACAATATTAAATAGTAAAAAAGGGGCGAGCTCTCTTAAGGGAAGAGGTTCGGCAAAATTCCTGGTTGGGAGTAGCTCGTCTACAAGCGTCGGTGATAGGCCTCACTAGCGGAAATAGACCGACGCGCGATGTTAAATAAATGTTAAAAAAAGTAGTAAAGAGTATTAATTAGCGTAATAATTATAAGCACAAATTATTGTATGTTAATTATTTCTTAAATAAATCGGTGGTTAATGTTATTAGTGTAGCTATTATTGAATCCACGTTTGGGATGTTTACTAAAGGGTGTAAACAAGTAACAATATTATAATTAAAAACTTAATGATTGTAAATGGGCCTCCTGATGGAGAGATCAAGAGGTGGAAGAGGTAACAGATGTTTGCGTGGGTGCACTGGGACGTAGAATGTCAGTGACATCAGTGTGCAGTAAATGTAAATTCTTCATTTGCGAATAAAACAAGTTTTATTTAAGTTCTTGGCAGCGAAGAAGAGATATATGCTTTATGGCGATTACAAATTTTCTCTGATAGAAGACGTTTTGAAATATGTATATGGGTTTATAAGAACCCGTAGTAATGTGGTGAATTTCCTATGTACATTCTCACCATCTAAGAGTAATGTTTCCTTTTCCTATTTTCAGAACAGGATCTGCTATCGCTAATTAATGAAATAGTATTGCAGGATTGATAAAATGCCATGAAGAAACATATATCCGGTGTTCAATTTTTTAAAATATCTTGCAAGTATTAAATGTTAAACTTAATTGGATTTTATGTAGGTAGATAAGTCGATTACATAAGAAATATTACAATCAAAGATATTTCATGAAATATTTCTATTTTATCAACACGCATTCAACAGACCGCAGCCCAGTATAGAATAGAAATACAAGTAGAAGATAAATAAAATATAAAATAATAAGTAGTAAATATGTATAGGTAACAATAACTTCCCATATAAAAACAATATGTGACTACAGCTCAGAATACAACAAATTAAATAAATACAGTAAAAGTCATAGCGAAATAACTTTTATATCTATTGACTAGTATTCTAAAACGTACTCGATCCTTCACACATCAGAACAGTCTCAGAATCAATAGCGCCATCTATAGGCCGATTACCAAACCATCAGTCACGCTGCGTTACTCAATTACATAGACATCGAAGTGGTGTTTTATAAAAAATTCCATCGGGAACCGGATCTTCAGTTCTTGGCCTAAAAGAATATCCCTAATGAGGAGGAAAAGATATTTTGTAAGTAATGCCTAGCATTGTTCATGCTACAGGGAACAACTGGATTCGTTACCTTTTTTCTAAGGGTCCTAATAATTCCATTGAGACTTCTGGAGTTTTGAGCTTCGTGAACGTGCAAATAACCAAGAACACTGACTCACAAAAACGGATAGTAGACGCCATGACTTACGTATTAAAACCAAGTATTAAAACCAATTTACATAGAACAGCAGTGAGCAATTTAGGGCTGAATAATAAAGGTGTAGTGGTGGGCATGCCCCTTACATAGACCATAAAATCCCACGAGGGTAAGTTTCTCTCCATGTATAAACATCAAAATTTACTAACAGCAACATACAATGGTGGAGAATTACTCCTGAGAGGATATGTACATAAATCCCTTATGGGTGATCAAAACGATCGAAGATTAAAATATAGCCAAGATGATTCCAGGCACTCTTGCCGGTGGACAGCCGAAAAAAGAAAGATAGGAGCCGCACCCAAGAGTAAAAACGCTCTTCAAAAAAACCAATCGTTTCCGCCGACGCCATAATCACATCACAAACCGAATATGACAGAAAACGGTACAGAACCACTCTCATTGCCGTGCAGGATTGATTTTCTTGCAACTTGAAATAATAATAAACCATTGCTGAACAATCCAAAAAGATCTTTAACAATATCTCCGGTGTAATAATTACAGATATAAGTAAACAAATTTGAAAGGATGGCTGATGAAACAATTATTGTGGAACACAGAAATACAGGCACGTCCCGCAAATACTACAGAATTTCACTTCGAGTTATTCTTCCCTTAGAATTTTCTTTCCCAGTCATTTGGAACCTCTACTTTAACATTTCACTGCGTCGCGTCGTTGCTTGTTTGGGTCTTGTTGGGAATTTAATTGCGTCAGTACTTAGGTGACTATTTTATGTATGTCCGTCAGCATAGTAATAAGCTTTGTCTTGTCTGAGTGGACCCCTTCTATCGCCTTTACCTCCTCAGGGCACTGCTATTGACAGTTTCGCGTATACCTCGATTTGCTACACTGTTAACGGCGGATACTTCCGCCAGGCTTTACACCTTATTGTTGCGTCTCTTTTTTCCTGGAGAATCTGACTTGGTCAACAATTATCTGTTACTTACCAAATTCTACATACTCTCCATTTTGGTGCCCAACTTTTCTCTGGCTGGGCCTCGTCCACAGAGACAACTCGTACTCTCCGCTATGCAGAATCTACATAGGCGCATATCCCAATGCTCGCTGCAACGATGCTGAGATAAATGAATCACTCGCATAATTTCTTCATCTCTTATGATGTCAGTAAACTACTAATTGCTCCTGGAACTCCCTTGGTGCATCTGGGTAAACCGCGTGTACCAGTCACTCAACAGGATTTAAGCGACCTGACGATACTACTAGCTGACTTCCGTTTTCTCTTAATTGCCGATTATTCGCTCCTTTTCGACCTCACTTAGTTTTACTTTGACTTCACTTACTTCGACTTTACTTAGTTTTACTTTGACTTCACTTACTTCAACCTTATTTATCTGTCCTTTGACTTGAAATCAAGGCTCATTGGCACGAAAAGCAAGACACGGGTCTACTCCTCTTCTGTATACTTTCATCCAGTGAAAGCCCAATGATATTACAATCTCATGCAGTCCTCTTACGTGTCTAGCAACCGGGAAAATCTGAAAAACAGGAAAAAACGGGAATTTAGTCCATCCGTGAAAAAACCGGGATAATGACGGAAATTTCAGAAAGTAAGACGCTTATTTTTTAGTATTAATTCTTTGTAGCACCCTGTATGGAAGTGGCGATTGATAAACTAATTTACTTTAGCTGAAAATATTGTCCTACTCTATGGCCTCCTATTGTAACCTTCTGTGTTCGATTTTATACGAACATGTGGTCATGATAAATTAAATCGATATTTTTGAATTAAAAGTGCACTTACGGGTGAATTGGTACTTTGTATTTGTAATAGCATTTCATTGATCAGCTCAGCTACAACCATTGTTTCAAAAATGGCAAAACGCTGAAATAAAATAAAACAAGTCTTGAAACAAGTATGGACGCACCGTCCCACGTTAAGAAGCTTGTTAAGGTACTGCCTTATACAGACACCAGTCGTGCTGCCAGTTAAAAAAAACGATAAAAATGAAATTTGCCTTCCAAATAGAATTTCTAATTTTATACGTACTCAGTGTCGAGTCGCAAGACGAGACAGGAAATATGAAATGGTTTTTTATTAACTGGCGTGTGTAAATTTATGTTTATAGGTTAAATCATAGGTTATTAATGCGATTCACATGTAACAGAGCACGTAGGTATCCGATATCGGCATATGAGTATGGAAAATCTTCTTTTATATTCATGTTTTTATTGTATCGTGTTAGAATAAAACACTGAGTATCCAAGTACATGTCGTTGGCTAGAGAATTGATCAGGTATTATCTAAATTCAAAATGTTTTTTATATCCTTCAATCGTTGAATAAGGAAATCGTACTCCACTCAATATTCCAATGCAAGGTGACAGATGTCCCAATTTATGTTTTGCAATGCATTTAGATACTGTGTCGATGGTAAGTAATATAATTTTTGTGGGGAAACTGTTATTAACAAAATGATGAGGCCTTGCTATATCACCCTCCAAAATTTCGGTCCGAAATGTTCAGTTTTTTTTTTATTATAGTGGAACACGTCTTTTTATTGAAATTGGAGGCTGATATAGCATGGTCCTTGATTTGTCTCTTACAGTGACTAGTTCGAGACAGGCTTTTAAGCTTTTAAATGTATCTAGTCGTACGTAATAAATTAACTACTAAACAAGCACGTTGTAACTTATTTAACTCCTTTTAGGAAATAATAAAACTTTTGAGTTTGATGATATGCCATTTTGCCTGCACGTGATATGGAAATTTAGTATAATTTACCGTGTGCCTGGTCACAACGTGTGAATATTATGAGTTTTACGGGTCATTACCACTCTGATATTCTAATGTCCACTGAGAATGTGCACGTATGATCGTACTACCTTATTGTAATGTTGCAATTTTAATGTCTAAATATATTTGTTATGTTCAAGAATTGAATAAATGCCGCATTAGAAAGTGGTCCTCGGGAAATAATACCACATAGTAAACACGATTAATAAATATTGGTTGCCATACTTTAGTTTAGCAACGTACGGTAAGCATTACTGCCACGTCTGGAAAACACACCACTGTTAAAAAAAAGGTTTTGTGCTCGGTTTTGTGACTGTCGGTAAAACGCTTATGAAAAAGAAAACAAATTATCATCTACATGAAAATGAAAAACTATGTAACTTATAATCAACAGCATCCTACGATTTTGCTGCAACTAAGCAGATACAACAGAAGAATTAAAAATATGCATTTGGCTTAGTTTCCGCATATACTAAAACACTTAAACGCTAAACTCGAACATATTAGTATTCGCACTTTCGCTAACCATGTCAAACATCATTGAGAGATGATTGAAACTAGTATTTTTTCGAGGTAGTTGCTAAAATTATATCTCGTGGGGCATAATTTGTTATAGTTCCTTAAACCGTGCTCGGTGAAACTGTGAACGATTCATCTTTTGGAGTCTGAAGGAATTTTTATATATTTCAAAAATGAATGTTAACGTTCACAAAAGAAGGGTTCGAAACGACTGTTTCAGACGGAGAATAATATGAAAATTTATACTTACTGTTCGTTTTTGCTTAACTGCTGCTTTGATGGTATCTATTGGACGTCGTAACGCTATAAACCTAAGCTGGAAGTAACTAACACTTTCTTAAAATTATATCTGAAAGGGAATTTTGTTAAAAACACAATTAAAAGACAATATAAAGTTCAAAAATATATATATTAAATCTCTTCAAAAATTTATGTTCTTACAACAACTTCAAGAAATATGTTTTAACAAACAATAGTCTGGCCCGTGTACAACACATGGTGAGGAACGGAACGATTTATAATGTACCAACTACCATCCAATATGCAGTTTTTGAGCTAACGATTACACAAAAAGATTCAAGAAAAGTTCAATGTTTCTAAAATTTGGTGGGCTTTTGCTTGCCTGTCTATTCACATATTTTTGTTTCAATATCAATTTTGGTCGCTCCTCAGAGCTTGAAAATGTTTGAATCGCAACGACTTTGAATTATATTTGGGCAATTACAATTTCATACGTTCAGGCAAGGCGGTCCCTTACACATATGAGTACATGGTAAAGATACTTTTCTGACACCGAATCACTGAGGAACCGGTTTAGGGCAAATCCCGTTAAAACTCATCATTTTCCCGTCAAAATCGACTGCTAGGAAATGATGGAGGTCCCATGTCGCTAAGGGCTATTTTCGCTAAAACTCACGATATACTTTGAATAGAAGCTGGATTAACTTGTCCTCATATTTAATACCTCGTATGAGTTGCAGTGCTTAACAACATGGATTCGTAAAAAGGTTTTTAATTTTGAAATTCAAAATTTCAGTCAAATTTTGTTATAGTTTCTAAATTTAGGTGGTCGGGGCGACATTACGTCCCTGTGCAGCGACATTTACTACACTTTCTAAAATGACGCTCCTTGAGGAGTTATGGAAATTTTTGCATAAAAATCGCTCCGTATAGCGAAAATATGATTAAAAATATTAAAAACCTCTTCTACGATATTTTTACGTGAAGCACGCTTTTCATGCGAAATATCTCCTAAGTCGGATTTTGTTACAACGTCGAAAAGTATACCGAGGGTTTTACCGTGTTCTTTAACAAAACATCATTGCAGTTGCAATTGGAGTTTTATGATAGTTTTCAAAATTAAAATTTTTGTTGTAGTTGTTGATAGTTTATTTATTAGTATTCCAGAAACCAGAGGCTTGCGCGGTAGAGGGTGATGCATTGAAAAAACGCGGACATACAACCAGGCTGTTGGCCAGATTCGATAAATACTTACTGTAATACTTACGGTAACAGTATAAATTGCTAAAATAACATGATTTGCGTGTGGACAGTGAAAATCGAAATATAACAATACAATAATAGGTGCATGTGCTAATGCACCAAATCACACAACAGACGGATTATTATGATGCGTCGTTTGTATAAACATAGTGGGTATCATTTTCGATGCCTTTGTGTATGAACACCACAAGATATGATCGTCCACAATATTAGCATGCTCAGATGTATACTGGAATAAGGGAGTAAAATACGAAGTATTTATTAGTTTAGAAATTTGTCACGGCTAAATACTTCTTGAACTAAAATTGATTTTACTTCTTCTCATAATTATCTCACGCCAAATGGTTAATAAAGAAGTTATCAATCCCCTCCATAGTAAATAATGGTTTTTTTCGTGCCCGGTGCATTTAACGTATCCATCTAGTATCTATGATTTATTTCCAAATTGTCAAGTACGATATATTCTCACCTAGTTAATCTACTTTCCAAAACCACTTGGAAATCTACATACGTTGCTCGAAAGTCAGCGCTATTATGCATTTTGAGTGCGCGTTGTTTGGTTAAGCAAACAGAATCTCATGCTTATTGAAACAATACAACAGTACTAATAGAAACTAAATTGCTGAAGCACATCATTATACATATTAATTCTTTTATGTAACATTTTCAAACCTCAAAACGAATAATTTAAGTACCAGTCGTCCGCAACAGGATTAGGACCACTAAAATTGAAAACCACTGTACGGTGATTTGTAGCGGAAAGTTTAATAAAGAAACCATCGTTAAATAACATACTGAATAAAACATTAATCAACTAGCTATTTTGTATTAATAGTAACATGATATATTAGTTTCAATATTTAGTAGATATATAAAATATTTAAGAGCGACTAATAATTTTTTGAAAATAACGCGACTGGGAGTAAATGCACCCCCAATATGGATAAATTCAACTTCAAGGTAGTTTTTACAGAAATCAAACTAAACTGACCTGTCGGATCTTATATTATCTTATATGTCCCCTTTATATATTATGTTGCTTATTCCTATGTATTTTGCTACCTACAATAGTGTAGATCCCTTAAATTAAAAAACAATAATACAGGGTGGTGCATTTACTCCAGTCGAGTGGGGTAAACGCGCCTTGGTCTTATATTTTCTCTATGAGCGGGATAAAACAAAGTATGGGGCAAATGCAATCAACTTTTATACATTATGTACCATCTAAGATATTTTGTGAATGGAATCTTTATTGTAACACGTGAAAGAAATTATTTTTTTCAATAACGTACAAATGAGTTATTATGAAATATAGTTTAGAGTTTAGGTAATTTATTAGAATAGTAGAAAACTTGGTTAGAAACTACAAAAAAAAAGCTTTATCTTAAACATATCAACTTAAGCAATAAATCATAATTAACCTAAATAGGAAATATTATAGCCTATAAAGTCGGTGTTAAAATAGAGGAGTCCTGTGCGAAAATAAGGGGTTTTAGCTTCTTGAGACACTTCTCTTCTACATCACATTCATCATCCATCAAGGGTCATTTAAAAACGCAAACGCCTTTTTTCTTATTTTTACACCTCAAAAATTTAGTGCGATATTCCAAATTGTTATTGGAAATTATTTTACCCACATTATATCTCGATGTCTTTTTTGTTGGAGATTGCATCATAAACATAATCACCTATGTCGACTACATCGCAGTTGATCTTGTAATGGCTATCTAGCCGCAGCTCGCTATGCCGATAATACTCCTTTTTTAAAAGCTTTTATTAATTTAAAAGCTTTTATTAAACTTTGCAATGTTTGTTAGTTAGTTTAGGTCAAATCTTGCAATAAAAATTTCGATTAGTTCTAATTAAGCTAGAGCTTTGAAATTTTGCACATGTGTATAAGTTTGGTGATAATACACTTCCACATTTTCGTATAAGAAAAAAACAAGATGGTGGCTTCAATATGGCGGACGACTTTACCGTTTATGATCCGATTCGACTCAAAATCGATACCTGAGAGTCTTCGAGATGAATTCTTGTTCAAAATTTAGAAATTCAAAATGGCGGCGCCAATATGGTGGACGACTTTTGTCATTTATGGTCCAAATCGATCAAAATCGATATATAGGGGTTTTCGGGTTCGCCGATTACGAATTTCTAGTCAAAAATTTAGTTCAGGATGACGATTTCAAGATGGCGGACGACTTTACCGTTTATGATCCGATTCGTCTCAAAATCGATATCTGGGGATTACAGCATATCAAAAGACTAAAAACTAAAAAATAAAATTATGTAAAAAATATTTAAAAAAAAGCTTTTATTTAAATGCTCTAAAAAGTAGAAAATAACCTTTGAAGTAAATCAAACCCATTTTTTTGTTACATTATGACACCCCCACAACATTTTTATTTACCATCCGATTTTAACATTTTTTTGTAATATAGAGCGTAGGAAACTGCACATTTTTTAACTAAAACCAAGGCCTACTGTGGCCTACTTGGAAGTGAAAATTCACGAAACCGTATTAACGATTTTCTAATAAAAAATCATAAAGAAATATTGCAAATTAATAATTCTGTGGTCAACATAAAAACCATATTGTTCTTTTATCTATTCTTATCAAGTAATTCATGGAATAAAAAATTGGAAACAATTGAAAAAAGTATTTTTATTGGTAACGAAATTTAACAAATTTATTGGAATGCCGGAATGTAAAATAATCCACCGTTTTTTTCGCAACACTTATCAAACCTTTTTCGTTCATTTGCGGTTAGTTTTCTGAGTTGTTCTTGGATACACATGCTTCAATTATTCTAGCACCTAGTTCGTCAACTGACTACGGCCTTGACTTTCAAACTATTTACAGTGTACCCCACAGGAAAAAGTCGAGTGGCGTCAAGTCCAGGGATCTTAGCGGCCACTCAATAAGTGGACGGTTACGATCTATCCAGTGGTTTTAAAAAATTGTATTCGGCCAACCCCTTACCACTATTATTGCATTATGCACAGGAAACCTATCTAATTGAAATTTTTAATTCTGACGTGCTTGAATTGGTAGTCATGTGTAATGCATCCCAAAAGTCATTTTTCAGAAAGTTCAGAAATGCACGTTAATTCAAACTACTCTCAGAAAAAAAGACCAATAATTCTACCATCAAGTACTCCGCAACATACGTTTATTCTTTCTGACTACTGCCTCTTTGCGTTTATGATACAATTAGGGTCTTCGGCAGACCGTGAATTTTGAGACGACACCATTCCATTTGTTATAAATGTAACTTCGTCGCTGAACAAAATTTCCTTTAAAAAGTTCCTGTTGTTCAGATATTCTCCCTGGGCCCACAAACAGAATCCCAATCTTTTTTCCTCATCTCCCTGTTCCAGAGTATGTAAAATTTTCGGCTAAAATGGTTTTTATTTTTTTTCAACTTAGCGCCGAAATCGATTGACCGATCCCGGTCAAATATGATATTTAGAGTCCTCTTACAAACATCTCCAGACTTTTTGTAGTTTTCGGTAATTCAGTAGGAAAAAAAGAAATCGATTTTCTCAATGAGGCTTTAACAATTTAAAGTGGGTATAACTATACTATTTTAAGAGGATTTTAGACTGAAAATATTTATTTACCATATCAAAATTTTAACACAGTAACACTAAGCGCCGAGACAGGTACAAACAACCACTAAGACTACGAACCAACGCATATCTTATTGCCTTCTTGACTCGATTCTTGACTAATTCCGGAGTATTCCTGAGTATTGCCGAAGTATTCCCGAATATTCCCGTGTATTGTGGAGTATTCCCGAGTATCTGAGCATTGCGAAGTATTCCCGAGTATTCCCGTGGTATTCCTGAAAATTTGTACACGTATTTTCGGCAGTGGTTGACCTCCCGTTTATTTGCTGGGAACCAATTCGCAATAACATCCATTGCTGGCTGACTGACTATTTGTAATGTTGTTATGTTATCATGATGTGTAATGATACTGGTATCGTCAGGGAAAAGAGAAAATGCAACTGTTGGAGAATTAAAGACTATGTCATTGATATGAACAATGATTGATTGACAATTGATTATGAACAATGTGGGACCTAATACAGATCCTTGAGGAACACCACATTGTATGTCTGCCCGATTAGATTCATAGTTTATTTGTTTCGTATTAGTCCCATGGGTTATCGTTACAAATATTTCTTTTTTGTTTGAATATGACTTAAACCAATTCCTCTTATTCCATAATATTCCAGTTTATTAATCAAAGTTAAATGATCGACAAAATCAAATGCATTTGTCAGATCGCAAAATATTCCTAATGGTATTTGTTTTTGTTCCAGCATTTGATTAATATGCAAGGCAAATGTTGTGTCGGAAGTGTTAAATCCAAACTGCGAATTATTTAAAATATTTTTGTTATTTAGATAACACATGAGTTGGTTGTTAACAATCCATTCTAGTAACTTCGAGAAGCATGGTAATAGTGTAGGAAAATTAGCTTTTTTAGGCAGAAGTGGTGTCGCAGCCACTAAACGCATGGGCAAATAAAATATTATCTTTGCAAACCTTTAAAACATCCGAAATTTGTAAGTCATAGGAACTATACGCCCTTTTCTTAATATTTCCTTGAGCATCTCTCAAAAAGCGAATGTCTTTGTCCGATGGAGAAAGAGCGATGAGGAGTGTTAGCAAATCAATATCTTGCCCAACAATGACAACAGGTTTTTCATAATTGTTGGCTGCGTATAGTTCCCATGACTTACATACATATTTTATTTACCCATGCGTTTAGTGGCTGCGACACCACTTCTGACTTTTTTGGGAAAGGACAATCGCAGACTATAAACTTAATAAATTCAAGAAAGGATTTACAAGAAGTGGTTGAAATATTCAATAATCCTTCATGGGCGAAAGATAATATAGCAAGAGCTGGTGAGAAATTTACGCTTGCCTTATACAAGGCACCCCGAAATGAGACATCTTTGAATCATTACCGGTTCATTTCATTTAATAAGTTAGTTGGCCAATCCAGTCACGCAGTAATTTTGCCCAGACTACCACCTACATCTGCTGCATTAGCACAACATTCATATCGGGTTTTTCATCAAATTCATACGTGGCGAGGAAAAACTTTAACTACAACTGAATGGGGCTGGAGAAAAACTAAAAACATTCGAATGCCAGTGGTTATGACTGAAGCGCCAGCTCCAACTTCAATTCTTCAGCTTATATCCTGCGGCTGTAAAAAGGGGTGTGGAAAGCGATGTAGCTGTGTAAAAGTTGGTTTGCGCTGCTCCCCAATGTGCTCTAGTTTGTCATGGGCAAAGTTGTTTCAATTCGGACGAGGAGGGCGGCTTTGCAGAGGAAAATTAATGATAGATATATTTTATTAGTGGAATAGGCCTAAGGGGGAAACCACGTAAAAAATAACGCGCCGAGAGCTCTACCTCAAAGGTGGTGTGGAAATGGCCTCAAAGTATAGAATGCACAAATATAAAAAAATCATCATATGAACACTAACACTTGTTCATAAATATCTTATTTTATGTGGACCTTGTAGAGAAAAAACTGCTCTTTAATTTCGATTCTATACATTTTTTTGCTCAGACTAACACTTTTTAAAATAATCGCCTCAAAAAACGGCGCTGGGCTCATTTTTCTCTTTGCACTGAGAACTATGCTTATTTTCCAAGGTCATTTACGAGCGTTGGGTGAGAGATACGTGAAAAACAGTAAGAAACATTTTTATAGAGAATTTCATGGAGAATATAAAAAGTCCTATAACATTTTTTCGTAGAAGTTGCGGTTTACGATCAAAACGCCGAAAAAGATCGCGAGGTCACGATTGGGGGTGGTTTTTTGGGCAAAAGGGGATGAAGCTCCCACCGGAGAGGTGAGAACTTTTCGGATCTGTATTTGGGTCCCTACTGAGAGTTCATAATCAAAATTTAAAAACTTGTTTCTCCTTGTTTTTCGAACCAACTTGCTTACACTATAAAGCGATATATCTCTGTAATTATTAGAATTAAATTTATCTCCTTTTATGGATTGATATTGTTATTGAGGTTTTAGAACAATTCGGGAATGTGCCATTGGTCAGGGACAAATTGAGTAAATGAGATAATGTAATACTAAAATTACACGATTGAACAGTTCAGAGAAAAAATAGACCAAAACATGGCATGGCAATATGAATTTTTTGATATTTTGACGATTTTCCAAAAATAAATTTGAACAACTTCACAACGAAAGAACTGTAAGTATGTAGTATCATTATTATCAGCAAAAATGTACAATAGCCCAACAAATGAAATATATGATTTGCTAATAATTAAGTGTCATTTGTAATAACCCTGAATAACTAACATTGTGGATTGTATAACGGAAGTTCTATATTTGGGCAATGTGCAGATCGTGCGTTTGAAATTAACATACCAGTTTCGACGGGCCAGGTCTAGGCGTAAATATTGGAAATATTATGATCATGACTCCACGACAAATACATTAGAACATTAAAATAGAATATTCAGTTTTCCTTCTCTATTATTTGAATTAATCATTTATTTCTTGGCTTACGTATCTACCGAAGCTAACCACATAGATCAGAACAAAAATGCAACTACTTAGGTATCTACTCACAGAAAACCGTGTTAGAATCCTAAAATATAGTTGATGACTCATATGCTGAAGCGAGTGCTGCAGTATTTATCTGTATACCTCAGAGAGACATGTCTATTTGGAAGTTTTCAAAGAAAACGTTTAAAAATCAATACACTTTTTGAATAGCAATAATATTTAATTACCCACACAAAATGCCGTATTTCGCGGTTAGAGTAAAGTTGAATAATATGTTTCGGGACAACTTAGGATAGCACCACTCGATAATATCGGCGATACCTGACTACTATTTAAAAATATTTCTTGGTTCTGTTTGTAAATATTTGGTAATATTAATACCTAGTACAAAATTGTATGTCGCCAATCATAAAAATTAGCAATAAATATCGGTTTTCCCATTTGTAAAAAGCCATAACTGAAAAATAAACATACCATCTAGTAGCAAAATTCTTACGTGTAAATACATTCATAAATTTGTACACAAACACACGCCCAAGTTGACTATTGAAGGTCATCGGGTAACATTCCTCGAGACCACGACCGGCGCCCATCTCCGATGATCGCATTTACCAAATTATTATTATTATCCTTCCAATTAAAACTAAGCGTCCCTTCGTTGATTGGCGATTGTTTGGGAAGCTTGTGGGCATTATTTGTTACACCAGCCGTCTGCTGTGCGCTCAACCATGAATGGAATGCTGAATAATATCACATCGGCCGGCCATAGACGGAGAGATTTCTACATTTGTTCGATTTGCATAGAAAATGCTGAAAACGTATAGCAAATGTCTTTCAAGCTATTTTTCCCCCGATGGGAAAGTTCAATTGTCTATATATTGGTAGGCGGAGTCAAAAAAATATTCGGGTCCCGAATTATAAATTTATTCTATGATAATTATTCGAATACCCTGTTTTACTCTATTGAAAACTGCCAACGAAACATGCGTTCGGTAAAATAGCAATTGTATTATAGTATTTTGACATGAATATAAATAAAAAAAAAAAACAAAAATGGATACAAAATACGTAAATAAAATAAAATTATCTCGGGAATTATTTAAAAAGTCAAATAAAACTTAAGTTGTCTGAAAAGCATAAAATAACCTAATGCATACCAAATCACAAATCTCGAACCTTTATAATGTAAAATTTAGACAAGTTCATTCTACAAGCTCGGCGTATGTTCGTTTATAATTCGTACATACGCCGGATTGGGATGCCCACTGGCAAACCCAAAGCACTCCGTTCTGCTTACAATCATTTACACATAAAATTAAGCAACTTAGAATTCTGTTGTTTGCTTTTGTAGGCATAGTCCAAATAAGGACTTCCATACACTCGAAAAACGCAACAAAAACTTTACGATATAATTATATCGCCGCGGGCCATGCCTGTCATCAAACGAACCGACGCGCATTAAAAACCTATAAGGGTAAGCGAGTCAATTTGCGAACAGCAGTACAAAGAGTATCAGTATTTTAATGAGGTCATAAAGTTTTTGTTGAGTTTTTTATTTGCCGGGAACTGTTTATTGCAACTATACTAGATATTAAATAGAATTGGAAATCTATAGGGGGTAGACTATAAAGAAAGGCTTAGATATATGAAATCCCGTATCGCAAACCGTTTCTTAATGTAAAATTCAGACAACTTTAGTCTGCAAATTCGGCTAACGTTACTTATAATTTGTACATACGCCGAAATCGCAGGTTCAAAATTAGAACCATTTAGTTCTGCTTAAAATATTAACACGTGAAGTTAAATGATGTAGTTAGGATACTATTTTTTCGTAGGTACTAGTTGCCTGGCTATGAAGAACAGGTCTGCGAAGGAAACTTAATCATACTAAATATCGCACCTTAAACCTTTTCCAATGTAAAATTCAGGCAACTTCATCCTGTAAACTCGGCTTACGCCTGCATTCATTTTGTACATACGCAGGACTCAGAGGCCCAGTGCAAAACCTTGTATTGCAAGGCTATAAATAGGAAACTTAGCTTCGGCGTATACGTACAAGTTATGACTAGCGACTTCAGAAATCCAATTCTTTTTATTGCTACTTCACTTTTTCAGTTTTGCAGCACCATATGTCGCATCACATGTTTACTATTGTTAGGTGTTTGCAATCTTCGGTAAACAACCTGTACGTGAGTTTAATAAATTGCAACAAGAATATTCACAAACCACTGACTTAGTAATCACTTAAATTACAATAAATAGTCCTTATACACATCAGTACATACTAACTACAAGTTTTACCTACTATAATAATTCACGCACTATAATAATTCACAACTTGTTACTTTTCTTAATCTTATCTGATCTTCCATATCAGAACTGAAGTGTACTCTATACAAATTAGCTTTTTTTCATCTTTTAATTCCTGCTTTATTTAAAGCTTTACTTTTTATATGCTGAACCTGAATTGTCCATCTCATATATAACTGTACTGTCCGCGTGCGCCGGATTCACCTCTTATATACCGTGGCAAAGGTACTCGAATTCTCTAGAATCATCCAGCGTTGTTCGCAGCGTTTCTTGCCATTCTCGTATATTCTTTGCTAATGGCAGTTCACTAGTTGGCCCAGAGATGACGCCACACTACAGACCGTCAACTAAACAGGTCTTCCTTCCACTCTGCACCAGGGACTAATTACATCTCTCTCCGTCACAGGGCAGCACATAATACGATAGATTTTAAATTCTCAAACACAATTTCCTCAAAAATGAAAATTCCTCTGCACCTTGATATGTCCTGAAATTTTCCGAGTTAAATATGATTATTTAAAATATATTTTTTTCTAGGTGAGCGGACGCCCTCCCTGAAGAGATGAGCGGGTCATGCGCGCCGGCCTGTGCACGGTGAGCGCCCCCCTGGCCGCGTGCAGCCCGGCAGCAGCGCTTCCTCCGTCGGCCCGTTTCCTGGCGCTCCATTTGCTGCACCAACAAACCCTATACTTCATAGTGCAAGCAAAATCCAGAGTCAGGGAGCTTTATCATCAGACATGTCGTCATTTCGCCCAGCAGGGCATGCTGGATACAGATTTGTTTGGATTAGCTCTAATATGCGGTAAGTTTTATTTTTGTTTTTTAGTACGAAACAGTTTATCATCAGATCAAACGCTACGTACACGGTTTATTACAGCTCCACCTCAAAGGTTGCTATCTTAATGTGACTGCAGTACTACAGCACAGCCTAGGTTCTTGTAAACATTACTAGAATGTCGTGAAGTGAAAAATAAGGATAATTAAGGGTAATGAGAGGTAATAAATAAGGGTAATCAAGGGTAACTTATAGGAATGTAGGCAAGAAATAAGAACAATTAGAGGTAATAAATAAAGCTATTCCGGCATTTCTTAGTCATTTGATGTCTTATTACTTCTAGAGTTGTTTGATTATGAATCTCTCAGTTATGGTCTATGCCCACAGTATTTCATTGTATATGACTAGGTTGTATGCTTTTATAATTGTATTTCCTTGTATTAAGGTTGGCGTCTCCTGCCGTCCGTTTAGCCTTATCGTTTTTACAAGTTGAACGATTTACCTTTCAGCTCTTCTTACATTTCTTGACTTGATTTCTTGTTTTTGACGTTGGTGCTTTTTTCAGCCCGTGTGTCTTCCTTCCTAGTATGATAGCTGTGTATATTCTCTTGATCATGCTCTATATTGGTTTTTCTCGATAAAATGAAGTATTTAACCTTTTTAACTCTGTATATTCTTTTAATTCTATCCTTCACTTTTTCTCTCCTTCCCACTTGGTTTTCAGATTTCTTTTTAGGATTTTCCTCTATCTCCCTTTTTTCTTTTTCGTTTACGTTTCGTACCTGTTGTCGTTTGCTTGTTGACCTTAATCTTTTTTTAGCTGTTCATATTTATAGTTTTCTTTCATGTTGTGTTCATAGGTAACTTCTTCCTTTTTGACATTTTTTGCCATATTTTTTATTTTGAAGTCATTGATATGCAGTCTAGTTCTCTTATCAGTTGTTTATATATTCCTTCGCGGTGTTCTGGAAATCCTCGTGCTGTAGCAGGGTGATGTTCCAGATATTGTTTTGTGTTACGTTATTTCCTTCACGTGTTTGCTCTAGGTTATGTTTTCTTTCTCTAGCTGATAGTTTATGTATCTATATAAGCATAAGCAGCACCTATCACATGGTTTCTTACACCAGCACTTGTTGCTTCATTGTGATGTATTAAAAATGTTTTCTTAAAATGTTTTCTTAAAATGTTTTCTTAACCGCCTCTCAAGTTACCGAAGTAACCCCCTGGAAGATCTCAAGGATCTTGTGCTAGGTAAAGAGAGACGAGGCCCTACAGTTTAATGTGGACTCCGAACCACTCTTGGGGCAATTTTTTTAATGAAAAATTGTTTCGCCTTGTGGGTATCGAACCCACTTCGCTAGGCAACTCAGTTTGCTAGCCAGACGCTGTAACCAACTGAGCTACCATTCATTGTAACGGATCAATTCATTATTTTTGTGTTTTCTGAGAAAGTATTGTCTCGAAAAAAAATTTGTAAGCGAATTTCCAAGTGGCCATGAAAACGTTTAGTTTTGATGCTATATTACGTTAATACTGCGTAGTTCGGGTTTAAATTAGATTCAGTGTGAAGTACCTTGAAAAAAATTATTGCATGCTCTGATCCTTTGGGGTCGCAATATACAGTTAATATAAACATGACAGAGCTTATATACCTAAGAAATCTGTACACACTTTTCTATTGGAAGAAGTGTGTATATTTCAACATTATGTAGCATAAAATTATTACATGCAATATAACAATTTACGTGTTTGTTAATAATATCATAATGCAAAAGGATTCAAAAGCTTACCCTCATAGCTCTTGTATGCCAAATGTTACTACACTTGATTTGCTATCCTTGATTGAATTGTACACTGATTTCTGGTCGTTTCTATCACTCTTTTAAGAAACTAACCCAACATTAACATGCAGCATTTAAATCGTTAATTGACAATATTTAATTGATTATTCATTGTTTGATTGATTATTTAATTTGTTTGAGTGCGCTTCAGTTACGTTATGAGTCATTTGATAAAAATTTTACGGTTTGTTTTTAAGATTTTCACTAGAGCGCCTCTACAAACAACGCATCTCTTCGTTCGAACACATGTCCTCTTGCTACAAAGGCATCGGTTAAAATATTATAAGCGATATTAAATTCATAAAAATACGAAATTAATAATGACTACACTAAAGTGAAACTTATCCAATTTTGGCTAATATTCCTAGTTAATAATGTTTTTACTAGATTCAAATCTTGTAAAGAATAAACTGGTTAGAGGAAGTGAACAAAAGTCGACTTTTTATTTCCTGATGTCATAATAGAATAACAAATTTTGACGCTTGATTTGATTTGCAAAGAAATAGCAGCAAGTACGTCTAGAAATATTCATTTAATGGTAATGCAATAAGAAGGTACTATTTACTTATTTACACCCTTTTTTAACATGCTTTTATGACCTGGAATTTTTGAGAAACTAAAAAAATAAAACAGACTAATTTATGTGCAATTTTCCAAGCCATAAATTAAAACCCTAAATTGCGGGAACGACTCAGACTAGGTAAGCTAATAAACTCGCTAATAAATAATTCCGTGCTTACAGCAATGAGAGTTTCAAATATAAGCATAAATATTGTACATAAAATCGAATTCCAACGTTGAGTGTTAATATAATTAGAGACGCTACGTAGTTACAATATATTTCTATAAGTGAACAAGTTTGATCAGTGGAAATATTTTTAAGAAATGCATTTGTGGAGGTATAATAGCTAATATAGTGACATTATTTTTTGTCAGTTAGGTAGTAACCCGGCGCATTCACCACAATGCAAACTATATTAAATCGAGAGCTGTATGCACATCTATTTGTTTTTTTTTTATTGGAAATTGTATTTTTCAGTATTATCGTGGTGCTTTCTCGTTAGAGTATGACTACGATTTTTTAATATGAAATATCTTTGATTATCT
Organism: Leptura quadrifasciata; assembly: GCA_963675555.1. Lineage (NCBI taxonomy): Eukaryota > Metazoa > Arthropoda > Insecta > Coleoptera > Cerambycidae > Leptura > Leptura quadrifasciata. Next base: position 117,537,695 of record OY776677.1, read on the forward strand.
CCTTTTCGATTTTTCCCCTATTACTTCCACGTCCAGTGGAAGTATAGTAACATAATTTTTTTTTCTTTTGTTGAAATAGACTTAAAATGTCATGGAACGTCGGAGATTTAAAATTTGAGAAAAAAAATTTCCTGTCTATCTGTCGGTCTGTCTGTCTGCCTGTAACTTTTTTGTGCGCACGTTTACTCTGGAACCGTTTATGATATTAACTTGAAATTTGGTACACTTATGTATTCTAACGAGAACTGGAACTGATTATATTTTGATCTAATTCCGTTGAAGGGTTCGGGGGTAAGTGGGGTAAATAAGGGTAAATAGGCAAAGGAAGCAGGTAAGCGTCCATAAAATTGCAATTTAGGGCATGTACGAAATTTTTTTTGGCATCAGCCACTCCCCCTACCCACCTTCACTGTGACCCCCAATACCACCCCCCCACTGTTATGAAAGGGAGTTTAAAAATAAAAATTAAAAAATGTGTATACAAGAACGAAACGCCCCTCTACCACCCCCGCCCCATTAATATTTAGTGTGTATGCGAGAACCAAGGGACTCTAAAATTTTTTTGGCATCAGCCACCTCCTCTACCACCCCATTGCCACTCCCATCCTATTATTAAAGAGAGTAAAAAATTAAATTGGGATTTAGTGTGTATAAGACGTGTACGAGAACCAAGGGACTTTAAAATTTATTTTGGCATTAGTTACCCCTTCCACCACCCCATTTCCACCCCAACCCTATTGTTTAAAGGAATAAAAAAATAAATTGGGATTTAGTGGGTATACGAGAACACAGGGCTTCTAATTTTTTTTACATTTGCCACCCTCTCTGTCACCCCCCACTCTATTATTAAAGGGACTAAAATATTACATTGAGATTTAGTGTGCATAATACTTGGCTACAAAATCTGGATGTCGAAGTTGTGATTCCTTGGGCAGCGGTGTTTCAGGTTACTCCGAGGGTTGCGCATGTCCTTGTTCGTCCGTTTGAAGATAGGTTATGTTTTATGTGACTTTCATTGTAACAAAACTAATGAAATTTTTTATTATTTTGCATTTTCGAGACGTGTTTGCTAATAAATCCAAATTTTAAAAATAATTTCAAAATAACAATAATAATTCTCCCAAAGAAGAATAATTAAACTGGCTATGGCTGCGTGAACATATTTTAAAACTCTGAAGGTGTAGCATAGTTACTTGTAAAGTATATACGATTGGAATTGAAACTGGTCAGTTTTAAAGCACAGGACCGTGCGTACTGAACTTGATATTTTGTCCTATATATTTGGCAATGGTATTGAGATTCGAACGGTAGTTGAAACTGTGCAGGCGAGTCCGAGACTGGCAATGTAATCAGCCTGAATGAACCATCTACGACTGCACTGGTTTAAAGGTAATAAAACGGAGAGGCCTACTAACACAAAAAAACTCGTAAATCGTTTCTTTATCTTGGAACGTGGAAGTCTAATATCGTGTTGTCTATGTGCCAGTGCAGCGCATAAATACCTATTATAATATCAAGCGTAGGAGTTTAGTTAGTTACTGTTCATATTTATAAATATTTACTACTGTATAAAAGGTAAAGTATTTTAATTATTTACTAATTTACCATGGCTTTCTGGAGACCATTTGAAACAGAGGATAATATAATAACGCCCGAAAATCGTATCATTTTGTTATGACAAGCATTTCTATTTACCTCCATACAATAAAGAGATGCCGACTGTTTTTGCCGGCTTTTAGTTTTTATGCGGTTTCAATTCCAATCGTATATACTTTACCAGCTACTAGTACAGGTAACTAGTCAGGATAGTGTTTGTAATGCAAGTTGGTGCTTATATACAAAAATGCTTTCTCCTTTAATCAGTCTGAGTTTGTACTTTGGAACTGAATATAAGTTTTTCTCAAATTTTTTATTTTCTGTCTAGCGTCAGCTGAAACCTTCCAGCCCCGTTTCTTGTACGATTTTTCCTAGAGCACCTATTCTCATTTGATTATTTCGGTGACTTGCTTTGCTTGTATCCCAAAGACACTCATATTCATGACAGAGTTCTACAATCTTTACCATATCTCCCTCGGACCACTTCATTTCACAACAAATAAATAAGTACTATATTTTTTGAATAAAATTATCAACAACCTCCTAAGCTGTATCGATGCCACTTCAGTAGTGAACTAGCAAGTTATAGAGTAGTGAGCATTTACATTGAATTTTAATTCATAGGCTAGTATTGCGAATAGTAAAATAATCGGTAGTAGGGTAATAAGGGTAGTAGGTATAGTTCGAGTAGGAATATCCCGAGACATAAAAAACGCAACAAAAACTTTACAACCTCATTAAAATACCATTACTCTTTGTGTTATCTCGACCTGAAATCAGCTCGCTTACCTTTATAAGTTTTTAATGCGCGTCGGGTCGTTTGATGCAGCATTTCGCCATGGCCCGCAGCAATAATAATTATATCGTAAAGTTTTTGTTGCGTTTTTTATGTACCAGGAACTTATTACTTGAACTATAAGTAAATGGCAGGCTATTCACTTGCCTGTCCTCACTACAGATATAGTTCAAGTAGGAATATCTCGAGACATAAAAAACGCAACAAAAACTTTACGACCTCATTAAAATACCATTACTCTTATGCTACCTCGACCGGAAATCAGCTCGCTTACCTTTATAGGTTTTTAATGTTCGTAAAGTTTTTGTTGCGCTTTTTATGTATCAGGAACTTATTGCTTGAACTATACAAGTAGTTTGTACAAGTACTTTCCGCTTCTGTTTACATTGGATTAGTTGTTGTCTCGGTTGTTGTCTTGCTAGTAAGTGGTACATTTAGCTAACCCATTTACTATACTAATATAAATTCACCTTAATAGAATTGAATTGGTAAGTAGGAAAGCAAGTTGTTAGTTTATTAATGATTAGCCAAATTATCGATGTGTTCTGTGGTAGTTCCAATATATCTAAAGTATATTGTTGGCACTCGAATTTATCGGGCCAATATTATTGAAATATATTTGATCTATAACGAATAATTAACATATATTTGGGTTAATACAGGGTGTTCCAGTTAACGCGTTATGGTTGATTTTTTTGGTAGTCTTTTAGATACTAGTCAAACTTGTTGTTTCGTACTGTTGTTCCTTACATATTATCGTAATTTATATACCGCCTAATACAGCGGCGGTGTTATATGAAAGTTTACTTGAATTGCTTCTTTCTTTAATTTGTATGTTTAATATTAGTATAAATACGGTGTTCTATATTTTTTCAATATAACTGATTATGCTCATTTCCTGCAAACCGGGCTAACCAACAATAAAGTTTTGGCTCTAAATAATTTTATGGATATCTCGAATCTTTCGGAGCTTAACCGTATTTTTATTAATACTTACAACAGAATTTTAGTAAACTGTCCAGCTTAAGACGTTCTGACTAAAATGGATCTAAGCACCAATCTCAAAAATAAATATCCATCGGACTTTCAAAGCTGTTTTAATTTTCCGAGAGCAAATTTCCCGCTGCTGTACATGTTTCTTAATGCCAACTGGTCTGTTCTTAATAATGGAAACAATGTTGAAGACACTTGCGAACGTTTTTATGAAATATTGTGCCACATTTTTGAAGCTTGTGTACCGAAATTAAGACCTAATAAATCAAAGAGGTATCCTCCGTGGTTTATTTTTACTATTATTGAAGCTATCAAGTTAAAAGCTAGGAAACTGAAAGAGTATAAAAATAACTGTGATGTAACTTGTTACAATCATTTTAGATATCTTAGAAGAAAAATCAAAAACGATGTCATCTCCCATAGAAAGTATGCTACAGCTGCTGAAAATAATATAAAGAATAATTCTACTAAATTCTGAACATTTTTAACATAAAAATTTTTAAATTTTAATCTTTGGGGTTTGACAAATATTTCGAATGTCATGAGATATACCTAATGGAAATGAAGTGCATGAACCTGTTGACATCTTAAATGCATTTGATGATTTTTTTTAGTAGCACTTTTGCACCAGTAGTCATCTCCCTGATAATTTAGTTACACATAACAATTTCAACAATAATGCAACAATACACATTTCGGAATTTAAAGAGGATGATGTACTAACAGCTTTAAGAAAAATAAATAATAAATGACAGCCGGTCCAGATGGCGTGCCCGCATTTTTACTAAAAGTTTGCGCCTGTATTTTTACTTCACCATTGACAATTATTTTTAATTTAATTCTGAAATGTAGTAGTTGTCCAGATGTATGGAAATGTTCTAGGATGTGTCAAATTTTTAAGAAGGGTGCCAAATTGATATTCCCAACTTTCGGGTTATATTTATAATATGCAAATTTGCCAAGGTCCTGGAGGTTCCATTGCATGAAGTCATATACTCTCTCAAGTACATAACCAAATTTCAATTCAGATATTAAGCAAGATATTTGGTGTGGTCCTCGTAAAATTGACAGACGGTATAGTAAAAGGTAATAAGGAAATGCATCTAAATTTTAAAAAAATGCATTAATTTTTTAACGCTTTTTGACAATATAAAACGATTTGAACATTAAACTGCAGACACTAATTTCGTAATATTTTGACACCTAAATTAGTAGATTTTGCTCATAAAGTCATAATTGACATTTGTAAAATAGGCAGCTGAATCATGAATCAAGGATAACTGATACGTGAATTAGGCTATTAGTATGACGACTTATACTGAAAAATAATTCATATGTCGAAGCCTATTATATTGCATACATAGGTATATATTTGAGAATTTTACGCTTTGTTTTACTGTTATATTTACAATTTCATTTTTTATAAAAATAACGTCATGTCCATGTAAACTGAAAGTGTATAGAATAATTCTAATGGCAATGATTTATTATTTTAAACAATTGTCATGCCTCTGTTTAGCGGAGTTTCCAAATTCCTGAAACTTCCTCATTGGACGCAGTCATTTTTTGTCCTATGCATAATTTTTATATAATATAGGAAAGTTCCAAAACAACTAGAACAGGTTTCTATGTTGGCACAAGCATTCCAATATTTTTTACGGTGAAAAAACTCCACAGGAACGTAGACAGATTTAATATCCTTATGCCCATTAATAATTAAATTACCACGCCATTAATGGGGTAGTAACAAAAAATGTTGAAACCAATGTAGTAACTTTAGCCACATTAAAATCTCAAGGCTGGTGCATTATTATCCGCTTTTTTTAGCCCACCGACGAACCACAATGGTTGAATTTAAAAAGCCATAATATTGCTGGGTTCCACTGGTGTTACACTTATTGTTCGCTCGGCCATCTGGTTGGGTATAGTAAGGCCGGTGCAAAGGCTGAATGTGTATCTCGAGATGGAGATGAACAGCTCTAGTTTATTCTTTACCAACGAAAGCATTTGGTAGTACCACAAGTTGAGGACTCGGGCCGGGTCAATAAAAAATGAAGGCAGCCCGAGGCTGAAAAACGCGACCAAAAAAATAATGCACTGCCGTGGTTAAGACAGGTAGCCGTGCGTGCGGGGGACCCAGGGAGGGGGGATTAGGATCATTTGTATAACCGGGGAATGCGCCCGGCCCGGTACAATCCGAGCCAAAACGCGGGGGTCGTATCTTTCAGATGCCTGCCTGGCATAGGCGTACCTTTAACGCGTTACGTGTTTTTCTGCCGTGGTGTCCCGCAAGGTGTTCTTCTTGGGTCTTATTTTTATTATATGTAATTGATTTGCTACTTTACCTTAATAATAACAATTTATTTCATCCACAGAGACCAGTAAAATTATATTGTATAAGTCAAATAATATAACAAACACACAAAAATTAACTAACAAACATTTAAATGTATAAATGTTAAATCAAAATTACACAAATATATAACAAAATAAATATGTAATTGCTAAAAGTGATTATTATAGAAACATTTAGTAAGAAGATGATCTTTAACTTTTATTTTAACTACATTAAAATTTCTTTCTTCTTTAATGTCAAGAGGCAAGTTGTTTATAAACCTTATACCCATATATGAACTGAACATGTCTTTTCACATAAACTAGTGTTATGGTATAGTATTCTAAGAAGATTACCATGTCTAGTTTCATAATTGTGTGCATACGAATGACTGAATTTTACTATTTCACCATGACCGAATCATATAATAAACTATAATATAATTTGATACTAATTTAGTTTCTCGCAGTTTTCTATGTTCTACCAAATATTTACTTTACAAACTTAGTTTTATTTCACTTAATTTGAAATGAGCTGTATGGCGTGATGCTTGCAACGTCAGTCTGATTATACGAATAAAAAGTCGTGTTTTTAAAGGGAGATGTCTATTGCCAGGTGTATGTCTTTTTATGTGAACATCGTATTTCCGATATCAACTGTGTACTTTGAATAGCACATTGTATTGTTTCTTATGGCACAGTAAACATTGAACTGCCAACTTTCCTGAAAGTTTCGCTCTCTGAATATATGAGGATTTGAGTCACTAATAATGCGAATTGTGTCTATTAAAAAGTCAATTTTTAGTAAATTTTGCTTCATCTGTCCATATAATATTTCCCAAATAAGAATCGTGACCCTCAGACCTTATTAGAATAAACTCACAAAAATTCTGTCTTCTTAGGAAATCTGTTTCTTTTAATCCTTGAACCATATGGAATGAAAACGGGTGAAACTTATGTTTTAATAAGATTCTGTGAATTGAATCCTTGCATAGTCCCGATTCCAGAGCAGCTTGTCTTAATGACATCCTTGGAAATGCATGAAAATATCCCAGAATGACTATTTCAATGTTTTCGTCATCAACAATAGGCTTTCTTCTTTGCATTTTTGCCTTGACAGAGCAATAGTTTTTAAAACTTTCCAGTATGCGTTTTACGGTGTTTGGTGACGGTTTCCGTATTTCTGGATATCGAGTAGAAAATGTGCTGCAAGTTCTTGATATTACTTTATCACATTCTCCATAAATAATAAACAAATTTAAAAAGTCTTCGTGGGTGTAATTTAAACGTGTTGGCATTTTTTGACATAAGATAATGACTGATTGTTTCTAATCATGGCTATTTTGATAAAATGATTACAACAATTCATGAATTTCTAATAAAATCGCAAATATTTCAAAAAGTTGTAACTTTACCCCACAATGCTAATATCAGAAAAAAGAGAATTTAATTTTACATAACTTGACGTAAAAAATACAGGGTGTTCTGTTTGACCTAAACAAGTTTTCGCGGTTTGAATTTGACAAAATGTAACGCGAAAAACGGAACATTTGGTATGATATTATTGAATTTATTTCATTTGTAGAACGTAGTTCTCCTTGTGTTCTTTTTATGTGACAAGAAGCAAATGAGGATCTTTTATACGAAGAAAGTTTAACGGTTCTTTCAAACCGTTGCACCTGTCAAATTTTCTATAAAATATCAAATATCTCTGAAACGGCTAGGTTTAGGCATAGGATATGCTACATATTTTCGACTCAGAATTTTATGCTCTTTTCGAAAACGCTAAAATATATAGGGTGTTTCGTTTGAAATAAGCAAGTTGGCATCGACTTCCGGTATAAGCGGAAGTGCCAGCTTCTTGTAATTGTTTTAGTTGGATTGGCCACACCGACATTAGTAATTATCTAAATTTTAAAAATTTTCTGATGCGTGCTTTTCTCTATCGATCGATTCAGTTCCCGGTGAGACACCCTGTATATCATGTTTATATTCTCTATTTTTGATAGTTTTGGTTCACATATGGTATAATATCAATGTCATCTGGCAACGCCGTACTGAAATGCTCAAATCATATTCGATAACTTCACTTTCCATTGTTTTTGTTTGATAGAATATTTACGTAATTTTATTTTATAGTTAGAAAATGCCGCTTACAAGGGTTTGTTTTGTACCAGTGTGCCCAAACACTAGTGAAAATTCTACCAAGTTATTTTTGCGTGTTCCAACAAATTTGAAAATTCGAAAATTGTGGAAAGTTTATACTGCTTCTGGATTTTTCTGTTGTGAAGATCATTTTAATGTATGTGTGTATTGTTATTAACTTTCTTTTACAGGGCTTGATATTATACTTTATTTGTCTCTTTATATCGCAGAAGATTCATGTTTTTAATAGAATACGCTATACAAAAACAACTAAGTCACATTTACTTTTACGCAATGTCAATCGGGATCATAAACGGACGTTCTCAATTAAACGTTAGCACTTTACTTTACGAGATTCTATTGGTGGTTCCTCATAAATGTACTTCAGGCACCAATAGAATTGCAAGATATGGAAATCAGAACGGAAGTGAGATTGTTTGGGAATGCACATTTATAGCCTCGTTTATACCTAATTCGGGCAGCGATTTAAGATCATATTGATTGGTGTAGTTTATGATAACGTCACATTGCCGCCCTAATGGCTCGTTTAAATCTGCTGTTGATTTAGGGAACATTTGAATATTTTCTGTAGTATTTTATGCGTTCAGAAAAAAAAATAAATTATTTTTTGTAATATTTTGATAGGATCTTTCCAATAACACAATAAAAAAAATAGCGGGAAAGCCCCATTATATACTGTTATTTACCATAAAACGAAAAGGGGTATTATTGATTTTACGAGAATGAAATTGCATGACTACAATCTCAGCATTTACTATTAATACATTATTATAACACCAGTTAGTAAAGTCAGCAGATAAAGTGTTTAGACGGGCTTGAAATTCGACAGGACTATCTACAACTGTTCCAAGTGTAACATCATCTGCGTATAATGTACAATCAGTACTAACATAATACGGAAGATCGTTAATAAATATAAGGAAAATAAGCGGACCAAGTATTGAGCCCTGTGGAACTCCCAGGTCTACATCTTGGACTTTCAACTTATTATTATTTAATTTTACATGAATTTTTCAATACTGAAGATATAACATTAATAACAACAAGAAGTTGCCTGGAAAACCGACCGCATACAATTTATCTCTAATAAAATCAATACCTAAGCAATCAAAGGCCTTAGATTGGTCAAAGAAGAGTGCTCCTACACATTTACCCTTATCTAGACCTTTATGTATATACTCAATAAAATCATAGTTGGCGCTATCTGTTGATTTACTTTGGCAAAATCCATTTTGGCAATTGGAAATTATATTATATTTATTAAGATATGATAGCATTTTTTCATATATTATCCACTTCACTACTTTACTTAAGAAAGTTGGAACTGTAATTCCTCTGCAATTGTCAATGGCCAGTGGGTCGTTCTTCTTAAATATTGGAGTTACAACCCCAATTTTTTTATTGTCAGGAAAAGTGCCCTTTTCAACATCTAGATTTATGATGTAAAACATTGGTAGAGCAATTTGAGTAGATATGTTCTTAATGATTTTTGCTGATATGCAGTCAATGCCGATTTGAATTACATTTATAACATCGTTGTCTTCAACATTACGTAAGAAAAATGTATTATCAGTTGGTCACTGTACACTTAGTAGAAACGTTACTCCCAAAATTTCTGTGTGGCTAATCTAGCAGTAGTACTAAAATAATTTACAAAAGTATTAGCTAGAACGTATGCTTTCTCAACAAGGCGGTCATTAATATATAACCAAATTGGTTTATGGTTTTTAATTTCTTCTTCGTGTCATTTTTCTTTTTCGTATTCTTTTTTAAAATCATTATAATATTTATCGAAAATTACTTTTTAGTCAAAATAGGTTCTTCAGTTTATTTCTCATGTCGATAATGTCATTAGTAACTCATGATTTACTATTACATTGTGTACTGTCCTTGATACTGTATATTTACATCAATATCTTCGTATACTGCCTGAAAAGTTTCGATATGTAAAAATTTTTGCAACTGTAATAGATTCCTATATCTAATGTTGTATAACAGGTCACTACAGCTATTTTTGTAATTTATGTTTAATTTAGCTATAAGAGCGAGATGATCTGCAATATTTAAATTTCTTATGTACTCCTGATACATTTCCTGGGAAATATTCGTTAAAAAATAATCATTTTAGCTGTTGATGTTGATATTTTTGATGCAATATTGTAGATTGTTTTACGGGGTCGTTTGGCTGCAAACAGCCTTGCTTCACTTCGACCTAAAAGATCTTTTGTGATTTAAACTACATCTAGTTGTTGCCCAGGATTCCAAAACTGTTTACAAAGCTTAGGAACTTTAGCCTAGTGCGGACTAACTCCTTGCATTCACAAAGTATGTGTTCCGCAGTTTCAGTTGCAGCATCGCAATATCTTCATTTGTTGTCTACTGCCTTCCCCATATTCTTGAGATGATATCTCAAGGGGCAGTGACCAGTTAGAAGGCCTGTAATTAGCCTTAATTCGGACTTTTTTGCTTGTCTTTGGCCTGGAGTATTCCTCCAATAGAACTTTTTCTGATCCTTTTCCCATTTCTGGATCTCCCCCATTATGTGTGTGTCCCTTGGCCAGGTGATAAAACGGTTCAGGTCCAATAAATGGTGCTTCAGCTCCTTTTCGCAAGGCTGTCAGCAAGTTTATTTTCTTGTACTACCTCATGCCCTGGCACCCACATCAAGGTAACCTTGTTGTTGTTGGCCAGTTACTTCAGGGATTGTCTACATTCCCATTCAAAGACTCGGTCAGCTTGATGCTCAGGCCAGCACATATACGTTTTTTAAAAAACCAATCATTCCGTTGTTTATAACAGCGTGATTTGTTAGTAACAAATTCGCAGTAACTGTTTTACATGCAATTCGAGGGGGGAAACGTTGATTTTGATGTTGTGTGCTACCTTGATCCTCAATCCAGCACATATCATATTTTTAATAATTATGGGGCGATAAATTTATCTTCAGCGTAATAAATTAGCGATCAATATACTTTAGTTTATTACCATGTGCATCCCGTTGTGTGCCACATTTGCTGTGCTAACTTTATAGAGATTATTTTAAAGAATAAATCTTTTCTATCTGTCCATCTGTAATGTTAGGAACAGACAAATTATACTTAGAGGCTTCATTTCTCCAATTATTTTGAATTCACAATTATTTCAGCTCCCCTACGTTTTTATTTTTTCATTGTAAAATAACTTATTAAAAAACTAAAATTAATTGCCATACATTATTTAATCTCCATCTAAAATATTATTTCAAAAAGCATTAAGGCATGAAAAGTTAATGAAAGGATGAACGCAATAACATTTCACGTAATATAGGCCTAATCATAAAAAAATGTCCAAAAGTTACATATGACTCTGCGGATCCCTAATTACTAATGTTTTGGAAACGTCTGAAGAACTTTTATAAAACCTCTGTTTTCTCGTTTCTATCGATATCAAATTGGTTCAATACCTTGTGGCAACTTGTATATGAAACCTTATTAATACAATATAATTTATTTTTGTTTAAATTCCGGAGGAAAACCCCGACTTAAATTATTAGTCAACGAACAAAGAGGTCACAAAATATTTCCATTTTGTATTCCGCAACAATATTTTTATGTAATCCTTGTCTAGATGTTAAACTAATCTCGCTCATTTGTTTTCCAACCACGTTTTCGTGTTTTGTCATATATAATTTAGAAAGAAACCGAGTTGGGTTAAGTACACACGACCAAATATGTAGAGGTTACAATTTGAAACCATTTTGACATACATTGTGATCTCTATTAACTTACAGCGGACATTCCTGCCGAGCCCCATCATATGTCATATTACATATTAAACACACAGCATATAGACTACACATTAGCCTTCGTTTATTCTGATGTGTTTAAAATAATTTCATACATCAACTGCTTCGAATGTTGACATGTAATTAATTAAAATTAGTCTAAATATTTGTAGGTACTGTTAATTATGGGACGTTATGTATGCTGTAATTGCATTTTAAGTCATATTAAATTGCTGTACTAGTTTAATTATCTAACGATTACCTATTGACTAGCCAGTTTATAAAGATGGAATTTTAAAAAATATGTATCAAAACGATAAAAAACTAATATGTTAAGTGGTTTTTAATGAAGTATTTGAAAAATTGTTGCCTATAAGTCTCTTAAGTTATAGAGTACTCTGTAATTCTTCACTAAGGGCTCTCAATCGGGTCCTATTCTGTGTCGTAGCCCTTGCTTCTTCCCATGATGATATTGCAGATTTAATTTTGCTTCCAGAAAGCGGATCTCAAGTTGTTATTCCAGAGACGGACTGACGGATATAAAGTACCCCGCACAGAAACACTTGACCTTCCCGATGAAAAGTTCCAAGGCTCGAAAATCTTTTATTTTGGAGTTACAGCAAGGGCAAAAGTCGAAAATTCGTAAATTCGTGAAAAATTTAAAAAAATATGCATATACATATTTATATATTTATGTGTAGATATAAATGTATAAGCATATATACATATATGATGTACGGATTTTATAATCAATTAACTATAAAAGCTAGGTTTGAAATTCTTAGAAGAGCGTTTTGATTTGACATAATCTAGTTCAGGTTTTTACTCTTCCAAATCCGTGCGTTTTATAAATACGAGTACTATAAAATAACTTATTCTATTTATCTGTGTTAAAATCTTATTTTTTCAACAAAATATTCATTATTCGAATTCCTAATCCTACTCTCATTTTTATCAACCGAATATATAATTGGTATTTATTTTATGTTTTACTCAAAACTATTGTGAGCGAAAATTATGCCACTCAAAAAATTGGAATATGTTAGTAGGAAAATTCGAAAATCCCCACGTTGTAGCAGTTTTTTGCAAATAACAATTTTTTACGCTCCTCCGAATTTATTGATTTTTATTCTTGCCATGAAGATATTTTATTTTTAATTTTTTAGACTCTTCTCTCTCATTTCTAACGTCCATACATTGAATATGACTAGCTGCTGAACTAGCAAATGACGCGCTTGATAATTTTAAATTCAAGTTGCATTATGATGTTAATATCGCATGACTGTTATCTAGTACCGTATATATAAATATATCTTTTTGATTTTTGAAGATTTGTCACGAATTTACCAATTTTCGACCTTGCTGTAACTCCAAAAAAAAAGGTTTTCGAGCCTTAGTCCCATTTGAACTTTTCATCAGGAATGTCTGAACTACAACACATTTCAAATTCGACCATTTTCACCGGGATCCCAAATCCCAGAATTTATGAATTTTCGACCTTTGCCCTTGCTGTAACTCCAAAATAAAAAAGGTCCTCGAGCCTTGGTCCCATTTGAACTTTTCGTTAGGAAGGTCGGAACTACAACATATCTCAAATTCGACAATTTTCACCGGGATTCCAAGTCCCAGAATTTATGAATTTTCGACTTTTGCCCTTGCTGTAACTCCAAAATAAAAGGTTTTCGAGCCTTGGTCCCATTTGAACTTTTCATCAGGAAGGTCTGAACTATAACATCAATTTCGACCATTTTCACCGGGATTCCAAATCTTAACAAAATTAAACACCACGTAGGATATCTTGAGGTTGCAGTCAGAGGTGAAAAGTTTACGGCCTCAAAACGGAAAAAGAAAACTCTTTTGTTACTTTGTCAAGCTTTCGGAAATTATTTATTCCGTTTTTCAAGACATCTATAAATAAATTAGTGAAAACTAAAGGTTAACTTAAGCGTGATTTAAAATACATTGTTTTATATTATTAATGCTACAATTGAAAACATCAAGGTTCGGCTGATAGCTTAGGTAATTTGAGCACATATTGTGAATAGGAGAAGATTTTAGTACATTTGTTCTTGGTCTATCCAAATAGAATAGAGCGTATAAGCGAGTTTGAAAAGATGGAATATTAAATTGGATGGAGCTAAGAATATCCGGGCAGTATATCTGACTTGTTAAAAGTTTAAATAGGAACAGTACAGGAGAGTAGACTCTACGCGTTGCTAAGTCATTTAAATTAAATCTGGCTAGCAATTCAGATTGTGGTGTACCTCTGGGAGGATAAAATGCATCAGCTTTGTAAGAAAGATGTTTAACGTGCCTTCTCTGAACCCGTTCCAAATTAAGGATATGATTATTGTAATGTGTAATCCCAGCGTATTTGCGATAAAATGTGTAACACTTACCAAGCTGGTAACTGTAGAGATCTACCTGCCAAAAACTCGTGTTGATTGAAGGAGAATTGAGATGTTGCATGGAAAGAGATTATATCGTATAAAACAATTTCAAAGAGTTTGTCAAAATTATTCAGGATAACTATGGGTCTGTAATTTTCGATAAGAGTCTTGTCACCTTTTTTAAAATCAGGACAGATTTTAGATTGAGTCCATATGTGGGGAAAGGTTAAGTTAAAGATGATAGACAGTGGTAAGGCGAAAATTGTGGCACAGTCTCTTAACAAGAAAGCTGGTATACCATCGGGACCCGTAGTGAGTTTATTTTTGAATTTTTTCCTTATTGGTACATATACTATAACATAAACGTCTGTTGTGATACTGTAAATAGATCATATTAAGTTGCAAATGATATTCCATAGACCGTCTTATTTCACAGTTCATTATATTTTGGTCAACGTATTGAATTGTGCTTTTAGCTAATGATAGGAAAGTAGATAAGTAATGACATTCTGGCGCAAAATACCATGTTATTTCTTATAGAGGTTCATTCTGGTTTTTTAAGGTCACTTTTCCTTCTGGCGCCAATAAGCCACGTCCCTCACGAACTACCCATGACATCCCATGAACCACCCATATTTAAGATCTGTTTAATATTCGTACACACCTGTTTAATATTCGTACAGACCCTGTTTATTATTCGTACAAACTCTGTTTGAAAGCTGTATAAGGGGATACATTCTCATTCACGAATTTCCCGTTCATGTAATTAATCATGATGTTTTCGAACTTGTGACAATTTTTGCAATTTTTTTTTATTGCAGATTTTTTACTTTCTTTTCCGAAACTTAGCAGAATACCCATTATAGTCGTTTGAAAAAGGCTTTTTCTAATCAGTTTTCGTTCCGAAATTTATCGTTCCTGTTCTTCTAATTAATCGCGACTTTTTCGAATTTGCCGAGACTAATTTGCAATTTTTCATTGGCAATTTTTTCCCCGAATCTCAGCAGAACGCGCATGGAGCTGGTTTCAAAAAGACTTTAGGGCGTCAGTATTCCTGTTCTTCTAATTAATCGCGACGTTTTCGAAATTGCCATAACAATGTTGCGAATTTTTATGGACAATTTTTTAATATCTTTCCGAAATTCAGCAAAACACGCACCAAGCTGATTTGAAATTGGCTTTTGCGAGTCAGTTTTCTTCTCGTAATTTGCATCATTCATCATTTTTGTTAGAACGGAGGTTTTGGTGTTTGTGGAAATTACTTTGGTATCAAAGTTTCTCGATTATGTAAGCAATAACTTTTTACTATAAAAAAGTAATCTGCTTGTTTTGAAAATTCAGACCAATCATGAATAGATTTCGGTGGTATAGATAATATTTGCAAAATTCATTAATTCAAAGAACGATTGAAATCGACCTCAAATTTATTTGCTTTTGTTAGCTGTTACGGTTTAAATATATTACAGAAAATTTGAGGAATCTGTCAGGGAGACCCTAATAAATATAACCTTGACAAAATCGTATGGATGCATTGAAATATTTGATAATAGTGATAAATGAAAACATGGCAACTGCCTAATTGGTATATATTATTGAAGTTAAATGATTTATATCACGTGCAAAATTTAAAACCTCATTGTGCTTCCTTAGGCCGAATATTTTCTGTTATTTGGTAGTGGTAATTAGAGAACGGTATTCCAGTTGTATCTGAATTGTTGGGAACAGAATTATTTAGCATATATTTCAGCGGCAGTCAGGTTAAAACAGTTACTAGGAGTATATTAAAAAGGCTATAAATTATTTATTAAAAGTCAAATATTGGAGAGCGACTGTGGACATTCTCGGTTATTTAGAATTCTACGCGACATTTTCAACATTTAGATCTCTCTGTCGATTACAAATTATATTAGTGAGCAGTTAGTTCTAAGGTAATATTTATTTGTTGTAGTGTATGTATGTGTATGTGTGGTGACTCATTGATATTTTTGTCGTAAAATTTGCAGATTTGTGTTTCTAAACTTCCGAAGAACTTCGCGTTTATACAGTGGGCACGTAAAGATTGGAATAAATTACTGATATGTCCGCCCTCTAACAGAGAGAGGTTTAATCGATCCCTGGTAATAGAATGAAAGGAGGCCTGCCTAGTTGGCTACCGGAAGAGGCGTCATCTCTGGGCTAACTAGCGAACTGCCTTTACCACAAATACGAGAAAACGATAGAATATCAGAATAGAAATATTTCTAATGACTCGAATGACAGAGAGAATTCTGGAATAAACGCTACGGGTATATAAGAAGAAGTGCCAACGTGCTGATGACAGTTGGACTTATAAGGACTTACTATTGTAATTTAGTGAATAATAAATCAGTGGTTTGGGGGCGAGCGTAGGTGCGTCTTTACTATGTACATACTTCGGTATGCGATGTAAAGCAACGACAGGCGCAGTTAGTACTTGGATTGGTGACCATTCCAACGGAAACCGCGTTCTCGCCTCATACATCTTCCAGCGGCTTGTATATCAGTGTATGCGCGGAAGCTATACAACCTTAGGCGAGGGTTATATAGGAGATATACCATCCTTCGGAGGAGGGGATGTAAAGCCGTCGGTCCCTTGTCTATTAAATGTTAGGCAAGTAAAAGATCCCTACTCTTCTTAAGGGAAGAGGTTCGGCAAAATTCTTGGTTGGGGGTAGCTCGTCTACAGGCGTCGGTGTTAGGCCTCAGTAGCGGAAATAGGCCGACGTTAAATAAATGTATAAATAAAAAAAAAAAAAAATCAGTGGTTAGTGAGAGTTTTTGTTGCATTTAATGGACCTACGTTTGGAAGTGTTTACTACAAAAATTCGCTCAAACACGTCGATTTTTAAATGTATTTCTAAATGCTTGTGTAAAAAAACATTTGTACAAACATTTTAAAAAAGTTATGACGTCATTGGCATTTTTAATGGCATCCTCCATTCTTAAAAAATAACATTTGAAGGAGCACATTTTCTCCATACAGTAACGTATAGTTGGGAAGAAACATATACGAGACTGTTTACATTCCCATAATTAGCACAAAAAGTTAAGCTGAAGCGTGCCGCTCAAAGTGCCGCTTTTTTTGTTATACCTACAAGCCGACCGGACTCCTAAAACAAAAAACGCAGCATCCTGAGCGGCACGCTTCAGTTTAACTTTTTGTGCTATTATGGAAATGTAAACAGTCTCGTATATTAAAGCATAATATTTTTAGTCGCAAACTCCCCTATAAAATCCTTATTTTACTATAAGGAACGTAACCAGACTGCAACCAACAGCTACTCTTCGGGCTATGTGCCCCGCCGAGCGCTGAATTACAGGTTACAAGCTTGGCGCATTAAGTGTAATAATTGCATATTACCATCAAAATGCTAATGCTTTGATTGCAACAAACACCAGCCGAAAGACTGATCCTACTTAAAGAAGCTCTCGTGCCAGTCGTCACACAGCACTTGCAGACTGCAGTTTCGAGCTGTTGGCTCTCGTCAGTGCAAGGTAGGTATATGACGACCGACACGATGATCACTTGACCATTTACTACATTTCGGTATCTTTGGGATAACGACATGTAAAATAGTCAGCAGGCGCCATCTAGCGGTCCAGTGTCTGTTGCAATCGAAAAATAAATAGCCTGACTGGGCTTAGCATAGTTCAAATGTGCTTTTAGAGGGCGGAATATTAAAACATAATATTCTTAGTCGCAAACTCCTCTATAAAATCCTTATTTTACTATAAGGAACGTAACCAGACTGCAACCAACAGCTACTCTCCGGGCTATGTGCCCCGCCGAGCGCTGAGTTACAAGTTACAAGCCTGGCGCGTTAAGTTTAATAATTGCATATTACCATCAAAACGCTAATGCTTCGATTGCAACAAACACCAGCCGAAAGACTGCTGTTTCGAGCTGTTGCTTCTCGTCAGTGCAAGGTAGGCATGTGACAACTGATACGAGGATCACTTGACCAGTGAATACATTTCGGTATCTTTGGGTTTCTTTTTTTTTGCGGTGGCAGGTGTTGATTGTAACCACGTAATTTTTGTGGTATTTTATTAGTCTCGAGTCTGAGTATTTTTCAACGTTTTTTAAAACTTTGAAATCGCTACTGGAGCTATCATTATCTGTACCCTTAATTTTTTTATTTTTTGGGGTGGCAGGGGTTGATTGCAGTCGCATAATTTGTGTAGGATCTTATTAGTCTCGAGTCTGAGTATTCTTCAATATTTTTTAAAACTTCTAAATCGCTTTAAAATTAAAGAAATATAAATATTTTAAGGGTGCTGAAAAGGGTAGCTAAAATACTAAAATACTCAGATTCGAGACTAATAAGATCCTACAAAAATTACGCGGCTACAATCAACCCCTGCCACCCCAAAAAATAAAAAAGCTTAAAGGCTGCAAATAAGGGTAGCTTTCGTAGAGATTTCTAAGTCGGGAAAAAATCTTAGAAATTAATTGTAGTCGAGACAAAGATCTTACATGAAAAATTAGGCTGCTGCAATTGTTCGTTTTTAAATTTTAAGAGTTTCATTGAGTTTCCTTATCACACCATAATTTTTTTGACACAAAAATTTTTCGGTGAATTTTAACGTTTCAAGCTTCAGACACATACTATATCGAAATTTTGCAATTCCACTTCATGGATTAATTGTCGCTTTTTGTCGTAAATTTGTCATGAAAAGAGAAAATTTGTCGCTCTTTATTTGAAAGAAAACCCATGGTAATGCCAACTTGACAGTCAAGTTAGCATTACCACATTCCGAAATGGGCTAAAATGGTGGAAAAGGGCTCTGAGTATCAAAATAATTTGTCGTGAGTAAATGATATGCGGAAAACCACCCCTTAATGATTTACGGGGGTGGTAGTGCTGAGTACAGAGAAAAATGTATTAATCCTTCTATTTCTGTGTAATAGAAATTCGGGACCAATTATTTTTTCGCTCACGCTGAAGAAAAACAATGACAATAAAAATTCTAGCAATTCATGTTGGTCATGAACTTTTATCAAGTTTCCATTATCCGTTTTGAAATGTAGTATTTGGAAGGTTCGCTTTAGTACGCCTGACCTGAGGTTTCATTATCGTACGAAGTAAATTAATGCATTAAGTGGAAAAGCATAGTTTTTTAACAAGTGCGAAGCCGAGGAAACTTGACTAACTTGGTGGACGTCCTTTCCTATGGCATGCACAATAGGGTGGAGTGAAAATAAACATTTTCAATTGACAATTTCTAATAGTACGGAAAAGTTGCCTTTTATAGCCTGAAATTGAGAAACAATCTTTTAAAAACTTTGTTTCAACCCTTTCCACTCTCTACCAGCCCTTAATGGTAAAAAAATATTTTGTTTTCTAATAGCACTCAATACATTCGTCTTATTCAGAATAATATACTGTTAAAATATTATTATTTAATTTTAAAAATATCTTTCACGGTCTACCACCCCTTAAACAAAGTTGAAAATTAAAATTCGGAATATTCACTATCAATTAAACAAAAGTATTTTTGTATTTTATGTATAAAGAAAAGACACTTCCAAACTGATAATTGGTTTTAAAATATTTTTCCCCCCACCATATCTACAAAATAGTGAAACTAAACGTACCTACTTACTCAGAATTAAAAGTAATAGAAATTATTAAATAACTATTCAGATGCATACTTTATATTTTATCTGTTGAAGCTACTGTTGAAAGTCTCTCTTAGTTTGAAAACAAGGCATGAGTTTTCTCGAACTTATTGTAGACCCAATAAAGCTAGGTCTTACCACTGATAAAGATGCTTCACACACGTTTCGACCGCTTCGGTATTACATGGGAATGAAAAAAGTCTTTATCAAGTGACTGATAAATATCACCTTGTGATGTGATTAACATTTTAATCTCTTCTGTTTTTAAGTCATATAGTATTGGTGGTGTCGTTACCTCGCGCTGCTGCTAGTCAATTAGATCGATATAGTCTTCAGCAGATAAATTTATTTTTGAACTACAAAACATCTAATTTTTCCAGTTTCTTTTTCTTTCACATTCAAAATTCTTCGCAGAGCTAGTTCCCTAATATGACAACGTTCATCTCCTAATATGCAAGGAAGCAAATTTTCTAGGTAAAGAAACTATGCATTACGTTGTCTTTAAATCATTGGGTAAATAACGGCTATTTTTAATTATTCCCCAAACATGTTTGGCACCAAATTTACAAGAAGGATTGCATTTAATAAAAAACCACATCGGTGCATAAACTTTTAAAACAAACTCTGTGAATATTCTCAGTTTTTGAGATGGGTCACTGGTTCCACCATAAACACGAAGAATTCGGTTAGCTGTAACTAACCATCTTGAATGATTTAGTTTTCCTGGATCAAGTTTAGACAAATCCACGGAAAATGTTCCTGTAGAAATAGCCTGACATATTTTATATAAGTATAAGTAAGTTTGGTCAGTGCTTAGATCAAGGATATTATTTATATTTGGCAAATCACATCAAATGTTGATTAATCTTCCCTATGTGTCCCGAATATCCCCGAGGTCCAGTAGTAGCGCCATCCAGATGGTGAAACAGGTGCCTTAAAGGAAGTTCGTTTGCATGAATAAGGCAAATGAATGTCTGCAGAGGACGGAGTAGTTTTTATTCAAGTTGAGTAATAACCCTATTCCCCATTCTTATTACCAGTACCGTCACATCCCACACACATTATATTATTTAAATCATTGTCCTTTTCATTTAAAAATGTTGTAATGTTTTCACAAATATTTTTTGCTGTACCTGAAATGAGTGCAACATGTCCTAAATAAATTGATCCTGGTTCTTGTATTAAGGAGATATGCTCTTCAGTAATAGACCTCTTGTTATTCTTGCCTTCTATCTTTTCGACCGTCAAAATACAAACCCCTCAGCATTTTTTCAATCATTGTTTAGGACAAGTAAAGAATGAAAGTTAATTTAACAATTTAGTTTTTATGTATTTACATTTAATTAAGACTAAAAAAATCACACATTTTTGCGCTTTTAAAAACCAAATTAAATAAAAATTTTACAGATCATTCCTCTGTACATAATGCAACTTTTGCGCACTATTAGAAATCAAATATATATATATTTTTTTATATACATGGAGGGGTTGGTAGAGGTTGGAAAATTGAATTAAATTAAAACAATATTTTAAGAGCCTCTTTACAGACACGAAAGGCAACATTTTATTACTATTACAACGTGAACTTCCATAAAAAATGTTGATCTTTATATTTTCACTCCAGCCTAATCCACAATCGGGATTGTAAGGAAACAAACACGCGTTTGGCAATCATGACGTCTGACGGATATAGGATTTCAATAAGGAGTGTTTTACCATTATTTTATCTGTACCAAATTTGAAATAAAAACTTTAAATATTGATTATTGGCCGTTTTAGTTGGCCGCCCCGAATATAGAAAATGTTCCCTGGATGGCACACTCCCGATTTGAATTAGAACTCATACTGAGTGTACTTTGTATTTCATAGTATCACGCTATGATTCCATATATTTTCGAAATGTCACATTAATTAAGACAAAAAATAATGTGGGCTTGCAAATCCATCCACTCCAAGGAATGTCTTTCAAAGTGTAACTTTCTTAAGCCATGCTTTGGTAAATGATGAATGCGATAGTATAACTAAATAGGAATCTAAAGGAGGTAAAATAATATTGAACTAGAAGTTATGAATCAGAATAAATATAACTTTTAGATAATTATGAATGTTATAATAAAAGGAAAATATGCAATATGAGTCAGTTAACTAGTCCGCTCCCTTTTTACATTTTTTGCATACATACGTAATTTTTCTAAGGATTTCAATTATTAGAAAAATTACCGGCGTGTTTACTTTGTGAATATCATTTTTTATTTATAAAATAGTTATTGCCTGAGTATTAATTCATTATTACAGATTCAGAAAAATAATCTCAACAGCGAGAAATCCAATTATTCTCAATTTTAAGACAGTATGTACAGTCTAAATTAAAAAATAATAAGCAAAATCAATGAAGGAATTACTTGCTACATACAAACGAAGACATAACTATTGGAGGAGGGATCCGACCCCAGTGCATGATAGGTTGCGATTAGTGACGTTTGTCACACAGCGCTCCCTAACACACTGCATCGGATTCGATATGTTAAACTGACATAAAATGGTTTCATTTATTAACTCATAATAAGCATTTTCACGGTAAAAGTTTGTATTGTTTTCTTTGGTGCGGATACGTTACTTTATTATATTTAGACAGGGCGTATTTTAAAAGTGTGTCAACCACCTAACTACATACTCGGCGTGTCAAAGAAAATTGATTCAACCTAATCTATCTCCGAGTCTGTCTCTATCCAAAATCACACCTTTATGAAGAGATATCCCTCTAATGTTGGATTTTTTATGGTACAAATGACACTATATGTTCTTAATTCTGGAACACTGAAACATACGTAACAGGGTAATAATTTGAAGTAAAAACTTTTTAATATCAAGTTTTTTTAAAAGAATGATTTAGGAGTAAACGACCCTTCCCTGGTACCCATTTTTCAGTAGTGGGTCTGTAACTTCATTGGACATTTTTTGCTTGGTAAACATTAAAGCAGTTTAATAGAAATAGTATAGTTTAAGTAGGAATAAACTGAGACAAAAAAAAACGAAACAAAACTTTACGACATAATTATTATCGCCGCGGGCCATGACACTAAGTTGAAGTAAATAAAAAATGCAAACAAAAACTTTACAACATAATTATATCGCTGCGGGCCATGGCGCCAAGCCTGACATGAAACGTTCCCGACGCACATTGAAAACCAATAAAGGTAAGCGAGTCAATTTGCGAACAGCACAAAAAAGAGTACCGTTATTTTAATGAGGTCGTAAAATTTTTGTTGAGTTTTTTCTCAGGATTTTACTACTTGAACTATGCCTGTCAACTGCCTGCTAAAACTTTCACATATGCCTTTGATTTTTTTTTTACATTTCTCATATTAAAATAATTTAATAATAATAATAGTCTTTATTGCCCAACGGATTACAAGAATCCAATTTCAGAACAAATAATTTATGACTAAATTGTGAACAAATAATAATAAGTATATGAGATTATAACATAGTTACTATATACTATACTTGGGAAATTGTGCAAAAATTGTGTTTATATTCCATAGTAATACTACGTATCTCTTAAATTTATGTATCACAAAACGTACTTAGTTTATTTAAATTGCTACATATAATATACATGGGTGAACGGAGCACCGGAGCAGTAAGGTGGTGCTAGCCATTGGTAAATTAAAAATGTCTACTTGTCTAGATGAAAATCTTGGCACTCAAAAATTCAACTCTCCAAGGAGATGAATGCTGTCAATTTTATCGTCCAGAAGTTTAAAACCAAAGTTTAAACTGACTAAAAACGCCTGGGTTGTAATAATGTCATATCAAAATATCAAGTAGTAACTGGTTATCGTAACCTTTTCGGGATAAATTTTAAGAGTTTTCTTTGTACACTTTCAGTAGCAGATTTTTGGTTGTTATAGAATGGATACGAAATAAGTGAAGCGTATTCTAATTTAGATCTTACAAATGAGTAATAAGGAGCTTTTAGTGCTTGCATATTATGAAAGTTCCGACAGTTTCTAATAATTAAGCCCAACATACATAATGAGAATGATACAGATTGACTAATGTGATCGTTAAATGTGAGTTTAGTGTCAAAAATTACGCCGAGTTCTTTTATAATTTCACATCGATTTAAATCTATTGAATTTATTTTATACGTAAATTCCATTGGTTGTTTTTTTAGAGTAAAGCTCATGGTTCTACATTTCTGAATACTTAATTGTAACCTATTCACCGGACACCAAATTTCAAGATTTTCTATTTGACACTGAATAAACACACAATCCTCGATATCGTGCACAGTATAATACATTTTTAAATCATCAGCAAATAAAATCAAGTTGCAGAGAATGCCATTTGTAATGTCATTGATAAATAATGAAAATAACAAGGGTGCAAGATTGGATCTCTGAGGGACTCCAGATGTAGAATAAAAGTGTTTTGAATTGAAGCCATTATAATATGACGAACTGAAATCTTTCGTTAGGTTATGATATAAATAGTGTTAAGAGACTATCACTGCTGGCCTTTGATTTGTTAATACACAATTTATTATTATTGTACCAAAATGATATTTTAACTTAAGACAGTGTAAAAGTAAATAGAAGGTACTGGTACTTTAAGTAACAGTCAAATTAAGAAGGATATCTTTTTGGTATTTCCCGTTTTATTTGAAAATGGTTACTCAAACGAAAAAAAAACAGATAAAGAAGTTGCATTAAGTATTCTATGGAATATATAAACCAAACGTGGGGGGCGGTAGGTTAGTGTGCTAAAGTATCTGGCCAGCAAACTGAGTATGCCTAGCGAAGTGGGTTCGAGGCCCACAAGGCGAAATAATTTTTCATTAAAGAAATTGCCCCAAGAGTGGTTCGGACTCATCAATAAACTGTAGGGCCTCGTCTCTCTTTACCTAGCACAAGATCCTTGAGACCTTCTGGGGGGTTACTTCTGTAACTTGAGAGGCGGTTAAGAAAACCGTTTTTAAGAAAAAAGTCATAGGCGTACCGCTTAAAATAATGTAAGAAAGAATCAGTTACACCTAAACTAGCCCTTTAGAATACTCGATTTTAAAAGGCTTTTATTGTAAAGTAAACTGAAATTAAAACATCTGTAGCAATTTGTACAATACTAAAAAAAAAATATTATTTTTAACCTCGTTTTTAGCCTTAAAGGGTTGCATGTTCTTAGGGGTGCAATTTTGATAGAAATAATACGAGTAATTGGTTAAGCGATTGACGCACTTTATAAAAACACCCTGTATAGATAATTTTGTATATATTTTCAAATATTTATTAAGCTCCTTAACAAACAAATTAATTATATTATTATAACGGTATTTATAATTGGAAATTTAAAAAAATGTTATTACGCACTTTACGTTGAATGTTGTACTTTGTGGTAAAAAATAAAAATCAATATAAGTATAACTTAATTAATAGTTGCTAAGAGACATCAGTATTATTCCATTAAACATAGTTTAAAGTACAGAGTGAAGGTGATATTTTAAATTATATTTGATTAATCAAAGTCCGATGAGACTAGTATGTGTATTCTATCAGATGCTAAAAATATATAGCATTTTAAATGAAGATAAATTTCAAAATTATTGAATATTATTAAGCTCCTTCTGACGGTATTAGGTATGAATGCTCAATAAGTGGTTATTGCTTTAGAATCAATTGGTACGATCTGTTTTGTTAGAATTCATGCAAGTACAAGTTAAATCACAAGTACATAACTTATTGGAAACTGTACTGTAATATAACGTCGAATAAACTCCCACCACCTCGAGATAATAAAAAAAAATGTATTTTTTGATAAAGCTGTCGTTTATAAAAAAAACAGTATATAGTTTCCATTTTAACAATTATGTAAAAATATAAATTTCAATGGTGGAATGGAAAAATAAATAAGGTGTTCAATCCCAAGCAATAATTTATATGTCATTTAGAATTGTTTACATTTTAACACTGCCAGGCCAGGCCAGATTATAAACTAATTATTTATGCCAGATGTGTTATATGCCAAGTAAACTTAAAAATAATTTTGTTTGAAAAAATCTTTAAAAAGAACTTCCAGAACTTACA
This sequence comes from Leptura quadrifasciata, assembly GCA_963675555.1. Lineage (NCBI taxonomy): Eukaryota > Metazoa > Arthropoda > Insecta > Coleoptera > Cerambycidae > Leptura > Leptura quadrifasciata. The sequence goes on from OY776677.1 coordinate 117,563,460, forward strand.
TCAGGGGCGAGCGTAGTCTTTACTAGCATACTTGCTATGCGATGTAAAGCAACGTTAGGCGCGGTCAGTAGTTGGATGGACAACCGTTTCAAGTGTTATAGTATATTCCCATATTAACAAAATGGCCGTTGCCAAAATTACTAAAATTCTCATTATAATTCAATCTTTAATGTCAATATGTCAAAACCCATAAAAAAGTCATTAAAACCCTTGTAACAGTCAAAAATCATAGTTTTTCAGAAATAACCCTGAGAAAATTTATGCACCACCGATAATTCACAAACAATCCAAATCAATCGACGGAAACATTCAAACTTCAAAATTCACAAAATACAGTTAAAACCTTACAAAAATCACCCTAAAAAATGCAGCCCCCCCATCAATTCAATTCACTTCTAAACCACTTTTCAAACCTCAACTCAGAATATTTTTAGTCACTTTCAAAAACTTTCTATAAACAAATCTCTCTTCAAATTAACTTCAAACCCAATCTTTTTATTCATATCTCAGAACATCTTTCATTCACCTTTTCAGTCGGCCCATAAAACATTCACCCCAAAATTAGTC